>OY293414.1:79915094-82315094 GCA_958502065.1 Chrysolina americana
TTATATCTGAAATCTATTGTATTGATTGATAATTTAAAATTTTTCAGCTCTTGTGGAATTTTCTATAGTAAAAGGATTTTGATTGCTGCTACCCTTCTTGTTGACTTTATGTGGTTCATAACTGTGCAGGATGTTAAGATCAAAATGTCCCATTCTAGGTAAATAATCTATTTACGTTTCATTAATTTTTATATAATTCTGAGCTCTGAATTTTTCTAAATTTTATCATATCACAACAATATATTAATGATTAACGTAGGTAATATCGAGAGTACCTAGTATCATGACGATTTGATAAGATCATGATATAATAATACCCCCCACAAACACTAACCGACTGTACCCAAAGGCATAGCCTGTGCGACTAGAGGACGGCTATTATTAATTTTTGCCGTGGCGCTCCCAGGTGACGTTGTGGTGTATTCCATTTTCTGCTGTAGGAAAACCCGGAAAAACTACTGCACCACTCCAAGAAAGAACCATACAAAACATTCATGATCTGAATTACTCCCGAGAGCTTCAGCTTGAGATTTATGTTTTTGAAATTGTTGATTATCAATTACTGGATAGAAAAATTGTCCGGGTTGATGACTTTTTTATCCAGAAATGAAAAAGGACAATTGGGAAGATCATTTTGAGATATAACAAACAAAATTAAACTTTTTTTCAGTAAAATTATATTAACTATGTATATTATGTTGTGATAATTATGAATACATTAATTTTGTCGAATTGTCAAGTATTGCCATTCAGAATTATTATTAATGATAATATATATCATTGATTGGAGAACACATATACAAAAAGACAACAATTTAGATTATAGTTAAATAATAGATCCTATCAAATGGCAGAATTCAATTTCTGACTGCTACGAAAAGCACAGCCAGATCTTGCTCATTCATTCAATAATAATAATACTCCATCGTAATAATACAAATGTTTTTGGTTTGTGATTGGTCAGATTATGTGATGTTTTTGAGATGAGTGAAATAGTCAATCACCCCAAATAGTACCAGTATTACCATTGATTATGAAAGTAAATGTACTGAATTACTTTATACCTTCAATCAACAGCAGTTCACTCAGGAAGTTCTCACCTAATTTTGTAAACGAGTTCGAAAACTCAAAAATGCCCTTGAATCCTCGGTTCTGACTGGTGGCAGTGCGTGGGAGGGTGACGAACGAAACGAGAAGGGAAGATTCTGATGAATAAATGACTAGGTTGCGTTGTTGGCCGCAATACGTTCCTATCACCGCTGAACTATTGTCAGGTCCATCGTACACCTTCACGAAGTCGAAAGGACAACTGAAAAAAATTCATTATTCGTTTATTCATTCTCGAATAGGTACGAATTTTTCAACATGAGAAAAATATATTGTCAAAAAATGACAAGGTTCGCGCATTGACAACAATATGCGAAGTGACCCTTTTTTTCATTTTCCTTCGTTACCATGACACTGCATGTAAACTATATGGGATTTTTATATTTTAACCTTTATGTTCCTCAATCAAACAAAAATCCAAGAAATCAATTATTCATTAATGTATAACAATAATTAAGGCTTTCAAATTGTGAGAAAATTTTACACTACCTAGTTTTATTTATTATTTACAATGTTGACATTAATGGTGCAGCCAGTGCACGAACCAATATTTATTGCCATAGTTACAGTAAAAACTTGATTTGGAAAAACAGTTTAAGCCAGTTCAATACTATTTTTCATAAATAAGCATATTACTTATTCAAGAACAATATTTTTGACGTTCGCAGAAAAAATTTTGTTTGCATCTCATGCGTGAAATACTTTGGTGATCTCGACAATTTTTTTTAACTCGGCTGCGCCTCGTTAAAAAAAATCAGTTCTCGATCACCAAAGTAGCATTTCGCGCACTAGATACCAAAATAACTATTTTTCAACAAACGTCAAAAAATGACGCGGTTCGCGTATTGACAACAATATGGGAAGTGACGCTTTTTTTAATTTTCCTTCATTACCTTGACACCGTGCGCGAAGTAGTGTGCGAAATACTTACTTCGCACACTGCATGTAAACTATATGGGATTTTTATATTTTTCCTTTATGTTCCTCAATCAAGCAAAAATCCTTTCAAATTGTGAGAAAATTTTACACTACCTAATTTTATTTATTATTTACAATGTTGACATTAATGGTGCAGCCAGTGCACGAACCAATATTTATTTCCATAGTCACAGTAATTACTAGATTTGGAAAAACAGTTTAAGCCAGTTCAATACTATTTTTCATATTAAGCTAAGCATATTACTTATTTTAGAACAATATTTTTGACGTTTGTAGAAAAAATTTTGTTTGCATCTCATGCGCGAAATACTTTGGTGAACTCGACTATTTTTTTAATTCGGCTGCGCCTAGTTAAAAAAAACAGTTCTCGATCACCAAAGTAGCATTTCGCGCACTAGATACCAAAATAACTATTTTTCAACAAACGTCAAAAATTACAGGGTTCGCGTATTGACAACAAACTGGGAAGTGACGCTTTTTTTAATTTTCCTTCTTTACCATGACACCGTGCGCGAAGTAGTGTGCGAAATACTTACTTCGCACACTGCATGTAAACTATATGGGATTTTTATATTTTAACCTTTATGTTCCTCAATGAAGCAAAAATCCAAGAAATCATTTATTCATTAATGTTCAACTATAATTAAGGCTTTTTAATACTTTTCAAATTGTGAAAAAATTTTACACTATCTATTGTATTTTTTATATCAAGCTAAGCATATTACTTATTTAAGAACAATATTTTTGACGTTTGTAGAAAAAAAATTGTTTGCATCTCATGCGCGAAATACTTTGGTGATCTCGACAATTTTTTTTAACTCGGCTGCGCCTCGTTTAAAAAATCAGTTCTCGATCACCAAAGTAGCATTTCGTGCACTAGATACAAAAATAACTATTTTCTACAAACGTCAAAAATGACACTGCATGTAAACTACTTCGCACACTGCATGTAAACTATATGGGATTTTTATATTTTAACCTTTATGTTCCTCAATCAAGCAAAAATCCAATTGTCAACAAATACCATTTTATTTCCATAGTTACAGTAATTACTTGATTTGGAAAAACAGTTTAAGCCAGTTCAATACTATTTTTCATATTAAGCTAAGCATATTACTTATTTTAGAACAATATTTTTGACGTTTGTAGAAAAAATTTTGTTTGCATCTCATGCGCGAAATACTTTGATGATCTGGACTATTTTTTTAACTCGGCTGCGCCTCGTTAAAAAAAATCAGTTCTCGATCACCAAAGTAGCATTTCGCGCACTAGGTACAAAAATAACTATTGTATCTAAGAATGAATTACATCGTATACCTACTCGAGTTTGGAAATTGTTGATAGTGACTTATATTTCATACGGTCCACAATTGGTATAAAACAAGCCAAGAAATAGAAAAAAAAACTATAGATTCAAAAGCCATGGATTTTAGGAGAGGTTTAAAATGAGCGGGTCTGCTCGGCCTCCACTGCGACCCGTAAGGGTCTATAGAGGCTCATACAAATTCGTATTTTGCCAAATTAACCCATCTTCTTGACGAAGCCGATTAGTTCATTTGGTGTATGATCTGTCAGGTCTGAGGGAGAGAGTGTAACTCTGCCAAACATCGAAAGTCTGATTCAGTACGCGGCGGGGCAAGCACAAAGTTTGCTGTTTCATCATCTTCAAGACAAAGACAACATGTCGGGTCCTCTGACAGCTTTACTCTTGTTATGTGATGATTCAATCGACAGTGGCCTGTGAGTAGGCCTATTAGATATCGCAGGTCATCCCTGCTGGAGTCTAAAAGTGACTGTCCTAGAAATATTTCATCTATTTTTGTGTGAGGTTGGTTTCTTTTAATCCCTCCACACATAGTTTGATGGCGTGAATTTCGGTCTGGAATATTGTCGCATATAATCCTAGACAGGTTGAAATTTTTGTTCTAGGTATACGACTGTATACACCTGCACCAGAACCTGAGGGTGTTTTTAAACCATCTGTGAACCTACAGTAATCTGTTCTCAGTAGTTTCTCTTCAGAATTAAAACTGTTGGAGGCATTATATCAGAGGTCATTCCCAGATTGCTGCGTATATGATCATTGGTCTTACAACCATCACACATATCCCAGGCCCCAAGATTTTCCACAAATCCTCCTACAAATCTATAAGGACATTCTGGTTTTGAGGAGAATCTTTTCCAAATGAGCGTTCCATATGAGTTTTTTCATCAAGGTTGACCCCTAGATATTTTACTTCTGCTGCAAATGGAATAACCTTGCCATTAAAAGAAAGTGGAGTAAGGTCTTCCATATTCCTTTTCCTGGTAAAGGGTATTATCACAGTTTTCCTAGGGTTGACAGACATCTGTTGCCTCTGGCAACAACTGTGAACGTCATCCAACGTTTTTATGGAGGATATTATACGCTACCCTCCCCGACATGGTATTCGCCAGGATGATAAGGTCGTCGTCTGCATAAGCCTGAATCTCCACCCCTCTCCTCTTGAGGACATTGAGCAGGACGTTCATCAGGAGTGACCATAAAAGGAAAACTACCCCACCTTGTAGGCATCCCCTGGAGACCCTGAAATTGATGACCTAATCTTGAAGAGATATAGTGGCAGACTGGTTCATGAGTATGGCGTAGATCCAGCCTGATATGGTTGGTTCTATTCTTCTTTTAGTCAAAGCTGATCCAATAGAGTTTTGTAGTGCGTTATCGAACGCTCCTTCAATATCTAAAAATATTACCACCTCAATTTCCTTGTTATTGAGTGATCTGTTGATTTTCTCTATAAAATTATGTAATACTAAATGCCGGATTTATAGTCGTACTGGTGGTTGTTCAGGGGTAGCGTGCAACCAGCGTTCCGTCTGATATATCTGTTCAGGATTCTTTCAAGTCCTTTTAACAGGAAGGATTTTAGGCTAATTGGTATTTTAGGTAGGTCAATATCTACAATTTCCGTACTCGAATATTGGTATTAGATATCACATTCACTTTAGAAATAAGTTCTAAACTATTGGTGAACAATAAAAAAATACTGAAATTGCACATCTTGTTTTAAGAAATATGATTTCATGCCTCTTGCATTGATAAACGATAAATGATTTTGAAAGAAGTATGGTACCACAAAACATATTCCATCATTTTATTCGACAATGATGCGAAATCTGTGAAAATTGCTTACAAACAGAACTGAAAACGGCCGAGCCCGCGTAAGCGGTCGAGTGCTAGGAGAGACAGGTAGAGTGAAGCGCATTCTCACATAACGCGTTCATTAGAATAATTTAATCCCACTGGAATGAAATTCAGAAAATTCTGAACTTCACACAAGTCAACATAAACAATCGATCTGAACTGTCGTCAGTGGCGTAGCACTCCTGGTTAAACCGGATTGTTTCAGAATTGTTTCAAAATTGTTTTTTCCGTTAACCAGCTGTCACCCCTCCTACGAGCGACAGCCCTCAGAAGTCGAAACTTGTGCGAGCTTAGGATTAACGAGGTCTTACCTTTTAACGTGCGATTCCTAGATGTGGACACAACTTCCTTATTTTAAATGAAACGCCCTGTATTTTCATATAATTTGTATAAAATGTTTCTTTATTGATTCATAATCGTTTTCGAGTTATTACGATTTATGTGCAACATTTTGAGTTTGCACTGGTATCTTCAGAAATGCAGAAATCTCAAAAAGTTTCAGTACTGAATCTTTTAAATTTCTGCTAGTATACATGATGACCGTAGAAGTACTATTATATTTTATTAGGAATTATACACTGCGGTCAAAAATCACTTGAGCCTAAAAGGATTTTTTTTCAAATGGAACTCGATGTACAGTATTGAATGAATGTTCAAAACGGTTTTTGTCACATGTTCCTGCGTCACATCGTTCAGGAGTAAACAGTGAGGAAGACTATTAAAAGCCCAATATGGATTTATAATGGACCGAATCTGGGGCCTTGAGGTACTCCAGAGTTGGCATGAAACATTTTCGTTCATTTGATTATAATAATGGTGATTTTTTTCTATTAAAAATAATAACAATAAAAATATTACATGATATGGGAAACAGATGTGGAAGAGAACCACAGAAGCCCTTTTAGACATATACGAGGCCATAAATTCAATAGTCTGAGAATTAGCGTTTCACTTTTAAATGATTTTTTTCTAAAATTGTCTTGTTTCACTTTCTCGAAAGCTTTCTAAAAATCCATAGATCACATCGACTTGTTTGTTGGTATCCAAATGATTTGGTATAAATTAATTCTGCTCATCGGCGCAAATTTTATTCCCAACACTCTAATACTGTTGCATAAATCATTCGTTCAATATATTTTTTTACGCCTGGGAGTACTGCGATGAAAAAAAATTATCAATATCAAAAAACTTGCCAGATTTATCAATAGTTCTGGAGATGTGTTTGTTTTTTGCAAGGTTGTAGATGTTAAGAAGGCGCTATTTTATCATTTTATCCACTCCCAATATTCTTCAGTTATATAGGGGGAGATCTTATCAATTCTTGGAGATTTTTCAGATTGAGTTAAGAAACAAGCTTGGAAAATAAACAAAAGAACAAATCGATTAAGCGCCACCTCCGAATGGCAGTTCAACTTTTGATGTTTTTCCAAAATTAGTATTTCAGTTTTAAGCTTTGATTTACGTCCTAATTGAACCAACATGAAGAGCTACTAGTTTCCGTTTCATATCTAGTATCAATTCAGAGGTTATCATATATTTTTTTAAAGAAAAGTCTACAGCCTTATTAACATTCAAATAAGTAATATCGATAGGAGGTTCTAGACGTATGAGAGAGCTTATGGAATATGTAAGGGATAGTTGATGAGATGTATTATATTGAATCTGAAATACTTACTGAGGTCCCCCAAAAAACAAATCGAAATCACGAAATTCCAGACGAATTCGTTCTCCGGGAGCACCTAGGAACTGATAAGTGCAATGTAATGCCTTTGGGTAGGCGCCAGGATAAGTGGGCGTGAGAATAGCTCCCGTATGTTTGACTGATCCCTTGACCAAGAAATTACAAGGTCCTCCTGCTAGCGGCGTACCAACCTCGAATTCCGCTGAAAGAAGGATTATAATTATTCAGGATGGTCAACATTTTTTATTTATAGTATGAGTTTTTATATAAGGCATTAGTAATAGGCTTGAATTCACGAAGAAAAATTAAAAGGGAACTCAGCTCTTCTTTTAAAATCTTTTTGAATCTGTTATTAAGAAATATCGATATTCACTATTATGACAACAAGGAAAGTCTTAAATTCAAATAATTGTCAATCAGTCGTTCTACTTCAGTTTCTCGTTTTATTCCCTTTTTCAATACTTACACACATATGTATAGTATGTAGACACGAATATAAGTTTTTTTTTCAATATTTATCAAATCATTGCAACAAGTGAAAATGTATTATTCTGAAATAGAGATTGTAGCTGAGTTGGCAACCTTGATTTGTGAAGGTTAAACATAAATGAATTTTAATGAATTTTCAACTAATTTTAGTTCCTCAGCAACAACATTTTTTTCAGTGTTCGCTTAAATTCAGGGAATAATGGATTTTGCATGTCTTGAGGAATTTCATTATATAATTTAGCGATCATGTATGAAAAGGAGGACTGGAATGCTTCGGTTCTGTGTTGAGGCGTGTGCAGTTTGAATTTGCTATCATCCTAGGAAATTACGGTGTTAAAATTTGGTACTACATTAAACCTCAAGTATTCCTTCCAAAGGGCATATTTTCATCATTAGGTTGGAACCAGGTCGTATCCATACTTTTTCTCTGAAAAGAATGTCAAACTTGAGATTTTTTTAATTCTTATAATTACTTATTGATACAACAGTTCATATATGAATAGTGATATCGCACGTATTTAAACGTTGTCTGAGATGTCATATAATAAAACAAAGAAATCTTTTTGTCTCTGTATAAAATCATCTTCAGCATTTTATATCCCTTCAAGAAGCGAAATTATTTGATAAAAAATTGTTTTTATTCATATTGCTAGACTTTAGTATGGCTTTGAAATTAAATTCATGATGAATTCGACATTTTCAAGAAATACTTTTCAACCGTTTTACCAGCGGTTATTCATGAGAAAAAATATCTGAAAATTTCTCTGGTGTACCTGTAATAGCATCACTTTTATATTTTATTATCAGATATACAGTGTGATCCAAATATGCCGAAACTGACGTCATTTGTACTAGAATAACTGAAATTTATTTTCGATTTATCATTTTTATCATTTTGATGATCACATATAATCCATCAAAACCGAAAAATATAGAAAAATAGTCTATCAATTGAAAGTATCGTACAAAGAAAATTCAGGAATGAATAACTTTGTGAAACCAATTTTCATGTAATTTGAAATGATGACATCAAGGATCGAAGTTCGATGAACTGAACATTACAAGAAGTTGAATATTTAATACCATCAAATGAGGATGAACTAAAATGCGAAATCGGATATTCGATCAAACTGGCAGATAACAAAAATATTTTTTCATTAACATGATAAAGTATTTCAACAAAATATCGTAAGTGTGAAAAGCGTAATATTCGAAAGTCATTAGAATTAAAATCGTCGAATCCATACATTACGTGATCTTGAATTGGTCATACTGAATGGACGTTTTCAATAAATAAAAAAAATACTGAAAGTAATCAGAAGAATAAATGGTAACCGAAATGTACAGAACCTAAAATTATCAGAAATTGGAGAAGGGATATCGAATCGTGAAACTCAGAGATGGCGCTGCGTGTGGTCCATATAAATAAATTACCAGTCTTACCACTTGATATTACCATAATGGCAAGGCCAACATTACATTTAGTAATGAAATTATCACGGAAAAAATCTGCCTTCAAATACATTATGGATTAGCAAGCTAGGCAGCGAACATACCGAAAATACTGAGTATTAATGATCAAGTCTGGCCATTTCGCATTTAAAAAAGTTGAAAGTATTTCCCAAGAGAAATATCAACCGAATGAATCCAAAACGTTTTCTACAGATCGAATCAATAAAATATTATAAAAAATCTTAAAGTCAGATTAGTTATGTCAATATTATAATTTTTCATGACAATCGATTTCGGGAAGATTTTGATTCTGATCATTTTAAATCTCACACATTTCGATTCTGATCATTTTATATCCAACATATTTCGGTTCAATGGATTTTACGTTACTACAGATTCATTTTCGGAAACTTTGTTGGGTTCACGTTTTCAGATAGAACCAAATGATGTTTTCATGAAATTCTATTTCGTTAGTTTTTGAATTTGATGGTTTTATGTTATGACCAGCTTGGTTATTGAAACTTACAATTACTCACTTACTTTATTAGTTTAAATTCATATACATTTTGTTTCAGAAATTCAAACCATTAATCATGAAATCAATTAAATTGATTTTCGTTCCTCAAGGAATTCAGATATATGAAAACTAGTTCTTACGGTTTTGACGTATGATGCTCCATCAGTTTTCACAAATACACATTGAGATATTTTTTTTTCATATTATAAATAAGTTTTAAACATTTCAGTCTGCTGTTCGTGAGTCTTATGAAAAGTTATTGCGATAAATAATTATTTCTCAATTCTATTGATTTTATATTAACGGTGTTTTTATTTATTATCATTACCAAATGAATGCTGCTATAATATATGGCGTATGACTGAAATTTGGTCTTGCCAAGTCAGCTGGTGCTCCGCAAACTTATTTATAGTTATTATCATCACTGATATATTTTCTTTGCTTTTGTCAGAATTTTATTAGCATTATACAATCAGCCACGGATGAATAACTGCTCACCAGACAAATAACTGCCAGAGTGGAGACTTCTGTTCACTAACG
Source organism: Chrysolina americana (assembly GCA_958502065.1). Taxonomy (NCBI): domain Eukaryota; kingdom Metazoa; phylum Arthropoda; class Insecta; order Coleoptera; family Chrysomelidae; genus Chrysolina; species Chrysolina americana. Next base: position 79,925,004 of record OY293414.1, read on the forward strand.
AGAAAAACTTTGCAGTGTAATATAACCGTCATTGCCTTTCTGTGTACATCACATCACACTCCATTTAAACAATCTTGATTCTGGAGATATTTCCAACATAATGCTTGATATACTAGGCTCTCATATCCAAATATATTACCGAAAACTGTATTATCGATTCCCAAAGCCTTTAATAATAACAAATATACCTAGTCCGTTTTAAATAACTCTAAGTACGAAAAGTTAATTATCTTCTTTTTGGTATTAGAAGGACGATCAAAAGTGCATATCAAAATCTCGTCCTAATTCAAATAGTCTAAATTTTTTCGCACCCAGTTTATGGCATCAGGAATGTTTTCTTCAACCTTCAAACGAATTAATAATTCAATTCCTCTGTTATTCCTTGATGATTTATGGGGCTTTTCGAATAAATCGACTAACCGTTGATTGTTGCGTGATTCTACTGGGATGTCGTGCACATGACATGAGAATAATTGCATTTTCTTTTTCATTAGTAGGTACAACAAACACCTTTGAACAGATTCAACAATTAGATTATTTCATCAACCTATTACTATTCATTACTTGATATCGTTCGCATGTTAAGTTGATACAATTATTTTCACACGCGAAATTGTTGTAAATTCGCGAATTGAAAATATTAATAAGTCAGTTTTATGTTGAATTGCATCAAACGTATTTTAGGATATGGACTCAGGAGAACCCATACATGTGATTAATTGGTAGAATTAATAATGAAAAATAATTGACTTATGAAATCACGGAACTGAAGGTTTTTTTTTGAAAAGTTTAATCACAAGTATGAAATTGGTTGAAAGGGGAATAACAGTACCTCTTCGAGAATGAGAGAAGACCTCGTGTCTTGGTTTGTATCAAATAGTAAATAGTGAAGAGTTGGTGATAGTTCTTTTTACAAGATGTAAACAGTAGGAAAATTTAAATTTTTTTTAAAATGCCACTAACACTTACAAAACAAGATAAGATTGAATTGATTTGAATATGCAGGAAACAATACAAAAGTGATAGAGAAGTTGCCGAAATATTTAATCAGAGGCATCCAGACAAGAATGTTCAGTTCTACTGTACCAAGAGTTTTGAGGAAATTCAAAGAAACTGGTTCTGTTGATAATTCATTGGAAGCTTTCCATGGAAATAAGAAAACTCTTTGAATATTTTATAAGAAGTTGTCGATAATCCTGGCAACTTTTTGTTGAAAAAGGCATTGCTAGAACGTCTATTAGTCGAATTTTGAAAAAAGAAAAATTCTACCCTTATCGACCTAAGATTTGTGTAAGTTTTAAAAGAGGTTTGATTTCAAGGTTTAATTGTAGATGATCAATATTTTTCAAAATGTTTTATTCACGGATGAAGCCACATTTACTTTAAATGGAAATATTAGCTCCCAAAATTGTCAGTGGTGGGCAACTGAAAATCTCCATTTTATTGGGCAATGCAAAGACCAATATTATTTTGAAGTTAATGTTTGGTGCAGGATATTTCAATCGAAAATAGTTGGCCAACTTTTTTTAGACAAAACCTCAATTCCCGAAGATTTTTAAATAAAAAAAAAATTGAATTGTTAGAGTTCTTAAATAATCTACCAATGTCTCAGTGAATGGAGCTGTATTTCCAACAGGATGGTGCTTCGATCCACCCAACATCAGAAGTCAGGAAATAGTTATATAGTGAATTTGGTGAAAAATGGACTGGGTGATATTCAGTTAACCCTTGGCCAGCTAGGTCACCAGATCTCACCCCCAACATTTTTCCTCAGGTCCTTCAGAGAGACACCATTTTGAACAGTGTATAAGAGATTGCGTAGCGTTAATGACCCCCTCTATATTGCAAAATGATCGAAGAGAAAGGTGAACATGTGGAATTTAAGTAATATTTTTGTTCAATGATAACACTTAATTAATTTGGTAATTAATTATGGATAATAATGATAATGATTTGCTAATTAGTGTAGGATTCTAGCCCTCAGCAGTCTGATAGATAAATATGTCGTGTTCCTTTTTACTTTTCATGTTTGTTCTGGTTCCTAAAATGAAACATAATTTGTAGAAGAGTACTTCGACCACGCCACTGAAGATGACTGCCGCAGTTGCAGTTGAAACGTATGGAGATTTAAACCAAAGAAGACCACGGCAAAACCCGGAAACCAACCAAAACATAATTTGTTTCTCATTCACTTTATTGAAAAAAAAATATTTGATGGATATGAAAATAAGATTATTTGTGGGGAAATGAAAAAAAAATAAAGTAGATAAAATTGAAAATTTCAAGTTTCTACGTTGTTTTCCTTCTTTCTTCACAAAACTTGTTTACGGTCGAGAAAAGCGGTCTATGTTGACTCTTCAAGTTTAAAAAGTTTCCAAAATATTCAACGAAGTTGGAAGATGAACCGCTATGATTGGTAATAGCAAAATAACGGAAATGGCGAATAACGGTGACGTTATTTTTAACAGAAGTGATACAGCATAGGGCTGAATGTCTTCTAGTTTGATAGTTTTTGTTTTTATATTGTGTTTGTCTTACTTGTATACTGAACTGTAGTATTTTAATTCTTACTGTACTTTCTCAACTATAGTATGTATTGACCAAGCATCAACCATTAATTATTTATATTTTATATTTACAACCATTTAGGATTAAGAAACTGACATGACTATAAAATATTTTTTTTCCAAGGACAAATAAAGATTGTATTGTATTGTACTGTGTCGTCTGCGTATATGGTATAACTACCTGCTAACCCAATTTCAGAAATATTTTGAATGTATAATAGAAACAATATGAGCCCAAAACAGATCCTTGTGGAACGCCCTCATTTATTGGTAGTCTGATAGATTCAGAGTTGTTACATTTGGTACTGATCGTCCTATTTCCTAAATAAGATTCCAACAGATTTTTCACAGTACCTCTGAGTCCCATCGATTCCAAATTTACCAAAAGTCTTTTGTGATCAACTGTATCAAATGCCTTGTTAAGGTCAATGAATACAGCTACCACATAGTTTCCTGTATCAAGTCCTTTTTGAATACTTGTAGTACTGCCGCTTGTGTGCCACTATTTTCTTAGAAACCAAATTGATTAATATCAAAACCATATTTTTTATTAATAAAATCAACAATACGTTTTTCGAGAATTTTTTCAAAAATTTTAGAAAATATGCTTAATAAGGCTATTGGTCTATAATTTGTTGGATCTTCAGCATCACCACTTTTGTATATAGCTTTAACTGAAGCATGTTTCAATTTAAGTGGGAAAATACTAGGGGTAAAATATTTGTTGATTAATTTTGTTGATGGTTAAGCCAGGATATTTCCTAATTCAAACAAATCTGAAAAGTACCATTTCATTAATTACATAAGTTTATAATGATCCCTGAAAATAGGGGATATTTTCCAATCAAGCCGACGAAAACCTAGAAAAGGGATATTTGACATTCAATCAACAAATGAATGGTGGAGGTATAATAATAATACTTTCTTAAACACTCATAGAGTGTACCCAAAGGCATAGCCTGTGTGAGTAGAGGACGGATATTAACATTATTTTCCGTGGCGCTCCGGGGCGACTAACTGACTCTTGGTGGCGTATTCACTTTTCAGCTGTAGGAAAACCCGGAAAATCTACAGCACCACACCAAAACTAAAATATACTTCCCCAAAGTTTTACAAGAAAGTCCGTAATAGTTAATTAATTTTGAAAAGTCATTTTTCATAAGGATGGTGTTGGGTCATTTGCTAGTGATGGGTTCTTTCGGATATTTTATGTATCATAGAAATAAATGGTATGTCACTCAGCTAAATTAGTACCTCTGTGAGTCATAGAATTAAAAACATTTTTCTACATTCATGCAAAAAGCAAAACTTTATTGAACTATATTCAGTGGAAAAAGAAGCTCTTTATTGCACTAGTGCAATAAAGTTTTTATTGCACTCGTCTGTCATTCTACTTCAATGTGCTGTCATCATGATAAACATAAACGTTCAAACCCACTACATATTTAGCAGATATTCTGTGAAATTGGCCATACGTTTTAAACAGCTACATATTTTATATTTTTTTTGTATTAATGTTAGCAGTCAGAGTTGAACAAACAATGCCTTCCCTAAAATAACTCTATAATCAAAACCGATCCGCTATGTTCTAAACCGTCTACCTGCATAGAGCAAACTGTCTTTACTACGACCACACCTCGTGATAACATACGCGCTCATGGCTACTATGATTTTGATTTTTATAATGCAACTGTGGTTATATAAACGTCAGTCAAAATTTAATTCTGACAATTAAAGAACTGAAAGTTTTAAAATGAGTAATATTAATGGAAAACAAGATGATGGTGATGAAATCGATAGTAATAATTATTTATTTAAATTGCGTATTTCATTTTCCTTGACCTAGTGCCGCACCTAAATGAATAATTTTTTGCTTTTTGCATGAGCTTTTTGCATGAAGTAGAAAAAATATTGTATGCAACTCGTGCAAAAGATGTTTATTGCACTCGACGTGTTTTCTAACTCGGCCTGACGACCTCGTCGGACAATTTCACGTCGAGTGCAATAAACACTTACTTTTTGCACTTGTTGCATAAATAACTATTATCATCCGCGAACAAACAGAAATAAAGAAAAGGATTATCATCATAGGACAGTTTAATTCACTCTAAAATCCTAACGAATGGTTCACACTGTCTCTTCTTTCAGATATGGTAATGATGGATTAGTGGAAGAATGTTGATCCGGTATTTTCGAGGAGGACATATCACCATTCGAACAAGGTAAGATTGGCAAGTTTCCATAATGTCTCATTTTTCGTTACCTCCAAATGAACGTTCTACTTACGCCTCCTATCATCATAAAGGAATTTGAGTTTCCTCAAAATCAGATACCACCCGGGGCACTTCAATTTCAAGCAACGCGAAATCGATAAGAGCTCATCGTTCATTGTTCCATTTTCCCACTTGCCACAAGTCTTTTTAGGTGAAGTCTACGCCCATTCCTTCCACTTTTCCAATTCGCTATTGACTCAAAGTTTAACCTATTGTTCTTTTGTTTTCCACCCCACGTTGACCGCCAACAATTTCTCGGGGCTATTCCATTTGTGTCTATTTTCGCGTTCCGAAAACTATTCATCACCCAACGTGAATATATCAAGGTTTTCCCGATGTTGCGGATGATTTTCTTTGTTCTGCAACTTTCACTTCACTCCGGGATCCAGTTAACGGAAAAACATGTATGGACACAGCTGTGAGAGTGAAATGGACTAATGGAAAATGGTCCGTTATTGTTATTGTATCATATCGTTTGTATTTCTGCGTATCTGTATAGGATACGAAGTATAATACATAATAATAATGATAATAAAAATATATGAATCCTGTCAATAGGATACAGGATTGGTGTAGACCAGACCATTCTTACTCTCACACATCACGAAGAACAAAACAAACTGCAATACAATAAAGAGAACGAAGAAACATATTTACGAATGACGAGTATTCTATTGAATAAATATCAACCATTCGATATTATTTTATATTCGATAACAGGTTTCGTTTAAAACAATTAGCCCTATGCTGTATCACTTCCGTTAAAACGAACGTCACCGTTATTCACCATTTCCGTTATTTTGCTATTGCTTGGTAATATATAATTCATTTTGTTAGAAAGTTATTCATTCTAATTTTAATCACTGTTTCAACTCCTGAAGATATCTAACGAGGTTTTCCTGTAGATTGGTACCATCTGCACTGTAGTACCCGAAGATTTATTCTCATTCGCATTCCATCAATATGTGGGAAGCTGTTTCGCCCTCCTCCTAACATAACCTGTATCCTGCATAGTCCGAAGTCTTGGCCTTCCGGTCCATTGAGGGTTGTTGCTGTCCCAGCTCTTGTTGATATATCTGCGCTACCATTCCTGTCGATGACCCTGTGACCTGGTATCCAGACAAGTTTTACAGTGTCCTGTGTTTCTAGGTCGTTGAGATTTCTTCCAAACTAATTCGGAAGAAAACCTTCATGATTGCAGGACCTCCATTGCCACTTGACTGTCGAAAAGAATAACTATGGGCTGCTTTCTAGGATCCCTCCTCTCTCTTGCGCAAACGGAAATAGCCATTATTTCGGCTTGGAATATAGAGGTCTTGGTATCGAAGCTTAGACTTACGTTTTACCTCACCCCAAGGATGTCAAAGTCAAAGTCAAAATATAATTTATTGTCGGAAGTTATAAAAACTTATAGACAAAGCTTTTTGGTTTTGGATTAATATTAAAATTGAATTCAATTAATTAATGATAAAGTGTAATGGTGATACTCCCCACTATCTGCATATCATCCCAGATGAAGGAACACCACCACTATATGCGCTCCGGGGCGACTTGAAAATTTGATGGCGCATTTGCTATTTCAACTGCAGGAAAAACCCGGAAAAACCTACAGTACCACCATTTGGTCCTTAGCGAATGAGGGAATGAAACAAAACATAATACATGCTCATCCATCATTACACAAGGACTTCTTCTTCTCTGCATCTCTCTGCAACTCCAGCTCGGGATTTCCAGTTTATGAACAAATGGAGAGTATGTACATAAAGCAGAAAAAAATATTAATCAAATTGTGGATGATATAGAAACAATCAATAGCAAAGGAACAAAAAAATTATAAAAAATTGTTCGCTTACTTACTATGCTCGATTCATGATATAAAAATTATGATTTTTAGATATTATCATCATAAAACTCTTGTAGACTATAATAAGCTTTTTCTGATAATGAATTTTTTCCATCTTTTCTGAAACGATAAAGTGATGTGATACTTTTGATATTTATTGGAAGGTGATTAAACATCTTACATCCATTATAAAATATCGAGTTTATGATGAGTGTACTTTTAGGAAGTGGAAGTTTGAAATCATTACTCTGTCTGGTATTATGATCAGAAGAACTGCCAATAGTGAATTTTGATTTATGTTTTTGTATCAAACAAACAGTTTCAAGTATGAAAATTGCAATAACTGTAAGAATTTTATGTTTAAGAAAGACCAATCACACCAATCCTTCACTTTTTTAAGATCATAACATAGTAATTGCTCAAGATCCTGCTTGTTTTTGTGATGCCAAAGTATAGTACTGTCATCAGCAAAGACAGTGAAAGAACCTGAAATCTGGATATTAAATAGGTCATTTATATATAATAAAAATAGAATTGGTCCAAGTATAGAACCTTGAGGTACTCCACAATTGATATTCTTTGATTTTGAATATCCTGAATATCTTACAATCTGATTTCGTTCGGATAAATAAGATTCAAACCATTTGAGAGTCATATTCCTGAAGCCATAATGATGGAGTTTAAGCAAAAGTATCTCATGATTTACACAATCAAAAGCTTTGGAAAAATCACTAAAAACTGCAGCCGCTACCTCCCCATCATTAATTCGAAAATACACTTCGTGTAAAAGAGACAATATTGCATCTGCTGTATTTTTGTTTTTCTGAAATCCGAATTGAAGATTGTTGCAGCCAAGAGAATAGCAACCCATGGGCCCTAGCTTACCGTACACTGACGTTAAAAATACACGTTTTAGCCACGTGTACATTACAGAGGGATGCGAGAACTGGAAAATCTGCCTTCAGTGGGAGCCAAGTAGGAAGACCTTGAATTGAATGCTGCGGGACTGGTAGTCGGTGATGAATCAGCCATAGTCACCGCTAGGTTGAGAACCAGCCTTACCAGGGTTTTCACGAGAATGTGCATCGAAGGAACTCGGTGTGGGAACTGGTTGTCGGTGAATTTATCGGTTGCAGCCGTCGCACCGCCCGATTGAGAACCAGCCCTACTAGGGCTTAAGGAGGATTGGAGAAACTTGCTCCCTTGACAAGCACCTATACACTTCAAACCTATAGAATTTGAGGACAGCAGGTGGAATTGAAAGGTGGACAGAATATCATGCATAAGGAGACTATGGGGCCTTACTCGCTTGGTTCCTCGTGAAAACCTCCATTTTGAAATGAAAGAAGGTAAACATTTGAGGTTTGAACACACCACCACCACGCTGATCAGTTGTTGTGACACGCTGCTTGTCCAATTGAGCAATCAACCTATATTGTACGTATTTGAAAACATTATCTACCTATTCCTTTTATCTTGTTTACAACTGTTCAGTAAATAATCTGATTGTTTTTGATTGGCCACAGCCCGTAAGTCATAATATATCACTCCTAGGGCGTTGCTTGTTTGTGATTCATCCTGTCACTCAACAAATAATTAACTTCCGAAATTTAGAAAACTTACTGTCATTGATGAACTCGTATCTGCCCTCAAAAATTTCGTTCGTCGATGAATTCTTGTCGGTGTGGTAAGAGAGTGCCAGAGCTCTGTATAGCGATACTCGTCTTCTAGGTGGTATGGCTCCGCAGTATCTACCTCCAAAGGGAGTGTTCACCAACTCAGCAGGATCCGGTTGCAACACCTCCGCGTACATATCCATGTATTCGTGAACGCAACTGAGAAAAAGAAGTTTGTTAGTTGCGATACCTTTGGATAAAACTGGTTGGGCGTAGAAGCGAAAAGATACTACTATAGGTTTTGTGGAAAAAAACTTCCGAAACGAGTTCATGCACATTCAAGGTTATAACTAAATATATGGTATGTGGATGAAGTAGGAAACGAATTCAACAAGTATGCAATTTTTTCTTCGTTCCTTATTTCATCCACACTCTTTCGACTATTGAAGGTTTTTTCTTTTCTCAAATTGTTAAGCAGTTCCTGTTTATCTACGAAAGGGGTTTTTATAATTACCCAGTTCTATATGGAGTCAATGAACATGATGAAAAACTGATTACAAGTCATTGTAGATTGTAAGGGGGTCGTTCAGGCTGTGCAGCCTCACGAACACTTCGACCTGTAAGTTTTTTTGTGCATGACCTTTGATCTATTCGAGGCCTGGGATTCCGAGATTTCTTGCGAAGTTTATCAGTTCCTGATGTCGAAGGGTGTTAAGAAGGCCCCTCCCAAGAACTTAGGACTCTTGTAGAAAGGCGCTGGGCATTCGCACAGCAAATGTTCTGCAGTTTCCGCGAAGTTCTCACAGTAGCTGTAACTATCACTCTCTGATTTACCCATCTTTTTGAGGTGGTACTCCTTACAAGTCATATTAATTGATCAGAAGAAATATTGATACAGACCTGATATTAACATCGTCAATCAATCTGGAAATATCGTAAATCATTTACAAAACGATTGAGAAATTCACAGAAGCTCATGTTTATCTAACCGGTTGAAATTTAGAATTGCCAAACGGTCGAGAAAGTAAAGGGTTACGGAAATGGTTGGTTGATGAGATCGTTTGAAGTTTATTTTGATTACAGTCAATGAGAACGCAAAGTAGTATTGAACGTATGGTTCTTATAAAACTTGGTCCTCGTCTGAATCATTTTCTGATTCACTTGACTGAAATTCATCATCAGTGACGGAAATACTTTCTCCTTCGACCTCGCGATAATCATCATCAATATCATCATCGTCGTCAGAGATTAGGAGTTATCTTTTCGTGTGACTTGTGAAGTTTCAAAGTTATTAGTCTTCTTCTCGTTCTAGAGTTGATTCTTCATCCCTTACCAACTTTAATTAAATGTTACCAATTTTTCCAACTTGTTTATCAACTCAACGATATAAACTTGAGGGATTTGGGATAATTTTTTTCTATCATGACATTTTTTATGATTTTTTTAAGAGTAACATGTGAAAGCTGAGACTTTTTTCTTGATATCACGTATTTTTATATTTTTTTAATGTGGCTACTATTAGCGAGATGCATAGGTCAGCTCGTTCGAGCATTTGAAATCAAGGATACTTTGAGAGCTTTCACGCTTTGCACAAGGGTTTACAACCAACTCTGACATGGTCATTTGAATTAACATTTTTGTATAGACCTTTTTTGCGGTACAAATGAAGAGTTTCAACTCTGGTCTGGAATGTCTTCCTCTGTCTTCAACATTTCAGAATTTATTGTTGTTTCATCTATTCTAATTCATTATTTCATCTATACATGATTTATTTCTCACACAAATGGATTGGGCTATGCATGAAGTGCTGATCAGTGGGTACTGAATATTACTTGCAACCACATACACTTTTTTATCTTCCTCTTATTGTATGTTCATTCTCTAGGGTATGTATGAATCGTAGTTTGTACAGTTTGACTTCATTCTTTTCCAAACACACCATCAATGATATTTTAGTAACATTGAAATGTTGCGAATTTCCCAAAACTTCTGATAGATCATTTTCATTTTGGTATCGATGATTTCTGTTCAACCCAAGACTACTATTTTTACACCTCTATTTTACACCACTATTTTTACACCTTGACACTAATTGATCATCTGCTGGAGGAAGAATGAAACTTTCTACCATCCATCAGTCCTTGAAGCAAAAATATTTTGGCAATCCCATCCTGCAATATTTCTAGGGCCTGAAGGCATCCCGACTACGTCGACTCCAATATGACGTGAAATCACAGCAAATATTTTCAGAACACCGAATTGAGTTGGTTCATGAAACTGCCCACTACATACTTCAGATATCAAAATTTGCCGTCGTCCCACAGAATCGTGGAGGAACATCTTCATTATTTACATTCCATCTATTCTGGTTTTTCCATATTTACATGCTCCTACCCAACGCTGTAAAAGTGGGAGTCTGGAACTATTTCTGGAAATGAACAACCCCCGCGTGAGCGTTCCGAGAAATATCCAGAATTCGGCGAAATCCAGAGCCAGGCTTACACCCTCGACTATTCAGATGTTATCCCGGATCTTGCATTGAATTCAGCTTATTATGACTATCGATGAAATCCATATAACGGATCTGCTCTAACTGGAAATCCCAATAAAATTTTACGCTCTAATATATTTCCACATTTATACAATCCGCCCGAGTTCGAAATATCGACAATTCAAGATGGACTTCTTTGTTATTTCATTCCTTACTCAGATTCCACGAGCTGACTATACAGGCTGTTTCTTCCATCATATGGAAATATTCTGAGCGGAATAGATATGGAGACGAAAAATATGCGGGAACTCTCTCCCTTCTCGAATTGTTCAGAGAAAACAAAAAATATAGTCTTGTATCAATTCTTCTGCTGATTTCTTCAAATTTCGTCAAAACCAGTATAATATAGATATTCCTAGAACTTCGATATGAAAGATGGCTGTCTCAATGACGTTTTCAAAAAGATATCTATAATTATTTTTTGACAATTCTTGCAACCAATCGAAACCATCAATCCAAATCATTCATGTACGTTCAGGCCAATCACAACATTATTATGGTGGGAATTTTCTACCTTGAAAATTGCAGCGGTACTATTTTGTGGTATTTGTTTTTATTATGTGACAACTGATCATGATGAAATTTTAAGAAAATCAACGAAAATGCATGTAAGAATACTATTTTGAGTAACGTGTCAATTTGGAAACAGTTTCAATTGATAACCTAGGGACAGAGAGAAAGCAATAGCTTTCATTCCAACAGAACGAAACAATGTTACGGAATCCTCCAGCCAAGGACAAAACATCCATAATATTTGTATATTTCATGATGAGAACTTCAAATCCCAAACTTCATTCTGTTAATAGTGATTCAAGTGAATTGTTATATGTATAGAGAATAAATCTATGATTGGGGCATCAAAAAATCATCTATCGAATACCACACGAGAGTTCGATAGAGTAGAAAATAATTCTCCAGATTTTTTCTCAAACTTGTTGCCATTTGGCAATAGCCACTCGAGCCCTTCGAGCTCTCGGGTCTATTGCCTGGCAACAAGTTTTCGAAAAATCTGTCAAATTATTTTCACTTTATTGTTGCTCTCTTATGATATTACAACTGAAAATTGTATTTGCATAATCAAAATTCATGAATGACTTTTGTAGGTGTATAGGGGCAATTGATATAAATTATTATTAGTAAAAAACTAAATGAAGCGAATAAGATTGAAAAAGCAAATAAAATATTAATTCTATAACGAATTGGTGGTGGAAAATAAACTCGATAAAAGGAATAAATGAAGAGAAAATAATACTAAATGCTTAAACTGTGGAATTCTTCGTTAAATACAAATATATGTCTATCCATATACAGCAATTTTCGACCATAATGAGTGTAATGCTATCACCTACATGCATTCCTCTTATAATTCCTATAAGATGGTCAATATCTGTGTAGTGGGTGAAAAAAACTTAATCCTTCAACTATCTCCAGACGAAAAATTTCAATAGAGTATATTTTTCTTAACAACCCCGATTAAAAATATTTGTACAAGTAACAAATACTGATTCAACATCTATTTGGTTCCTCATAATTTCAGTCGCAATATATTTTCTAGTTTTAGTGTGGATTTATGCAGCACCAATTAACAATTTAATTTACAATGACTGCATTTATGCAAACATTTATCAATTATCATTTATCAATTAACAATTACGAAGTTGGCTAACTTTTAATTTTCTTAGTTTAATTGATTCAATTGTACCGGATTTTCTCCAAGTGCGCAAGTAATACGCAGATGCCCGCTGATTGGTCCGTGCGACGATTCCTTTCTTCGTCTATTGATAGGCTTAACAGCCCACCTCCTTTTCCTTCCTTTTTTCAATACAAAGAAACTTGCTGTCAACATCTTTAATATAAGAAAAATTAATCAGCTTCTTCAATTTCACTGTTCCTTTCAAAAATAGTTCATTTACAAGACAACAAGGAACAAATAGACATGAAGATTAAACAGTTTAAGGTTATTTTAAATGACGATCTCATACTTGTGCGCATGCTTATTATTTTCTCCTAATTAATAATTGTTACTGCATAAATGATACTATTTTCACTAATTATTAATTGCTAATTGTAGATTGATAATTGTTAATTTATGATTGTTAATTGGTGCTGCATAAATACACATTTAGTCAAAATCTCCCAGTTGCTTTCCATGGGTCTAATAATTCGAATGTTTTGACTACGACAATTCGGTTTAAGTAACTCATTATACATCTTTCTTGCCATAAGAGAATTTTTCATTAGATTATTAGACTTTAGTAAATTGCTTAACAGTTCTTTCGTCATTTGTATATAATTAAAATGAATAATATATTTTTTAAACTCCAGACAGTTCTTGTCAGATACCGAAAACTCATTTATTTTTTATCAGGGCAAAGCTTTGTGTAAAATGAACGAAATTTATTGAAATAGGAAATCCTAATACACTAACAATTTGTACAAATCGATAAAAATTGCAAAAGAACGAACGGATGTATTTGTACTAACACACACAAATCGTCTTTTACGCAAAAACTAGATACCGCCATAAGCCCTAGACACAATCAATAGATGTTTCATGTAATAAGCTTAAGTTCTGCGATTTTTAATATCAATTTTAGAAATGAAATAGGATACAAAACGGAATTGATATTTAAAGCTTGAATCCAAACAATCTTGTTCGTAGGGTTTGATCAGAATAATAATGGAAGTGATAGTTTCGTGTTAAAGTGGATTCTAAAATTACAAAAATTAAAGCCAAACATATAAAACTTCCATTGTGTTTCAGCCTTAACTTTTAGTTCCAAACTACACACACTCGAAAGGTTCAAACCACATTTTTGTTTATGAACCAAAGAAATAGGATTAGCCTAACCCTTCTTTCCCAGCGAGGGAAGGAAACCTTAAAAGTGACAGCCAACCGAAGCCCAGCCTCCACCAGCTAAAGTTAGACTGACTCCCACACACACTAGATTTAATTTTTCATGGAATCCTAGGCAAAAGATATTCTAACGACTCTGCTTATCAAATGTAAACATTGTCCATTATACCATGAAAGAGTTCAAGCCTCTCACCTAGTTAAAACTCGAAATTATTTCGTTCACTGTACCGAATTTCCTGCTAGTAATTCCTGTCAAACCTATTGGAAAATAGTCGCTGCAGAATAATTGGTTGTGCGGTGGAAATTGAAAATTGAATATCGTTCGTGATTGAATATTGATCGGCCAGTTCAGCATGTGTCTCATTGTTGAACGAAAAAGACTCGAATGCTCCAAACGTGGTGAAACGTGAGAATGATTTTTTTTATCCTTTCCATCAACCGATGTCGGATTTCACGTTCAGATCATGTCTGAAAATTTACGAAGAGAGAGATAATAATAATAATAATAATAATACAGCAGCAATAATTTTATTCGCTCTTATCACTATAACAATCACAAACAACCTCAATATCGTTGCCTCGCCTCTCTCGTACCAAAAGTTCACAGTTGATTCTGACAGAACATCGTGCTATAACACTTTACAAATTATTATCATCAAGTTTCTCAACAATTACGAAAACCTCATGAAATTCGTGGTGGTACTACGCTACCAACATAATATCTGCAAGAACAGAGACCCCTAGAGTTTTCTAAAAGAAGACCACTGAAAATAATGTCTATTTAGTCAGGAATCTTGAGGTTGAAATCAGACTTTGCATATGATATAGTTCGGTAGTCCAGCCTAGATTTTTGACGAAATGGAACTTGTGAACCAGACTATGAACTCGTGGTTGTTTATTAACGAAAAAAAAATTATTCGAAAATTCCCTTGAAAATCTCATTTTGAAAAAATAAGTCACATATCCCAGCTTAATTACCAATGATAATAATAAATGTTCTTTATTGGTAATAAAACCAAATGCCTATCGACCGAGATCTTTCAGCTAGGATTCATCAATATATTTTGATGAATTATCTCACTCTCGTCATTGAAATTAGGTGATTATTACTCTGAACGGATAGACAGAAAAATTCAATAATAAATGTCCAAAATATGCAAATTTTTTTGGCATCGAAGATTTTCTGAAGTTTTAAAGATAGATAAACAGAGTGAGCCTTGCACTTGTGTTTCTATCAGAGCCAGATTATCAGGTGAAAAACAACAACTGTAACTAGATTTTTCATTCCTTGTGAACCAGAAAGAATTCATCAAAAATTTGTTACTGTATTGACAGATGATTATGACCATCCACTCTAGAGAAAGGGCGCGGAAGATAATGAGAGACGGAGAGATATTTTATCACTATGACTCTTTTGGAAAACTTTTCCTGAATACTGAAGGGCTAACGTTTCTCATTTCTGTCTTTTCAGAAATCAATCTTGATGTGCATATTTCTCGAAAGCTAAGCTAAGCTACAACATTGTGTTAAAAGGAGTTATCGTCGAAAATATATTTCTGGACTATTGTTAATTGTTGGAAGTGGTTAAATTTTCACCCCATCGGTAAAGTAGGTATCTACCGCTCCTTCCACAACACCGCTGTTCCCGAAAATTGCAAACATCCTTCATCTACTCCGTATTAAAGTTCATATTTACACGAACTCATGCAGAGTAATTAATAAACAGCATTATGAATTTCGAAATTAAACCGAAAGTACATTAATCCGACTTTCATGTGGACATAAATCAAAGCAGGCTGTTTGTTCAATTGCTAACAGTGCAAGGACTCTCTGTAACATATTCGATCTGCAGGCGAACTGTAGTGTTCAATTATTTGTTAGAAAGGCGACACAATGATTTATTATGGTTGAAATTAATGGTTTCGCTGTTATAGTTTCATTTTCAAACTTCCATACCAACATTGTATGAGAGTTTGTGTGGGCAGAAACAGAAAAGTTCATGCAATGGTTCACTCGAACACAAGATTGGATTAGATCAGTTTGAGTCTTCTGCGCAACACCGCAATATTTTCAAGTCTATTTGGTGTACCGTCTAGTTCTGTTCTGGCATTGGCAGTGATCGGACATGAATTTTGTTCGGTCACAAAGATGGTACTAGATTTGGATTCGATTCAGATTTTGTATAGGGCTTATTGGACCCAAGAAACTCTAAACCGCGGCCTACGAAGATCCATTATGTATGCCCTCATGTTGTTGAGAATTATTTGTCTAATCCCATCCTAGTCACTAGACATCAGCTCTCTCATGTACTTACAAGGTTGTCGCTTTCTGAGTCGACAGTGCCTTGTTAGAAGCTCAACCATAATCCTTGTTATCCTTTGGTTCTGACTTAGTAGGTACTCGATATTGGAGAAGAATTTGATAACACACTACTGAATTCTATTGGATCAGCTTTGACTGAAAGAAGAATAGAACCAACCATATGAGGCTGGATCTTCACCATACTCATGACCGGACTGCCACTATATCTCTTAAATATAAGGTAATTAGGTTCAGGGTCTCCAGGAGATGCCCACAAGGTCAGTCCTGATGGACAACCTGCTCAATGTTCTCGAGAGGAGAAAGGTGGAGCTTCAGGCTTATGCAGACGACCTTGATATTCTGGCAAGGATTATGTAGCCTCCACAAAACGTTGAACAACGTGACGTTCACAGTTGGTGCCAGAAGGAACAAATGTCTGTCAACCCTGGCAAAATTGTTGTAATACCAAAAAAAAAAATCCGGAAGAACTAACTCCACTTTTTTTATGGCAAGGTTATTCCATTTGCAGTAGAAGTAAAATATCTAGGGGTCCCCTTTGATAAAAAACTCACATGAAACACTCATTCTCCACAAAGCCAGAATGTCGTTATAGACTTGTAGGAGGATTTGTGGAAAATGTTGGGGACTAAACAAATTCACTGGATATATGTGATGGTTGATACACCAATGATCACAGCGAACGGCCCAGGTGAAGCTCTCAACAGGTTTGTCTGGCGATCACCGGTACCATCAGCAACCAGCACCACACTGTCAGCAACTATGGAAATCCTACTAGACCTACCTCCTCTCCACATCTTTCTGGAGAAAAAGGCTAGATAGACAACCTACAGAATCATGCATATTGCCAATTGCATGCAACAGACTTATACAGAGCGTAGTAGACTGCTGATTGAAACTGAAAGTCACAGCATTCTAGGACTGGCCTGGGATATGATTCCTCCAACAGTGAATTTTGACCTGCATTATACTGTTCTAATTCCGAAGAGAGACGAGTGGGTCCTCCAAGAAGAAGAACTACTGAAAACAGATTACTGTTGGTTCACAGATAGTTCAAAATCACATTCAGGTTCTGATGCAGGACAGCCAAGCGGCTTTGAAAGCACTTGGCTCGTATCGATCAACATCTAAGCTGGTGTCAAACTGCCAGAGAAGACTCTCCTCAATGGGATTTCTCACCAGTCTGTCTCTGGTCTGGATTCCTGGCCACACCTTCTTGCAAGAGAAGGTGCCGCAAGTAGGTTCATCGGACCAGAACTTGCTATAAGCATCTCACCAAGTTTGGCAAAATATACATTGAACACCTGGACAGTAAGAAAAGTATTAAACTTCTGGCAAAACTTACCAGGCTTGGCTCTTTGGGAGGCATTCATTCATTCTTCAAAGAATTTGACCAAAACACTGTTAAACTCCACTGTTTTTTGAATCATCACATGCCAGGACTAAAACTGTCGGAGGACCCGACATATCGTCTCAGTCTTGAAGTTGATGAAACAGCAGAGCACATACTTTGTGCCTGCCCCGCCGCGGACCGACTCAGGTTTTCGATGTTAGGCAGAGTATCTTTACCTCGTACTTGAAAGATCATACACCAAATAAACTAATTGGCTCCGTCAAGAAGCTGTGTTTATTTGGTGAAATATGGATTATAATGAGTCACAAAAGACCCGTATGGGTCGCAATGAAAAATATTTGATGTTTTTTTTGCTTTAAACGTAATCTGAGTATCGGTCGGAGTGCTTTCTGTGGTTTCTATAGTTTGTTGCTGACTTTCTCTGTGGATATTCTTGAGTTATCGTTGGGTCAGTTGTTCTGTCCGGGTCTGCACTGATGATCGAGTGAAACGTGAAAGTAGTATTCAGATTATCATTCGGTAGTTAGTAAATACAAAAAATTTTGCAAAGTATATTCTTGTAGAATAACTTACATACATACAAGGCGTTGGGCTCAAGTGATTCAGCAATAGTATGGGGCTGTTGAATTATTCTATGTTCGACGTTTGCCAACACCCTATTGTATAGGGAATAAGCGAAAGACAAGAATATTTTTAATCAATTTTCATTTCGTGAATATATTGCCTTTCGTCAAGTACACACAGTTCAACATGAAAAATATTTGAATATTTTTCATGTTTTCAAGTTTTGAGTTGAGTTGCATGAAGCTAAGTCCTTTAATAGTTGCTTGGTTGTCAGAATAAACAGCAATAGTCCATTTATTGGACTTTTGCATAAGTAAAGTCGTAAACACAATGTTATATGTTTTGAGTTTTGGGATTTTGGATATCAGTTTCAGTATCAGTGTTTTGGATATCAGTTTCAGTATCAGTGTTTTTAAATAAAACAAGATGCAAAACAGTATTGAAAAATGAAGCTTGAATTTTACCAACCAGATTGTTTATGAGGCGCGATCAGAATAATAAAGGCAAGGATGGTTTCGCTTGAAAAAAAATTATCCAGAAGAATGAAAATTAAAACTAAAAGCATGAAACTTCCATTGTGTTACAGCATTAACTCTTCTGCACAATGATGTATTGCTGCAACGTCTTTGTCTTGGCATTGTCACATTGTAAATTGTAAGTATGTATATGTCGTAGTGCTATTCAAGCCAGCACAGGTGTGGAATTAGTATTTTCAATGTTTTCTCAAAAGAGAACGATTGTATGTCATCTACTCCAGGAGACTTGTATGGTTTGAATTCCCTGCATCTTCTTGGCACCGCTATTTCCGTAGCTGGCCTTCATTCTGAACATATTGGCCTGTTTAACTTGCTTCTGGTGCTGTCCACTATTCTGTAAAAGTGAATCATTGACAATATATCATACTGCGTGAAAATGAAAACTTCTTTGGTCAAATGTTTGATCCCAGCAAGATCTAGATAATGTGCAGAGTTAGCAGAGTCCTGATTCCACAATTCACTCAAAGACATCGATTCTAACATTTTCAGTTTTCACCATAATCTTCGACAAAATATCTAGTTTTCACAGCCTCCTTTTCCAAAAGTTCTAGTTTTCACAGCCTCCTCCAAAAGTTCTAGTTTTCACAGCCTCCTTCTCCTTCATCCTTCTCCTTTTTTTTCACGTGATTTTTCGCCAAAACAGAGAAATATTTCTTGGTTACATTATGTTGTTTTTTTGAAACGAGAACAAAGTAATTTTGAAGTATTCCAGATTATATATTTAAAATCGTCGATAATTGTATCATGTGGGTATTGCTTAGACTGT
This sequence comes from Chrysolina americana, assembly GCA_958502065.1. NCBI lineage: Eukaryota > Metazoa > Arthropoda > Insecta > Coleoptera > Chrysomelidae > Chrysolina > Chrysolina americana. Next base: position 79,944,250 of record OY293414.1, read on the forward strand.
TGTGTAATATTGGAAGGACCGAATACTTTTATGAAATATATTTGTACCATATTTTGCCATGTACTCATTGAAAAAATCAGTAGTCATTTACAACTTCTTCAGGTCCAATTTGTGCACTATGTATATGTGACAGTTCAACTACCTATCCATCACCATCAAATCATCAATCAATTAAGAATGGTTCATTGAACTTCGTCGCTAATAATACATCATTGTCAAACTGAGATTAATCGATGGGGTCTACCTACGCCGCAAGTTTGTGGTCTTGATTAAATCGCTACTGTACTAAGTTGATGTCCTCAACATAACTATTCAGTGATTTATACCAGAAACATCAACGAATACAATGTACGGCGTTTTTCAATTTGCTTGATCCCACGAAAGAGAAAATCCTGCATTGCTCAATTTTTGAACTTATACGAATGCCAATATTTTGTTACTAGTAACAAAATATGACAGTAATAAAAAAATCTTGCACTGGAATTGCAGTGCCAGTACAATGGCCGCTATGAGCTTCTGCGTTTGACAGATTCAAATATGAAGCAACTTTTGAATGAACTTTCCACAAAGTGTTGATTTCAACAGGTTATGGGGTACATTTCTGATGAGCGAATCGTAAAAAGGCTCTGTCGTTGGATAACATCTCCACAGTATCCCGTATCGAAACAAGCAGATATGCGCTCCTCCCTTGAACATTACTGATGTTTCAAATTCGTCAATTCACAGCATTGACATGCACCAGATAAATATTCCAAAGTTATTCTGAACTGTCTTAAAGGTTACGAGATATTATTACCCTGATCGTCAGATATTCTCTACGCAAGCTCTCGTCGACAATTCTTTTCTTGTTCTTGTGTCCTGTTGACTCCCTCTTGAGATAGTACATTTTCCAATGTCAATAGATGTTATGTTATAGATCTTTATAACGCCCTTCAGCATCAAGTACTCCGACCACATGGATGAAATTGCATACTTTTTCTTCAGATTTGAGAAATATGATAGCAAGACCTCCTCATTTATTGTCATTACCCTTCTTTTTTCTCTCCATTCATTGAATTCTGAAAATAATTTTTTCATAACGTTCCCTGCACTTAACAGGCAATAGTTGACGTATTGCTTCTTCAGCTTCTTCAAGGATTATATCAGGAACAGAATTATTCTCTTGCATTTTTCACCAACTTCACAAACTTTCATTAATGGAGTCGATAAACATTCGATAATAAATAGCAACCAATCAACTCTTGATATTTCTGTACATAATTTCAATGATTTTTGAGGAGGTGACGACCGCTCTCATAACAAAATGACAAATCATTCTTTGATTACGAAATTCAAAAAAATTGTTGAATGAAACGTCATATTGTGTTTGCGTGTTTTAGGTACATTTTATTCGCCCAAGTAACATTCTTGCTTGAATAAAGTGTTATCCAAAACACTAATAAAATAAATAACTATCATTAATGTTGAAATAAAAGTTGTTGGGTTACTTCATCGAGAGGTACTATCAGGGGAAACTCACAGATAGTTTGTAACTTACCAACTCTCAGAGCGTAAACAGAATTGACTACCCAAGCAACTAGTTTATTTCAAAAGTCATGAGGAATGAATTATGAGTTTTGAAGAATCCTGGGTCAACAAAATATTGTGATAATCAATACGTATATACAACTCTTTGTCCGACTTCTTGGAAACTGTATCGAACATCGTCTTAATCAATATAATTTTCAATGTAGTTAGCTTATAACATAAAAAATTATATTGTGGAGAGTTATGATACACACCTGATATATATCATATTTTTTTTTATTGAAACATTCTTATATCCATTTACAACACAATCATGCGTTAATACATAATGTCATGCACATTCCTAGACGAAGTGGACATCGAAAATTCAGGTAATTAAGGTCATTATCAAACGAATCTGTGAATGTTCGATGCTCACACTACTATAAAGCAGTTCAATCAATTCAAGCAGAAAGAGAATGTGAAATAACTAGGATGCAAAAAGCGCCTGGAAATATGATCCCTTATGTAAAGTACCACCGAAATCAAAACTTGGAATTCACTTGAATTTTCTTATTGTATTTATAATTTTTGTATCGTTAACAAAATTTTCCCATATTCTTCGTCACTAACGTAGTTTATGCAAACAAAGAAGACAACAAAAAAATTCTGTAATGAGAAAGAACATGTAATATGTTCCCCTTCACCAGAAACATATTATTTGTTCAATTGTGTGACAACACATGAGTGTAAGTCCGAAATAATAGTTTTATATATATTTTGAAGTCTTCAAATGTCCGCTCTGATGATAACGGAAGATACGGGGGTAATATGTCTCCTAGAATGATGAGAGTGACTGGAAGTGAGTTACTAACTGCTATCAATCATCTCTCTTGAGTTTAGTTGAAACGACGAATGAGTATATTAGGTGTGAATGCTACAAACTTCATAACATCGGAAATACAGAGTGATCCACGAAACATGTTTATTTTTGGAGGCAAATCATTAACGAAATGTTTCTGGTGTCGAACAAATTGATATATTAATCATTTTTATGGAATGGAATGGAATTTCGTTTGGGAAATCAGTACCTATAGCTTTGATGACGATAGTTTTTGGAGAAATCATTGAAGCAGAGTGAAATGAGCTACAGAGATTGGCGTAGTCGATTGCATTGTTATCAATTATAATTTTATTTTTCTATATTTTCAATATGAATAACAAAAAAATAGTAAGAATAAACCCAAATTTTCTAATTTGCCTTTCCATCAGCTATTTTTATATTTTTATCTTTTAAAGAACGTAGCACTCATGAAAAGTTTTTACATGCCAACTTTTTGGAAATATCTCTTCGAAAAATTACCAGTTTCCAGTTCAAAGAATCGGGGAGTTAGTTTTAGGGACAGGGGATTTGACGATTCAGAAAAGACAAGTGCTTGAAAATATTATTTTTAAATAAAAAAATCATGTTTTTCCCTTGAACTTCTCTTTCAACATTCATCGTATAGGAAAGAATATATCCAAAGTGAGTATGGTTTACTACGATTTTGAAGGAATGTACACACATTTATAAATGATATGCCTTTTTTTTTGAGAAAGGACCCTGCACATTTCTTATGGGAAATGGCTTTCCGTGAATTTGGCTGAATTTTTGGTATATTGTAGATCTTGATGAGCTGATCAAAAGTGTTCTCCGCCACGAATATTGAAATTCAATCCCAACAAGAAATGAGAGATCTCCAATAGATGAGCAAATACCACAAAAAATGGAAAAAATCCATTTTCAAAGCTTCATATCTCGAAAACTGTCCATTTTTGAGCTTTGTGGCTATGGACACTTTTGATCAGCTCATAACGAACTGCAAAATTCAGCCAAAATCACGGAAAGCCATTTCCCGTAAGAAATGTGCGGGGTCCGTTCAAATTAATATATTTCTTATCTATATCAAAACTTATAACTGAGTATATGAATTTGAGAAGATCGTCTCAGAGAAGAACATGGAAATTTGCATTTACTCGCACTGAGTATTAGTTGATAATATTGAATCTAGTGATATCACCTAAAATGTCTGACTAAAGTATGTCTCCACCAAAGCAACACATGTTGAAGAAAATTTTACCAAATATTTTGCTATTTTCATTGTCAATGTCAAGAGATATCACGTCATCTTCATAGAAATATTTTACTATTGTTTAGCAACATGTAGAACGACGAGGATCTAGTAATAATGTCATTATTATTATTGTTCCGCGAAATGAGCATCGTTGAGGCCTTCGCGGACGTCGTTTTTGAAGGCGTCCTAGAGCATCCGAGCATAGTGGTGGTAACTTCCTAAATGATCTTAGTGCAGACGAGCTGATTCCGAATTGTGAGAAAATTGAAAATGACTCCTTTCAACTCCAGTTGAACTTTTCAACTCGAGAACGATTGAAGATAGAGTAATTCTGTGAACACCAATCGATTCAGGAGGATCAGCAAAAAAAAATGTTTCGAAAAAAGTTCCAAAGTTCAAAAGTGCAGAAAATACAAAATTATCAGATTTCTTTGAAACTTGCACTACGAGTGTGTACAAAATTGCGAGCTGATTTCGAAAATATATGATATGTATTAGCTCAGATACAAGGTTTAGCTTGAAAATAAAACCTCAAAAGTTCCCTCACACGATCGAATTTTCGAAAGTTTTTTCATCTTTCAACTCGAGAACGGTTGAAGATAGATAAATTCTGCGACAATCGATTCAGAATGATGAAATTAGTGAACTTTGTGAATTTGAAGTCGATCTGCGGAAAAAGGAATGACTCGAGAAAAGTTTCAAGCGGTAGACCTATGAAAAGTGCGAAAAATACAAAATTATCAGATTTCTTACTATGTGTGAGAAATTTCGAGCTAATTTCGAGAATATATGATATGAATGAGCTCAGATACAAGGTTTAACATGAAAATGAAAGGTCAACAGTTTCCTAGACCGATCGAATTTTTGAAAGTATATTTTTAATTTTTCAACTCAAGAACGGTTGAAGATAGAGAAATTCTGCAAATGCCAATCGATTCAGAATGATAAAATTAGTATAGTTTGTGAATCTGAAGTCGATCAGCGGAAAAAGAGATTACCCATAAAAAGTGCGAAAAATACAAATCTATCAGATTCCTTTGAAACTCGCACTATGAGCATAACATAAGCTCAGATACAAAGTTTACCATGAAAATAAAACGTCGACAATTCCCTCGCACCATCGAATTTGAAGTCGATGAGCGAAAAAAGAAACTCGAAAAATGTTCCAAGTTCCAAAATTCCATAAAAAATGCGGAAAATACAAATCTATCAGATTTCTTTGAAACCCGTAAGTACAAAATTTCGAGCTGATTGCGAAAATATATGATATGTATGAGCTCAGATCCAAGGTTGAGCATGAAAATGAAAGGTCAACAGTTTCCTAGACCGATCGAATTTTTGAAAGTATATTTTTAATTTTTCAACTCAAGAACGGTTGAAGATAGAGAAATTCTGCAAATGCCAATCGATTCAGAATGATAAAATTAGTATAGTTTGTGAATCTGAAGTCGATCAGCGGAAAAAGAGATTACCCATAAAAAGTGCGAAAAATACAAATCTATCAGATTCCTTTGAAACTCGCACTATGAGCATAACATAAGCTCAGATACAAAGTTTACCATGAAAATAAAACGTCGACAATTCCCTCGCACCATCGAATTTGAAGTCGATGAGCGAAAAAAGAAACTCGAAAAATGTTCCAAGTTCCAAAATTCCATAAAAAATGCGGAAAATACAAAATTATCAGATTTCTTTGAAACCCGTAAGTACAAAATTTCGAGCTGATTGCGAAAATATATGATATGTATGAGCTCAGATCCAAGGTTGAGCATGAAAATAAAAGGTCAACAGTTCCTCCGAACGATCGAATTTTCAAATTTTTTTTATTTCATTTTTCAACTCAAGAACGGTTGAAGATAGAGAAATTCTGCGAACGCCAATCGATTTGGAATGATGAAATTAGTATAGCTTGTGAATCTGAAGTCGATCAGCGGAAAAAGAGATTACCCATAAAAAGTGCGAAAAATACAAATCTATCAGATTTCTTTGACACTCGCACTATAAGTACAAAATTTCGAGCTGGTTTCGAAAATATATGATATGTATGAGCTCAGATAGAAGGTTGAGAATGAAAATGAAAGGTCAACAGTTCCTTCGAACGATCGAATTTTCAAATTATTTTTTTCCATTTTTCAACTCGAGAATGGTTGAAGATAGATGATGAAATTAGTATACCTTGTGAATTTGAAATCGATCAGCGAAAAAAGAAATTACTCGAGAAATGTTCCAAGGGGTAGATCCATAAAAGGTGAGGAAAACACAAAATTATCAGATTTCTTTGAAATCTGCAGTATGAGTACAAAATTTCGAGCCGATTTCGAAAATATGATATGTATGAGCTCAGATACAAGGTATTGCATGAAAATAAAAGGTGAACAGTTCCCTCTCACGATCGAATTTTCAAAAGTTTATTTTCTTCCATTTCTCAACTCGAGGACGGTTAAAGATAGAGAAATTCTGCGAACGACAATCGATTCAGAATGATGAAATTAGTATAATTATTGAATTTGGATTCGATCAACGGAAAAAAATATCACTCAACAAAAGTTCCAAGGGGTAGACCTATGAAAAGTGCGGAATATACAAAATTATCAGATTTATTTGAAATAAGTACAAAATTTCGAGCCGATTTCGAAAGTATATGATATGTATGAACTCAGATACAAGGTTCAGCATGAAAATAAAAGGTCAACAGTTTCTTCGAACGATCGAATTTTCGAAGGTTTATTTTCTTCAATTTTTCAACTCGAGAACGGTTGAAGATAGAAAAACGACAATCGATTCAGAATGATGAAATTAGTATAATAAGTCAATTTGGAGTCGATCAGCGGAAAAAAAGAGATGACTCGAAAAATGTGACAATAATGTCTCATAAAAAGTGCAGAAAATACAAAATTATCAGATTTCTTTGAAACCCGCACTATAAGTACAAAATTTCGAGCTGGTTTCGGATATATATGATATGTATGAGCTCAGATACAAAGTTGAGCATGAAAATAAAAGGTCAACAGTTTCTTCGAACGATGTAATTTTCAAAAGATTTTTTTTTACATTTTTCAACTCGAGAACAGTTAAAGATAGAGTAAGTCTGCCAATCGATTCAGAATAATGGAATTGACAACAGAATTTTTTAACATTGTCTTCAACATGTGTTGCTTTGGTGGAGACTTGCCTTCAAAGAGAGTAATACATTTTGAAATGTTTAATAGAGTCTAGTAGTAAATTTCTAAGTATTAATCAACCTGTGCTGATGAAAAGCGCCCAGGCACCATGAGGAGTCAAACTTACAGAAGGATTCAGGAAGTCACTCGATAATTTTTATATTGACTCAAGATGATTGGCTCAATCAATAATGCTGATTGTCTCGACGAAATCAACGAAAATTCTTGATGACTCTATCAATCAAACTAATAGCAGTCCTTGTCTTGACTAATTGTGATTCTCAGGTTGAATGGTCTAGAATATCGGTCAATTAAGATGATACACTTGACCGATCAACCAATTAATTACAAGTCTTGACTAGTTGTGATAATTATAATGATTGGTCTGAAAAATGTTGCTGGCGGTTGACATTATTATCGAAACTAAATCATCAGAAAAACTTTGTGACACAATCATCTAGGAAAAGTGAAGAAAATATGTCGATCAGTTGAATCGATGAAAATCATTCACTTAACCTTGGTGGATCGTAGTTCCCACAATAATTTAGCCAGAGTTCGACATAATTTCTTTGACAGTTCCATAAAATAATTTCAATCGGCTGAGATGCAGAAATTTGAGTGGCATCTCTAATCTTCCGTGGGTAACAGAGAGTAGAACTACCTGAAGGTCGAGAGAAAGAGTGAGAGAGGTTCTTTTTAGAGGTACTCACGCCGGGAGATCTCCGACAGCAGCTCCACTGTGCAGGCAGCAACGGCAACACAAGATAACACGTCAAGTCAAGTCAACACAGCACGTGCCATGCCATTGGCAATCCGCACGTGCAACGATCAATCTAAGTATTGGGATTTCAAGGTAAGGTCGCGAAGCTTTGGAGTCATCTGAAGGCATGTTTGAGCATTGCGAATTCAAGGCCCTGGACATGTTTTATTACAGTTAAAAACTCCAACTCAAAATCTTAATGAAGTCTCGCAAGTATTATATAGGCTAATTCACGGTGAATGGCATATCAAATGTTTCTGAAGAAGCAGACACCGGTTCACTAATGAAAATCTGATGAAAAGCATTTTCGGACATTCTCTACCCAACTAAAATATTTTTGACAATGCGGTGTTGCCACTTCTATTAGAAAGTAGTGGAGGTACTGGATTTTCTTAAAAGCTATGACCTTGACTAATCTGCGCGTCGCTTACAGGCAACAACTCACAAAATTATTGAAATGGAAAGCGAAATCATTGACTCAACTACTTCACTATAATAGCCTAGCCTAGTCTATAACACCCTACGTTCAGTAGACGACTGTCGAAACGTAAATTTGTTCTCTGCGACGGTATGAGTCATAGCTATTAAGAAGATCCACTACCTTCTAGCAACTTTGTTTTTTCGAATGGTACACCCTGTATATAATATCATTTTTGAAATCTTCAACAATTGTCCTCTTGATATTTCTCTATACCTATCTGTTACCGTTTTTGAAATATTTTTTTTGCCGACTGTTTAATGTTCTTCAGTGCAAACGAAAACGACCATTTATGGCCCCTATTAAGGGCCGATTTGTCAATAATGCATAATTTTTTGAAATCTACGTTTAATGACACCTATTAATGTTCAATTTCGTAGCACAGCCGTACGAGTGTACCTATAGACATATTTTGCACCTTCTTTCAATTTCTCTAATTATATCATTACAAATGTTAATATAGATACGAGGATATATTGAAAAATTCTTAGCCTACTATAGAACAAAACAAAATTTCAATGTCAAAATATTTTATTACTCAACGTATTCCCCTCTTAATTGTATACATTTATTACAGCGATCCTGCAACGTCTCTAGACCTTTTATTACCTCCTCGTTGAAAGAAAATTTACGACCTTTTAAACTTTTTTTCAGTTGAGAAAAGAGATGATAGTCGGACGGAGCCAAATCTGGTGAATAAGGGGGGTGTTCTAGTAATTCAAACCCTAAATCATGAATTTTTTGCATGACAACATGAGATTTGTGTGCAGGGGCGTTGTCCTGCAAAAATAAAACACCTTTGGATAGATTTCCGCGTCTTTTCTCTTTAATTTTTTCCCGTAGAGTGGTCCGTAATGTCGAATAGTACCTAATCTCCAGTTACTATCCTACCATTATTCAAAAAATCAATTATGATTACTCTATGGCAATTCCAAGAAACTGAAGCAAGAACTTTTCCAGCAGATTTTTAGACACGAAACTTCTTAGGTCTTGGAGAACCGGAGTGTTGATTTTCCATCGATTGTTGCTTTGTTTCTGGATCGTAGAAATGTACCCAAGTCTCATCCATAGTAACAATTCGGTTTAAGAAGTCTACATCGTTTTCAAATCGAGCACAGATCGAACGCGATGCTACTACCTTTGCATGCTTTTGGTCAACATTAAAACATTTGGGGATCCATTTTGCAGCAATTTTTCTCCTGTCCAAATTGACGTGAACTATATGATGAACGCGTTCGTATGAAATATTCAGTGCTTCAGATATCCGTTTTAGCCCAATTCGACGGTCTGTTAAAATCATGTCATGAACTGCATCAATATTTTCGGGGACTGACACAGAAACTTGCCTTCCCGATCGGTCATCATCTTCAATGGAAATTTACCTATTTTGAAGCTTGCAGTCCAATTTTCACGGTCGCATACGAAGGACATTGATCACTAATGGTATTAAGCATATGTTTGTGAATCTGCTTACCTCTTAACCCTTTTAAATACAGGTACTTGATGATGACTGGATACTCCAATTTTTCGATTTTCACAATTTCGGTGGATATATTTTTTCTTTTAATTTATTGCGTGACTCTGGTTTACTTTTTTGACGTTAATCTTTACACTGACACCTCTAATAAGTTATTGTTCGTTGCTATGGTAACGCAATATTTTGTTTATGCAGGGAACTGGTCTAGGCTAACTAGATATCAATATATCCTCGTATATAATAATAATAAAAGATAATTAAAAGATGATTTTCAATGTTCGATAGACTTTGTATCTACTGTTCGTTCTAATCAAGAATTTCTCCATCTAAACAAGAGTGAGGTAAGTGAGGTCGATGGAAAAATATTGTTATCAACTCGTATATTAAAATACAATTGAAGATCTTGAACATTAGAGCGCTCGGTTCGCTCATGCGTTAAAATATCTCGATCAATAATCGCCTTCATTGATACACTAGTTGATTAAGCGCCACGGCAAATAATAATAATAGACGTCCTCTACCCGCACAGGCTATGCCTTTGGGTACACTCAACGAGTGTTTATGAGAGAGTATTATTATTATATTATTATCAAATAACTATTGATTTTTTTTTTCGGAAGTGATGACCTTTAAAAATGCTGATCTGATATCTTTAAGTGAGAAGCCTCCAAGTATCACCCAACTCCAAACCATATTTCGATACCTTAGTATTTCTCAACTCAAAAATATTAGCATTCTTAAAGGTCATGAGTTCCGAAGTATAATATTAAAGTTAATTTTTATTTCAAAAACGGTAACAGATAGGTATAGGAAAATATCTAAAAAAGTTGTCAGGTAATTGTTGGAGATTCCAATAATAATTTTCCATTAAAAAAATCAAAGTTGCTACTACTTTCTAATAAAAGTAGCAACACCGCATATTCGAAAATATTTTAGTTGAGTAGAGAATGTCCGAATATGCTCGTCAATGGATTTTCGAAGTTATCCTTTTCCATGAATCAGCCTGTAGAAATGTTATTCGTAAAGGACTGAAGCTCCTAGATTTTCCACTGACATGAGCAGTGAAAACATAATTCCTTCATTTATTGTCTAGGTTCGTCGAAAAAAAAGGATTTAGTTTCTAGAATGTGCAATAAATTAATGAAATATTTCATTGGTTTGATGAGTGGTATTGGTAAACAATCAATATCACTACATATTTGTGTGATATTCTTGGTAACAACGATAAGTATCATTGAGAACTTTTGTTTTCCTTCCTCAAGCTAATAAAACTACTGAAGAAGCTATTGTGGCTGAATTCAATAACACATCAGTCAGTTGTCTAAATAAGAGAACGTCTTGCTTAGCTTGAAATCCCAAATGAGCTCTGAATGGTAAGCCCCCGTGTGACGTAAGACATAATCGATCAACCAGAATTTCTACTAGTGCCAATATGGCCGAATGAACTGTAACTCTCTTCATCGTTGCGATGAAATGAAACTTCCGGAGACTGAGAAATATTTGAGTTAACATACCAACCGATAAAAAAAATCTTTAAGAAGTCTTGACTATAGAAATGTCCCTTTTGTATATTTCAAATAATTCGCGGTGATATGCATTGTATGTCTCGATTATATTATTTATGTACTATCACATTATTCGTGACCCAAGTAACTCCTGTGAAAAATCTGTCTTCCACAGATTTGCAAAAATGGGAAAAATAAGGAATGCTCTCTGTGAGTTATAACCACAGATACTCAAGTAGCCATATGACTGAAAATAGAACACAAGAAGAAGGAAATATGTCTTCTCTTCGATGTTGTGACATTTTAGCTAGCCAAAGGCTTAACTACCAAGAATAGGTGTTATCTTGAATACTCAAAAAATCAGCTTTAGTTATGCCTATTCGAATTTTTGGAACATAATTAGGTACTGAGTAACTGCAGAGGTACTGTTTTTATACTTTTTTATATATTTTTATTGTATTGTAAATGATAGAACGCTTTTGTGCAAAAACTACACAGCAGACAGAAATCATCTTGCGCACAGTTGAACTACATTTCATTTTATTTTTTCCTAGGTGTTTATAGTGACATCGATTGCTAAGATCATTAGCCACAATGTGATCTGGGTAAGTTGTGTTACTAACTCCTCACGCCACCTTAGGAGCAGCACTGTTAATTTTAACGCAACAGTGATGTACAGGACTCACCCAGTCAAGCCACGGGATTTTAACAATTTTTTCGGTGTAATTAAATTGAAAAAATCCCAGCTCTGAGTGCGGCTCGAATCCGAGACCTTCAGCCATATCACTAGCGCCACGCCCCGAAGTTACATTTTATGATCTATCATTTCATTTAAGATTATTTGTCCAGCTTCAAATTTATAAAAATTATGAATTTTTTAATTATGTTCTATTATTAGAGGTTTTTCTTGATTTTCTTATTGGAAAATGTACCGATCTGATCGTACAAAAAACAGTTCAGTAGATTCGTCAATTCCATCGATTAAGAAACGATTACTCCAATACCTTTTGAGCTATAGAAGAAAATAACGAAAAAGTGGTAATTTTTGACAATATTTATCGTTGAAAAAATGCCACAAAACCATTTTGCTGGGGTCAAACCAGGGGTTTCATCCACGAACTATATTTTAAAAGATAGTGCAGGTTTTCACCTTTATTTAGGTGTGAAAATAGCCTCTATTTTTTCTCTATATTCGTTGGCCTATATTTGGATAGAATGACATGCATATGAATGAATACAACAAACGCAAATTGAATGACAGTCCAAACGCTATCGGGATCGAAGACAACATCGTTTGACGGGGGCTTTCCATTCGTAATCTATCAGTCTTCCATTAAACAAACTGTACATGATAATTCAATTTCAACATCAACAATTCGATCTATTGGGCAATCACAAAATACAATAATGCCTGATATCAGTTCAGGATTTCATGGAAGCTGATTACAATAATTTGACAGATGAAGGCAGGACACTAAATTGTCGATGGCAGCACGGTCCATTATACATAATTAGTTTTCCAATTAGGTGAAATTCAGACGCGATACGATACAAAGTGGTATGGACAAGATGGATATAGGATCCAGCCAGTTAGATGTTAGGGTTCAGTTTTGATATGAGGAAAGTAAACAGTCTCATAGAGCGTTATAACAAATCGTTGAATAAATCAAAGTAGTTATGGGGATCAAACATGAAGTCCAAACAATTTGTCAGACAGTGGCAAAATGAAAACATACAGAAGAGTATTTCGAAATCTTTGAGTATACGTAAATTAATCAGTGGTTAATAAAAAAGACACTAAGGAGATTTTATTCTCTGGTACATTTTCTTGAATTCATAGTTATCGTCAATGTAATACTGATAAACTGCCACAATACTCTTAATTCAATATCATATACTTGATATTCCACTCAGTTATATTCAGTTACCCCGAAACCAATCTGCTGAACTCGAAGTCAAGTTTGATTAGAAAATTTCTCGAGTATCTGGCAGATGTAGTTCAGTGACAGTCATGCTACTAGTTAGGTAAGTAGTTGTTTTGTGAAAAATATTTGCCTCATATCTTACCTCATGAAATTGGTGAAGAGAAGGGTAGAAGGGTAGGTGAGTCGAAATATTTATTGGTGTGTGTGTGTGTGTGTGTGTGTGTGTGTATGTTCTGTAAAAACCAACTTTGTACCAGCATCATGTGTTTCTGAATTTCAATGAACTTCGCATGAATCAATCTTGAACTGATACCTAATACGTGATTCTGATACAATCTACTTATGTTACATTAAAGCTTGTACTAAATCAATGTACAGTACAGCCTACCACTCAGTCTGAAACGAAAACGGTATTCAATATGATACATTTTCGTCTATAATTTGTCAAATGAACTTTTATCACTTCATACAATTTGGTATCCTGGAAATGGGACAAATCAAAAAATGACAGACTGATGATGAATTTTTGATGTTATGACTATAATTGCAGAAGTGGTGTTGTTAAATTCTGAGAAATTAGAATGCCTTTAGGATTGAAAAACTCACCCTCCACTTACATGGATCATATACTGAATAGACTAAGAAATGGAATGAGTGTAAATGATATAATGATTTATACCCCAACCACAAACATGCAAAATCCAACCCCAGTTGTCTATGATTACTATAGGCTAATATTCACTTGAATTATTGATGTTATGATAATAATTGCAGAAGTGGTGTTGTTTAATTCTGAGAAAATAATGATATGCAGCATGTTTAGCGCTCGCTTGAAAAATATCCCTATTTTCCACTCATTGTTTGATGAGCAAAGCATTCACAAGTAAGGGGGTATCAGAAAACTTGGGTAATTATTTGTTTGGGCAGATCAAAAGCGCTCAAGTATTAACAGAATAAAATTTTACTTATACAATTTTTTTCAGTCATTTTAGTCTCCTGCTCGTATTTTCCATTTTTTTCATATAATTTTGGAAATAAAATTTGAAACTAGATTCACTGAAATTGAATATTTGAGTATTTGTTGATGTTTTCAATCAATGTTTTCTCGTGGAACATGAAATAGTGATATGAACATTTTCGAAAAGCATCTGTGAATAGTCAGGTCGAATGCATAGTAATGGAAAAAACAATCATTATAACGGTAGGTAGGTTGAAATGAATTAGGGTAAGTACTGATGAAGTTATTTCCAGACGAATAAAAACTAATATTTTTCGTTTGAAACATCGTCATCTTCAATTACTCAGTGAAATATCAGACCAATCAATCAATCTAATCAGATATTCTATATAGTCGAAGATTGAAAATCTTTTGGACAAAGAAAATATTAAAACTAAGTATAAATCAAAGTCAGACAATACAAAGCAAGTAATACAGATTAAAACTTCTGAAGTAATTAAACAACACAAATTCAAAACATATACAAACATTTTATGATATCAGAAAACATCTCATATTCGTCCCTCAAAATATTCATGTACCGTAAAATGCGGTCTGCAGAGTAAGCATTTTTTACAGCTTTCTGCTTTGTTTTGTATTGAGAGTGTCTAGTGGTTGAACATCTTCCCTCTAATCTTATTCAATTTACCTCCAATGTATGGAGGTTTTTTCCCACAACCCACACAAAAAATTCAAGTTAGCAAGCATTTCAGACTGGGAACTAAGGAGGGTACGAAGATTTCATAACGGTAAAAGTAGCAAAAGGCCACGGAGACCCAATCAAACACTTTTCTAAGCTTGTGGGGAGGCTGCTAGTGCATTCTTGTGAGGCCATATCTGGTGATTCGAGTAGGCTTCGTTACTAGCTCCATACGCCACCTCCTTCGAATGCAATAGTGACTAGATCTATGAAATTTTATAATTCAATTTATCAAATTAGGTTGAAAAGAGGCCGAACCTGACTGCGGTACAAATCCAGTTTCTCTTACCCCAAAAGTCGGACGCTCCTTCACCGCGACGCCCCAGCTCTAGCGAACTCTTACTAATCAGATATTATATAATTTAATATTTCATCTATACAGGGTTTTTCAAATTCGATCCTCAAAATTGGGATCTCGGAAACTATGAGAGACAGGTACGAAGATGGTTGAATTGGGGCAAAGTTACGCATTTACCTGACTAACAACTAACAATATGCCGTTGAGAAAGTTCTGAAATTTTAAGTATATCCGGATATATCCGGAAAAACAAAAATTTTGGAAAATGGTTTTTATTTTGTTCTGACTTTATTTTTCAAAGGGTTCGAAAATAAGTTGCACTTATCATTATAGGCTTTGACTTTTCTGAATTTGATGTTTCTGAATTTGACTTTAAATGTGTCACACTCAATGACATTTTCTTATAGTACAAGTCATTGAATTTTTGGCGAAAAATGGCTTTCACGAATGAAGAAATAAGAGACATCATACCAATTCATTACAAATACGATAGAATCAGTGTTAGGACATCGGAATTTATACTATAACGATAAAATCTCACAGAGTTTGGTTCATTTGAAAGGCTGAGGAAAAAATAAGGAGGCAGAATGTACCAGAAAACTAAAGAAAATTTGAAAAATGAGGTAAACATGAGGTAAATTGCTTATGTTATAAAATACACATATCTCAAAAATTGCATGCAGGTGATCTCGAAAGGCGATTAAAATTTTGTAATTGGCTAATAAGACCTCATTTTCCTGTTATCCTGGAAAATATAATTTGGACAGATAAAAGCACTTTTACGAATTGTGGGATATTCAACCGAAATAACGAACACATTTGGAGCATAAACAACCCCAGGCAGTTCTGTGAAATTCGTCCTCAAGAGCGATTCAGTATTAACGTGAAGGAAGAAATTTACGAAGATGGAATTTGGATCCACATTTATTTGACGGAATTCTGATGTTAAGAAACCTTCAGCTAACTATAACAACATCTGGATTCAACATGATGGTGCTCCACCGTACAATACCAGACGAGTATTCAATTACTTGACTGAAAGGTTTGGTGACAAATGGATAGAAAATATGGGCCAGCAAGGTCTCCAGATTTAAATGTCATGGATACATTCCTATGGAGTACACTGAAAAATTGAATTTATAATCAGAGGGAATATCAAAATATTGAGGATCTTCAACACAGTATTTTTTAGAGTTTGGTAGATTGAGGAGGAGGGAAATTGATCGTGCTATATTCGATATGCGTTATCATGAACAAAGCCAGCATTTCGAGCATTTGCTGCGATTAACTTTTGTCTTTACATTTACTTGTACAAAGTTCTATTTTCATTGAAGAGAACACAATTTTTAATTTACCTCAAACATACCTCATTTATCAAATTTTTTGTAGGGTCCTGGTTGATTCTGTCTCCGTATTTTGTCATTGGCTTTTCAAATGAACCAAACTCGGTGATATTTTGATCTAATTACTTGAACATACTTACTTCAATAATGGTTGTCGTCTTTTGGGATCCAAGTTAAAATACATTTCGGATGTCCTAACACTGTTCCTATTGTGTTTGTAATAAATTTGTATTACTCATATTTCTGTTTTCTCGATTCGTGAAAGCCATTTTTGACAAAAATTCAATAGATTGTACAATAACAAAAAGCCATTGAGTGTGACAAATTTAAAGTCAAATTTAGAAATATCAAACACCAATAAGATATTTTCTCCGGTTATTCTAAAAAGAATGATAACTTATAATACATAATTGAAAAGGTGATTTCTGGTTCTATTCAAATCAGAAATAATTTAATGTAGCGCCAATGAGAAAAAATAAAGGTGATGATGGTTGCCGGAAGACGAAACGTCGGATAGCAAATCTGAAAACAACATTATGTAGCAGGGAAAAAGTGGATTTGTGGAAGTTCACTTTATTTTTGAATCCTTCGAAGAATGAAACCAGAAAAAAAAACATTTTTCCGAAATTTCTGTTTTTTCCGGATATCTCTGGATATACTAGGAATTTCAGAACTTTCTCAACGGCATATTGTTAGTCAGGTGAATGCGCAACTTTGCCTCATAGTTTCCGAGATCCCAAGGGTGAGGATCGAATTTGAAACACCCTGTATAGACAGATTAATATCAAATGAGAACGGTTCATTACTATTATTCACTATTCAGTAATTTCCCACCGAATTGATCTGCATGCTTTTTATTTGAATGTTCTGAACCCCATTCGTAACTCCGCCACCGTGCCATTTCACCTTTATGTTGTAGATCACTTCATTGTCGAAAGTTGGGAAGCCTCTGTATTCGAACATCTGGTGATATAATTCGGATCATGGGAGGTAATTTGCGATGGAATTATTCAAGACGTGGTCGTATCATCGATCAGGAGTCAGGAAAACGACATTATCATTAGCTTGG
Source organism: Chrysolina americana (assembly GCA_958502065.1). Classification (NCBI taxonomy): domain Eukaryota; kingdom Metazoa; phylum Arthropoda; class Insecta; order Coleoptera; family Chrysomelidae; genus Chrysolina; species Chrysolina americana. The sequence continues at coordinate 79,961,583 of OY293414.1, forward strand.
AGCTGTGCCGTTTCTAGTTTCCTTTAGTTAATGCCCTGTCACGAAGATTAAAACTTCCCAGCTGCTTACATAATCAAATTGGATCGATCATCAGCTCTCCATCTCGGTTCCGGTTGAATCTTCCGATATCGAGTATCGGTGATTTGTCGCTAAGAGGTTTTTTAGTGCAGGAATGATCTAGTCAAGTTCGCAGGGTATTTTATCAAAATCGAAGGTAAATAAATCCTTAGAACTATTATATGGATGCAATGAAAAAAGATGGACAAGCATGTTGTATTGTCATCTCCGGAAATGAACAAATACAATCAAAGATGAGAAACATCGTTATTTTTAGTAGAACATAACTTATACGAATTTCCTAGAATGCCTTTTGGACTGAAAAACTCACCCTTAACCTACATAGATCATATACTGAACGAACCAAGAAATGAAATAAATGTAAATGGATGATATAAGGATTTCATCCCCCAACTACAGACAAGTGAACTTCAACCCCAGTTGTCTAATAATTACCACAGGCTAATATACACTTGGAGAATCATCCCAGTTAATCTTTTTCATACATACCGGGTGTAACAGGATCATGGTAGACCCCCCGTTAGTTGTAAAGGTAATTGATTGAAATTTGGGATAATAAGCAGCACTTTTTAACCTACAAATTATTTTTTTTACTTTGGATATTGCCGGAAGTGATACCAACTTTCGATTTTCAAACGGGTATATTATTACATTTCTGAAATCTGCATAATTTTCTGAATCCACTGATATCAGATAAGTGACATTTCAAACGTCAAAAGTTTTGATAATTTAAGTTTCAGTTCTCTATTTCAGTGTACCATGATGGTTCAGATTCATTCCAATTGACCCGTCTAATGCTAGAAAAATCGAAATTCCGTCTAAAATACTAAATTGCATTTTTTATGAGCAAATGATCGTATCGATTTTGGGGTTAAACTCAATTTTTTTCAAATAGAACCAACCATATTATCGTACCGTGGCACCATTTATTAGAACTATTAATACATATCAAAATTACAGCTAGAAGAAAATAAGAAAATACAATTATTTTGTACTAATTCAGTGTTAAGAAGTTACTAAGGAAGTTCTGAAAACAATGAAATCATTCATTCAGATTGTCAAATAAATATTTTTTGGTTAATCGGTGTTTTTATCGTGTATTGGAAAAGTCTTTACATTTGTTGTTATTTTTGTTCATAATGCCGTACATTTTTACAAGGGATAAAAAAGTAGACACGTTAATTATTTATGGAGAATGTAGAAAAAATGCCGTTGTGGCTAGAAACCTTTATGCCGACCAATAACCTGATAGAAAATATCCAGCAAGAAATTATTTTAATCGCCTTGAAAATCAATTCCGAAGAGAGCCTAACCATGATTCCGAAGAAAACGTTATCATTGATGAAGGAATAATGTTTTAGCTCGAATAGAAGTTGATACGACTTTTTATTTAAGCAAATTTTGTTGGAATTAGAAATTAGTAAACAAACGGCAAGCTGAATCTTGCACAAACATTATTATGAATTTTTCAAATATTAATTGCACCAGCACCTGTACGAGAATAATGCTCTTTGGGAAGGATTTTATTGTCAGACGAGTCTAGGTTTACAAATTTGGGATTATTTAACCGACAAAATACAAGGTATTGGTCGCAAGAATATCAAAATTTATTGCGGGAGGGCAACTTTCAAGTGCGTTTCGTAGAATCATTGATCCAATAATATTTGAAGGATTTCTGCAAAATGGAATTGAGGACAGGTTAACTGAATAACTTGTCCATTTACGACAGGGAATGTATTTCCAACAAGATGGAGCTCCTCCCCATAATTCAAGAATAGTATTTGATTATCTTCAACAGACATTCGAAGAAAACGAAATTTCGACAAATGGTCCTGTGCGATGGCCTTCAAGATCACCTGATTTAACACCTCTTGATTTCTTCTTTTAGAGCCATTTTCTATGCAACTGCCGTTACAACCCACGAAGACCTGGATTTGCGAGTAAGACGCGCAATTAATAGTATATCGGCCCAGCAATTAGCGTACGTTCTTCATTTCGAACAATTGTTGTAATGTTTTGTGTTAATTTTTTGTATTTCAAAACCACCTTTGTAACTTCTTAGCAATAAATTAGAACAAAATAATCATATTTTCTCATTTTCTTTTAGATGTAATTTTGATTGTATTTATCGCAATTTTATCAACAGTTATGGATGAATTCCTTATTAATAGTACTAATAAATGGTATTACGGTACGAATATGGTTCCATTTGAAAAAATTGAGGTTTACCCCTAAATCGATTACCGTGATCTTCATTTGTTCATTAAAAAATTTAGTGTTTTTTGAAAAATTTCGATTTTTCTATCATTAGACGGGTCAATTGGAATAAATCGGAACCATCATGGCACACTAAAAATTGAATTATGAAAAAAATTGACGTTTGAAATATCAGTTATGTGGTATCATTGCTAGGAATCGCACGTTAAAAGGTAAGACCTCGTTAATCCTTAGCTCGCACAAGTTTCGACTTCTGAGGGCTGTCGTTCGCAGGGGGGTGACAGCTGGTTAATGAAAAAAACAATTTAAAAACAAAAAAAAAACAATTAGATTCAGAAAATTATGCTGATTTCAGAAATGTAATAATATGCAGGGTGTTTCATTTAAAAATCTAAAGTTGATATCACATCCTGTGAAACCGGATGTGAAAAAATAAATCATGTGTTGGTCAAAAAGTGCCGCTTATTATGTATATGGGATTTCCCAAATTTCAATCAATTACCTTTAAAACTAACGGAGGTACGGGGGGTGTACCATCATCCTGTGACATCTGGTATATCATGAAATTAAACTCACTTGTCTGATGAATAGATATTATAACACCTGTCTGATTAAATATCTTCATCATGAGTCCTCGATTATTTATAATGGTAGACATAGATAGCGAATAGCAAATAGAAAGGTATGTACTAGTTCATCCACTATTTATGTACTATTTGCATAATAGAAAAATATGATGCAAATTCATTTTATTGCAATTCACATCAAATACTGTTTATTTTCATCATTTTATTGTATTTTGTGATTGATTTGAACTACATTCAGATACCAAATTGCGTGAAGAATCGAATTGTGGACAAAAAAACATTGTGATTAACATTATCCTTCCAAACTGTAATATAAAAAACATCTGGTCAAGAACAGAAAGAGCCATGATATTATCGCAGAATAACTCAGATACGAAAATATTATTGAGGCTGCTTTGAAATACCCGTGGCGTTTACTATTCTGCACAGGGTGTTTTTTTTGCGTGTTCCTTGTTGGCTACAAACTTACTCTGGTGGTCGGCCACGTAGATTGAAAGAGATGAAGCTGATCTGGACCCGTTGTCCTGGACCCGCCAAGAAAGTATAGATGCAGTTTCTCGAATGGCCTCGGGGATTTTCGAATTCTGGAGCGTGGAAAGTACCGTTCATCGGACCGCCGGGTCGACTCACAAACGTCTGATCACACTCTGAAAAAAAAAGAAAAAGGTTAGTATTTGTTCACAAAAATGTTGCGAGTTATATAGGTTGAATGATTTATCTGGCTATCATTATTAATAAATATACATATATAGCGGAGTCAGAAGGGGGATAGCTTCACTTTACCAAGGATAGACGACACATCAACAATTTTGGCAGGTTCACGTTGGTTCTTCGCACTAGATCTGGAGAGCGAGTATTGGCAAGTGGGCATTCATGAAGAAGATAGGGAGAAGACAGCATTTTCGACTGGAAGCGGACCTCATCAGTTTACTGCAGCAACATTTGAAAGACTTATGGAGATGGTCCTGCGTGGGCTCACTTGGAAGACAAGTATACCTCGATACGTTTCAGTCATGGGAAATACATTTGGAGAACATCCACACAATTTGCGTGATACTTCGATTCAGAAATGCTCATTGTTCCAGAAAGTGGTGAATTTTCTGGGCCACACAGTAACATTAGACGGCATCCGAACCGATGAAAGGAAGATACAGGCGATTCGAGACTGGTCGAGTCCTGAAGACAAACATGAACCGTCGCTTTGTACAAGGATTTGCTGATATTGATAGAAGACCGAGTCAAATTCGTCTGGTCCAAAGAAAGTAAACAGGCATTTGTAAAGCTGAACGTTGCTCTATGTTTCGGTCCGATCTTAAGTTTTCCATGTCAAAGAAGATTGTTTGTTTTGGACACAGATGTCAGTAACAATGGTGTTGGAGCCTTGCTATCACAAAAGCAAGATGGCCAGGAAAGAGTAATCGAGTTTTACAGCAAAGCACTGACCAAGCCAGAAAGATATTATTGTGTAACAAGAAAGGAACTACTAACAATAATCAAGGCTGTAGAACACTTCTGAAGTGGCTACTCGAGATGAGGACCCCTGAAGGACAAATAGCAAGGTGGATTGAGAAGTTGAACCAGTATCACGTCAAGATGAAACATCAATCAGGACGATTGCACAACAAAGCGGATGCCTTGTCCAGAAGACCTTGATCGAGTACTTGTGAGCATTGTGAGTGAATTGAACGTCGCGAAGGAATCCATCTCCCTCTAGGAAAATCGGAAAACTGTCCCATAAAAGTTAAGTTTATTCCAAATCTCTAGAAAAAAGTAGTACTGAAGAGTTGTAGTAGGTTGGAGTGAGAGCAAAATACTACGAAAACATCTCTTCCTTGCCAAGCAAGAAGCAACCTGCATGAAAAGTTTTATAAAGTTTCAGAAGGTTATGACAAACCAGTGAACAAACCCAACAGCGCACCTCCTAATCCAACACCGCTTATGGCTTGTCGTGAATAGACGTGTTCCTGAATTTACTGAAATTTGAAGAAAAAGTCTGTTTGTATATCTGATTTCTGAAGAAGTTACTAGTTTTGTGTGAGTTATCAGAATTTTTACTGATTTACACAGTTATATTGCATTGTAAGTACAACATTTGTACATTTGTAATAATTAGCCATCATGTCAACAAGACAACGAAAAAAGTGCGAGGACGGAGATCAACTTCATATATGATAAAATTAGTGAGAATTTCGAAAAAGAGTTGCTGTCATTGAAGAAGAAAACTAAGGTAGTCCAAAAACAAGGTGATGCCATTTAATTGATGGTTAAAAAGAATCGAAAATGGGATATTGGACGCCTGGTAATTCCTACTGATGAATATAACTTTGTCATCGAAATGCGCATCTAGGAAATAAATTACTTGTGTGGCGAAGGGGTTAAATACTTTTTGTTCTCATCGGTTAAAAAGAAGTCAAAAATGTTTCAACCCAACAAGATGATTGAAGTGCGAAATTTGAGTACTTAATGAATTGATAATGTAGTTGGTAACATCTGAGAACCCAGATTATTTGACCACATAAATTCAAAGAAATGTGAATTTTAATTTTCGACAATTTCATCGTTAATATTAACCACACATCTGTAGATTTGTTTTATTTATATGAATTTGTTTTTTTTGTTCGTTTCCTTAAATGAATGATTCTCTTCCTGTCACACACAACCCTTTTCCATTGCAATTATCCTGCAGATATTCATATTTTGCTTATGGCAAAAATGTACTCCGGTTGGTAATCCATAGTGAATATCTCCTCGCAGTCAATTAACTTTGATGGCGTCCTGCCAGAGTCATCATTGATCTTTCCGCGTGGCAAACCTCCAAATTGTTTACCATATCTCTCCTTACCTCGGCTTAATTCGCGAGATTCAATCTGGGCTTCTATATTTCACTGATAGAGCCTTTAGAACAAGGGACGTTAACGTGAGCCAGTAATTTAGTTCCGATGGAATCAGGAGAGGGATTTCGGCAAAAGGAAAAATTATTAATAGCATGTGAGGTATTTTCTGATTTTGTTTCGGTCTCTCGTTCGTATATGGAATGTTTATCTCTCCGAGATGCGAACATTCGAACTCAAACGAATGTAATGAACCGATCGAAAATATTATTTGGTTGAGTATGCGCCAGGAAGCACCGTAGTCGGAAGTGAAGCAATCGTGATATGAAATTCAAGTTTACGGAAAGCGATTGATTTCAACGAAGTTTTCTTTGTGTTATTTTGAGGTTGCTATATGCAGTTTTGAGAAGAATCATATATTAACCATCTATCAAATTCTCTTATAATGATATATTTTTCGGCATGGTTTTGCTTCATAAATTGTTTAAGTAATAGAAAGCACTTTACCCAGTGAAACTATACTATGTGGTGTACCACAAGGATCATGTTACACTAAGGTATAGAAACTGCATATATTTTCCATTGATACAACATTCAAACCACTAGAAATTATTCTAAACAAACTAACAAAATAAATTTTTTGTACAACTGTCAAAAAACTTGACATTTCTGCATCTCTATTGATGCGTAAATTTTGACTTTATTTCACCGTGAAAACCAGTATTTTTTTCACTGCCAAAATAATTCATAAAATACACATGACATATTATTTTTTGAGGATTTATTTTCAACAGAGTCAATTATTAATTGAGTATTCATCATAAAACAAACAATTTCATTTATTGGAATATTAATTAATGGTAAAGTGTGAACAATTAGGTACTTCCAACATAAATTCCATGTTCCATGTTGCTGCTGATCAGAAACGTTAGATATTTCTTGAAGTGATGATTCCACAATTTTATCAGACATTTAAAGTTTTTTGGATGAAGATGGACAATTCAATATTTCTTTAAGAATCTCAATTTTGTTATTCAAACTATATTCTATATATGCTTCTGCTACGGAGGCAGATTTCTAGCCACCGTGACGTTTCATGGATGTAATGTTACCCCTTGCATTGGCCAGAAGAGTTACAGAGCTTCTTCTGAAACAGTGACCTGTGTAGCTTTATACATGTCTTTTCCAAGCCATTTTGCAATCAAGCAGGGAATTTCTCCTATACTGTTTATCCCCACATGTTGGATAATACATTTACCTATCGAATATTTCAAAAATACTTAATCTGTTACTTTTTGTATAACGCGGCCGTAGTGCTCTCTATACTTGCAGTATATCTCAATATAATCAGAATTTAAAACAGTGAACGTTCTTGCGCCATATGTCTTCGTATCCGGTATTTTAACATTCAATATAATCCAACATCTTCAATGGCATCAATAATTATAAGTAATAATTCTTCACGGCGACAATCACCGCTTATGCCCAAAATTAGTACAACCTACAAATAAAAAGTATTGAAATTACTACTAATCTTATAAAATTATGATTATAAAGTAAATTTGTTTTGTTATCAGCATTTCGAATAAATTTATTGATATCAACCCTTTAGATTTCTTCCTCGGTATCCGACGCTTCTGTTCTTAATGAGCGGGACCAATTTGGAAAACTTCCTTATATCAATATTTTCCTCAACATCAATGTACTTTTCAACATTGAGTAGACACTCCATAACGTAGGAAGTTTTTTAATGTTTGATTTTTCCTCAAAATAGCATATAAGCATATTTTCAGAAACCTTTTCACATGTTTCTTGTCGCACCATTCACGAAATTGGTCATATGTTTTCTCATATACTAACTTGCATTTGCCCATGGACGTATAAATTAATAATGGACTCAGCAATCCCATACTTGCAATACAGTTTGTTGTGAAGCCGCTTGGTTCGTTGGCGCGCGGGTTGCAGGGAAGGAGGAGATAGACTGTAACCTACCCTCCAACGACAGTGGCGCACGCAATTTAACTGATATAGGTATTGATAATAACAAAAATATGTGGAATTTCATATATAATTATGAAAATTTCAGCAAAACTTGTTAGATACGATCTGATGTGTTCCTAAAATACCCATATGTGCCTTCCTTCATATAAAGTAAGAAGATTTCAATACTATTTCATTTTTTATGTATAGAAAATTGATACCCACTGTGACGCCAATGAAGAATATGAACGTCAATCTAACATTTGTGAACAATCTATGTATTTACTTATCAAAGCTTAGATTCTGGTTATTAGAACAATTAGATTGCTTGCAAACCCAACAGTAAAGCACCATTATTAGTCTCTATCTATTTTTCTTTCACTATTTTAATCCAAACGCAACAAACACCAATATTTTAACAAATACCGTATATGACAGACAATGTCAACATAAAGTGGTGAAATTTGTAAACAACCAACAAATGAAGAGAAACAAAGCGTACTTCAACAGCGTTGCCGCACGTGCAGCATTTCAACGGACAGTACAGAATTTTTTGGAAGTTCGCACCGATTTTTCAATTATACTAGTTTTGATTCTGAAATGTATTATGCCTAGTTTAATTTCATAAACGGATCGGAATGTTCAGTTACTGACTGAAATTCGCTGGCAATTGAGTTTAAGCTAGTGTTGATGGTTGATGAAGAATTATCACAGACTTGATGTGGCAACACCCAACTCAACAGCAGGACTTTAGGATGGTGCCTTTCAGCGACTTCACTTGGAGATGTAAATAACTGGGTCCATTATTCATTTATACGTCCATGGATTTGGCCGGTAATATATTAAATACTATGGCATTTGCTTTCTCAGATATATCTGATGGGGTATCACTTTTCTTTTTCAGCTGCGCATTTTTTGTTCAGCTTATATTTTTGATAACGTCATCACTCTCCGAGTTATGAAGTCATTATATTTTTTTTAAATGGCAATACCCCATTTTGATAATAGGTACCTTCGAAAAGAACGCATTTGTCTGTGTATGGATGTCTTATTTTTTTTATGTTACGTAACAACATTTCCAGAAATCAATTCAGGATACTAAAAAACGCATGTTTCTGATTTTTGTTGCAATGACAACACTAACTGGAAATGAGCTTTCAAAATTAATTCTGTACCCGCATCATCAAAATCCTCACCTGTTTACGATGGGCACCAGCAAGATGGAGCGCATTACGCACTACATGTACGTGAATACCTGTTTCCCAATAGATGGATTGGCAGACGAGGATTTTAATTAATGTTTTCCAAGAGTTTCAACATCGCCCTGTAAATTGTCAAGAGGCAAATGGCTTGCATTTCGAAAACTTATTTGAAAGTTTGTAGGTTTATTTAGTCTTGTTGTCATGTTTGAATTACAGTTTTATGAAGGAAATATCTTTTATTTCTCGGATATACAGTTACGTAACATGAGAAAAAATATGACATCGATAAGAAGAAGAATGCGTTCTTCTTAATCAAAATAGGGTATTGCCATTTAAAAAAAAAATATAATGACGTCATAACTCGAACAGTGACGACGTCATCAAAAATATAAGTTGAACAAAAAATGCGCAGCTGAAAAAGAAAATCGACGTGTCCGAGCTTTTTTTCTCCAATGGTCATATCAAGCTTTTAGCGAATTTGTTCCAACCTTTACGTGCTCACTGTATAAATATAATATGTATTGGAGCAATGTTGATCAGTAGAAAATCATTCATTAACAGGGGTCATTAATCAATGATATTGAGTGCGTTAAAATACATCGGAAATAAACGGTCGACGGAAAAAAAACATTAATTTTACGCACTTAATAAAAGAAAAATCTTGATATATGTCGTCTGTAGGTGGTCATTTCCAGCCAAATTAAGGATAATATTCAATGCTTGAATACGTAACGTTACACACATTGTTCGAAAGGTTGTTTTCTGTCGAATGTTTGCCTCATATTTTCCACTTCATGGGAATGTTTGAAAGGGAAATTATTCGTTTCATTCGTTGAAAATATCTGCTTTTCAGAAAGTGGGACAATTTCCAAATATGTCGACGAATACTTGATGCTGTAAGAAACTTAAGTTTCTGTCATCCTTCGTGGACAATGACACAAAGATTTTCAGTATGTCGAATTTGGTCGTAAACATTTTCCTATTCACTATGACATGAGAAAAGTTCTGAAATAAGACAAGTTTTGAGAGAAAATTACATTTGCAGCATTCGAACCATAGCTTTTCTAAGAACATTTCAAAAACCTATTCTCTCTTCCATATAAAACATATTGCTGAACCGTTCGGTAGCCAAATCCAGTAAGATATTTGTCATGTCCTTCGCCAACTGGCGTCAAAGAGTGATCTACGTAAACGTTAAGACTGCTATCAATACCGCGATGTTGATATTAGGTAATGCACAATAAATCCCTGGCGTGCATCAAAACTCTCAAAATACGGCTAGAATCCCATCAAAAAGTCGCTTTGAAGCAGGCAACTTATGTCAATAGTTGGTTGAAAGTTTAAATTACACATGGAAGAAATTTTGAATGCAAATAACGTTGTGCTGACGTGAGAAATGAGTTTGGCTCGTATCTAAGTTTTATGCTTTTTGAGGAGTTTGGAGTTTATTCCAGAACAGTTAGTAACGGAAATGATCGGACAGAGGAAATGAGAAGAAATATTGATCGGTTGAGGAGTTGAGTTATCCAAATGAAAGTGATTCAATCTGAATCACCGTATTCTCACCTTTGCATTTTCAAAAGGAATATAGTGTAATTCCCCCTCAAATCGAAACATAATTTCAGCAGGTCTACTAAATCTCTACACCTTACAGAAGTAGAGCAAAGGTCTTCATAGTCTTCAATAGCTCGCACATGTTTGTCGAAGACTTCTGAGGGTTGCTCGTAAGAGTGCAACCGGTCGACGGAAATTACAATTTTGAGTGATTCACAATTTTGATCAACCATGTTGTTACTGAAAAGTTAATTTTCGTGCTTTGTCTTCATTCAGTTTTTGTTGGTTGTCTGTAAACCTTCTATAAGCATGGTCCGAAGAATCATTCTTCTTCTTTTTTGAGTTATTTGCTGTTTTGTCAGGTGTTAAGATGGTTGTATCGTCAGCAAGGAGTACATATTTGTATGATAACATGAATTGGATGAAGAAAGCTGTTCAAAAATGTTGTTGGAGAAAAATTTATTATTCCGTTTACAACAGCAGCTGTCAATCAAATACTATTCTTGCGGGAAGCCATCGCGCTTCGACAATCCGTAAGTTGAAATGCCCGTTCGCTTTGCCTCAGCGCCCAGTGGCATCTGATACCATTATCATTGATTGGTTGACGCGTTATATTGTTTCAAAGATATCTGCCCCATGTCGGATAATTCATAACTTTTATAATATTGCTATGAGTTTGCTATTAAAAAGTCTAGTAAATATTTGTGAATTATTTATGAAAGAGCAGTAACATGCTCTTGACGGTTTACACACTCGACTGCCGTGTTTGAAACATGACACTGGCATGTTATACGCTACTTTTTATGCTCGTTAAGTAATAAACAATCAAGATGTTTTCAGGAAATTTGTCTAGAGTTGGAATATTGAAAATGGTGCGGAACTCATCAAGTAGAGATTTGGCTCCTTTCTTGAATAATGGCAATGGTCTCGAAAATAATCAAAATAATTCTTCTAATTACAAAATAGACGGCATTCTCGTCCAGCGACACATTTTATATTGAACAGACATCATCAATCTGTTTGTCGTTCATCGTTTCGGTTCGGCATTTAATTGGAATTGTTGTTTCGAATTTATGCCGATGTGCGATTTATAACTTTGCGATATTTTGGTTTCACTAGGCAACCTGACAGATTTATCCGTTTGATGATTTGATATTTCCATACCAAAACGCCAAATGATGCGTAGATGAAATACATACCGTGTCAGATAACTTTTCAATCACTCACAATACGAATACACAGATAGAACAGCTCCATGAAAATACAAAGAACAACAAAACTGTTATAATTACTTTCATTTCGTTGTTAATTTAGATCAAATTCACTATGCGCATAAAAAAAAACATGTCAGAAATTGTTGATAAAAAAAGTAATTAATTTTCATCACTGAAACTGACTAAGGTGTCGAGTTTGCGGTCAAGTCGTTTCAAACTCAACAGTGGTCCTTTGAATTATGAAATGATAAAGTCTATCATAACAGTAAGTGTACTATGATGCTATGTAGTCTATCGGGAAGATTTGCAAAATTTGATAATATGAGTGCATAAAAGCTGTAAGAGCAGCATAGAGCGATTGGGAAGAGATTCTAAAAATCCTATGGATCAAATTCGATTAGAATCGAAATTATTCAGCCAGATGCCGCTGAATCTTCAAATAAAATGAACAGATAAGAATCTCTAACTTTCAAGCTATCAAGTATAGCCAAAATGGAAATGGAATCGATTGGACAGAAAAAGCAACTTGATGAAGAAGAAGCGGAGGAAAGAATCATTGCCATAGGAAGAAGGTGGAAACACGTGTTGAAATAAATGGAAAATCAGCCAGAAGTGTTAAAAAGGAACGAATGTGCCAGTGGACCTTAAACGAAGATAAAATTCAGCCTCCCGGAAAGTTTGAACAAAGATACAGATGCAGTGAATAACTGTATCAAAAATTCAAGAAAATTTTAATTTTCTAACAAACGGAATGAAGAGAAATCTGTTCTGAGCTTTCAAACTATCCCAACCGACTGTCAAGACGCTCAGATGATTTCTGGGGGTGGAAAAAGAGAAATATTACATCTGTTATATAATATGATGAAAACCAATGAAACTCGTAGCCAGACAAAAAGTTTCAGATGTTAAGATTTTTTTTGGAGGACTGACAGAAGGGACAATCTTTATGAGTCAGTTCAGAAGATCAACTAATCAGTATGGTTTCACAAATGAGGAAAACTATGAGAGTCTGATGATTTCGCCTGACATCGTTCCAAAAACAATGAAAATTGTTGAGATGAATTTTGTGAAGCCAGAGGAAATCGTGTTATTGCTGATGGAGAATTTGTAATTGTAAACGAAGATAGACTGGAGTCATGTTAATCATTTTCTAATGCGGTAAACAGCATGGTGTTCACAATGAAAAATATAAATACAACATTATATTTGCACATTCCTGAGTTGAAAGCCAATCTCGTCAAAAAACTTTCGCCTAGTCAAAACCGCAGCTGGAGAAATCTCAAGTACCATCGCGAGCTTCAAGGTTTACTAACATCGTTAAAAGACTTGGCAAAATGGTTCGAGGAGCTAATAAATATCAATGCTTTTACTACTTACTCCTTCTGGAAGAATAAGAGGAAAGTAATGGGGATGATGATGACTTTTTGAGATTTATTGTATTAGTTCCTTTGCGGAAGATTGATCATTTCATCCAAAATTTTATTAGAAAATTACAAAAAGTCAAAGAACATAAAAGTTTCTCGCTTTTAAAGAATAATTCTTCAAGATTTGATGGCCTCAAAGAATCTAGACCACCATTTAACTGCATTAGTATAAACACAGTATCAAATGCAGTATCACTTGGATGTTTTGATCACAGCTCTAATAGAATTTCATCGTGAAAAATTGCAATAGTGTTAATAGACGTCAAAATTCGAACAGCAGATATGAAATCAGAAAATTTACCAACGATAACTTGTTCAGGTTTGGTTTTGGTGGAGATAGACGACTGCATTTTGATGTACATTGTGATGCTTTGGTATAACTGATATTCCTTTTGATGATTGATGTTAGCGATTCCGTTCGATTCTGATGTGATGGTGACAGAAAGAAATATTTGCAAAAAATATAGACATTTCTAAGGTTCGAAGGTGTTGGAATCGATACAATCATAAATTGCTTTGCTCAAAGCTTCTGTAGCATTCATTCTGTCAGACTTCAGTAGCCTTTTAACCGAAAATCTAGGTGGCTAGTAGTTGAAACATTTTCTGAAGAAGTAGTTTTATTAGAATTTGTAGAACCATCAGAAATTTGCAAAGTTTAGTCCATTTTGGGCGATTTTTTCATGTGAACGTTCATACCTCTTCCAGCTTTGGAGCCTTTACATATTGGACATAAAAAAAACAAATGCGTTTTCACAACTCCTGAAGTTGTTGAATCCTGCATGTTCATGATTGACAGCATTGATATTTTGAAGCCTAAGTTTTCACTGGTGACTATCAATGTAAATAGTGGATGGTATACAAAAATGAGAACAGGTAAAAACAAAATATAAAGATAAATTTCAAATATTGAATATAAATTGAGTGTAGGACAATATTATGTTGAGGGCTTTGAATTTGTCTGGATGATCATTCAGTTCTCTTGAAACTAAATATTGAAGGGCTATAATCAAACAGAAATAAATATATATTGTCGGATAATCACTTCACTAATTTCATACATTCACTTCGATATCAGTTCACATAATATAGTAACTATCAATGACAGCAATGAAAATCCGATAAAGTGACAGTAATCGAGATAGTAGTGGCTGTGATATTCAAATCATATCGTAAACATTGTTCCATCCATATTGCGATATACCTTTATCCCGAACTCGAATTTATGGTGATGTGATGTTCGTCTGTGCGGTTTTATATCACACTCAATTTATTTGAATTATGGAAAATCGATCACATTGTGAACTCGCTCAACCAAAGATTCCCGAACGCTGACAGTATCGCTTGAATGGGATGACAACTGAACTGATCCGAGTCAACAATGGGAAGTGACGGTATGTTGTTAGAATTCTAGGTTAATTTTCTTAAAACCCCTTTTGATACAATCTTTCAATATCAGAACCTAATAGCTGGATCAGGAAATACAATAATATTCGTGGAATATGTTTTCATTAACACTCAACTGAAAACTGACCACTTCCGGCACATAAGTGACAGCATTGGTGATTTTGGTGTGATAATTTCAAATAATTTAGTAGTCGTATACTTCTTTTCGGAAACGTGTTTGGCTTACTGATACGTACAACATCGTTGACTTTGAACTTTTTCGGCTTAGCTATTCTCAAGTGACTGTATGTGGATTTGGTTTTTGTTGAGTTTGTCAATTTCGAAAGTATTTTGTAATTACACGCAACCATGGGTATCATTCATACTGAAATGCCTTCTTTCAATGATCTTATAACGCGTTCAGCCATAGTTGCCTTCTTGACTCAGCAAGTATTTTATAAAATCAGTTTGCAGATTTTTGGGCAATGTTTCGTATGCGCTAAAGTGTCTGCAAACGTGCCGAGAATTTCTTCATCCATTTATTTTCGAGACTAGAATAGAGTAGTGACTAATAGTTATTTATGCAACAAGTGCAAAAAGTAAGTGTTTATTGCACTCGACGTGAAATTGTCCGACGAGGCCGCTAGGCCAAGTTGGACAACACGTCGAGTGCAATAAACATTTTTTGCACGAGTTGCATGCAAAACTTTTTCTACCTTCATGCAAAAAGAAAAAAAAATATTTATTTAGGTGCGGCACTAGGTGAGGGAAAATGAAATACGTAATTTAAATAAATAATTATTACTATCGATTTCATCACCATCATCTAGTTTTCCATTAATATTACTCATTTCAAAACTTTCAGTTCTGTAATTGTTAGAATTAAATTTTGAATGACGTTTATATAACCACAGTTGCATTATAAAAATCAAAATCATAGTAGCCATGAGCGCGTATGTTATCACGAGGTGTGGTCATAGTACAGACAGTTTGCTCTATGCAGGTAGACGGTTTAGAACATAGCGGATCGGTTTTGATTATGGAGTTATTCTCGGGAAGGCATGTTTTTTCAACTCCGACGGCTAACATTAATACAAAATGATATAAAATATGTAGCTGTTTAAAACGTATGGCGAATCTCGCAGAATATCTGCTAAATATGTAGTGGATTTGAACATGTATGTTTATCATGATGACAGCACGTTGAAGTAGAATGACAGATGAGTGCAATAAAAACTTTTTTGCACTAGTGCAATAAAGAGCTTTTTTTTCCACTGAATATAGTTCAATAAAGTTTTGATTTTTGTATGAATGTAGAAAAAAGGGGTTTAATTTTTAATTTCGTCAAATTCATGTGTCATTAATCATCCAAACATTTGATGATTTATTACGGTGGGGACTTTTTTCGAGTCAACCTATATCATGCCTTAACAATTTGGTTACTCTCTTTGGAAGTTATAACTGAGGTCTAGAATGAAAAACCATTGAATGAATTGCTTTGATTCATGAACTTTTATGCTGGCGTTGGTTTCCCCAACAGTTGCCTCCAGATTCTCTATAACTGAATTTATTCCAGTTATTTTTATTCCACATTAAACTGATGAACTCCTGTTTAGCCTTACAGAAATTTTCATCAAAACTGTGATTTGTGATACTCTCCCAAACAGATCTCTACGAATTATCCCAACAATACTGTTGGAAAATTGTTCATACAATGCAAATAGTTTTTCATAACGATCAGTGGCCATTTGATTAGTATCGAATTATGAAAAAAAAATTCTAGATGGAAAATTTGAAATTTTTTCTGAAAATTGAAAAAACCTACGATAAAAGGAAAAAGTTTTTTGTAATATCTAACAGAAAACTTTCCCGGCTAAGGCCATACTGGAGTTGATAAATATTGTGAACAGGCTTTGACTACAAAGAAAAGATCTGAAAGTAAAAATTTGCATTTTTTTTCCGATAGTAGATTTTTCAGTGATTCAGTTTTCATTGATATCTCTCTGATTGTTCTTTCTAGTTAGGGTCGTTTCACAATATTCAGATGTAATTCAACATCCAGCGTGGTATTTTATGTTTTCTGTTACGAAAAATACTTAATTATATAGATTTTTTCCATTGAAAACATTGATTTTCTATGGAGAATTTTTTGTTGCAGATGATTTCACATCTGATTTTATGAATATCATCATATTTTCATCGGAATCTTAGTATTGAATGTTTTTATTTCATTATTAAATTCTGTCCTCTGCCTAATTTCTTCATTTTGAATATTTTTTATAATCGGTTTCATTTTACTCATGTCGGAACTTAGTTTGACCTTTGCATTCCTCACATCAAGTGGGCTGAACTGTATCAACTTGAATGTGCTACTTGAATTGGAGGGTGCTGGCTGTAAGATTATTTCCTTACAGTAGAAAATAAAAAAGGTATGGTAAAATATTGAATTACTTTGATAGTTGAGAAAATTCATTGTTTGAATCGTTGATGTAAGTACTGAGCACAAGTGACTCTGGATTATGCCTTTTCATAAGTTTTGAATTTAAACCATTTCATCAGTGACTAAATTCTCCGAATTAGCATCAATAATACGTTTACCCAAAAAAATTCATAAGGCGTGGTCTTGTGTTTCTAGACTAAATTTTCCTCACTCTTCTCTTTAATGAGAAATTTGAATACTGAGGTCTATAACAATCTACATTTCCTATTTCACCAAATTACGAAAAATTGAATTACCCATGATTTTCCGACTGATCCGCGATACTCCTTTCATGTTAAATTAGGTTTTAATACGAATTGAAAGTCTTTGTCGAGCATCGAAACTTGGTCTAATTCAATATTTACGGCCCCTTAATGAATATGAGACGCAGTATAATTTGGTTCCGTTATTAACCCAATTTTGTTTGTATACACTCAAATTATCCGTATAATCACCTTATTCATAGCCGAATTCAATTTTACATTGGCGCACATGATTTATATTGACATGCATATGACAAAGCCGTTGTGAAGTCCTTGTACCATATCGGAAAATTGATTGGATGAGTTGGCTGGTTTACCACAATGAAAAGAGCGTCAAGCGTTATGAACAACTGTATAATTGGAATTATGAGAACTCTTTGTATCCTTGATAATATGATACATTAGATAAAAACAACAACAAATTTATCCCAATTACAACTCACCCCTCTGGTACGACTCAGCTGGAAGTATCTTCACAATGAGTTGTTGTCACGGACACTATCAGATAAAACCTAAAAATCTCCAGTGTGAAGTATCATCAAATTTCTATTTTGAATTCGCAATAGAAAAGACTGGTTTGTATTTTATTGAACGTTGAAGTTTGTGTTAATATTACTTAAATGTACTGCATATATCAGATGTTTTAGTAAGTCACATATTGCTTGAGGTTGAGCAAAGTATCAAAATGTGTGCTTGAGCATCTGAGACACCCAAATAATGATTCAAGAAATTGTATTGATTCTGGATCATTCGAAACAAGGCGCAGTGGGTAAGTTGATTGACTATTGTTCTTCCTCTTTTCAATTTTTCTTCATGAAATAAATTATCAAAAATTATTACCCTTAACCGACGTAGAAGAAGCATTTGACAACACGTCATTTGAATTAATTTCTGTCAGGCAACAAGGGAAAGGGGCGTGAACCCAACCATAATAGCATAATAGCTAGAGCAACTCTTAGAAGTAGCTCCAGCGAGGTCATACCCGTGAGGAGCGGTCCGCAAGGAGGAGTCTTTGGTGTCTCGTAGTAGATGGCCTCCTAGTAAAAATGAAAGACCTGGGGTATTTCACTCAGGCCTACATTGTGATCTTGGTCAATGACCAGAGGTCCGGCCTCATGAGAAGCACGATACAAAAGGCACCCAACAGAGTGGGTGCCGATCGGTAGGGCTGAGTGTAAACCCTGAAAAGGCGGATCTAGTTTGTTTCACCAGGAAACGCAAACCAGGGGACCTCCCAAATGTCTAACTCAATGGGAGGTACCTACAATACACAAGCTCACTCAAGTACCTTGGAGTAATCTTGGACTCTAAGCTCAACTAGAACGAGCAAACCAAACATAAAGTTCGGAAAGCCACAGCTGCTTTCTGGGCATGCAGAAGGACATTTGGCAGTACGTGGGGGCTTAGCCTCAAGATTTTAAACTGGATGAACACGACTCTCATTCGCCTAATGATTATGTACGGAGCTAGCGTATGGTGGCTGGGTAAAGTATCCAGCAAATCGAACACCCAGTTAGATAGGACACTAGGGCCTTGGAGACACTCATAGGACTGCCTCTCTTTTACCATTTCATTGAGAGAGATGCCGAGTGACAGTTCTTTACCTACCATACGGTTCAGCAAGAGGCCGCAGTGCATCATTTTCAAACAGGAGGACTGGGAGTAGATTGGGCACCGCATGATCTCCACCACCAGATGGCTTCAAGATGGGTGAATCAGCCGGTGTCATGATATATGGGCAATCTCCGAGAGCGGAACTTTGTTGTTGCCATATTTGCCTTTGTAAGAGAAAATATCAGCAGGGACTACCACTGCCAGAAAATCACGATATGTACCGACAGCCTAGTGATCAAGGCCCTTACCCCATACCGATTTAGTTCACTGCTGGTGTCTGAGTGCATTGACGATCTGCAAAGGCTATCCACTGCCAATGAGGTGAAGCTATTTTGGGTCCCCAGTCATGGTATGAGACAACGAAAACTCTATATCGAAGGCCCTTCTATTAGGAGCACCAAGACTCTGCTCTCAATGGCAGAAAGGAAATCAGAATACTGACTGACTGAGAGTGTGAGAAGGTTTTCGATTAGAAGGCTGGCTTCTTTCGCTCGCGCAGCGGTGGGTGAATAACGGGCCCAAATGAGAGGCCTACATACTTGTGGTTTTGTCTGCCAACAAATTATATTCTATCTATCTCTGTAACCTATTTTGTAATACTCACACGGAGGTATCGCACTGATAATGTCCTGGTAGCCGGAAGCGCTTTGCAATTGTAATAAAAGACGGCTATTATTATTATTTGCCCTAGCAGAACTATGGCAATGCCAAACTAATTCAAATATCTATTTTCCCATTGATATTGTCTGGGTGATCGCACCATTACAAAACAGGTTCCATTTGAGTATATTTCAAAAGAGAAACGGTCACAAAGTCTTTGCTCCTTTCAGATGTTTTTTACCCTTCCATCGCTTACTACCTAATTCAATATTGAAATATTCTCTGGATGAAGACATGTTGATATCCTCTCGCGTTCAGATGCATTCTCTTTTGCCTAATTCTGAGGAGATGTAGCCGTACATTATACCTTGAAGAAAGTGCCATTTGGATTTTTTAGCGATTTGATAATCCTCAGTAGTAACAGTTTTAAGACATCCGACCCGCAGTCTTGAATTTGTTATGCTTTCATAAACTAATAGAAAACGATCTTTAGATGAAATTTTTAACAATTGAAATATATAAATTGCTGTATATAAGAGATTTCCAGTGCAATCTTTTTTTGGTTAAAAAATAGATTTTTCGACTGGGAGTAGAGTCGAAAAGGCATTCCCATTTCAAATCTGCTTATTCAGAGAATATAGCTTCCCCAGACGTCAGATATTCCAACTTCTCAGCTAGAGTCAGGGACGTTGCTATGTCGATTGAATTATTATATTCAGAAACTATTCCGAATGTTATGTAAATGCTCTAGTGTATGTTTTCACGCCGTACTCCCTATATGGAATCAGAAATTCTAAAATGACTTTTGTCACTATGAGATCTACTTTTTCAAATGAAACATGTTTGGGTTCTGATCACTGAATTATTATTGTCTGTAATTAAATTTTGGTTGGGTGCATATGCATGGGGTAATGTTATTAGCAAAACCGAGTAATTTTTTTTTTCATACTACGAAAGTGTTTTTCAAGCAAATTGAATCTATACCTGCAAACCAAATATCCAATTATCGTATCATGGAAAATAAGCTTACTTAGTAATCATACTGTTTATCAATTTGTCAATCTTCTACTAGAACCCTCGACATTCATTATAAGAATTCTTGAAGAATTTTCGCTCGGTAGTGAACTTGCTGATGACATATTTTGATTTATCGTTCGATATTCTGGATGGAAATTTCCATATAACGCACGTTTTTTGTAGCATAACTTCATTCGATGATTTATCACTCGAAGGAAACGTCGTTTGAGTTTTTTATTGTGATGAAATCTCGCATATTTTTTCCAGAGTCGATCAAAAGTCGAATATCAAAGTGGAAGTCTACAAGAATCTCTGCCTGTTTCACACTCAATGCAGTCCAATGCTCACGCCCATTCATTATTCAGATATTCATGTCAGTCGAGAAATTCAATAGTAAAATGTTTCGAAAAGAGAAAACTTCATCAACTGTTTAATGAATTATTCATAGCAATTTACTTTAAAAAAAATCTTATCGACCATATTAAAATAATAGCCTTTGTTAAATACTCTCGAGAAATTTTGTGAAATGATTCGACTACAGTAGAGCGTTCAAATTATAATAGTCCTATTCCTAGAACAAATACGAAATATTCTGGAAGATTCTTCTGACAACCGGGAATCGCGAGTGAATTTTGAAGAAACTCCCCACTGAATTCAATTGTTTCTGTTCTGTTTATTATTCGAAACTTTTTCTTTACTTCTTGAATATAGTTGAGGAGCTTATTTGAACAGTTAAACTCAGTTTTAATTGTAGTCTCGTCTATTTCAGTCAGGTAGCCGAGTGGTTCGAATCAATGCTTTTCAATCATTCTGGTTTGCCAGTCGCTGGTTCAATTCCAGCGATTTCAATAAATTTTTCTGATGGCCTGAGAAAGTGCTAGGAATAGCACGTTATAATAATAATATAATATAATAATTTATTGCAAAAATTATACATATAAACTATGAGTTACATAGGGTTTAGTTTCAACATGTAATATTTCATTCAAGGTATAGCTATAATGTTCCTTTGCAACAAGCGAGAACCCAAAGAAACCATAGGCGGTTGTATATGGGTATTACAATATTACAATGTAATAGATTGTTAGTGTTTGATGAAACAGTACCTAAACATGTGATTATTGTTGATATAAACATCAGTAGTTTCTGCACAAATAGATAATCTCGAGAGCATATATCATAAAAGTTTAGAAATTGCGGCAAATGTGAAACTATACAGATATATAATATATATAGCATAACAGTTTAAAAACTGCCGCAAATATGAAACTATACAGACATAAAAGTATAAAAATATAAAGATACAGAATATATAAATGTTAAAATGTGAATATGTAGGAAAGCAAAAATGTAAAAGGGTATAAATGAGGGAAACTTCAACCAAGGGGAACAGGTTCAATTATTTTGTGTATTTATTTACTGTCAGATTGCAGTATGTACGATTTGAAATATTTTTTAAACATTTCCAGGCTATTTATTTTCAGAAGATAATTTTTATAGGTTTCGTGGAGTTTGTTGAAGATTGCCGACGAAAGGTATGTATAACATTTTTTTGCAATTGTTTTGTTAATAGTTCTAACGGTAGCATAACTACCTACATTTTGTCTTGTGTTATAACAGTGTTCTGGATTTTTCAGTAAGTGCCTGTTTTTGTAAGTATATATTAATATGTAATAATAGTATAGTTGTCTGAGATCTAGTACATGACTTTCAAAAAAAACTGCATCAGATGGATATAATAGAGGCTTTTTATAAATAATTTTTAGGATTCTTTTCTGAAGGACATCTGGCTTCCGCAAGTATGTGTATGAACATGCACCCCAGCTAAGTATACAATATTGCAGGCGTGATTCGACTAGAGCATGATATAGAATTTTTAATTGCTTGAGAGTTAGTATCTCGACTAAACACTTAAGTTTATGCAAGAGAATTCTGAGTGTTACCTGCTCAGTGTGATAATTCCACCTCGGATGGGAATCAATAGATATTCCAAGGTATTTTATTCTATTAGTTGCATTTATTTTGACATTAACTTGATTTACTTTCAGCTCAAGAGTTTTAAAATCTGGCAAGTGATTTTCATAGCTAGCAAAAGGGACAAAGTATGTTTTCTCGAAATTGACCGTTAATAGTTTGTGGCTAAACCAGTTGAAAATGTTTTCCAAATCTTGTTCAATTACTCTTTTCAGCTTCTTTCAAGAATCAGAAGAGTAGAGAATGGCTGTACCGATTGTTTACGATCTTTGAGGTAACTTTTGAAGAGTTCAAGTGCTACTCCTCTTATACCGGATCCCTCCAGAGCCCCGAATAACTGAGGGTGATCCACAGTATCGAAGGCCTTGGCGAGATCTAGAAAGACACAAATTGTTGGCTTTCTAGAATCAATGCAGTGATTTATTTCTCCACTTAACTTAGATGTGATATCGTTCGTTGATATTCCTGTACGAAAACTAAATTGTTGGTTCGATATAATGTGTTTTTTTTCGAAGAAATCATTTATTCTGCTTTTCAGTGATTTTTCGAATATTTTTGCAAATATGTTGATAAGAGAAATGGGTCTATAGTTGACCACATCTTTCCTATCACCTTTTTTGTATATTGGAATCACTATTGCTTTTTTGAAATTAGAAGGGCAAATTCCTGTTTTAAATATAACGTTAATTAAATGGGGTGCTATTTCGTTTGCAATCATTTTTATCGTCTCCGTTTTAATGGTGTCTTCTCCAGGGGACTTACCCGTTTTTAAATCCTTAATAATTGACTCAATTTCTTTACTGTCAACAGGAAATAAGTAGAATGATTTCTGAGTCAACTGACGTTGAAAGGTAAGACCTCGTTAATCCTTCGCTCGCACAAGTTTCGACAGAGGGTTGTCGTTCGTAGGGGGGCGACAGCTAGTTAACGGATTTTTTTTTTCAACATTCACCATAGAAAGACCGAATGAATATATTTTAGGAATGATATAGAAAATAAAGAATCCCAGCCATCGACGGGGCTGAGGGTGGGTACAAAACCACAGTATATTCAAATCACCATTATTTCCAAAGTGTAGATTCTGGTGTGGATTCCCAAATATTGGGTGGCAGATTATCTTTGGAAACGCTGGAACACGCCGATTTTGATTTCTAGTGGGACACATGTCAGTGATAGATTCAGTCACGCAACTTCATCCCCCTGATGGAAGCGGCTACCCATCATAGGGAAGATGGGTCGAATGATTAAACATCTTGAAGCTCTCCTCATTCTCTATCCAAATGTTTCTATTTTTTCAAAATTGGATGAATGGTTATTGAAATTAGTGCTGATATTGT
Organism: Chrysolina americana; assembly: GCA_958502065.1. NCBI lineage: Eukaryota > Metazoa > Arthropoda > Insecta > Coleoptera > Chrysomelidae > Chrysolina > Chrysolina americana. The sequence goes on from OY293414.1 coordinate 79,985,337, forward strand.
TCAATGTCAATAATCAATGTCTTACCTGGTTTTATCATAATTCAAATAACTTATTAATTAATTGCTTGGTATTTCTTATCTTCCTTCTTTTATGTTTTTTCTGGGAGTATGTTCTCAGAATGAATTCACAGTTCACATGCTTTGTATTCAATTATCATTTGATTTGTATTTCGTGAGTTGAGTTTCAGTCTGAAATTAGTTTACGCGTTAGAAGAACGAATTCAGTTGGTGAAACTTTCTACTACAGAACTGATGATTGTCTAAGAGCTATAGCTAGAATTATTAATGTGAGGCATCCAGGAAAAAATGCTTCTCTTACCTGTGTTAGATCGTTGATTGATAACTTTGAAAGAACTCGGTCTGTGGGCAACAAAAATATCATCCTGGATATCTTTTGAGAAACAAGGCAATTAGGGTAGCAGTTTTGAGACATGTAACAGAATAAAACCTGAACATGAACTGAACGAAGACGAGTTTGACAGATGTCAACAGTTTTTTGAGAAAATTTCTGAGAACAGATCACAATTTGTTCTTCAACATTTGCTTTTCAGACGAGAGTACATTTTTTTTGGAATTATAAATCGTCACAACTGCTACTGGAGTGATACCAATCCCAGATTAATACGTGAGGATCACACACAAACTCCGCAGAAGTTGAATGTTTGGTGTGGTACATTTGACAAACATATTGTTGGACCACTTTTTATAGAAGATGATAATTCGAATGGATAAATATGTTTACGTCTTTTTCAAAATGTTATCGATACCATGATATCGGATATTGTTGACAACTATAGAGATTATTCGTAAAAATACTTTAATTGTCAACAAGATGGACCACCATACCATCTATGCTGTGGTGGTTAGAAACTTTCTGGATGAATGATATAAGAATAATTGGATAGGGCGACGAGGACCAACTGAGTGGCCAACCATATGAATTTTTTCTATAGGAACATCTTAAAATATTTTGATGTAATTCAAACCCAACAGTATGACTGTTGGATGTAAATCGTTAGGTATAGTTCAAAATATCGTAACATTCGTTGATTTATCTCAATAATCTCATAGAGAACCTGAATTCATCATACAGTATGCCATCCTTCCCTTTCGATACAGATTATAGTCCTTTCATTCACAGACTCAATATCTTTGGAGATAACGTCGTCAATTTTCACGATAATTTTTCTGTCCTCCAGATAGGAGAGAACCAATCGTTGAGACAACCTCATATAAATACTTACAGCGTTTAACTTTTCTGAAACAGAAGATTTATTGACCGTATCAAAACCTCTCATTAAGTCAAACGAAACATACCACTATCTAATTTCTATTTGATTCATAATATTCTTGAATAATATTCTGGGAATTTTGAATAACGGAAATAACGCCTGTCAGATCACTAATTATGCTAATAATTCCAATATGTAGGTTTCAAGCACCAATTAGCTAAATTTATGGAAAAAAGCTGACCCTTCGATGAGTGGGTATAAACAGTGGTTTAACAAAAACAATATAATTCCATTGTTAGACAAAATATCACAAAAAAGAATGGAATCTCCAAAAACACTGCAGTTACCGAGTGAAAAAATTACATATTATGAATATAAGGAAGGAATTGAACAAATTGCTACACCATCACAAACTTTCTCAACGAGAGTGAATGCATGATGGGCTCATGCGATGTTGTATCAAACGCCTCGGGGTAATCCATTCAGGCCATCGATAGGTTACGCTTATACTCCACGGAGTCCTGCGTGATATATCTGACAATGAGCGTGTTCTCATTGCAAGCGAGCGACTCCCTTCCTTGACCCTCTCTGCTCTTATATTCGTCAACTGCGGAGAGACTTCGCATATCCAAAATGCTTACAAACATTTTATAAGACGCACTCAAGCATATTATCGACTCCTTGGATATGACAAATCTCATTTTTTGGAGATTAGCACGGTTCGCCCCTCAAAAAACCAATCCGGAATCTGTTTGATAGATAAATGTATGATAAATGATTCATCTCACTACGTTACATAAAAAAATGTGTGTAGCAATTAAAAGAATAAGCAAATGAGTTGAACAATTGAAAAAGTCAAATGGAAGTATAAATTTAAAAAATAAAATCCACAAACATAAGTGATTGAGTAACTTGACATTATACACGTTTAAAATGATTTATGTATTCTCTGTTTTTGGAGATTAGCACGGTTCGCCCCTCAAAAATCCAATCCGGAATCTGTTTGACAGATAAATGTATGATAAATGATTCATCTCACTACGTTACATAAAAAAATGTGTGTAGCAATTAAAAGAATAAGCAAATGAGTTGAACAATTGAAAAAGTCAAATGGAAGTATAAATTTAAAAAATAAAATCCACAAACATAAGTGATTGAGTAACTTGACATTATACACGTTTAAAATGATTTATGTATTCTCTGTTTTTGGAGATTAGCACAGTTTGCCCCTCAAAAATCCAATCCGGAATCTGTTTGACAGATAAATGTATGATAAATGATTCATCTCACTACTTTACATAAAAAAATGTGTATAGCAATTAAAAAAATAAGCATATGAGTTGAACAATTGAATAAGTCAAATGGAAGTATAAATTTAAAAAAATAAAAACCACAAACATAAGTGATTGAGTAACTTGACATTATACACGTTTAAAATGATTCATGTATTCTTTGACGTAAAACTCAGGAATTTTTTTTTATTGTTTTTTTGAACTTGGATGAACTGAGAATTTCAAAATTATCGGGTAGAGAGTTGTAATGATTGAAATCCAGAGTGTAATTTGTTCGAATTTTTTCACGTCTAAAGTTATGATCTATTCTACGATTCGAGTGAAGATATTAACAATGATCTTTATGACCGAAGTTTATTGCTATTTTTATAAATTTTTCAAAGCCTCACTGGCAAACAAAACAGAATAATGGCTGCATAAAGTAACCGATGTAATTAACGCAAATTATAAACAGTGGTCCCAATATTGATTTTCAAGAAACACCATGTTCAACAAGAGAGACGCAGTCGAACGCCTTGTAGAGGTCACAGAGCATAATAGCTGTGTGATCACCTTGCTCGAGATTGTCAACTACTTCACTAACCACATTGAGAACAACTTCTGCCTATTTGTCTGGCCATGAGTTGAAAATACTTGCCAGTATTGATAGGTGCTTGGGAATTTTTGCACCCGAGAGTAATTCAAGGTATCATGGTCTAGGGCCTAGGATCCAGAAGTTATTGGGATGAAAAGAACCTTATGCTCAGACTGAAGAAGCCTCCTACAGGAAGTTTTGGACTGATCTCAGGCTGTAGAGTAGATGCGGTTTCCCCAGAAGGTTTTCAACCAATCAGCATTGTTATAAACCACGTGAAGGCACTTGAAATAAGCGAGAAGGTTCATCGGGAACTCTATGTTTTCCGCGAAGCTTCTCGCCAACATTACTAGTGACTCATTTGCAGTGCTTTTTGATGGTAAACAGCACGACTTGATTCAATGTGTAGTGAGCTCGTTTTAATTTTGCGGTATATCGCCGTACTGCGGGCCTGAAAGGCGAATTGACGACATATTCTACCAAACACTGGATACGAGATGCGTGTTGTCTCGCAGACTTGATCTTAGCTTCCATCTTCTCTATGCGTCGCTCATGCCCCTTCTCTCAATTTGGGACAGAGTTTGAGCACCGTCATACCAGGCACCTTGCCTTTGACTCCTATTCCAGGGTTGTGGGAAAAATTCTCGTATTCTAGGAACCGAGAGGAAGGGTTTATTCGGCTGCCTTTTTCAGAGGGCAGCACCGGAGGAAAAGTTGTCTTTAACCTCCTGGATTAGCATCAGCTGCCTATTCGATTTTGCATTCTTTGTTCAGATAGTAGCTGTCGCTACTCACCTGGTGCCATTTACCATTATTTATGCCCTTATTTATTTATGTTTCAGTCCCCAATATTTCACTTATCAACAACTCTCAATGATACTCTAAGCTCAGATCCGCCTTTTTCTGAACATTTCTCCCATGTTAGAGGGTTTTCCGGCATGATGATATCGCTATCATCATTTACTGAACACTGTTGAGATAAACTTACGTCATCAATCTCAAAATCCTAATAACTTATAAATAATTTATCATTTATGATTATTTCTTAAGCGATAACAAACCCATTCATTAACCGTGTTGCTCGAAATTGAAAATATATTATTTTTTGCAGCGATCTGAAAATTTCGTTCACATAACAATAGGACAAATGAACGAACGCTCCAACAAAACAATCAAATAATGAACTCCGCCACGAAATAAAGCAACTAATCCGCCAAATTGATTCCCACAAAAACCCTGGCCGAACGCGTTTTCAAGTGGAGCCCGATTCACGTCAAAACTACAACTCATATTGTTTATGTAAGCGCCGCCGCCAGGACTAATGACAGTAAATGAATGGCCCCAAAGGACCCTTTTCGTGAACTCTATCATTAAAATGACCCGTTCACTGTAAAAGGCATTAATATGCCACGAAAGTTCGGACTATTTAGCGATTGTTTATTCATTTGTTGACGAACGTTGGTGCATGGATCGTTACGTCTGAAATGAACAAACTGTATACTTTTCTATACCGGATGTACCAGGATCATGGTACACCTCCCGAATCTCCGTTAGTTTTGAAAGTAATTGATTGAAATTTGAGATATCTCATAAACATATAATAAGCGGTACTTATAACCGACATATGATTTTTTTTCATTGGCGGTTTCGCCGGAAGTGATACCAACTTTCGATTTTTAAATGGAACACCGTGTGCATAATTTTCTGAATCCACTGATACCACATTAGTGACTTTTTACAAATGGTACCTTGGTACCATTCGTTAGTACTATTAATACAGAATTTTTCCATACCTGCGATAAATACAATCAAAATTACAGCTGAGAGAAAATAAGAAAATACAATTATTTTGTTCTAATTTAATGCTAAGTAGTTACTAAAGTGGCTTCGAAATACAAAAAATGAACACAATACATTACAACAATTGTTCGAACTGCTGTCCATTAGCGTCAATGCACCTCTGAACTCGCATAGCTGTTTCTTGAACAACGTTCGCTTTTTGCTGGGCAGTTATACTATTAATTGCGCGTCTTACTCGCAAATCCAGGTCTTCGCGTGTTGTAATGGCGGTTGCATGGACAAGGTTTTTCAAATGGCCCTTAATAAATAATTCAAGAGGTGTCAAATCAGGTGAACTTGGAGGCCATCGCACAGGACCAGTCTTCGAATGCCTGTTGAAGGTAATAAATTACTATTCTTGAATTAGCTCCATCTTGTTGAAAATACATTCTCTATTCTAAATGGATAGGTAATTCAGTTAACCTGGCCTCAATTTCATTTCGCAGAAATCCTTAGTATCTAGCTCCAGTCGAGGGTCCTTCAAATATTATAGGACCAATGATTCTACGACCGACTATTCCAAGCCAAACATTGAAACCGAACCGCGCTTGAAAGTTACCCTTCTACAATAAATTTTGATTTTCTTGTTACCAATACCTTGTATTTTTTCGGTTAAATAAGCCCATTTTTGTAATCCGGAAATAAAATCCGTTCCAAGAAAGCATTGTTTGGCTGCACATTATTCTGCAAAATCCAATTGCAATATTCCATCCTATGTTCATAATCACTTTAGTACAGGAACTGGTGCAATTGATATTTGGAAGATTTATAATAAGGTTTGTGCAAGATTTTAACCCAATTTGCCTCAAACTTCTACCTATTCTAGATAATATATAGTAATATAGTTTATTTACAATCATTCAATCAATACATTAGGTAATACAAGAGCAGTTAAAATACTGGATAGGCTTGTAAATAAAAAATAATCACAGAAGCGATATTTAAATCACTTGTATGTGATAAAGAAAAAAATTACAAAACATGAATAAACGTTAATTACTAATACTGTAAAGTAAAGTAGTATTAATGAACAAAATTGTTTAGTATAATAATATGAAAGGCTGATACAAAAATACTACCGAAAGAGGTTATAATATATATACATATAAAATACATTCACACACACACACACATGTACATGCTTACTAGTTTGAACTTGAATTGGCAATAAATCCTGAGCAACTAAGCAGTGTTTATCGCAAATAAGGTTGATCTATCAGTTGATGGATTTGATCACGAGGCTGTGAAAGAATGTATAATTTCAAATTCTTTTTGAAAGAGTGGATACCGTTTCTTTCAAATTGGTAGGGAGGGAATTATAAAGTTTGGGTCCCAGATACATAAAATTTTTTTGTCCGATGGATTTTATAGTTCTTGGGGGTACATAGGTGTTTTTTTTGTTTCTTGTTTCGTAATTGTGATGTATGATGTTCAGTGTCGATCGGTGTTTGTGTTGCCAAATATTACAGATTAGAAAAAAGAGTTGCCTTGGATCAAAGACTTCGATTTCCTTATATAATGAATCTGATGAATAATTTCTATCTTTATTGAACATGATTTCAGGATTTTTTCCTGAATGATGGAAAGTTTGTTCAATACTGTTTTTCCAACTCCACCCCATGCCAAAATAGCATACGTTAGATGTGGTTCCACTAGTGCATAGTAGACTTTCTTCATTTATTTTGTTCTTTAATAAGGATATCCTTTTTGAACTTATACACCAAAAATTGCAGTTTTTTAATTAGATAGTTTATATGATTTTCCCACTTCAAGTTGCTGTCCAAAATTAATCCCAAGTATTTTATTTTTGGTATCGATTTGATGGAGGTTTCGTTATTGATATCCAAGTGAGTAAAGACTGGTTGGGTCGATATATTGCTGGGCAGATAAAATGTTTTACTTTCATTAATGGTTAGAAGCCTTGTTCCTAACCATGCGTAAATTGATTCAAGGTCTTTTTCAGATTTTTTCTTGAGAGACTGCCAGTCATTGCTAGTGTAGAAAATTGCTGTCATCTACATATGCTATAATTTTACCACAACTCCGTATTAAAAAAAGTCCGTTAATATAAATGTTAAAACGAACAGGGCCTAATACCGTTCCCTGAGGTACGCCGTATTCTATAGTTTGTTCTTCACTGATCGAATTTCCAATCTTAACAGACTGGGTTCTATTTGAGAGATAGCTTGTGTATAAGTCTAAGGCAGTTCCTCTAATTCCTACGGTTTCTAATGTTTCAAGTAACAGTCCATGGCTAACAGTATCGAAAGCTTTCGACAAGTCTATAAACACAATGAGTGATGGTTTATTATTGTCTAAAGATGAATACATTTCGGCAGTGAGTTTGATTATTGCATCTTGTGTAGAAATGCCTTTCTGAAAGCCGTGTTGATTTTTTGAAATTAATTTATATTTGTCAAGATAGTTAGTAAGTCTTACTTTGAGGAGTTTTTCAAATGTTTTCGAGAAGTTTGTGATGATTGAAATTGGTCGATAGTTGGCAATGTGTTGATTGTCGCCGTTTTTATGAATGGGAAATATTATAGATTTTTTTAATACTGTTGGAAAATTACCTTGGTGCATGCATTTATTAAATAAGTCGGCAAGTGGTTCACATTAATTTCCGTTCCTTCGTTTTCTTCGGGGTCATGGTTAGGCTCTCTTGGGAATTGATTCTCAAGACGATTTAAATAATTTCTCGCTGGATTTTGTCTATCAGGATATCGGTCGGCATTAAGGTTTCTAGCTGCAGCATTTTCTAGCATTAGACGGGTCAATTGGAATAAATCGAAACCATCAAAATCATTAAATTATCAAAAATTTTGACGTTTGAAATGTCACTTATGTAGTATCATTGGATTCAGAAAACTATGCAGATTTCAGAAATGTAATGATATACAGGGTGTTCTATTTAAACATCGAAAGTTGGTATCAATCAGTTACCTTTAAAACTAACGGAGATACGGGGGGTGTGCCGTGACCCTGTTACATCTGGTATATACAGTGGCCTACTGAGAAGTGCCTATCATGCTGATACTCTTATTTTAGAATACGATCACGCGATGACAAATCATTCGATGAAGTTGTCGAAATGCCATCATGATCATGGTGATTGAACTTGCAATGGATTGAAGAGTCTGACTGATAAATATACAAAAAATAAAAGTAAGGAGAAGAACTTTGGATAACTACTGGAATTGAAATATCATCTGTAAATATGAGATATTTGCATACTATTCGCAAATACACAAATGAGCCGTTTTTTCTCAACTTTTACTGCAACTATAGAAAAATATATCGCAGTGTGATTAGATTAGCAAAGGATATGCATTACAGAAATATATTGGAGGATTCTAATAATAAGAAAAAACAATGTTGAAAGATATTGAACGAATTGAGAGGCAAAACTAAAACACATCTCCTTATATCAATGGATTCCGACGAACTGAATGCATACCACTGCAATATTGCACACAAACTCAATGAGAATATTTCAGAGTCACAAGAGAAATATCTATCCGTTTATTGAATTTCAACTTACCGACACATACTGAATTGCAAGAGATTTTGGGTAATAATAAAAACAAAAACTGCTAGACATATCAGTTAATATTATTCTGTACCTTCCTAATACAGCTTGAATAGCCTTTGTTGAACTAATCAACAGATCGTTCGGAATTGGAACTTTTCCCCTCTTTCTGAAAATATCTGTGGTTATACCAATACATAAAGGTGATCCATCTAACTACCGCCCCATTTCACTCATCCTTAGTTTTGCAAAACTAATAGAAAAATTAATGAAGAAAAATATACAACACTTTTTACTATCGAACAATATAATATCCACGGAACAATTCGTATTTCAGTTAAAAAGTTAAAAAAAGGGACCTATGATGCCCTAGTTTCATTCATGACAGAGGTATACAGAAATATCAATCAGGTAAGTGCTCCGCTGCGATATTCTGCGATTTTTCCAAAGTGTTCGATTGCGTTAATCATGACGCATTGCTCCAGAAGCTTAAACGGTATGGATTGAGAGATACAAGTTTAGATTGGATAAGATCCTACTTGAGTAACCGTAGTCAAATAGTGCGCTGTCATACTGACTTAAATATTACTGACATTGCATTGGGTGTAACACAAGGCTCAGTACTCGACACCATCTTATTTTTGCTCAATATCAACGATACCATTCAACCGAATATCACTGCTACTCTTTTGCAGAACCTCCCTTTGGCATGATAAAGCAGAGCAAAATCTTCTCGACAAAATTGACATTAAGTACTAATAAAACAATGATACGACTCCAATTCGAGGATAGGTCAATACAGATAGTTCTGAAACCATCTGTTCCTCGACCGAATAATTACACCAGTCTGGCTATTTACTCAATCTGATCTCACGCGATGAAGCGAGTTCTGGGCCGCTCCACCTTGCGAGCAGAACAAGAAACACTCTAAGTCTCTGGGTTGACAGAATTGTTTTGAAAATGAGCATAAAGTTCTCTTGGTTATTTTGCTAGACTTTTTCAAGCAAAGCGATGGTGTCTCGGATAGGAGAGGAAAGGAACCAAACGCATTCTAATGTTAAGACATAATGGCGATGTTAAACATAGGCCAAATGAATCTGCAGTACAGTATCGATGCAACCAGGAAACTGAAAAGCCTCCTAACTGGTAACTCTGAGATAGAAAGTGGCTACCATCTACTTGTGGGTAAGACAGGTGTGGAGAAATGATCAAGAACTGCGTTCAGTGACTTTGATGTGTTCCATGTGCTGCATCTGGAAACTACCAGGTATACCACCAGTTGCATCTGAGAAGTTCGAAATTTCTTGTTTATGTTTTTATAACATCAAATACCGACTGGCCAAAGAGGCCACTATTATAGCAAAATTAATTGGTCGTACATACAACAAATAGTTTTTACTGAATATATCGAGTATTTCCATTATACGGTTTTCAACAGAACAATTGTCAAGTGGAGTATAAAATATAGTTATTAACCAGCTGACAAAGCAATTTCCCACTTTATTTTGCGTGCGAGTTGTTTGAATTTACACCTACCATTGACATAGATATAAAAAATTATATTCAACGGATAAACTGTGGAATATTCTGTCTATTCTGATATGTTTTGAAAAAGTGTACGGAAACGAAATATTTGTTCTTATCGATCAAATGATGTTTCATTTGAGGTCTGTGCATCACTTGAAGAAAATTGGGTATGGTGTCGAAAGATCGTCACAGATTATTTAATTTTGGTGGACTCTGTCAATATTTGGCGAATGCACTTTTCGAATATTTGGCGGACACACTTTCCAATATTTGGCGCATGCACTTCTCGATAATTTGGCGAAGGCAGTAGAATGTGTGTGGCGACAGAGTCACGTAACTCTCACTAGATTTATTAATTTTTTGTGTCAGCGCCTTCCGGGAGATGCAAAACTTTAGCTAAAAATACGACAAAAACTTAAAAGGGACTTATAAAAACTTTCAAGCTCACATTGGTCGACCAAAATATTCAACAGATTGAAATTTCAAATACGGTCTTTGAAAAGGAGTCCGATTAAAATGCAAGTGTTGGAAATTTTGGTCGTAGTTGGATGGTCGTGGACGGTTGGTTATGGTTGCTCAGTGTGCTGGCTGCCTTACAGTGGCCACTATTTAAAAAGAAACATGAAATATCTGAATTTACGTTCATTTAGGAAAAAATCGCTCGTACACGTGCGAGCAAAATTTATTGTTACCAATGTCAACACTGCAATTTAAACTCTCTAGAGAGGGTAGGGGGTAGGACCAACCCTCAATATTTCAAATGCAACGAATTGTACAAGCCTCCTAAAGAAGCGGCTACCGTCTACTTGTGGGTAAGATAGATTGGGAAAATGATCAAGGACTGCGTTCAGATGCCTTGAAGGGTTCCATGTGCTGCAGCTGGAAACCAGGGACCCTTCAGTTGGATCTAACGACAGCCCTCAGGAGTTGAAACTTGTGCGAGCCAAGGATTAATGAGGTCTTACCTTTAAACGTGCGATTCTTAGCACGAGATCAGTGAACATGCTGGGAATCGAACTCATGTCCCTGTAATTGAAAGGCGAGCGCTCTACCATTACGACCACTACGGCCCATGATGATGAACAGGGGGACCGCATCCGAGAGAAGGTGATTGACGTTACGGTGGCAACGAGAGAAATGTGGTGACAAACTGGAAGGTATCAAAAGACATATTGATGTCAGATGTTGATCATCTAAACTTTTGGAGGAGTATGTCCTCTAAGAGAGACCCCAAAGCGCTGGGATTGGTGGTAGATTCAGTCGTTGAGGGGCCTGAGATAAGCAACCAAATAACAAAGCCATCAAGAAGGAGGCGTAAGGTAACTATGAAACCAATTGAAGAAAGTTTGAAAAGGCGCCGAGTAACGTAAAAACTATAACAACCTTGAAGAATCGACGTGGGACATAGAATAGACAACATCCTCCGAAGATTCGCCTAGGCATCTGCAGGAGATACACTTCTCAGGCGGTGTCGACGATAACCAACAGATTTTGCCAACACAGCAGGTCCTCCAAGGGAATTTAAAAGTGACGGAGATGATCGTTTCGTCATAGATTAGGCAATCTCAGACCCCAATATTTGGTAGGATATTCGAGGACAATATAGCTTGATTGTATCGACGAACTCTCAGGTAAACTCACCAATAAAGGTTTCGAGAACAAGCATGAGATGATGGACGCGGATATTTCGTGATTGCGTTACTTATGATTCCCAATCAGAGGGGTGGCATTCGGAGGTATTCCTCCTTTCCGTCTATTCGTGGAAACCTGGAGAGAAAATAATACAAATATCATTGCAACGTTTACATTTACCAATTTATTTTCAGTCACCGGAAGGCTCGAGTTCTTTAGAGTTGACTGTATCAAAATAAACAACTTCCCTAATGAAGTCGGCGGTTGCTTCCATCGGCAGTTTCCATTGAAAATATCAGCTAATCGATAACGTTTATTTTTAGATCGTAATTGCAGTCTGACTATGCAAATTGGAACTTCTCGCAGATTTACCATATAATTTGCATGCCGGGTGTGAACCATCAAGAGGTAGTAGATTTTATCGTTCGTTATTGAAAAATCGAGTATCCCAATCACGTGCACAGAGTAAGATTGAAAAATATAGAAGTTCGGTTGCTGTCCCAATAGTTGTTATAATAACTCCTCCTCTCATAGTAGGCGAGCCCTCGTACAAAATCGGAAGTGATAACTAACAAGTTGTAACTTTGTATACTGTTTAAGTGTGATGAGTCTGACAAGATGTCGTAGAGAGAAAACCTTGATAGTTGTGAGTTTTCCTTTATCGCCAAATCGACATCGTTGGAGCGTCGGACTGCTGAAGATCCTTATTAATTTTGTCGGACAATCAGCCCTATCGTTAAAAATAACGTCAACGTTATTCGACATTTCCGTTATTTTGCTATGATTGGTAATAGAGTAGGATTATTAACCCCAAAGTATATAGTGAATATAACTGATGTGTATTCCTACATATTTTCTGCCTATGAGCATTCAATGAAATTATTGTTAAATGAAATAATTCAACATCGATTTGTGCAAAATGCTTAATTGGTATTTCAAATGGGACACTGGGTGCCCTGGTAGAAACGTTGACTATAATAACATAGTTATAATTAATCAGTAGTATAGAACACATGACTTTTTCTGATTACTGCGAATGATCCTTTTACAATAGCAAAATAACGGAAATGGCGAATAACGGTGACGTTAATTTGAATGAAAGTGATACAGCATAGGGCTGAATGGTGCCATTGAAAATCCCATTGAATTATTGTATTCTCCTAGAGAAAAATCAGACAAAAATGTTCGGTACTTCTAGGTTGTCCCCCACTCTAAACGTGTCGATATCACTACTTAGGCTGGCGACAGGCAGCAATCTGATTTTTCTAGGAGAATACAAAAATTGAATGGCGCCATCGTTCGACAAAATTATTAAGAATCTTTAGCAGTCCGATGCTCCATGAATGTCGATTTGACGACAAAGGAAAACTTACCAATTTCAAGGTTTCCTCTATGCGACGTCTTGACAGATTTGACACACTTAAACAGTATACAAAATTACAACTTGCTGATTATCACTTCAGATTTTGTAGGAGGGCTCGTGTACTATAATCTTCGTGCTCCGTTTTCGCGTTTTCATAAGAAGTTATTATTCCGCTTCTCCATTGAATGGATTTCACAATTAACAGTAGATTGAGCTGAATAGAAAACACGATTTCAAGCACTATTTCGGCTAGTTTTCAACAGTTATTCAAGGTTTATCATAGATTATATCTGATTTGAACAGTATTCGACATTCTCCACCAAAAACATAATACGAATAAAGTTTTTACTCAGTACACCCTGTTATGGAAGTTTTCTTCCCAGCATGACGCCAACCTTCCATGTGACATCGACATAACAGAACAATTTCGAACGCAAATATGATATTCGGGATGTTTTGTGGACATCCCAACTATTTCCATTTCGACCCCAGATGTCTAATTAAAAAGTCATACACACTCGTTTTTGTTGAAATGGGATGGTCATGTCACAAGGCAAGGATAATGATATTTTGAATTGCTATTCAGTTCTGAACAATAGAGTTGTATTGCGCCATAACAGCTTGATTGTTTTATCAGATAAGTGAATAACATTGTGCACATATTAGTTCACAAAGAGACCGGAAAGTATACAGGGTGTCAATTTGAAAGCTTCCTATATATATATATTCCTTCCAGTAAATAATATGATGAATTTTTCATTACAGTTTACTCAACGTGACTTTTCAAAGTACTGGTGAAACCATATTCGAGCGATGATTTCATTGAATTTTTTTATTGAATTACTCGATATCGTTTCTCTTATATAGACCTCCTGGACGAATTCATTAAAAAATTGTAACTCAAGTTGCTTCAAATTGATAATTGGTATTTGGTAAGCGTACAAACACGATATGGATGTCTAATTTGAATTTAACTAGTTTGTTTTCATTTCATTTTTACATTATTTTTGACCACCCGTGACGTTCTCAAATATTTATATCAGATATCGAAGCTTTTTATTTGTTTTCGTACATAAATCAAATACCGACTGTCCAAAGAAGCTACTGCTATAGCAAAATCAATTGGGCGTTCATACAACAAATAGTTTTTACTGAATATATCGAATATTTCCGTTATACGGTTTGCAACTAAACAATTGCCCAGTGGAGTGGAAAATATAGCTATTTATCAGCTCACAGAGCAATTACCCACTTTGTTTTACATGCGAGTTGGTTTGAATTTACACCTAGTATTGACAAAGATACAAAAATAATGTTCAACGGCTTATCTGTGAAATATTCTGTTCATTCGTAACGTCCCTAACTTCCTTTGGAAATGTTAAGACACTAAGTGAACGATCAGATAGACAACAAGTAATATGTATCGAGTGAAAACAAAATATTCGTTCTCATCGATCAAGTGTTGTTGTATTCGAAAACTGTGCATCACTTGTGAGGAGTATTGGAGATTGTGTCAAAGAAGAGCACTCATCGAGGTGAAGATATCGTCTCAGTCGATATATTGGATTTTTTATAGACTTGTACAAAATTTGGCGAATGTACTTTTAGAATATTTGGCGAATGCACTTTTCGAATATTTGGCGGATGTACTTTTCGATGATTTGGCGACAAAATCACTAGATTATAGTAACTCTCACTAGATTTATAAATTTTTTGTGTCAGCGCCTTCCGGGAGATCCAAGAGAATTACCGCAAAGTCTTGGGAACACGCTGAATGCGATAATACCAAAAGTATATAAATATTTATATATTTTTTATTAAGAAACAAACAGGACTAGCCTAAATTACAAGTTTCTATGCAATGAATTTATGTCTAGAAAACAATGATGGCACATCATACATTTTTATTAACAATTGGAACTGTAACGACTCATCTCACCAAGACTACAGAGTTTTAATTTTGCCCATACTATCCATAACAAAAATGTGAAAGCAAAAACAAATGAAGAAAGATGTGAAAATTGGAACCCTTTTAGTGTGTTACGAGTCGACAATTTTCATAACTTCGGACTTGAATCTTCGCTAATTGACATCGAATATACCAAAGCTTGCTTATGTTATTATAAAGGTGGCAGTCTTTCAACAGGACTGTTGCCTTTTGTGTGAAAAGTTTGTTGCCTAGGTCTCAGTCCCCTCGAACCAATATAAAAGTTGATTTGTTGTAATAAATAACTACTGTGAATAGAATTATTTATTAGTTTGTAAAGAAACATTGAGTTACTAATGCGCCTTCTAACATCTAGCCTAATTATGTTGAATTCTATCCGTATATGATTATATGAATTATGATCAGGACTGTCACAATGTTCTCTATAATATACATATTTCAGGAATTTATTTTGTACAGTTTCAACGCTTCGACAGAGATACTTTCGTGGTAGATCCCAAATTATACTTGCATACTCTAGCTTACTTCGTACTAGACTAACATATAAAAGTTTTGAAACTTCAGTCCCATTACAGTCAAAAATGAATCTATTCACAAACCCATTTCGAATGATTTTATCTATATGACTATCAAATTTTAAATCATTTTGGAAAATAACACTCAGGTCAAGTTTGGTGATCAATATAGTGAGCTTTTGTCTTATAAAATACTTGGGATTATGGAAAGTTACTAGAATCTAAGAATCTAATGTATTTCGTCGTGCAAGCATATACAAGGGTCACCATTTAAAATGAAACAGATAAAATATCTGCATCCACGTTCATTTGGAAAAAAATTGCTCGTACAGGTTATTACATTTTTCGAGAGCAAGATTTATTGTTATCATTTCAATACTGTAATTTAAAAGTCTCTAGAGGTGGTAGAGAGTAGGACCATTTCTAACTATTTCAAATGGAACAAATTGTTGCCGGCTGACAACACCACACAGTTTGTGAATAATTTCATTCACACCTTCATCATTGCATGAAAGTCAATGGTGGTCATTTTGAACATCTGTGTAAATCGAAAATGGGATATTGGACGCCTGTGGTGTCACTCAATGAGAACAAAAAGTATTTAACCCCTTCACCACACAAGTAATTTATTTCCTAGATGCGCATTTCGATAACAAAGTTATCTTCATCAGTAGGAATTACTAAACTAACTGTAAATCGGCATACCAGTCTTATTTATATCAAATAATTAATTACCATGGGTTAATCCGTGTACCAGGAAGTGACCCTCCTAATGGGCAGGTGCAACCCCAATAAACAATACAACAAAAGCACTTAATTATTGTTTTAAAGGTATCAAGTCGAATAATTTGGAATTCAATGGACCGCTATCATTATTAAGCAAGGGTTTCGAGCCTCTTTTTCTAATAGCAATACTCTCATAACGATCTAATTTTCTGTAATCATCAACAGGTTTTATTAATTTTAAATTTTGGATATTAATTTTGTGATGAGTTTGTAATAAATGATCCGCAACACTCGATTTATTTTCTCATGAAAATTTCATACGTAACGCGTGTAAAATTCAACTTAATAATAACTCCATAGCCAATAGCCGAAGTGACGCAAAAACTAGTAAAGTGGTAAAAAGTTTGAGAGAGAAAGATTGCTTTTATCTGAAAAAATACATAAACCCGATAATAGCATGAGACCCATCGTATCCGGCATAAATTCTCCTACCTATAAATTGTCGAAGTGGCTGTCGAGTGAGTTTGGTAGTCTGCCTGTCCAGCAAGAGAGTTTTTCTGTTGAGAATTCATATGAATGACAGAATTAAAAACTTGAAACTGTTGGACGGAGAGAGACTGGTTTCGTTCGATGTCAATTCGCTTTTTCCCAGTGTGCCCAAGCGAATTATCTCAAAATATTGGAGGCTGCGCTAAAGGCGTTGCTACCAAAAATATATTAATATAGTGAGATTTTGTCTTCGAACATACATGGGGTGATGGAAAGTTACTGGAATCTGATGTATTTCGTCGCGCAAACATGTACAGGGGTCACCATTCGTAACAAGACAGACGAAATTTCTGATTCCACGTTCATTTGGGAAAGAATCGCTCGTAGCAAGATTTATTGTTATCATTCATAACACTGCAGTTCGAACTCTCTAGAGAGAGCATGTAGTAGAAGCATTCCTTATTATTTCAAATGAAACGAATTTTATAAGATCTCCGGCTGATAACACTACACATGTTATGAACAGTTCGTGAAAAATTTAAATCATACCTTTATCATTGCACGAAAGTCAATGGTATTCAGTTTGAACATCAGTGTGAATGATTACATAAGTTTCGTTACATTTCATTATTAAAATTTCATTATTCAAATATTTAGATTAGAAAAACCATAACACAATTAGATACCTATCTTGGAATCACTCTGATATAACTCTACGAATGATATGCCATTCGAAAGAGAAAGACATGGTCTTTTAACACTCGACCCGTTGCTTTATTCGAAATAGTATGGATTGGCTCCACCCTCCCTAGACAGTTGAAGTTTCAGTGTTTAAAATGGTAACAGAAACCGTTCCCTTTGACAAATGTTATTATGTGTACGAGCGATTTTTTTTTCATGGTGACCCCCAGTTAGCCTATACTATCTTCGCCAAATATTTTAAAATGCATTCGCCAAATATTAGAAAATGGATTCGTTAAATGTTCGAAAAATATTTCAACTGTTGTTTGATTCAATGAGCATCACTCTCATAACTTAAGTACCCCAAAGTACCCCCAAAGACTCTTCAATCAAGAACTTATTAAAAAAAAAAAAAAATAGATATATAGCTTGACCGAAACGTTTAGATGATCTTTCATTAAATCATACGAATACTGCCAGTGGGTGAATCATTTTCCAATAAATTCAGTTCCAGGCAGGTAAACATCAGTACGGCACTCAAAAACATATACAGGATGTTGCGATCATGCGAAATACTTCAGGAGAAGATTCCTTGTTTTGAATTATGAAAGGTCTTTCCTATGTCAAACCCCTAAATAGATAAGTAATGCAGAAACTTGAAATTTTTTAAATAACCCACCTACACTAGTGAAGATGTGAATATAGTTATTGTTTTAAGTATTAATATTGTTATTGTATAATAAATTGTAATTCAAAACGAGATCAAATAAGAATCGGCATTTCACATATTCACATAATCCAAACTAATAAAAAAATTGTGTCACAAAATATAATAAGAGTTGTTGTTTTTAACCTCTGAAAACAATAACAACACTGAAAAAATACCCCTATTCATCTATTTACGTTTAAGTTATATCCAAAATTTTGAATTTCTAAGTCTTCTCGGATTTGGGTGAATAATAAAAAAATAAATGTTTATTGGTTCTTTCAGAGTTGGACTTGGATTTTTTTATCAAACATATATCATAATGGACAACTATGAATCTCCTCTTGAATTTTTGTAGGAATCAAGCAACACTCTATAAACCAAATGTGTCAATCCATTTTCAGAACAAAAATAATTGATATTTTTAATCAATGTTATTATGTAAATTTTAATTCAAAACAAGGTCGAATAAAAACAAACTTTCCATATATATATATTATTGAAACCCATTGAAGTTGTCATAAAATATAATGGAAGTTGTTGATTTTAACTTCTTTACGTTTACGAATATAAAATTTTTAAATTTATGAGTCTACTCGGTTGAATGAGAAAAAACTTAATTTCACTCAATCCTTTCAGGGTTGGACTCATACCATACAACTATGAATCCTGTATTGAATTCTTCAAAAGGAATCAAGCAACACTATAAATCATGTGTCAATCCATTTTCAAGCTTTGTCATAAAATATAATGGAACTTTTTGAATTTAACTTCTAAAAGAAAATGAAAAAATACCCACATCTATCCATTTACATTTACGAATATCCATAAATTTTTATTTTTACGTCTACTCGGATTTGGGTAAATAATAAAAAACTCAATTTCAGGGTTGGACTGGGATTTAATTATATCAGAAATACCTCATAATGCACAACTATGAATATTTACCCTCTTGAATTTTTTCAAATTAATCAAGTAACACTGTATAAATCAAGTGTCGATTAGTTTCTAGAACAAAAATAATGGATTGGTTCAATTAAAAATGAAACAATCAAATGAGTGCCTGATTCAAAAAACAATATAGTGAATAGATGAAATAAGGCTATTGAAATATTATGTACATTAGGAATATCTTTTTACATCTGTTTTAAAAGTAACCAAAAGATATAAAAACGGGTCAATATTTTTTGTTTAATGAATTGCCTATGGGAAGTGGAGGAGGCTTTCTGAATATGATCTGACCTAGAAACAATTGACAAGGTCCAGGTTATAACCCATAACAAAATAGTAATAATAATGGTTATTAATGTTTTAACGTTCTAAGACCTCGTTAATCCTTAGCTCGCACAAGTTTCGACTTCTGAGAGCTGTCGTTCGTAGGGGAATGACGGCTGGTTAACGGAAAAAACAAATTTAAAACAATTTTAAAAAACAATCACCAGAAGTTTCTAAATGAATCCAAGCAAAGTGCTCTAAGATATCTTGAAAAAAAGCCAACACATCTACTACAAAATAGGTTTATTTCATATCAGAGTACTCCATATATATCCATATAAATATAAAATGTACAAACATATAAGAGCATCACCTACGTCAACGCTGATTCTAGGTAATGCTTCATCCTCTAACAAATACTATTTTACAAATCTATAAACACCATCAACAACATCTGAATAACTAACATCTTGGTTAAGCCACTAACTTGGTTATAAAAACACATAAAACAACGATGAGACAACGATGACGAGTCAGTCACATGTTTTCAGTCGATCCCCGAAGCTGAGCAAAGATAACGTGTGGTCATTGTAGGCACTGTCAAGTTTTGATGGCGCACGCTGGGTCCATGCTGGCGGATGTCTTCGTGGCGAACGTATTCGTTTCACCGGAAAATCTGAGTTCCATCTACGAGAGGGGTGAGTGATCGGTTCACACACGTGGGGGTCCTATCGTTTGTCCAACGGCGATGATGATGATGATGAAAACGGCCAACAGTACGAGTATGCAGCAGATAGCGATTGCGACCACCATAGCAGGGCACTGAGATGTACTGATGGAAGGGCAGGCGTATAGGCCGTGGAGGGTTGTCGAATGGAGCCGCGTGCGCCAGAGCAGGGTTTGCAACGTTGCCGATCTCTCGATTCACCGCACGCCCTCGTCTGATGAAGTTGATTCAATCAAAGTTCGAGTTTTGATATTTTATCGGTTTTTTGTTGCGAAATGAACGATGGGATATGAACTCCTCGTGATGCCCTGGAAGAAAAGTAATTGGCCCCGAGCACACCTCTGGGGAAAACCATGAGTTTAGTTGGGATTGATGTACAGTGGGTTCCAAATTGAGCAGCATCCCCCTCAAGACTCGTCCAAAATTGGTGTACATGGAAAACGTATTCCACATTAAATTCCATTGCAAACCTGAATTTCGTGAAGATCGTCGAATATTCCAAACCAGTAATGACATTGATAGACGGATGATTTGTTATCTCTTATATGTGTAACAATAGGGTACAGTTGGTTTTTTGGATCTTTACCCGTATGTCATCAATTTATGATCGAACAAATCACACATTCTATGTATCTTCTCATTCTATCAATAGTGTATTGATGCTAAGAAAAGGTCTATAAGGCTGATATTTAGTATTAGGAGATTAGACTCCCTGCTGGCCTTATTTTCGCAAATACCATAGCTTCACTGTCCTTGTGTTTATGTATACGGCTGCATTTGTTACATTAAACGCAATTTGAGAGATTCAGCGCTATGCTGTATCACTTCCGTCAAAAATAACGTCACCGCTATTCGCCATTTCCGTTGTTTTGCTATTACTAAGCAATAGCAAAATAACGGAAATGGCGAATAACGGTGACATTATTTTTAACGAAAGTGATACAGCATAGGGCTGAATATCCAACCAGAAATGATGATTCAATTAGAACCGAGAAACACACTACAAGTTTATACGAAAAAACTCCTTCACTGGCAAGAGCAAAATTATTCAACCACCTACCTTCTGACATCAAATATACTGAGCCTTTAAAGTTCAAAGTTATTTTCTACTGATGATGAATTTACACGCATTAGATTTTTAACGAACCACAATTTCTACTCTACCACGGAAAACCTCAATTTCAGATGACCAAAAAATTGTACATATCATTTTACTAGGGTCTTTTTGTTGTTATATATTTTTACATTGGTAACCTCTTTTTATATTTTACCTATATGTATATTTTTGAGACGTTATGACTTCAATGTTATATTTTTGGATGTTATGTGGGTGTATGTGTACATGTATTTGAATGTATATATGTGTAGGTGTGTGTGCACGTATATACAAGTTTCTGTCATTCAGTGAATATAAGTGACGTATTTCATATTTCTACGTCACAACTCTGTTGCTATGTAACTGTTCATCATTGAACCTCTGAACATTATCTTCTGATTTCGATTTTGTCATTTGCACATTGACATATTGGTCTACCTGACCATTGTGACCTATCCTATAAATATCATGTACTTGATCCTAAAGGACGAATAATTATTATATTCTGTTCTATCGTCAACCGCTGTGAACGGATCAGAATCCGTTAACATTTATCTTCCAAACATACAGTCATTGTATTTTGATGATTGATTAACACTCAAAATACTGAAAAGAGATACATATTATTACTTTAGCGCAGTATCTGTCATTGGAGTATAATTATCGAAGTTTTCAATTTTTTGTGTTTTGCAGTCGAATATATTACAAAAACAATTTTTCTCAAAGCTAAACTTCTCTTGGTATCATTAATTCCAAAGTGAGTACAATATATTGTGTTTTATTTGCCAATATCCTTTAATATAAAAATACAAATACAAACTAAATCCATTTAATATGTTCGTTCTCTCCTACAGATTATGCCTGGAACTATCCTCCATTCACAGGGACAATAATTTGTGCTGAACTTGTGCACCGATTACTGTGGTAAAAATTCTTTAAATGTTAACCCCGACAAAACCGAATGTTTACAATTTTACATGCGTACAAAAATTACAAATGATTACGTTGTTCAGGTTAACAAGCAAAAAATTTTTTTTTGTTCCATGAAATTTCTTGCCACATATTCAGATGAAAAACATATTCACACTAGAGCAGTTGATAAATGTGTACTATGCTCTATCATATTCACATATTTCATAAAATATTATTCTTTGTGGAAGTACGGTCAATGTTCGTAGAGTTTTAATCCGTCAAAATAGACTAATTCGCTACCGAATGACGTGTAAAAATCATTTAAAAAAAGTATAAGTTACTGACTATACCACCAATTTACATCTATGAAATTCTAGTGTATGTTAAACTCTACATCAACAGCTGCTCAAATAATGTTTACTCTCATGAATATCCTACGATGCATGGTGATTTATTTAGAGTTACAAAGCACCGTACTTCTTCACTTTACGAAAACAGTGCTAATAAAATGGCATTTGATTTTTCAATCATTTTCCCAGAAATATCGAACATTAATTTTGACCAAGTTGTTGATCAGGATTATCATTTCTCTATGTCTCATAAAATTATGTTTGGAATGTATTTTCTAGCCATTTTTCGCACTTTGATAATATAATCAGTAATATGGGTGAACTCTTAATCTGACTGTCAGTCAAAAAGTACATCGAACGTTCCCTAAATTCCCTAATTCCAAATTTCTCTCTAGGTATTATGCTCGATTTTCGATTCAAAACAGACGGTAGATGATATATCCTTAATTGGTACAAAAACTAAACATTATTGAAACAAGAAATGGGTTTTAGGAATGCTTCCACGCAATCAAATAATAACTGAAATCTTTAATTGCAGTACAAGTATCTAAATCTCATGAAATATTCCACGGAACTATCAAAAATTGTAAATAGTATCACACATTTATCCAAAATATTATATCATTTCGGAGGAAGTTTCGACAGATCAGCAGATATAGTGCAGCATAAGCTGATTTCTCCTATAATATGTTGCGTACTTTCTGAAGGTGCCATATAACTTTTCCACGTCAAACAAACTCTTCGAGAATGATGAAATTTCTTTAGGAAAGTAATGAATATACATGACATTCTATTTTAGGGTAACGTATACCATTTCATCAATTTTTTGTTGGTTTTCGGAGACTATTCCTATCGTATTCCAGTTATTTCATCAAATCACACAACTTGTTTGTCATTCCGTTCCAGTTCCACCAGAGTTGGGGTGTTTTCCGAACTGACTTTCGGCGCCGATAAAGGTATACAAAAAGGCCGGGCCCTAAAACTATTTCGAGTACATCGGCGTGTCGCCCGAAGTTGAAACTTCGGCTAAGCCGTATTTGCGAAGTGCCAAGGGCCTAGACAATCGATATTTCCACCCTCCATCGTTGCCACGTTTTCCAATCTCGTGTCCTTTCGACCACAAAATTATAAATTAAAGATGATATGGATCGAGTATGGCTGGATTGTAATGGAAATTCTCAACTTTACTGCCACGGAGTTGTTGAACTTGTTTGGCTTGACAAAATGTCGAGGAAGTGCCATAAAAATAATTTCCTTCTCTCTATTTTGTGTATTTTTTGATAAAATGCTTATATGAGTGTTGGAAAGTCGTATACACTATCTTCTCAATTGTTTTATAGCAGTGTTTTGTGAGGCTATGCCTCTAATAAAGAGTGATTCATAGGGTACATTGTACGTTCCTGGAAACCCAGCGACATACGTACAAATACGCATGTTTAGTTACGAGGCAGTTTTCTCTATGATTTTCTATACATGTTAATTGTCAGTCACAGCAGAATGACATTGATCTTGGGGTTCCTCAAGGTTCTATAATGAGTCTTCCCATCTTTCTCCCATTTATAAACGATATGCCCAATCATATAAGCACAGATAATATAGTTTTGTATGCAGATGTAGAATCATCTGCTACTGAAAGATAAACTTTAGTTGCCATTTTCCACCGTTCAAGATGACCTCTTGGAAGATATTCATGTTGACTCGGCCGATACTTGAAAATCTGTAGATGCAATCCGAAAAATACCTGGATATTCTTGTAATTTTCAGTAACTTTCAATTCACCAACTGCCTCTGGTCAATAACAGAAGTATATATCAGCGTGATGCTGGCCGCGTGGATAATTCTCAATTGGTGGATTATTGTTTGTAAAGGACTTCTGGTGATCAGTGAATTGCCACTACTGGCCCATGTTGTTGGCCACAACGTTCTCCTGACATAACATCATTATATTTTTTTTCTGAGGCTACGTTGGAAATGTTATCCATAATTATCCATTTAACAAAAAAAGTCTGACAATAAAGGGTGAGGGATGCTATCAGGCCAGAAGTACGACGAACAGAAATATGGAAAAAACTAATTTTGAAGTGTCAACCTTGTAGACCTGCGATCTTTCAAAAAACGACATGAATATGTAGTAATTCTTTTTAGATAATGAATAAATATCATTCTTTTAAGATGTCATATTTTGATATGATTTTTGAAGCAACCTCTACTTATTATCTCCAGATCTTTGTGATCACATTTCTTCTTCATACTTTTACCTACGATACTAAGTTTGGTAATATATAGTCGTCCTCTGTCTACGATCTACGAGCGAAAAAATCGATGTGCAAGTACTGCGTTTACTGAGGCATTATTTCAGGGTATTTTTTTAAATCGTTCGTTCAAGAGGAATTGATACCTAGGCTCAAACGAACGTTGTGGTCGCGTATTCGAACTTTCATGTGGTGCTGAATTGTGCTCTGCGAAAATCATTCATTCCTACAATTTCCTATTGAGTAATTTTGAATCAACAGCTTCAGTCTCACGTTTTATGATGGAGAGAAAGACATTCTGGCTGCCCTGTATTCGTAAACGTGGACGGCGCTTTTCTATACACACAAAATTTCCCAAAATTGATTGTAGTGTATAATGTTAGAGGATAATAAATTCTGAAAAGGAATCCAAGAGAATGATTAATTCGATTACCCTCGTTTCGAAAAACCTGTATGTATACAATGGCAAATGCTAATACAAGCAATGGAAATTACTTGAAAAACCTCCAGCCCATCAAAGCGATGGACGTTCGAAACTGAAATAATCAGGTTACCTCATCGTCTACAACGTTCAAACAGAACAATAAATGTTTTCAACTGTTTTCCGAAAAGTGCAACGATGCAGGACGACTGAGATAATTGCAAGAGAAAATAAACAAAAGGCAGCTTACTTCACGAAAAGATCCGAGAGGGTCATTAGAAAAAGATGGAAGTACCAGGGGAACACAGCAAATCCTGGCAAAAGCGAAATCCACTGGATTAGGTGAAGCTCTTAATGCTTTTTTAATGCGAGGGTTGAAATGAAGTTGGGCCGATTTCTGGATATGAGACAAGGGGAATTAAGTATTATTACATAAAATACTATTCACCATAGGGTCGTCATATGTAAGGGGAAGCCTGTATGATCAAAAATAGTCATTCATATATCGTTCTGAATAGGTGTCTAGGAGTTAGAGTGCAAAATTTTTCATAGAACACTCATGTGTGATCTGGAGACAGAAGAAGGAAATATTTATGTGCAAAGAAGTGAAGATCACGAAGATAAAAGATGTTGATTGGTCTGTACATTATATGGTACACTGTTCCTGATAACTGTCCTCGAAATGTCCCAATTCATACTTCAGGTTGAGTCAGAATTCCCTTAACTATCTTCAAATGGTTTTTAGCAAAGTATTCTTTATGATGCTTCTGTACTAGATAGTTCTTCGTGCCCATAAACATTTGAAATCCCATCCCTTGATGAAACGAGTTTCTTTGGCTTCAAACGAAGTCTGGGTACCATTCGGAGTACCTATAGATGTGGTACCTATAGATGCCTATGTTGCTCACTTCCTCAGTAGGTGCTGGAATTATTGAAGTACCAGTTAAAAAAAATCTATTGGAAATTGATAGCATATTGTGACTGGGTTTGCATTGATGATAGGGTGAACTGTGAAACTAGTATTCAGACAGTCACATGTTTTAGATTATGAATTGGTTACAGTATTGCAAATAATGTTCTTTTAGAAAAATTTTGCCAGGCGTTGGGCACGAGTGATTCGGTAGTCTTATGGGGCTGTTGCATCATTTTCTGTTCGACGTTTACCGACAATCCTATAGCATGAGGAAATTGGCTGGATTCTTTTGTTAGATTACCATGTTCGTTGTCCATATCTATCATATTTCGTTTTGTTATTATCCTCTTAATATTTTGGACATTTTCTTAGGTACGTGTCAATTTTAAATCACAGTAAAGCCTTTCAAGTTTCTCCATACTTCGCTTCATCGCTTTATAAAACTTCAACTGGTAAACAAAACACTGAAAGTGACAGGAAGGCATCAATTCAGCTACTGACGCATCGAAACTTTGCAGGAGTAATATTTCTCCAGAGTATTCCGTTTCCGAGATTCATAAAGCGGTAAAGCCGCCGTTTTTAATTAATGAATTTGTTACTTAAGACCTAGAAGAGTTATTATTTTCTACTCACCCGAAGAGCGTACAACCCAAGCTCCTAAAAATAAAAATAGAAAATGAATGACAAACCCCCTGGTATAGGGCAGTTTAATTTTCTTTCAGTTCTACTCAGTGAGTCACTTTTGTTTCAGATGAAACTGATGGTGTTTTATCTGGAACCAAGTGCTTGGTTACAGTTTGAAAAGAGCTAAAATCTATGTTCTGTTGGTGGAAATATATGAATGCTCATAATTTCAATGAAAAATGGATCTGAGGATCCAACAATCGTCTTACTGAAACCCATACAATAGATTTTTTGTCTATCAAGCTCCTGGTGGAGCTTCTATAAAAACAGTTTGGCAAGAGCACTCTTCGAAGTGATCCATTTTTCATTATTCATTCAGTTTGTCATGTCACCAAAGGCATTATACTTTCTGGCAATACTGTTCTCAATCCATGCAATAAATAAGGGTATCATATTGGTGTTGTTTCCTCATTATTTGAGTTTGTCAACAAGGGTAATGAGTGAAGATATCCGATCCTGGCGACCGACTTCATTAAGAGGTTTTTTCTAACTAAATGGTACCGCATTTTTTCGAACACTCACAAAAAATCGAAAAGAAAAATCAGTTATTTTGTAGATATTTAAACAAAGAAAAAATCTATAACACTTTCCATCTGATGAACGAGTTCTCGAACTAGGATGTATATTCATTGTTAATAATTGGGTTATTCCTTAAAGAAATTATTAACTGTTCTTAAGTGAAAAGATGGATAGAAATTCCATCTCTAACCTCGTTTTCAGACCATAATTAAATAATATTCAAGGAATAGTGCTCGTGGTGTAGGAAAGGAGAAATAGGAAGGGGTAGAAGTTATACTTTTTTGTGAAAGCCTGAAGGTCGTATGACTTAGAAAAAACACAAAAAGTCAGTCTTTAATATTACAATTTCAAAAAATAAACCTCTACATGGTGATACATTACGAGATAAATCAAATAATTATCGACCAGAAACATCCAGTTAGTTTGAGAACAGGGAGGTTGAAGTCAATTAAATGTGAAATAATGAGAAAGTTATCGACCTAAAGAAAATACAGATTGAAAGTTATAATTTTGAAATTAGAATAGTTGGAAAATATTTTTTTTTCCAGTATTTTTATTTGCTCTTTAGACAACGAAAGCCCAGAACAATCTCACGGAAACCATTTTCATCCATTTTTTAATGAGAGTGTAGTGAAAATACACTCAACTAATTTCGCAGATTCATTTTAAACTATTCTAAACAATAATTCATTTAAAACAATGACAGCTACTGTCGCTACTCTGTCTAATCATGAACTCTCGAACTATATCTGCAACTGCAACTCTGCGACTCTGCCTGTCATCTCATGTTGATCGTCTTATATACCGCCAAGTAGATTCTCGAACTATCGACAGTATGCGGTGACCCGTTCAGATGGCTCTCGTACATTCTCGAATGTGGATAGAACTACGATTCCATTCTCTAGCAAGTTCCCGTTCCTTCTCAGACTTTATGAGTTATGGATACAGCGTTAGTGAGACATTTCGTCCCGAAATGCCATTCTTGGAGTGTGAAGATATCTGCTATTCTCCATATCTGCACCTTGACGTTCGATGAAATCAACACACTTCTTATAACTCTCCAGTCCAGCCCATCCATCTCACAAGATAATTCTAGGATTGCGAGGTCCACAAAATTCTGGTCCTCATCGTGTCTCTCAATCTGGTAGATAAGGCTCCTCCAGACATCTTCATAGGACGCTTTATTTGGAGAATGCTTCTTAATAACCAGACAGTAAATGTTTTTCTGACCCTTCTTCAATTGCAGCATCCCTCCGACTCCTGGGTTCTAATCACGTAGTTCCAGAGGAATCGCCTTGGTATTCTCCAAGAAATTCGGTCGACTCCAAGAACTGCGTGAACAGAATCCAGAAGTCAGAGAGGTGCTGCAATTGAAGAAGAGCCAGAGAAACATCTTCTATCTTGTTACCAAGAAGCAATCTCGAAATAAACCGACACATGAAGATGTCTGGAAAAGCCTTACCACATCAAGATACACAATGCTGGACGAGAATCTTGTGGACCTGGCAATGAGAAGCATGTTGGAGACGATATTCAGATCTAGCGGCGTCAAAATTTTGGTGTGCTGTAACCATCTTCCTCAACCCAACATGAAGACTGTGGGGTGTCTTTTCCATCGAACGTCAAGGTGCAAGAATGACATTTCGGGACGAAACGTTTTTAAGAAGAGGGCAATGTAACAATAATTAGGCGGTCAGTTCCAGCCTCATAATCGTTACAAGAGAATCAAAAAATTTAATGTTTTGAAAAATATGAAATGGACATTTATGTAAATAAACTTTTTTGTAAAATACATTTGAAAGAAGACATTAGATGTAGGTGGGAGACACAGGCATTTGCTCATTAGGTGAAGGATGTCCAAAACAATTTTACTCAAACTGAAACGATATCGACCAATTTCAAACCAAATCGTTATTATTGTAATACGACCATGAAATTGAAAGAAATATTCATTCGCAGGTAATAATAAAACTGGAAATAGGATAGATTGTAGATACAATCAAATATCTGAAAAATGAAAATTATTCATCAGTGACACTTCAATGTGGAATAATAATTTCACAGAATACCCTACGCCACGCAACCACAATGGCTGATGAAACCGTAGCGGTGCGAATACACAATTTCTAGAATTCAGTCAACGTAACAAGCAATCCATTGGGATAATTTCAAAAGCAGGTAACTTACCTTCATGAAGAGAATTGAAAAGCCTTCTAAATTAGGTATCACATGACCTACCTTTGGAATTTTGATGTGACAGTGCCATTTCGCTCTATACCACCTTGTATATGTTCGTATCGGAAATCAATATGATCTATTCAAGCCATGCCAGATGAAACAATAATGATAAGAGATAAAAGGACTAGCCTACTTGGACATAGTGAAACTATTTCAATTTACCGGCTTAAATATTGTGTCAATATGAAATTTCTTGTGAAAATTGACATTGAAATCAATTTATTTCGGTGATATAGAAGTAAAAAAGAAAAATGTCAGTCATCCTCAACCTCACCATCTGGGTAAAGTGATGGGATGCATAGCAAGATATCACTAATCACAACCTTGCATTTCAAATATGTCTTGCAAATTTCTTCGTCCAACATTGATCCATTTATCATCACAAGCCCGATTTCATCTAAAATATTAACAAAGCTGCTGTTTCCAATTTCCCACTGCATTGCCCTTTTTCGATTTGAAGCTGATACAACTGACATGACAGTATATAAAATCTTTTATACTCTTCAATATAACTCCCAATAAAACTCCCGCATCGAGTGTGGTATAAAACAGTATAGATCCGTTGGCAACTAAGTCGATGCTTCTGTGATGCTCCGGATTGGAATGTGATGGAGATGAGATATTGGCAAATAAATTGATTTATGATGAACGGAAGTTTTCAATGTCGATATCTACAGTGATATTGATTCAAAGTTATATTATTACTATTTAAGGTCTATTTAACCATTCGCTCTCTGATAAAATGATATTGATTTGATGTTTTGCATGTTTGGTATGTACAAAACATGGAAATTGTCCTCCACAAAATACAATGGAGAAGAACATGGCGTTCAAACTAAGAATAATTGTATTTTTTCCTCCCATTACGTTTTCAGATGCATAATAAGTGATACACTTGAGGGACATATACAGGGTGGGGCACCGAAAACGAAACAGATCGAATATATTCAAAACACATGTGTTGTGAAGAAAATGCAAATACACGTCGATTTTTAATCGAAGGGGGACATCTTCCTATCATAACCTCAACTCTCATACCTCTTCCTCCACCCCTTGGTCACTATCACCCAAACAATTTGAATTGGGAAAGTAGTAAGTATGATACATCATTGAGTCGTAAAATACCACTATATCTTTATGAAAGAATAAGCATCCGCGCAGACTTTCTTTACTTGAATATGAAATTAAAGGGAAAGCTCACACCTTCCCTACACAAAACAGTACAATTAGAACGGTCATTCAGCTAAGACATCGCCAAAGTAATGAACTTCTCCCTTTCGTCAAACGTTGGAATATCTGTCGGTATAGTGTTATTCAGAACTAGACTTTTTGAGCTATTACTTTTCCAATAATGTATTTCTTGCTTTTCAATATTCCTTTCTCATAGTATAGTACACCTCTCTGTGTTTTATGTTTTTCTTTTCAGGGTTAGGTGGAAAAACAGACATTCAGATTTGCGACTGAATGAATTGAACCTCGCCCTGGTACCATATTATTTGTAATTCCCAACATTGATTAATGAAGACTTTTATTTTTTTTCCCATCAGGAATAACCCAGTCAGGCCCTGTCTCCGGAGCTCTGATACAACCGGAAGTCTAAGATGAGAAAATGATCAGTTGCAGCTTCATTGTTGATTGACTAGATACCGTTCTAATACATAGGTGAGGGGGAATTCTTTACACATCCTGTGTGTCGTCAGCATAACGTTGTTTATAACATGGTAATCGTAATGGTAAGTACGGATGGTGACTGATGCGCTGCGACCTTATTAGATCTATTGTGCCCCATCTTCTTCTGCTATTTCAAGGTGTTCTCGTTTACAGCAGCCCCTCAAGCACAGTCAGCCGGTGTGATCAAAGTATATTCAATATTTTGTGATGTACAGCATAACACTCCATCAATATATGATATGGTGTTTCTGGATGTTCCCCACAGAATCTGCAGGTGCTATCCTCCTCTAAGCCTAGCTTCCTTAGGTGTTCTTTAAGTCTGCAGTGCTCCGTCAGAAATCCCGTGATTGTCTTTAGACTAGTTTTGCTGAGGTTCATCAGTGTCTTCGAATTTGCTCGGTTGAAGTTTCCGAGGAGATCTTTGGCCTACCTTAGCCTTGGAAGTCTTTGCCAGTATGTTGCTCTCATTGCTTCTTCAGTTTTATTGAGTTCTTTTTGGCAGAAAAATTTTCTAAGTCCGTAGAATTGTTCTGGCACGATCAGTGGCGTTGATGCCCCTTTTCGTGCCAGGGTATCTGCTTGTTCATTGCCCTCCACTCCGACGTGCCTCGGCACCCCGAGGAGGATCACCTTGGTGTTCCTGCCAAGATCATTAAGTTTGTCTAGCCATTCCCAGACCATCTTTGAGTTGATGTTATAACATTGCTGAAGACTGTTTATCGAATTAAATGTGTAAATACTCAATAGTAAAGGACCCCGAAATAGAGCCCTGAGACACACCTGATTCAAGTAATCGATTTCGTACCCTCAAAACAAACTTTTTTTCGTCTGCTTCCCGAATAATTTGCCAAGAGTGTAACCAAGTTCTTGAAAAATCCTGTGAAGTGAAGAACAGAAAGAAGTTAGGTAGCCGAATGGTTGGAATCAATGTTTATCAGTCATTCTGGCTTGCCGGTTGTGGGTGCCCAGCGACATCAATTAATTTTTCTGATAGCCTGAGAAAGTACTTGTAATCGCTCGTTGAAAGGTAAGATCTCGTTGATCCTTTGGTTAGCACAAGATTCGACTTCTGAGGACTATCGTTCGTAGGGGATTGGCAGGAAAAAACAATTTTAATACAAAAGTAATCTATGCTTAATCGTGTGGAAAGCTCTACTGACTCCAATTATACCAACGCTGTAGAGTGACCTTGGTCTGTAGCTTTATTAATGTCATCCACATTGTGGAATAAGGTTTTTGTGCAGCTGAATCCTTCGGGGTATCCAGACTGTACTGAAAAGAAAATCTGTTCTTCCATGGGCCATTCTACGATTTTTACGTATTGCAATCACTATTTACGTTATTGGAATATGCGTTATGTTACAGGTTTATTAAAAATTCACCAGCCATCGTCATTGAACATAAACTATGTTATCATCATCAAATATGCACTATGCTGGTTACGATGTGGCATATATAGGATAAATTATTCAAATTCGAAGTGAATTATGCTCGCTCTAGAACCGCACATTGCCGGACATAGAGAGTAGGGTTGGAAAGTGAAACTTGTTTCACGCACTATTTCCTAATCCTCAAATTGCTGGTATATTATTTGCACCGTGTAACTGTTCATTTCTCCAGACACGCCATTAATATGATGGTTGGAAAATTTGTTACTTACATAAATTATATTTTTTAAATCCACAGTACGTTACAAAATTAAATGGGATCCAAAATTGAGTAAAAAAAAAAACCTCAAAAGATAACACCACTCTTGAATTTATATCGATGTTGATCACCCGTTTTGTTATTTTTAAAAAGGGGATTCAATGGGCAACTCCAGTTTTTGTATTTAGATTATTCAGTAATCGGGGAATGCAAAAACTGATTTTTCAAAATGTTATATTAATAATGACATAATAATACATTTCGAATTGAAAGCATATAATTTAAATATGGTCCTGCCTTTTTTTCGTGTATTTTATCCAGTACATCCTGACATAATCTACACTAAACTTCGTTCAGAATCTTTGGTGTGACTGAAATCAAAAAAAAAACACCAGAACAACATCAATTTCACTCAACGCACGTTTCACCAACAAACTTGACATATTCAGGAACTCAAAGCGTACTAACTTAGTGAATGACAAGATGTTCCTACTTCCATACTTGAATGACCGAATTGAAGGTATTTGATCTATATTACGATGGGAGTCATTATCACACGAAGTTTTATTATAAAACTGATTAAATACTTGTCATTTGAAATCTAAATTAGTTCAGTCTATAATTCACCTGACGTTGATAAATTGACTGATCTCCCTCAACATTCGTTTTGTGTTTCGAAATTATAGCCTAGTTATTTTCTAGTCTGAAAGGGGAAGAGCTTACGTCACATTCGGTAATTATAAGTTGTTTATAAAAATCCATGTTTATTTCTCAACCTCAAACGCAACATTGTCAAAAATTAAAAAAAAGACTAAAAAGTGTTCTACCTTTCTTCAATTTTAAAAAATTTGTATTATTGAAGGAGTAATTTCACGTTAATGTTTTCGAAATAGACTGAATTCGCTACAATTTGGGACGTCTCTGTAGGTCAAACAGTTTCCAAAATACAGATTTTCAAAATTCATCTTTGTTTTTACGAACTCGGAAATAACAAGAACATTTTGTTGTTCTGTGGGAATTCAATAATTTGAAGTAGAAGATGTGAAATAGGCAGTGCAAAGTTTATGCAAGTAGCTGTTCACCGTGGAGAGCGATCAAGAGCAACAAGATCAGCCTCTCTAACAGTTTCAAATAAAAATATTTTCTCTGTGAAAACAAAATAACAGGAATCTCTTGTGATCCAAAGAAAAAAGCAGTTTTGATATATTTCCCTTTTTTTATTTCTGTTAATTGAAAATAACTGGTTTCCATCACGGACATTGATTACATCTGATATCTATTCGTGCAATATTCTTCGAGAAGGAATTGATTACAACTGATAATTGTAATCAAGCATTGAATATCATCATACATTTAGTTGTTAATGACCAATAGTACACAAGACATGTGTCAAGCTTCTTGCCTTTCATCAGCGCTACGATAGATTAGATTAGATCAGTTGGGGCATTTGTGCTACAAGCCTCTACACCGCAACCTTTTGTGTGTACCTTCGAAATCGTTTAGAGTTCTCTATCTAGCCCTGTCTTCGTTTTTAGAACTCTCATGTATCTGGAAGCTCTTGGTTTTTCTTCTCTCAGCATTAGGAACCTTAGCCTTGACAAGCTCTCGCAGTGGCATTCTATGTGTACTGATGTTTCTTCTTCGTCCTGATAGAACCTGCATATCATTTCTCCTGCCAGATCGATTGTACTCATATGTTTGTTGAGCCTAGAGAAGTCCTACTAATATTCTAGTAGTTCTTGTCTTCTAGCTTGGTATTCTGTGAATGTTGGCTGCGGTTGTTTGATAAACTCTTTGGCCATTCTTGAGATTCCTATTGGATCCATGATTTGTTTGTTTTCAGTAGAGCTTTTGTCATACCGCAGAACGATTCTGGGCCATTCAGGGCCTTACTTGTCCCTTCACGGGCTAGTGAATCGGTTACTTCACTGCCTCTATAACCAGTGTGTGCTGGTACCCAGGTAGTGTCTGTTCTGACTGCTCAGCTTTTAGGACTTCAATACAGTCACGAACAAATTAGGAGGTAAAGTGCTACGATAGGTCAGAGACATCATTACACTCATCCTGACCCATCCACTTACGTCAGTCGTATAACAAGCAAAGAAACAAAGAAGCACTCCTCAGTAGCAGAAACTATGACAAAAGTGAATGCATGAATTCGAACAAAGGGGGGCGAAGGAAATGGTCTCATGTACATAGAAAGATCAGACAAGGTTTCGAAAATGTTACACAAAGAATAGGACTGGTTATGAAGAATATGAAAACTGTAGGGGTTAGTTCATTTGTAGGTTTTTTCAAAACCATTAAAATTGTCACAGAATAACATGATATTGATGAAAAATTCCGAATTCAAGAAAGTTTATGCAAACTATTGGTTCTACAGAGGTGGTTCTAAATACAAATTTTAACAAATTCAGTCTACTTTAAAAACGCATAGCTATTTATCAAAAACTGGTCCTTCATAGTTAAAATTGACAGAAACTGAAGAGAGAGAAAATTAAAAGGTATTCTGAATTTTTCTTGACAACGTTCGAGATCGAAAACTAGTATTAATCATTGGTCCAACATCATAAACAACTCATCAAAAAGTCAGAAGTACCTACCGAATCTGACGCAAGGTGTGATGTATATAGTTAATGGACTAATATCATATTCAAATATCAGACATAGGGCTTCGCGAGACCAAGACTTAATAAATCCTCTCAAGACCAAGACCAAGACTTGACTTTTGAGACCAAGTCCAAGAATCTTGGGAGAGAGTCTTGGTTCTCGAAAGAAAAATAATGAACTTGAATCTACTCAATATCAAGAAAAATCTGATTTAATTTTTATATGGTAGGTTTTAAATTTTTGTTCATTCAATATACATTTTTCAAATTCAGTATTGCAGTTTTACAGTTTACAACAAACAGGCGTATGTTTTAAGGTCGCAGTGGGCTATACATCCTACTACTGAAGATAGAAAAAAAAATTATACAAAAGATATTTGGTTCGAATTTGAAATTTTTGGAAATATTTTGAAACTGAGTTGTTGGAACTAATAGCTGAGCTTGGCAAACAATTTTTCATTTTGAATAAATCATCCTGTATATTGTTACATACTTATTTGAATCTTTGGTTGAATATTTTATACTTATTCTATACCTATCTTCAACTGTTTTTGATATCAACCTGTTTGACAGGTGAAAAGAGAGATTTTGCAATTTGCTACAGCCTTCTACCCCAGCTTTATTAACTCAACCTGTATATGGAGAGTGTGCATATTTAAATATACATATTTATCAATAGATACAGATTAGTACAAGTTAGAATACAGAACATTATGGATATCACATTGGTACTTACACATATTGGACAAAAACATAGTAATAATGTAAATTTTTTTAACTTTCGGGAAAATTATTCAAAAAGTCCTCGACTTTGGCCTCTGGCATACTTTATGATATTTCGGTATCAATATAAATTGAACCAAATGCAGATTATTTAAATCAAGATATTTGAGATATAACAACTACATTGCAGCTACTGATAATGCAATAATAATAAAAATGTTTATTTTTATAGATTACTTCGCTTTTCAATGCCACGTGACTAGATATGAAGCAAATCTACGAAAAAGATTGATTAAACAAACTATTATTATCATTATTACCAAGCTGTGTGATTTGTGGGTCTAATTTAATCTTTCTTTAGAATTTCTTAAATATTTTATTCTTATAGTGGAATGATAAATTTATTTCGCCTGCTTTACCCTTACAACTTGTCAATTGCTAAAGACAGAAATACGAAATACCTATTCTATTCGTATAAACTGTTGGACAATTGAATTGAATAATTCTTATTTCTAGACGCATTTTGATCTAAGACCAAGACTATCAAGACCAAGACTATCAAGACCAAAACCGATCAGTCTTGGTCTTTGTCTTCGTCTCGCGAACCCCTTATCAGACATCAGTGATATACTCGCATCTCAATCATCCATAATCATTGAAAAACAATATGTAATGATTGATTTCCATAAGATGTGAGGAAGATAGAGTGAAGAAAATATCACCAACAAAAATGGGTACATCTGTAGTTGTTTTACAAGAAGTGTTTTCTGAAATATGACCGTGGCCAGGAATCCATCAACCACTAGATAAACCCCACCTTGTACTCAACGCATTAAGAACGTTAATGAGAACACTCGACACATAAAAGACACAAAACTGTGAGAGGTGAGACTGACATAAACTTTTTGCTACCGCCGTTAATGTGTCGAAATTTCCCGAGATATCACCGCTAAGTACTTATACTGCTATATATCCAGAAAACTACTTTTTTTCGCCTTTTACGCCATCGAGCTTTCTCCAGGCTAAACATGCACCCGACTTTAACACCTACATCGTTTCCGTTACTCTCGTACTCGCAGTTTGGAAGGATCGTTGCTATAGTCGAGCGGCATATACTCGTTTCTGTGGTAAGAAAATGCACAGAATCCCTTTCCCAATTTTAGTGATTCATTGATTCATCAGAAAAACCACCAAATGGCTTATTGAAAAGTCCTGTTTGAAAAAGTAGGGAAATTAGAAGGATCAGTCCCAAAATTGAAATTTCAACATTACTTTGTATTTTCTATAGAACTGCGGGCTCCACATAAACTTTCAGACGGTGTGGGATAAAAATCCATCGCTCAAAGGTCAAACGTGGGCGTCCTCTATGGAGAAATAGTTCTCTGAGAAAATCAATGAATTGAACATGTCTTCTCTTTTTCAACCAATTCATTGTTGAAGGTAGCCAATGGCACAAGAGATGACAACACATTGGAGGAGGAAGCCTCAGAAAAGGCATTGGAAGGGTTTGGTTCGCTGAACTGAGCACAAATCGCAGGATCAAGGTTCTGAAGTTGCTAGAGCACTAATCGCTGTAGTATGCAGGAGATTCGACGAAGAATGAGTAGATCTAACCCTTGAATTTACACTGAGATTGGTACTATACACCGGTGATGTTACAAGTTTGTCAACTGTCCTAGGAAGTAAATAAAAGCTGGATGGTGAGTTCAACATATTTTCTAGACAGGGAAGCTCACCAATTATCATCTATGCGGTATTGGTTGATCTCCAACTTGTCATAGGATGCGATGCAAATTCTCACCACACATTATGGGGAAGCACATCACAGGAGGTGAGTCACTATGACAGTTCATTTTAACAGAAAGATTGATGATAGCTGATGGAGGTAATGATTTTTTTAAGAGCTATGACCTCGAATATACAGTGTGTCCCAGCTAAAACTTGTCACCCCCCTACTATCCGAACTCATGAAAAAAATGGAAAATCGCTCAGACCCGTCGATTTGTATTTCAAGGGGGAACACTTTCACCAAATACACCATCATTGTGTTGTCAACTCCCTCAACCCCAGCACCCCCTACTTCAGAATTTTCAATGGGACTACTATACTTGTGATACATCATTTTGAAGGGAATTCAATCCCAAATACATCGGTGTACTGAAGTTGAGGATCGATCAAGTGTTGTTGAAGTTTTCATGAAAACTAATTTTTTCCAGATATTTTTATTTTTCATCACCTAACATGTTATCATCGTATGAAAGGTTCAAAATGTGAACCATTCAGTTCCATACAGAAGTATAAGCGATCTTCGAAATTTCTTCGCACATTGCTCAATATTTCTGGAGTCACTGCACGACACTCCACAACAATTCTCCTGCGTAGATCATCAAGAGAAGTTGGCTGGATAATATAAACTTTGGATTTCAAATGACCCCATAAAAAGAAGTCTAATGGTGATAAATCAGGAGATCTAGCCGGCCATTCTATTGGTCCTCGCCTTCCAATCCATCGCCCTGTGAAATTGTCATCTAAAAATTGACGTACAGGTGCAACAAAATGTGGAGGAGCTCCATCTTGTTGAAAGGTGAGCTGACCGTCAAGTAACCTATCATCGTCTTCAAGTAACTGAGTGATTCTGGGGTTCACAGTTGTATCAAGAAGTTCAAGATACGTTTGTCCGTTGAGGTTACCATCAATAAAATATGGACCTACAATATGGTCTCCCAGAATACCAGCCCAAACATTCAATTTCTGAGGAGTTTGTGAATGAGTTTCCCTGTACCAATGGGGATTTACGTCACTCCAGTATCTGCAGTTGTGCCTGTTCACATGTCCATTTAAATAAAAAGAAGATTCGTCAGAAAAGCACACATTGTAGAGGTAATTATTATCACCAATCGATAATTGACTCATGATTTCACAAAACTCTGTACGTCTGTCAGGATCATCTTCATTTAATTCCTGTACATTCTGCATTTTATAAGGATGGAATTTTGCGTCTTTCAGAATTCGATGTACGCTGCTTTTCGAAACTCCAGAAATAGTCTCAAGTTGTCTTAACGATTGAATGTTGTCCATCACTGCATGTCCTACAACTGCAACAGCGACCCCTTCATTTCTCATAGGCTTCTCTCGTTCATGTTTTTTATTCAGCACTGATCCCGACTCCAAGAACTTATTCATCAATTGAAGCACGTACTGATATGATGTGGTGTTTTCTGGATGACTTTCATTGAAACTTCGAGCCGTAGCTCTAGCACATCGTACATTTTCAAAATACGCAGCTACAATGGATATTCTCTCTTGTACAGTATAAACCATTTTCGAATGTTTTCAAATTGTTGAATGCAGTGACTCGAATACATCAATTACCAAGGCGTAAACAAAGATATGCGTATACAAAAACACACGAGGGCATTTTTTTTTTCATAAAAACGTCTGTCTCACCTTCGAAACTATTATTTCTGACAGCATATTATTTTTGTGAGTGGCGTACCCACAGTGAACCTTTCTTACGACGCTAACATTTGAGGTGATGAAAAATTAAAATATCTGGATAAAACTTAGTTTTCATGAAAACTTCATCAACACTTGATCAATCCTCAATTTCAGTACACCGATGTATTTGGGATTGAATTCCCTTCAAAATGATGTATCACAAGTATAGTAGTCCCATTGAAAATTCTGAGTAGGGGGTGCTGGGGTTGAGGGGGTTGACAACACAATGATGGTGTATTTGGTGAAAGTGTTCCCCCTTGAAATAAAAATCGACGGGTCTGAGCGATTTTCAATTTTTTTCATGAGTTCGGATATTAGGGGGGTGTCAAGTTTTAGCTGGGACACACTGTATCTGCGCGTCGCTTACAGACAACAACTCACAAAATAATTGAAATGGAAACCGAAAACATTGACTAAACTACTTTACTATAATAGCCTAGCCTAGCCTATAACAGCCTACGTTCAGTAGACGTCTGCCGAAACGTAAATTTGTTTTCTGTGACGGTATGAGTCATAGCTTACAACAACATAGCTTACAACAACTAACAATCGACGACTCAAAACGTTGAAAAGGCTAACATAAGATATGAGGTACTTCAGCGAACGCCATTAAGCATATCAGCCAGGCAAATCTTGGTTACGATCTCAACGTACTTGGAAGAGATAACCATGACAACATTCATAGCCATCCAAGGTGTATTAAACGAGCTAAAAAAGGAGTTCCTACCCTTTTGTTACATTGGATGAACATCAACGTCATATCAATTGGCGAAATATAACTGACAACGAGAGTAAATAGGGGATGTCCGCAAGGAGCGGTGTTATCGCCTCTGCTTTGGGCCACCCTAATGAACTATGGATAATAATAATAATAGAAGAACACCCAGAGAATGTTATTGCTTGAGATATGCTGACGACCTTGTGATTCTTGCAAAACCTAATTCGTAAGGAGACAGCCAGCAGGGTGGTGTAAAATGAAGGGACAGACAGTGAACCCTCATTAAATCACAATAGTTATATTCACACGAAAGGAAATACTGGAAGTACTGAAGTCATCTGTACTAAACGGAATAGTGATCCCATTTGTCCAAGAGGCAACATACTAGGAGTTATCTTTGACCATTAGTTAACATGGAATCAAGATCTAAAAAAGTAGCGTTCACTCTGTGCAGGAGAAAGTATGGAAAAAATTTGGGGCCATAACTAAAGATGGGTCTATGCCAAATTTCGATGGGTAGGGTGTTTTTTTGTTGAATAACCTTCATGGTGTGAGAGGTGGGAATGAATTGTTTATAAAAAGAAACCCAAACTTGCCGTCATTCTCAATGATAATATATCAAGGTGAAGGTGTTGTCAATACATTCATCAATAAGTTACCGTTCGAATTACATATACCTGGATATCAGTATTGTGGACCGGGCACTCATTTACAAGCGAGACTCGCAAGAGACGATTCCGGTATCAACCCATTGTACGCAGTTTGCAAGCAACACGATATTGCATATTCATCGGATAAATCTGTGGAAGGTAGACAAAGCCCATAAAATTCTTCAACAAAAGGCTTGGGAAATAGTCAAATCTAAAGACGCAAAAGCTAGTTGAAGCACAAGTGTTCTCTTCGTTATTGGTGCAATGAAAGCAAAACGCTAGTTTTGTATGGGTACCACAAAATCCTTCGGCAACAACAGCAGCGATATGGAAAAATACGTCACTTTGGCTTTGACGAACACGTATCCCGAGAATCATTCCATTGGAATCAAAGTCAAGCGGCATCCTACCTCTCATACGTATATTTGCTGGACTTTAGGTTTGTTGGTGGGTGGGGCACGCGCAGTGGCAGAGACTGTATCGAGTTCCTAAGAACACCTCGAGGATATGGTCTATTTTTTAGGCCCATGATAATATACGGTTCGTATGGTGGCCAGTGAACATGTAGGTAGAAGTGCGATAAATCAGATGATTTCAAGAATAAGCATGCCTTCCTCAAGACCCATGAAAACCACCCCAACAGCGAAAATCGTTGCGATACCACATTGCACACAAGAGTACAAGTTTCCAGAAATAAACATTGTGATTTACTCAAACAGCTAATAGGTGATCAGACCAGTCAACTCAATGCAACCTATTCGTGGAGGCAATGAAGAAGCTGTGCTAAAATCAAGCAACAAATCAATCTCAAGAAGTATGGAAAGGATTTCCAAAAGGCCGCTACCAACATTCACAGAAAATCTACCAAGCCAGAAAAAAAGCACCATTAGAATATAATTTGGGCTTCTCACGGGAACTAGTAGGCACAACAAACCTG
Source organism: Chrysolina americana (assembly GCA_958502065.1). Lineage (NCBI taxonomy): Eukaryota > Metazoa > Arthropoda > Insecta > Coleoptera > Chrysomelidae > Chrysolina > Chrysolina americana. Next base: position 80,027,170 of record OY293414.1, read on the forward strand.
AGTGGAATCGGTCTAGAAGGAGAAATGCCAAATAGAATCTGTCGAGAAGAAGAGGAAACATCAGGAAACATACTCTGCTACTTTGAGGGCTTCAAAGCTAATGTTTTTAAAGCGCTGAGAGCAGAAAATCCAAATGAAAGTTTTGAAAACTATAGTGTCTCATATCGAAGATATTACTGGATAAAGAACTGTTAAACATTTTGAGTGCTCATGGTATAGATCTGAATAGGTCGTGGTCTGAACATTGCTAGTCTGAAAGCAATTTTTTACGTTTGATATTTAAATTAGGGATATAATATGTACGATAATTTATTTTCCTGTTGAGATACGAAGAATTTTTGTTGATGATTGAAGAATATTGTTACAGTTAATTGTTGGTAACCGCTTCTTGAGCCCTTGTGAATTTAGATAAATGAATCGGATAAAATAAACTTTTACCCGGTGCCGCTTGCCTATAAACGCGTCTTGAATGCAGTCGCGTTGCAAAAGCGTCGGGGCACTTCGACGATAAGAATTTTAAAGGAACTCTACGAGGAGCAATAACACGATATGATACTGATACAAATAAACTGAAAATGTTGGAGAAGAAATTCTCGCTGGGTGTATTTTGCTGAGCGACGGAATGAAATTTGTTTAGCTGAAAGAACGTGACGAAGTATTTGCTAGAGGAATTGAACGAATTTTCGCTATATTTCTCCGTTCGAAGAATGCTACAAATTTTTTGTCAAGTAATGATATCTTGTCGCTTGATAACAAATGCTGACCAGGCACGAAAATCAAACGATTAATGCATGAGTAAAAAAAAATCGTCACTAGAGATTTTTCTCACTGAATAATCCAATACTTGACAAAATTATAGATACATTTTCCAAATATTCGTGTTTGATATACATGTAAATAAAGTGTACAACAATAAGTATACTCTATTTTGAACAATTCGCTAATATAAAATAACAAAATATTTTGATCCTTAATCAACCATACGAAATTACTTTTTTTCGCGAGTATTATCACTTCCAAGTCAAGCAATATTTCATTATTCTTAGAACTTACCACTGGTAACCTGAAGACAAATTGCTTGTAGGTATAGGATCGACAGTACAAGTCTTCTCCCTGAGGTGTACCGGTTATCTGGGGCCATACTGTGTCCTGAAACAAGGAATTACTGTCAGTCTCCAAGCTAGTCACGCTACATTCAAATCAGGGAGAACAGAAATTTGGGATATGTAATAAGTTGATTAACATTCAGCTATGAGTACAAGAAGTTTTGAAATCAGTCTGATTACACCACAGTGTATCGATTTAAAGCAAATTCTTCTTTCAAGGCTTCGATCTATTAAATAATAGCAGTATTTTCTTTTCTGCTACTCAAGCTTTCGCAAACGTTCATTCAACATAACACAATATGAACTACATTTTAGACAAATTTGAACAAAAACAGTACTCACATTACAATACTGATGGTATTCAAAAAAGAGATTAGACAATCAGCCCTATGCTATGATGTTAAAAATAACATCAACGTTATTCGCCATTTCCGTTATTTTGCTATGATTGATAATAGCAAAATAACAGAAATGGCGAATAACGGTGACGTTAATTTTAACGGAAGTGATACAGCATAGGGCTGATTATGAGTGCAAACGAATGCCATTTGGTTCAAAGAACGCCCCAAGTACTTTTCAGAAAATAATAAGATTATATGTTTGGTATATAGAATTTTCCAGTACATCTCTACAAGAACATCTGGAACGCATACAGAGCGAATTTGAAAGAATCTGAAGCTAATGTGTTCAATGAAACGCATCCAGATAAACTTGTTGCTAGAAAGTACGTTCTAGAATTAGTGCAAAATTTTCTTCAAACTAGATCAGTGGCCAACAAGAAACTTGACCTGGAACGTAAATTTCCATTGAGAAATGAACCTGTTGAAGTGGCAGTTTCAGGACAAGTTCATGCAGACCCAACATTGAGCACAAGGAAATTGGCTAGTGTTACCAATATCAGTAGAATCAGTATCCGCCGATTCTTCAAACATCAGAAATTCTACCCCTGAAAACTACATTTGGTACGCCAATTGAATGAAGATGATTTTGACAGGCGACAAGAATTTTGTGAAATTATGACTAGGAGTATATATGCTGATGAGAATATCCTTATCATTTCCTGTTTTTCTGTTGAGTCTATATTCTTTTTGAACTCGACTATGAATCGTCATAGTTGTCGTTATTGGTTAAATGTCAATCCACATGTTTTCCAGTATACAATATCGATGTTCGAAATGTCAATGAGCAATTGAATACTTTTAGTAAAGAGTGTTATGATATTTTTGATGAATCGTCATAGTTGTCGTTATTGGTTAAATGTCAATCCACATGTTTTCCAGTATACAATATCGATGTTCGAAATGTCAATGAGCAATTCAATACCTTTATTAAAGAGTGATATGATATTTTTGATAAATCTTTTGCTCTGCGAAAATTCTTTTCAAATATGAAATAAATAGGAAGGACCCTAGTTTGATAGCATGTAAAAACAAATTAGACATTTTATTAGTACTATGTAGAGCAGATGATAAATACAAGCAACAATCTACTGAAACTAAAATAGAATATGACAGATTAATAATTAATCAGAGAAGCAATTTTTATAAAAATAAAATTATTAGCTCCGAAAACAAAAATGAGGCTTTGTGGAACAGTATTAAATCAATACAAAATAAGTCTGATAGTAAAACTGATATACCCATCAATAAAAATTCTGTTGACTTGGCAAATGAATTCAATAACTTCTTTATAGAATCAACACAAGATCTCTGCAGAAATTTTCTTCCCTCAAATCAATTCAAACTTCCTTTTCTTAATAATAAATCTATGTATATGAAGAGAACCACAGAAACTGAAATAATGAAAAAAATAAATTTAGTTATGGAGTTGATCCCAACATGTATTTTGAAGGTGGTCGCCTCTGAAGTAGCCAGACCTCTTTGTTAACAATTCAATAAAACAAAACACTTTTCCTGATAACTTAAAAATTGCCCTTATAAAACCGGTATTCAAAAAAGGAGATAAAATGAAACTTGTGAATTATAGACAAATTAGTCTACTACCATCTATTTCAAAAAAATTTGAAACTGTCTTATGTGAAAGAATAATGTAATTTATGGTAGAAAATGAATTATTTAATGCTAACCAACACTGCTACTTGAAGGGAGAATCAACTAAAACAGCAATATTTCAATGTATAAGGGGTATTTTGGATGCTCTTGAGAGTGGTAATGTGGCTTTGGGGGTTTTCTTGGACCTCTCAAAGGCATATGATTGTCTGGACCACAACGCACTCTTTCTCAAATTAGAAAGTTACAGAATAGGACGCCCTAACAAACAGAAAACAAGTAACATCTGTCATGAAAAATAATAAAGAGTTTAGGTCTGAACTAAAGAATAACAATAAGGGGGTACCACAAGGGAGTATAGTAGGTCCACTGAATTCTACTTGTTATGGGATGAGAGTACTAGCCAAATATATAAATTGGCCCGCTCTGAAAACAGTTTATTATGCAATATTCGAATCGAAGATAAGGTATAGCATTACTTTTTAGGGTGGAAATAATATACAACAAATTTTTGTAATCCCAAACTTGTAAAGGCAAATTTAAAGAAACTAAATTTTTAACGTGAACTCAAAGAAAACAAATAATATCCTTTGATAATCACTGGTATGAAGGCGCAGCACCACCAACTGGTGTAATTTGGTTGAATTTTAATTTTCTCAGGATATTTTAAATAAAATTAGAGCCACTTCTCTCAAAAATATCTCAAAACTGTAATTTCACTGCTTTCGTCATTTACTATCGGTCTAAATTTGTCAGTTCTTCTCACAAATCTTCCATGTCTTCAGCAATTATTAAGTTTTAGAGATATTCTTTTGATTACGTTATCTTCTAAGTATTTATTTGAACGCATCTCCTCATATAAGCGAACTAAATAATTGAATAAATCATCGCTCAAGTTCGAATCATCTGAATATTCCTGGCTCATAATAGTAATTTCATTCCCAGAAACTACTTCAGAAACAATGAAAAGTGCAAACCCATTAATTGCCTCCTCTAATGCCGAACGAGCTCCCTCCCTCTCACATCCAATCACGATCTCGGGAAATTTATTATGACAAAGTAACCTACTTCAGTAACTAGATAAAAAAAACGACCGACGAGACTCCGAGTATCGGAAAACTTTTAACTATTCTCCGACTTATTACCAAATAGGATATTGCAACTGAGGAAAACGTTAAAAGTTTGTGTACTTCGTTGGGAAACAAGAGAAACTGATTAAAATCGGATAAGTTGATAAAGATAAGCGATACACGGGTATAGCAAAGTTGTTGTGTCAAGAGAACGAACAAAGAAATTGAATTAAATTGAACGGAATTGTACACCAAGTTCTGATTGAAAGGGGAGTAATTAATTGCATTTGAGGATACAAACTGTATTTGGAAAACTCTTAGCCTACTCTAAGAACAAACAAGTCAGTAAAACAATATATTTTATTGTTCAACATATTCTCTTCTCGATTCGATTAATTTATTTCAGCAAAGTTATAAAGGAGGTTCTATCATCTGTTTATCGAAAAAAATATTCATATTTTCTCAAGCTTCCTATATTTGCACCAAAAACGAAACGAATCAAAAGGGCCATGATCTGGTGATTGAAGGAGATCTTGAAATACTTTGAACCTTCAATCACAATTTGTTTCCATGATGATTCCTGATTTGTATTCAGAGACATTAATACTTAATCAATAGCAAGTGTCCAGTGACAACTTTTTGCACCTTTTCTTCTCAATAATTCCTTGAGGACCTATAGTCACCTACGCCTCACTGGTATGGTGGTCAAAATTGCACAAGTCAATCTGCAGAAAGTGCAATGGCTAGCTTGCCTAGGAACCACAGGAGCAATATTTACGTGTCCTACTGCAGCTCTAGAGACAATGCTACCTTCCGCCATTGCACTTATGTGTAATGAAAGAAGCAGCAAATAGTGCCTTCAGACTGTACCAGACAAAAAACTCAAAAGCAGGAAATCTGATCGGACATCTAAAGTTGCGTTTTCAGAATATTTCATGCAATGATATTTCTTTCTATGGATCACCCTATGTTTTTTCATGCATTTCGATCCAAATCTTATTTGACTTTTTTTCGTAAAGGTGAAAATATGACAGTTTTATCAATAGGAAACATTTATAACAAACGGATTTGATAAAGCGCTATAAAATATCGAGTAAATGTTCAAAAATACCGCCTTCTTGTTATTTGAGCCCATCTATTGACACTACGTGTGGCATTCAACAGAGTTCGGTCATCAATTCTATTAATTATAGTTTCAATATAATTTTTCAGTTCATCTACATTATTATGTTTCATTTTGTACACCTCATTCTTCAGAAATCCCCAAAATTAAAAATCTAGAGGTGTCATGTCTGGTGAATGAGGGGGCTACTTAACAGGACCATTTGTAGCAATCCATCTGTTGCCAAAACAGCCTCGCAGCATTCTTTTTACGCCACTGACATTATGTGCTGGTGCTCCATCCTACTGAAAATAGATCATTTGACGAGCCTCCAGATCAAGATCATCAAAAAAACTCTTTCAACACTCTTGTTAATTGATTAATGTAACGGGGTCCGTTCAAAGAACCATGGTAGAAACATGGACCGATAATTCTGCCTCTAAATAGACCACACCAAACATCAATACTAAATCGTCTTTGCGGATTGTGGGAATGGACTAGAAATGGATTATGTCTACTCCAATAATGAAAATTCTTTCTATTATACATCCCACAATTTAAAAAATTTGCCTCATCGCTCCATATAATATTTCTATAGAAGTTTTGATCTTGTCTGCATTTATTCATAAACCACCGACAAAACCCCAATCGTCTCTCAGGATCACCAGGTTCTAGTGTGTGCACTGGTCTTAACTTATAAGGAGAAATCTTATGTTTTTCAGAATTCGTTGAATACCGAGCAGTGGAACAGCTATTTCTCTAGATAAATCTATGATAGAATTTTTTGGATATACCTCAAAGTATGATAAAATGTCAATTTCTGTATCTTCAGATATTACAAAAAGTTTTTTAGTTCTCCTCTTCTCAAAAACTTTTTTGTTTTATCTGAATCGATGATGAAGCACGGCAAAAAAACGCCGATTAGGTGATTCACGATCGGGGAACGAATTGCTGTAGTGTTGGAGTGCTCTTACGCTATTTTTCTGGCAAACCAAGTAGGATTCTAATATATCACATTTTTCTTGATGGGAAAACAGCATTTTGAAAAATATTCGAACAGTAGTTGACAGTTACAATAATTCATGAGATTGTCATGATATACTTGAGAATATTTGACAAATAGTATTTCATCAAAGTTTCAAGGCAACTTGATTGCTCATAATAATTATGTTTTATCGAATCTAAGACATTTTTTCTGTTCTGTACAAAAACGGCTTCAAAGTTATCATTACAGCAGACATATTTTGATCCACAAAAGAAATGCGGCTAGCGAAATGGCTTTAAGATGGAAATTCAGCCCTATGCTGTATCACTTCCGTTAAAAATAACGTCACCGTTATTCACCATTTCCGTTATTTTACACCACTTTTTGTCAGCAGTTCATCTATTCGAATGATTTTTTATCTTTTTGTCCTTTACATTCAAGCCATTTATCAGATTCATTTTTCCAGTGTCGATTTGGGTTTGAGAATAGTCGTGATGAGGTAATATTGTCGCCCCGTTTTGATATCAGTTCATGAAAAAGACCTACTCTGTCCTTCACTACTGGAAAAAAAAACATTCACCACTTGCGATACTGATATGAGGATCTTATAGTTGATGTATTGTTTTTTAGTGTAATGTTGACATGATTGGGTGAAATTGTTTCATAAGACACAAAATGACAAAATTTGAATGGTTGTTAGAACTGTCAAAAAATTTTCAGGAAAAATACTGGAGAGAATACTCCCTGAAACTGAAACAAACTAGGTTTATTCGGTTAAATTGTAGCCTCTCGAAATTTCAATGTGGGTAATTTTCACAACCAACGATAATTTTCAGTCTTCTCACTCTTCGTAGATTTTCCACTATTTTTAACTACTTGCAATTCGAGTATTCCTGTTTTGCGCTCCCATAATTAATCGGCGACTATTAACAACGAAATTATGCACCTCAATGGCCGTTTCATCCTCTCCCAACAAAACTGTTTACTCGCCATAACTACGCAACGGTCCACTAACTCTTGGTCGCCTTTCCCACACCGCCGCCCCCGCTGCCTCCGCTTCCCACAGGACGGGAAAACAAATGTGTTTATATAAATTGCGTCGGGATGCAACTCTACCGCTTGTCCTTGTGAAAATGGAGATTGAATAATGGCGAACAATGAGCCGTCTTCTCGCTAGGCTTTAATTTGTTTGCTGTATAATTTTTCTTGTGGGTCGACCAGGAAACTTTGGTTGCCAGCGCGTTTTCAGATGGATATTAAAGTTTTAAAAAGCGGTAGCGAAAATTAAAAATGATTGATTATAGGTTTCATTATTATTATTATTATTATTATGCGGGGCTGGCAATCGACCAAAATGTAGGTAGTTCTGTATAGAATCTTTCTGCTCCCCACTTTCAGGTTTGTCTCGTGAGTACTCCGGATTTTCTGATGAACTCCTGAAGATTACTCATGACGTTTTTCTGTGGAATGATATCTTCTGCACTACAGTGTCCAAAGATATCCATCCTGATGCGAGCCAGTGCTTCGCATCAAAACAATATGTGTAGGGCTATTTTGTCCTCCTCATCACAGAACCTGCATAGTGTGAAGTCTTGGTGTTTCCCCAATATGTGCAGGTGTTTTCTCTGGTGGCAGTGTCCTGTTATTAGTTCTACCACCTTCCTGAGGGAGTCCCGGCTCAGTGCAAGAAGATACCTTGATAGCCGATCAGTTGGCCACATCACCATCATTTTCCCGTGAGTATTACCTGAGGCGTCCCCCCAGGAAGATTGATGATGGTTCTTGACCAATTTCTTCGTGTCCTGCGAAACGTCCTCAAATTAGAATCCACAGACTGGTTCTGGTCCAATTAGAGTTATTGCTGCCCTCGCTCTTACTAGGGCATCTGCGTTCTCATTCCCCTGAATGCCCTTCTGACCTGGTACCCACATAAGTTCAACCTTGTTCCTAGGTAACTGAAGTTTTTGTGAGTCTCCCAAACTAATTCGGAAATGAATCTACGTGATCACAGAACCTTCATTGCCGCCTAGCAAGAGAATAACTATGGGTTGGTTTCTAGGACCCTTCCTTAGAATCTCTTATACAGACGAGAACAGCTGTTCACTCAGCCCCTACCCCATCACTTGTCTTGGAGCCATCTGTGTACCAGATTTGCTCCCTTGATTGACTTCTCCAACTTGAATGGAGTGAGTGTTCCATCAAAGTGGTAGGTTTGGTTCATTTTGTTCGACGTCATTTCAGATGCGTCAATTCTTATGACCTCCATTATGTTGAAATGGCCTAAATTGTTGCCCCTCCATTGGCCCATGCACTTCAGTCTGTAGGCTCCTATCCTCGCCTTCACTATTATGTGCAGATGCAGAAGAGGGAGGTTCAGGATCACCTCCAGGCTAATCGTCGATGAGAGTCTTTGCAAACTAACCAGCTTCTCTCTGGTTGTAACTTATTCTGCCTTCGGTCTATATGTTTTTGACAATCGTGGTTTTGTAGGGGTTGATCTTGAGGTTCTCCTTTCCTCTCTCCGATAGGTACACAAGAAATCATTGATTATTTTATCGTGGAGACCTCTGTATCGAAATGACATTAAAAGAAGGGTCATACGTCATATTCCTGAATCCTCATGAGGCAGTGAGCTCCATAGCTTTGCCGTTTGTTGAAAAAGAAAGCTAACGAAAACAGATGTTCAGCATGTCTCCAAAGTGACGACAAAGGGAATTAAAGACTCTTCCTGACAGGTCTGCCTCGGTGAAAATGCTGAAGCTGGATTTATAGTTTGAAACGCAGCCGCTACCGCTGCGGTTGCAGCTGCCGTAGCAGTTGAGAATAGCAGTTGAGAAATTGTAGGGTATGCGACAACACCTTCGGCAGCTGTTGCGAATCTATAAACATCAATAGGTTCAAGCATACCATAGACTTCGCACAGCTACTGTAACCGAAACGGCAGCGACTGCGAATCAATCTATAAATCCAGCTGAAGGGTTGAAAGATTGACGACATTCCCGAAGCGCTCTGCCCTTGAAGATATGTACACAACAGACAGATCGCCATCTCCCTGCGATATTCCAGATATGTATCAAAGTATGTTGAGGTTCAGCTCCGCACTCCATGTATAAATTCTATGGTGTTTTCTATTTCTACAAAAATAACCCCATATCAACTGCAATTGACAATATTCCACAGGTTATCGGTGATCGGTTGTTTGTTGTCAGGTTGGTAATGAATATTGGTTTTTAATATTTCAAACACTGTATTTTGATACACTGACATGTGCCATGTGTCAGCAATGACAAATGTCAAATTATTATAACCAATCCCCAGCCAATCCCTAGAATCTGACAGATGTCAGTGTATTAAAATACTGTGTTTCAAATATTAAAAACCAAAATTCATCACCAACCTGACAACAAAAAAACGATCACCGATAGCCTGTGGAATACTGTCAATTTTTTGCTGTCAGGTTGGTAATGAATTTTGGTTTTTATTATTTGAAACACTGTATTTTGAAACACTGACATGTGCCATGTGACAGCAATGACAAATGTCAAATTATTATAACCAATCCCCATCAAATCCCTTGAATCTGACAGATGTCAGTGTATTAAAATACTGTATTTCAAATATTAAAAACCAAAATTCATTACCAACCTAACAGCAAAAAAACGATCACCGATAGCCTGTGGAATATTGTCAATTGAGTTGATAGCGGGAAGGGACAAACATAAATTGATTGGCAGTTTCTGTAGATTATCGTTGAGTATAGTTTTGATGTTGTCACTTAGGTTGTTTGATCTTCATTTTTTATTGTATGAAGGACACTCCATCAAGAGGTGTTTGACTGTGACCTGAGTTACACAAATGTAACAGATGGGAGTAGGATCTTTCTGTATTTATTGATAAGTAAGGAGTACCTATATGCCCTAAATGGAGGCGTTTGATTATAACTTGGTCTCTCCTCCTTAAGTGGTAGAAGAATTGAATGAGATCAATAAGGATATTACTGTTTTAGTCAATAACTTGCACTTACAGAGTCTGTGATGATGATCAAGTTATTTCTGGGATCTTTTCACATTTTGAGCGATTCCAGTATGACAGTTGTTTCACCAGTGAAGATATTGCATTTCTGTAGAAGGCTTATAGAAAAACTATGATCTCCGCAATTGTAAGCTGCATCAGTGGAAAATTTGGAAAAAGTGAGAGTTTCAAGATGGTTGTTTGAAAAGCAGTTTCAATGATGTGAGGGTTTGTGGAGTCTTCTCACTTACTTACTTCCTGGCACTGGTGAGTGGGTTTTCAAACCCCTGTACATAGGTCTCTTCGCTTGGACTCTTTTTGCACCCACTTGTCTGAGTTCACCTACAAATTGGATCATTTATGATCCCAATGAGGGCCATGTGCATGTTGAGGAGATTGTATCCCGTCAGGAGCCCTATCACTAGCTTGAGATCTCCGTCTCTTAAGGAAGAGGATTTCCTTTTTGAGTGGTTTTGAAAGGCCCGGGTTTGTGGATCTTCGATTGTCCCATGCCAGGCATGTCCTGCCATGATTTTATGAACTGTTTCTGTAACAGATCTTCCATTACAATAACAGCTAGGAGCCCAGTGCCGGTATTGCTGCTTTGCTATCCAAGCAAATTCGATCTTTTATCGAGAACACAGGCGTATTCACCTAGAGGGATAGATATTTCTTTCCTTAGTCCTCTCTTATACCGAGTGGCCACTTTTTTAATTGGATTGTATTGGTAACTCTTAAACCATAAAAGTTAGAAGGTCGGTCAAATGGAGAAAAAGTTGCATTCATAAAAGCATTGTCAAGCAGTTCAAACAAATCGAGATTATCAGGGCCGGTTATTGAGATATCATAAGAGAAGTAAATTCTGTCATTTTCATTTTTCTTTTTTTTTCACTTCAAATATTATTAAAAAATATTACAGGAATTTTTTATTCGACAGTAAATTATCCTCAATTTGACGTAATCAGATTTCTTATCCCACGTTTCGTACCCTCTGGGCCACCCTCAACCTCATTTTTTTCAATACGGTCTTGCATATTTTATGACACTTTTCGAAATAACTTTTAACGCTAAATTCAATGATATATCATACAATGTCATTCAAACATGATTTTCAGGTGATTTTGACCTTTATCCAAATTTATTTGAGACGGATCTGTATTATTTACCTTTAGTTTAATTAACAACATGCAGTACTTTTCGATAAGGCGGATTTATCGGATTCATAATGCACAATTTAAAATCCAATTTATAACATTTCAATACTCAGATTCATATGAAACCATTTACCCGTTTTATAATTTATAATTCCAAAATGGTTTCATATGAATCTTGAGTATTGAAAAGTTATAAATTGAATTTTAAACTTATGCATATGCATTAAATTGTGCATTATGAATCCGATAAATCCGCCTTCACTCATCTTAAACTGAATGGAACATATCAGAATCAACGCAAGCAGCAAGTAATAATTATTTAGATATTCCAAGAGGAGAAAAACCTAATTCATAATATTTAAACGAACCTATCATTTAATGAAAGATAAATTAAATGATTATTCGAATGTAAATGGAAATTAATGAAGTAAGTGATCATTTTGTAAAATGCACTTTGCGGTTCTGGAACACATACTTATACATTTTCTTATTTCTTTTCCTTGAATACCTTTCAATACATTCTCAATCTTCTCGCGAAGAATCCCTATTGTCGGGTTCATAGTTTCATACATTTCATTTTTGAGATATCCCCACTAAAAAAAATCCAGTGGATTCAAATCCGGATATCTGGCAGGCCATGCTACTGGACCTCTTGTTCCAAAGCATGAATCGGGAAAAGTTCGATTTAGATAGTCTGTGTGTTTCTTGCTTTGATTCTGATACGTACCATTCAGTTTAAAATGAGTTAGTTGATTTTCTTATCGAAATGTATTGCATGTTGTTAATTGAACTAAAAGTAAATGATACACATCCGACCCAAAGAAATTTGAATAAGGGTCACAATCACCTGAAATTCAACTTTGAATGACATTGAATGATATATCGTTGAATTCAGCGGGACACTGTTATGAAATATGCAGGTCAGTATTGAAAAAAATGAGGTTGAGGATGGCCCAGAGAGTACGAAACGGTGGATACAAATTCTGAAAACGTCACTGACCGGCCATTAAGGCATCTTCTTGAACTGAGTCGGAACTCCCTCAAGAAGTTGGGTGGACTAATAACAGGATACTGCTACCTGTGAAAACACTTGCACATGTTGGGGATACACCAAGACTCCACCGCCGCATCATAATAATAATAATAATGGAAAGAGAAATAGCTCTTGGCACGAGACAGAAAACCAAGTTTTCGAAAGGCACTTCTAGCAATGGCCCTCACATGTCTTTTCCATAAAAAGGTTCGCTGATGGTAATACCTTGGACTGAAATGGAGGATTTCAATGGTACACATACTCCGAATGATAAAATAGAAATATACATTTTTTTTAACTGTTCAGTTTTCTGAGGTGTGAACGCGTCCTTAAATTTTTCCCCAAGATTTGTATCATATAAATAAGTTAGAGAGTTGAAGAAAAAATTTTGAATTAAGATACAAACTGGCCATCAAGATATCATTAATATAGCGTAACTTTCTGTTCTTTCAAAGTATATCTTTCGAAATGAATAATTAATTTTCTCCATTTAAAATAACTATTTAGTTCCCAGAATGTATTATGAATCGTTTATTCCTTTCTATTTTTTTGTCCAATTCTAAAAAATCCATTCACTATCAGTCCTATCAATCGATTGTTTCATCTGTCCATCCCTATAAAGAGAGGGCATTCCAAACGAATTATAATTGATCTCATTCATCTCTTCAACGAGTACAAAAAGCGCACAGTCAGAAAACGAAGTTGACAAACATCCTTCCTTCCACTCGAGTCCGAGAAGCTACTTTAGATAAATATCTACAATTTTCCTCCGAAATTCGAAAATATCTGTCACCTCTTTCACTCTGCTTATTACACGATAGCGTGGAGTGCGAAAGCTCTTTCTCTGGAGAATTACGGGATAAAGCTCCGGGAGAAAAAAAAAAGCGAAACCCAACAGACTGAGAAGACAGTCTCACCCCCTAGAGGCGAGGTGACAGACCGTATGGCAGTGTTCTGCGTCGTCCTTTTTCGTCCCGTCTCTTCATAAAAAGGATCCTTCGAGGTGCGGCCGTTACATCGAAAGTATCGGTTGACGCTGAGAGATGGCGTTGCTGGCGATATTAGTTTTGAGCCATCACGAGGGCAATGGGACAAATCCGGTCAATGAAAGACTCGTGCGGTTATATCAGAAAGAATATTTATTGTATGAGTGTTTTTATACGAATAAGATATGAAATACAAAACAAAATTCTATCCACAGATGATATGTTATAAACACGAATACTTTTTCTATTTGAAGGTTTCGTCGATGTTTACGATAGTTGCCATGAAGATTATAATATGATAAAGATAAAGTGTGACTTAGAGGGAACTACAATGTCAGATCAATAGCACTCATAAGGCACTATAGTGTTTTATTGACTTCATATTTCGTTTAAAAAAAGAGGCATTATGACTTCATAAGATGCCAGCTGTGAATGATAGTTATTTATTGTTACTAGTGTTCAATATATTATTATAATAAGGCAAGAAATGCATTACCAATTTTTTTCAGCAGCTGATGTTAAAAGAAGAGACCACGGTCACGTTCGACAGTAGACAGATTGATATTCAGCCATTGGGAAAACAAATGTAATTTGCCCAAATTTGTCTATACCTTCAATGTCATATTTCAAATCAATTTAATTTTGAAATGCCTGATGTTTCCAAAATTTTGAATTGCCCGAATAAAAACGGTAAAGATGCAGTAGCATCCCATGGTTTCCTCTCAATTTTTGATAACAAGAATGATAGGAAAAAGAGACGTTATCTGTGAATTCAGCTAACTACATGGGTAGATTTGATCTCCGAGTGACAGAAATGATCAAAAATATGTTAAAACATTTTGTAATAGGTAGATTAATGATCTAGAAAGTACAATTATCAACCTAGATGAATATTTTGCATTCAAGGAAAGCCAAGTATTTTGGTACTTAAGACCGGGTACAAAATCATGGATCTAGGAATTTTCTTCGAAAGCAATTCTTCGAAAACAATTCTTCGAAAACAATTCTTCGAAAAACAATTCTTCGAAAATGCAATTCTTCGAATACCATATTCTTCGAATAAACAATTCTTCGACTAATAATTCTTCGACAGCTTTATTATTTGGATTTACTAAAATCTGGGATAAGTTTTCATTAGACAATAATCAATATTTCTCGCATGATATAAAAACGTTAAAGAAACTAGACCATAGTTGATTCATTTTACAATAGCAATAAAAGTTTTATTGGAATGTTTTGTGGAATGTTCACCGTCGACGATCAAAAAAGACAATTTTTTATATTTTTATGATTCGATTGTTCCTGAACGAACTAACCCGGTGACAGATTCGCCAGAATCTGTTGTTCCACCGCTCTGTATTGTAAAATGAATCAAATATAGTCTAGTTTCTTTAACATGACAGTTTAAATTTCATTACTTTTTGTGTATTGGCCATTGTTATCGCATATAGGGGTATTTTTTCCGGAACATGTAGTCGAAGCAATTGATATAATTCTGTGCGGAGGATCATTACTTATTTTCGAGTTGATTCGAATTTTTTCGTACACTTTGGTCGCTTCCACCTCTGAGGCGTCAGCAATATTTTATGGAACACAATCCAAGGGATTATCGTCAGTTGCAAACTTGGGATTAGATAAATTATACCTGATTTATATCTCTGAACAAAGTCATTCCTTTTGTATACTTCGAATAATTGTTATTCGAAGAATTATTAGTCGAAGAATTGTTTATTCGAAGAATATGGTATTCGAAGAATTGTTTTCGAAGAATTGCTTTCGAAGAATTTTCCGGTTCCCCAAAATCAACCTTAAAAGTCGAAATTTCTGTTTTTTATTCAAAATAATCGCTAAAAATAAGCTTATTTGTTTGAATTTCAAAAAATTATCTAAAAAAGATCTTCGTATTTAAATTATTCACATTTGTATTTTGAACGTTCTGCTGCAACTTTTAGTTTCTGCTATTTTTTAAGTTGATATACCGGGTTATTCAAATTCGAGGGGCCACCATTGGGAGTTCGGAAACTATAAGAGTTGTATCTCTTGTGGTTAAATTGGGGAAAATTTGCGCATCTATGTGACGAACGATAGGCTGTTAAAAAAGTTTCAAAATTCCGAGTGTATGTGGAGATATGCCAGATACAGCGCCAACTAGAGGAACTAGAGAAAGCATTCCGACTAGTTTCTAGACTGGACTTCAATTAAAGCCAAAGAATATTTCGCGCTATGAAATAAAAGTTAAAACATCGACAATCTCAAAAATAACATGGTGTCATCATTGTGATAAATCTAATTACAAAACAATAAAACTTGCTGATGTTGAAACTTATGTTTCGAAAGCACTCAAT
Source organism: Chrysolina americana (assembly GCA_958502065.1). Taxonomy (NCBI): domain Eukaryota; kingdom Metazoa; phylum Arthropoda; class Insecta; order Coleoptera; family Chrysomelidae; genus Chrysolina; species Chrysolina americana. Next base: position 80,042,971 of record OY293414.1, read on the forward strand.
TCTGGCCATCTTGCAGACCTTAATGTATATTATGATGAATGAATCTCCGACAGCTGTTACATTTCTGTGCGAACATAAAATGTGACATGGGCAAACATAGAGCAGTCCTGGAAGAACATTAAAACAGATATGAGTAATAAAAAATTACCCGTAATGAAAAAGTTAATTTCTAACGGAGAAAATTCCGTCAGTGTAACTTAATTTTATGAACGAAACAATCAATATAAATAAGAATTTGGAATCAATTACAAATATATCCGTTCTTAGAACTCCATTATAGTTTCATTAAACTGCTTTTCACTGGAGTATACAGTAGCAACATCATCATTCATCCCATAGTCATTAAGGTACCTATTTACATCATGACTTCTACTGGTTGATTTAGAATAAAGTAGACAAAGGACCCCGCGCTTTTCTTGTAAAAGGAGTATAAAACATTGCAACTTTACCGAAACTAACTAATCCTTCCACCAATTCTTTCTTGGGATATACATCATTTTGTTTTTTGGCACATGTCCATTCCAATAAACTAGATAAAATATCAGTTTCCATTCAACAGTTCTGTGAAATGATCTAAAATGAATTAATCACACCAAATAGTCTTTTCTATTTTCCACTGGATTTTATACGATAATTCAAGCAAGAAGTGAAGGGGTGAAGGATTTGTAAACAATTAGGAATATATTGGTTCAAAAAAACTCGTGAAAGTTTTTCTGGTGATTTTACAAATATTAATATAATATAATATAAGTATTCTGATCACTACATCCACTCAGATTAACAGCGATTTCAAAGAAATATCTTCGAATTTGATGAGATGTGACGGTAAAACCACACGATATTAAAGGAATTTGAAACATTGACGACTTCACCAAAACTAACAAACCCTTCCACCTATTCATTCTTGGGATATTTAAATGAAAACTATTGATTTTTATGTTTTTTGCAGATGCTCATTCGAATAAACTAGATAAGTTTCATTTCCATTCAACAGTATTGTGAAATGATTTCTATAATGTATTCTCAACCAAATGTTTTTTTTTAATTTTTCACTGGATTTTATTCGATAATTCAAGCAAGAACTGAAATGATTTATGAACAATATAGAATCTATTGGTTCAATTAAACTCGTAAACGTTTTCCCGATGCTTTTTCCAAATATTAAAAACTCTCAGAAATAATAGGTGTCATAATGAGAATACTTATATTCTGATCATGATATCCGCTCAGAATAGAATCAATGATTTCAATGGTAACATTAAACAATATTGAACAAATATCAAAAATTGGCGACTTCGCTAAAACTCACGTATTCTTCCACCAATTCTTTCTTGGGATATTTTAAGTGAAAACTATTGAATTTTGTGTTTTTTTGGCACATGCCAATTCTGATTAAGTAGATAATATGTTGGTTTCTATTCAACAGTTTTGTTATACGTTTTCTGGAATGTATTAATCAACCAAATGGTCTTTTCTATTTTTATACGAGAATCCAGGCAAGACTTTGAACAATATTGAACAGATACCGAACATCGGCGACTTCACCAAAATTCACCTGTTCTCCCACCAATTCTTTCTTGGGATATTTCAAGTGAAAACTATTGATTTTTGTGTTTTTTTTGTAGATGCACATTCGAATAAACTAGATGAGTTGTTAGTTTCTGTTCAACAGTTCTGTAAAACTATTTCTAGAATATGCAAATCAACCGATTAGTCTTTTCTTTTTCTTACTGGATTTTTTACGATAGTTGATGCAAGAACTGATGGAGTGGAGAATTTGTGAATGATATAAATTGTATTGGTTCAAAAAAACTCGTAAAAGTTTTTCTGGTGCTTTTGCCAAATAATAAAAACTCTCATTTAAAATAATGGGTAAATTTCTTATAATAGTAAATATTGGCGACTTCGCCAAAACACAAGCTGCCCCTTTCGATTATGTATTGCGAGATATTCAGTAAAAACCATTGATAGTATGCATTCCTCATCCCGTTTTATATTTTTCATGTGTTTTCTGCGGATTATTATTCAGTTTATACAAATCTAGATGAGTTTTGACTTTAGATTCAACAGTCCTGTGAAACTATTTCCGAAATGAACTTGATTTCATATCATAACTCAGGCAAAAGCTAAATGGGTACAAGAGTTGTAAACGATATATAATCCTCTCGCTAAACAAAACTCATCAACATTTTTCTAATGCTTTTGCCAAATATTGAAAGCGATCATTTAGAATAATGAGTATGTGTAAATTTTTTATTTAAATATCCTGAACACTACATCCATTTAATAGCATTCATCAACCAATCAAACGTTTGTTTCCTTTTTGACAGGACCAATCAACACGCTCTATTAGCGACTATTTGCATGGTACACAATAGTCACCAATTATTTCATTCACACATTACTACACCAATGAAATTTCATGACTGAAGTCACATGATATGTGATATGAGCGGCTATTAAGGTGAATAACCGGATATTTAGGTAAACACGGCTATTCATGTAAACAAAGCTTTTTTCTGTTTGTATAAGTGTCAAACGTTGACAACTCAGTCGCTCAAAATTGAAATGTCTCGTTTTGGGTTGTCTTCTATGACAGAAATCAATGCATATATAAGCAAATCTATCCCAAAAAATATCGTGAAGAGTAAAGAGTATATGAACGAGTATATTTGAATGCTTTTATACTGTTTATGAAATAATCTTCCTCAATATCACTCGACCATCACAACTTGTATTTTGAGACAATTCAGAAAGGATAACTCCCTCATATGGTCTCATTAAATTGTCAAAATAGAAGGTAATCTCGATAGAATTATGAAGAAAATAATAATCGGCTATTTGTCATGGTCTTGGGATATTACCTACGACTATTCAGCATGACACCTATATATCAAGGAACCTGTGCATCTGACAGTACTCTGAATAAAAACATCTTAAACGTCAAATGGAATCAATCGTGTTGAACCCGTATAAGTATTTGAAAATGAATCAGTTTGAAGAAACAAAAAATGAAGAGATAGATAGGATAATCGAGGCTACAATCCCTGCCAATACAGTGTCATTCGTATGACTAATATAAAGAATTGGATTCAAGGAACAATCTTCATAAATTAATATAACACCCTCTTTATTAATTGTCGACTATTTTATTGCTGCTACATTTCTCTTGTATCAGATAATTAATGCCAAAATAATGTCTCGTTAAATTATTAGAAAATACAGTCGAAATTTAGATGCAATAAAAATAGTCGACTATTTATCAAGGTCTTGTTATATTACCCTTGATAATATCATCCAGGCTGAGTACCCAATAGTCAGAGTGCAATAATTTGAATTCTGGAAATAAAACAATAGTCGGTCTAAAGAATTCATTGAAACTTACGATCGCACTCCTTTGACTAGTTTCCACCAATGACCTAATGCATACTACGATTATCAGTATGATACCCCATGGGAAATCAGTTATATTCCAGGTGTATTTCGTATTCGTTTTCGCAAATGTTTTATTAATGATATTTAAATGAGCGTACACAAATTCCCATTTGATAGATAATTGCCAAAACAATATCACGGATATTGAAGGCACACATTGAAATAATTGATGACCAGATGTAATCAACATATAATCCTAGGGAGCTATACCAGAATTGGGATCGGAATTGCAATAAATAGCTTTGCGTTGCAGGAGATGTCGATGCATAACTGAAAACCACAGGAAAGATCCTCAAAAATACATGGTGTTAGGCGAGGGGGTATACCTATTGTGATTTTCTTGAACTCTCACAACTACACCATTTTTGAGATAAAAATAATGTATTTATCTTTGAAAAAGTTTGCCTAAATCATCGAAATTGTTCGTTCCATTTAGGCCATTTAGGTCTCTAGATTCTAAGAAGGAATAAAGACAACTGATTGATTGATTGATGGTTTTAGTTTTTCAAATTGCCTCAGTTCAAAATCCAATTATTTTTCACTCGGCAATGTGAAAAATATTCGATAATTGACATATATCGAGTTCATGGACAATGACATTTGACGTTATATAGAACGATGTTATTATCTGGAGATATTTGTAAGATTTCATGCCTGACATAAACCTTCCTCTTTATCAAAATGGAAATCATACCTCTCACTCAATTGAACCGGTTCTTTTTATTTGCCTACTTGAAAAAATCTCATCTCTACAGAGTGAACTACGAGCACTAACCATGAATAAAATGAGGTACCAGCTTTTAACATGTTGAAAAACATGCATTACCGTGGTCACCAAGACATTAATTTAATGTATTTTCGTTAATAGATCGCACAAACCACCTTTATAGGTATGGATCAAATGTAATTTTTGCTCAAAAGAACAACGGAAAGTTCATTCGACATCAACTTTATTTTCTTCTACTTGCATGATTGCGATGCACTTCAAAAATCATTCATTTTGCAACTTCCTGAATATCAATTCACCAGACTCGGTCCCACGTTTGATTGAACAGAAGAAGTTAATGGTTACAGCAGAGTGCGGTGAACAAGTAAAATTTGTCGTACAGTCAAAATTATCGCAAAATTATATTGGCTCAAATTATTCGTCCACTAAATTACTTTTTGTGTACGTCAAGTATGGGCTTTTCACCATGAAGAGATACTTGATAATTGACAGAATTGATTTCCTTGGTTCTAATCTCCCTCAGTTAATTCCTAGACAATTTGTGTCAATGCATTCCCTAATTTTTGAAAATTACCACAACAGTTATATGAACAAAACCTTCTTCATGAGCTAGAGTCATTGGATATTCTTGAATATTTGATATCATGACCAACTTGGTATCATTCCTAACAATGATTGTTGTGGTGCTATATTTTCAGAATTTCAGTGAATGCTCTCTGACTGATGAGTACTTAAACCCTATTATGTTATTGAATGATGTTAGAATTATGACTGTGGTATTTGTTTTTTTATCATACCCGATCACTATTCGGACCTCAAAATGAAAACATTGGATTGAACAAAATATTCTAGGAATAATTTCACAGGACCGTTTGAATTCAAAACAACAACTCATTTGGTTCATTCGAATAGGCATCTGCAGAAAACGAGGATCGAAAACATTTAAAACAAGGTGGAAAACGCGTACTATAGATAGTTTCATCAAAAATTTCTCTACGAATAATTGGTGGAAGCATTTGTGAGAATTGGTGAAGTCGCCACGGTTTCATTTTGTTGAATAATTGATGTAGTGATATGTGCTGAAGATTTTTATTGAAATCACCGATGATTCTGACCTGATGTATTCAGAATACTCTTTCATACCCGTTATGCAGAATGATGAGTTTTTATTATTGGGCAAGAGCACCAGAAAAACTTTGAGGAAGTGTATTGAACCAAAAGGTTCTAAATCGTTTACCACTCCTGCACCTCTTCAGCTCCTACTCAGTTTATGGTATTGAATCCAGTGGAAAATGGATAAGACAATTGTGTTGAACAATACATTCCAGAAATAATTCCATTGGACTGTTGAATCTAATCTAACAACTGGTCTAATTTATTCATATAGGCATCTATAAAAATTTCACCAAAAATTATAACAAAAAAGTAAAACAAGATGAGAAATGTATACTTATCAATAGTTTTCACCAAAAATCTCCAAGATTGTTGAAGTACTTGAGTTTTGGTGAAGTCGCCTATGTTTTATTTTGTTCAATAATGTAAGAATTACCGTTGAATCTGCTTCCATTCAAAGATATCTGATTGAGATCGTAGTTGATTCTGAGTGGATGTCGTGTTCAGTACTTATCAGAAATTTACACAGAGCAATAATTCTAAATGATCAGTTTTCAATATTTGGCAAGAGCACAAGAAAACTTTGACGAGTTTTATTGAACTAGAAGATTCTATATCGCTAAAAACTTCTGTACTCCTTCAGCTCTTGTCTGAATTATGGTATGGATTTCAGCGTAAAATAGAAAAGACGATTCTGTAGAACAATAGATTCTAGAAATAATTTCAGAGGACTGTTGAATGCTGAATCGAAACTAACAACTTACTCAGTTTATTCAAAAAGGCATCTATGAACCAGACAAGTGAAACAAGATGATGAATGCCCCACTATCAATAGTTTCTACAGATCTCCCAAAAAAAATTGGAGGACTGTACGTTAGTTTTGGTGAAGTCGCCTGTTTTATATTTATTCAATATTGTAGTGTTACTGTTGCTTACATTCGAAGATATTTCATTAAGATCGCATTAGATTATGAGGGAATATCGTGTTCAGAATATTTATGAGAAATTTACACATATCTATCATTTCGTATGATGAGTTTTCAATATTTGACAAGTGCACAGAACACTTTGACAAGTTTTATTGAACCAGGAGATATAGCGCTTACAAATCCTTCGACCCTTAGCCCTTGTCTCAAGGTATAAAATCCAGTGAAAAAAAATTATTCTGTTGAACACAACATTCTAGAAATAATTCCACTGGACAGTTGAATCGAAACTAAAAACGTATCTAGTTCATTCAAATCAAATCAAATAAATACCAGAAATGTAAAACATGAGAAATCGCCCAAAAAATAATTGGTGGATGGGTACATGAGGTTAGGTGAAGTCGCCTGTAATTTTTTATTCAAAATAGTGGTGTTACCATTGGATCTGCTCACATTCGAAGATATTTCATTGAGATCGCAGTGGATTCTGAGTGGATGTCGTGTTCCAAAATTTACACGAAGCCATAATTCTGAATGGTGAGTTTTTAACATAGATCTGGTCAATAAGCTGTCTAAGGGAGAGGCTGGCTCGCGACTAAACTGTAGTGGAGACTAACCTCTAGCGAAGACTAAACTCTAGTGAAGACTAAACTCTAGTGAAAAAAAAAGTAATGAGATGTTGAAATTGCAAGGCGCCAGCTATATGAATTCCAAGCTCCCCCTCTAGATTTTATGCTGATTTCCATATTACAGAAACAGTATCAATAAAATACACACTACCGAAAACCGAAATTAAATTGATATAATTAGGAAAAAGTACAGAATGGTGATTACACTTTATATCTCACTGTTCGGACCCATGATTGCAAGTGCTTATTGTTACAAAGCCATTGAATATTCTCCTTTTTTTGGAAATGACCACCTGCATACATGAATGTTTCGAGGTTTTTTCCTCTCATCAGTGCAAGGATAGGTCAGACAACAATATAGTCATCTTGTTTCACTCTATAACAATGAGCACAAGCAATTATGTGTCTATGAGGAACGTTGCACAAATGGACGACAGACATTTTTTTGTAAAAATGAACGTACCTATAAATTTAATTAAATAGATATTGGAGGTGTTTCTGTACTTCATGTGTTTCGTAACGTATATTGAAAATAAAAAATTGAAGTAGGCGTTGAAACCTTGCTCCGGGCATGAACTCAACATCTAAAAAAACGACGACACTGACGTACCTCACACGTGACTGAAAGCGGAACGGTTGTAATAATTGTCGACGACGTAAATCGGATTACGAAATTTGACGACACACTGTTTGAGTCCTGATTTAACAAACCCTGCTAGAAAGTGCTGATTTTCGATTCGGAACTCGATGAAAGGACGGAGAGCGCAAAAAATAACGTTTCAAGAATCACTGAAATAATTTTCGTTTCTGTTTGCTTCTGATACTTCCGCCCCATATTTCCTGACGATAATGAACAGCGAAAAGAAGGACAAGAAACTAACGATAATCGCATTGCGATTTATCGATTTTTGTGCAAGCTTTTGAATGATTATATTTGAAATCCTTGAATTCAGCATAATACTGAAATCGGAATGAAGGTATTTCTTATACTTAGATGTTGACAGGCTAGAAGCAATAACATTCAGAAATTATAATAATGATAATTCGCCTTTATTCAGCATTGATTCAAAATAAAAAGTACCAACAAAGAATGAAGGTAGGGGTAAAATGGCGCTTTGTTAGCATGACCAGTTTTTAACCACAACACTATATTCGTAGGGTATAAATTCGTCAACTCCATGATGGGAGTTACAATAAAAAATTATGTCAGGAGGGTGGCCAAAATTCAAAAAGTTTTTTTTATACACATTGAGTGCATGGTATTCCATAAACTACATTAGATAGAGGTGATTTAAATTTTGTACAAATGTTAGAGACTGTTTTGATAATTTTCTTTCCAAATTTAATATAAAAATGCTTTTTGATGAGTAGTTTTTTTGTTTTACCGTGACAACTTAGTAGATGTCTTTGAAAATAGAAAAAATAATTCTGAAAGCTCAGCCACACCAAGGAGAATTCTTTCTTATTATTATTTATTATTAGACCAGTCAAGATCCTCCCGCTTTTTATAATTATAAAGGTAGAAGTAGCAAAGATATGCTCTCAAGTAGGTAAACGAATAGGTAACTCAAAATAAATTAATTTGATGTGTAAAATATAGATTCAGAATGACAAAAGATATGAAAAAACACAAAATTCAAAATCAAAATGACAGTTACGATTTTTGGCGAATCAAAACATGGCTGATAACTCGAAAACAATCAAATTTTACTGAGATCATGTCTAGTTCTCCAGACAAGTTCTGGGACAAGCTCAAATATGCAAGAGGCTGGATTGTTTTTATTATCAAATTTCATTTTGGAAGTTATTGCCTTTCGTCAAGTACTTCCAGTTCCACATGAGGAATATGTAAATATTTTTCATGATGAAATTGGTCTCTTTGGCTTCAAACGAAGTCTGGGTCTGGGATGCTTTCTGTGGTTTCTATAGATGGCTATGTTGCTCATTTTCTCAGTGTGTGCCGGAGTTGTTGTAGTGCCAGTTAATAAAACCGCTTGGAAATCGATTGCATATTATGGCCAGGTCTGCACTGATGAGCGGGTGAACCGTGAAACTAGTATGTAGATAGTCACTTGTTTCCGATTGCCAGTTGGTGGTTGATACAGGAACTATTGCAGAGTATATTCTTGTAGTAAAACCAGGTTTTGGGCAGATGTGATTTGTCAGTCGTATGGGGATTTTGAATCATTTCTTTTCGAAGTTTGCCGTCAATCTTATAGTATAGGAAAATATATGACAGGCTGGATTATCTTCATTATCAAATTTCATTTCGGACCTCCATATTCACTGAAAGCATGCTATAGGAATGGCTGAAAGGAGTACTTCTACAGATATTCAATCTAGTATTTGAACATGAAAAAATTCCGATGACGTGGAATGGGCAGAAAAAGGAAATCAGGGAACAAGGACATTGCCAAACATAGAGGAATTTTTATCATTATTCGACCCAATTTCATTTTATAAAATGTATTCACACGTTAAAAATACTATTTTTATGGGGCAACATGGCTGCGTTAATAGAAAATATAAAATCACTAATCTCTTCTTATAGTTACAAATGGCACATATGCAGCTATCGAAAATGATTGTGAAATGAACACGATTTTTACAAATTTTGTTAAAGCCCTTGACACGGTGGATCATGCAAAACTAGTTTTCATATTCAACCAATTTGATATCAATCATGGAATTTTCCACAGAATCAAAACTATTTCGTGAAATATATGTGGTGTCTTTCTGACTCTTGTGATATTTTTTCAGGTGTTCCGTAAGGATCCAGCCTGGGCCCTTTGTTGTTGTTTCATTCATCGCTAATCCAAAGGTCTCTTTTTTGCAAACGATTTCAAATGTTTCCAAGAAATTCAAAATGTCAGAGATACCAGATGTATACCAGGACTATCAGAAATAGATTGGATTTCAATAAGATATGGTAAGTTTTTTTCAGAAATATTCTCTTCGAATTTTCTTAAAAAATTTAAGATTTTACACTTGGCAGAAAGAAAGAAGATATAGATCTATAGGAATGACTCAGGATTCATATCCAAAAATGATATTTATAAAGCTTTCAGAAATGATTTTCAACCCGACACGATTTTCTTAGATTTTGTTGAAGTGTTTGATACGGTAGATCATACAAAACTACTTTTCAAACTCAAAAAATTTGCTATAGATCGTGGAGAAATTATCTACAAAATCAAAACCAATGGGTGAAATTTATACGGTGAATGTAACTTTTGAAAAAAATATTTCAGGTGTTCCGTTAAGATCCAACCTGAGCCCTTTGTTGTTTCAATTATCGCTGATACGAAGGACTCTTTGTCGCAGATGATTGCCAATGTTTCCGGGGAATTTAAAATGTCAGAAATTGTGTAGCACCAGTAAAAGATCTTGGTAAAATATATCTGCACTATTAGACATTTTCGACAAATTTTGGAGAAATCTGTAAAAATCGATTATAACTCTAGAGCTCGTTATGAAAAGTTAGCTCCTTCCTCTATTTCAAATGTGTACACGATTAAATGTTGATGGTATGCTAATTAGATCAAGACTAGAACTTGTCTCTTATTTAGAAATCTCAACCACAGTTACATGACATTACAATTGAATGAATTCAAAATACATTGCATCGTTCGGCTTCATTCGTATGCGAAAAAAAGGAAACGAATACATATTTTATATGTATTGGTGTGAAACAGTAAATCGGTTTCGCATACATACAAACTCGAGAATAGGACCCCTGAGGTATTTTTTTGGCCGAACTATACCGAAGTCACATGCGCAGACCTGGACAACAATTCAAAATATTACCGGTTTCCAGTAGACCAAATGTAACACAAATGATATTTCTTAAAAAGGTTGTCAAAAATCAGTACTCATGGATCGCATTGTTCCTCCATATTATATTGGATGTTTTACTACTGTTGCTCCGAATGGCAATGAAATCGAGTGAAAATGTCAAGCTGGTGTGTATACATCAATATTCAATTTTTTTTCTCCAAATGAAATGATTGCTTTTAAAGATCTGGATTAGACTTCAGGTATACGGTTGTCAATGACTTATTAGAAATGATACAAATCGTAACTAAGTATAACAAACAGTCGTAAAACTACTACTTCGTTATTCAAATAAATAAAATTTCATTAATTGAAAAGACCTTGAATCAGTTCGTATCGGATATGAGTAGCACACGAATTATAATCCACTTTTCACCGAAATAACAGGTAACTATTATTGATCAGAAATAAAAGAATGTGGTGCTTCGAAAGAGCATTATCACGTTTACGTTTGTTACATTCCTATTCTCTTCCCCGTAACAGAAACTGTGGAATACAAGCATTCCCCATCCTGCACATCCAATGACGGTGCAGACACTTTAAGGGCTCGAATCTTCCGAACACAATCTAACAGATTCTAATAGAATTTCCCGATAATACACAACACGAGTTACTTCGAGCACATGCACCACTAAACTACCCTTATCACAAGTTATAATTAGTTCAGCGGAGCTAACTTTGAAGTGCTCGGAATTACCAATTATACCTGCTCTATATACATAGTCTCAAGAAATGCATCTAATCAATTTGTCTTCTGTGGAAACTCGATGAAAGATCAATATCTTACACGAAAAAAACGATGTAGAAACGTGTACTGAAATTGTCAAATGCCAATATGTAAAGAAGAAAAATCCATCAACCTCCTTTCTTTTGATAATTTCTTCCATAATATTTTTACGTAGAATCTATAGTCTTTCAGGATTGTAACAAAGTTTTAATCAATAGAATTTCTATTCAGAATGTTTCTTCGCATAAAATGGAAGGACTCGTTTGCTAACGATTCATTTCAAGAAAAAATACAATAATTTCATAAAAATCTGAGATTTCTATTATTCTTGGTTTCCATCGACTGCTATTCTTGAATTCAATAGAAAGTCACACTCCCTTTGAATTTCCACTCCCTCATTTTTCTATTACTTCCAAAAAACCCTATTCTTCAAATAAGGGAATGGAAAGGAGAAACGAAATTGAATAAAAACGATGCCAAACTTCGGAAGAACTTTTTAACTAATCCTAATGCACAAAATTATGAATTGTGACAGGAAATTTTGTGTAGAATTGTTCAGGGCTTCCATTGTCTAAAGAAAAACAAAGAAAATAAATCCTCTGTATGTATTATTATGATTCACAACGTTTCGGTAATTAAAAATATATTACCGTTTTAAAGTGTATAAACGTTCATACACTAAATTATTTTGGAAATTCAAATGCTCACTCTAACCGAAGATTTACCGACTTACAAAAAAATGTGTCGTTTTCCTTACAACTTAAAAAATTTCATATTTATTTTAGTTTTGCATCATAATTGACACATTTTCCAGCCCCCCGTATTAAAAATTGAAGAAGTTGACCCTGGTTGCAAAGCTTATTACGGAATAACAGCTAAAATCAAGAAAGTGCAGATAGAGACTTAATGCTTTCCGACGAAATTAGGAGCATGAACGTGTAAGACAAATACAAACCGCTTCAAATTACGTTACAACTTTTCAGGTCATCACGACTTCATTACTGCTCATTAAATTTCTAGGAATGCATCAAACTCATTTACTCATTCTTCCATTCACTCTCAGATTTGAGAACTCCAAAGGCAGCCACTAGTTAGTGTACTTATGCGTCGTTAAAAGGCACTTTAAAGTTCGTTTCAGCTGCTAATGGAAATTAAAATAATTCAAGAAGTGGCGGTGTAGTTTTCAGTTGAATCTGAATTCAATATTTTTTCATTGCATAAACCGGAAGTTTTACTGAGGCATCCTTATCCTCATTCAATTCCTTTTAGTTTGTTTTCAAAACGTGGTACATTGAAAAAAGGTTTGAAATATTATTTAATAGTAATTTGAGAACCACTTATAGCATACAAAGAGGGTTTGAGAACATCTTTCTGAAAAAATGTGATTGAACATTTATCAACACTTGTCTTCCCGCTCTTTAAAACTTGCAAGGAAAAAATATCGAATAATTCTTCATTTGTTGGCCGTATGGATTCCTACGCGATACATAAAGAACTGAAACAAGAGCAAATTTAATGAAATGAAGGAACTATAAGCAGATGCTTGTTTTGTCACCAACATTGTTGAATATATATACGCTATCTTCCTCTTTCCAGATTCTAGTTCATTGAATTCTATATATATGGTGCTCGGTAGCGAGGCGGTTAGATGCCGGCCTTCTAAACTTCCGCTTGCATTTAGCCAGGTTCGAATCCTGGAAAACGAGAAAATATTCATAGGATTCGATAGGCAATGTAAGTTGTCTAGATGCCAATCCCGACGTCTGGTGATTGCTTGGAGTTCGCGCCGACCACCCGGTGTGGTGCTGTAGGTTTTCTTGTGGACAGCGAAGTTTTCTATTCTGTTCACCATACTGTTGATTATTTGGTATTCATTTTGTATATTTCAGTATTCGAGAAACATGTGAAAAGGCACTAGAGAAGACGTCAAAAAAACGTTGAAACTTTGGCAATTTCTCAAGTTCAAGTCACTTCTTGTTGTACTTGTTCCTGCTAATACAAATAAATATTATGTGCTCTCTTATCGTCCAGTTTCTGAAATTCCGGATGAATATACAGTGAGTCTGCTTAAGTTCGCACTATATGGAAAACTTTTTTATTATTAATTTCACGAAAAAAAGTTATTTCTCATAAAAAAATCTGCATGGTCTTAAACCTATAATGCAACCATCAGATATAAAAAAAATTCAGTCGTATACGAGGTTTGTCAGAAAATATTAATTATGACCAACAGTAAAGTATATATAATTTTGAAAATATCGGAAACTTTTATCTGTTATTGAAAATTTGATAACCTTTACGTCTCTTAACCTCTATGTTGCATTATTTTGATGATGCAATAAAATAAGTAATACATAACAAAATTATTTATTTTACTATAATTATGAACTACATGAATACAGTGCTAGTAATGTCAATTGCGTAACAAGCGTGTAATAGTTTATCATTAATTCACTATTGCTTCAACGTATCCGCCTTTTCTTACAATACACGTTTTCGTTATAGAAAAAAATTTCATCAATACATTTTCAATAATATTCGGAGTTATACTCTGAATTGTTTCCGTAATAATTGTCTCCATATGTTCTACGTTTGTGAATGGCCTGTGTTGATATACCTTTTTTTTAAGTAACCCCAGAAGAAGAAATTTAATGGGGTCAAATATGGCGACCTAGCTGGCCAAAAAATATCGGAATATCTTACCATACCTGTTGCCGTTCATGTCTTGAAAGATCACAAAGAAAATCATTCAACTGATTTTGTAAAAAATGCAGATATCGTTGAGAAGAGAAGAAGATTGTCGAAAAAAAAGGGCCAATTATTTGATCCTTGTAATTGCTGCACCAAACGTTAGTTTTAAAATAATATTGATCGCGAGTTTTAATCGTAAAGTGAGGATTGGAGTCAGCCATCGATAATTTTGCGAAGACATTGTTCCATTAGACGTGAATGTAGCTTCGTCTGAAAAAATTATTTTCCTAGCCAAAAAAGGATCGTCTTCTAGCTTTCCTTGGATGAGAAAACAAAATTCTACTCGTCTGTCGTAGTCTCCAGGTTTTAACGTATAAAAATTTTTGATATTGTATCCTTACCAATTCCATCTGGAAGCGAAGATGCCCTTTTTCGCAATGTAAATGTACTTCTGTACTTTTCAATATTAGAGTAAAAATCAAAGCTCAAACAGAAATACCTTTTTGTCACTGTCATACGCACAATCATTCCAATCCTATCATACAAAGTGTATCAAAATCAATACCATAAAAACATCAAAATAAAAACAAATCTTCCTCAACACGCAAAGACAATTTAGGTTTTTCCTCTGCAGATAAGACAATATTCAACTTCATCTCCTCACTTGCAACAGGTTTTCGACGTTTGATTGTGAATTTATCATTAATATTTCCACATGATTTGAATTTTTCAATAATTTGCAATATCCAATAGATCACTGGTAGAACCAATGAAAATTTCTGTACATCACAGATTTATTTCAAAATTTCATCACCCTGTATCTCAATAGTTAAGACATTAACGCCCTATTGATGTTTTTGATACTGTTACATAGTTTTGTATACTTATACATACAGGGTGTTCCTTAAAGACATGCTAATATTTGAGGGGGTGATTCTTTGACTTATTTTAAGGAAAAAACTTTCTATAAACGTATGTCCTAAAAGTCCTAACTTTTGAGATACAGGGTGATAAATTTTTGAAAAAAAATCAGTTTTTTAATAATAACTGAGATAATATTGTAGACGATTTTATAAAATTTGGTACATGTCTTCTATGTATCAAGGTGCATTTTATAATGTACAAACATTTTCATTTTCTCAACCAGTGGCGTGCGTACGGGTTTTGCAGTGAATATTTTTAGAGAAAAAAATACTACGCCTCTGCTTTCTCCTGAAAAAAAAAATACTTTTGAGATCCTCATTTATTTTTGAGCAAATTTGATCTTTCGAGTTTTCTTTGTCCGCCGCATGGTTTTCGCTTAAAAAAATAAAAATCGTTTTACTTCAGGATCAATTCCTCAAAAATCTGATGTGGTGTGGAAATTATTGTGCATCGACTTAAAGCAAATAAAGGGATCAGATTTGTTCCAAAATGAATGAGAATCAAAAAAATATGGATTTCAGCTTGTACAAAAACGAATTTTATTTTATTTTATAAAAGTAAGTTTAAATGAACGGATCAAATTCATTAATTATTGACAATACTAACACTGATTATAAAAATTGTTGGAAATGGCCACCTTCACTTAATAGGCATGCTTCCGCCCGTCTACCCATGGAATTACGCACACGTTGAAATATTCCCGGCGTATTTCGAATAGTTTCACACGAAGCAACTATTCGCTCTCTTAAAACTTCTAAAGTATTAACGGGAGTTTTATACACTAGAGTTTTAAGGTGCCCCCATAAAAAGAAATCTAAACAGTTGAGATCAGGGGATCTTGCAGGCCATTGCTGAGGTCCTCCGCGACCTATCCAACGATTATGATAAACTGTATTTAAATGGTTTCGGACAATTACACTGAAATGAGCAGGGGCTCCATCGTGCATGTACCATATTCGATTCCTTAACGCAATTGGTACATCTTCAAGCAACCCATTTAGTTCTTCTTCGAGAAAGTGTAAATAAGACCGACCATCAAGGCGTCCTGGTAGAAAAAATGGGCCTATTAGATAATCACCAATAATTCCTGCCCATACATTAACCGAAAATTGGTGTTGAAAATGGGTTTCGGTTATGGTATGGGGGTTTTCTTCTGCCCACATATGATTGTTATGGAAATTTTGAATAGCATTCCGAGAAAAATTTGCTTCGTCTGTGAACAAAATTTGTGACTCAAACCGCGGATTTAGTGCAATACTCTGAAGATACCACTGACAGAAGTTCACATGCTGTGGAAAATCTCTAGGGAGTAATGCCTGTACTCGTAAAATATGGTATGGGTATAACAAAAAATCAACCAAAATACGCCAAACAATTTGATGACAAATATTCAGAGTTCTAGCGATCTTCCTCGTACTCGTCTCAGGATGTTGTTCGATTTCTTGCAGAACGGCTTCCTCAATTTCAAGAGTTCTGACGCTTAGAGGTCTACCTTCCGAAGTACCTTTCTTGAAACTACCAGTTTCCCTAAGTCGGCGATGGATATTTGAAAAGGTACGGCTATCTGGTAAGGCACGATTAGGATATCTTTCCTGATAAATGCGTCTGGCTTCTGTTGCATTACCATCAGCGAGGCCATATACGTAATGCATTGCCGCCATGTCTGCATTCGTGTAATTCACCATATTTACCGATATTCAGAAAAACGGCGGACAACCAAAATAACTTCAATAACACACTTAAAAATCGAGTAAATAATTGTGCGCTTCGCTATTCCTATAGCTTTTTCAAACACATAATGGTATTCATAACCAGTGAAAACACAATATTTATAGTGATTTGAAGAACAAAATGCTATTAATTACAGATAGGTAGCTGAATTAATATCGTAAATCCATTCCGGTATGCATTTATTATGATTAATACACGCCTATTCTGACAGTCAATGAAATTACTTCAATTTCTTAGAACGGCCAATCGACGGTCGATTACACTGATAAAAACCTACCTAGGTAGCTTTCCCAATAAGTGTAAAGTAAATTTCCGGCAATAATTCAAGCACTTGGGAGATTATAAGTGAAAAGATTAAGAAGTGGTGAAAAGAAATTTCAATTATAAAGAGGTAGCTAAATTACTATCGGACGATTTATTGTCAACAAAATGTTAGGTACCTACTGCCATATGAAGCAATTTCAATTTAATTATTTTAATCAAGAACCGAGCATCTAACAAGAATTACACATTTTTTTGGATTCTCATTCACTTTGGAACAAATCTGATCCCTCAATTTGCTTTCAGTCGATGCACAAACATTTCCACACCGCATCAGACTTTTGAAGAATTGATCCTGAAATAAAAGGATTTTTATTTTTTTAAGCGAAAACCATGCGGCAGACGAAGAAAACCCAGGAGATCAAATTTGCTCAAAAATGAATAAGAATCTCAAAAGTATTTTTTTTTTAGGAGAAAGCAGTGGCGTAGTATTTTTTTCTCCAAAAATATTCAATGCAAAACCCGTACGCAAGCCACTGGTTGAGAAAATGAAAATGTTTGTGCATTAAAAAATGCACCTTGATGCATAGAAGACATGTACCAAATTTTATAAAAACGTCTACAATATTATCTCAGTTATTATTCAAAAACTGATTTTTTTTCAAAACTTTATCACCCTGTATCTCAAAAGTTAGGACTTTTAGGACATACGTTTATAGAAAGTTTTTTCCTTAAAATAAGTCAAAGAATCACCCCCTCAAATATTAGCATGTCTCCAAGGAACACCCTGTATATTTGTTTATTCAGTTCAAAACTTCAACAGGTCTCAATGTTAAAATGAAGTAATGTGTTGTTTCATGACTGTTATTTGGTGTACGGAGTAACGTAACTCCATGTATCTATCCGTTTATCAACTTCAACTTGCTAGGGATCATCATGTATTCAATGCGCCAACATTCTCAGCACTGAACTCGGTTATGATATTCACCTAAAACATGTTCGAGCATCCAAAGTCCCAAACGGAGTCCATCAACTTCCTCATCAAACCACCGACAGATTTTCGACAATAAAAACTTTCATTATATATGCAGATGCTTGAAAGTTTGTTCGAAAGGCTTTGGTGGAGCCAGACAATGTCATTTTAATTAAAACGGCTACAGACTATTCTGTCTATTTTGCATAAATGGCGGATTCGAGGCGATCCATTGAATTTGAATATTGTGATTTCGGCGTCAGAAAGTAGAGCGAGTATCTACATTACAATGAACTACCGCAAGAGGTGAATGATAGTGGAAAATGGGGAAAGAATTGGAATAGCACTGCATTGGAAGGCACCGGATGTGGTAGAAAAACGCGATAGTGGATTTCGAAGATAGATCGGCTTTGTAAATGATGAAATTGGGAAGTGTTCCAGAGAGGTGCATGCGAGAGCATTTCTGCACGAAGTGAGGAAGAGTAGTGGAGGAACAGAACGAAGTGATTACTGACAGGCCATTCTTGATTTGATAGTGCCTAAGTGATGAGTTTGATATAGGTAGAAATGAACTCCTACTAAATGAAATACTGCTTACAGAAAAAATGAGTAATGTAAATTGTATATACAAGAAAACTTGTATAAAATATAAATGAGAGACTTGGTTTGTTTTTCAGACTGTTTTGCCTTCATTCAAGAAAGCAGATAAATCACTAATTGAAAATAGAGAGATATTGCAATAACGCCAGCCAGTATTGACGGCAATTTTATTTTTATAGGGACTGGCACTATTCTGTGAATAAAAACAGATATTGCAGTTTTGTCTGTTCGTCCTTTATTTACACAGGCGTTCGTTATTCATAATCTATAAATGAAAACTAGTTTCTCAGATTTTTCTACCTACATGATTTATTTCATATTAAGAAACTATTATTGTGATGATAAAATGGCAAAGGGAGCGTCGACATCGTATTTTGTTGAAAAAAGTCATTTATTTATCAGACATGAGTTATGTCGTGTCTACGATCTCACCCGAAGTGAAAATTAAAGAACCTTTAATCCTGGCCTTAAACGTCCTCTAATAAAGTCAGGCAGTTTTTTAATAGAGATTCACATTGCGCGTGCGTATATGTTAAAATAAGGACAACTTCATTACTGACAGACTTTATTATGAACTGCAATATCTCTCTAATTACTGCCCCATTTTTCATTATTCTGGTTCTAGAAAAATTATGTTTGTGACAAAGCCAATTTGGATCTAGAATAAACAGATTAACAGCAGATTCCGTCAAATAAGTGATCAATCTGGTTGCTGAATGTATTGAAAACAGCGAACAGGTGGCTTTAACCCTCTGAGATCTGTCCAAAGATCTATCTTGATTGGCGTCTCCCATTCTTCTTTTATCGAGGAAATGGAGTACTACGGTGAGAGAAGTACCTCTTGAGCTAAAAATTTTTACCCAATAAAATCATCAAAAATGGCGTTCCTCAAGGATCCGTTTCAGGGCCTATTTCTGGAGAACAAGTATTCTGTTATAGAGTAAAAACTGTTTATTAATGAAAAATCTTTAACTTTTCTCTTAAAAACATCATACAAAGGTTCTTCTCTAATATATACTGGTAAAGCATTGAATAAAAATTTCAACGTCAGATAAGTGTTTTCTGGTGAAAGTAACGCATTTCATTATATAACTCGATGAAACGATGAGTATATATTTCTCTTTCAACGTTTGTCGACAGCTTTGGCGGTAGTCGAGGTTGAAAATTTTCCTCAATATTCTTTTTTTGAGATATAAATACTCTGTTCCACCAGGCACAAAGCCCCAAGCCATTAGGTTGTACGACAGATGACTATAAACGAAAGCGTAATACACTCATCATTCCAAATTTATCCAAGTACGCCTTCATCTGAGAAATAGCATAAAAAGTTTCGTTCAAATTTCCACATACATGATTTATATGTTGCTGAAAGGTCATGTTTGAGTCCAGCCAAGTTCTAAAAAGTTTTGACTGAGGCTGTAAATTCAAATTGAAGTTTGTCATGAATTTCTCCGGTTTTCATGTGGAAGTTCAAACATCTGACACCAGACCTCCATTTCGTCGAATGTCTGCCTAACGTTTTCTTGGAATTCCTCAAAGGTTTTTTCTATCACAGTTATCGTAGTGTCGTCAGCAAATATAGTTACTTTTCAATTTCTTGTGTAATGGGATAAGTCGTTCACATACAATAAAAATAATAGTGGTCCCAAAACATAACCTTGTAGAACTCTTATCCCAAGTGCTGACGATTCTTCTAATGCTAATTCTAAGGCTGTCAAAAGCCATAGAAGGATCAAATGAAAGTGACATTACATAGTTTCTCTTATCAATTTTTTGGTACACATATTCAAACAGACGATAAGTTGCCGACTCTACTCACTTATTTTTTCTGAATCCATGTTGGCTGAAAGTTATCAGTGAAAATTTTTCCCCAAGACAGTTATTATGATAAAGACCGGTCTTTCTAAAATTTTTGAAATTTCTGACAGAAACGATATTTGACTTAAATTTTCTATATCCTGAGCATTTTCTTTTTGTGTTGTGGAAAAACTACTGCTGATTTGATTGGGTGATAGTTCATCGATACCGTAAATATTTTTGTTTTTCATCGATTTTAATAATATATCTAAAAATTCATACTAGGAAATATAAAATTGAATTTTGTAAAGGGGTTGACGTTGTGCAATGTAGCTAAATATTTTGACCAAAGTGTTCAACAAGTTTTACCTGAAGGTTGAAAAGTGTGAGGCCAAGGTATTGCAATGTTCTTTCTGATCAGTTATAGTTATAGTTTTCCTAGGGAAATAGCTAGTTGTTGATTTTGCAACCAAACCTAACCTAAATTTTTGTCAACATTTTCCAGGACTCACTTTATTTTGGGCAGAATCTATTTTATTCTCATAAATATTTTGTTTAGACATTTTGATTCCACATTTGAATAATTTTTTACCTTCAGTATATTGCAGTTTCATTTCAGTTGAATATATTCCAGTGAAGTTCTTGAAGACATTTGTAAATAAATGCAAAGTCATTTGTGAACCATTTTTTTTTTGTTTTTTTTTGTTTGGGCCGACTTTATAATATTTTTCATTGATCAACTCACATCAAAACACCATTTCATGGTTGGAATAAATTCAGTGAAGGCCTCGTTCACTTCCTTTTTTATATAGATGCTAGACCAGTTTTATTCCAATATGCAGTTAGTGTATTTAGGTTCTCTTGACATTTGTCTCGAATTCGAACTTGTGGAGGTTCTGTAGTACTTTTATATTTTATAGTAGGATGATTTATAGTGAGGATGTGACGCAAGTAATCACCTGGGTTTGGATCAAGAACAATACATTTTTAATTTTTAAGAGGAATATTCGTTACCATATAGTCAATTGTACTTATTGTGCTGAATATACGGGTTGGTTGGTTAGACGTAATGTTCAGTTGAAACGATTCGAAAATATCTAGCAAAGTTTATGTAAGTATTTGGAATAATGATTCCATAATAATGAATATTAAAATCTCCTGGTGAATCTGTAAATGTAAATGATAATGTGAAAGATATACGAATAGATATTAGACAATGAAAACTGGAATATTCTATTTTCAGCGTCTAGGACAGGCTACTGCAACATGACCGAATCATCAATAAAAATTCTGTATTTCTACGACGATCATATCAGATCATCCGATAATCCATTTATCTTTGAAACGATGTTGTTTCAAATTCCCGCTGAGTTTGCTCGGAACAACAGCATTACATAATTCTGTCCAAAACCAAACCTATTGTTTCTATAAACAAGCTGAGAGACATACATAAATATATGAGTAACTGAGCTCCTTATTGATATTTTCATTCGTCCCATAAAAAAGGAACCCTCGCCGGCTACACCACTGCGTACGGCCGGTGAATGGCCCTAGTGGGGCGTGGTGGAGCGTCGCGGCGCCGGCGTCGCCCGCGACTGAGACAGAGCACACTTTGATGCTGATAATGATACACTGTACCACATTTTACGGGAGGGGACTTCTTCATTTTATGCCTTCGGGTCATAACCCCGTTCGAAAATCATCTCTCAGGAATGTAGACGCATATAGTAAACCATGTATCGAAATGAAGAATTTCGTTTTATAGACATCAAAAGATGCCGGACCGGAATCGCAGGATGAAAATAGATTTTTTTTATTTGTCGAAAAGGTCTTATTGTGCAGGAATAACATAGTAGCTAATACATATTATTGTCAACATTTCGGGAAGAGCGATATAAACCACAAAATTCATATATCATTATTTCGAAGTTATCAAATTTTATGGTTGTGGACTTTAAAAAAAAAACGTAGCAAAAATGTTTTAAATGATGGAAATGTAGGAGTTGAAACTTTTTTAGGATGCTTTTTCTTTTGAATTTATGACATGCAGTAAATACTACTCAAAAATATTTACTGGTTTTGAGTTATAAGAAGTTTGAAGGATATTCCATTTGTGGAAACGATGATTTCTTGGGTTCCAAATGGATCTATAATCTGGGGGCACTCGTCTCATGTCCAAAGGGTGTTTGGATTATGAAAGAAAATTTTGAGAGTTTTTTCAAATTGGGTTTTCGAGAAAAGGTAAAAACTGTCATTTTAAAATGATAATTATAGACCCATTTCAGTTATTAACAACTTCGCAAAAATATTCGAAAGGTGTTTGAAACACCGTCTGATGAAATTTTTTATCAAGCATAAGTGTATCTCAGAAAAACTTGAGTACAGAAAATGCAATTATGATCCTAACAAAAAATATTGTCGGAGGCCTGGATGAGTCAAAAAAATGTCTCGCGGTATTTCTCGACTTGGCGAAGGCTTTCGACACTGTGTCGCACAACATTTTACTTTAACGTCTCAATAAAGTTGGCATTCGCGGCACAGCACTGAATTTATTAGAAAATTATTTACAAAACAGAACACAGCGGGTAAAAATTGAAAAGTGCTTTAGTAATTCCCTGAATATCACAGTCGGTGTTCCACAAGGCACAGTGCTGGGACCAATATTGTTTCTTGTGTATATGAACGACATTGCTGACCTGAATAACTTTCACGGCCATTTAGTCTCATATGCAGATGACACTGCAATTGTTTTTATAAATGATACATGGGAAAAGGTATATGAATGTACTGAATTGAGCCTCTCTCAAATTCACAGTTGGTTAAATCACAGCCTTTTAACAGTAAATTTCCAAAAGAGTAATTTTATCACTTTCTCTCTAACTAATGAAGACCAACCTACCGAAAGATTCATCTCAACACATAGCTATTCTTGTGATGGAATTTGCCTCAGAGGTTGTCCACAGATTGAAAAAATTAATAAAGTAGAGTATCTCGGTGTGTTTGTAGATCAACACCTAAGGTGGGATGAACATGCTCTATATTTAACAAAGAAAACTAATACAAATGTTTTATTCACTACGCGAAATACTTAGCAGGAAAAACCTTTCCATAGTTTATAACTCACTAGCCGAGTCAATTTTAAGATATTGCATAGTAATATGGGGAGGTCTTTATCATAACGCTCAACAAAAATTACACTGTACTCAAAATTGTTTGCTAAGAATACTTTTCAAAAAGGACAGATTATATAATACAAAAAGTCTGTTTAAGGAATCCAAGCAATTAAATATCAAAAACTTATTTGCATATCATTGTTTGTTATATACCTATAGAAAGACAAAGCCAGTTGTGAATCCCTTCAAACACTATGTCACCCGATTCATAGAAAACAAATCAATTGATTTGCCGATTTTCAGGAAAAGTCGATTACAAAGATTCGTTTTTTTCATTGGCCCTAAACTATATAATGCACTACCTTTACGCATGAAAGACTTGAGAAGAGAAATGGCTTTCAAAACCAAAAAAAAGAACTAATAGTGTCTGCTGAAATCAATGTTGAGCTATACTTGTAATTTTAGCAAAAAAATTAATGCTGATCTGTAATATACCTGTAATTTTTGCATACTACCAAATACTTACCTAGTTTTGAGCTCAGAATCACTGTTTAGTACTTCAAAATCGATCTTATTAATCATTGTTTCTGATCTGTCGAACATTTCTGCATATTTTCTGGAAGTTCATCAAGAAATGTAAATACTTATACACAATAATGACAAACTATATTGTAAATTACCTGAATTTTGTTTTGGAAATAAATTTGATTTGATTTGATTTGATAAACTATTTACGTAACCCTCCCTCTACATTTATATGTGTATATATTTTGTTAAAAATCATCTCCATCTGAATCAAAATCAAACGAATCGCAGCAAATGAAAATTTAGTTCACAACACTCAATCATTGCCGTTTTTCAAAAAATTATTATGGTCCAGTTTTCTTCGAGAAACTAACATAAAATGTAAAAAACATTCTATTTAAAAATAACATCAAAATATCTGTTAAGAAAACGCTTTTTCTAATATAGACGAACATACAGGACAAAAAAATTCAACGATATAATCTCTTATAAAGGTAATTTAAAATTTTGAACTACAAGAAACTGCCGAATCGAGCACTAAGATGTGCTCCACTGAGTTCTAGCAGTTTGTCGGAGTCCTGATTTTTCCTTGTACAAGCAATAAATGCTTTGGAATGGGCTAGGCCCGGTAGACTACGCCAATACTCGAGTCTTTTATTATCTCTTCAGGATGTTATAACATTCTTGGCAGAGCTATGTGCTATACCGATTACCGGTTCTGGCCCAATGAACGTTATTTTGGCCCCCCTTTTGCTAGGGCGTTCGCTATTTCGTTCCCTTCTAGCCCCGTGTGACCTGGTATCCAGACTAGGTTAACATTGATGCGTTGTGCCAGTCGGTTTAAAGTTTCTCTGCAGTTCCATACTGCTCTGGGTTTAAAGTAGTTGGATTCAAGCGCTTTCAATGCTGCTTGACTATCTGAAAATATTTTTATTGTTTTTCGTGTGTGGTGACGATTTTTCAGCTCCCTTGCACACATTTCAATGTCATATACTTCTGCCTGGAATACCGTAGTTAATTTGCCCATACTGAATGAGCGTTTCACTACTGGGTTCATCCCGTATGTTCCGGCTCCGACGCCTTACAGAGTTTTGGAATCCATCGGTAAACCAACGTTCATTTGCCCTACATAGGTCAGTTTCATTCCGAACCCAGTCTTCTCTTTCAGGAAAAACCACAGTATAGGGCGTGTGAAGGCTGATAGTTTTGGGCATGATATCTGAGGGCATTCTTAGAATGTTGTGAGCTATTATTCCCTCCAGCATGCTGCTGCTTCTCATGACCACTGCCTGCGGTAGACTAATGGCCGCTTGGTGGAGTCTGTATATATCCCTAGAGTACTGAAAGAATGATTTTTCTCCAGTTATTCTCATTATTGTCCATATAATAAAAGGGCCTGTTTTCACGTTCGTGTCTCACATTATCGAAAGTTTCGCGGGAGATATTTGGGCATTATTGGCCAATGTCATGCTTAAGTTCATGTCCCATAAAAAAATATGAAGAAGATTTTGCAGACCCAACGATTATTGATGAATGAAAACACTTAAATAAATATATCGAAGAGTATCGTCATGAAATTCTGCCAAACTTTAATAGCCTTATATAACTTGAGAATTGTTTCTGTTTCGTTTCTAAACCGCTGTAATTCGTTTTCTTTAATTTCACGTGGTACTTATCTCCTGTTGAGTTTTATAAAAATATTGGCAAGTTTGGGATATTTATTCTTTGGAAACAAATTCACACGATTCTCTCAATTTTGCCTTACAAAAATATCTGATTACCCGTGTATGGAGTATAATTATTGACACTGACCGAGAGAGTTAATTATTACCTAACCGTTGTGGAAATTTGTCCATCTCCATACCCAAATCACCAACATTTAATCTAGTACTCTGTTTTTCATATCTGTTCATGTTTATTCGATACTTTTATTTCATATTTGAATTATCAGCGACATATACAAGGAATTTAAAAATATTCAACTCAACGGTCAATTAAGTGATGTAAGAGATTGGCCCAAGTATTGACCCCTGTCGTGAGTCTGATATCAATAGGCTGAAATCAACACTCTGAAATTTTATTCAGCACTTTGGACTATCACCATTAGGAATCTATTGAAGAGATACAATGCTAATAATTCAACAGTTATTAGTTATAGCGTTATATGGAGAGAAGTTGGTAATTTAACTTTATTACATCAAATGCATTACTGTAATCAACCACGATGACTGCAGTAATTTTATCACAATTGCAAGCTATGAATATAATATCTAGTACGTTCAGTAGGGCCACTGCATGACTATAATTTGACCAAAAACCAGATTGCATCATGGCCAAGATTTTATTGGTAGAAGGTGAGTTGAAGATAGGTTTCCCCAATACATCTAAAAACGGAAGTAGGAAAAAGGGGCACAGATCTTTCATCAGTTCTTCAACTTTTGGTATCTTTTCCACATACTGCAAACACATTTTTTCTTACCCACTCATTTATGAGATGTAGCAATAATTGACAGTAAATATTCATAAGAGAATTGTCGAAGATTATCAATTTCTCTAGCTATGCTCTTTTCTTGTAATATGAAGTTTAGTTACTCAGCTTACGTAATCAAAAATATACCACCAGAATGGGTGATGGATGATTGATGAATAAGTTCAGAAGTTTACACTGTTTTTAGTTCATTTACATTTTATTCAAGATCACTGGTTACTCTTCAACTCCACCAGTTAATTTTGTTCACCATTTATGAGCATTTTGACCTGATGATAACAATCAACCTCAAACCGTTATGTTTATTCATCAAAAATGGTAGTCACCTACTATGAAGTATTTCCACGAAAAAAAACGCGTTAGGTCCCCTGATCCTCTGAAACTTCTCAGAGCTTGTCACCTTCCGCATCTGAAATTCCGGTGCTCTCACCAAATACTGTCGTTCATTCGAAACTTATCCGGAAAGACCTCTGGCGATCTCCATCATCAAACAAACATCTGGCGAAACGACCGTGACGCTAAAACTCTTTCCAAAACTTCTCTTCGGCCTTTTGTATTACGACGACATTAAAAGAGCGCTTTTGTGATGGAAAAATTGACGAAGGTTCGAAGAGTAGATTGCCTTTCGATGGCACAATTAATATTTTTACGATTTGGGTGCCATCACCGTCTGATGAGCGTGGATGCAGTTAATCTGTGATTAGTCAGACTCGTATTCAAATTAGGATTTTATTAAAAGGTCTCAGTTTCAATAAATCGAAGTTTGTGCGATGACATTCAAGGACTTCGCGCGAATCTTAATGAAAAAAAAAAACGCCTGCTAAATTCCATTGAAGTTTCAGTGTGATGTCGATACTGTCCGTTTCATCAAAATTTATCATTGCGCCAATATTCCTCTCCGGGATATTGCTTGAGAACAGATTATACACAAATTTGAGCATAATTCATAAACATTCAGTAAATCCAAGGATTCCAACATGTACGCTATTGATTTTCGTTCTCGACATAATAGAATGGCCATCGTAGCACGATTTTTTATTTTTAACTTCATACATGTACGATTAGTTGTGGGGATTGTGAAAAAAGTAGGTTGGTCAAGCTAGAAAGACATTGAAAATATGGCCCAACGAGCATACCAGATATCTGAAACCAAAAAAGTTACCACTATTCGATTTTTAAGTTCATAGATGCACGATTAGTTGTAAGGATGGTGAAAATAGTACGTTGGTCAGGCTAAAAACACCTTGAAAATATGGTCCAACGAGTATATCAGATATTTGAAACCAAAAAAGTTCAGTTTACATGTTTTATTTCATTTCTTCCGATAGGCTCATTTACAAATTGAATACTTTATTCCCGGTTTCCAACTTCGCCACGCAAAGTTCTCAGTTCAACTGTTTCATCTATCTTCTTTTTACATAAGCTATGAGTATCCTCATCTATGACTAACATTGCCTTTCCAATAAATACCTTCATACAAAAAGGTTCACAATAATTAATCCACAATACACAGGGTATATAATGATAAGCTTCCCACATCCGGCCCCCCTAACATAAATTTGACCCTATCAAATGTCCCCAATTCACTCTGAAATGGAGAGAAAGTATAATAATATATATTTTTCTTGTTTTACACAGGACAATGTCTTTTAACTGTCAACCTTCATAACACAGGGCAATATCTTTCAATTGTCAGCCTTTATAACACAGGACAGTGTCTTTCAACTATCAGTCTTTATAACAGAAGACAATTTATTTCCATTTTGAACCATTTTCCACAATAAGGAAGGATTACTAAAATTCTTTGAAGAACTGTGACTTCAGGAGGTGTCGAGATTTGAGATAATTCAACTGATACACTGAATGGGGGGATCAAGGCAGACGTTCGAGGCTCCGGTACGCGAGAATTTTTTTTCATAAGTACTTGGATCTCTTTAGGTGACCACACGCCTTGTTGTAAATCAAGTGTGATATGAGTTGCCTACATGCCAATCCCGATGTATAGTGCCGGGGTGGTTCTGTAGGTTTTCCGGGTTTTCCTACAGCTTAAAAATTAATACACTACCGAAAACATTAGTAAGTCACCTCTGAGCGACACGGCAAATAAAAATAATAGCCGTCCTCTACCTGCACAGGCTATGCCTTTGGGTACACTCTATGAGCGTTTATGAGGGAGTATTATTATTATTAATTATAATTATATTAATTATATTATGGCATGTTTGTCATTTAGTTTTCTCACAACGAAGTCCTACCAAGGGTTTATTTCGGTTTGTAGTATTATGGAAGTGAATAACTGATTTCAGATGAATAATTTGTTTTTAATAGCACTCAACATCAAACAAATCATTTGGAAAATATCCAGTACAGCAGCTTTTTTGTTTATACTGTTACTAAAGAGTTGTTTTTTCTTAAATGATAAGTCTTTTAGTTTTCTCACAACAACGAAGTCCTACCAAGGGTTTATTTCGTTTTGTAGTATTATGGAAGTGAATAACTGATTTCAGATGAATAATTTGTTTTTAATAGCACTCAAAATGCGACAAATCATTTGGCAAATATCCAGTACAGCAGCATATTTGTTTATACTGTTACTAAAGAGTTGTTTTTTCTTTAATGATAAGTCTTTTAGTTTTCTCACAACAACGAAGTCCTACCAAGGGTTTATTTTGGTTTGTAGTATTATGGAAGTGAATAACTGATTTCAGATGAATGATTTGTTTTTAATAGCACTCAAAATCCGACAAATCATTTGGCAAATACCCAGTACAGCAGCTTATTTGTTTATACTATTACTAATGAGTTGTTTTTTCTTTAATCATAATTATATTCAGTATCCACTTTCTATGAAACATACGTTTGCAAGGTACCAATAACTCACCCATCATTATACCGTACAAATGCAGAATACTGTATCTGTTCTCGAATGTTGCATATATCCATAGTTTCTCAAATATTAGAAATTGGATACAGTACGTTGCAATTTCCTAACCGCATTCCCGCGTGTATGCCTATCCCTGAATACTTGATGCATTAACTTTCAGAAATACATTAGGTTTTCTCTAGTTCTCCTAAAACTTGGAGCTTGTTTTGAAAAATCCATTTATCAATTTTTAAAAAGTCTTCCACTGGTACTTTCTATTGCTGCTAAAAATAAACTCTTTGAGGAACGAACAGTTCATTACGATAGATGGTAAAGAACATTGGTCCCAGTTTGATTCCTTGGGGCACTCCATATGTCACTACTTCTGGATCACTCAGATAACTCTTCAATAAGTTATATACGCGTATTCCACGGTTTTCTGAGTCTGTCAGCAGTTTACTATGGGTGGCTATGTCAAAAGCTTTGGACGGATCGACAAAGATGCAAAGCTTCATAAATGTTAGATGTTACGGCTTGTATTGCTGCTTCTATTGATCTTCCCTCTCGGAATTCATACTGCCATGCAGCAATCAGCCTGTGCTTTATTTTTTCGATTTCTTTTTCAATATTTAACATTAGTGAAATAAACCTTTGGTTTATCAAATAAGTTTGCTTCCCTTTTTTATATGAAGGTTTCATTATATCCAGTCTCGAAGCATTCGTTATTTTTTGGTTTTCAGATCCTTTATGATGTAAACTTCAAATTTTGTCAGTAGAAAAAATCCATTTGATGATTTTCGAGATGCTATTGGCATATTTATAGCTGTCCTAGTAAAGAAAAATGTATTCCTTACATTTCTCATTTTTCAGTACAAGTTCTTACTGAAAGTCATTAGTCACCAAAAAAATATCTATTCAGGAACATAATGATGTGTTATCAAAACAAAATGAGGGTAGTCAATTAAATTATGTACACTTAGAATTTGAACCTTCACCTATCCCATTTCCATTTCAAGTCAAAAGAATTCAGTGAGTTCACGATAAAATCGCGTTAAAGTTCTGAAATTTTCCCATGAGGGTGCCATAGAGAGTAAATTAAGGAAATGTGAAATGTAAACGAGGTAACTTTGTAACGATATGCTGGTTTTTGTATCTCTATTCATTATTCCGTTAGGAGAACACCAACTGATGGCAGCATGTTGCGTTTTCTCCTGAAGCGAAATAACGAGCGAATTGCATAGAAATTGGGGCTGGTGGAACGCTTTCAGGTATTTGTCAGACTCAAACAAAGCTTAACGATTATATAATCGAAACATCTGCTATGAACAAGGCTATTCGAGTCCAAATAACTCAACGGAATTTCTCAACAAACTCACTGAATTCTATGAATCGAGACCTAATGATTTTGCGAGAAGGGAATCTATCGAACATGAAATGGCACAAAGATCCTCTCGTCAGTTTGTTCTAACCAATTGGTTTTGTAGATATCAAGTCATGTTTAGTATTGAAACATCCTCTATTTTAGCTTGTATGGAATAATATTCACAGAATAACAGATATCCGGGCTTGGTTCATCTCAACTCTCATAACACTTGAAAGATGTGATACCAATTTTCTAATGAACGTTTTCTTCCTTCTTTCTTAGATGTTTGTTTTCATGACAAAAATTCAGCAAGCCCTACTATGTGAAAACTATTGGACAATCTGTTCAAAAAGTTTGGCCGGCGAACACATTATTGAAACTGGTCTATAGATTTCTACATTGATTTTATCACCAACTTTAAAGATAGGAGTCAAAAGACCAGTTTTCCATTTTGTTGGAAATATATCTCAACCTCATGTATTTCTTCTTCTCTTTCAAAAGATCTCCGATTTCATCGTGGGAATTTACTGCAGCCCTCGTATGTTTTATATTTCAACTATCGTTTCATTTATCAATTTGTCAATCGTTTCATTGACATTCATCTTCTCACTCGAAACACCTTTCCAATTGCAATCCCTAACTGCACAACTTACAAAAACAAAGCAAGAAAATTCTGTATGTGAAATAAATTAGATAAATTTGAACATCGAATCCAAACATCGGAGAAAAAAAAGAATACCTTTTTTCGAACATTTTTTGCGTGATCTAGACCAAGTCCGTGCCGTCCTTCATAAATATAACAGCGTTGTCACGTCTCACAAAGATTTTTCCATTTCTGGACCATGCCGATGAATATCCATATATATCTTGCGTACTTTTCAACAGTTTATATGCTTTATCAGTTAGGTTCTCATTAATGAATATTTTTGAGTCCTTGAGAGATGTCCCAGCAGCATACACTTCATTTTTCTTCAATAATGAGACAAAAGTAATGATGATTGTTTTCGTTCTATCCTCCCTCGATCTTCCTATCATATGAACGTTATAAATATCCGCTGGATTATACTTGACTGTCATAGCATCATTGATCTCAGTAAGGATTGGAGAGTGAATTTTCCTTCGGTTCCTCTTTACTTCTCACTAGTGTCAGTGAGTTTCCCTTGGAATGTTGTTGAATTATCTCGATTTTCATACCAAGTTTTTCAACAATTTTTCTATTGTGTTCAGTTACTTCAGCTGAGGTTTCAAGTTTATTGGTAACACCACCAAATTTAGCTTCAATATACCATCAAACTTTTTACCGTCAATTCCGTCAATTCGTTCGTTATTGCTTTTCTCCATATCGCAAATTTTGTTAGCTAGTTTGTTAATTTGATCCTCGATTTTGTTTTTGATCTTTGGAGTTACTTTATTAATTATGGCTTCCAAAGCATTTTAATCCAAGAAACCACTCCTAATAGTTGTCTTGTTTTGGACATTTTGAACATAACACAACACAAGTTTTATAAAATTAGCAACAGTGCACTTACTATTCGTAGAATCGAACTTCTTTATTGCACAACTGTGGTAGAGGTAGTGGATTTTCTTAAGAGCTATGACGTTGAATATATCTCTTACTCACACTCATTGCCGATACGTAAATTTGT
The DNA here is from genome assembly GCA_958502065.1 of Chrysolina americana. NCBI lineage: Eukaryota > Metazoa > Arthropoda > Insecta > Coleoptera > Chrysomelidae > Chrysolina > Chrysolina americana. The sequence goes on from OY293414.1 coordinate 80,075,337, forward strand.
CCTCTGCTACGGTATGAGTCATAGCTCTTGAAAAAATCCACTACCTCTGATTGTAGCAATTTTTTTCAATATCCACTTGATCTGACAGGTTCACTATGATATAAACTTCACAGTAATCACAAGATATCAATTTTCGTTAGCAGAAAAAACACACAAATACACGATTTTAAAGGAGCTCACAACTGCGCTGTTCACATTAGCATGAATTCAGATAAATAAATATTGTTTCCGTATGATTTCAGTATTGTATTCATTATTCGGTATTGTATCAACTTTCACTACAAATTGGTCGTAATAATAGGTTCCATTTCCAAACAGTAAATGAAAACTTTCAAGGTAACGTCCAACAGTTCATGAAACGAAAAATGCCCTCTACCCCACTGCACAATGTTTTATGAAATAAAGAGTAATTTTTACTTAAATAGAGATTTGTTTAACACTGAAGAATTCCCATTTTGGAGAAATCTGGCGTGTACAGAATCTTTTGTTTAACACCCAATAATACTCAGCTTTATACCGATCAAACTGGTAGATTTTACAAAACACGAATTAAAGAACACACACATCATCAAAAATGGAAATCACGATCATACTTTCGGGATTTTCTCAAAAACTAAAACCGCACCCAACCATGAATCAAATGTAGACATAAGGCATATTTGTAACAAAGGTATAGTCTTGAGTCTTAGCGAATGTTTCAAAAAACACAAACTCAACCTCACTTAACTTGACCCTATATGTGAAGATTGCTCAGACAAAAAGGTAGGGACTGAAGGATTTCTAAGATAACATTTTAATTTTTTCAGAAGATTCGTTTCAGTAACTAGTGTACCTTTCTTTCTGAATATAAGTGTCCACAGAAAAAAAATTCAAATATGAAATTCCTCACACATTTCTCGAGACCTCCAAAAAATAAATGTTTGAGCTGGCTCTATTGGGAAATCATATCGTGGTCTGTCATATACACAGATCTGACACCATTGGACTTTTTATGGGGATACCTCAAACAGAAGGTGCATTAAACACCACCCTACCCTGATAGGGTAGGTATTTTTCATTCAAGTTACAGTATTCTTTCAATCAAATTATAAAATTGACATTTACTATCTAACGTCACTTTCAACGTATTTCCACGGAAAAGTAATATAATCTGCGAATACCAGAAATGTTCAGTGGATTCTCCAGCTTTCATTACTTATATGGGTGATATTGTGAAATGCATTTTCTACCCTCCACTGTTCGTTTATTTGTTTTTTCCACCAGAAATCTTCCTACGGTCTTTGACAACAACTATCCACTCCAAGACAATAGCGAAGGAAACATTCAGAAACGAAATTTAATCTATATGAAACGCAATTTTGATTTGACCTAAAATTTTGCTGTTTTCGTAAACATTGCATTATACTCAAGATGAGCGTTGCACTGTGTTTTATTGGATTTTCTCCGCACATATATTTCGTTCTCCTTGAGAAGGTTGTAAATATCTTGATATATTTTGTATATGCTGAGATTTTCGATTTGAACATTTCACAAATACAGTGCAATGTATTTGAATTGAAACATTGAAAACAGCGTATCTTGTATAAATAATATTAAAAGGGACAAATTTCATAAATTTATGGTACTTTTGAGAGAAAAAAATATTTCCTACAATAATTTGAGAAAATAAATTCAGATAAAGTTCCGTAGTGGAAGTAGAATCATTCATTGTGTTGAAGATTGAGGATTGAGAAACGGAGATTCTTCGATATAGTCTGGTCAGTACGGCAACGCTGCATTTGATATTTGACAGAACAAGAACAAAACATTTATGTTTGTTTTCGTATTTGACTCATTGAAGTGTTTTTTCGTGAATGAAGAGCAAATTCTGAGTCGATTTGTGTAAAACCATCGTTAGTTTCATTATTAAGCAATGGTGAAGCATTGTGAAATGTGTAAAAGACTATTTGAAGCTGGAAATCAAAATATGTCATTTCATAGATTAGCTACCAGTGTCGTAAATATCGAGAAAGAGAAAACGAATTGTAATCGAGTAAAATTATTGAATTATGAAAAAACATGTCAGTTAGAGCATCCTCATCATTCATTCAATAAGGGACAGATTCTTATTTTGCCAGAATTCTGGCTCCTATACCAAAATACTCAATGAACAAATTTTAAGATGTTTTATTTTTTCTTAATGAACCTAGTTCGAAATCAACCACTTCCTTAAAAAATTGAACAAATATAACTTCAATATCAAACATGAAATAGAACTATTGATACTAATATAATAATAATAATATAATAATAATAATAATAATAATAATAATAATAATAATAATAATAATAATAATAATACTCCCTCATAAACACTCGTTGAGTGTACCCAAAGGCATAGCCTGTTCGGGTAGAGGACCGCTATTATTATTATTTGCCGTGGCGCTCTGGGGCGACTTACTGATATTTTAGGTGATGTATTCACTTTTCAGCTGTAGGAAAACCCGGAAAACCTACAGCACCACCTCGGGTGGTCGGTGTGCACTCCAAGCTAGCACTAGACGAGATTGGCGTCTAGACAACTCACAATACACTTGCTTTTCAATAAGGCATGCGGCCGCCTATCGAATCCGATATAAAGTAGTTGAGAAAAATTCTCGTACCTACATCGGATTCGAACCGACTATCGCTATGCTGGAGTTTCGAACGGCCTGTGCATTAGACCGCTGATCCACCGACCACCTATATACCTATATACTTAGACGCATTTCCTAGAATTGAGATATGTACCAATGAAACAGTCGTTTCCTAGCAGAAAATCCAAGAAATTATTATGAAAAATAACGACAACATTGAAAATTACTAAGACACGTTCCTAAGTTCCATTTCTACTAAATTATTATCCTAAAAATGTCTCTCTCAGTCCGAGTTACTGAAAATATCTCTTCACCACCGAAAAATCAGAAGAAAGATGCAAAAAAATGCGCCAATTTCAACAATATCTTTGAATTATGGGCTCTCGTCATTTAATAATCTCGACTACCAGCTCTTTCGCCAATATTTCATACTTTACGACCGTCTAGAACTGTTAAAAATAGAAAACTCCACAAAAATTCAAACACCACTCCGAGCTTTGTAACTTCAATATCAATTTACTAAGAGTTTAACTTCTCGCGTAATTTCAATTCAACTAGCTTAAATTGATGCGCCAGCCTGCAGATAGGTAATCGATTTAACTCCGTCTACCAAAAGTAGATCTGAACCAATTTCAGAGGCTGTCACCCAAAGAAAATTCCGTCTATATTCATTATGTATGAAGAATTTCCTTTTAGAGCGACGAAAAGGCATGCTGCAAAAGAGGAAAAACAACTAAAATGTTGAAACGAGAGTATACGGTTTTTCCTTTTATTTCTCGTCGGCACATTTTCCCCGTGATATTGATGTTGAATAGATGTAGACCATACTTAGTCTCTTGATACTCGCGCTAATATGTTTTTCTTCCATTTACTCGGTGTCCTATATGCGTACGGTTGCGGAGAGATGTGCCAAACCGTATGAGATCAAACGAACGTCAGAACATGTACCAATCTCTTTTTTCCAACCATTATAGATAGTGTTTATGCTACGAATATTTTTGATGAAATCGGAATACCTCTTTCTCCATACATTATCTGATGTCAAAAAATACTACAAGAGCAATCTCTTTATTCGAGAGAGATTGGGTGGAACATAAAAAAATATCAAGATTGTTTTGCATTCAATTTGAAGGAGCTAGGTTGTACCGACTTAATGCAATTGGACATTATTGACAATAATAAACCAATAATTTGACCAATAGTTTGACTCAGATAGAAAATTAAAGACATTATCAAAGAATGGCGCGATAATGGTATCGTTTCAGACACTAAAAGTTCGTATGCTAGTCCAGTGATTCTTGTACCAAAAAAATCGGGAGGAAAGCGTTTGGTGATTGATTTCAGACGTTTGAATAAACAGACTCAAAAATTAGTGTATCCAATTCCATCTATAGATGAACAGTTCGAGAATTTGAATGGGTATTGTTTATTTTCTACTTTAGATCTTGCTCACGGCTACCTACAATTTCCATTAACTGAGCAAGCCAAAACAGCATTCATAACACCAGATGAAGGAGGTCAGTTCGAACGTATGATTTTTTGCTCCAGTCGAATTTTGCAAATTGATGACATGATTAATAAACTTGGTCATGTTTTAGAAGCATTGAAGAGAGCCGGTTTAACTTTGAAACTTCGATAGTGCAGGTTTCCGACACCGAAAAATGCTATCGAAGTCAGATGATTCATTGGATTAACAGGTTATTTCCGTAGATTTGTCAAGGGTTATGCGAAAATTGCAAAACCGCTAAGTGATCTGACTAGGAAAGATAAAGATTTTATTTGGGCCATCGAGCAGAACAAAGCTTTTGAAACACCTGTCAACATTTTTTGCTCTAATCCTGTTCTTAAATTATATTCTGCACATGCAAAAGTAACAGAACTCCATACAAATGCAAGTTCTACAGGCATCGGAGGATTCTGTTCCAGTATATTTCATATCGAAAAAGACGAATGACTGTGAAGCAAAGTATCATTCTTCAAAACTAAAGTTGATGGCAATTGCACGGTGCGTTAATAAATTGCGAATGTTCAAAAAGTCAAAACCCTCAAATAGCTAGATGGTTTTACTTACTTCAGGAATTTGATTTTGATATTAAATTCAGGAAAGGAGCGAAAATGGAACATGTAGATGCATTATCCAGAGCCCCAGTACGAGAAAAAGGAGACATAAGAGAGGAGTTGGAGCAAAAATTTTGAATTCTTCAGATTACAATTGAAGATCTGATACTTACCTTCCAAACAAGTGATCCTACTCTGCAAAGACTCATTGAAATCCTTGAAAAGGAAGAAGATGACAGATCAAATGAAGAAAAACATGATATTGCATGCTATGTTTTAGAAAACATTTGACTGTTAAGAAATGTAAAAATGGAAAACGAGAAAATACAGTACCAAAAGGGATGAGAAAAGGCATTGTAGTACGTGTCATGATCTTTCAGGACCTTTTGGGATAGACAGAACGGTAAGAAAAATTCAGTAAACCTATTGGTTTCCGAAAATGAGGAGCTTTGTTGAGAACCATATAAAAACCTGTTTCAAATGCATAACCAATAAAGTTCCTACAGGAAGACAACCTGGGGAACTCCATCCTATTCCTGCACCAGTACATCCTTTTTCGAGAATTCATATTGATCATATTGGACCATTTATCAAAAGTTGAAGGAAAAATATGTACATTCTTGTTGTGGTATGCTCATTAACAAAATTCGTGAAACTTTATCCAGTGACGAATACAACATCTCAGATTACCGTAAGAAAGTTAAAGAAATGCATCGAGCTATACGGCTCTCCTAGTCAAATAGTAAGTGACAGAGTGCCTTGTTTCACTTCAAAGGAAATCGATGAATTTTGTAAAGACTTCAATATCAAACATACCCTCAATTGTAGCAGATGGCCTCAAGCTAATGGTCAAGTGGAGAGGTTAAATATAACTTTAATTCACATTTCATCAAGCTACACCGAAAAAGAAAGAGTGGGATAATGTTTTGCCCAAAGTTGAAAAGCATATCAATTTAGCTTTCAATAAAACTGCCGGAAAAACTCCTTTCGAAAGTTTACATGGATATTTGCCAACATTTGGAGAAGATAAGCTAGCAGAATATGTAACTGGAGTAAAATGGAATCCACCAGAAGATATTCAAAATGAAATAAGAAAAGGATACTGCAAGAACAACGGAAGTACAAAGATAGATGTGACAAAAGACGATTCAAAGGCGTTGAGTATGAAGAAGGAGAAATTGTTTTCGCAAAGAACGTCATAAAGGTCCATTCATTATACTCAAAAAACTACCAAGTGATGCTTATCGCATAAACAATTTAGTTCCTTAACTTTACATCTACTTTTCATGTTTATCAACTTAAATCTTTCAATTATACCGGAGATGAAGAACAAGACGAAAATAATGAACAAGACGACAATGACATACAGACATATACCGACGATACTCAAGAAAATGATAAACAACACGAAACAACTGACACAGAAATAGTTTCATCCAATGATGAAGAAAAGAGTATGGAAGATGAAGAAGAAAGATTACGAAGAAGACAGGAATGGTGTAATCAGAGACCGAGAAGAAATATTCTATTGCCAAAAAGAATAATGTGTTTGAAATAATTATTTTGTATGTTGAGTAAGATCACTCAATATTTTCAGGATAGGCCGAATGATATCTTATTTTTGGTTGCTTAGCAAGAGACTTTAACAGCCAACAGAAGTCGAAACTTGTGCGAAGTAAGGATTAACGAGGTCTTACCTTTTAACGTGCGATTCCTAGTAGTGAAATAGGGAATAAATGTTCTGCGACATAACAACATTCACAACGATTGACAAAGAGAATCGTATCATAAATACTGAAGGCTGAAAGTGAAAGAGTAGCCCTTTGAAATACCTATTTTAGATTGAGGGACTTCAGCTTTCCATACAATGGTATCTTATTTTCTACTACGCCTAATTTCAAACTGTCCTATACACAACTGAATAATGAAAGCTTCACTACTAGTCTGGAAACCATTGAAACTGGGGAATATGATTGGAAATAGAACAACTACGATTCTGGTAATAGCAGACATTGGAGTCATCAGAGAAGGTCTCGTTGACAAAATTTAATGGGATTCCTAGTCAAACACAGGTCTCAATGTACTCGTGGAACTAATGTTAGTTGTTAAAGGTAGCTTTTGATTGCAAATCCGCACCAACCAATCTAAATTTAAATGTGCAGGATAAACAACGTCGCTCGGCTCTGAGCTCTCTGACGATGGAAATGGAGAATTGTGAGAAACTGTTACTTTCGAGTGTACCTAACGCAAATTGGATATCACCAGTAATAATGCCCGTAATGGTGTCGAATAATGTACTGCATTTGCATTTGCATGTACTTATGAGATTCCATTCCAAGTCGCAGATCTTATCAAAATCCTGAAATCCTCGTTCAGTTTCTCGTAGCGAATTATCGAAACGGGGTGTAGCGATCTACAGGGTGTTGTATGCAGAAATATTCAAGATGATATTTATAATATTTTGGAACTCATCGGAAAATACTATATGCGTACTGTGGAATAAAAGTTTCATTTCATTTCATTTGGGTGAAGCCAAACATCATTTTGTTGAGTGAAATACTAACAAAAGACATCGAAGATGCTGAAATAAACATTGTGAAGTATGGAGGTATTCACTATCATCCTTCAAGCAGACACACGAAAGGAATTTTTATACAAAATGTAATATAAACTATTATACTCCCGTGAATGAGGGGTGAATAATGCCATTTCATAATGAGTCATAGTGGTTGGAAATTGGGACAACATTTTGGAAAAATCTTGACGTTTGGGTTATTCGATTTCTCGCATCATTTTTACTGACGAGGCTAAAATTTTAGACTCGATGAAGTAGTAAATATCCACAATATTCATGTCTGTGCTGTAGAAATCCCGCAAGAGATTAGACAAAACTATCATCAGGAGCAATCTAGCCTAATTGTGTGGACCGGAATAGTGGAAAATGAAATAATTAGAGCATTTTTTTTTTTTCGAGAATATAAATGGCGACACGTACTTACACTTCTTGTGAATCAATTTAGAAGGTTATATAGACTCCGGTCCTTCAATCATTCGTCAGCGTCTTTGATTTATGCACGATGATGCTTCACCTTATTTTCGTTCAACTGTGCTTTATTTTTCAAACCTACGATTTTCAAATCGGTGGATTGGCAGAGCAGGTCCAATACCTTGGCCTCCTCGCGAACCAGATTGCAACCCGCTTGACTTTTTTTCATGGGAGTATTTCAATAACCTAGTTTATGATGCAGTACCAGTTCCTTTCATTGAAGCACTCCGTCAACGGATCATTGATCTTTCTAATTCAAAAAAAATGCAAGAAACGAAAATGTTCGATTTTTTATGACCAACTTGATTGTGATGTGAAAGGCATGTACGTTTTCCGAACATTTGATGCTTATTGTAGGCACAATTCAAAACTTACGATTTTTTTCTGGCAACTTGCAATGTCTGTAGCATAGGAGGTTCATTTTAGGACACATGTTCATAAAAAAAATACTCATTTTGACCTCAGGAATACACCTTTGAAATATCTGTATTGAACTGATGAACACCCTGTATATTAATATGTTATAAATTTATTTTGTATGTAAATATCAAATTTGTATCGAAAATATTGTATATAATTAGTGAAATATGCCAGGCTTCATCGAAAACTTTGCCTATTGTATATTATTTATATAAATCGGGTAGACAGAAACATGAGACGGTCTCTCTCAACAAGTTTTTGTAGATTTGGGCGTCTTGTTGATGTCGATAATATTATAGAAATTGTAATATGCAAATCGTTTATTAAAATATTCTCAAAAGTTCGAACTTCAATTTTTATTCACGTTTATTTTCCCGTATATTGAACTCATAAAGCACAAAATTGTCGGAAATCAAACATCAAATATTGAAAATTGATCAATACAAGTAAATTCCAACTCAAATGATCTATTTTCTAAGTGAGAACAAACAAATTATCATGAAATATATTCAAAATTGATTAAAAATAGGTCAAATAATGTTTATTTCTCATTGCGCATATCAAGTTTAAGTCCATGCACTGTGGTTTTTAAATTGTCTGGGTAAGATTACTCCATTCCAATATACTGTGAGGTTATAAATGACGATTGTCTATGAAATAGATAAAAGTGCACTTTTGGTACTATTTTTGATTTATTCACACTAAAAATGTTCAAATTACAACAAATGTTTTGTTCCTTTCGTTGTGAGGTATCTGCTACATGGATAGTTTCGTTTTATCTAGGTGAGTTAATTTTTCTTGTTGATTCTTACTATGACTAGTTCTGATCTTAGGGAATCCTTGCTTTTGTTTTCCATTATTTAATTTTTACGATATTTCTCCTCTCGAAGTTTGTCAGCTTTCTCTTTCCTTCTTTTTTTCCTCAACTGAATCCACGTTACCACTCTGCGTTTTTAATCACTTCACAAACTTCTTGACTCTCAAGATTTTTATCATTAACACTACCTAATTACTATTATCAAAGAAACTTATCAAATCGAAGTTTGTCAGCTTTCTCTTTCCTTTTTTTTTTCCTCAACTAAATCCACGTTACCACTCTGCGTTTTTAATCACTTCACAAACTTCTTGACTCACAAGATTTTTATCATTAACACTACCTAATTACTATTATCAAAGAAACTTATCAAATATTATTACATATAAATACTGTATTTGGTCAATTAAACTTGTTCTTTCTTTTTTAATAAATGATATTTTATGATTTTATTTGCATTTTAAATTTCATAACTCATGTATTTAAGAACCATATGCATTATGATTTATTTAAATTTTCTAAAAAATTAGAAAATATCGAAATGTACCGTCACATTTCGATATTTTCAAATTTTTAAAATCAAAAATGTTTCAAAATATGTTACTATTGATTGCTAATTTCAATTTATCTAGCTCTCATAAGATTTTCCATCCTAAAATGATTTCGATCAATCTGAACGCTGTGATATTTAACTAAGACCATACCTGCTACTTTTCTTGTCGACTTTGAAAGGTTATCAACTGTACAAGATGATGACCCAAAAATATTCCAGTCCATATAAAGTATCTAATTGGGTCTTTACTCATTTTGTTGATGATATTGCGTTCTAAATTTTACTAAATATTATATCGTAACAATATGTTTTAACAGTGTTTCTAGAAGGTGAGGAAACTCAAGTCCAAAGAATTTGAATGATGCAAAAATCAACTGAATGATATATAACTTGGACTCTCTGGTGACGGATTTCAAATATTCATCAAATTCGTCATCAACGACTATTAAGAAACATTCCTAAACACGATTGTTTCAATTTTTGATTGAGTTATAACCATTCCCAAGAAATATAATAATACAAAGGCATTGAGTTGGCAATTCAAAGCAGTTCGTAAATAACGGAAAATCACCACTGATTAAGAATGCGAAACATGTACTGGTTATTTCTTTGGATCCATCTATCGTTGTTATTCCTTATCTGCTTCGGCCTTAATAGGAGTGATTCTCTTAAAGCCGCCATCGCATCGCATCAAAAGCTTCATCATTTATCAGTGGCGTAGGGAAAAATGAAGCCTTTTTGTGATTGCAGAAAATGATCAGATGGTTAAGATATGCACGAAAACATTTTTCATTGGCTTCCTCAGTGACCTCTTTGTTCTTTGTTCATTCAAGAAATCATACTGAATAAGAATGAAGCTTTCGTAAATTTTGTCGTGAAACTATTTAGACTTTGCAATACTTGTGCTTGAGTTTTCAGATTGAAATTTTGGTTTATTTTCAAATGAGGTTCTGAATTATAACAACTGAATGGTATGACATGATAATGAAGAAGTAAATCTGAACCGATTATATTCTATTATTTATGAATAAGTTTTGCAAAAAATATTGTTTGTTCCAGATTGATGAAATCTGGTGTATAGTCATAAAAATTCCCAAATAAATAACTTTTTCAAATAACTTTTATCGAAATTCGGTCAAAAAATAAGTAACATTTCTGAATTTTTTTGTGAAGAAATTTCAATTTTTGATTTTGTGGAGTAGTTTTTGTTTTATTTAGTTTTTCGAATATTTCAACCTTGCTTGAAAATGGAAAAATGCCTATTCAATGAAATCTCCACAAGTGAGGGAGGACAAATTATTCACTTGGCCCCGACGAATCACTACTTGTCAAGGTATCGTATTCTGAAATTTTGCCATCTGATCAGATCAACTGGAAAATAACCCTCTTTTTCAAAAACCATTGACGTTTTGAAGATTATATCTACCTCCCTTATCAAAACTCACTGAAGACTCTATTTTCATTATGTTTGGAAATATTTACATCTTTTTTTGACTGTTGAGAGTTGAAACACCCAATAATAGACCACGTCATGTACTTACCGTTTTTATTTTGGCTTCAGTGCGTATTCTACAATGACAAAGCTAAATAGTTTTAGTATACGAGAAACAGTCCTAGTTGATGTAGCAACTTCTGACATTTATAAATTAATAATATGAAATAGTATGCATGCTTATGAAAAGTTAGATCTAGTTGACGACCAAAGTTGTTCACTTCTTGTCGCCTTCACCAAAACTTCGAAAGTTACCTTCGCCAAATCTTAGAAAAACCACCAAATCTTGGGTAGCTCGAGTACCTTCGCAAAATATTAGAAAAGAACCAAATCTTAGGTAGCTAGAAGGATGATGTCTTCAGCTCGAGAAGCTTCGCAAAATATTAGAAAAGAACCAAATCTTAGGTAGCTAGAAGGATGATGTCTTCAGCTCGAGAAGCGGTCTTCTTCGATGCCATCTCCATAGCTCCATCGCCTACAGTCTCATGTGTGAAACTCGATGAAAGGGGTCGGGAAATCGCGTTAGATCCTTTCATGTAAGCACAATTTTGTCGAGCTCCCCAAAAGAATCATTCAACTTCATCATTTTACCACGGCAAAAAAAGCCGTTATAATATTCAAAAAAGTGACAATTTACAGTGAAACGACATCATCATTATCATTTTAATATACAAGTTTAATAATTACAATATTTCACTTCAGTCTTGTTGAAATGAAGGAATTCTTGATTAATTGTTATTTTATCAACCAGTGTATTAATAAGGGCGATCAATGATAGGAATATAAAATGCGTTTATTATATTATATTTTTCCCTCGACCTCATTCGAAATAAGATATTTTTCACCAAATAATAATAAAAGCGGCTTTTTAGTAACACCTGACAAGCTTGAAAGTTGTACTTTTACTGTTTAGGTAGAAAAAGTCCACGCAAGTAATAGTTTCCGCAAAAAAAATACCATATAATTATTGTTCATGAGTACCTAGTTTTGATTTACGATTCGATTAAATTTTATTACCGTCCCATTAGTTGTGATATCTCTTGAGGGGTTGAATTGAGAACATTATTTTATAGGACAGACCGCTCATAATTTACAACTAGGAAGCTGCTCCTGATTTTTTTTGCTTGAATTCAGCAACACCATGTACGTACATACGTATATCAAATTGTGTTTGGTATTTCGTCCAAAAACTGTCAGTTATTCACCAAAAAAAAGTTAAGGAACTCAACTGGAACTCTGAACAATAAAATTCAACCCCATAAAAAAGATCTAGCATAAAATAAAATACTGGAAAAATTATTTATATTTATCTCTTCACGAGTGTATGTTATCTCCAAAATCATAAATTCCTACCTAATTTCCAATTTGAGAAAAAATAGGGAGTTCTCTGTAATATTATACATTTGTGTGAAAACCGAGAACTAAACCTAACGTAGTCAATTACTATTCGTTTCAGATGTAAATTATTCTTATGTATGTAAAACCACTATTTACTCCAAATAAGTAATTCTGAATATTTATCAGTTACGTAGACCTAGATCAGTAGTTGTTTCTTGAAAAGTAATACTAACAATTTTTTTGTTTTTTTATTTTGTTTTATGCATTTGAAACATTTCTTTTTTGTTTCCTACAGTGTCCTGAAGATTTTTAAATTAAACATGAGAGAACAAAAATTTACATATTGAAAAATAGTAACGAAAAATTTTATTAGTTATGAAATGAATACGGAGTACCCTTCTCTAGAAGCGTTTCCACCAAGTGCAAAAATAAAGGACAACATCTGTCAGAAAACAACTACTTCCCTGACTATTACCACGACGAATATTGAACTACATCTGACAGATATTTGTGCAACGTTCAGTGCAAGTTCTTCCAATGTAATGAAACAGAAGATTATCCTTCATTTGGCTGGGAATGACCACCTGCAGACATGCATGTTTCAAGGTTCTGCGTCTCATCAGTGTCAGGGTAGGTCAGACAACATTATTATTGTCCTGTCCCTACCAAATGAATAATAATCAACTGTTTAACTGATATTTCTCCACGGATGAAACTACATCCCATAACTTCTTCAATTTTTTTGTTCGAAATATCACATGAAATTCATAATAAAAACAAAGATTGTCATTTTGTATATTGATTGTAGACCCGGTTAGTTCACTCAATGGATGGCTAGGAGAATCCATTTTCATAACAAACCGATAGAAGGAGCAGTAGATTAAATTTACTTGGATAATAATTTAAAATAAACACCTAGTATTGGAGTATTAACAGTTGAGTCGTAGTATTCACATCAAGAAGTCACTCATTCCCAGAAAATATACAGGAGTCATATACATAAACTTCCAGAAACTCCAACTTAAACTCTTCAAAAATCTACAGTCCTCGAAGCTGAAGATTTCTCCTGTTCAATGCCCTGATAATCGGATTGTTGTTGTTGATTGTGATGAACAAAATGGTTTGGAATATTTGATATGTCGAGGAGAATTAACTATAACAACTTTCCATATAAACGTTATTCTCACCCTATTTCTACGGTAATGGAAATGGAGACGAGTATATTTATAAACGAGTCGGGATTCGCTCCTCTTAAACATTGAGGTCACATAGAAAATATCGAGGATTATGTTCTCAAACTAAAATTTGTTATAGTTCGAAATGACGACGCGGGTACTTTCCCAAACGAGATTGGTTCAAAGCCGGCAATTTGCGGGAGGACTAGAGGAAAGACGATAGACATTCCGGTATCGTTTGGAACAATTCGAATAGAACGGTCGAAATCGACGGATTACTTGGGAGTTTATAAGCGTGAAGAGAAGTGGTGTAGTTATTTCGTGGAGGCAATACGCCAATTAAGATTTTGAGAATTCCTAAGTCATTGTTACATTTCTGGCATCTTGAACAAGGAAAACACTTGTTCTTGGATAACTACCTTTTTTCGGATTTAATTAGTTGGGGAAGAAAATTGAAGGACTGGAGATCACTGTGTTGAGGAAACAAGTTCAATTGACATCCATAGAAGTTCATTGATGGAATTGATTCTAAACGTTCACTCAAGATGGCAAACGCAGATAAATCCAATTTATCCAACACATGTCAGTTATGACTGTCATTATTAATGTCATTTCAGACAAGTAAACTATCAAATTACACACTAGTATGTTATAATCCATAACTCATTAGTGAATTATGGATTATAACTCACGTTCATATTTAAAGCAGTATTCTATTTATTTATCATTATTGCAAGAAAAATTCACATTCATAGTGAAATCAACGGAAAACGCTAAAAAATTCGTTGGTTCATTGAAACCAGACGCTCCCATATCGGTACAGCTGCTGATAGTGCTGGAAGACGCCGACACATTAGAACCTTGTATTTTTTTCTGCAATTTGTATTTTGTTATGCACCGACTCTTCTAGGTATCCTTCTGCTACCGTCGAGGACTTCCATCCTCCGTGACGCTTCAAAGTAATCATGTTAGCCTCTGCATTAGCCAAAAGAGTCGCCGAAGACCTTCTCAGGCAGTGACCGGTGTAGAGGGCTGGTTCCTCCAATTTCAAAAACATTGCTATTCTTGAAGGTATCTTCGATATCTTGAATATTTTTTATTTTCAAATTGACCAATTCATCGCATCTACAAGCACCGCTAATCCCCATTATCTATATAACTAAACGCAATATGCCACGAAAGCATCGCTTATGTGTGACAGACATTTTCAAAATACAATTAAGAAGATACAATACATTAGAAACACCTTGATATTGATTTTACGTTATTTTTATTTAACAAAAAGAGTGTGAGTGAAGTTATGAATAAAATAAAGTGTGTATCTCAATACATGGTAGAAGAAACTATACTTGTTCTGTTCCTTTTGCAATGATTTATGTTTTTGACGTTTTTTAAGCTGTCTGGTAGATTGTTGTATAGTTTCAGACTGTGATAACTGTGGCTTTTCTGCCCAATACTTTAAATCATAAAAGGAATCTTATATTTGTGTTCTATACTTCTTGTTTGATATTTATGAGCTATTTTATCAAAACCGAATTTATTTTCATGTAACCTTATGTTGCTGTATAGTGGAAGAAAAGTTGTATTGGGTCCAATATTTCCGTTTCCTGATGACGATCATCTATAGAGTAGGTTCTTTTTTTGTTGCAAAGAATTTTCAAGAAGCGCTTTTGATTTATTGATAGGTACTTTCTTTATTCTTCTTCATTGTTGTTTTACCTGCCGACCCCCATGCTAGAATCCCATAGGAAATCTGTGATTGATTTCATTACTTTTTCAACAAGTTTTTATAAGGCTGTTATCAATAATATACATAGATCTATAATTTACTATTTCATCTCTATCACCCATTCTGAATATTGGAAAAATATCCCTTCAGCTGGAAACCTTTCCATTAGGTAAGTTAAGGGTTTTAAAATATTTGGAGAGACATGCTTTATGAGTTCAGCTTCAATTCCATCAGTTCCGACTGCTTTTTTGTTTTTCAAAAATTCTATCAGTATTCCTAATTCTGTCGGATTTGTAGAAAAAAGGAAAGTTTGCCTAGGAAATTTTTTTTTTTGTTTCGGACTATGTCAAAAAGGATTTTCGACAATTTTATCTGCTAGTTTTTTTACCAATATTAATGTAGTGTTCGTTGAAAGCTTCAACAGTTTTGCTCATATCTTTCGTTTTTGTCCTTGTTATGTTATATTGTTATGTTTATTTGTTTTATTCCAGTCGTGTTATGCTCTTTCCACAAACTTTTCCTTCTACTTCCCATAATTTTGTGTTATTTGTTAGATTTTTTTAAATTTTGGCTTTGAAATAATCTTCCTACCTTAGTCTTTCTCAGTATATCATTGAGTCTGTTTCTGTAGCGTTTATAGTTTTTCCTCAGAGTATTATTATTAGAGCTTGCGATAGTTTCTTGATACATTCTGTCTCTAGTGTCAACTGATTTTTTTATTCCTTTACTGATCCAGGTTTTCCTTCTTTTAAGTATTATATGTATTGTATTTGTGTAGTCAAAGATGTGATCATTCAATATCGTTGAATGAATGAATTGTTTTGTTGCGATTACTGCGTCTGGTATTTAGTATATTTCTGTCCCGTATACATGACGAAATTGTGATTTCAATCTGGAACAATTATTAACAGTTTTCATCACTTAATTTTTTCATTGGTAATAATTGTATTCTTTTCGATCATTGTTTGTAGAAAAGTACCTACTATAATGGTCAGTGAGATTGGTTTTTATTAAAATCGGTGGTAATAGTTCAGTGTTTGCAGCATTGTCATATGATTGGCCGCGGTAATCCAGAATGTCTATTTGATAGACACCTAAAAATTCGAGTGAAGCGTTTGCTGTGGCTTCGCCAGTACGACCGAGTTTGGTAAATTTGTCGAGAGTAGAGTCCACTGATACATAATAATATTTGTATTTTTTAATTCTGGATACAATTTCAATTAGTACTTTATCACCC
Organism: Chrysolina americana; assembly: GCA_958502065.1. Taxonomy (NCBI): domain Eukaryota; kingdom Metazoa; phylum Arthropoda; class Insecta; order Coleoptera; family Chrysomelidae; genus Chrysolina; species Chrysolina americana. The sequence goes on from OY293414.1 coordinate 80,091,814, forward strand.
ATAGGACTAATCGGTTCTTCTCAAATCGTGAAAGAAAGGTAATTGACACGACCACTCCCTTTGTTTGCATACTCTTTCAAATGGGTTGCCATCAGGATTGGTTTATACTCGGCCAGCAATTCCAAAATTTCCAGGAAATATCCATTATTGATGAATTGTTTTTTATTCAATATTCAAGGTCAATCATATAATGGTGAAGTTGTTTGATAGTGTTTTTTTACTCGTCGGAATTTGAAAGATTTTTTTCCGAAGTTTCTATTGTGGGGTGCCCTCTTTTGTGTAGGCCACGGAGCTGCAGCCCCGAATGCCCGCCTCTAAATCCGCCCCTTCCCTGAAAACTTCATGAAAATTCACATAATGTGCCTTTTACTTGGGTTTCTATAACAATGTCATATTTTATTTGGTTCTGTAATAATTGTGTCAATGCTGGAGTAAAACAATTTGAATTTTTATTCTAACTAATCAAGACGTATTTTTCACTATATCTTTTATTATTTAAACTGGAACATGTCTTAATTCTGTGCAAGGATAAAAATGCAGGGTGGGCACGCATGTATCTGAACGGTCTATATAGTTTATACATTGATAAGTTATTTATTATTGTAGTAATATTATTTCATAGCAAATGCTATTTCTGAAACTGTTGAAAGGTTGTTCTAATTGAATAATTTTTTTTTTATTTCAAGTCGAAAGCTAGACTCGGCTTCAAAATGGGATGTGATATTCATAAATGAATTTTATCTCCCCGCTCCAGTTTACTAACTATTACGGCTTCATAATGTAATTCATCTATCATCGACTCTCTAGTTACAGATTCATAGTACAATACTCCAGTCGTGTTTATATTGTCACGAAGACCATAAACACAGATTTTATAATGTCGTTAAAGATTAACTACTTGTACATCGTGTCACAGCAACTCAATAAACATGATACTACGAAGTATAACTCGAAAATCTATTATGGTCAGAAAGCCGTAAATCAGCCAAGCCATATTTTTGCATTTCATTTTCACACAATTTTTGGCACATTTTCGTATTCAATATCATTCCATACCTCGAAGTATGAAATAGTTTATGAAGCATTGTGAATTTTCTTGTGAGATTCATAATTTTCACCATAATCTGTTGAAGTCATGACACGTTGGAATTTGAGAGACAAAGTTTACATGTGTTATTGAGGCCCCAAACGTTTCTGGAAATTTATTTTTTTCCAGAAGGGGATTTTTCTTCATCTGAAAAATTATTCCAGCATAAATGAAATTTGTTGAGAAGCAAATGCTCTTTCGACCACCACTTCTTGAAAAAATTCGTCCCGTGACAGTTTTTCTAAAATTATTCAGTATTGATATTTACTAAGGCTTCTATAGGATTCATAACTATTCTGCTTCATTTATACATCGATAGAAATATTTCATATAAATTTTATCTATAATTTCAACTTTTATTTATAGTTCTGATATTGACTTATGTTACGAGGAAATATTTTTAGGTTATCAAGATTTTTAAGACCTTTGTTTTGAACAGGGTGGCCAACCGAATCCAAAACAGCCATTAGCAGGAACCTAGTCAACATTTCAGAAAAACGCTCAGACCAGTCGATTTTTGATTAAAGGAGACCACGCTCTTTCAGTATTTTTGACTCTACTACTTTCAACCCCAAGGGAGGGGAAGGATTACCCCAACATTTTTAAATGGCATTGTGGTTGCTGTGTATGCACCTCGTGAAAAACTCTTGGGTTTGAATTGAACCAATATCGGTAATTGTGGAGATTATCGTCCCGTTCAAGACTAAACTACCAACCAACACTACAATATGTTACAGATATTCATCTCATTTCCCGATCGTATCCATTTTTGTGTTTTATAGAAATGATAACAAATCGCCACGAACCCATGCAAAGCAAAATATAGGTACTAAATGTATACCATTGACCAATGAATGACATTTCCACGATTAGTGATTGTTTGCAGATAAGTTTCAAATCTGAAATCTAATTCCTCATATAGTAATGGGCGGAATTTTAAAATTTCAATACTATTGCATGGAGAATTGTAAGAGCTTTCGAAAGAAATCTTACTCGATTAAAAATTTTGGGGTGATTCCTATCATCGCGTGGCTGAGTAAAAAATACGGGGAAAGACCGTCCCCTTTCAATAAAAAATCTTCGGGTCTGAGCGTTTCTCCAAAATGTTGACGCAGGTCCTGAAAATGGCTCTGTTTCGTTTTCAGTTGGCCACCCTGTATAAGAAATTTGCGACTTCTGCATTTCAATATTTTTTGTTTCCTACTCTTCAGGGATTGTCCTATCAAGTATTTGGTTAAAAATAAGGTTGCTTTATGGTTTTATTCCTTGATATTTAACCACTGAGTATCACTTTTTTTGGTCGAGTGTAAAAGACGTCGTTCAATGGAATTGTTTTTAATTGTAAGTAAACTATTCCAAACAACGATAGCCTTTAAACTTGACAAAAAAACAGTGACAGTGTAAACCGCGAAAGCCAATTTATATTATGATCATTCATTCTTTCAAATAACGTAAACCAACTCAGCTCTTTATTATCATCATATTGATCAAAAGCTTCTGCGTGAAGTTCGGAAACGCTTTCCATGAATCTCCATTTATCCATACCTTCATTTAGATATCAGTTTTCGTGCTGCTGTTTTAGTTTATATCGTCAAAATCATTTCTCAATAGATGTTTCATTAATTGCATTCTTGTTGATTTCAAATACTACATTTTCATTTTCACCAAATGTATATTATTCCAGATTGAAATGGAAGAAGGGAATGAATACTCACCATATCGTCAGTGTCGGAAGCAAGGTCGGGAGGTAAACGACAGGCCCAAACCTACGATTTCACCTGAAAATAAAAATCAAATTAGAATGGGAATTGTGTGGATTCACTGGTTGTTAACACATATTAAATGTTCGAATCATATTATATACTTGCAATTAGCATTGCACATATGAACTTCTCGGCGCACTTGAATTACTATAGTTTATTAGAAACGTCGAGAATTCCTGTGGCATTGAAAACGCCTAAAATCGTCCATTCTATAATTCGAGATCGCTACGGTGACATAATCGTCCTCATCTAGAATGCGTATAATCAATCGCTCATTCCATAATTCATCAGATAAGCTTGTTTCGATGCCTATTCCATAGAAATTAAGCTTCATGCAAGAATTCTTTTTTCATTCACGACTGACGTTCAATAGTCCGTCAACTGATATTCCCAATTTCCATGTATACAACACATCCTCTTTTGAGAACTACATATTCGACGAGTTGAGATAAACGAAAGAATTCTATCATCAGGACCTCTGGTAGGATCTTCAATACAGTAAATCCGGGGATTACAAATCAAATCCTCAATTTCAATATCCTCATCGTCATTGTCAACTATATTATTCTTGGTATGTTTTAAATGATCTTCATTGCATCGTACCTTGCTCTTCCCTTCAGAAAATCGACTGCTTTACGATTATCTGTTTCATCAAAACATTTTTAGATGAAAGTTGTTTTTTACTCATCATTCTATGCCTTGGGTTGAAATGCTTTTGAGCTACGTCTTTAGTTTTCTCAAAACTTTTCATTAAATTTTTGTTCGAAATAAAGAATTGTGAAATTTTTTTTCCCGCCATAATTTTTTTTCATTCTTTGGACCTGTCTGTGACCCAAAATTGTTGAGAAGAAACAAGATTTTTGAAAATTGACCTCGACTTTGACCTTGAATCGATCTTGTCCAGTCAAGGAAATTGTAAGAATACTTATGCCAACAAAATTTGTCAAAAACGTCGGCCGACGACAATCGCTGGCGACAATCGCTGGCGACAATCGCCGGCGACAACGATTGCTGAAAAATTGTGGGATGGAACGAGATTTTAAAAATTGACCTTGACTATGACTCGACTTGACCTTGACCTTGACCTAGACTTTGAATTTGCCGTTTTTTTTTTAATCAAATATTTAATTTATTTTTTGTTCGAAACGAAGAATTGTGAAAATATGTTTCCCGCCAAATTTTTTTTCTTTTTCAGTGTGAAAATAATTATTTTTCCGCCAATTTTTTTTTCTTTTCTGTCTGTTGTTTGAAAAAAAAATGTGAAAATATTTTTTCCGTCAAATTTATTATTTTAGGTTTTTTCTTTGAAAAAAAAAAAATTCCTCAAATCGTCGTTTTTTGAGATAACCGGTAGTAACTTTGTCGATCCCATAACTCCATTTCAATAGCTTGCTTGTACTCATCCACCACACTTGAGGACTGATGTAGAACTTTGCTCCCGGTTGCTGGGGGTGCTGCAGTTGTATATGATGTAGATGGTCCTAATAAGGACTGACACCGACTGGAAGACCAATCTAGCTTATTTCGATCCTTTCCATATTTCTCACATCCGTCCTCCTTTGAGATAACCCAAACTCCATTTCGATAGCATGCGTGTACTCTTCCACCACCCGCAGTTATATATGATGTAGGTGATCCTTAGGAAGATAAGTTGTTTCTGCCATAGGGAATTCGAATTATTTCCATCAAGTAAGATTTCAAAGTGATCGAAGACCATCGAATATTATTAGGCAGTATGAGGAGTCCTTTCAGCACAAGCCACCGATTGTAAAACCTTGTGCGCACCCTAAGAACTCATTCAATACCAGATCCTTCCTTTCTGACTAGATGCGAAATGCGCCCTGCCATTTTCAGGAGCTCTCATGTTTCATAAGATTCCTCATGCATATCTAACCCTTTAAAAACGCTTTCGAAATGAAAAGGTTTAACCGGGAATTCGGAGATGAATAAACTCCTTCCAGTTTTCAGCCAGAATCATTTCTCAAGCAAATCCTGTTTTATCTGTAAACTTTTTTCGTCGGAGGTTTCCGTGCAATTTATACTGATCGTTATTCCGCATTCAGAATGGAAAGAATGATACAGAGATTTTGTGTTACTGATACGTGGCATTAGGAACCTCTTCCTTAATTTATACGAAGCGATATCGAATTGGTGAATGATTCCACTGGTTATTGATATTCGAAGAAGTTATTAGCTAGTTCAAAACTTACTTGTTGTTTAGAGAATGGATGATTTGACAGAAATTTACAAAATCAAAATGTAAAGGAGTAGGCAGATTGAGACCCCGACGTCAAGTCACAAAAACCGAACGTAATTATACCTGAGGAGTAGGCAGATTGAGACCTCAGCGTGGAATTACGTTTCAACCTTTTATACATTTTTTTTTTTTTTCAGTTCTTGAAAATGGCTCCAAAATCGGAGCCGAAACGTCGAATTTCAACAAATTCTAGACGCGGTTCAACCCGAACTTTTAGTTTTCATATACTGAAAAGTCCAGAATTTAAGCCTGAGTTAGCTGCAGAGGAACCAGGATTTTAATGACGATGAGTACATAAATATATATTACATTGCCAGGGTAGAAAATAACCCATTTCACATAAGTGGAAGAATGTTGAAACTAAATTGTGCTATTTGTCATTGACGTGAATGAAAGTTAACTAGACAATAGAGTCTATAACCAGAAATTATAGCAAAATATTCAAGATCTACAGGATTGATTGCTTTTATTTGAAGTGAAATATATTTCTACAATATTATTAACTATATCCCAAACGATAGAAGGGTGTGCATTTTTTGTAGAAATAATTCGATCTGCAGATGCATCCCGAAAAAATCACTGCCGTCTCGATTATGGAATTTAAGAGAAAATAGTTATAATACCATTTGATTGACAGACGTGTGATATCTCTAATCCATTCTCATGCTCTCGTATTATACAGGCTGGCTTAAAATAGTTAAAATGTATTGAATTTTCTAGCGTTTTCTCGATGTAGGATGGCTGTTTCATGATTTATGGATTTTGAACATTTTTAGTTACTCATTTTCACTGACACATCAAAGTTCTTTGTATAATGAGGTGTCATGTTCCTTTCACAGCAGCCGACGCCGTCTAACATGTTGACGCATGTCAACCGGCCAAACTCCTTCCAGTATTATTATAATGAGACAAGAGCTGCGACTTCCCTGTGACCTGAAGCTTGGGACGACACCAAGACAAGACACTGCGGGAGAAGACTACATCAGCAAGCTATGACAGAGAAAGGACGAGTAGGAGGAGGAGTAGGAGTACCAGCGACAGAATGAAGGAGATCTACGATATCAAGGCCGATGCTGGTAGATATCAGACAAGTGACCTTGTTTGACTGAGAGAAACTGAGAAACGATGTCGTCTAACGGATATATAAACCACCACGAGGAAACACCGGGGTCCTTCAATTCAATAGGTTGTCCCCTTGCGCCGGAAACCTAGATCAAGTCTGCACCCTCAGACCACTAGAGGATGAAATGACGTTCCAGAAGTTCCCTGTACATTTTGAACCTTATGTATATTTCTCTGTTTATCCTGTTGTAAATATTGACGAATATTACATCTGTTTTTGTTGTTTTCTGGATTTTGTCGTGGTCGCCTTTGGTTTAAATCTCCAAACGTTTCGACTGCAACTGCGGCGTTGACCACGCCACTGAAGATGACTGCCGCAGTTGCAGTCGAAACGTTTGGAGATTTAAAAGACAACCACAGTAAAACCCGGAAAACAACCAAAACATTGTCGCCAGCCGTGAATGCCTACATTCCTACAATATTACATCTGCTAAGTGTATCGAAGGTTTTTACATACAAAAATTTGCCCTACTTTCCCCTACGGAGCAATGTTGCCAACAACAATAAGAAATAATATCAGAAATGAAGGGTTCCCCTGAAATGTGGATAGTGCGCGTGTATTGTGTGGAGCGTGTTCGATAAAAGGTCGAGCAGAAATTTTTGGCAAGCTCCGCTTTGACGTCAAGACACGGGACAGGGTGAACTGAATATTTCGTGCAAAGAATTCTGTAGATATTTTTGGAGACTAATACCAAATCTTTCGTTCATGATGTTCAGAAGGCAACAATTCTAGGTAAATTTTGGGGAAGAAATAAAAAGGCGTAAGGCCAAAGAATTTAATCAAAGATTATTGGTTGGGTTAATGGATAGGGCAATATCGCATTAAATTTTTTCACTGTTGAAGGTCAAAAATTCCCAAAAAGATATGTTCATATACAAAAGATTTGTGGAAAAGTGTGTATAATAAAAAGATTGACCCTCTTCGAATAAAGATACATCGAGTGATCCTGAGAAATAATGAGGCAAAATAAATATATGGGTCATCACTTTTTTTAGTGACGTGCCCCGTATGACACGTAATTTTGAAAGAAACCAATTGAATTGAATTTGCATCGTACCTTTAAACTCGCTGCACTGCTCTGAAGGCCCATCTATACACTTCAAAACATACTATTTGCATCTGTAACATCAATTGCCAGAACCATCCATTACACGGAAGAAACGAGACTTGATGCCTTTGCCAAAAAAATTGAAAAACTGTAATCCATATAAATGACCTTCTAGAAATTACCAAAAACAACAAGCTCGAGCTTACAGGATAGTACCAAAGTACTAGTTACAATCAACCTATTTACATTTCATGCAAATTATATCTGAATAATCAAAATAGGCACTTGAACAATTATCTCCAGCATACAGGACCATTTTAAAAAAAAAAACATTTTTATTTAAAGCTACGATGGGAGTCACACAACGAAGTTAACTAACGATTTAGTTTTGTTTTTTGGTTGTAAACAATCGATCCTCACCAGCTGAAGACAAAATGTAAAAAATTAGCAGGATTATATATTACGAAGATATTAACGCTAATGAGCTGAAATTAGGACGTTTTCATTTCAAGTAGTACTTGAAGAACCTTGCAAATGAATCCACAAACTTGAGTATCTCATCCTTAGATAATTTAATGAAGGCAGATGAATAAAAATAAACTTTTCCAGGGAGTTGCTACAGGGATATTCCTTTACCTAATGACCACGAACTGCAGCAGAGTGTATTAATTTTCACAACTGAAAAACATAATGGTTTGATAATGAAAAATTACGTTACAATTTAAAGATTCTTTGTTCATTCTTCGTTAATTGTTGTTCGTTCTCATCGCTCTGTTCGTTCTGTTCGTTCTGTTCGTTCTGTTCGTTCTGTTCGTTCTGTTCGTTCTGTTCGTTCTGTTCGTTCTGTTCGTTCTGTTCGTTCTGTTCGTTCTGTTCGTTCTGTTCGTTCTGTTCGTTCTGTTCGTTCTGTTCGTTCTGTTCGTTCTGTTCGTTCTGTTCGTTCTGTTCGTTCTGTTCGTTCTGTTCGTTCTGTTCGTTCTGTTCGTTCTGTTCGTTCTGTTCGTTCTGTTCGTTCTGTTCGTTCTGTTCGTTCTGTTCGTTCTGTTCGTTCTGTTCGTTCTGTTCGTTCTGTTCGTTCTGTTCGTTCTGTTCGTTCTGTTCGTTCTGTTCGTTCTGTTCGTTCTGTTCGTTCTGTTCGTTCTGTTCGTTCTGTTCGTTCTGTTCGTTCTGTTCGTTCTGTTCGTTCTGTTCGTTCTGTTCGTTCTGTTCGTTCTGTTCGTTCTGTTCGTTCTGTTCGTTCTGTTCGTTCTGTTCGTTCTGTTCGTTCTGTTCGTTCTGTTCGTTCTGTTCGTTCTGTTCGTTCTGTTCGTTCTGTTCGTTCTGTTCGTTCTGTTCGTTCTGTTCGTTCTGTTCGTTCTGTTCGTTCTGTTCGTTCTGTTCGTTCTGTTCGTTCTGTTCGTTCTGTTCGTTCTGTTCGTTCTGTTCGTTCTGTTCGTTCTGTTCGTTCTGTTCGTTCTGTTCGTTCTGTTCGTTCTGTTCGTTCTGTTCGTTCTGTTCGTTCTGTTCGTTCTGTTCGTTCTGTTCGTTCTGTTCGTTCTGTTCGTTCTGTTCGTTCTGTTCGTTCTGTTCGTTCTGTTCGTTCTGTTCGTTCTGTTCGTTCTGTTCGTTCTGTTCGTTCTGTTCGTTCTGTTCGTTCTGTTCGTTCTGTTCGTTCTGTTCGTTCTGTTCGTTCTGTTCGTTCTGTTCGTTCTGTTCGTTCTGTTCGTTCTGTTCGTTCTGTTCGTTCTGTTCGTTCTGTTCGTTCTGTTCGTTCTGTTCGTTCTGTTCGTTCTGTTCGTTCTGTTCGTTCTCTTCGTTCTGTTCGTTCTCTTCGTTCTGTTCGTTCTGTTCGTTCTGTTCGTTCTGTTCGTTCTGTTCGTTCTGTTCGTTCTGTTCGTTCTGTTCGTTCTGTTCGTTCTGTTCGTTCTGTTCGTTCTGTTCGTTCTGTTCGTTCTGTTCGTTCTGTTCGTTCTGTTCGTTCTGTTCGTTCTGTTCGTTCTGTTCGTTCTGTTCGTTCTGTTCGTTCTGTTCGTTCTGTTCGTTCTGTTCGTTCTGTTCCTTCTCTCCGTTCTATATTCTTACAAGCAACCCTCAGAAAATTATCGACAGATTTGTGTGAGCTATTGAAGTCAAATACATTGGCAACTAAATTAAAATTCTACAACAATATGTTCCAATACTCGAACACTGAAATATTGCTGTGAGTGAAAGGTACCGAATCAGCAGAAGAAACTGAGAAGTATTTATAGAAAAGTCGAAGACAGAGAATGATTCTGAACACTATATAATGAAATTACAGATATCATGAATAACGAACATTTACATAAAAATAAAAAAAAAGCCATTTGACTGGAATACACGGTGCGAATAGAAAATTATGCCAAAACAGCTACTGGAGGAAAGAGGAGGTAAACAAAAAGGTGCTTTAGTTGACTCAAACATAGCATAACTTTATAACACCTCAAACACCTCATACTTCAATTTCAAAATTATTTCTTTTAGTGATTTCATAGCCTTTTCGAAAATTCAAGAATCCCAATATCTCTAATCATAACAAATTCGCCATAAGAGGTTTGATATTGCTAGTAGGTTGTTGTGTATTGTGAGAAAACAAAATTACTGGTTAGCAAAGTGTGTCTGTAAAGCCATAAGTTTAAAATGAAAAAATAAAAATGTCTCATTTATGCATCACTGAGAGAATGAAACACTCTATTTCGTGGCAGTAATTTTCGAATGAGAAACCAGTACTTCGTTCGGAGAGCCTTTTGAATGGTTGAGATTGTCTTTGGCTGGACTTTACCACACATACAAAGAAAATCTGTCGAGCTACTCATGCACCGGAATAGCAGCTCACCCTGTAGACCTATAGAGTTGAATTGTATAGAGAGAACAATTTCCAATGCGAGAAAAATGTACATATGTATTCCGTGCGTGGACGTGCAACCCTGATCGCCCCTACTCAAAGGCGGCCTCATGCCTCGTGTGCCTATTGATCCGGCCCATCGCCGCCGCCGTCGCCGCAGCATTTTACCATCGAACAGCTGTTCGACCGGCTCAACCAGCCCATCGCTTTTCTTTGTGTTTGTGCGGGAGATGATTTTATGATTCACTATATAGCCAGCGATTCGTAAAATTCAGTGTGAATTTCGAATTTTCCGGTCTTGAGGAAGTCCGCCAGAAGAGGAGACTCGTGACAAATCTGTCAAAATAATGGAAATAATTACAAAAGTATATTCCTTGACATAACAACACTTCTGTTTCCTGAATACCAATTTGAAATTTAAATTGGGAAACTCATTCTATCATTGAAAATTTCTGAATGAAAATATGGGTTCAATGGTAGCGTCAAAATTTAAAAAGTTTTGAATACATCTGCACAACTCTGTCGAGACGGTAAGCCAAACATTACTCGGAGTATTCTCTTTTGTCCAACGAATGCATCATTTGCTCCCGATGACCTTCCCCAAACGCAGATGCCATATCAAAGTCTGGAATCAACTTGAGCATAGTAGAGCATCAGCAACTGATCATCATACAGAACTGTTCTCGAATTACGAAATTGGTAGGAAGCAGATTTATTGATTGAGATTCGACAGTATTCTCCCCAGGAAATATGTGCATCTATATGTAAACCAAGAAATGCAGTCGTCGCATATGCTGACTGTAAGTCACCAAGATCAATGTCACTAACTACTTTTTGTCTATTATGAAAGTGAATACATTTTGATTTATTTGTATTTAGATAAAGTGAGTTAGCTTAGAAATGCTATCACATTTCTGCCGTATGCATAATTCATCCCTATCTGATACAATAACTGATGGTCATCAGCGTAAACAATAATTGAGCTGTCACAATATCGTTAATATGGAGTAAAAATAAGGTAGGTCCCAGGACTGAACCCTGAGGAACTCCTATTTCAGAATATTCCCTACACGATGACAGATGGTTACCAAGAGTGACATAGTTGCTAAGTTTACTCGAAAAACTTTCAATCTATTCATGAGTGACATCACGATTCCGAACCGAGACAGTTTACTCAATAAAATACGGTGACTAATGCAATCAAACGCCCTGCTGAGGTCACAAAATACTTCAATAGTCATAGTGTGAATATTGAATGGGCGGATTATAGTTGAGTGCATTTTCATTACAATATCGACAGGCTAGAAGTTTTCAAATGGAAGACTACAAAAAGTCTATGTTGAGGTAAATTTATCGCAAATTGTTGCAATACTACCAGCTTCACCTTCAGAGTAAAGTTTTTCACTTCACGTCCTCAGTATACAGTATGGCTCACTAAGTTGGAACCATATGGAAAAAGTTTTATTATCATTTTTGTGTGAAAAAGATATTCTCCATAAAAAGTTCTTCATGTTCGGAAATCTAAAATAGAATCATCAAATATCAACTTTTTTCAGACGCATGCGCGGCTTTTTAATATTAATCCAAATTACCTTTGTATTTGACATTATCGAAAATTGATATCAAAAGAAGTTGTTCGGAACTGAAAAGTATTTCCAAATATGCAACAACATCCATTTACACTAAAAAAATTATTTTTATTATTTTTTAATAATTTTTCTATTTTGAATGAACAATAATCTCTTGTCGATATGAAACACTTCATAACCTTTCTGTTTCTAAATGTTTTCTAATAATTTTGCAATTTGAACCCGTAATGAATGCATATATGCATTTATTTTGCAAATAAAAAATACATACAAATAGTAAGTTGTGTTATCAACATAATATTGTTAAATAGAAATATAATTATTCCTCATTCCACTAATTCCTCGAACTATCTACCTCTCGTCCAATACACGTAATCGTTCTTTTGCCAAATTCACGTAAAACATCCTTTTTCATCAATGGAGAAATTTCCTGGCATGTTTCTAAAATTATCCTCTCCAAACGGTTAACATCTTGGTTTTTTTGGTAAACTTTTTGTGTCATGCAACCCCATAAGAAGTTATCAAGTGGGGTTAAGGGGATCTTGCAGACCAAAAAAGATCAGAACATCTGTGAATAACTTTTCAATGAAATGTATATTCAAGATATTCCCTAGCATTTAATGTACTGTGGCAATCGGCACCATCTTATTGGAACCAAATACGTTGACGTTCTTGTAAGGGTAGTTCTTTCATGAAGCCATTGCTGTCAGTTCGTGAAAACTATGAATATCGTTAGGCATTTATAGATTGGCGAAGAAAACAAGAGGTCCTATCATCTGCTCTTATAAATCCCACACCACACGTTAGTCCAAAATAAGTATTGGTCATGAGAATTCATTATAAAATTGGGATTTTTAAAAAATAATAATAAAAAAGTTCTCCATGTGGTTCCAATTCAGTGAATTGTAAGTTAGATGTTACAATTTTCACGATAGCAAAAAAACCCAAAACTTTGTCGCAGAACCATAACAAACCCCAAGCGTGAAAAACCAATCCTCTTTGGCTGGAATCAACCTACTTGAGTCAAGAAGTTAAAAAATCATCTCAAGAAATAAATACTAGCAAATCTCTACCCCGATATCGAATGCGCTTACTATGCCACTGCGTCTTTCAAGCATGTGAAATGGAAGATGGTTGTCATTCAATACTTTGATTCTTATGTTTCTCGCACAGAGCACTATCTTAGAGCAGCTATGCGAATTTGATGTCGTTTGTGACGTTAGAGGCTTTGAACAATTTCATGTTGTCAGGCTTTGTTTTGTGAGGCTGATTTCTCCCTTTGGATCTTTACTCCAGAATATGTATATTTTCTTTTGAGTGTAAAGTGTTATTTTTTTCCTTCGTGCAATGATTTTTAGGTTTATTTTGATGAGAAAGTATTTTCAGTATCACTAATGCTATGAAATAAAATAATAAGCAATTTTTTTCCATTAATAATGTAGGAAAATACTAATGGAGAAACACTAGATATCGTATTGAGATCCAAACATATATAAGTGAAATAAATGAGTCTAGTTGAAGCTAAGTATGCATATAGTTTGCTGAATGAGTGTGGATGAGAGGAAATCAAATTATAGAAATTGATACCCCGAACAAAGCATTGGACACTGTCTATTGTACCATTCATAGTATCTTTGATCAATGTAAGCCCAAAAAAATATGAACTCTGAAAACGAATATCCAACCTAGTTTAACATTGTACTGAAATGCAAAATAAAAGGAAAAAGTTATTACTTCAGGAAATTGAAGGCAAACTCAACTAGAAAACCTAGTTTAATGAAAGAACGTATTGAATTGAGATCAGTCGTAAATATTCTATTTGAGCGCTGTGAATATTCCTGCATAGAAAACGTCGAGAACAGCACATTAATAGCAGCCTAAATGAATTCTGGGCATATAATAGCAAGAGGAAAAAAAATAATGATATATCAACCAGTTTCAAATACGAAAACAAAGCAATCCGAAAATTGCTGAAGCCTTCTTTAAATCAGTATACCGGGTAACTCAAATTCGAGGGCCACCATTGGGATTTCGGAAAATATAAGAGATACGAAGATGGTTAAATCAGGGAAAAGAGTTTCTCATTCTGATTCCAACAATGTATAATATGTGATACTTTGTTATGTCACAACCTTTTATATTTCACAAAAACTAATTTTCAAGTAGGCTCTGACTCCGTCAAAAACACTTGTTGAGTGAGTTGATTGGTTGTTACGCTATTATCTATCACGTAGTCACGTCTGCTGTAACAATTTCAAAGTGATGATAAACGTAAATTTTTTTCAAACCAAGAAAAACGGGATATGATGAAACTGATTTATAAGTCAGACAGTAATACTGGGAGAACTGCAGAAATGTATCTTCGACTATACCCAGAAAGAATAATCCAGCAAGAACATTATACAAAAAATTACATAGAAACCGTACCGAGTATGGTAGTTTAAAAAAAACGAGCAAAAAATATGAAATCAATTAAATGTAAATACGAGAAACGATATTCAAAATGCGGTAATAAACTTCCATCCTTTTATTGAAATATAAAACGTTTTCAACTTGTCTTTCAGATAAATATGAATCCGTCGGTTTCAACACATGAAGTTGCTTTAAATACAAGTTTGCCACAAGCCAGTGTTTGGAGGGAGCTCAGAAGAAATAGTCTAAAATGCTACAAAATTGATATTTGCAAAAATTATACCCAGGTGATCTTGAACGGAGGTTGGCTTACTGTAATTGGCTAATAGATAGAAATGATTCTCCCCAATTTATCTCAAAGGGCATTTGAGCACTTTCACTTATTGTGGTATGTTCAATAAGAATGATTAGCACATCTGGAGTAAAAACGATCACAGAAAGTTTAGAGCAGTAAGGCCACAGGTACGGTTGGGCTGGAATTTGTGGAGAGCAAATCCCATTTTCTTATTTTGTCAATGAAACACTCAATGAAGAAACTTATAAAGAGTTTCTCCGAGGCACTTTCGAGGATTGTCTTGACATTTTACTTCTCGTAAATTTAAATCAATATTGGTTTCAACATGACGGTGCCCCTCCACATAATACCAGAGCAGAATGTGAATACCAAAAAGAACGATTCCCAGATGGGTGGATTGAAAATAACGGTCATGTGAAATGGCCAGCAAGGTTGCCTGACCTTACATTATTTGACCATTTTTGTAGAGCACATTGAAAAATCGGGTTCATGTTCAATAAGAATTCAATTATGTTGAGGATCTTGGAAGAAGCAGAATTGAACAGTGCCGGTCAATAAGAAATAGTAATATAGCAAAGGCTGTAGAAAACTGAGGACGGCAAACACGTCCATGTATTCAGGAAGAATAAAGAAATTTTGAGCAGTTGCTTTGACGTTTCAGATTGGTCTTCATCAGTGTTGTGTTATTTCGTTCATTTATAGTTAGAGACAGATATTTTCAATAAAATTCATTAAAAACTAGTTTAATCAGATAATATCTCGTTTTTATTAAAAAAAAACAGCCTATGTAATTATTACTTTGATAATAAGAGCAGACATGACAGATAATGGGGTAACAACAAATCAATTAGTTTGACAAGTGTTTTGATGAAATCGAAGCCAACTAAAACTTTTTTTTTGATGTAATGCGAAGTTGTGATATAACAAAGTATCCATATTATACATCGCTTGAATCAGAATAAAAAAACTCTATTTCAATTCGTAACAATTTAAAATGACGCCCATAAAAAAAAAATTGATGATGGTGACCAAGAGAAGAAACGTCAGATGGTAAATCTGAAAATACCATCGTATAGCGGGGACAGGACAAAATGGCAATGTGAAGTGCTGTTTATTTTGATATCCATCATCAACCAACGCCAAAAAAAATTAAAATGTTTTTTTTTTAACTTTCTTAACAGCATAGTGTTCGTCACATAGATGCGCAAATTTGCCCTAATTCAACTATCTTTGCATCCCATAAAGTTTCCGAAATCCCAATGGTGGCCCTCGAATTTGAATTACCCGGTATAGTCCCTATTCAAATGAGAGTGGTTTCGATAACACTAATTACGGACCAGCTATCTATGAAAAATGTAACTGGGGATTAAATATGTCAGGCTATCTCAGGTCCCTCAAACCCAGGACCGCGGTTGGTGATGATGGCATCACATCATATTTTTTCAAGGGTTACATGGAAATACTGAAAAAATCATCAGCAATCCTACTCAATATATCTGTGGAAACAAACACTTTTCAGGACAAACTGAAAATGGGACGTATAATAATACCTATTCACAATAGCGGAAACCCCACTGAAATAAGTAACTTAGGCCCATCACAATACTCCAATCGCCATCTAAAATAGACAAGATCATTCATAATCGACTCTACAATCATATAGATAATATAATCATATCCCAACAACAACAATTACGAATTGAACTGAATTTGCAAATGAAATAGCCGCAAATGTACGGTCTCAGTCACAAGTAGACGTTATATACACCGATGTAGCGAAGACTTTTGATAAAGTTAATGTAATTATACTCGTCAACAAACTGAAGAGACTTGATAAAAGCGTACAAAAGAGGGTGCAATAGGTACGGTATAACGATACAACTTCCGAAACATTTATAGCAATATCAGAAGTTCCTCAGGAATCAACACTGGGTCCACTACTTGCTAATGACATCGACAGGTTAAATGACTGTTCCGGATTATTACTTTATATGCGGATGATCTCAAACTCTGTAGGGAAGTGGGAGATATTGAGAGATGAATATACAGGCCAGGTAGCAGAGTATGGTTAGAATCACCGCTTTTCAATCATTCTGGCTGCTGGTCGTGGATTCAACTGCGACTGCAGTATATTTTTCTGATGGTCTAAGAAAAAAAAGAATCGCACGATAAAAGCTAAGCTCGTTAATCCTTGGCTCGCACAAGTTTCGACTTTTGAGGGCTGTCGTTCATAAGGGGACGATAGCTTGTTAACAGAAAAAACAATTTTTCGTTTTTTCGGCTTACTGTACTGAGTTACAGAGGAACTTTAATGACATTGCAGAGATATATTCGGTAAATGATTTACATTTTAATGAAGAGAAATGTGAAGTTATGACTTTCACATAAAAAAACAGTTATGATGCCATATAAAATGGTCAGCAGCCCCCTCAATAGATGCTGAAGAAATGTTAATCTAGTCATTAGAAATAATAAAGATAGTTTTCATGTGAAAATTTGTAATATTTTGAATCTTAAATGCTTTTGTATATTTTTAACTGTGAGCTGTGAAAGGGTTTGCGCCTGTTTGTATTGCAGTATAAATAAATAATTTTTAATTCTAACAACTAGTACTGAACCCAAAAAAGTATTGTCATCACAGTGATCATAAATGTTCTGATTATTAGCCGTGCAAGTTCGATGAAGTACAATCAAAACTGTTGAATTATGTCCTGTTTGATTCCTGTTGACAATCCTATTAGCTGGTTGTATTATTATGACGTCAAAATATAAAGCAAGCGAGAAGCACAGATTTGTAAAAATCCTGTTGTATCGTCTGTCAGATTTCTTTTAAGACAGAACAAATGAAATGGCGGTGTCCTTTTTTTAATCGGTTCAGAGATGGAATCCTCGTACTCGTGTCAATATTCCAGAAACACAGTAATTGTGATTGTTTCTAATTGAATTCTTCGGAATTTCAATGGACTTTTTGAATACGATACGAAAGTAATGGTACGTAATTGAAATAGAAGCGGTATCTCAGAAGGGAGGCATTTTAGGATGAAAATTGGTGGAAACTTTCCACCTGGAAATAAGGTAAAGAATCTGTATGCGATTTTTGTCTTTCTTATTCTGACTCACCATGTATTCACCACTAGGTAGTTCAGTGGGGTGATTCCTATTATCATCACATAATCCGTAATCTTTATTAGCAAGCCATTTTTTTGAAGCACCTGAATTTCAGAGACTATATCAATCCACATGTGTTGCAGTTGTAGTTGAAAATGTACACACAGACAAACTTGTTACACTCAAAACACTTCTTATTGTGTCGAGGTTGAAAAAACGTACCAAACAATATCACATCGTACAGCATCTCTTCTTCGCTCAATTCTGAATTCACTCTTATTCAGTTCGAATTTTCACACTATCACCGTTGCGGGAAAACCATCTGAAAGCAATTTTCCCCATGAATTGATTTGTGACAACTGAACGTAAAATTCGAAATTGGAAACGTCCTGAGATAATGTCCACAACGGACAGCCGACAAAAAAGCCTCGGTCACGGCAACGTTGAAAGGGTGTTGAAATCTTGATGTGAAATAGGACATATTTTATTGAAAGCGACTTTTTTCCGTTTCTTGTTGATATAACTCGAACTCGCCGTCGAAAAAGTTTTTCGAGTGCTTTTTCAGCTGTGCAAATAATATATGGTACAAGTCTACTACCAACGAAAAGTTAACCGAAGAGAGATTCAACAAAAAATTTCAACTGGAAGCTATTATTAATAATTTACAGAAAATGCGGACTGTCCGGACGATTTTCTCGCGGCAACATCAGAAAATGCACTTACCGCAGGTACATAATCCAAATAATTTTGTATCACTAAATTGTCACCAACTTGTTTTGCAATCACCAAAATATGTGCCAATTTATTTAAAGAAAACGCAGAATAGGGGTCGCGTATCAAAACACTTAAAAAAGTACTTATTTCAATTCAATATCGAAATCACAGTGACGTTCAACTCGTTCAAAAACATCAGACAACACTTTTTCTTTAATACCTTCAGCCAACCACTCCTGAAAAGCTGCCTTATAGGCATCTCTTGTCAGTCAATTTTTGCATGAGATTATCCAGTCGTCTTCTCGCTATATCGAAGTTATCTGGTAAAGGTGGATGATCTTCAATCCATGACCGGTAAAAATTTTCCCTGCTACATCTGCTCCTATAAGTACATCATCAACCATCTGTGGTATTGTGTATTTTGTTTCCTAGTTCTTGAAGTTCGTTCATCCACGGACCTGGTCCAATAAAAATTATGCTAGAGCAAATCACTGGTTGATATAAAGCTTTGAAGCAACATGCGTAGTGTAGTACATTTTCAAGACCGATGTTGTAGCAAGAATGATTGATACTTTCAGAATGATATCCACCAAAAAGATCTCCTTGAGCTCCATATTGACTGCTACATGTTTACTGATATACGTACGTTGTGATCCTGTATCGATGATAGCTCGAACTTTCCTTTATTTGGACTTCCCAATCAGTTGGACGACAAGAGTTTGCAGAAAAACTTCATTGTAAGTTTGGTTCTACAAGTTTTCAATGGCTGTGGTGGGTAACTCGACAGCATTTGAAGGAATACTTTCACATTCATCAAATTTGGAACACATCAGAGATGAGACAGTGATGACATCAACCTTTTTCAGATAACTTTTTCTTACGTTGTAGTAATGTCAAGTTCATTGCTTCTATACAATCGTCAGCCAGATGTTCGTTTCAATCGTGACGACTGATCAAACCTGATGCTGTTGGAATAATTTCAAATTCTTCCTTGAGAAAGTTGATCAGATCGTCTAGACGAGTTTTCAAAGAAGCATTAGTTGAGAATTGTGGGTCTCTTTGCCAAGCACGTATGTCTATTTTGGTAAACAGGATCCAACTAGAAGGTACAGCATGGCAGCACATGTTTCAGACGTTACTTCGAAGGTTTCCAATGCTCCATCATCGTACATTTCCATATTCTGTTCTCTGTTTATATTGTTTTTGGATCCACTGTATATTCATTGAATTTTTATAAAAATATCTGTAACTGATGTCAAGTAAAAAAGAAATATATACGTTGTGTAAGATTGAAATTCATTCATATTCTGGAAGTTCTAGTATTTGATTGATTGTCTACTTAACAAATCTCTTTCTTGATTTCCTTTAGTAATGCTATAATCTCTTTATTTTCCGAATTCACTTCATCATATTTTGATAACAAAAAGTTAATCGACTTTTGAATTCCTATCACTAATTTCATCATGTTTCCCAAATTCTGATTCAAATTATTGTGAAATTCTTGTGATAATGAATGATGAATTCCCAGTATTACTCGACATAATAATTTGACAGTATTGTGTTGGCAAATCCATCTTTTTCCTTTTGGTGTATTAATTGGCTTCTTTCAGAAACAATTTAATTTCCTTACTCGTTAATTTGGAATATTTCAGATTATAGCACTGTATACATATTCCTTTACATTCGATAGCAGTTTGATTCATATTAATTTTATAGTTTCATCCTCCACATCTGCACATCCAAAGATCCTGCACTTTTTTTGTTCTGTATAGATATTTGAACTTCCTGATCTTCTCTTCCATTTGTCTATCATTGGCAGAATATTTTGGTGGTAGGCACGAAAACACTTTTTTGATCAGTCGACAAATGCGGATTCCGTTTTCAGTTTTCAAATAATAAATAAATCATCATCGAAGAAGTTATATCCATATCTATTCACATTTGTCACTCACTCCCTCCGGAAATTGCGCTCGTGACGACACGAAAGTTGATCATAGATCACCACAGAAGTATAGAGCACTAGGCGATATTTCTGATTATTTCTTTCGTCTATTAAATATCAGTCATCAACCAATCATACGTTTGTTTCCTGTTTGACAGGACCAATCAACACGCTCTATTAGCGACTATTTACATGATGCACAATAGTCACCGACTATTCAGCATGATACTCATATCAAGGAGCCTGAGCATCTGACAGTACTCTAAATAAATACATATTAAACGTCAAATAAAATCAATCGTGTTGAAGCTGTATAAGTATTTGAAAATGAATCGATTTGGAGAAACTATAAATGAAGAGATAGATAGGATAATCGAGGGTGCAATCCCTGACAATATAGTGAGGAGTAAAAATAGCGTATGGAAACAGTTTACCAAATTTTGCGGGCATCGTCAATATGAATTGAATGAGTCGACACCAATCACAAAACTGAATGATATTTTGAAAGACTGGGCCTGGAATATGAAAAAAGAAAATGGGCAAGATTATAAAGAATATACTGTGAAGTGCATGTGGAATTCTACAGCTAAAACTCTTCAAGAGATGTATTTCAAGAATTATAATATAAAAATAGATCCATTTCAAGCGTGCGAATTCAAAATCTCTCGAGACGCACGCAATGCCAAGAGACGGGAATTGCAGAAACATCAGGAAAAACGGAAACAGAGTTCAACGGCTTCAAGTATAGAAAATATGTTTGCTATTATTGACAAATGCGATGAAAAAACTCCAGATGTACTTCAAAAAAATTTTACTATTTGGCTTCAGTAGAATTAGCGTGGCGTGGGGGTGAAGGTTGTTCAGCTTTGATTACACATTTCAAATTTGAAATTCAGAATGTTGGTAATGAATCAGGTAGGATAGAATACAACCCAATTTTTACAAAAACCTGTCAAGGAGGAAACCAGAAATGCGCAGACAGCAAGTGGCTTACTAAAAATGAACAAAACCCACAGCGCTGTCCAGTTAGATTGTTCAGAGAATTGATTGGAAAAAGTGGACCAGGATTCACATGTCCACGCTTGTTCCTAACTCTAAATCCATTTTGGCAGAATGGAAACTCATTGTGGTACAAGAATTCGCCCGTTGGGAAAAACGAATTTTCAAAATGGACTAAATTGGGAGCAAAGTCTATTGGTTTAGATACCAACCGATTGAAAATTACAAACCATTCTTGCAGATCAACTGCAGTTTCTCAACTGGCAAAATCCGGAGTACCAGAGCAGCAACTCATTCAAATTACTGGCCACGCTACTACTTCTTCAATTCAACCTTACTTGCAGATGGATGAACAACATCACCAGGGTATTTTGAACAGATTGAGAAATCAGAATGAATGTGGACCTTCTACGGTTAATACTGCAAGTTCTTCAAAAGCTGAACAAATGTCACAAATTACGCATGGTGGAAAGTCACATACAATAATTGTGTTTTTAATTTCAATTGATAAATTATAAAGATGGTGCTGTTTTTGTTTAGATTTTGTGCTTTGTTCTTGATATTTTGAATAAATTATTCCAAATTGTTTAATTTTCATTCATTCATATGACTGATACAAAGAAGTAGATTCAAGAAATAATCTTCACAAATATAACACGACCTTGATTAATTGTCGACTATTTTATTGCTGCTAAATTTCTCTTGTATTTATTAATTTTACTCGACATTATTTTGGCATTAATAATCAGAGATGAAAGCCCTCGAGCTTCGCTCTCGGGCTCTCATCAGATTATTAATGCCAAAATAATGTCTCGTTAAATTATTATAAAATACAGTCGAAATTTAGATGCAATAAAAATAGTCGACTATTTATCAAGGTCTTGTTATATTACCCTTGAACAATACAAATACAACGGCGCTTGTTCCCAAAAATAATCAAACCTTGATACCGAATATTTTTGTGCCACAACTGATCAATTCCGTTAACAACAGCAATCATTACAATGAAGTCATTGACCAGGAAATGCGGTTTCCGAAAAATAATTTCCCCAGGCCCTTCCGACCTACTAACTCGACAAAAAACACGGACGAGAACCCATCAAGAAAAAGCAAAAAGGTAGAAAATCCATTTCCGTAACATACCGATAGGCAAATTAAATTCGGATCAACCCTTTTGTCAGTCACCACAAAAATACCGAGGTTAAAGTTGGATGAATGGAACTTGAAGATAGATCCACCAATTACAATTAAACTGGAAACCAATTAAAATTTTATATCGATTCTCTTTACGATCGACTGTCGATGGGTTATTTACAGACTGCTCTGAAGTCTTCGGAGGAAACTGGATGTTGATATTTATTGTCTGAAGTAATCTATCTAAATACAAGGTGATTCAAGATCTGCTGTGTGTGAAATGGTGAGACTCAGTAATACTTGAAATAATTGTGCAAGATCTTGAAATACTTTCAATCGTTCAATAATTGAAAAAAATTGATACTTCAACATAATGAATCAGAATCAGAAATGTAACACATCTTGTTAAAAATTAAGTTACATAAAATCAAATGGAAAAATTGTTTTATAGATGAGGTTGGAGTTCATTTACGGAGTGGACTGTCGCAATAATTATCAGTATCAATGAATTGAATGTTCAAACTGAATGCCACCCATTTCCATATACTAATACAAGTTCTGTTCAAAATGAGACCTCACATTTCGTAGCATTTCCGGCGTTATTCAACGGCATTCTTCTATAATTCTACTTCGTAAATATTCCAGAGATTCTGGTTCGGTTGCATAGATTTTTTTTTTCAAGTGACCCTTCAGGAAAAAGTTGAGTGGGGTTAAATCTGTACATCTGGCTAGCAACTCTATAGAGCCCATTCCTCCAATCCAACTTCCAGGAAACATTCTATCCAAAAACGCCATAACAGGTTATGCATAATGTAGAGGTGCCCCAACTTGTTGACATATCTAGTGGTTTTCATGGTAACGATCGTCATTTTCAATGATGTCTACTCATTGTGGATAAATAAATTCATTCAATAATTCCAAATAAGTTTCTCCTGTCAGGTTACCGTCGAGAAATACTGGTCCAAACAAACGGTCAACAAAAATACCGGCCCAGACTTTCAGTTTTTGTATGTTGAGTATGGACTTCGTGGAAAACATAATTTTACCAAATTCCTGTCGAGCCTATCAAAATCATCTTCATTCAATTGGTGTACGAAATGTATTTTGTAGGGGTGGAATTTATGATGTTTCAGGATTCGGCGGATACTGGTTCTACTGATATTGGTAACACTAGCCAATTTCCGTGTGCTCAATGTTGGGTCTGCATGAACTTGTCCTAAAACTGCAACCTCTGCAGGTTCATTTCTCAACGGAAATTTACGTTCTGGGTCTCGTTTCTTGTAAGCTACTGATCCAATTTGACGGAATTTTTGCACTAATGCGTTTTATTGAACATATTAGCTGAACGGTTATCACACTCACCATGCTTAAAAAAAAATTGTTATTATTTCAACACTTTCCGCGATCGTATACACCATTATTGAGGAAAGATATTCTGCAGCTTTAGTCAAGTAATTCACTCTAATCAAATATCAGTTTGATACTGATAGACGTCCACAAGTGCGATTTGGCGAAAAAAATTACCTCATACATGTTTTTGTTGTACTCGCAGTTGAGCCGAATTCGAGAAAACGTCTTTTTATTGATTCATAAGATTTCTTCGATCAAGTAAATGAGGATGAAATAAAAATTTGAAACGGAATTGCATGTTATTTGTTGGTAAAGAGTTAGATCATTTAATTCATTAACAATGATAATTATCTTTAAACAGTTGCAATGTTAGATCTTATTTTTATTGATTGAGTGAATAAAGAGGTCCTATATCTCGAAAACTAATCGATAGATTTGTGTTGTTAATATGATCAAAAGTCTGATGCTATGGGGTTGCATAAACTGACATAACGTTATCACTGTAGTTTTTTACCAATCAAACACTGTTCCTAAAATAAATGGTCATGCTGAGGACATTTCTTGTGCTTTGAATGGGGGCTAACAGGAATTTCTAGCTCAAGTTTGACAAATGTATCTGACAACCTGAGAGATAGTGAAGTTCTATGGCAGCCTGCAACCCATTAACTTATTCCATACCGTAATTGAGATTCACAAAGTGCATTTCGAGTTCAACTGATGTCGAGAGAATTAGAGGTGGTTCTAATGGCATAGCAGTTCGAGGATAACACACACAAATTTCAAATCAGTTTGATACATCCATCGTAGATCCCAAAACCAGATGGTGTTCACTTTACATCGTTTCATAAGCGTAATTAGTGAAAATACCTGAAATAAATAATTTGAGCTGATTGAATTATGTCATACAAAACTGTGGTGTTGCAATACTGATATAGATTATAATATATAATTTGTTCGAAAAGCTTGGCCGATGCACACATCATTGATATAGGTTTGAAATTATCAAATATTTGTTACGTCTTCGAAATATAAGTAATCATGGATGTTTTCCATAATTTTGGAAGCCATTGGTAGAAACTATTGGATTGAAGATATCAAAACATGGTTTCTTCAACCTATCACCGCAATCTTGATCATATAAATTTAGGTTTCCGTCCACTCTAGCAGTAAATGCATCTACAGTATGCCATCTGCATTATAATCTAGTCCTTTGTATGCCCACATGATGTTTACAATTTTAGGTCCAGTAGTACCAGTAGTTTCAAAATTATTTATCAAATCGAAGACAAGTAACGAGAATAGAATAAGTTATGTCGTTACAAATAGTTGATGACAATGGTGTACCTCAAGGCAGTGTTTTGGGTCCGCTACTTTTTCTTTTTAATTTCACTGATATCAACGCAGAACATGGATGTGAATTCATTAACTTATTTGCCGATGACACTCATTTGTCTGTTTCAGGGACTCATCTTGAGCTAACTGTCAATCGTACGAATCATTGTTTACATACGATTACGCGTTACTTTATATACTTCAATATATAGTAATAATAATAACAATAATGAAAGGTATAATTCAAATAACTATGAGCAAGACTCATAAAAAAGTATATATGCCTCATTGCCCACAAATAACGATGCTGAAATTGGTGACACACAAGAGTCATTGTACTTGTGCCACGTATCTTCAGACGGGTGTCTACAGTAAGCCGTGTTGTGTCCGCCATAGGATGTCCCGCTGTGATTGGATGAAGCATAAAGGTTGTACCGAGAGGAAGTTACATTTTCTGTTGCATATCTGTTCATATTCAAACCGTCTACAGGAAAATCAATGGTTACATTAATTTTATCTCCAAAACTTTCTCTTAGAGAAAAACGTTTGAAATTGATCACCAGAATTTGTGGAAATTTTTGAAACGATAAGGATTTCGTGCACTTCCGACTTTCTTGACATTTCGAACAGGTAGGATTCTCGCCACCATCCAAAGTTTCTTCTTTGGTAAAATAATCTAAACAATGTAACAGTATTAGTTGACCCATTCTTTGCGGAATCGGTAGAGAAATATCCCAGAATGGATCGAACGTAACTGTACAATGACCACAATGAGTACATTTTAATGTAGATTTCAGTTGGCCAACAAAGTTATCTATGAACTTGAAGTTGTTCAGTCTCAAGGATCACGTCCAAGCTTCTTCAGCTTTCTCATTGTCACTCACTTTTTCATAAGTTTCTGTCAAATTTTTCACAGGCTTCTCCTGAATTATGTTCACATCATTATGTAGTCCCTTCAGCAGGAACCATCTTGCTGGGTACATCCGACTTAACGAGGTGCAAATTCTTGAGCTAACTCAACAAAATGACAGTATAATATCACTAGAAAGAAAACAACATCCCAACTACGAAAGTATTCCAGTAGCGCGGAAGAGGTGTTGTCCTGACAATTTTAGAAGTACCTTTGTAAAATGTACTGAATCATACAGTTGTCCGAAACTTGATAACGATGGAAAACATCTCAAGATGACACTTCATCATAAACCTATTTTTTTTCTACATGTCACTTTTGTTCAGTTGGTTGTGATGAATGATACATCATTATTATAATTATTGAAAGGGTACCTGTGAGCGATGTTCGTTTCGCCAGTTGCTGAAGACTCTATAACGAAAATAGTCCTTCTTTGATAGTCAAGAAGACTACATCAGGCGTATTGGCTTGTATCAGCTTGTATAAGAAGTTGAAATAGATTCGGCACTTCTCATCTTCCACAACGAACTCAATACACCCTAAACATAAGGCAACACCGGTATCCCGTCTATACCGTACGAGTGTCGTAGTTGATAGTACAACACTCGTAACGCCGCGTTATGCCTGTGGATATAGGCTGAGACCGCATAAGTTGACAGGCAGACAGCAAATAGATTATGTTCTCAGGAGCCCCACGACACATTCATAGTGTTTGGGACCTCTATACCCATCATATGACTACAATAGACCAGGGTGTTGAAGACACCATCTTGGCAGGCCATTATGAACCCTCGGTCTCCGACTTTAGTACACTTGACCTGAGGAAGCAAAGGTCAAATTTTTGTGTAAGCCGAGGTCTTCGATGTTCTTGAAGAAGACTTCATACATGGGATTACCCTTATGTAGCTGGATTTCTTCTGACATGGGCTTTTTGCTGATCGGGTTCCAACTCGGTGACAGAGTTTGGGATCTTTTGTTCAGTGTCGAATACGAGACCAAGTTCATCGGCTGTACGGGATGGTGCAGCCAAGGAGTAGAGTGGAATCGAAACGGCAAGCATATCAGTTGCAGCAATTTATTTCTTCCCCGACAGTTCTGATGACCAAACTTGTCGGAGATTATGCTGATACATTCCGCAGGGAGAGTTTTCAACTGGGAGCGGTATTGTTCCACATGAGGGAGTATTATTGAAATCTCGTACAAACAAACAAAGGTCCATAAGGAATTTCCGAAAATAAGTACTCTCATATTCATTTAATCTGTAAGGTGCTTGTGGTATTGAAAGACATGAAAATTTCAATTACCCCAATAACTTACATTCCACCTAAGTAGGTACATGATCATTGGGACAAATCGTTGACTCGTCACTAAAATAGGTTATTCCTACTAAAATTTGATTGCAAGCAATTTTATCGGTCATTATTTCACAAAACTCATATCTACTATCACAAGTTAGTTTTCCGTTAGTTTATGCAGCTCATTCATTTTATATGCCGTCTTAAATTCACCTCATAAATTTAGTTGATTGTATCACTAGCGTGATGGCGATTATATTGATTTGGGTATCTTCCGAAAGTGATGTTCAAGATTTTTTTCTTCTTGAGCTACAGATCCAGTCAACAAAAATTGTTAGTTATGTCAGAAGTGCCTTAAATTTCACCGAAATACACTTACCAGCAAAAACTAAGCTTGGCTTTGCCTGTTATTGCCTGTTATATTTCGTTATTGGAAGGAAAGTTGAACAGCTACCTCAGCCAGATAATTTTAGAATATTATTGTGGAATGAACTAGCAATTCTCTATTTTCGTTTTGGATAAAGGTGACTTGAAGAGAATCAACGATTATACAATCGCTGTGGGAGATGTACTTGGATCAATATATTTTAACTTCTGGAACATGATTGACGACTTCAAAAACTCTCATATCACTTATAGAAAAACTAGTGCGGGAAAAATTTTCGAATGAGTTTTTCCCGCAGTCACATGCGGGAATGGTACTCTTTCCGTACTTGTTGGGAAAATAACTATTTCAATGCGCTTTTAAGAAAAATCTTGAACCTAACTCATATCTACGGAAAGGTACTCGACTGCTTTGTATCGTTCGGGTAACGGCAGTCGCATGCGAGAAAGGTATTACTTCCATATTCGTTAGGATAATAACTATTACAGGTGGATTCCGGTCAAAGTAAGAATGTTTCATTTAAGAAAAGTGTCCCTGCTGGATTCTCAGAACTTCATCAAGTCAATGTCAGTGAAATTGCGTATGAATGGTGGAAGAATTGACAGTTATCCAGAACATCAAATATTGCAATATTTATGACAAAATGAGTCAGAAGGTCAGTTGCTTCGACGTTCGTCTCATCAAGGAAAAATTGATGAATAACAGAGTAAGTCTATGAATCCTGATCATTTAACGCTATTTTTGGAATCAGTGATCTAACCTCATCAAATTTGGTGATAGAAAATGTGGAACAATATCAGAGAGATAAAGATATGGTGAAGAAAATATCAAAATACCAAGAAGAAATATGAATGTGTATAAGGAGGAATCAGAAGATCGAGGATATATGTTAGGGAAAATAGAAAATATAATAACAAAGATAGAGAATGATCTGTATAATACGTATTGATGAAAATATGAAGCAAGACAAAAAATAATTGAAAGAGTGTTCAAATCAGAGACTGGACGATACCAAAACGGATATAAGAATAGCACAGATGGTGAGAATTGAAGAGCTAGAAAAAGACAAAGACCAAGTGGAAAATGAATTTAAGATAATTATATATCACAAAAACTTCTCTATTACAAATGCAAACTGAATTCGAGCATTGAATACTATCCTTCATCTACTTGGGAATGACAACCTAAATACCTGACATGTTTAAAGGAAATTTGGAGTCATCCTGTCCTACCCAACGAACGATATAGTCCAACAGTACCAAGCACTCATCGGTATCACAGACTCCAAAACAAATGCATGAATTAGAACGGAGCTCGAAAAATTGTGTCGGAAAGTGTCAAATAAATGGAACCAATAATTTCGACTAGTAAAACTCCTCTTTTCTCGACACTCTTCCACAAAGTGGAACATTCTTACCAAATATCAATCAGAAAACAACTGCTTCTCTCTACGAACATTGAATTACACCTGACATCTGGATATATATAGAAGAAAATAGGGTAAATAATAGAGAAAATGTGAAAAAAGTGCCGAAAAAAATAAATTAAGAACCAAATACAAAACAAAAGAAGAATTGGAAATAAGTACAAAAGAATATGACTGATGATGTTATTGAAAAGCAACAAATATGGAATAGAGGTAAACAGGAATAGTAGAGAAACAAGGTGATGTGCCGATGTTATCGTAAAACACAGTGAAACTTGATGGAGATATCAGGAAAATCCATCCAAAATGTTTGTAAATCAATATTTTGTTAAATAAAGTTGGAATTTCATAGAACTGGGAAGACAAAAAAGAAATCATAAGAGTACAGTTACCTAAAAATGCAGTACTATGGTTTCCTTTGACAAAAGATAAAAAATATCAGTTTTTTTTTATTCCAAACAATTTTGAAAGAAACTGCCAACAGGGACTTTTCAGATAAAAATTGTATATGGAAACATTTTAATTTCAAACCTGTCATGATGTGTTACTTGACCCCCTTTACCTATGACGATTTGCGAAGAACTAACCACCCCAGTCAAGAGGATGAATTGTCGAACTGTATTCCCATCAAAACTGAAATATATTCAAGTTTTTTACTTATGTCTGTGGTATTCCGGGTGCATCCTGTTTGTTGGACCACCCTGTAAATAAAACCAGCAGTTTACGAGACGATAGATCTATGCCTTATGAATCATAACTTGCTCATGAAGTCTGAAGTAGAACTTGGTACGAATTTTGTACACAAAACGAAAAAAATATACAGATCGTTCCATTTTTCTTATTCTTACATTCCAGTTTGCCTTACCTACTCAAAAAAACTGAGCTGATGGTGTCTCGCAAAACGTTGCAACACTATTGTATTGGTTACGTGAAATCATACAAAAGATGAATGGAACGGTCTGTAGAAACAGAAAAAACGTACAGAAAACATAAATAAGTAGGTCAAATTTTTCTTGCGTAAATTTTCAATTTGTTCTAGCAAAACAGTGCAACTTCAGGGTTAGCAGCAATTCCAAGCGAGCGCAAAATTCAGCAGTACAAAAATGTTCACGGGTTTTATGAGCAAAATGTATCTTTCAAACAACGGTAAAATTGTCACAAAATCCAACAGAATGCAACTCAGCAAAGCTGATAGAAAGAAGCACAATAGATGGTATATCTTAGAAAAACTGCAAGTGGACTTACAGAAATTAGGGCAGTATGTTTTAAACCAGGTTATCTAATGATAGCAATAATAATATGAATAGTATTTCATAGATGATTGTTCTTTTAGCGGGAATGTTGTTGATATTGACTCTTCGTTAGCAAAAAGTTCTCTAGAATAATAAGGTCTGATACCACGCCCCTTAGTCAAATTTTCAATTTACCCTTCTGAATCTTCTCGCACAGATTCATCGTCTCGAAAGTTGCATAACAGAAAACGTTCAAGAGCATGTGAACCAGCAAAATCGAAACTTGTTTTTGTTTGAAAGTGTTATTGTGGGAGAGAATGTTTGGCGAGTGTCATCTGCATTGGGCAGCCGATTCGTGAGCGGAGCAAGCAGCGCAAAGCCTCCCCCGACAGTCGAGGGCGTGCTAATCACCAAATAACGTACCCTTGGAGAAGAGACATTGCGAAAACCATCCGCGGTGCGGCAGCCATCTTATCCGCTGGACACAATCGGCAACTGGCATGGAACTTTTTTGGTCTAGTCACTAAAAAAGGTGCACACATCACTGTACACGATCCAAGTTGGCGTCAGGACAGTCGACAGGCTTTCGTCCGCCCCGCCCCTATACGAAACATCGCTTAGCGGCCGCCACCAGCTCTTGCCGTACATGCAGCCGACCTAACGCGCGCCGCCAGAATGGGAGCGGTCCAGTTGCCAGGTCAGGGCGGCGTCTGCGCCTACGGGGGCGACTTCTCGCCCGCAGGAGAGCCACGGCGCAGGGCTGCGCGCCCTGATAGCGGCGGCGGCGGTTTGATTTTTTGGAGGGAACCGCTTTCCCGCGGATACTTGGGATTACTGCTTTTCCAAGAGTCTGGTGGATAAGAAGTAGGCGAAACTAAGGTAGAACGAAAGTTTGAAGTTTGAAATGTGCAATCCGAGATTGAACTATGAGGTCCGATTTTAAAGTCGAAAACCCAATATTAAACTTGGAAAAACAATACAAAAATCAATAAGGTAAACTTTCACGAATGGAAAACATTTTCAAAGGCGGTGTAGTTCCTTCTTTTTGTGCTCATGCTAATAGGGGGCGTGACTTCATTTAGCCTTGATTCTGATAAGTACCTGTTTTTGTTTCGTGTTTTGATTACTATTCTTATTTTATCTTATTGCTTGTAAAGGGATTTATTTAGATCTCTCTGATTACTTGCCTTCACGTTCTGCTCAGATTGAGGCCTCCTACTTTTAGGTTGAAATGATTCAGGTGTTTTTTGAATGTCAGTGGCCCCTCTGAAAAGTCGTGGGTAATACCCCGAGGTCCTATTCAGCACCTGATTTTTGTTGATCATATTGTGTGGTTATCATCAGTTAGTAAAGCATGCTCTGCGACTGACCTGGAACATGCACCTGCAACATGTAATCAACAAAAGCAAATCATCATTCATGGTGTGCAGGAGAGCTTTTGGAAAAATATGGGGACTGAAACCGAATCATATGACCTAGAATCACATATGGCTCGCTGCTGTGGTGGCCCAACGTGAAACAGACAGGCAAAACTCAACCTCGGTAAACTTCAAAGGCTCGCTAGTCTGTATATCACGAGCGCTATGAGCACCACTCCGGCTGCTGCTATGGAAATCATCCTAAACCTTCCACCTTTGGACATCACAGTCATGGGAGAGGCGAAAATAAGTGCATACAGACTCATACAAACAGGTAATTGGAGATCTCAACCACAAACTGGGTACACCAAAATCTTTCATGAAGTCAACATTACCAAACTGGACGACATGCTACCCTAATACTCATACAAAAAACCATTCAGAACACAACTCAAGTGGGACAAATGGGACTCGAGAGTAGAATCATTATCATCTGGAAACATAATCTGGTACACAGATGACTCAAAAACAGTGGTAGGGACTAGAGCAGGAATACATGGATTGAGGCCAAAATGGAATGTTATACTTCCACTTGGCACTAACACTACAGTATTCCAAGCTGAGACATATGCCATAAGGACATGCA
This sequence comes from Chrysolina americana, assembly GCA_958502065.1. Taxonomy (NCBI): domain Eukaryota; kingdom Metazoa; phylum Arthropoda; class Insecta; order Coleoptera; family Chrysomelidae; genus Chrysolina; species Chrysolina americana. Next base: position 80,124,061 of record OY293414.1, read on the forward strand.
TACAGATGAATCTAGACAGTACGTATAAAAAAATACATCTACATTCTATCTGACAGGTTTGGGAATGCCTTTAGAGCCTCAATGAAATGGCAAAACACAGCAAGGTATTACTTTCGTGTGTTTGTCTGGACATGGGGGAATAGAAGGTAATGAAAAAGCAGACCAACTTGCAAGATGTGCATCTGAATTAGCATTCACTGACGGCTGCCACTCTCAGTCTAAACAGATCTAAGATACGCGCAATTATCGGCTTACTAACCGGAAATTTGCGGCCTTAGGAAACACCTGCACGCTATGGGAATAAATAGAGAAACCATGAAGTGCAGAGAAGGCGACGCGCTGCACAACTGGCGCTACAGAATATTTGGACAGACCAACCTAGAAGAAGGCGCATGAATCCGAAACAGTCAGTAAATGAACTTTTGAACCTGGTAAAAGACACAGACCTATTCAACTAGGAACCACTGACGACAGAATAATATAATAGATTCCAGCAGGTCTCAGTGTTAAGGGACACCCTCATGAGTAAACTCATCTGGCCCGTTAGCTTCAAACCAACCAACCATATCTGCAACCGCGGATTTTTCGGAGTACCCATACCTGCAGTTCATCTTGTGTTCAGTTAGGCGGGTGTTCATGCTCCTTTGTATGGTACCGATATTTACGTTACCAAATAAGCTGCAAGGAATGCGCTAAACACCTGGAATAGAGATCTCTTGGGTCTTTTGCATAAATCCGAAGATCCATTTCTCAACGGAAACGAACAACCGATTGCTCTCCTAAATGTAGTTGTTGAAAAGAAGCCGAAAGGAAAACTAGGGTACAGAGTTTATACAAAACCAACCCACACCGACTAATATTTGAGAGTCTAATCACCATACAAAGCAGAAACGAGGATTAATAAAAACAGTGACGAACCGTGCCATACGAATTTGATCACCAGAATATCTCAATCAAGAACTCAGTCACTTGGAAAGTGCTTTTGGTAATAATGGATATACCCCGCAAGAAAGAAACACAAACAGAACAACGCACACCACAAGGAAGAGCATTTCTGCCGTCCATCTCCATCTCACATACAAGATTGGCAAGCTACGGAAAAAAACATAAAGTCGAAACGATATTCGAACCAACGAAGACTATTGGGCAGAGTTTCAGATCCGCAAAAGTCCCGATATACTCCCTCTCTACTCCAGGGGTTCACCGCATTCCTTGCAGCTGTGGTGACGTATATATCGGCACCACACAAAGACCTACTTAAGCGAGCACAAAAAATCCCCTGTTACAAAGCAGGCTCTACTAACTGACGACAACCACACAATTATGTACTGGAAAAGACCTCAGGGTATTACCCGCGAATATTCAGAGAAGCCATTGAAATTCGAAAATACCCAAATCATTTTAACCAAAAGAAAGAAGGCCTCAATCTGAGTAAAATGTGGAGGCGGGTAATCGGATAGATCAAAACAAAACCCTTCCCAGGTACAAGCAATGATAATCAAGACCCAAAACAAAAACAAGTATCGGAATCAAGGCTTAATGAAGTCACGCTCCCTATTAGGATGAGCACAATAAATGAAGGAATCAGCAATAACACCGAATCACTTAGGTTTAAACAAACGCTTCGTCCGTTACCGCATCGCCTTGGGCCCATTACTTGGAGAAAATAAATTATTCACTAACCGTTGAGACTTGGACATTGGACATTGAAAGCAGATATACGAAGTCTTAAAGTTTGGGTTATCCTTTTTTTTCCTCCTGGTACTGGGTCCGAGGACTAATAAGTGTCAGCCAGCTAACTGAGACTCTTAACTGAACATTGAAGAACCGGTCCTTAGTCTCGTTGTATAAACCAATTTGGCATGTTCGGGGTGCGTCTGTTGTCATTCTGAGGCAGACGTTGAAAAAGGTCTGGTTTTTGTGTCTATATATAAGCGATCGACGACTCCATATGTCGCTCGAGTGCCATTCTGCTACTATGTCTTATGAGTGGACCTACCTTGTCGCCTTGGCCATGCCCAGTCTACTTGTGACGTGTCATTTGAAAGTGAGTTTCCTGCCCAGGGTTATTACAATATACAAGCCTTCATCTACTCATCATCTGTCTGGTCTCCTGCATCGCCTTGTACACAGTACTGCTTTACTTTTCTCTACATTTATAGTAATTTTCCACCACTTGAATCACTCCTCGAGTTCACTTTACTTGTTTTTGTAGTTTGACTGTGACCCCTGTTTAGTGCAGTTCCTCGGCTAAAACGGCCGTGTTGTTCGCTCTAAAGGCATGTCAGCTGTGAACATTGAGATGAAGTGTGATGATAACACCGCTCCTGTCAGATCGTTTTTACCCTGCATCGATATCTCCAGTTTCTCAAGGAGGAGTTGATGAACTTGGTACCATGTGCGTGGAACCATGTCTATTTGGTAGCCTGCTTCTAACAGTTCTGCTATTAGTCCATTGTGCCAGACCATATTGAATGCTTTTGCGGCTTCCAAGAGGGCTTCTATGCGGATTATCTGAAGTTGTGTTGAGAGTCCGTGTCTGAGACTGAACTGTTCATCCGGAAGAATGTTCATTGCTTCGGTCATGTCTACAGTCTTGTCAGCATTACTCTTTCAGCGACTTTGCTCATCACCCGGTGTTAGGCTGATGGGGAAATGATTTTGTGAGAAGATTCCGTTTTGATTTGGTTTGATAACAGTAACTACCTTTCAGCTAGTAGGAACGTGTCTGAGTTGCAGAGCGGCGTTTAAATAAGGCTTTCAGAACTCTGACGAGTATACCGTCGGGACCAGGTGCTTTCTACTGATTTTGAAAAACCTGAGAATAGACTTGATTCACTCTGGAGATATTGGGTCTGGGGTAATGTATGAGTCGCCAGTCCTTGGTAGCTTTCTGTCTGTTTGTTTTCACGGTACTGGCGTTCAAATTACTCCGCAAAGGCTTTAGCCTTGTCAGCGTCTATGAAAACAAGTTCTATCTCACCATAGAGTGTGGGGCATGTTTTCCTTTGACCGTGCCCTCGGAGTTTTTGCATCTTTCAGATGGAGTTGTCTTCTGTATTCAACTCATCTAACCGTTCGTTCCACTGTTGTATCCTGGGCAGAAGCAGTTAGTCCCTCAGCCATTCTAATGGCGAGGTTGAACTATCGCTTGTCCTCGAGGCAAGTGTCCTTTCGTATCGTTTTTTCAGTCTGTGACTCTGCCTGATTTGGTGATTCTCATATCTTTCAAACGATACAGATGGTTTGAATTAGATATCCGGGGTTTCGAGCTGCTAGGTCGTGTCGATCCTTCATGTTCATTTGGTTATGGAGGGTGTCAAAAATATTATCCTTGCTGTTTGAGTAACTTGTATAAAATGCTGTCCTGTGGTATAAGATACATGTACAATGGAATATATTCCATAAATGAAGAAATTTTTAGGATATGGAGAATTACGCCAGTCAATCTCCTAATTAGCCCCATGCACAGTCACCCAAACCAGAATGATATTGTAGTGAAAATACACTTAACTAATTTCACATCCAAAATTTATTTAAAACATTGATTTCACAGTCACTGTCGCTACTCAGAGGTTAGACACCCGAGCAGACTGAGTGACCAGGTCTGGCCTCAGGGTTGTTACAATATTCATAATGGATCTTTTCTCTTGGTCAGCCATGTAAAATATGACTGATACCATGCAAGAAAGCATTTTTACAGGCTATTTAAGACATCACAAAAAGTGGGTTCCTATCTAAATTATTCGAATGGGGTGCAGCTAAAAATCACGTGGATTGATGGGGTAGGTAATTCCAAAAATAATAAAGTTTCTGTATTCTAGAAACAATAATTATGGACAATTCGTAATATTTATTTCATTTTGTTCTTGACATACAGCAGTTGTAAACATTCAAATTGTCACCCTGTATACAAAAATACATCCTCATGTTGTTGATGAAGACACATACTTTTTTAAAGAAATGGCGAATACAAGTAGTTTGTTTACAAGTTTCAACGAACTGGGTGCGAAATAAAAATGATTGTGTTATGGAAATTTATCTACTTCTATGAACTTTGTATTGCCATGATCCATTCGGATGGAGGAATTCCTGAGCTCAGACATGATGAGTTCTTTCCTGAGGAAAATTAATCTCAGATTATAGCACAAAAATCAACAATGAATGCATAATACACTAAACAATTGAATTCTCAATTTTGACAGGCTACCAATTTTCTCTCGTTTATTGGTTGATACATTTCAATGAACTTTCTGCATGTTCTTGCTATAATCTTATAACCTCAATGAATGAATAATGTAATCAAAACTACATTTGAACAGTTATTGCCTTCAGCTTTTTATTCTTTTTAAACCAATCATTCGTTAATGAACGCGCGAACGTTTTATTATTGATGCATAATTGTCGAATATTTATAATGACATGTTCCTTGGCATGGGCGGTGGTGGTAGTGATGGTAGAGCGTTCCCTCATCAACCTCAAGGACGTAGGTTCAAATCCCAGGACGGTCTTCGAACGCATATATGCATGGCATCACACGTTAAAAGGTAATGGCATCGTCTTCGCTAACACGCACAGGTCCCGAAGACTGAAGGTTGCTAGTGAGGGTACAGCTGGTTGACGGAAGAACACAAAATTCATAGTTACCATAGTATTGCAAAGTTTTCCGTTTTTTATAAATTCTTGCTCTTCTTTTGGAAACCTGCTTTTATTTCGGAAACTTGATTGTTTAGTTATAGGAACATGGCCCATCATTCGAATGAAACGTTCTTTTTACCATTTTCTTCATATCAGTAAAATCATAAATTTCAAACGATCTTGTATGATAAAGAACAAATAACCTCATACATAACTGATACAGGACTTTGGTAAAACATAACTAAAATTTTAGCGAATCCAAATATCGCACTAATAAACTTTCAATTGAGACTACATTTTGCACAAATAAAAGCAATTAATCAATTTCTCGAAAACCGCCAGTACTTCGATCATTCTGTAGATTTTCAGTACGGTGGCTTATCAATTTGTTTGATTGAAAAATTAATATATTTCACCCGCTACCCTTGCATTATTCTTCTAGGGTGTCGTCTGTCGGCCCGGCTCTCGCTATGTCGGTAACAACCGAACCTGTAATGGTTATATAATTCCGATTGTACAGATGAGTCACCCTTAAGCCACCGTAGACATCACTCCGTCTAAAATCAGTTCCCTCCAAGAAATGGAAACCTCGAAATCATTTGTTATTGCAATAATAATGATAATGCTTGTAAACTTCAACAGATCTGGTCATCTGAACTATCGGGGAAAAACAAAGTTGCTGCAACTAATAGGTATGCTTGCCGTTCCATCCTACATTAACTCGATGCCCTAGAGACGTATACTCACCTAGAGGTAAAACAACGCAGCTCCCAACTCTCTCCGCGGGAAGTATCAGTATGAACTCCGACAGACCTGGTCATCTGGACTATCGGGGAAGAACGAAGTTGCTGCAACTAATATTCCCATTCTACTTTACTCCTATGGACTGACAAAATGGAAGCTGCGATAAGTCGACGTAAAAACTCGCACATTCATAGGATCTTACATCCTCAATGGTCCGTTCCTCGGTTATACTAACCCAGACAATGAGTAGGCCGGAGACTTTTGAGATAGGAGTGTCTGCATAACAGAACTAGTTGAAGCGTGTGAAGTCATCAGGAGTTCAGATCCTTCTCTCCACGATCATCGATCATGAGAAAGCAAGAATCGTAGCATTTTGTTTCAAAACAGCAGCCGATGAAATCGGTCTCGTATTCGACAATGAACGAAGTGACCCAAAGTCGGTCACCAAGTTGGAATTCGTTCAGCAAAATGCCCACTGAGGGACTGAGGTGCTCCTGCAGCAACATAAAAATAAGCCAATGCAAATGATCTCCTTCAAGAACATTGAAGACGTTGATTTTCCCAAGAACTTGACATTTTCATTCCTTAAGTCAACTGGGCTGAAGTCGGAGATCAAAGAATTGTTAATGGCCTGCCAATGTGTGTGAGTGTTTATTTTTTTTATCCGTTAGTAATTTCCCAGTCAGGTCTTGTCCGAAGCTCCGAAACTTCCGGAGGGAGCGCTGGATCATTCACCCTAATAACCACTCTCCACGCCGTGGGGCAAGTGACTATTGGGTCCGAGAATTATGTGCCCTGAGCAAGCGGAGTGAACCAAGATTGACGGCCTTTGCATTCGTCCGGCTAACATTTTTGCAATATTACGGCAAGCCGGTATGAAAGCAGAGTGTCCATCATTCCACCAAGGACCCCTATTTTAAGAACCGCCATTTTAACGGAATGGTTTGGGTAAAGCCTGCGGATGTTAGTTTCGCCAGAGACTGAAAATTCGATGACGAAAATCGTTCTACTTTGATGGTCGAGGAAGACTACATCAGGCTTATTGGCTTGTATCTGCCTGGTGGTGTGAAATGAGTAGTTCCAATAGATTCGGCACTTCTCATCTTCCATAATGAACTCAATATCCCCCGGACCATAAGGCAACACCGGTGTCTGGTGAATACCGTACGAGTGTTGTAAGTGGTTGTACAACACTCGTAGCGCCGCGATATGCCTGTGGATTGCCCTACGACACGCTCTGCATCTAGTGTCAGGGACATCTATACCCATCACACGACTACGGTAGACGAGGGTGTTGAAGACACCATCTTCGCAGTCCATTATGAATCCCTCGGTTTCCGATTTCAGCCCACTTGACCTGAGAAACGTAAACATCAGGTTTCTGTATAAGCCAAGGTCTTCCATGTTCTTGAAGAACACCCCATGCATCAGCTTATCCTTATATAGCTGTAAGAACCTCTCACTGCTTCTTACTTCGACTTCACTTGACGAGTTATCATAAAATTTGAAAATTTAACGAGTGCGCGTAGCACGAGTTGTATTTTCTAAAATTTTATGATAACGAGTAATTGTGAAGGGGAAGAATATTCAGGACAATTTTATCGACAGGAGTTGTATTTTATATGAGAATTTCACAATTTGTGCTCTTTTTCTTCTTTAATGATTGGAACTAGAATTTATTTCCATTCATTTAGATACATACATAGATAATTACAGTTCATTACAATTGAAATTCTGAACATTGAAAGAACAGTTCTGAAATACTATTTTTGAATTTGTTTGCTCATTCCTCGTCTCATTAGAGCTGCTACAAGAGAAAACGTTTTTGCTGGCATCGCTGCGAATGAAGAACTGGAACTCGCTCTCATTTTTGTTAGGATATCAGAGTGTCTTTTTGGGTGTATATTCATGTAAGATTGTAGAGAACTGGAACTGCTGTGTCCTGTTATCTTCATCATTTCTTGTTCAGACACTTCAGCTTGGGCAAGGTGAGTGACAGCGGTAGATCTATGGCTGTGATTGCTGAATTTTTTGTTCTGAATATCCAAACCCATTTTCTGACAAGTTTCTTAGTCCATTTTGACATAGAGTTTATTCCAATAGGACAATTTTTGTACCAACCAATACTATCAGGAAAAAGCGGTCGGACGTGATATGTCCTGGGCGTTTTCCATCACTTTGTGGAATATACGAACAGGGCAAATATCGGGATCTGCAGTATTTTTTATTAGCCACTTGCTGGGAGTACATGATTTTGACCCACCTTGATTAGTTTTGTCGAATACGGGATTATATTCAATACGTCCAGTCGGCCGTCCAAAATTATCCTTTTCTACTATAAAAAAGTTTACCTTCGAGTCACATCCTTCATTGCCCCTCCAAGCAAGTTTGTGGCTGCAATGAAAAAAAATTTCTTGATGAGTCTCTCTGGATTGTTTTCTTCCCAATATCTCAGCAATCTCCTTGGAGTAATTTTCTCTTTGCATCTCTCGCATCACGGGCTGATCTAAATTCTATGTCAGCAAATGGATTTATTTCCACATTGTAATCATTGTAGAACTTGTCTTGGAGCAGTTTTGCGAAAACATTCCAATTGAATTTTATAACAGTTTCTTTGCCTCTCTCTTCATATTGAAGGCATAATCTTTCAATATATTCGCAATTTCCACTGGGGTAGTTTCCTTTCCTACAACATAATTTCTATTACGGCAAAAGTCCATAAATTGTTTCCATGCATACTCTTCAGATTTCCTTGTATTTTTTGGCGTATTCTGTGCAATTGCCAAATGGATTTTGTCATTTGTAGCAGTTCCCTATCTATTGGATTCCATTTCTTGTTCAAATTACCGAATAATATTCAGAAAGCGAAACGATATTGAAACGTCAGTTACGCGTCATAATTTCTGTTACCATGGATATCGAGCTCGTGGTATAATCATATAGTAATTTGCTGCAGGAGAGAATAATCAACATAGCTTCAGTTTTATCATTAGAAACATCTTCATTGGTTTTCTGGCAGTTGCGTGAAATTCTCAGGAGTAATACCACGAGTAATTGAATTTTTGCGACAATTTTTTTTCTTAATTTTTTGACGGTTACGCCCAGCAAGATTCTCAGGAGTTCCTACGCATCTTGCTGGAGGGCTTACATGAAGACGTAAATAGAATTGTGGAAAGGTCTAACCCATCTCTGTACAGATTAACATAAAATTAACTGACAATGAAAAAGCCCGGGGGTTATGGTCAAGGTTCCTGAGGATGGATAACTCCAAGATCATTGATATCTTTGTTGGCCAATTGAAATCTGAATTAAGATGTACACGTTGCGGTTATTGTTCAGTCACGTTTGAACCATTCTGGGATATTTCTTTACCGATTCCGATACCATCTGAAAAACTGAATCTGTCACAATGTTTAAGCTTCTTTTCTAGAAAAGAAACTTTGGATGATGAGGATAAACCTTCATGTTCGATGTGCAAGGAGAAAAGGAAGTGCTCAAAATCATAAATTCCCCAAAATTCTTGTAATCAATTTAAAACGTTTTTCTCCAGGAGACAGTTTAAGACATAAATTAAATGTGGCCATTCATTTTCCTTTGAAAGGACTGGACATGACCAGTTACGCAGCGGACAGTGAGCCCCATGTTTATACAATCTACGCTATAATCAACCACAGTGGGACCATCGATAGCGGACACTACACGGCCTTCTGCAGACACCCTTATTTAAACAAGTGGTACGAGGAGTTCAATGACTCTCGTGTTTCGCCAATAACTTCAAAATCACTTGTGAGCTCAGAAGCATATGTCCTTTTTTATGAGCAGGAATGAACATCCAGTCCTAGGAGAGACTATTTCACGAATAATATAAATACGAACAATGTATAACAGTCATAAACAAATTATTAAAATCGTCAATATCATAATGTTTCGTTTCATAATTTCATTTGAAATTGCACCGAAGCGACTCATTTTGACACAATCAGGTACAATTATCGCGATAACACGAGTTGTCTTTGGTTTGCGATTGGCCAGATTATGTGAGAATTTCAAGATGAGTGAAATAGTCTTTATAAGGAATCAACCTGAAAGAAATTGCCATGGGTGCGAATTAAAAGACCTGTGATTGTAAAATTGTAATACACATACAACTGTTTATTGAGACAAATAAATCATCAGTCCTCTCATAATAATTGATAGATGATATACATAACAATATGTCCGAAGCAGGCAAGGGGCTTCGACCAAATCATATCGATGAAATACATTACAGATGAATCGCAAAACGCATCTCACAAGCCATATTCATGTTCACCCGTGCTCAATCAGAATTCGTCATATGGATGTAATTTTGCGCCTAATACCAGTGAATTTTGCCTCGAGCACAAGTGGAGACCATGAATATCGACTGTAAAACTTCAACAGTAGTATGGTTTGTGTCTTAATAAAATTGCGGATGTGTTACTATTAGGCATACATGGTACAAATATTGAGAGATTAGCTACTTCACACTAAAAATCATTAAGAAATATAATCAACAGAACTTTCTTACAGATGTAATGGGAAGGGAGAGAGTCCAAGATAAGCTAAAGCGGAATCAGACGGAGAACCAAAATATTAAATTAGAATACAAAAATTAATATATGGTAAATACTGAATCTAAGATTGCAAATGAGTGTCTTAGCTGTAATCCTCTTCGGAGCCAATGTTCATCGAACTTATAAAAAGTAATTAGTCATCTCATATTTTACCGCATAGAAAAACATTATAAAGACTACAAAGTTGCCATTGATTGGACATTATTGGACGATCGATCGCCAACTTTAGGTATTTGGAACCAGAACTATTGCTAATTTACATCATGATTTGAAATGTATACCTGAAAAATAGGTATATTTATATGAACTTCCTACCCCGATTATAAAAAATTTAGTTTTTAGAAAAAATCACTAGCTATGCCGGAAAACAGAAGTATATGCTTCTAACTCCTTAAATTACTGCTAAAATACAATCATCACAATGCAAAAATGCATTACCAAGAATAAAATATATAATTATATTGTACATATAATAAAGTTAACTCTGTCCATGAGGAACGATCTTTCAGATACTCAATAGACCACGAGGCGCAGCCTCCCGGCGATTCTCGTCACTGCAAAAATTTCGATTTTTTCCCATAAAATAAAAATCTAGCAAATGGAGAAAAATCGAAACCTCGCAAAACTCATAACATCAAAAATCACAAATATAAAATTCCAATATATTCCGAGCGAAACAAGAAAGATCCATAAATCTTTTGAGAATCACCGTGGGTCTGCCCTAGCGGCCTCTCTGTTAACAACATGAACCGAGCAGAGTCCCTCAATGCCCAGCGAGATGGACGGCTGTTCAAAACATTACGAAACAGTCGACTATCACGCACTTGTGCCAAACCTATGCTTGTCAGTATCAACGAATTCCAAACTAATAAAAACTAAAGGGAAAACAAATGACGCAGTGATGTGACACATCAGGATATTAAACAGCTCGTCATTTTATACAATAAAAAACATTAACATAGAACATGAGACGGGAACAGACCGCTCAGCTGTTTATATAAAAAAGACTATCAACGAAAAGGCGTTGGCGTCCCGAGATTTTATTGTAGTCGTCACCAGAAAGGAACGCGCAGAGCCAAAATGACAAAGATTTTTAGTCGCGAACAAACCAAGATGTCGCGACAAAGAGCACCATCGCGATTATACCAAATTCGAACGGCTGTGCTTGTCTTGAAATGTCTTTCCACGTGACTCGATAACGATATTTTGATCGTACACTCTTGAACTCGAATCCAATCCCCAAAACTAATTTTGAAAGCTCTCGAACCGAACAACGTTTCGGCTGTGTCTCGACTTGTTGCTCCTAAAAATCTCTGGCAATAAAACAACATTAAAACATAATGAAAATAACTTAATCAATTTAATTGACAAATTTAAATTCCAAAAACAAACGTACAGCAAAAGAATTTTGAATGTACCAATAACAACAAGTCAAAATTAGAATAGAAAAAAAACGAATGCGGAATAGGTAATAGTTAACGTGGATTGGGGACACCATCAGCTGGTCGGGCTGGCACACAACTAGCAGGCACTAGAGGATGCACCCAGCCCGTTATTCGCCTCCTTGACGCAGGGCCACTCACATTCAGTCCCACTGCGGGCTTGCAATGTCCGTTCACTTAACTCCAGGAGCCGTAAGAGTCCTGGTACCATGTCTGCTGATCACCGTTAACGTCTGCCCCCAGCGGCTGTTGCGTAAGGGGCTGGCTCCCCCAGGTGCTCTGGTATCGGCGCTTTGTCTCCCCCTGGTTCTGGTGACCCCCGTCAAACTTCCGCTTACCTGCTGAAATGAAACATCCTCAGAATATACTCTACAGATGTGGAATAGCGAGAAGACAATTCATGCATTCGGATTACAGTGAAGTTGAAGACGTTGCTAACATATCATTTTCAGATGTCATTTTTAACAATACTGAAATATTTATATTATTTATTCATTCAATTATTTAGTTACAGAACATATTTTGGTGTAAGAGAGTTTGAAGGTACAATAATTATCAAATAAAGTAAACAATTTCAAATTAACTCATTAGCGCCACGGCAATAATAATAATAGCCGTCCTCTACCCGCACAGGCTATGCCTTTGGGAGTATTATTATTATTATTAGTAATTATTATTAACACCATTTCAATGACAAATTTACTATTGGATTTTTTGCAAAAAAAAATATATCTTTTTAACATTTTTTCGTTTGTTCTGGTAATTTATTGAATGTTTCTATTGAGATGAAAACTGGATTCGCTTTTCCTTTGTTCCAATGAATATCATCCAAGTGAAAGTGGTTCAAACTCTGAGTATTATAACTATAATTTGGAATTTTTCTGAATAAAGTAATACGCTATTACTTTTTTGAATATTCTTGATTATTTCGAATGCAACTTTTTCAAATTCAATAAGTTAGTTTAATGTCATATTATTCGTGCTTCTGTACAATTCTGAGGATGGTGTATCCCAAGGTATTCCAAAGGTGCAATTGGACGATAATTTTGAAAATTCTTTTTATCACTTCCTTTATTAATAAGTTTCAAAATTGCTCTTTTCAAATAGCCTGGAAAAGTACCATTTTTACGGATAGAGATGACCTCACTAGATTGACAATATCATCTAAATTGTTTGAACTAATCTGATCTTCACCAGGTGATGTATTGGTTTAAGAGTCATAATTATTTTATAAATTTCCCTTTCTGAAACTGGTTTCAAAATAATAGAATTTCTATATGGTGAATATTTTTTAATACAGTTTTGAATTTAAACCAATATCTGTGGAAAATTTTACAAATGCATTACATACATCATATGTATTATTCAATAGTACGCTGGTCTTATTCATAATTTTAGAATTTGCTTTATTTTTTTATTAGTATGTTATTATTGATCATATTTTCTTTTGGTTTGTTGATATTTTTATTTGTTTACTTCGCATGTGCATTTTCAGGATCCATTTTAAAAAGATGAATAATCAAGATCGTATTACTACATGAAGGCAATTTCCAAGTTTAAAGCAATTACGTAACGTACTTTACGAAATAAATCATGGACGTCCACGTCAATCAGTGGCAATGGTAATTTTATTGGTAAAACACTTTGTCTATATCATGTTAATGAATATTTTGTAGCAAACATTCTGAGAAGATCAGAAGCAATCTTGAAAATACAACTAACTTCAAACTTTTTGTATGTATTTTTAGGAAATTGTTCATTAAAAGATGTTTTAAATTCATTTACTCATGAAAACATCTCACAATCACTGAAAATCACGTACTATTAATATTTTCAGTAAAAACTTCTCAAATGTTCTCAGTTATGTTAACACAACACCTGAAAATCTATATCAGACTGCCTTATACAACTAATCACTGAAATAATGTTCAAAACACGTCATTTGAGACAATTTTATTTAGATCATATAGAAGGAAATAAGCATACAGGGAAAATGGAACGTATAATGAAACAAAGATTGGCCTGAGCGAAGTATAAAAAAACTAATAAAATAAATATTTATTCATGGATCTGCAAAATTTTTGATTGATTCCACCCTGAGGGTGGCTGAGGCTCAGCAGCCAACGGGAGTAGCGACCCGTGGGCCCTAGCTTACCGTGCACCGACGTCAAAAACGCACATGTTCCCTCAACACAAACCCACTCACACCATTATTTGAAAATCTGCTTTCAGTGGGAGATAAGCGGGACTGGTAGCCGGTGATGAATCACCCGCGGCCGCCACTCCGCCTGGTTGAGAACAGTTCTACCAGAGTTTTCACGAGGAGACGGTTCGAAGGAACTTGCTGCGGAAACTTGAAAAATGGTCTTTGGTGGGAGCCGAGGAGGGGCCTCGGATCGGATACTGCGGGTTTGGTAGCCGGTGAAAGAATTACCCGCGGCCGCCGCACCGTCCGACTGCGAACCAGCCCTACCAGGACTTTCAGGAATAGGCAGATTAACAGAACTCGCTCCCTTGGCAAACACCCGTGCTATGCTGTTTTAATAGTACGCGAGCCCTTGCACAAAATCGAAAGTGATAACCAGCAAGCTGTAACTTTGAATACTGTTTAAGTGTGACAAGTCTGACAAGATGTCGCAGAGAGAAAGCCTTGAAAGTGGTGATTTTTCCTTTGTGCCAAATCGACATCTTTGGAGCGTCGGAATGCTGAAGATCCTTATCAATTTTGTCGGACAATGGTGCCATTGAAAATCTCATTTAATTATTGAATTCTCCTAGAAAAATCTGACAAAAAATGTTCGGTTTTTCTAGGTTGTGCCCCACTCTAAACGTGTCGATACTACTTAGGTTGGCGACAGGAAGCAATCTGATTTTTCTAGGAAAATGAAAAAATAAAATGAGATTTTCAATGGCTGGTTATCACTTCAGATTTTGTACGAGGGCTCGCGTACTATAAGGGCATGTCATGGATGATGACACAAGGGGATGGCAAAAAGGGCCCACTGCGGCCTACTTGCCTGGCTGCAGTAGCGGTCTCCCCGCATCTATCTACTACTACTTCGATTCATTCCAGATCGAGCACGAAATCCGGAAACTTTTCGAAAAGTCACAAATTTGAGAAGAAGTAGGTTACGCCAAGGCAAAAGTCTGACAAAAAATAATTAATCATTCCTAGAGACTCTGAACTCCATCTGTCACACGCGTGCTCAGGATTCTCCCAAACCAGTCTTTAAATCGAACACCAGAACTGCTGCATACTCTGAACAGGATAATCGTCTACACGCCGGTTTCGGAGTTGTTGCTCCTCATCCGTGCTAGCTATTTCCTGTCCAAGTCTGAAAACATCTATGGGGTTCAAAAACTTCTTCTCGAGCTAAAGCTGTGGCCAAATAACTCAAATTAGAGTCTCCCGAGCAAAGCAAGAATGACTCCAAGACGAACTCTCTTGATATATCTCTCTACATATCTCTTCCTCTCTCTCCATCTATCTCCCTCTCTTTCCCTCTCTCCATCTCACTCCATCTTACTCCATCTCACTCCATCTCTCTCCATCTCTTTTCATCTCTCTTCTCTTACTCTCTCACTACTTTCTCACTCCTCTCTCTTCCTCTCTCTATCAATCCCTCTGTCTACTTTTCCCTCTCTTTCTCCATACTTCTAGAATATAATTGGCCTTTTTTCTCCTTAACCGTACATTGTAAACATTACAATTCGTCTTATCAGTGATTTTTCACTCTGAACCTCGCTTACGTCCCTGGAACGCCTCAGAAAGTTGGCGATTTGTTCTGTCATAATTATGGTTCCATGAGCTACGCTCCCATCGTTCCACCGTTAACAGCTCCATCGGAACCAGCCTGATAAGTGTCAGTAGACACACCCCTTTGTCGGTAAAAATATTTCGTAGGTAAAATAAAGAACCGACTAAAATATTTTTTCCAGGAAGCAATATTAGAAACAGCGGTAACTGAGTCCGTATATCGTGGCGTATACATTACACAAAGTCTCGCTTTTTTCTACACATTTCCTATTGATTTCGTTGTGGTTTAGTTCCTTTTTTAACTTGTCAAAGACACAAGCAGTAGGGGATAAGTCGGGTATTTTCGATTATTCGATTACAGTCTACACAAGATTCGTTTTATGAAGCTTGACACAATGGACCAAGATACTTCGTATGGCACCTCACAGTGAGCGATATTCAAATTCAAATTCAAATTCAAAATATACTTTATTGTCAGAAGTTATAAAAACTTATAGACAAAGCTTTTTGGTTTTGGATTAATATTAAAATTGA
The DNA here is from genome assembly GCA_958502065.1 of Chrysolina americana. NCBI lineage: Eukaryota > Metazoa > Arthropoda > Insecta > Coleoptera > Chrysomelidae > Chrysolina > Chrysolina americana. The sequence continues at coordinate 80,139,771 of OY293414.1, forward strand.
ATTCAATTAATTAATGATAAAGTATAATGGTGATACTCCCCACTATCTGCATATCATCCCAGATGAAGGAACACCACCACTATATGCGCTCCGGGGCGACTTGAAAATTTGATGGTGCATTTGCTATTTCAACTGCAGGAAAAACCCGGAAAAACCTACAGTACCACCATTTGGTCCTTAGCGAATGTGGGAATGAAACAAAACATAATACATGCTCATCCATCATTACACAAGGACTTCTCGGATTGATACGCTGCGAGAAATCTGCGGCGTCGATTCTGTTCGGTTGATTACCGCCACACATTTGGATGGGCAACCGACGTATTTAGACGAATTGCTTGAATTCTCGTCCGTGCATGTCATCATACGTTGAAAGGTCTTCCCTAGCCCGCACAAATCTCCCACGAAGACTTCTGAGAGTTGCTCGTACGGGTGGACAAATTTTTAAATAAATTTGAAACAAACTGAAACTTTATTTAGTACCTGATATTCATCATAATTTGGAAAAGTTTTACAGTTCCTCTCATTTTATTTTATGTGGTTATTTTTTTTTCGCTTCGATTTTATTTTTTATAATATTTTTATCAATAAATAAAAATGATTTTGTTTCAGTTTGTATTTGACAAAAATATATGGTTAGTATCAAAAATTCATCAACTAGTAAGAAAAAACACATAAAAGTGAAGGAGTGGGCCCCAAAAATCATTAAGCGTAGGGACACAAATCTCAAGATCCGCCACTGAAGACAAAGAATAACTAAAATATTGTGCAAGGCCAATCTTTGTTTTCTCATACACCAGAAGTAGGATGAAAGGTATAAGGTACATACTTCATTTGAACGACAACAAACTTCATGTCATTAAACGGGATGAAAATAAGGTGGGGAACATCGTGACTAGGCAACCGCCAACATAACTGAAACTCAACAATTTGTGGAATAAATATAATGAAATCGATATACTGAGAGTCTCTAAATTCACGTTGAATAACCAAACGGGATCCAATCCAGCCAAAATGAATGAAAAAATAAACTGTGGCCATTTATAGTAAAACAATTCCGAAGAATTTTCGAAAAAGTATTAACTAGGTACAGTGTTTGAGTCAACCTATATGCAGACTGATAGACTAATGTTTTTTTCTGTATATATGCCAAGGTTGACCTCAGAAAGCTCATTTGAAACGTTTTGAATTGAGTTGAATTTGGTTAGTGATTCCAGTAATATCGTAAGTAAAAACGTCTTCCTGTTAGTATGAGGAATCAATTCATATAAATGTTAATTCATGCAGAAGTTTCAAGTCGTGAGTTGTAAGCAATGTTATCAAAAGAAGTTCAATAATTGTTTGTAGGAATATTCAAACACTTAACATAACTCAATTTGGAGTTGGTTGGACAGCTACAAAAAATGACCGAAACCCAAATGATTTCCTTATAAACGTCACAAAAAAAATATTTATATAGACTAGATTACCTAAAGGCTCTATTGGCTTTTTAACAATGTTATATAGCAAATGTGGATGGGCCAAAGTTGGAACCTGGGGGTTCAATATGATTATGAATATTTTCTCGAAATTTCATTTATTAATAAAACATGGCCTAATGAACGTTGTCTAAATTTGCCAAGTATTTTTTTAAAAACAGACAATGCTTGCTTGAAATTGAAATGTTTATATCAATAAAAAAACTGAATTACTCTGTTTAGGCAGACAAATGACTCGTGGAATTCAAATACGGCTATAATGTTGAATTCTTGAGATAACACTACATCTCTTATTTGAAACCTGAAACCTATTGTAATGATTATTTTGACATGACAATTATCAAAATTTCTATTGCTTCAAATGATTGCGCGTTAGGCAGCCAGCACACTGAGCAACCATGATCGACCGTCCGCGATCGTCCACCTACGACCAACATTTCTAACACGTGTATTCTCATCGGATAACTCACTCTGAATGATCGTCCTCGACTGGTTTTCAAAGACCACGTTTGAAATTCCAATCTGCTGGAATTTTTTATCGATCAGTGGGAGTTTGAAAGTTTTTATTGATTCCTTTCAGTGTTTGGGCGTTGCTGGACGGTTGCGGACGGTCGATCCTGGTCGGTCAGTGTGATTTCTAGATAAGACCAGTGACTTGAAGATGCTGTATCAATCCACCACAGCACTTGAAGAATATTCGTCAAGTCTCCAATTTTACATATTATTGTTCTTAATTTGAAGTCAGCGATTCCACTATATAAGGTGTAAAGGGTATCACTCCGTAATTTCAACAAATGAGAGCTTGATCTCGAACAGACAAAAAAGTTGCATTGTTACCATATTCAACACTGAAATCCACAAAAATACAGAATATCTTCCATTACTTTATTGAAAAAGTCCAAAAGAATCCGGAATTGTTGATAATTTTGTTGCTTAACTGATATCCACATTGAAAAGAATTATGCATACATCTCTATTCATCTGTTAGTTATTCGTTCGCTTTGTTCTACGTACTGCTCTCATGAAGTTTTTTTTTCGTTTGGAATTACCCAGTCAGGCCCTGTCTCCGGAGCCCCGACACTTCCGGAGGGCGCGCTGGTGTGTCATTAACTCGAGTAAACACTCCCCACGTCCATGGGGTAAGTGATTACTGGGTCCGAGAATCATGTGCCCTGAGAAGACGCAGTGAACCAAGAATTACGGCCTTCTGCATTCGCCCGGCTAGGATTTCTGCCAAGTCACGGCAAGTCGGTATGATTTTTAAGTTTGAGAGCAGTGTGTCCATCATTCCACCTAGGACCCCTATTATCAGAACCACCATCTTGACAGAATGGTTTGGGTAAAGCCTTCAAAGAGAAGATCTCGATATTTAGTCCGTCTTTCCTCCTCTTTTCGGACGATGTTCGTTTCGCCAGGAGCTGAAAACTCAATGACGAAAATCGTCCTACTTTGATGGTCGAGGAGTACTACATCAGGCTTATTGGCTTGTATTTGCCTGAGGGTGGGGAATGAATAGTTCCAATAGATTCGGCACTTCTCATTCTCCACCACGGACTCAATATCCCCCGGAGCATAAGGCAACACCGGTGTCTCGTCTACACCGTACGAGTGTCGTAGATGATAGTACAACACTCGTAGGGCCGCGTTATGTCTGTGGATACAGGCTGAGACCGCATAAGCTGGACAAGCTGACAGCAAATGCATTATGGTCTCAGCTACCCCACGACACGCTCTGCATCTAGTGTCAGGAACCTCTATACCCATCACGCGACTGCGGTAGACGAGATTGTTGAAGACACCATCCTGGCAGGCCATTATGAATCCCTCGGTCTCCGACTTCAGCCCGCTTGACCTGAGAAACGAGAAGGTCAGGTCTCTGGATAAGCCTAGGTCTTCAATGTTCTTGAAGAAGACCCCATGCATCGGCTTATCCTTATGTAGCTGCAGGAGCCTCTCACACTCCGCAGATTTTACGTGGGCTTTTTGCTGAACGGGTTCCAACTCGGTGATAGAGTTTGGGTTTGTCCGTTCAGTGTCCAATACGAGACCGAGTTCATCGGCTGCACGGGTTGCTGCCTTGAAAAGAAATGCTCCAATCCCTGCTTTTTCATGATCACATATCAAGCAGAGAAGAGGATCTGAACTCCTGATGACTTTACAGGCTCCATCCAGTACCATTCTGTTATGTAGACACTCCAAACTCAAAAGTCCACGGCCTCCCCGTTGTCTGGGGAAGTATAACCGTGGAACAGACGATTTAGGATGCAAGCTTCTATGAAGATGCATCATTTTGCGAGTTTTTACGTCGAGTTGTCGCAGCTCTTCCTGAGTCCATTTCATTACTCCAAAGGAGTAAAGTAGAATCGGAACGGCAAGCATATTAGTTGCAGCAACTTTGTTCTTCCCCGACAGTTCTGAAGACCAGATCTGTCGAAGTTTGTGCTGATACTTGCCGCGGAGAGAGCTTTTGACTGTAGTTACATCTTAGGTGTGGCGTTGTTTCACCCCTAGGTAAGCATACCTCTCCGGCATCCAGATGATGTAGGATGCTTCCGTCTACGAGCTGAACGTCCTCTCCGTATTCCTTGCATTGTCTTCTTTTGAGATGAACTGTGGCACATTTGTCTATCCCAAACTCATGAATTTGTTATCATTATTAATATTTTTTTAGGGTGTTTATGGTGGCATCGAATACTAAGATCATTAGCCACTATGTGTTCTGGGTAGGCTGTGTTACTAACTCCATACGCTACCCTAGGAGCAGTACTGATAATTTGCACGCAACAGTGAATGGTGCAGGTGCGAAATTAAATTGAAAAATCTCAGCTCTGACTGTAGCTCGAATTCGGGACCTTTAGCCCAGAACCCGGACGCCATACCACTTGCGCCACGCCCCGACGTTGTGATGATTATTATTTGAAGTGAGACAAAATATTTTAAATTTGCTTCTATATTTATTTGCTTTTATATTCATCATGACTTTATCAATAAGATGTAAATCTTCCGATAATAGAGTATAGTTAATTTGATCATCTATTGAAATTACAGCAGCAACACCCCTAACGTGCTGTATACCACTTCGCCATTGAATTAACTTGTCTGTAAACTAGGGTTACAATATCTTCTAAATTTGATGGCGAAATTTTATGAACAGAATTGAAGAAAAATTAACAAAGGACCCCACCACACATGTTTTATGGAAAATGGCTTTACGTGAAATTGGCTGAATTTTTTATTTGTTGTTTTCTAGATGTGCTGATCAAGTGTCCATAGCCACGAAGATAAAAATTGACAGTTATCGATATATCCATTTGCTCACATTTCTGGTTGAGACGGAATTTGGATGTTCGGGGCCCAGCACGAACTGACACACAAAAGGTCTTCCTCAATTATATTAGACGCCACCATCGATCATTTTCCATGCATTGCTCGGCAAGGGTACAAATTCTTAAGTCTCCCATACAAACATACACACTTTTAAATAACTACAATGATTTAAATTTTCGATAACCGACACTTTGGAGTATATTTCGAAGGGAGGCCGAAATAAGTAGTACCGAATATACCATATACCTGACGTCCAATAATATAAGCAAGCTGTTAAGTGATCAATATTGACGTCATGTACGTATGATCCGACTTTTTTCACACAAAATGAGGTGCCAAGATATTTTACTCAGAATGACTCAAAGTGGACTCACAGCCAAACTAATCTAATTTTCTTCTTTTTATTTACCAACAATTTCAAGTTTGGTACTGTTTTTGTTATGATTAATGGTGAATAAAAAATTGTATCAAGCCTTGTCATCGATGCTACCGATAGAATAAACCAGATAAATACCAATGATAAATGGATAAGGTTATGTAGTATCCATCCAATCAATGATTTAGTACTTTAATAGGGGCTGACCAGAGGATTTAATTTTTCTTAATAATATTAAGATGATTCATGATTGAGTTACATTCGTCCCAAGAACTGATTGATTGTAATTAAAATGATTTCCTGCTATTACTATGATAGTTTATTATTTTATTATGAATGGTGTTACTCTCACTTTAATATTTTTTCGATTGATCCAGTCATTAATTTTACCAACGTGCATACAAATACGAGTATTTATTCATATGTATTAATTTCAATGCAACTTCAAAAATTCACGGATAAATACAGAAAGTTCCGTAAACAGTTTTCTACACCTACATTTATTAATTCTACCTGGAAAGTTCTATCAGAGGTATAAAAGATGCAGACATTTTCACTGATCTTTTTGTATATCATACAGTTCGAGCCATTATGAGGGAAATAATAAGTTGACACCCCACTAACAGATTATTGAGATTCATGAGAGGAAAGTCATATAATATACATAAATGACATCAACAATAATCATGAATAAATGATTATGACTTTTCCGTTTTCACCCTTTTAAGGAAACGCTGAGCCTCCTTGTGAACTTTAATCAAATTATGTAAATCGAATGGGTAATTTACTAAATCTTCGTTCATTATATGAATTAAAAATTTCTATTCTCATTCATTTTGTTGACAAAAGAAAAAACAGTGGGATCTTACTTTTGATCATATTTCAAAAATCCATTACCATAAAACAAGAGATTTAAATAAAATAAGCGCAATCATTTCAAATCATATATTATAATAAAATACCTCAACGGTTAAAACTAAGTTCAATAAAGAACTTTATACGCAACAGATAACTCTTCAAGTCCTTTTTTGATTCAGCTTTTATTTTATTTTGTTTTGCTTATTTATGACTTAGGTATTCAGTTATACTTCGCAGATTATTTTAGCACTCTCTTCCTACTCACTGTTTGATTTCTTCATTGAATTATATGTATTGACGATGTTCAATTCACGTAAAATATTAAATTCTCCTATAAACAGAAATGTTTTTTGGGATCAGGCCCGATTTGACAATGAGCTTAAAATAGCATTTAATTCGAACAGCTGTTAGACTGTGACTACCAAAATTGAGTTGCAATTGGCAGCTTGTCACAGTCCGACAACTATTCAAACTAAATGATATTTAAAGTTTATTATGAAATCGGCCCTCAATAAAGTAAAGTTTATTCAATATATTATTGGACGTCAGGTACATTCGCGATTACAGTGTACAACGCAATGTAGTTATTTCGGGTTCCTGTCAAGATATACATAAAATGTGTCGTTTCTTCGAAAAAGGGAGATATTTTTCGTAGTATGAGTAGATGTATGGGAAATTTTGGAATTTGTACCTCGTTTCATGGTCAATGGTGAGTGTATGAAAAATTCTTGATGGCGGTGTCTGATAAAGATAACTCATTTTTGATCTTGGTGGCTATGGGCACTTTTGATCCGTACATCAAAAACTACTTTAAACATATCAATAATTCAGCCAAATTCACCGAAAGCCATTTCCGATAAGAAAGATGCGGGGTCTTTAAAAAAAATGCATATCATACAGCACAATGAAAATATCCCAAAAACCAAGCCTATTTTTCTCAAAGAATTAAGTTTTCACGACAACTCACCTGGTAAACTTGCCTTGGCGCGGCCCACTCCACGAGCGGCTTGGCGTGCTGCCCCACGGGCCCCTGCTGCTCCTCCCCGGCCCGCTCTGTTGGCTGCCGCCCCACGGGCTGGGGGGCCACCTGCCCGGCCACGTGCCACCACCCCACGCCCACGGCCAGCCTGTACGAAAAACGCAACGAGAAGGGTTAATATCGGAAAAGATTCGAATGCAACAACAAATACTGCATCTGACGCAAGCAACATTCACAATGGTTGTATAATGCTCATTATAGTTAAACTGTAGAAACAGATTTTTGTGTTTGTTCCATTGTAATTTCGAAAATTCAAATAATTAATTGTGTGCATTCTCAGACTTGTTGTATCAAAGAAGAATAATTCGGCTCACCATCCAATCTTCACGAAATAATAATGGCTTCTGTTCTGAAGTATCAACCATTAACTCCAAAAAACAGATCTGCTTAACTTATGTATAAATAAATATGAGTTATATTTGGTGATGTCAAAAAAAAATCATCTAATAATAAAAAAATACAGATGCCAAATTAGATAAGCGTGATGGGTCCTGAAATAAATCTCTTGGAGATCTTTCAGAAAATTCCAATCGGTAATGGTAACTTTGCAGCAACGCGTACCTACATCTGATTTGTTTCATTTTTTATTGCTAATTTCACAAACGAACTACGAAATGCATTGGGTCAGTGCCAACTATACTATTACTTTGAAAGAATGCAGCATTTTCGAAATCACAATAACACACATAATAATGAGATTACAGTCGAAATAGAAGATTCGGTGAACCCCAATTAATAAACACACCACTGGGAATGAAACTAGAATTCAGCAATATTCGTCAAAAATTGAAAATAGCTAATAAAATTACAAACAAAAAAATATAAAAGAAGGAACACAGTTTCAGTTCACATCAAGTATTATTTAATCCTTTCTACCAATACCATCTAAAAAGGCAAGGAAAGGTGCCTGAAGGATCGCAAATTTACCTCGAATTTAAAAATAAAAAGTGGGTGCATTATTTTTTGGTCGTGTCCTCAAAATGCCATTCAAAATAGAAATAGCGAAGGAATGAATAATTGTGAAATTTTACAAACATTAAAAAATTGACACCTTCAAGTAAATTACACTCATAAAATGAAGTAAAGAAAATAACTCTGGATGATAAAAAAAAACATTGACAAAAGGCTCTTGTATACAGTAAGTAAAATACAAAAAAAAATCGGTATGATGGTACAATTTTCCAACAATCCGAAAACAAATAGTTGGATTGTATTAGATTCTAAACCCATCACGGATATATTATTATACTTTTTTTTATTTAACCTCAAAATAGCGATATATTCGAGGTAAATTTCGGATCGACATGGACATAATTTCGGTTGAAACGACTTAGTGCATTTTATAGGATTAGTAAAATCATGCTGACCAAATGATAAATTTTTTTCGAAAAAAGTATGCGTGATATTAATTTTGAAGCAAAGCATTAATTTTTTGAGTTAGTGGCATGTTGCATCCCCATTTGCAATTTTTTGGTATGTTGTGTATCAACCACTATTTTCAGCAGAATCATTTTCAACAACGGAGGCTCTAATATAACATATATTACAAATACATAAAGTTTTCACAAACAAGCCGTTTTTTTATTCCCATTATTGTTATTCTGCAAAAATAGGGGAGATTTTTAATCCTAATATTACCCATATTGTTTAGAAAATACTGTACTTACATTAAAAATTGACTTTTATACATTCTTGGTACATTTCTGGCATAATATTAATAAATTGGTTTTGAGGGACGCTAAAATAATTAAATAACTTTAGGATATCCTTGACAATTTGTTGGATGGCAACTAAAATGAAGGAGTCTAAATTCGATTCAACCGAAAAAGAGATCAGGGTCCAGCATGAAGTTGATACTCGAAGTTTTCATAATCAAAGACGAAAACGATATATTATTCACGTGGACCCATTTTCAAAGAGGTAATGTGATATGGTGGATACATAGGTTCAAATTGGGAGAAAGGATGTAGGTTTGGAATACATACTTCCATCGTCATAAAAAAAATAATTAGGTGACTGAAAATATTATGTAAAGTTCAACATAACAGAAACCAAAATAACATCCTTATTTTTCGTAGTATTGTGAATTCTGTTATTTTAATACTATAATTTTTATGTGCTCGAAAGTACACTGAAAGTGACACCATTAAAAAGTAAACACTAAATTTTCTCATTACATAATATTGCCTACACTATTTCAATCGTAGTACTTTCCCTTAGGGACAACACAAAACAGAAAATAAATGCAAACAGAAAGATAGTTGTATTAAGCATTGTTTAGTGAAAAATCCACACAGCAGGACAAGGTTGTGTATAATAACCAGTTGATCATTATCGACTTCGAATTCGTCATAAAAAAAATAACCAATATTGATATTCTTCCAATAATGGTACTAGCAGAATTTCAATTTCCAGAAGTACAGAAGTAAGATGTTGATTCACGTTCCATGAAATATCAAAAGTACTGATATACTAGATGAAAGGAATCTAAAACAATTAAAATTCAAATATATTAGTATAGTTGTACCTTTGTCTATACATTGTAAAACTTAGTGGCCAAGTATATTTTGAATTTGACCCAGTTTCAATAGGTACTGGCAAAAATGAACGTGTCTTTTTAAAAAAAATGTATTAGACTAAATGTGAAATTTTCTCCTCACCTACTCACTACTTTTAATGAATAGATCTAGAAATCAATTTAGGATGAGTGATATCAATTTCAGATTAACTGGATAATATATCACTAAAACAATAAGAAAGTACTATGATATTCTTAGCTTATGTTACCTGGGAGTTTCTGGGGATAAATAGGTAGGGTGTTATATGGTCAACACCGATTTTGGTAGAAAGGACAACAAACCTGTGTTCCACTGCTAACTTCGTAGTAAACACCTGACGTGACTCCTTCATCCAGTTCCTAAGTGTCAATTTGGCATCAGTACCATATTCATGGTAAAAACACTTAGCACTGGTAGTTTTTTCCCAATAATTTCTTAGAAATGTTCCTCTGGCTACCTACTATTAGGTGAACAACTTTAGGTATTCACAAAATTGATATTTCAATGTGATTCATATAATTTTTTTTCATTCACTCTTACTGTAGAAACATTTCAATCTAGAAATTCATGGGAAAAAACTTCATTAAAACCTTAATAAAATTTATTTTAGGAAAAAAGAATTTTGTTCAAATTTTCCATGGAGAATATTTCAGTGTGTTGCACTATTAATTACTTCGAATTTATACTTGTTTCAAATGCTGAGGCAGGGTGTACAACACACTACGTAGAGAGACTAATCAATTAGACAACACTGAAAAACAGAGATAAAACAAAAATCCGAGTAATAATATAGGTCATGGTATGGTCGACTTAAATAATAAGTATGGTCATTTGGGACTATCCAGTACTTTCGTATATTACATAATAGTAGGTACTTAATATTTAATATGGAAGTAAAGAATATTTTGTTAATATAACTCATAGTTGATGAACTGACATATTCAACACAATTTATAATATATTGATAGCCTTCGATAAAAAATTGAAATATCAAGAAATTACAACGCTCTCTGACTTATGAAATTATTCGCGTGTTCCCGAATTCATAACGAGAGTATGAATAAAACTAATCCGGCTCGAAGTACCAAAAATTTGTTCGAGATTTGAGCTATGGACCGTATATGTATTGAGGTTCTAATTCACTTGGATACAAGAAGTGTGGATTCGAGAATTGATTCAGTTCTATAGGGAAAAATGAGGAGGAAAGAGGCTTGCTAGTAACTTGCTTTCATGAAAGCCAGCATACTTATTCAAGGAACAAAATAGAACAATATATATGATCCTTAAAGCTACAGTAATGGCTCGCCACCTATGCTTGTGTCGGCCACTCAAAACCAAAGGATTGGATATGATATTCCTAACCCCTTCTTCATAGGATAGATGACATGCTGCTGCATATATCGAAGTAGCTTATAACTGGGATACATACCAAACAAATCTTAGAACGCAGTGACAAATGAAGATATCGTAGTATGCACTTTACACAAGAGATTATCAGAACATAAATCCAAATAGAACAACTTCTAGGTGGATGTGTCGTAATTGCTTTCTAGCAGGATAATGGGTATAGGAACAGGCGAGGGACCTTTTCAATTGGTACAATCAAAAATGTCCACAGAGAACAGTTGAATTTCCACTTAAGTGAGGTATATAACGGTATATAAGCTACTTACTAAGCGGGCTGATTGATATTGGCGTGTGCCATAAAGAATACCCCAATAACAACTAGTGGTAATTGCAAGAGGTGCTTTTAAAAATATCGTCTGGTACTATTCATATTACTTGGAGCCATAGAGATATGGTTTCTCTTCCTATTTAGGAAATGAAAGTTCAATAATTTCATTCAAACTGATGCATTGGCTGCTAATCTCAACAAAATAGAAGATTTGTCAAATCTAGAGCCATCCCACATCTTAAACTTCCTAGGCAAAATAGGGAACCTTATAGCAGTAGGGGGATACAACAATCTCTTACGTCTACTATATTCGAACAGATGTCGGAAATAAAATAATAAAAAGAATCCTCGGTGACTGCAGAATCCTGAAGGATTTATCTTCAGATGACTGAACAATTAACATAAAAAAATTGATTGTAGAGGTAGTGGATTTTCTCAAGAGCTATGACGTTGAATATATCTCTCACTCTCACTCACACTCACTGCCGACACGTAAATTTGTCCTCTAGCAAAAATATTTTCGATGACTTAATAATCCATATTGATGTCTCGTGACCACTGTTATGCCATCAACTTGAAACAATTTTAGGCCTTTATATGGAGATTCAAGCATGTATTAAAAAAAAAGAAAATTCAAAACTAAACAGCTTACAAATACACGTTTTTCTTCTCTGAAGTAGGTTAATTGGAATGGCACCCATGTACCTGGGACAGTTGAAAAAAAATTCAAATGAAAATAAAATGCTTTAAATAAAAAATGTATTTTCTCAATTTTTTTAAATAAACGCTTGGAACAAACAAATTTTTTCAAATACTGCATATCTAAATACTGATGCATGCAGGGTTTCGTGAGACATTGAATTTTTCAGACACCCAACAAGCATAGATACGAATTCCTCAAATCTGTTAAAAGGGCTATAACGTTTTTGTCTATCAGTTTAGAGTCTCCAAATGTTCAAAACCAATTTCATTTACTGGCATTTTTATCTCTCGAAAAATTTGATGTTGAAACTCTCAATCGATTTATCACTTATGTGAAGTCTTGGAGACTTCTGAGGGTTGCTAAACCAAAGAAGGAAATATTTCCTATTATTTAATTTCTGAAAATATAATTTTAAATGAAATAATATGAATGACTACAAAACCAGTAATTGATAGATTAGTAAATTCGTAAGAATGAAAAAACCGAGTTCTCTTGAATTGAAGTTGAATCAAAGTTTTGTCCTCATATTATTCTCTCTACCTAGTCGACCATACCTGTGACCTTGATACTTGTTGAAATCTTCTTTTGTTGGTTAGTCTCTCAGCTACTCTCCTTCCTTATAACTAACGATGCGGAAGCTCTAGAAAAAGGGTTATCCAAAAATATATAATGTTGGTGTAAAAAGCTTGGCCAAAAAAACACATAGCTTCTCGATTGCCTAGAGCAATCCAAGCCAAGCAATAAGCAAAAGCAAAGCTCTCTAAAAAAGCAACAGATAAGCAAAAGCATATATAAGACAAAAAGCTCCTAAGAATATTTTCATCAAATTGACGACTTCGGCTGTGACACACATTGACAGACACACAAGCTGGCAGTTTCCTAGACACTTTGCAGTATAAAGCAAATGAAAAAAAAGTTTTGTAAAATCGATGGACTCGACGAGGACTTTTCGATATAGTGCCGTTTCAGAAACTGATATCCTATAAACCCGCGGTCACCCATTTTTACTAAAACGGTTAGTTTCATTAATGGTCGTGTTCAATATCCAATCCTAACGCGCGATAATACACTCGCCTTCCAAAGTACTGAAATTATTGTGAATCCCCAAATAAATTTAAATATACCCATGATAATATATATATATATATATATATATATATATATATATATATATATATATATATATATATATATATATATATATATATATATTGAGGATAACAGTTCGGTAGTCCTAATTTTCAGTCACATAGCACCTAGTGATACAATCAAATTATATGAAACCGACAGTTCTGATCTTAGGCATCATCCATTCCCACTGTATAGCACAAAAATATGTGGTCAAAAGGTATTTCCATATTCATCTTCTCCAGAACGTTTGTTAGTATTTATATGAAAGATTTTAGCTGAAGCATAACTAGCAGTGTACAGCAGAAGAGTTTTGTTCGATAGTGTGTGCCAGAGTACTTGGCTAAGAATGATACGCTCTGGTTATGGAGCAAATATATGAAAAAAGTAACACCTGCCACAAAATTCTACCAAGTAAAATGATGACAATATCTGCTTGAAGAAATTTGCTGAATAATACTAGGAAAACATTTAACAAATTTGTAAGTGAGGAGGGATTGGCAACAGTGATCGAAAGCATGATCAATGATTTTCCAATGTTCCATTGCTGGTTGTTGCTGAACGAAAAGCATTGATGATCTGGCAAAGAAGTTTGGTTTTGAAGTGTGTGCAAAAGAATCAAAGTTCTGAATGAAAACTTCAAGACTGGTAGATTCTGACAAGTGACAATGATGTAGAAGCCTTCAGGTAATAAAGACAAGACAAGGAGGCATGAAAATTAGTGTTGAAAATGTTTGTTTATTTAAATTTTTTGTTTGTGAGTTTGTTAAAAGTTCAATATGAGGGGCGGAAAAGGGGCTCCGGGGAGAAAAAATAAAATAAAATGTGCATATACTGGATCACCGTTGATATTTGAAGGTCAAGTTCATCATAGGTACTGTAATAAAATCGATACTAGCAGTTTCCCCTCTGGATGCGTTATGTTTTCTGTAGAATAGTTCATGAAATACAGATAGAGTTCAAAATCTTAGAACGCTTCGGATACGGGGAGTTGAATAACTGTCAATATTCAGTACGTTGCTTTAAATAAAATCGCCAGTTCTTAAACCCAAGCGGTTTTTGAAAATGCACTAGAACGCCTTCGTCATGTACGAGTCCATCTTGTGAGGTTAGTGTAACGGCGTGGCGGCTTCGTAAATCGTCCCTCGCCCCTCTTTTGGATAACCCTGCAACTAAGAGCACATCATATCTGAGCCAGCCACCACTGCCAGCGGCTGGCCAAAATTCACATTTTCTCTTTTATTTTTCTCTTTCTGTCAATGACCCATCACTGTGTGTGTCGTGTATCGATTGACTCATATTGTGTCTGTCTCGTCGCACTTTTCCCGGCGGCTCTCAATTTTGAAGTTGGCTCAGATATGATGGTATTTTTGAATGTGGCAAGTGTATGATTAGTTTTTTTGAGAGTCACGTGCAAGCAGAGACGAGCCGGGCTGTTAAGGTTAGGTTATATTGGGTTAGGAGCAGCTCATTGTATTAGTCAGGCCGACACTGTGCCACAATCAAACTACCGCATTAGATCAACAAAAAAATAAAGATGATACAGTCACGATTGGGAACGATAACGGCAAAAATTTCACCAGATCCGATTGAGCGTACAAAAGTTAAGATTAATGCGAACGTTTCTATTTCTCAAAGTACCCCTTGTGAAACAATCGACATACTGGATTTTCAATTCAAAATTATTCATCAACTGTCCTCGCGAAAAAATATGTCTGCGCGTATAGTTATTTACTAAATCAAAAGGGCTCTGAAAGATTTTCCACGCAATCACATTATCTTGATTATTTGTAGCGATAATCAATTCGAGTAAAACGTTTTCCTTCATCGAACTCAATCGTTTCTCCACTGACTGTACTTTAATTGGAAAATAAAATTTGGTTTCGTCCCATACCGGTGCTGGTTGCCGACCCCTTCCTCTCGCTTGCGTTGGGGCCGGCTGATAATCGTAATAGTAATCTTCATACCGGTAAAAGTCATCATAATAGGGATCACTGTAGCCGCCTCTATAGTCCCCGTAACCGTAATAGTCGTAATCATAATCTATAAAAGACATAAGTCCCAATTTAGCCAACTAAAAATCCAACTGGATTGCCTGGAGAGAAAATTACTACAAATAGCATGCCGGGAAAAGAGTCAAGTAACAATTCTCGCCAGAATCTATTCAGCTTCTTACCACAATACAATACAATAGTTTCATAAAAATCTACGTCTTGAAGTTTCGGAAAATTTACCATCTATGTTTTCAATATTCTAGGGGATATGAAGGTTATTCAGAATGGTACCCCAAGTATTCGACGTAGTTATAGGACTGTTACACTTTCGAAAGTGAAGAGGTATACCAGTTAGTATTTCTGTTCAAATCTCATAAAAAAGACACGCGTGGATTTTCATATCTCACTCCGTTCAATTTTTTTTTAATATTTCACAAATACTAACAGATCTAACTATATCATAATTTCAATAAACTATGGCATACTTGAAGGTTAACCAGATGTGTTTCCAAGAAATTCTTCTCATACTATGGTTGAATCACGTTAGAATTATTCAACATCAAGAAAACCGATCCATTTATAAGTAAATCATCCGAAATATAATAATATATGCAATTTTCCACCTTCCTTTCTCAAATCTCATTATTAAAATCAGTGTACAGGAATGCCTTTTGGCCTAAAAAATGCACCTGATGAATTTCCATGTTAGCAGCCAAATCAAGAAGGTATTAGCTGAATAGAGAATCAACAAATACGAATCTCAATTAAAACCAAAAAAACTGTATGAAAAATGATATGATATGAACGTCACCTAATCTACCATTCTAAATAACCGTCATGTTTAACCGTACCTTATACAGATAAGATTAAATAAAAAAGTCCCTACACCACAGCACATACTTACCCGATGCTCCTGGCTGCAAGCGAAACATTTCAAAACAACATGAAGTTGTGAGAAAATAAAAACAAAGTTACACATGCATGTTAAAGTCGGAGGCGCGTGCAATGCTTTACAATGCCCTTTGACTTGCTGCGGTGCCCCCGGCTAACCATTCGGACCACACCCTTACACAGACGCATTCTAATGTTGACATTACGTAAACTCTCGCTACACACAATCTATATCTTTCGATTTCGCTACAGCTAGTTGTTAATTACTTATACAATCATCTAAAATAACAGAAACAAGCACTACTATGTATCAAATACTTTCTTTCAGACCTGCAATAAACTTAATTATCCATTAATATACAAAATATTTAAACATATCGTTGTAGTTCTTCTTCGACTTGCAGTCAGATCTTCAACGGCTGATTGAAAAAACATGTACAATGAAGTGATACACATACCAATTAGTGTTAATGTTAGTGCTAGAAAGGTTGTGTTATTGATTATTAATGTTATTTTATTCTAGAGGAAAATATCCGAAAATGGTAAAAAGCGGAAATTGATAATGCAGTAGAGGTCGAAAGGAGAAAAAAAATTACTTCTCACTGCATTATTTATTACACAATAAAAATTGATTGAGAACCTTATAAAAATCATCAGCATAAAAACGTTTCGTGAATGTTAATTTTCTATATTTCGAAATGGACAAAATGAAAAAGAAATACTGACATGTTTATTTACAATTCAAATATTTTATATCACAGATCAAAAATTGTTTGAATGTTTCGAGACAGTTCACCAACAAAAATAGGTGTTCACTGAATAACAGTAGTGCCTTACGTGTTCATTTCAGAAATTTAAATTTTCTGGAACGCATATTATCGTTTATATATTTCGCCACTTTAATTTAATATTTAAAACATTAATGTTACTCAAGATTAAATCATGTTATCAATAGATAGCCCGCGGGTACTCGCAGATATGAATTCAATCGTTCTTAAAATCAAAATATTAGTTCAAAAGATTCTCAACTCATTTTTATTGCGCCACTATCATTACTGAGTAAGATGTGGACAATCGAAGCTTCAGCTTTCTTAGATTCTTAATATATTCTTTCTCTTAAGTGGAATAGTTACTTGACTAACAAGCAAACTAAGTACCATTAATTTTAAACCTGATTCTTGAAGTGAAAAACTTAATCCAAGCTTACCGTAATCACCACGGCCCATCGGGCCACCTCTCATGCTTCCACTGCCTGACCTAGGGCCTCCCTGACCTGGCGGACCTCTCATCGGCATCGTGCCTGGCATCATGCTGTGGAAATAAAAATAAAATTATTCAGATGATTTAACAACTATTATTATATTTTTAAGTACCGCAGAAAAATAATCTATTTCGCGGTACTGAAACGAATAAGAAAACGTGGTTATCTTGAAGAAGTTAATATTTGTTACATAAGTTCATCATTTTGGAAGACATAGGCCAAGTGAATTCTTAGATTTTTTAACTCCAATCTCTTGCTCCTGTTATTCGATAACTCTAAAACAGTGATTCAAAGAAACTCACTAAGGAACCTATTTATACAATTAAATCTATTTGAACCAATCTATTTGTTTGCAAAAAAAATCCAATTTTATTATGGAGATATTTGGCGTCAAATTTGAATATGAAAAATATGTCGATACGTGGTAATTAACATTTCGATCGAGGGAAACCATGATTATGATGGTATATTATTCACAAAAACTTGTTTGAATCTTTTTCAAATTATAAGGAAGACATTTTTCAACAGCCTCCATCCCAGAATACCATAACTCAAGTGTAATTGTATTAAAGAAAAGTACGGCACTTTAGTATGCTTCTTCACCGAGGGATATTGCTTTGGAAACTTCCATTTGTGTATCATAAAAAAGTAAACAAAATTTCAAATAAAAAAAATTGTATTGTTAGCTTAAAATAGAGACGTAGGTTGTTGACTTATATAACCTGACCACAAAGTTCCTTCCTTATATTCATTTGGTTTATTCATTTTATCTGTCAATTAACTAACATTAAAACGTCTTAGTTTTGATACTGCATATTGGTATTGTTTTTTGACTACGAGTAAATTGAAAACAAGAAACATGCAATTTTCATAAACTCAATCAGTCGTATGAATAACCCACAAGCAACAAAAAGATTTGTTTAAAAAAAATAATATCGAATATCATTATGAAGATATTTTGCGTCCGATTTGAATATTGCAAAGGTTGGTAAATTTATTGACGAGCTGTATATTTAACCAGACAATCTGATAACCTAAAAACTGTGGAGATTAAAACTCAGTTTGACAAAAATTTATATATTATCGCGGTATTATAAATGTGTTTAATTTTGATGGATTATTTTCCTAATATTGACTAATCACTTATTCTATGCTTAAAGTAATTTTTTTAATCATTTTTATAAGTTTTTTGAGGAAATAAAGTTGATTGATTGATTGATTGACATAAATATTGTATATTTCTTGGGATAATTGAATTGTTGAATTGAACTTATAGCTTTTATTCATAGTTACAGCTGAATAATGAAACAACAACCAAAAACTCATATCGTGTATGTGTATTTTTTTAAGTTCTCCCCAATTAAATTGAATGTCACACTATGATGAAAAACAAATATGCTAATACCCAGCAAATACAATCAGGAGCTTAATTGTATTGTTTGGGAAAAATGTTCATAACTTTGCCTTGCAATAAATATTCTTCGAAAATTTGTATCACAGAATAATGAGAACACGTACCCTCCCCTAACTTGCATCATCTGCATCATTCGTCTTTCACGCGCCCTCAATATTTCTTCCTTCTTTTTCTTGTCGGACGGTGGTTTGGCTAACGAAACTTCGATATGGGACCCACCCATTTCCTTGGAGTCCAATTCTTCCATTGCCTAGCAAGGAAATCAATGTCATGTTCTACCCATACAATCACAATTCGTTCATTGATTCAGCAAAGTAGCATTTGGAACACAATCTGGATTTGTGTAAGATATAATTCATGAATATGAATGATTTAAGCAAATTTACTACTTGAGAATTTTGTTAAAGCTGGTATTACTTGGATGTAGCATAAAACTCTGCTTACTCAGAAATAACGTAGCAAAAATTAAACATATACTTTATGAACTTAATGAAAATGTTGAAATTGAATCAAGTATATTCAACGAAAAATTTACGATACAACTGTTATTAAAATGTAAATTCATATTTCGCTGTATTCAATAAATCTACCGTTACACTGAATCGAAATTGGGTTCCAGAGCCTTCAATCCCATCCAAAATTTCACCTTAACAGCATTGTCCCTGTCTTCAAAATGTATAAAAGCGTAGTCTTTGATTTTTTTGACCCTCTCCACCTTTCCATACAACTCGAACACTTCCTTGAGTTTTTCCTCGGAGGTTTCTTGCGTTAAATTTCTCACATATAATACTTTGACTTTCGACATGGTCTGGGCGTCGGGTTCTTCTTGTGGATCAGCCCAATCCACTATGATGTCGCAACCCCAAACCTTAATACGTCCAGTGCCCAGCCTCCTTTTTGCCAACGAAGCCGCCTTGTGCGATTCGTATTCGAGAAAACAGAAGCCGCGGTTTTTCTTTTTGTCGTCCGGCGATGAGTATATGATAACTTCCATTAGTCCAGCTGCGTATACAGAGAAAATTCAGTGAAAACGTTAAGTTTACGAGATATTTGCGTTTGTTCTGGATGAGCACCAAAGTCCACTACGCAAGTATTACTACGAAGCATGACATAACAAGGAAATAGCAGGGCGCGAATCGAAAACGAACACATGCAATGGTAAGATAGTGGTTTGAACATCGGCTGGAACACCTGAAGTTAGCTGGAATGACAATTTTGTTTTTTCATTCGTATGGCAAAAATTGCATTGAGGAACCAAGGATAATCCACCAATGATATAAACACTACCTTAACAAAGCCCAAGTATTCCATTTATAAGTATATATGTGTATTGTATACAGCTTTCGTGAACAGATTTAAAAATTAAATTAAAAAAAAAACTCAATGGTGGGTTCTTGTTTTCAATTTGTCCTCTCATCATATTTTGAAGACCTAATTATATTAATTTTGGGTAATTCTGTCTCAATTCACATGAGTTCCATGAGTTTTGTAAACTTATAATGGTTTCATAATCATATCAACCGAAAATTTTACAATTTATGACTTGGAAGGTCCTCACAGTTATTTGAAAATCATATTGAGTATTTTGAATGAAAAAATATATATTATTAATCGCACATTCAATAATTACATTCATTCAATTACAGATTAAACAAAGATTATGAAAAGCATCAACAACTTATAACTTTGATCTGAATCTGTAATCTTGTTTGTAAGATAGGTAGTAAATACAAAAGTTTTATTAAAACATATGGTAAATACTTCTAAAGTCACTCGATATCTCCAGATCGTATATAGCCTTTTGAAGTCTCCCCCTTTTGACACCAATCATAACAAAATACGATATCCAGAAGATGAACGTGATTCTCATTCAATTTATTTATTTATTCATTAATTCAGGTTATTTATTCGTTTATTTATTACCTTAAGATACAAGCAGACAAAAAATTCACCAAATCATCTAATTTTTTTCTTTACAATATTCTTAATAATATACGAGAGTTGTGCTTTATACCATTTACACATCCGTCGAGAGAAAAAAAATAAATAAAAATAACATACTAACAAAAAGAAAAACTTGATTCTTTATGAAATGTAGAGAAAATTTAGATTTGAACAGAGTTTGTAGTAGCGTTCTGAAAAATTCTACATAAAGGAGCACGAATTATTAAAATATGTGTAAAAAATACTAGTTCATTTTGAGAGTCCGAATAGGAATGTTTATTTGACTTCGATTCAGCACACTGGGATTTATTTATTGAAAATACATTGTCCAAAAAGTTCTGCTTTACGGATACTTTATTTGATATAAACACAATTTTCAAGGATTTTTAAAATTGATTAAAAAACAAAATTTAACAACTTTACATATGTAGAGATTGATAAACATCAGTACGATTACAATAAAATATTTGTGACTTTTATTTTTTTAAATCGTCTGAAAGTTTGTTGTACCCATGTTTCTATAGAGCTAGATTGTGTTAATTGTCAGTTTTTATGCAAATTTTGCTCTCGAATTTTATTAATTTATTTTATGTAAAACGTGTTAGTATCTTTGTATAATTCCATGGTATTAAAAAATTACTTTTTTAGCTTCATTCCTCAAACGAAACGATGAGCTATAACTTCTTGATTTTCACTACAAGATGACCATATTGGTATTAGACAATATGGGCATTATAATTCAGGTTTTGAATTTTAATATTTAGAAAATTGATTGTGTTTTTTGCTCCAATTAAATAAATAATGGATTTCTCAATTTTATTCACATGGCATTCAAATTAAAAATTCTTATCAATCATCAGGCCTAAATATATTTGTTTTCTTCAACTTTATTGAAATCTTCATTTTCAGTTTTAATTGGTCCATATTTTTTCATCTATTTTTCAATTGAATGTCTTTATGTATATATTACTTTCTGAATTTGTTGTATTTTGCGCAAAAGACAAATGTTTACCTATCAATTTTCATTTGGTTATACCATCTACATAGATCAAATAGAGAGAAAATTTGAGCCAGTACTGAACCTTGGGGAACTCCAATGGTGGATTGTTTCTCGATACTTTTATTTTCATCAATAACAACATATTTTTAAAATAATTTTCAAAAATTTCATAAGAGTAACCTCTTATTCCTAAATTATTTAAAATTTCTAGTAATATTGTATGATTTATGGTATCAAATGCTCCATTAAATAAAAAAAGTCAACGCCATATTTTACTTTTATCCAAAGTTTCAAAGAAATCATTCATGAAATAAAGATTGGATAATTGAATTTGGCATAAAAGCGTCTTGAAATTAATCAAAATCAGAATTATTATAAATGAAATTCATCAGTTGTTCTTTCAATAATTTCTCAAAAAATTTGAAAAAACATTCACAAGAGCTATATGACGATGGTTAATAACATTATTCTATGGAATTGTTGATAATTCTGTTTGAGAATCAATTATCAGAGATAACCTTCTACTTCATAGAGATGTCATCTTTTTGATATCATCGCTGTGATTGTTATTTGGTTTATAGCAAATATATTTGACAAACTTGGATATTTTCCAGACGGTTTTTATCGGTTCGTATCAGAGACATATAAATGCATCAATATCAGTGACACTGGGTACTTTTGATTAAAAAATTATATAGACAGATTGTTTCTTTAAAAAATTCAAACCATCAGTGATTTATTTCAAATGATAGCTTCAGTCAGTCCTGCATGTCATTTGAAGATGCATTCTCTGGAAATCAAGATCGAGTAGAAAATTGTATGGTAATGCCGTCCTAATCGATAAAAGATTCAAAATTATAAGAATTACCCATAAAAACAGTTTTTGGCAATCCTCCAGGATAATAAAAATGTTAAAAATAAATAAATTACATCAACGATCCTTTAATTATACTGGATCTAAACTAGATCATGTTTTACCGAATAAATTGTAGAATTATAAGAAACTAAAATTAAACATCAGTAAAAAAAAAACTAAGCTGTACCTGTATAAGTATAATAATTACTTCAACCAGTTTGGATTTATTATTGATAGGAGAAATATATGCGAGGAATAGTTGTAGTATCAAAACAGAATTAGGTATATTTCAAAAACCTTATGTTTTGTGGTGAATAGAGTGTTCCAATAGACTTTCTAGGCTTCAACTTTTTCTTTTCGATTAATAACCTTCATAATTTTTATAGTAAGATGGAAAATTAAAAGGAAATAAAGTTCACTATTCAATAAAATTGTCAGTCTTTTAGAAAATAAATTGACAAATCCATCCAGTTACTAAAAGTCACCATTTGAAACTTTGATGATCTAATTTGTACAATTATTTTAGTTTGTTTTCAAAGAGATATGTTCCAATCACAGCTTCTACTATATGATATATCTGACTTTATCAAAAAAAGGTATGACATCCCCATTCCTATAAAGTATCAAATTATATGATAATGAAAAGAAATACTTCTTTGCAAAACACTTAACCCACTGAAATATTGCCAGTGAACCATTTCAGGAAAAGTTCTTTATTTTTCAACTGAAAATGAAATGCTATCAATATTATTTTTAAACAGAAGATGACCTTCAAATAATCAGGAATATTATATTTGACCTAGGTCTATGTTGAATGTCAACTGTCCAATCATAGTTTTAGTTCTATTATGAAGCTTGTATTGTCTCGATTTGACACAGTAGAATATTCATCTCATAGTTTGGGTAGAACTAGTGAAACTACAATAATTGTTCCTTATCTACGGACCTGTCGAATGTAGATATACCTACAAATTTGAAAAATTACCGGAAACGTATATGATCTTGTATATTATGTTCAAATCAAAACTTTTGCTACTATTCAAAAAATGAAAGCAAAATTTATGAAAATTAATTTGTTCGGAAGAAAAATTTGTTTTCAGAGTGCTACCTTATTCATCTAACAACACTTTGGAGCATCCTCGATTCGCACCCGTCTATTGTACCCTTGCAGCAAACAGCAGCGATTTGGACCTTGCCACCCTTCCGTGCTTGTAGCGGCCCTGCCCTACCCGTTGCTCAGGCGCAGACTATCGCATTCCAAGGGGTTTATGGGTTCTCAACTTACGTGCATGTTTGGAAAACTCTTCCAAAAGATCGTCTCGATCCCGGTTCTTTGGAATATAGCCCACAAATAACCGGTGATTGTTATAAGATATGGTTACGCCAATCTTTTTGCCTTTCCGTATCTCATAATCATTCAGCTGCAAAGACAGTGGAAGGGTAGCCAATTATGCCATGGGCAAAGGGGTTGGGGAAGGGCTAGGAAAGGACTGAGCCCGGCAGCCGGCCGCCACTACACTGGATGTTCGAATTGTACCATTTGGACTACGGTGGATTCGGGATATTTTTGATGGTGTCGCTTTCCCAACGGTTGCATATATCATGTTGACTACAAATAAAATTACTGCACCTCGGCATTTTTTTTGGCAAACATACGCCTGCTTATGGTAAATTTGCTCTGGGAAACTCCAATTGATTTTTGGTTCTTTCTGGTTGGTCATCTCAATTGAATGATGAAGAACTTTAAGGTATTCCCCCCTACACGAAAACTATTCAACAGGGAAATATATACAAGAATTCACTTTAACACACAAGTTTTCTACTTATAGTAGCCATTTTTTATATTTGTTTTTGCGTCTAAGCAATATATTCGATATTGTATTCAATGATTTGTGCTCTATGAATTATTTACTAAGGAAGTTGATGCATAAGAAACATTTTTTGAAATTCTATAATTCTATAAATATATTCAACATCTCAACAACTATATTTATACAAACGTGAATAAAACTAAGAATCTTCCGTTGATTTCTTCAACACTTCGTAAGGTTTGCAACCATTCTACAATAATATATATTCAAGAGCATTCGCAAACGAAAGAACATCTTTTTATTAAAACAAACCCAATGTGTTAGATAATGGAAACTGAAGAAAAATTTTTCATATTATCTTTAGCGCTTTCGAAGTTTTGCATCCATTCGATTGCTGTTTCAACGCATGTCTTTCTCCAACTTCACAGTCTCTCAAAATATTCCGAATCCCACCCTGTCATAGTAATGCAATTCGAACTCGCAGTTTAGCAATTGTTGAACTTTACCTGTTAATTTACCAAACTCTTCTAAGATCTCCTCTTTGCCTTTTGACTTTGGTATGTTTCCGACGAAAAGACGTAGGTTTGGAACGCTAATGTTAATTTTCAGTGTCTTGCCAGGTTTGATTTCATGATTATCCAACTGTGGGTCGAGAAACAATGCCAGAATTTCAGGATTTAGATGATCAAATCTTAAATTTAGCTATGGTGAACGACTAAACAACATAATTTAGCTGTACCAAAAGAGAAATTTTGTTACAACACAATCGGATATATTCATTCAGATGTCAACCAGTTAGAAACAATCAATAGTTCAGGTTTGAAGATAGTATTTCCCGAAGTCAGCAAATGTGTCAGTTACAGCTAATAAAGATGATGCAAGTAATGCCATATAATTTAATAAATTCTTTGAAAAAAGTCCAATTGATTTATATGTTAAGATTTTGAAAAATGGGCCATACAAAATCAAATGATATATATTTTTTTTAATAATGAGCCATGTTTTTGTTGAAATAAAAGAATTTACTGAAACACATCTGTCAAGTCTGAACTATTGAAAAAATAAGACTGGTGGAAATTACAGACGGTTTTGGTCCACAATATTGAAAATAACGAAATAATAATAGAAAAGAAAAATTTTATCAAAAGTGAACATCCAAAACCGTCTGAATTGCAGAATACAAACTGTGTTAGGGCAGTTGGATACCATAAATATGAGACCTTGGTTAAACAAATCTACTCAATAGAATTCCATACCAAAACTTAAGCTCAATGATAAGGAACTTCAAATTTCGGACTAAATCAATTGTGAAAATAATAAAAGTAATGTTTCAAGTTTGAATATCAATAATTCTAGCGGTTAAATTAACCTTATAATTCAATATCATATATTTCAACAGGTGCCTTTGTTGTCATTGTTTTATGTCGTCGTTCACTTTTGTATGTACAAGAATTTGAACGGATTCAATTTTTCATTGAATGTGTACAAACTAATTTCTTCTTTTCTTTCATCACAGGTTAAAATTATTTTAGAATCATTGATTTTCCAGAAACATTAGCCATCACAATATATCAAGTTCCACTAATCCAAATG
Organism: Chrysolina americana; assembly: GCA_958502065.1. Lineage (NCBI taxonomy): Eukaryota > Metazoa > Arthropoda > Insecta > Coleoptera > Chrysomelidae > Chrysolina > Chrysolina americana. Next base: position 80,165,677 of record OY293414.1, read on the forward strand.
ATATTTAACGAAAATAATTAGGAAAAAATATAAACATAAAAGAAGAAAGACTTCCAAACTAAAACTGTTACATCTAAAAGTTATATTGAAGTACTTTAAAATTCAAATGATACGTGTATAAATAGTAGTTTGATTATATTGAGCAGATTGGTCTTAACGAGTCTTTTAAACGATCTCGAGTTTTTTGGCCACATTATTGGCAGATTCGTTCATATCCGGAATACACCCACAAACCAACCAGAGGATGCACACTACATCAAATTGTCTACCTAAATGGAATTTAGAGTCACTTTGTCCGGTCTCAATTTTGCCCATGTGCGCAAAGAGGAGACCTGTAAAGCAGAACCTTTAAATTTCCAAACAATTTCCAATCAAACACACACAAAGTTTTCTACTATTTCTACAAAATGAGCCAATTGAGACACCTACAAGTTTACCGTTTCCCCGTGTTTTCAATATAAATTTCCAAGAGGTTATCGTTTTAAATTTAATTTTGACATGTTCACTTTTTTCGCTCTCAAAAACTTGTGATTTTATAACAAATACCGTTGGTATTTCAATAACTGGATTATCATATCGTTATCATTAAAATAATTGAACAGCATATTTTTGTAATCTTCTATACCCATTTTGAAGAATACAACTCAGTATTTTATCCTCTTCAAAAATAACCTGTTGATGGTATATTAATGGTTGTTATAGCTATTATTTTTATTGTGATAATAACTTATAAATTATGATGATGTATGTTGCCGAGACCGAATAAGACAGATTTTTCTCACTGCCGTTCCAATATTTCTTCAAAACAATGAACAGACAACCTCATAGAAATAAATACGGGAAATATCCGAAGGTAAAACAAGGTGTCAGTATCTCGTGAATTTTCCTACAATGAAACTTTGGGCTCTGGAGGAAAACTACAGGGAAGAAGTAGAAGAAGAGTCAATGTATGCTCCGTGGTCAGAGCCGCTGCAACAAAAGTTCACACTAAAAATTGCAGGCTATGACAACAGTTGCCACACATCACTACAATAGAATCTGCCAATTAGACATACAAAGACCTGGGGGCCCGGCCACCTTGTTGCTCAGATCGGCATCCAGATGCTCGGGCCGGACCAGATCAGGTTACAGCAGACCAAAAATATTTCAATCGAATAAAACAACATCTACATTTCTGTCAAAAGCTAGTGACCCAGTTTCCATCATTTTTGTGTCTTTAATATCAATATATACCAGCCAGCTTTCTTTATTGATTCAATGAAATTTAATTCGATTTATTTCCCAATTTTAGTTGACTATCGTATTGAAAAGAAAAATAGACCTAAGGAAAATCTAGCCTTTTTTTCGCATTACAGCAATAAATAGTCTATGAACGTTAATTATTTTGTGAAATTATTAAATAAATCACCAATTTTCTTCCTCATTCAAAAGTTTTTTATTTGCTATTGTTATCATCTTCGCATTCACCTTATTATTATTACTATAACTATCATATAGCTAATAGTTTCAATTAACATTTTTCCAGGTCTTACATCGAAAAGGATGACAATTTTCTACAACATACCATGGGACTAATAATATGGTGACTCGCAAGTATATGTTCCTTATATTCAGGTTTATGAAAAATAAATCAAGAAGTAACTCAAATTCCTAGTCGCTAAAGGAAGGATGTACACGGCTGTACCAGAAGAAAATAATGAAATGGTGATTAACTTATTCTTTTATAGTGTCTTTCATTCATCAAATCAATTAGGATTGACGTTGGATTAATTAGTTGATTGGTGATTATATTATGATTATAGTTTAATAGTAGTGAGTTCAATAAATCATTTGTTTCCACTGTACAAATAAATAATAACATTAAACACGTTCTACACAAATATCGGATTTGATTCACCTATTCAAAAAAGTTATTATTACATATTTCAATCCAGGATTTTATAAAAGCCTTAAAATGGTGGAAAACTCAAATGAAAATTTCTTGAAACGGTCTGCTGGAACCAAAATAAAATTTCTTTCTAGGTGTGTAAGAAGGTTGAGGATACGATTTCTAAAACTCGGGTTTTTTCCTGTCTCAACTTGATGATATTCAAATTTCGTAAATTTTGAAGAATTTAATGTACTTAATTACAATTTGAAAGATTTCGAAAAACTCTTTCACTTAAAGTTATAGAAAATATTTCAAATTCAAGAATTCTACTGAACCAATCACCGATCTTACAAAATTCAACATGGCATATAAGCTGTCCCAAGTATCGACAAAAAATCTATAATGGAAAGGACTTCAGATATCAATATCCAATTTGCTATGCATACTACTGCAAACAAAATGAGACAGCTTATAATATGAAATGAAAAGTATCCAAAATTTGCTCACAAAGAACAAAAAATATATATATTTTTTTCAAATTGGATCATTCTTTATGGTAAAAATGATGAAATTTTAGATACTTCAAACGAAATTCAAGAATGTGGGTCGTAAATTTTGCTTACCCATTGCTGGTTTGTACTCAATCCAGACGTTATATCAGAGTTGTTCTCATAAGATGTCTCATAGTTAGGAGGGTTAGCAAACAATTATCTGTCAAGGTTCCAAAATTCGGTGAGATAAACATCACCCTACCACCCACATATGGAATAGTTCGACGTGCAAGTAATTTGTTAATTCCTGATGTAAGTTCTGATTCTTCCTTTAGTATAAGTTGCTGTTTGTCATATACACTTTTTTATGCTCCCAATGATATCTGTGATCTATGATGAAATTAAAATTCATAAAGAGATTGATGAACACTTCATCAGTTATATGATCACATAAACACAGCAGAACAGGTCCACTTCAGAGGTCAATAGATTAAAAAAAATTCGAGCAAAAATATTAAATATTCGAAGACTTGCAAAAAAAATTGACTTCTTGTGGTGGGGCATCAGCAGCAAATCACAGGAAAAAAGATTCTACAGAAGTCATTTCTGAAGGCTTCGTTTTTTTACTATCTTCAACAAGGACATGTCTGATGTACTACCTCCAACAACAATATTGTTACGTTTTGCTAAATAATAGGCCGAGCACACTACTAAACTGTTTATTTTCTAACTTCACTATAAACAAACATACAACACTTCACTGACTAATAAAACACTTAGATCTATCTATACAACAATACAACTAGCTAAATATTCCAAACACTTCTGCTTATTATCACTTTCTAATCTTCTTAAATAATTCTCTTCATTAAAACTTTCTTCCCAGTCAAACGTTTCCGTTTATATAGGCGCTCATCATGTGGAATGGATTAAACGTGAAGATTCGAGAATACTCAAAACGGAGAACTTTTACACATTTCCAGGAATTGAGCGATGACGCGGCAGCTCCGTTAGAAAACAATCCATCCAAATAAACACTTCTTGGAATTGATGTATCGAGGAATGGACTCAGCGGCGCAGCTAGGGGGCTTTTATCAATCTCGTAACATTATCCCCCTCTCAATTTTGATCGTCCCGATCAAACAATGTGTCGTTGTCTCCATTATAACGTTTGAGTCTCTCTAGGTGAACGACCTTCATTTTCGCTCTCGGGCTGCGTTGAATTCTATAGACCACGTCGTTTATTCTTTTCACTATCGTATATGGTCCTTCCCAAGATGGTGTTAATTTAGGAGAAAATCCTTTCTTACGACGAGGATTGTACAGCCACACTCGATCTCCTTCTTTGAATCCACCAGTATTGGCCTTAAGATCGTATCGAACCTTCATTCTGTCACTAGTTATCTTCAATTTTTTTCTTGCAAATTCGTGGATCCCATTCAAGCTATCTCGCAGTTCGTCTGCATAATCCTGTACCTCTTTTTCTTCAGAACTTGGTGATCCGAACACCAAGTCACAGGGCAACCGAAGTTCTCTCCCGAAGATGATGCTGGCTGGAGTGAGCTTTGTGGAATCGTGCACAGAGGCCCTGTAAGCCATCAAGAATGGTGGAAGATGTCGATCCCATGTCTTTTGGTGCTCCTCTACTACTTTGGAAAGATGTTCTTCCATAGTCCTGTTGAACCTTTCAACCATGCCATCAGACTGTGGGTGGAGGGCCGTTGTTCTGGTCTTGCTAATTCCCATCAATTCACAAACTTCCTTGAATAAATTTAATTCAAAATTTCTTCCTTGATCGGAATGTAGCTCCATTGGGACTCCAAACCTTGAAAACATATTATCCACCAGAGCTCTTGCAACTGTGGATGCTTCTTGATTAGGCAAGGCATAAGCTTCAACCCATTTGCTAAAGTAATCCATGGCAACGAGGATGTATTTGTTGCCATCATTCGTCATCGGAAACGGTCCTGCTACATCGATGGCGATTCGTTCGAAGGGAGCACCTACATTGTATTGTTTCATTTCTCCTCTCGATCTTGTCTTGGGACCTTTGCTTGCTTCACACTTCAGACATCTTCGGCACCATCTCTCTACATCTTCACGACATTGGACCCAGTAAAATCTCTGCCGTATTTTATCCATGGTCTTATTCACTCCAAAATGTCCACCTGATTTGCTGCCATGGATCTCCTCCAAGACATCACTTATCCTCGACCTAGGCACAACCAATTGAGAAATCACTTTTCTGCCGTCGGCCGATTCCCAAGCTCTCTTCAATAGACCATTCACAACAATAAGGGAATCCCATTGTGCCCACAATGCCTTGAAACCTGGTGATCGTAAGGAGATTTCCTTCCAGGTGGGTCTTTCCGCTCCGCTTTCCTTCCATCGTAGAAAATCTGCAACGTTTGGATCACTTTCATGGTCCTTCCTCATTTTCGCCGTGGTCCAATTGTCGTCAACCATTAATCTCACTTGAATGATCCTTTTGCGACTTACAATTCGCTCACAATTATCCGAATCAGGTCTTCTGGACAAGGTATCTGTGTTGTTGGGCAATTCAGTTATTCTTAGCCTCTTATCTGGGATGGCCTCGGGGGCTTCATCATTGTTAGTCGGCATGTGCCCCGATATCAATTCGGTTCTCATTCTCTTCACTGGTATGACCTTGGGGGCTATATCATTGCTAGCCGGTGTGCGCTCCGATATCAATTCGGTTGTTTGTAGCCTCTTAACAGGGATGATCCTGGGGGCTCCATCTTTGCTAGCCGGTAAGCGCCCCGAAATGTTGTCTGATTCTAATTTTTCCTGCCGCCAATTTGAGGACTCGCTGGAAGACCTTGTCCACACAGGTGATTGCGAACGTGGTGGCATTCTTACCCTGCAGTCTCTAATAAGATGGCCCAATTTCCCACATTGATAGCATGCCCTGTTCTTCTGAACACTTATTCTGCTTAACAAAGATTTAATCTCATCCAGAACCTTCTCGAATAAACTAGTATCTGCGCTAGATCGTTGTTCGGGTTCTTCTATCGATACCGCTCGTACTTTCGGCCTCGAGGTGTTGAAGGCCGCCTCCACTTCTAAAGAACGTACCAAGGCATCGCTACTCCTCTTAAAGTGTGTCAATCGCAAAGTCCTCTGGATTTCGGTGTCTCTCAGTCCATCTATAAATATCTGCACCGCCAGCTGTTCCTTGAATTCTCCCGGTGCTTCTGGGTAAGCCAGCTGAATTAGGCGTCTCACATCCGCTTCAAATTCTTGCAAACTCTCACCTGATTTTTGAGTGCGCGTTTTCATTTGAGCCTGATACAGTTGTTCTCGATGTTGATCGCCATACCGCATCTCTAATGCAGTAATCAGGTCTTTATATTTATTTTGCTGTTCGATTGGTATCGTCTGTAACATACCCAAAGCTGGCCCTCTCAAAGCTACTATAAGGGCAGTAGCTTTTTCTTCTTCGCCCCATCCATTAGCCACTGCTGCAGCTTCAAATTGTCGGCGATACATGGACCAAGAGGACTCTCCATCAAAAGTCGGTGGTTTTACGGAAATTCCTGATGTGGCAACCCTGTCTCGATAATCTTGCTTCTTGAGTAGTGCTATCTGATTTTCTAGTCCTTTCATCTCCTCTCGCACTGTATCAAATTTCTTATTAACCTCATCGTCGATTTTCTTGACGTCTTCCTTTAATTCTTCTTTCAGTTCTTCTTTCAGTTCCTCCATTTGTACTTCGGTTTTCTGTAATACATGTTGGAAGAACTTGTCTTGATGTTCTAGAACCTTCTGGAAGTCTGTTTTCCTTTGTTTTTCTATTCGTTCCAATTCATTCTTTTGTTGCTCGAGAAGTTTCTGGAGGGCCTCTTCTCGTTCTTTCTTTTCATCCAATTGTCGCACTTCCTCTTCCTGTTTTTCCTTTTCTCGTTCTTGTTTTTCATCTTCTCGTTCATTTCTCTGTTCTTCGAGAATTTTCTGGAGTGCCTCTTCTCGTTCTTTCTTTTCCTCCTGCCGCCGCTTTTCCTCTTCTTGTTTTTCCTCCTGGCGCCTTCTTTCCAGATCCGCAAATTGATTTTGGATAAATTTCACAATGTCCTCCATCGTATCGTACGATGTACTCCTCGTATTCACCATAAATAGTTTATAAATAGTTTCTGTTTTTCACTTATATCCCGCTTCGGACACCACTGTTACGTTTTGCTAAATAATAGGCCGAGCACACTACTAAACTGTTTATTTTCTAACTTCACTATAAACAAACATACAACACTTCACTGACTAATAAAACACTTAGATCTATCTATACAACAATACAACTAGCTAAATATTCCAAACACTTCTGCTTATTATCACTTTCTAATCTTCTTAAATAATTCTCTTCATAAAAACTTTCTTCCCAGTCAAACGTTTCCGTTTATATAGGCGCTCATCATGTGGAATGGATTAAACGCGAAGATTCGAGAATACTCAAAACGGAGAACTTCTACACATTTCCAGGAATTGAGCGATGACGCGGCAGCTCCGTTAGAAAACAATCCATCCAAATAAAAACTTCTTGGAATTGATGTATCGAGGAATGGACTCAGCGGCGCAGCTAGGGGGCTTTTATCAATCTCGTAACAATAGTATATTGAGACAGCACAAAGATTATTGGGTCTCACAACATTAAAAATAATCCTTGGCTAACAAAAACCCATCGGGTGCTGTAATTTCTACACAAGCAATGTAGCATTGATATTACAATAATTCGATAGAAAATCGTTGAATGCTCGACAAGTATCATTCATTCTGGTCTATTGCAAAAACTGTCAATGTGAACTTAACATTCAGCTCTAGCAAAAACATTGTTACCATCCATGTTTGTTGGAAATTAATTATTATTAATAATTTTTTCTTCAATATTGTACCGTACGGGAGCCGGGAGAAACTGTATGTCAATGAAATGATTTAGAAATCGTAGTTACAAGTCATGAATAAATTAGCGAATTATAGTTATGTGCATTTTCATTACAATCTGTTGCCAACTTTCTTGAGAACGCTATATAGTGCTCTATTCATTTATAGTGCTGGCGTCTCATCTGAGACAATGAGAAGATGAGGAAGATCATCAATATTATAATTCATAGTATATTAACTCAGTTGAATGATAATTTGTCGATAAAATGTAAAACTGCATGACTAACACTAATAGTTATTTCTGTTATAAGGATCATAATGACGTTCATTATGTTAATGAATATAAACGCAATTTTCAAATTCCAAATTCAGTACTTTTGAAACTACTGATACATTCGAGTAATTCATTATAAAAAATAGTGAGCAAGCTGTGCCTTTACCATTTCACTGACATAGCAATAGTAAATTATTCATTCACTGGCTAGGAGTCGCACGTTAAAAGGTAAGACCTCGTTCATCCTTGGCTCGCACAAGTTTCGACTTCTGAGGGGGACGACAGCTTGTTAACGGAAAAAACAATTTTAAAGAACAATAATTTTTTTTAAGAACACACTGCTGTCAATTGGATTATTTGTACTGAAATCTTTGATAGTGTCCTTTCGATTTGATGGGTGAAGTTTTGTATTTCGAATTAAATTGTTTGATATTAAATACTTGCATTTTTTTTCTTACGGATTCAAATCTATTATGGTTGTAGGACTTTTTGAACTTTATTAGGATCCTAGGACGATAATGAACTTCATATGATACAATGACATAACGATGTCATTATTGATTTCATTCAAAATGTGAACAGGATTTTCATAAAGTCAGATGTGGAATCGTCTTCCCTAGCTCAGACAAGTCTTTCGAAGACTTTTGAGGATTGTACTCTTAAGGGTGTGCAGCTGGTTGACGGAAATAACAATTGTAACAACAATAATAGATAGATGTGTCCATAAAAGTAAAGGAGTGAGGGCAGTAGCATACCAGGTAATTTTTCAATGATTTCATCTATAGAGTGTCATTTGCAAGTGCAAAATAAAATAATTGCTAGGCATAAGGCTGAAACTCAAAATTACTGATGAGTGGGTATTATTCAGACTGAAAAAACAATAAACAGGAAGTTGCGAGAATCATGCCATAAGCAGCAGATATTTGAATAAATATCCTCAAACTATATTACTGGTTATTTGGCAAGGGCGCTCACACAGGCAGAGGGGGCCGCGCTTCCCCCCGTATGTAAGTTTCTATGTATCACTTGGTTTCAATAAAAAGTACGAGTAATCAGAGTAATGTGTTTATTCTCTTTGTACATTACGTATCGTGGCCAAAGTTAATGTTTAACAAGTAGTAATTGTTTTTCAATTAAAACTTGAATTTTTAGCTGCTTAGTTTTTTGTTCGCAACGTCTTCACGTATAGGCGCCCCCTACAAACGTTTATATGAGAGATCATGGTTTATGGCAGCCCTCAGGCAGCCAGCAAACTGAGCAACCATGTCCGACCGTCCGTGACCGTCCAACTATGACCAAAATTTCCAACACGTATACTCTTATCGGACAACTCACGCTGAATGATCGTCCTCGACCGGTTTTCAAAGACCACGTTTGAAATTCCAATCTGCTGGAATTTTTTATCGATCAGTGGGAGTTTGAAAGTTTTTATTGATTCCTTTCAGTGTTTGGGCGTTGCTGGACGGTTGCGGACGGTCGATCCTGGTCGGTCAGTGTATTTTCTAGCTTATTTAGCACAATCCAAGGCCGTGTCCAGAAAGGGGTTTAGGGGGTTAAACTGCCCACGAAATCTGTAAAATATATCTAGAATTCAGTGAAAATCAGATAGTTTTATGTACATTCCGTAATGAAATTTGGTCGAGTATATGGCTTTGCAATAATTATTTTAGAGCCAAACCCCTCCCGAAGTTTTTCTCTGCTTCATGGTGGAGGCGGGGTAGAGTGGATTTAATTATAGCTCGGAATGAATCATTTGTTTCCCAAATTGTATATGAACTTGCCTAACTATGAGAGCAACTTCTAAAGCGATATAAGTACAAAAATTTTACTTCGTCTATGATAAACCGCCTAGGATTGAGCGCAAACGATTCATAGATGCCGCCGTAAGCCTATGTTATCGACATCGACCACTATATGACAACGAACGAACATTTTGGGCACTTACCTTCTGGACGGCTACCTGGGCGGCATCGCGGTTCGTAAATGTTACAAACGCGTACCCCCTATTCGTACCCGTCATCGGGTCCATCATCAGTCTGAGATCCCATATGGTGCCACATTCCTCAAAAAGCGGTATCAGTTCGTCTTCGTACATGTCTTTTGGAATTTTGCCGCAAAACACTTCACATCCAGAACCCGGCGTCGGACCTTCCCATCCTGGCGGAGGGCCTCCGTATTTTCTTTGGCCTTGAAAACGAAAACTTATCAGAATACGTTTCGGTAATGATAGAATACAAAAAAAAATTAAATGGAGTTAGGCGACATGATCAAACGGTCTTTTGAATTTAGGGAATCATGTGTGTCTACATTCTATTCAGTGTAAGATAAGAATTTATACCTCTTAACGATTTCGGTATTGAACGGTCTTAGTGAGAAGTTGGGTTGGTTGGTTGAGGTGGTTGGACCACCCGTGAGGGTAGGCTGGTGCCACTCTCGAATGAGGACAATAAAACATATGTAAATTTGGGTAGGGTTGATGTGTTTTTCGTTGTATCAATTTAAGTAATATTATTTCAACATTTTTTCATGTCCAACAATAATAATAATTATATGGTTTCGTTGTGCACCTGGGGCTTGTTTAGTCTATTTCAAACCAATGCTTGTTTGGATAGAAATATGTTTATTTTTCTGTATCACTGTGTTATTCAATACAAGCTTCAGGCCTTTAACGTAGTTCCATTTAAATAATAATAATTGTAAACTCAAAATTGGGTTGTTTGTCAATTTAAAGTGAGGGTATCTACATTATAATCTTGAGGGCATTAAGAGGGCGAAAATTATTGAATGATAATAATAGTTTGAATATAAACTTGGCCATATTTTTTTTATTGACTAATAATGGTTTAAAATTATTTTAATAATTTTTTTTCAATTTCATTTTGAATATGGCTGTTATTTACCAAAAAGTTCCAAAAGTGAACTTAGGGCTAATTAGACTGATACCTGCGAATATGATGATTTCCATTTGGAGAGAGATCTGATGAACAAGACAATTGGAAATACATATTATGGTGAATTGTTGGCTTTTAAACGAATGAATTTTCAACAGAAGAGCGATCTTTCATGCTTATGAGAGGGTGACCATTTTATTTAACGTGCTTAATATTATTTTCGCTCTTCTTGCGATTGATTTTCTTTTTGCTTTGGTAAATAAATATGGATAAGACGACTACACGAAAGTTCATTTTCACATCAGCCATATCGAAAAAGTCTGAACCAACTCATCCATTAGGAAATCACTTGTTCAAATATTTTAACACGATGTTGAGATTTTTCTGTGGAATTACGAGGTACGTGGTTTGTTCTTTCCTCGGAATCAAAATGTAATCATTCAGCGAGATTAGGAAAAATCTTGAACGACACACGGCCGATATTCAACCTATTAATAACTTCAACGTTTCAAGGCCGATATGTAGCAAATAACGGATGAGGTTGAATATTGTAATCCGAGGCGCAGCCGAGGATTATAACAACCGAATCCGTTATTTACGTATCGGTCGTGTGTCGTTTAAGACTTTTCGTAATCCCTCCGAAAGATTACATTTTAATTCCGAGGAAATAACAAACCACATATCTCATAATTCTACAGAAAAATCTCAACATCGTGTTGAAATATTTGAACAAGTGATTTCTTAACGGTCACCGGTCGTTAAAAAATGTCAACGAACGGAGGCTGTTAACATTAACTTTTCAATTGTCATCTGAATACCGTTAAAACAAAATAACAGTATGGGATTACAAAAATAACCATATCAACGAGAGCTGCTGCGGTATTTTGTTTTGAGCTTGAAGACGATGTGGTAAATAGATAGATAGATATATTTATTATCCTTTCAGACAATTACATAAATTGTATTGGACTCGTCACAATACACGAAACTAATACTAGGTATCAAAAAATTCGCTAACGCTATAAAAACAATTGTCAGTTAAAAATATTTTCAAGTTTTTCTTGAAAGAATATAATGTTGAAGATATCTTTATATTTGTTGGCAGCTTATTAAACATTTTGAGTCCAATATTGTTGGGTAACTTGATCACTTAGGTTTCGGACGTCCATCGTCTTAATGCATTGAAATATATTTGACTTCTTTAATTTTTTCACAACGTTCCAATTGTTTGTATCCACAATAGTATTCAGTTTAGTTTTAGAGTTTAGATGCTACGAGGTCTTATTTCAACTTTGACTGCTATTATTTTATTTTGTTTTGCTTTGTTTTGACGTCACTTAGGTATTTAATTGTTCTTCACAAATTATTATCATCACTCTCTTCATCTATTGTTTATTTCTTCATCCATATATCATGTAAAAAAAATCCCTCTTATAAATAGAAATGTTCCTTGGGATTGATAAAGTAAAGTATCAAGGTTTATTGATGTGGTGTAATTTTAGCGGTGTTTTGGCACGTGTAATTTCACGCATTTTCTCCCCTCCAAAGCGGTCCATGAACGGTCTCCATATGTTTTTAATTCCCACACTCGGCTGACTGAGAGCGCCTTTGGCTTCGATATAAGCGGTTTCTTTGAATTTTTGTTGTTTTGTCCCTCCCTATAAAGAATAATGAGGCGAGGCTAGTGTTATCCAGCTCACCAAGTCGATGGACGGCGGAAACCTAAGTAATAGATAATTTTTTATTGTTAATTTAATTTTGATTAAATTTTTTGGCTTTGGCCTTGGATTCTGACATATACTAGAAATCGCACGTTAAAAGGTAAGACCTCGTTAATCCTTAGCTCGCACAAGTTTCGACTTCTGAGAGCTGTCGTTCGTAGCGATATGACAGCTGGTTAACTCCGAATCCTATTCATCACACTTGAGCTGTGTTCTGAAAAATTTTTCGTATAAATATTGGGGTAGGGAGTAGTCTTATATCATTTCCAGTTCGGTAATGTTGACTTCAAGATTGGTTGACCCATTTTGTGATTGGAATCTCCAATTACCAGGTTAGAATATGTCAATATGCACTCTTCCTCTTCCATGACTGTGATGTATTATGGTTGAAGGTTACGGATTAGTTAGTTCCGTATCAGCGGTTGAAGTACAAACCTCCGGATTTTTCCAATGTTGGTTTTTGTCTATTTCTGTATTGGCCACCACAAAAGTGAACAATTACTCTTATTTTTGGTGTTATACGCTCTTCTCTTGTATAGAAAGCACTGCATTTATCCCGTAAACATGCCAATATTTCGTGTGACAGACCTATAAAACACCTCGTAGCACCTTATCTTGTTAGAATTCACTTAAAGACCGCATTCGAAACGTTGTGATAATTGAAAATCAGTCAACCCATAAGGTGATAGGCGTTCTGAACATCCGAACAAACATATTAATACTTACAACAAAATTTCTATTGAAGTCAAACAAGCCAGTAGTGTGATAACGTATTACATCAAAACGGTAAACTTTTTACTATGAGAAAACATTAATTAATAAAGTAGAATTGGAATTCAATTATATCTTTATATCTTTTACTAGCAGACCCGGCCACGCGTTGCTGTGGCTGAGGTTTTTATTATATTATATAGTAGTAAATTATTCAAGGGAAACGGTGGGAGAACACCAGTCATGGGGACTACCATGCTTTTTTACACAGATGCCATTTGTTAAAATACATGGCGACCGCCATCATTGATTTTCTACTACCGTTGATATTGATACTGGAGCCTTGAGTACCTCATAATCATCAAAATACATATATCGTACATCGTGATTTGATGTATAGCAAATATATAATAATATAACTAGGTGGTAATACTTACATGTATATACTTTAATAAAAGATTGTTAAATAATGAAGCACTAATAATTAAAAATCAAGAAGGATTCAACTGTATTACTTTTACTATAATATGAATTCAATTTATAATTCAGTCTAAATAACACGTGGCCAGCTATGGTAATACCAAAAATTAAGAACGTAAGAACAATTGAACTTCACTGTATTGCGTTTACTAAGAAATAAATTTAAGTTATACTTTAGCCTCAGCAACACGTGGTGGTTATGCCATTAAATTGTAACTTATGTGAAACGTTAGTACTTTTAACACTGCCATCTGTTAGAATACTTACTCAATCCAGTCAGCAGATACCGCCATCTGTTAGAATCGTTTGGGACTGACAGATAATTGTGACTGTCGAATAATAATGCTTAGTAGACGATAGTGTGGAAACTACGAAGCATCGCACAAAGAGGAGATCGAGAACGTGTAATGTGTTCTGTCTCACTCTCTCGCCATCAACAAATAATTTGCAATAAAATAATATTGCGGCTATAAATTGAGATGTGAGCTATGCTATCTGTTAAGTTAGATCGAACTGCACACGGTGTGCAAATTTGATTGAAATCGGTCAAGTAGTTTGGGATTCTATAGCGGACAAACAACGTGACACGTAATTTATATATATTAAGATATCGTAATAAGCACATTCCTCACATGTGAATAATATTAGCCATAGTAAATAACATAAATCTATAATGGAGATGGTACCCCTCATCGATACGTCAGCTGAAATGAAAGGGATGAATACCAACAACCAATCCAACCACTATATGCGCTCTGCACTTTATGAAAAACCCATACTACCATTCAATATTAAGTAAATTCTGTTGAACGTATTAAAACATACTACGACCACGCGGCGAATATGAGATGGAATAATATTTTTTCAATGTTCCTTTAACAAAAAACTATTTACCTGTTGTAACATCTAACGTATATCCTGTTCTATCGAGAATTTGCTTGATTTTTTCTTCGTCAGGGCCCTTGACGGGAGCAGGCGCAGGAGTAGCCGTTCCCGCCACGCTAGAACCGGCCCTGCTCTTCTGTCGGTAGGTTTTCATGACCCCGCACAGGTATGCGGACTTGTTTGACACATGCTCCAAGTTGGAATCGAGGAATTGACCGAGGACATTGAGGGCTCCATCGACAGGGAACTCTTTGAGGGCGTCAAGAGCTCTTTCGTCCAAATCGACGTGCGCAAGTTTGCCAGTCTTGTAGATCTCATCTAATTTAGCGGCCACCTTCTCGTCCAGGCCATATTCTATGAGTTTTTGGTAGTCTTCGGTTCGCTCAACGTCCTGCTCTATCCTCATTGGTTCTTCCGGTACCTCACCATTACCTTCTGCCATAGCTGCAAATGGGAAAAATACCAATTAGCTCTCTGGTGGAAGAAGTTATTGATACAAATTTAAATTATTGACATTCGGTTCGTCAAATGATGTGAAGGGTATACAACATAAATCATGCACAAACATAAACTCCAATTAGACTGGGTGTCACTATACCAGGAAAGTTATAGATTTTGATAATAATCATAATCTCTTTTAACTAATCGACATGATGCTCGGTATCATGTAGGTTTCAGACAATATCATGAGACCCAAGAAATCAAAATTAGAATGGTTTTGACATATGGGAAATAACCCCTAGGAAAGAAATGAGTATCAAAGTTTGGCTCTTCGTTAAAAAAAACACTTCAAAACTTCAGATGAAACATTGCATTGAAGGTTCTTGACTCCTATCAGATTCCATCAATGACTACAGAAATTGCCTTTCTTAGCGTTCTGGTTCACTTAAATGAAAATATATTATTCCGATTACAGTCGAAAATACCCTTCTCTCCACACATTTCCACAAAGTGCATAAATGAGGCAAATATCTGACAAACAACTACTGGTTTATACGAAAAAATATATATCTCGTCAAGGTGTTCGATACATCATTATATGACCTCTTCGTGCGTTTGATCAGATGCCTTGTGGTGTCCCATCAAACAGTATGAAAGATACATTGAACTGCTGATGCCAATCTAGGGGGACTGTCAAATCAGAGCAAATAATCTTGAGAAAAGGTAATTTTAAGAAAGGCTCCCTCAGTCCTCTTCATTTCTGCATCTCCCATTGCCATTGTTCGTTGTTCTCAAGAAAAGCCGCGGATACAACTGTTTCATGATAGTGTTTATTGATTCAAAAAAATTCAAAATATCATCACTTTCCAATTCTACCTGTAAAATTACATAATATCAGTTTATTCCTTATTTCTTTTATGAGAGAGCTAAGTAAAGGAATGTAAACAATAAGATCATTTCCTCACTGATTTAAAGAAATTGTTATAAATCTAATATTTCAAAGATCAAACTGACTAGGTATATGATTCTGATATAATGGTCTTAGGTATCAGTGACAATATTGCAAAAAAAACTACTTGAAAATAGTGATATTATAACTTTGGATGAGTCCATTGGGATTTGCCGAGCAGCTGAAGTTTCGAATATACACATTAATTAAAATCAGGAAAAAAAAGAATTGATGAATTCAGGAAGAAGAACATATACTATGAGAAAGATGGGTTATCCTACTGCGCCATGTTTCATTTTAGAATTCATTGATTTAAAGAAATACAAATTATCTGCACCTTTCAAGTCAATCTGAATAATTACATAATTATCCTGTCCAGAATACAGGGACGAACAGTATCAAATATAAAACTTATAAAACAACTGCAGCTCCCCCAGCAACTGGAGGCCATTTATTTTGAACGGCTGACCTCAATCTATATGCCTAGGGAGACTCTACATCTGTCCCCAAGGGTGGTAGAATCGGAATGGATTTTGGGATCGACAAATGTGCCACAGTTTATCTCAAAAGAGAACGGTTTAAGTAATACTGAGAGCTAGTGAACAGAAACAACCTAAACTGATGCTGGAGAGAGGTATACCTACTTAGGGGTAGAACAACGCCGTCCAAGAGTAAGTAACCACAGTTAAAAATTCTCTAAGCGGAAGATATCAGCAAAAACTGTGCATATGTTTAAGATGTGGTAAGTGATGAGAAGCCGGATGGCAATAAAAAAAACAACCCCCTAGAGGCAAGATATGAAACGTTCCTACGCGGAAAATTGTTCGACGGTACCAGACGGTTTCGACGATCGAAAATTACGGCGAAAATAAACATGTCAGTTGAGGTTGGGGTACTTGCCGAGAGGCCGCAATCATAACTTCTGGACACCTGACGTACCTATTGAACAAATGTTCATGCTTAAAAGTACAAAATAGAATAAATGTACAAAATATTTTTAAAATTAAAAACTATTGAACATTGTGCATCACCAGAAAGCATCCCAAAACAGGTTGAATTTGAGATAAAATGAAAAGAGGGTATCGTAAACGGGGTTTAATTTGACAAAAAACAGTGCTTGCTAAGAAGTTAAAATCTAGATAATTCATTCTTGAGGGGCGAAAAAAAATCCTGAAAAAAATAACGAATATGAAAGCAGGAATAAAAGATGTGCATCACCAGAAAGCATCATAAAACGTGTTGAATTTGAGTTTTCTTGATCGGTTTGAATTGACGCAGGAATAAAATGAGAAGAGGGCATCGTAAAACGGGTTTAATTTGACAAAAAACAGTGCTTGCTAAGGAGTTTAAATCTAGATAATTCATTCTTGAGGGGCGAAAAAAAATCCTGAAAAAAATATCAAATATGAAAGCAGGAATAAGAAATGTGCATCACCAGAAAGCGTAAACATTCGAACTAGTTCATAACCGTCATAAACCGGGTTGAATTTGAGTAGTTTTCTTAATCGGTTTGAATTGACGCAGGAATAAAATGAACAGAGGGCATCGTAAAACGGGTTTATAAGTTGACAAACAGTGCTTGCTGAGAATTTTGATCTAGATAATTCATTCTTGAGGTGTGAAAAAAAATCCTGAAAACTACCTAAGAATTACCAAAATGTTTATATATACATATATTTTGTATATACAGGGTGGCCCAACGAAAACGTATCGCAAGGCATAACAGGGTGGGATAGAATCCAAAAACACGTTAAGATTTTTTGTCAGGGGGACACATTTTGAGGCGAAAAGCATAGTAAAACCTTCAACCTCCTAGGTAGTGGTGTCATCACAAGAAAGTTTTCAAATGGGAAGGAGGGTCAAGTGATACCTTATTAGAAGGGGCCTGATATTCCTTATACAATACTGCGTAGTTTCTGAAAATTGATCCACTCTTTTAGAAAATATAGAGCGTTGAAACTCCAACAATAATGTATAACGAAAACTGCACAAATCGATTCTATTGTACTTTACAACTTATCTATTGGTCAAGTAAATGCTCGAATTGCTGTCGGCCAACCTGTATACAGTGGTACAAGTTATTTTCCAACCGTTGTACATTCTGGAGCATTTGCGGTGTCACTTCGCGATATACATTAATAATTCTTCTTTGCAACTCTTCTAATGAGTTTGTAAGCAATGCTTTTGATGTGTACCTACAAAAATGACTTAGGTCGGGTGACCGAGGTGGCCATTCAATTGGACCCTGTCGTCCTATCCATCGTACTGAAAACGTGTGATTTAAATAATTGCGCACATTTTGGTAGTAACGCGGAGAAGCTCCGTTCATTGTATGCGGGATCGTTCTCAATGATATTTGTTAGGGCTGGGTCGATGGCATTTTGTAGTAAATCCAAGTACAGTCAGGAAAAAAGGTCTTACAATCGAATTTCTAAAAATACCAGCCCACACATTCAACTTTTGGGAGTGTTGAGTGTGTGACTCGCAAAAAATCATTGGATTGGTGTCAGCTCAGTAACGGCAAATGTGGCAATTCACTAAACCATTTAGGAAGAAGGAACAGTCGTCCGAAAAACACACATTGAATAGGAAATTACCATTGTTCAACCAGTGGCGTAGCTAACACCCCCTCAACCCCCGCGGCGCGGGGGGGCGCAAGCTTGACAGGGGCGCAAGGAAACCAGAAATTTCTGCCTCACATTTAAAGGAGGGTATGGGTAAGGGCGCAAGCAGGTTCCTGCGGGGGGGTCTCGCTGAAAGTTAGCTACGCCACTGTGTTCAACGCTCGCTGTAAAGACTTGCGGTACGTTTTCGATGGGCCACCCTGTATTTCGAGAGTTACCGGAGTATTTACGGAACAGTAAATTAGAGAAAATAATCTCATAAATATACAAATACAAACGAAAACATTTAATATATTTGTTCTTTTTTTCAGATTATGCTGAGAACAATCTTCCACTCACAAGCACAACAATATGTGATGAACTTGATGGGATTATGTCAAACTGCTGTGGAGATATGTGCAAAACACCCTCTGATTGGAATATATAATGTGTGGTTGAATTTAAAAGAACTTCATGTCAAACCAACTCGAATGAAAATCATGTCTATATCAGTACATATTATGGAATTGGTTCAAAAAATTACCCGTCAAAAACAAAATTGATGTGTTTTTTTTAATACCTAATAACACACTGTGTCATAACACAACCTACAAAATACTTATAGAAACATTCAAATAAAAAAAGTAGCTTAATATCACAAATTTTATTAAGAATGTTATAATTTTTCATACCTACCTAGATAGTATCCCCTAAATTATTTATGTTACTATTTACACGTACTCAGTCATTTTCATTGGAATATTCGCAACGTCGACTCGCTTTTACTACCTAGGTACTTCGTTTTGACTTTGTCGACTTATTTTATTTGCCTAATTACGATGACTTAGGTATGGGTAAAGATACAATGATCGAACTGTAGGTGGATATTCCTACATGTATCCACATATGATATTTTGTGACTGGGATAGAAAGAACTCCCACAACTCACAACCCGTGCCAGACCGCCACTGCAACCGTAATCGGTAACGGATTTGACATGTTGATCGTGCAAAACCGAGTCGCGCCAACTTGGCAACGCCGGCCGGGCAACCTAGTGCAACATCAAGAATGCACCGGAGCACCGGTACACAGGCGCAGTCTCCACTCCACCGTACAATGCAAGTTCGTCTCCTAATCGCATACCACATTCCACGCCAAATATAAATGACAATCACCTTGAAAAAGTGCACTCACCAAAACAGTAAACTGCCGAGATCGTCGCAAAGCCAACTGCGTTCGATTACCGCGCCTTCGTGATTCATTCGACATATTCTGAAATCTATTTTTGGGACGAGTCGACGATTCTTTACTCTCTCGTGGTCGGCCGTAGATACGACGAACGACGATAGCAATAGCAGTTAACGCCATTAAAATGCTCGTTTTCAGAGGTCTGATCAACATGATTATACAGAAATATGATTTCATCAAGAAACATCGTTCTAGGACGCTACCAAAGCATGCAATGAACATTTATTTCCACTTTTTTTGCAGATAGAAGCACTTTCCAGTTTGTGACTTCAGGACTGCGATGACTGCGATTCCAATGTTAGCGTGATAAATCAATCTCTGAGTAGCTCAACTGAAGCTGAATAAGAAATGTATGAACAACAGGTATTTCATCAGCCTCTCTAACAGAAACCAACTACTGTCCCTTTCGACAGCTTCGACAAAGTAATTGAGGCTTTGGTGAATAAAATGCTAGTGAAATTCCTGATGGATAATAAAAGACTTCCAGACTGCCAACATGGTTTCTTCAATAATAGAAGCCCTCATACAGCATATGATATACTCATATAATTATCATATTGATAAGATCACTAAGGCTTTGGACAAAAAAAACTGGGTAACGATTGTTTATTGATTTCTCTAAAGCTTTTGATAGCGTGAATCACGAAGTTCTTCTATACAAATTGCAGAGATATGGTATTGGAGGCCTGCTTGCTCTACAATAGTTTAATTCCTACCTTGATGACAGATACCAAAAGGTTACATATGTAATAGCTTTGGATCCATAGTGGGACCTACGCTATTTCTTATTTACATCAATGCTCTTCTAGAACAAACGAGGAATGCCACTACGCGACTTGTAGCTTATGCGTGTATCATAGTGCTAGTGAATGAGTCAAAAAACATTCCCTGTGTCTCAATTATGACAAATCTGTATTGATTGCCTTCAGAAATGGTCATTCTCAGGTTGATGCTTCCAATGCAATTGCTCTGAACAGCACTGAGATCATATAAGTTCTGACACTTCTAAGCTTTTAGGTATCACCTTTCAATATAATTTGAAATGGGACACTCACATCAATAATTTGACCTCGAAGACTAACTACAAGACTAGACGAATTTCAACCTGTACCTGAACATGGTCGTTCAGGACGAGCCTGAAGGCTTTAAGGCCAGTTTGCCTTCTATCGTTAAAAGATGAAAAATTGCTCGCTAGGACTATCCTTTATACTGATTACAACATGCCTAACCAAGCTGGAAACACTATCAAACTGCGCTCCATAGCCTAATTGATAAGATTGAGAAATATCTCTCGAATTAAGAGATTGCACGTACAGCCCTGAACCAAAAAGGTATCTGACAGGTTTCCCTATCCGGGAACACACTAGAAGTGAGATCCACGAGAAGCCTTCCTCAGGAGGGAGTCTCAGGGGAGGTACATGGTAGACTGTCTCCTTTTGAACCGAAACTGGAGAGGGCTGGTTGCCTAGGTATACGCTGACGATATTCTCATTTTGGTAAATGGAAAGTACATGGTAGTGACTATGGATCTGATACGATCAACCCTCACAAAAGTATAAACGTGGTGCATGAGACAAAACCTCAAGGTCAACTCCCAAAAAAACACGAGAGTTGATTTCATCAGAAAAATAAACATCGAAACCCACAGAGCTCCCCGAATCTTTGTCGAAGCCTATAAACGTTGAAAGAGTCAAAATTTCTAGGGTTAAACCTCGACTTAAAACTTGCTTGTAGCAAACATCTGCAAAAGTGCTGACAAGTGGCACGACATCATTAATTATGACCAGGCATACTTCTGGCAAATCACGGTAGCTTAGACCCACATAATCCCTTTGGCAATAGTCTCGATAACGTACTGAGCACTACAGTGGTGACCAAAGGAAGGATAAGTGACAACCACGGAGGAGCTACAATGGTCAGCCTGGATGAAAGTCTAAACCTCCGCCCCTTACATCTGCATATAGTAGCGGAGGCGACGATCACAGCCACCAGACTAAAGTATAGAGGTGGTAGAGTCACACACCTGAAAAAATATCTGTATCTGCTGGAGATACACCAAGACCACACTAAGTAGGTGATGTGCTGAGGAAGATGAAATAGTTTTTTTGAAGATTGTAGTAACTTGATTACTTAGGTTTCGGACGTCCATCGTCCCAATGGGTTTTACAGATATTTGACTTCTTTCACTTTTTCACAACGTTTCGATTGCTTGTTTCCGCAATCGTCTTCAGATGATGTGAGGTCTCTGTTGATGATGATGATGATGATGATGATGATGATGATGATGATGATGATGATGATGATGATGATGATGATGATGATGATGATGATGATGATGATGATGATGATGATGATGATGATGATGATGATGATGATGATGATGATGATGATGATGATGATGATGATGATGATAATGGGAGATTTGTTTATATGGTATAAATAAGATGATATTATGGCGGTGTTGTGGCGCGTGTAGTTCCGCGCTTTTTTGTTCCCTCCAAAGCTTTCTATAAGCGGTTTCCATACGTTTTTTTTTTCCACGCTCGGCTGACTGAAAGCGCCATTGGCTTCGATATACGCGGTTTAGATGAATTTTCGTATCCAGTCCAGGCATGTTCAGCAATTCCCGATTTAGATGTCTCTCCTCGTTGAATCCACTGTTTGTGTTCGGTTATTCTTGAGGAATCACCACATTCATATGGGACGTTGTAAATGCAGTTTTTGCTGGATTCTGCTGTATTTTCAGATTTCGTCTTGGTGAGGAAGCTCCGTAAGGTACAGCTGGATTGAAAGCAGCTCTTGATGTTGTACTCGTTTCCAATACTCCAGATTTTCGGGGAGATACCTCTGAGGTATGGAAGGGTGATTTGATTTTTTGGTCGTTCTATAATCGTCATGGTCCTTTCGAGTTACTTCTGTACTTCTAGAATTTTCTTAGTGCATCCATTTTGACGTATGTCCTGTCTGATGTGGTTTATCTCCGCAACCAGTGACCCCTGGTTATAACAACAGGAATGCATGCCTATTTTTAGGTTAATTTGTCCGAACGTTCAACTTCGCTCATCCTACAGTGTGTCGTATTCATAATGTGAGAGGCTGGTTCGTCCTCATTACCACTAAGTCTGCGCTCCACGGCTTCTGTATTTATTCCCATGTCTACAGATTTTTTCTTACTTCGCAGTGTCCGGTTAGCAGCGACACTGACGTTACCTACATCTTGATAATTGGTCTGAGGAGGTGGATTACTACCTTCAATACTGACCCACCGGAGCCGCCTATGCCATTACTTCAATAGGTATGCTCATAGTTTCAAACTTTGTCTAAGGATGGCGCTACATGCATGATTTCTTACTTTAACGTGTTTTCATTTATTTGAAGGCGCAATTCTTTCTTTCCCAACAAACAGCCTTGTAACGAATGTAATTGCGTATTTCATTCGAAAGAACTAGTGTTGATACAGTGAATTATATTCTCGCATAGTTTATTTAGATTTTTGCCAAATTACTTCTTATTGCTGTTGTATAATCAGGAATTGATAATTGTTTTCAGAGTTCTATTGCTAGTTCGAGAATAGACACAGAATTTGCAAATACCTACATAGTTTCCGAAAAAACGTTCAGGCTCAAATGTGTTTTTCTCTCATCTAATGTTAAGCATCAAAAAATATTTACCACATCGTTGTCTGGCTTCAATCCAAAATAAATACATATAGAAGCAATATTTTTGAGGTACCATTAGAAAGTTTGATCTACAGGAAAAGATAAACATACGTAAATCTGATCTTCCTGTTTCATTCAGTCTATTTTAAGGAGGGGAAGCCCTGCCCCACACGACCACAAGTATCATTTACCTAAATCGAGGTTTAGATAATTCAGTTTACAAAAAGAGAAAAATTTATTGTAATTCAAGGTTCAAAATGTTCTAGTTCATTTCACTTTTTTCATTTTTTAATTTCCAACGTTCATGAAAACTTTTATCGGATAGTAATTATTCTGAACATTTAATCATAATAATTGAATCAATATGAAAATGTCGTTAGCCATCTGATTATTTTATCACAATTAATTCAACGCCAATATTACTGATATAAATCTAGGATGATTCCGAACTATATATCTCAAAATTCTGACAAGAATGTAGTACAATTGAAGTAAAAGTGATTGAGGAAAAACTTAAAGCTCTTATCTACATAGTTTATTTAACCCAAAAGTGTTATAAGCCGTTGGAATCAGGTATACTCCCAAAATATGAAAAAATAATGGGTGGTACATTTTAAAAACGCACCTTTTCACAACTTTTTTTGTGCTGGATCTGCTAAATAAGTATATAATAAACAATTATTATTCTCCTGAAGAATGGGCCATTTTTTTTTTAATCGACTTATCTTTCAGCTCACCAACTGTTCAGAATAATTATTTGCTAAGGTAATAAAAGAAAATTTGTCTTGTTGCTGATTTTTCAGCGGTATCAAATCTAATATGTATAAAATCCATGCGCCTTTAAAAAAATTACGTTTTAAACTCCGGGCACGTCGCTATTCGAATAAAGGTAACTGAAAAACCCTTGTTTCACCATAATAATTTTTCTAATCGTTAGCTGATCGATGAGTTTTTTGCATAATTAATCTCTGAGAATTCAAGAAAATATGTTGCGTCATGTCAGCTCCTGATTCTTGGCCTCGAAAACTACTTACACACAATAAAATAGTTTATTAACTTTCAACGCATGAACAATTTTCAATATTAACGATGCTGTTAAATAGTTCGATTCACTAACCAAACGTAACGTATTTTAAACGCGTTCAATGACATTCGAATTTATCCTCGTAGAATTTGCCCCCGTCCATCTCTCTCACACTTACCGAATCCGAACAGATGCTTGATTTTTAAAAAACTCATCGCCAAAATCCCGAATAGGCCATACACCGAAATAACGACTTGGTCACGGACGTATTCAAATTTCAACATCGCTGAAGAACACGTAGAGCAAATAAAGAGTCCGATTATAATATGAGACAACGATTTTTTGGCACCCTAACATAATTGATCGTCCCCTAGACAGAATCTTTTATTCAGGCAACAACAGGCCATACAGCAAAAGGGGGAACATCTTTTGATGAATGTTGAAATCGCCTCGTGAAAATATCGCTACTTTGATAGGAGCATATTTAAGCAGTGTGGTGTTTAATGAGATCGATTTAAATCAATTTCTCGGTATATTTGTATATGTGTAGTCTATGATAAATACATACATTTTACAGTGCCCCATAAAGTATAGGAAAAGAGAATATTTTCTAAATGATTGATTTAATTGTTTATCCATTGTGCATGTCCGACAACCTGAAAATCTATGTTGAAACATGTCACGTTGATCACTGGTATGGCGGCAAATTTGAAAAATATCTAACAGAGGCAGAAAGTGAGGTAAAATAATAAGATATCGAAAAAGGTCATTTGGTATACATTTGACAAGTCGAAATTGTCAAAAGATATGGAGGAGAGCTCCGCCGCATGAAGATCGAGGCCACATAGAAGCAGATGAGCTATAAGCAAATTTGATTTGAAATATGGATATATTCTGGAAGATATAGAATATTTCCATCTCATTTCATAAGAGGCAGTTAAACTGATACCACTTGAATGCCGCATTATTCAAAGCTTGCATAGCTATGCATTATTTTGGCTGCCATTCTGACAATAATAGTAAATGACATGACGCCCAAGTCATACCGTCCAGTCTTCCCTACTCAAAACACTAGAAAAATTCATAGATGAGAGAAGATACTATTGAATAGGCTATTGATAAAATTCTGGAGGGCAAAGAAATGTCAACCTTGAGGGTGTATTCAACAATGCTTCCACAAATCTCTAGAAAGAGTGAAGGATAAACGCTAGCTTAAAATAAAGGGTACTTCATCTAAATCCGTAATAGCAGTTACGGATAGAGCCAGTAGTGAATGCACCCCTATGGGCGACTTTCTGAAAAAGTTAACGTCGAAACATGTGAATTGCTTAGGATGTACCAATGATCTTCGGCAAATTTGGAAAAACAGTCTCTGAGCAAACACAAACTGCTCTTAACATAATAAATAAGAGGTACCAACAGAATGAACCAAATCTCATACACAAAAAAATGCTGAAGACTAGTGTCATCAGTTTAAAAAGAGGCCGAAATTCGTTCAACATTGAGCAACACCCACAAAAAAAAATAACCCAAAAAAGGCAATGTATCAAACAATATCTGTAGAAGGTTCAGAAGAAACAAGGCACTATATCAGGGTTGTCAGACCCAGCCTAAGGTCTGGTTATAAGATAGCCAAAGACTGAGCAGGCTGGGGTGATCCGAGCAGGCCTCAATAGACCATCTCAACAGCTGCCTTAGCAGTTCTGCCGAACCGGCTACACGCGTATAATCAAAGCGGAGCCAGGTTATTCACGAGCAAACTGCTATAGAAAGAGTTGAATAACGACCTCATCACGAGGATATCATCGGACGAAATGCTCTCCAAAACAAATTTGATGACAGATTTCAAACCAATTTCATCAAAACGACTTGGGAGTAGGGACCTCCACAAGCATAGGGGATAAGTTGGGTACTGTCACCACTGCAACGTTAACTGCGGCCACATCTTGAATGGGCGACTGACATACTCAAAAAGTTCAACTCTTAACAGTTTTTGGAATCACACGTTGGGAGGTGACGCCTTCTCCTTCCCTAGCTCTCGCACAAGTCTCTCGAAGACTTTTGAGGGTTGCTTGTAAGGGTGCAACTGGTTGACGGAAAAAAAACATTTTAAAACTAACAAGTGCAAAATTCTTCTATTATAGAGACTACTCAATCGAAGAAGGTCCAGTTGCAAGGATATACATGTCCAAACATGCCCAAAACAAGTACTTCTTTGAGCTTGAGCGAAAATACGGCAGTATTCTTTGCATCAGTGAATAAAAGTTGTTATTCCAAGCATACATTGCTGCAGAAGAGCAGTAGGCTCCATACAGATACCTTCCAAACTCGTATGGGTCGGTTTGTATATCAGAACACACCGACCATTGCGTGGGTTCCAGGACACACAGGTTACGATGGTAACGAAAAGGCTGACTTTCTATAGTCCAAGGAAGAACACAATGTGTTCTACATGGACAAAATTTTGTGTCACAGTTAAATTTATGTACATGGATGAAAAATAAGTCCAAAAAATGCTGAAACAAGTCGCCAGAAATAGGACAAGAAAGAGTTTCTGCCAAGTCAGAAAAAGGCACTAAGCTTGTCTGTGAACTCAAAAAGCATATGGACGAAATCAAACTTGCATTAGAGAAAACTCCGTGCAGTGCGAATATCTGTCAAAACTGAGACCAACAACGTTAGGGAAGAAAAAACGCAACCGTCCGAATATACGTGAGATCAGGTAAATCCGTTGAGTTCGTGGATAAGGTCGAGGCTAAAATAAGTATCTTCTATAAACCATGATGGCGCGGACAATAGATTTCAAGAGGTCGCAGTGAAGAGGCTACTTCGCGAGGGCTCCACATGTATATCAATAATAGTATATTATATACCACGGGACTGAAGTGACCCATTCAATCCCGCGAGTTGAGTTTGTTCCCGAGGGATCCACCCGAAAAAACAACCACCCCATGGAATAAGTCACTATTTCTTGCACTATCGATAGAATTATCACGAGAATTGGCAATGTTATGAATCAATTTGTCAGATTGAATTGTAACAATGTCGGGTTGATTTCAATTTCGTATTCCACTAGACCGGATGTTTGCCAACCATACGTTTTTTGTAAAGAACATAGGTTAAGTTATATTCATATAGTATGAAATTGGCAACAGTGCCACCAGTAGAATATACCATCAGTTTATGTCTAGAGATCACCTTATGTTTCAATTATGCATCGCTAGAATATTTCATTTTAGTCACTCAAATAAGATTTGAGTTACTGAGCATTATATCTAACAATGATATCTCTAGGGCCACATAATTTAATCGCTATCACCTAACTGAACGACCATCAAAATAAAACTATGAGTCTGTGGGTGGAAATCTCCATCTGATGATGGTTTCAGTTACATATAAAGGAAGAATGGAAAGCGAACTAGCAGCAAAAAACCGTTAGCCAACTGACATTCGTTCAAAACTCGTCATCTAAGAATCGTTTCATCGCAATTCATATATAGGAGCAGTTCCATCAGTTATATTCATAAAATTCATTGAGAGCGTTAGCCTATACCAAGGCTATTTTTATTGTGTGAAATAAGATAACTAGCCATTTAATAGAATTTGATAAAACTTTTCTTGAAACTACGTTGTTCATAAACTCAAGACGACGTTAATGAAACTCATCCATACACAACGTATGTAAATCAAGAGTTGCAATTAATTCTGATGGCAATAGCATAATCTAATCGCCCCTGGGTCTGAGCCTGAGAGTAAAACGAAATTTCCATACAAAAAAGATATTACATTGGATGATTATCGCTATGAAATCGTAGTTAATTGCTAATGATCATAGAATCAATAAGTCTGTGGAAATTTCAACCACAGGAAGTGAGATTTGATTATGGCGAATGACATCCATATTGTTTTGATAGACTTGATGGCATCTATCCAATATATGAAACGGAAACAAATTATCATGCGTGTTAAGGTTATTGTTTAACTTCACAGAAATATTCGCAGCAAAAAAAAAACCTTATCGGTCATGTTACTTGATGACTTAGCAACAAGAATCGTGACTGTTTTGAAACGAGGCAATTGTTGAGTCAGTTGAAATGTGCCCCAATTGCGTATCTGAATTGTAAATAATCATGTTACGATGGCCTGAACATATCCTGTAGAACTTGAGACCAAACAATCATTCCAATCGCATTCGCTTTTTGATTGAAAAGAAAGAAAGAAATACTTATTCGCAAAGACTTTTATCAATACGAGTTATTGTGTGAATTGAAAAAAATAAAAACATAAAAAAAGGAAAGAGGAGACAAGTGGTTTGTACCTATTATTGCGAAACTCTATTAGAAACAGGTCGACCCTTTCGGGCTCATAGTCAAGTGCATCTATTTTCGCATTGATAGTAGGTACATCCACACAACAATAGATTCTAACCTTTTTTTAGGGTTAACCACCCCGAGAGTCGACCTTCCAAACGCAGCCCCCACCCGAAAACATTGTGCGGGGCATGGTGCGCCAAAAAAAACGCGTCACCGGTGGCATCCCTAGACAAACACAAAAAAGATTCGCTATAACGAAGTCGATAAGCGCGGGGATTGAGCATTCGATTCTCCCGCGTTTTAGTTTACGACGCATGCGTCTGGACGAAACAACCTGATTGCCGGCTTTTCGTGAAGAAAATAGACAAGTGCATCTACAAATCGAGTGATTTTCTGTCTACGAAATGCCAGCGACAATAATATTTCGAAGTAGCACGACGCTCATCGTGAAATACACAACTGCGTTGAACAAAAGCCAATCGAAAACAATTCCGAACATTGAGAATTCCTCAACGGATATGATGTTAGTTCGCCTTGCAGAAAAACTAGATTAGCAACATAATTTTGATGACGCTTACCCAATCGAAATCAACTAGATATATATACACGCAATGTACACACAACACCTAAAATTAATAACAAATTTTTAAAATATAAAATGGCGGATGCCGACTGTAATGGCCAACGTCAACGTGACGGGCAGGGTCCGGGGTTTACTATTCGACGCGCAAGGGTTCACCTCGAGCCGTTGCGCACTTTCTAAACCGGCGTTGTCATATCTCGAGACGGCAAAGTCTCGAAAAAAATCGCATTTGCACAATTATCATACACACACGTGATATTTCGCACATAGCAAAGTGAAAGTGTATCTATCACAACAAAGAGCTCGAACCTAGAGAACAAGATATGGAATTGGTATGTGAAGCCGACTTGGTGACAGAAATTCCGTCGAGTAAAACAAATGCAATAGAAAAAAAGGTATGAAATGCCCATCCAAACATAATAAAAATATCAAAAATACTGAGGTACCTAACTTCTAGAAACGAATACAAAGATCTGTTTGGACCTACGGGAAAAATATTGTCGGTAATTGGTTCTTTCCCTGTGATTTCAATTCATGATTGGTTTTGGCTCGGATTGATAGGGGAGAGCAAGATAAAATCAGTTCAGAAAATTAGTAATCCTTATCATTATGGTTCTGAATTCGAGACAATACTCAAGATAGAATAAATATGGAAAAGACCAGACAAGAGAATGGGGAAGATGATGAAATATAC
The DNA here is from genome assembly GCA_958502065.1 of Chrysolina americana. Lineage (NCBI taxonomy): Eukaryota > Metazoa > Arthropoda > Insecta > Coleoptera > Chrysomelidae > Chrysolina > Chrysolina americana. The sequence continues at coordinate 80,195,407 of OY293414.1, forward strand.
AGCAAGTGATGATAACACTCATAACAAAGACAACAAACCGAATTTCAAACTGGGACATGATTGAAATGTTCGAAATTAGTTGAATGTGATTTAAATATGGACGTAATACGCATAAATAATGATTTTCATTAAAGTATTAATGGATAGATATTCGTAGGTAGTGCTAGAAAAAGATTTTAAACCAAATCATCCAATTATCCCCCATTTCAAGTATTTGTGATGAAATAATCTATCAAACTTTTTGACATAATAGGTATTCTGGGTGTTTTCCTCCATCACACAATTTAAATCTCATAATCTCCAAACTTGATGGGTTTTCAGCGAGTTTTGAGATCGGAGACATATACGGTCTCCGACACATCAATCTTTTTCAAAAAGGAAAGGTATTTTTTAGTTAATCTGAACAATTTTTTTTCAGATACCTATTCAAATTCAGAATACGATACGTTACTTACAAAATTTAATCATCAAACGCAGTAATTTATTGGAGCAAATTCATTCATTTGCCCATCAACACTTATAAATTTACGTAAATTAACATATTTTAAATTTTCAGACTGTGAATGATCAAAATATTTGTATATATATACTTATAACTTCACTTTTCAGACTTATACCAGACGCTCTGAATTTTGTTCGAGAAAATCTGGCAACACCTTGTGAATTTTTATAGTTTTTATTAGCAATGCACCGGTCGAATTTAACCGATCTGTTGCCGACTAATCGATTGCAATCTCCGAGCCTCATTAGACGAAATAAAAAATGAATCGCATGAATTACGACCAACCGTGATTAGAAAGTGCATTACATAGTATATTTTCCTCGCAGACAATTTCAGTTGACTGCGATTCGAACGTACGAGGCAAGCGAATGAAAAGTGACGTTATAACGCGAATTTACCGGCGGCGACAATCCTGCAGACTGCAGGTAATCGAAATGGCGCGTTCCAACCGTTTCGCAATGCATTTAAAAAAAAACACATCAAGCAAAAACTCACCAATCGGTTAACAGTTGAGAATCCTCAATTTTATCACACTTGAACAAACACAACAAACATCATTTGTATATTAAATAACACTGTTCAACAATTTAAAAAAAAAACGAAAATTAATTTAACATCAGAAGCGAAAACGTTCAAAACACAAACTTAAATTTAGTTCCAAACAGTTGATTGGTGCGTAACAAAAAAATATAACGATTTTGTAAAAATTCAGGTGTAGTACCGACTCCCGCGGTTTCAAATGCAGTGTGCACTCTGTAGATTCCGTTGTTTTGCAACCAGTCTGGACGGTGGGTTTAGCTTGCATTCGGATTGCGCGGCGGGCGCTTGCGCAAATTCATTCGAACCAGTCTGGCATCTGAGATATTCACCAACGACTACAAAATTCCTTCTACAATGCTCGATTTTGCACTAACATATTTATTATTTACTCACTCATTGCGGGAGTTCGGATCACTTATCACTTAACCGTTACGTCTGCTCCGAAGCGATAATTACAGATATTGCAAATAATCTACTTGTGTTTCAAGGTCAAATTCACTCCATAACGCTAAATTGTTTCGAAGCCTAACACTAACTCGAAACTTCTTTTCTTTGTTTCATAAATCTTTGGGCTGTCCGCTACGTTCGTCTGTCTTTTAGTTTTGATTTCTCCCTAAAACTTCTAAATATACCTATTTAATGATTAGAAACAATTTATTGTCAATTCACAACTAGGTTCCACAACAATAATGCGGGTAACGAATTAATATACCTAGGTATGTTTTCATAGATTTGTTGTTATTCGAAATTTCTCATATTGAGAACCAGCTGGCAATGCTGGCATCAGCAGGAATTGTAAGAATGCGTGTCACCACGAACAATGCACACAAATACATTCAATGATCTGCTCCATTTTCCTTTGGAAAATTCTTTGGCATAGTTCAAGTAAACGATATAGTGCAAAATTAAAATTGATCATATTCTCAAAGGTCAAAAAGGTCCCAAGTTATAATCACTTAGCTCTCGTAGTATTTTATAAAGGGGTACAGTCTGAAGATAAGTTGCACTATAACCAGCAATAAAAATTAGTAAATTCTTATCATCATCCAGCTGCATAACAACAAAAGAAATCTCAGAACTATTCGCGAAACTTGGTCTAGCTTGAGATGGAGAGGGCCTTACCCTTCAACATGCGATCCTGAGCAACGTTTGTTGTTTTTGCGAAATGGAACTGCACGAGTGGCATCACAAACATGTTTAATACAACCAGGCATGTTATCTCGAAAGTTGTGGAAAAAACCATCAACATCGAGCTCATGGAATATTCAGAACACCCATAGAAAATATGGTTTCCAACATCACAATCGCGTTTGGCATCGGGATCTGGAACTCCTGCCAAGCTTCCATCTTATGGCTTGCCCCCGCCCCTCCAGTTTTGTTCCTTGCTATCAAGCTTTCTCTCAGACAGATCACTTTACGTGGTTATTAATAGACTTTCTGCAGAAATCCATTCTAGCACCAACTCTGTTTTTTGTTCACACCGCTTTCTCTTCCAAAGCTCCGATATCAGCAGTCGAAACCAGAAAAGAACAGGAGAGGAACTTAAACGATTTTGATATCGTCTTTTCGCTAGAAAGGCCATTCTCACAGTGGTCAGTTTGATTATGTCAGGAGTTTCCATTCCAAGCAACGGTGACTGTGGCCATCATCGGTTTCGATGGGTGACTGACGTACTTAGATTTATATTTGGTATGGGGCTTGTTGGGCACAGAAACCTCTACAACGCGACCTATAGATAAAGATATATTGTGTATGCATTCATATTTTTTAGAGTTCATTGACTAATCCAGCCCTTGCCACAAGACTCCAGAGATTGGACTTTAGCTCTCCCATGTACTTGCGAGGTTGTGGTTTTCCTTCTACTAATATTGTAAACCTTAGCCTCGTCAGACCTTCTCACTGACACAAAATGTGCTCATAGATTTCCTCATCTTCTTAGTAGAACCTACATATGGTTCCGATGGTTATTGAATCTGCAGTGCCCTGTTAGAAGCCCAACAATAATCCTGGTTGTCCTTCAGTCCTGACTTAGTAGGTTCTTCAATAAACATCGAATATCTCATTCCTGGCGCCTTGTTCCACCATTATTGAGATTGGGTCTTCATCCACGTGTTCATGTGAGGTTTTATCAGAACCACACGCCGGTTTTGGACCAATAAGAGCACTTCGTGCTGCTTCTTGTGCTAATTGAGTCAGCCGCTTCGTTGCACTTATACTCTGTATGTCCTGGCCTGGTATCCAAGCTATGACTGTCCAGCTCTTGTAGTGCTCCCAGACAGTCCCAAATAAGTTTTGAGTTAACTTGCATGAAGCTAATTGTATTAATAGCTGCTTGGCTTGGCAGAGTAGCAATGGTCCTTTTATTTAACTTTTGCCTCAGTAACTCTTCTGCACAATGATGCATTGATGCAACTTCTGCTTGGAATACCGTAGCTAGTTTACCTAAGCTCAACGGGACTTGAGCTCATACACCTTCTACGGTTTTCGAGCCGTCTGTACAACAGAAAATTTCTGCATTAATTGAAGGACCTTCCTTCCATGTCTCTCTGCCTGGTACAGGTGTTTCAAAATTTTCCTCAAGCCTGTATTTGGGAAGCATCTCATCCGATGCCATTTCAGGTCCTTTTCCAATTCCGTGAATAACCATGTTTTCTTTTGATAGGGGCTCTCCACACAGTCTTGTATGTATAAGTAAAGCGGTGGTATGATAAGCAAGGCTTCTAAAGCAGCCGTTGGGGCAGCCCTCATGGCCGCAAAGCAGTATTGCCTTTGACTTTTACAGAGCCCTCGATTTGCCCCAGTCTGCTGATTGTTTGGCCACCATACCACAGATCCATATGCTATCATGGGCTTAATTACCTTGTTATATATAGATCAGTTTTGGTTGTAGCCCCCAATTTTTCCTTATATATTATGCTATTTGATGATATTTTCTGAAGGTGTAGGTTTCATGTTGACAACAATCTCAAGTAATTTGAATTCTCGTCTGTGCATGGCATCATCTTCCCTAGCTCACACAAATCTCTCGGAAATTATCAAGGGTTACTCGTAAGGGTGCAGCCGATCGAAGGATGGACAATTTTTTTTGTCACGAAGTACTTCATTTAGATACTCGGTATTACCATCAGCAGTACCCTTTCGTAGAAAACCCATGAGAGGTCTCTTGTCAAGAGTGCCTCACACAAAAATTGCTTTTCTGTTTCGTGCCAAGAGCCATTTCACTCTCCGTCAACTGATTATATTTATAAGGCACAGATCCGACCTGTTCTGGAATAGTGTTTCCATATATGGAGTGCAGTACCCATGCACACACTGAATCTTTAAGATTCTCTCCAAAAAAAAAGAGTCATTCGTCTCGTTTATGATGCTTCGCTTACAAGCTCTTTGGAACACCGCAGAAAATATGGCGAAATGTCTCTGTTTTGTACATATTTTCATGGATTTTCGAGCTCAGTCTTCACATCCCTTTGTAGACATGCCGAACGTATCTTTCTCTGGAATCGTGCATCCAACGAACGGCAAAGCTATGGAACTCCCTGCCTCGGGAAGTGTTCCTTGAGGCGTGCAACCTGCTGAAATCAAATAGAACACCAACTATAACGTGTTGTTTTGGTGAGAATCAGAACATAATTTTTTTCAAGATCATGGAAATCAATTATTTTCTTTATCGTTTGTATTTTGGATAGAATGCATTCCTTCATTCACATTTTATCCAGCACAGCAAGTTGTATTTTGGGTTTGGTTAGAGTTTCAGAAAGTTACAATCTGACCATTTCTGGAGCTGATGAGAATCCCAAAAGTACTTCCAACAGCATAACTCACAACCTGCGCTGATCGATGGATTGAAAGTGTAGGGTGGACAAACATTGCGAACGAAAATCTTCGGATATGAATCCACTTCATGAATTCTTCGACGACGCGACATGTGAAATCAAGGTACAGGATCCATGCGGAAGATTCGATGAATCTGAGAACATAATCAATATATAATATGACACTATCAAATTGAATAATACCTAGTGATTTCGATAATGAGCACCAGCTAGGAATATTCATATCATTACAAATACTAAATGTTGTTTCCAAATTGAAGTTATAGACGAAGGACCACAGATTCCGGCACTGAGGCTTGGGAAAAAAAACTTCAGTATAATGCTGGTCATATATTCCTCGTGAATCCAAGTATATAATGACTACAAGCCAAAAAAAACGGAAATAAAACTAGTACTGATACAAAAAGAAAATGTTCCATATAACTTTATCCACTTGTAATTGAAGTGTACTTTCAATGTTGACGTCAGTAATAAAAGTACATTTTCAAAACTGTGTGAAAAATTGGTGATTACCAATAAAAATCGTAAAAGTAATTTACGTAATAAGTTCCAAAAATGATATTTTACGGGATGAGTAGGACGAGCTGTAGGCGAGTCCCGTAAAATCACCTTTGGAGCGTGATACCCAAATAATTACACAATTATGACAATGACTTATTAGGGCTATTAAAGGAAGTGGCAGGTTTGAGAATTAGATGCATTAGGACTTGTACTAGTTTTCAAGATATTGATTTCGTTACGGCCATTTTCAATCTGTGCAGATATGTGAATTTTGTTTCTTGAAAAATTTCCTACGTATCTTCCGTGTCTCTTCAAGTTGGTTATACTATAGAATAGAAATTTATTCGTGCAGTATATACATCAATAAATGTGTCTAGTGTATTTCTTGTGATTCGGTAATTTGAAAAACTCAGCAATTGTGCAGGCGATTTTTCCAAAAGTATGAATACCAATAGGTTGTATAGTACATTTTCCTTTTTTATAATAAACAAATAATCTACGATGTAGTATGTATGCGTCACGTGATAACAAATATTTTATGTATGGAGAAATATTATTTTCTCCAATGACGACGAATATTCTTTCCATATTCGTTTCAGAATTAGGAATTGTAGGCACTAAAATGGTTGTCTCATTTTCTATATCATCCAAATTCATTTTGTCAAAGGTCTTCTCGACGACAAACACTTGCCAAACCAATCATTAATCCATCCTAAAATTTAAAAAAATTAATAACCTGGAAGAAGAGGAATTATATATATATTTATATTACCTTTGTCATTAGGTTGATATTATCTTCAGCTTCTGATAAGAGAGATCTGTTTCTTCATTTAACATTCTTATTTTTTTTGTTTGTAGCCAATAGATTTTTTTAGTGAAAGCAATAATTTTGGGATCACGGCTTATATCTATATCGTTTTTGATATTAATTGTGGATCGAGTTATTGCTCCAGAGGCTTGATGGCTTCAAGATTTTAGATTTTTCCATCAAATATTCAAGAATTACTTGTTCATTCATAGAATGCACATTTTCATTACTGTACCATTTTTGAAATAATGAACTATACCTCTCTCTTGACTTTACCGGCAATAATTCATAAGTAGCCTCTTTAGTAGATTCATTAATCTCATTTGGTATCATTGCAACCTCACTTCCACTACTGATTTCCATTTTTTGGATTTGAAAAGCGAAAAAACACCATAATATATGACAAGCACTGTCATAATGAAATACAAAGATGATGTTATTGTCAAAGCTGCCTACATGGGTACCCAAAATCATACCGAAAGTAAAAAGAATTGCCTTGAAAGAAATCATTTCGAAAGTGGAAAAAATTTACCCAAAAATAGCTACTTTCGGTACCATTTAGGTAAAATGGTACTTTCGATTTAATAATATATTTTTATAATTCGAGACACTGCAGAAAAAAGTATTTTTTGAATATGATTTTATGATTTTCTAATTCGAAATGTGAGAATTCTGCTCATTTGAATAAACTGATTATGTGCATGCATATTCAATTCAGTAATTCAGTTGAGACTGCCGACTATCTCTAATTCAGAGTGCCTATCACAGTATAATTCTTCTACTAATCTTTCCCAACTTTTGAAGCTATCATCGATCTTCCACTCCTAAAACCTAAAAGATCAATCCATTGGCCATACGGCACAGCACAGCACATACCAATTTGTATCGGGTCATCGCCGTTTCCCACGATATCTACGTGGTCATTTGTCTGGTGGTGGACGGAGAAGATAAAAAAGGTGTTGATTTAAATTTCGCAAGTAGAAATGGTATCGAGTTGCAAATGTGCCGGCCTGGCCGTGTGTATGTAGTCCATTCGGTAGCCGGGTCGGTAGATACACACCTATACTAGGTTCCCGCCACATACACGCTATATGGTAAACAGGTTATACGAGATCCCTGCCCCGATGGCCGTAACACATAAAAACGCAAATTCAAAGGGGCGGAGGCGGTTAAAAATCTCGTCGCAAACGGGTTTCATTCTGCGACTACGTCTTCAACAGGACTGGATTCGCAACTTGATATTTACTTTATTCGGTGTCTACTTGTTGCATACCCACTAGCAGTACCAATATTTCTCACTCAGGTCACGTAGACTGGAAATTGGCAAATCAAGTAGGCTAGGAAAAAATGCAAATCAATTGTTTTGTAAAAAATTCGGATTCAACGTATTGATTGTATCTCTTTTTTTCTCTTTCTCTGAACATTTTCCCCACAATATTCTGACTCCTTCAACATCACTGAGCAATCAGGTACATGGTACACACATTTCATCACAGAAAAATTATTGTGATTTCCGCCGATTTTTGTTAAAATTGTTATTTCCGTCAACCGGCTGCGTCCTTACAAGCAACCTTCAGAAATTTTTGAAGGACTTATGCGAGCTAGAAAATACGAGCTAGGAAATATGTAGCATAGAAGGCATAAAACCGATTGCCGTTTCAACAAATAGGTGTTTGTTCTTCAGGAGTAAACGCTTTACCAGCGTGCCACTATGGCGTGAGAGATTTGAAAATACGTTGAAAATACCTACTAAAAACTAACATTATCTATTATTACATTAAGTAAAATAATTCCTGTTGGTATCACTCGCAGTATTACGCTATCGCACCACAAGAGAAAGACAATACAGTAATACATAGCAAAAACCATGAAAAACAAGGAAGAGAACATATGAATCGTTATTCCAAATCATTTTGGAGCGCGAGCTTTGGGATATACTTCCCAAGGCTGGGTTTCCAGGTTGGTGACAAAATTCATGAAACTGCTGAGGTTGGACACAACGATATTACTAAGACCTTTTCTTATCCACTTCCACTGATTTTAAATCGTTTCAATACTAGATATGAGTATAATTTTTTTTAAATACATCCGGAGGTCGCGCTGCTGTCTCATTAATCCCAGTAAACACTTCCCACATCCGTGAGGTAAGTGATTACTGCGTCCTGGAATCATGTTTCCTGAGTAGGCGGAGTGAACCAAGAACAAGTACCTTCTGCATTCGTCCGGCTAAGATTTCTTCTATTTTACGGCAAGCCGGTAAAATTTTCAAATTCGAGAGCGGTGTGTCCATCATTCCACCAAATCCCAATGATCAGAACCATCATTTTAACAGAATGGTTTGGTTAAAGCCTGCGGAGTTCAAAGAGTAAATTTCGATATTTCGTTTGTTTTTCTTCCTCTTTCTGGACGATGTTCGTTTCGTCAGGAGCCGAAAACTCTATGACAAAAATAGTTCTACTTTGATGGTCGAGGAGGACTACATCAGGCTTATTGGCTTGTATTTGCCTGAAGGTGGGGAATTAGTACATAGTTCCAATAGATTCGTCACTTCTCATTATTCACAACGGACTCGATATAAGGCAACACCGGTGTATCAAGTGTCGTGGATAATAGTACAACACTCGTAGCGCTACGTTATGCCTGTGGATATAGGCTGAGACCACATAAGTTGGACAGACTGACAACAAATGCATTATGGTCTCAGCTGCCCTACGACACGCTGTGCATCTAGATTCAGGGACCTCTATAGCCATCATGCGACTTCGGTAGACGAGGGTGTTGAAGACACCATACTGGCAGGCGATTATGAATCCCTCGGTTTCCGACTTCAGCTCAGTTGACCTGAGAAATGCAAAGGTCAGGTTTCTGGATAAGCTAAGGTCTTCGTTGTGCTTGAAGAAGACCCCATGAATCGGCTTATCCTTATGTAGCTGTAAGAGACTCTCACTCTCCGCAGCTTTGACGTGAGCTTTTTGCTGAAAAGAAATACTCCAACTCCTGTTTTTTTCTACGTGAAGACCACATTGAAAATATTTTTACCATAATTCCAGTACCCTTCACTTATACAACTGCAATTATAGAATACAACATAGAACTGTAATTAGCAGTACAGTAATACCCTTATTGGATTAGCAATGGGGTATGAAAGAATTCCTCTACTTCATAAATGGCTAAGTCTAGAAATTTTTCTTTACAGCAGAAATACATAGACAAGTTGCTGTGTCGGTCAAAATCCACATCGAAGATAGGCGAAATGTTAGGGAGCAAATCCAAAAAAATCGGAGGCTTTTATAGCCGGAAATAAATAGTTATAGTTCAAATTCTTCAAATTATCTCGGTTACATGTTCCCCAGGGTAAAATGAACAAGACGAAAACATCTTTTCTGGATCGAATCCGAAAGCTCCAGGGTATATTAAGGTGCTGGACTCCACATATATAACGATATTCTATGACAGATCGGATTTGTGTCAAACATTGAAAGATGATGTGAACTGAAAAAGTGACACGAAATAAAACGTGTCTGGTAAGCACCATGATTCTTCCAGAAAGTGTCGCAAATGAAATACCAATCATCAAAACGGATGAATCTTTATGGTCCAACATAGCATCTATAAAACATGACTTATATAGAATCTCATTCAAAAGGTAGCATTCCTTCTAATGAAAATATTTTTTTGCGAGATTTCCAAATTCGAAGGCATAACAACAAACTTGGGATATGTACATTTATCTACAGATCCTTTATAATAGATATAATTGTGATTTCAGCCAGACCAAAGAGTTCTGAAAGGATTCCATCATATTCTTGATGTTTTCTATAGTCGACTGTCATTTATACTTTGATGAAACATTTTTCATCTTGTCAAGTAATAACATTATCTTTCACACATACGTTAAATGATCTATCAATAATGAAGTTTGATTCACCAGTTGACCAATAAGGTATATTCCTGAAAACATTATATTATTTGTGCCATATAAGAGCATAACTATTTCTCTTGATGTCTCTTTTAACTTCTATGTTTGTGAATGAGCTAGCAGCAACTGGAAAAGATTTGGATATATGAGATAATGACCACAGCCAGAACCTCGCTTGTTTCTTACCGGATAAAGCTGTCATAAGGGAGATGTAATCAAACAGACCACTATTTCTAAGGTTTAGTAAGCTTTATGTTAACGACTATTGATTTGACAGATTGCCTAGCAACTGGTTATTTACTTTTTCAGGGATTTGATGTACTCTGTCGAGTCTACATAACTGGATTTCACTATCAACAATTACACAGCTTTACTACATTTTCTGATGCATCAATGATGTCCCTGTTATTACTCTTGAATATTCCTTCACACTATCAATACCTTCAGTTGCAAGAAACAATCTTAAAGTAATCGTTTCTCAATTCCAATCATCTCTTTCCGATATAGGAATTCAAAATCATTATGAATTCACATCTAGCATTTTCTTTCATCGTACTAGGTCTCAATACTTTTTGGCTGCCTTGTTTTCCGTTTCTTCAATTAATTCTCATTCAGCATCTTCTTCATCAACATTCATTATCATTATTTTAAATCAGCTTTCATTCTTCAATTCATTCTTCATGGTTGAAAATTTCAACTGTTCAGTCTACGTCTATATCTAGTTTTACAGGTGTGACAAATATTTCAAAAAATTGTACCAAATTGCCTCCGATAACTGAATGAGCTTGAGAACCTGTCCCAATCCGACCCTGCGACCAGTCATGTACTGTAGATAAGGATGGCAGAGGAGAGACAGAAAAGGACCGAGTACTTGGCATGGGCTTGCCAGCTGGACTCGCAAATTCCCCCGCTCATGCCTCTCCTCTCGTCTGTCCACAACTTGCACTTGCCAAATGTAATCGTGAGGTGCGAGAGACAGAGGACAGTTCGCGTCCCATTGGCGTGCGCCAAGAAATTTCGAACGCGCTTGCTAAATGTGATAGACGATAATCAGTTTTTTCAGCTAATTGAAATAACATATTTATATAACTACAGTCCCGTAGAAGTTGTAACTGTTTAAAACAATTCGATATATTTTGTACCGGGATTATCGCATAAAATGTTCTTCTCCATTTACAAGTTCAGTATTCTTGATTCTTGTTAGATCATATTGAGTCATATTGACTTATTGGGCTGTGATATAATCTTTGCCTCATTTTCTTTTTTTTTTTTTCTTATATTTCCATCCTCTCTTGTGTCCATGATGTTTTTATAAATTAACCTATTTTCTGCTGTTAAGCTCTGCATCTCAAAGTATTAATTTCCTCTTAATTGTTTTGAATTGATTAAAACGTTGATATAATGGAAAACTGATGAATTGTTTGCAAAGGAGACCGGCTTGAGAACCGACAGGAAACAAAAGGTAGTTCTAGTGGAATAAATAATAAGCTCGTGTCACTGGTCCACTAAAACACTGAACCTGCAAAAAAATATATAAAATTTGCCCAATAGCAAACATAAACTCAACAATTCAAAATTGACCAGAATTAGTTAATAATATCAACCAGAACTTTGTGCAGCACTAACGAGAGTGCTCGGGAGCACTAAGTTCTCAAAAACTGATCATCAAGCACTTTCAATAGCAGATGTCTTAAAAAAAGTGCTCAACAGTTTTTAGCACTAAATAATAGAACACAAATTATCTCACTTCAATTCGTCATAGAGAGTACAGGCCTATAAAAATGATCCCGGACGACAATATGTTTAGGGAACTTGTTATGGAGTAAAATCATTAGTATTCATCACGATTATATGAGAATGAATACATAATATATACAATTTTCAAGCTTACAAAACAAGTTAAGTGTATCATTCAAATTGTTTCAGTATTAGCTCATTTATTAGGAATTTGCGTCACAAATAGGTTGTATACTTCGTTATCATTATCTAGCAAACCACATTTTCACAACGTTATCAATTGTGTCTACAACGATACAAGAAAATTATTTCATCAGAAATAACCTAACCGGACGCCAATGGTAAATGTAATTTTTCTTATGTGCAAATCTAACGGCCGAAGGTTAGGGTGCTTCTGTCATCTTCGGTGTCTTCTTTCACGTAGTCGTATTATTCAAAATGGACTGCTTATTTTAGATCTTTCTCTCCCATGAAATCGCGAAAGTATACAAATGTCTGATGATCGGTGAATATGGAACACAGTTACGATATTAAAAGGAAAATTCATTGAATGAAACCGAAATTACAAGTTATCAGGGCAAATTAAATGAAAGTCGTGATGTTTGTATAAAATGTAGGTTGAGATTGAAACGTTTTACTGCAAAAATGTATAAGACATCAGGAGCGTTATTCATTCGTCCGAACAAAATATCACAGATTGTTCAGAATCATGTCTCTACACCATTTATTAGAGAAATAATGCCTGTTTTTCTCCTTCTTCACAGATATCCTGCTCTTCCATTCACCCTGTTCTGATGGATACCTTACGAAAATAAAAATAAAATAAATAAAATAAAATTATAATTTTTCAATAGGATACCCTACATGAATGTAATGGTTTTTCACTCTAGAGATGAAAATGAAACAAATGAACAATGTGACCCGATGGAAATTCACCAAAAACAATTTGATGCATTTTTGTCACTAATGACAGTTAATCTCACTACTTGGCACTTGAATCAGCAAACGATCGTCACTTCGTTTGACAGTTTATAAACATGTTCAAGATTATATTCGAATAAATATAGACTCTGATAGCGAAATTCCAGTATTTTATAAACATCTATCGTAGAAAAAATAACATTTCATACTCGAGATGAAATACGTTTCCACGCTCGTGGACAACTCTCACCTCACGAAAAAAACAGTATTTTCATCTCTTTTTGAAAAATATACCCATTATTCTTGGATCTAGGATCGAATTTTGATTTGGGAGATTTCATCAATGAAAAGGCTACCAAATAGAAAATTTTCAAATAAGACCCAGCTAGCTTTCTTTCATTCAGATTTCGTTAAATGTGCTGTTATTTTCTAAACTTGATAATTTCTGGTAATTTGGTTCTATTCATACGGTCAGCAACGCCATTTTGATGAGGCGTGATGCTGTTGAACATTTTCATTTTACTTCATTATCTTTGAAAGTTGTACTGAAATTCGTCCACAATATTACCCATCTGTCCTCCGGATCATTATTTTTATTCGAGTTTCCGCATTGATTTTTCAACTCAACAAAGATTTTACGCGGATGACTCATCAGTTCGATGTTTCGTGCTAGGAATCGCACGTTAAAAGGTAAGACCTCGTTAATCCTTAGCTCGCACAAGTTTCGACTTCTGAGGGCTGTCGTTCGTAGGGAAATGACAGCTAGTTAACGGAAAAAACAATTATTTTTAACTGTCCAACAACTAAGTAAGTTTATCATTAAAAATGCAAACTTTACGATGACAATGTCAGATTTGAAATGTCCATCGTCACATCTCAAAATCAAACGTAGCGAAATACCATGCAAGATTTATCTTTCATGGGGTCACAAATATCAGAATGTACAAGATCAATACGCCATTTACTCTTGAATTCGATAAAGGAAATGGCGAAGTAACCTGCTAACTCTTGTTGCATACATAATTCGCATTCATCAAATTTTGAATTCTATAACTCCACCAAATTTTGAAACGGAATGGGATTTCAAATGATGGCTTAACGAAAAATTCACTTTGCTATTTTATTATATGGAAACAGATTATTCAACTTGCTGGATTTAAAATGAAACAAATGAAATTGACAATGTCGAAGTATCCTTCCCTGCACAGAAAACAACTATTGCCCTGGCTACTATCACGATGGACATTGAACTACATCTGGATATAATATAGTTCACCTATTTTTCTAACTATCTTCGTATTAAGTTAAGCGTCAAGATAAGTTAGCTCTAAAAGATAGTCAATCTTTTATATCGTAGAGTTTTTCTTGTCGATGGAAATGAGGTGAAAATAGAAACACTGGACACCTGAATAAGGTTGGGATTACTTTATTCCTTTCATCCTTCTCAGAAGGCTTAAGGTCTCAAAAGCGTTTGCTACAAAACCATTAATAGTTATTTATGCAACAAGTGCAAAAAGTGAGTGTTTATTGCACTCGACGTGAGATTGTCCGACGAGGCCGTTAGACACTAGAATTGATTCAGCAACAAGTAGATCGAATCCCAAAATACGCGCCTAAACATGTATTGCCAAAATGTCTATACTTTATCATTTTTTGCCTTCACGAACTCTGCTGTAACAGAACTTATTCGAAGATGTTCCGGAATGATTTGGAAGTTTAAATGATTCTTTTTTATAGATCTATACGTGTGAAAAATCTTATGACTGAAAGCATACCCTACGTTTTGTGGAGAGGAAAAAGTAGTGCTAAGAGTAAGTTTTTTTTTTCATGACTTGCTGCCAAATATACGAAACATACTCAAGCATCTCAAAGCCAAACTATTGAACTCAAAAGTGAAACGTGACTGATGAGGAAAAAAACACCAACGGAATCCGAAATCCAAGCCCTCCAACAACTTCAGAAAAACGCGATTTGTAGAGTTGAGCAATTTTAAAAAAGTAGACCACTAGACGGAGTCGGTACAGCATCGCACCGCTTCATCTCTGTAACCAGCAAATAATAAATAGTAATAAGTTTGAATCAATTAGTTGTTTTATTTATAACCAGACCTCTGCTGATGAAAACCATATTGATGATCGTTCTCAATTCACGAGTAATGATATTTTAGGTAAGTCCGTAGTAGATTTTTCAAATAACCGATTGCAACGAGATGATAGGTTTTTTTTTGTATACCAATAAACAAAATATAACTTTTCCTGCCTTGGCAACCAAATACATGGTTATAAAAGAGCTTGAGTGATCCAAAAGCTGAGCGCAATTGAATGGTAACGTGATTCTTGAAACGAAAATTGGGATCTAGTGAAGAGAGGGTATCATTTTCTACAAGTGTCATATGTCGTATGAGGGAGTATTATTATTATATTATAATATTGTCAATTTTATTATTCTGAATCGATCAGCGTTCGCAGAATTGCGTTATCTTCAACCGTTCTCGAGTTGAAAAATTCATCTGGAGTTGAAAATGGTCATTTGTCTCCAAAATTTGGTTTTCGTTATTTTTCTAGCAATTTTCGTAAAGTTGAACCTTTTTTTAAATGCATACATATGCGCATATGAAATTTCAAGTGAATCCGATAATTTTGTATATTTTATGATTTTTAACGGCTACCCCTTATGACTTTTTTTTGAGTAATTTTTTTGTTCCCGTTGATCGACTTTAAATTCATAAAGTATACTAATTTTATCACTCTGAATCGATCGGCGTTCGCAGAATTGCGTTATCTTCAACCGTTCTCGAGTTGAAAAATTCATCTGGAGTTGAAAATGGTCATTTGTCTCCAAAATTTCGTTTTCGTTATTTTTCTAGCAATTTTCGTAATGTTGAACCTTTTTTTAAATGCATACATATGCGCATATGAAATTTCAAGTGAATCCGATAATTTTGTATATTTTATGATTTTTAACGGCTACCCCCTATGACTTTTTTTTGAGTAATTTTTTTGTTCCCGTTGATCGACTTTAAATTCACAAAGTATACTAATTTAATCACTCTGAATCGATCGGCGTTCGCAGAATTGCGTTATCTTCAACCGTACTCGAGTTGAAAATTCATCTGGAGTTGAAAATAGTCATTTGTCTCCAAAGTTTTCGTAATTTTTTTATTAATTTTCGTAAAGTTGAACCTTTTTTAAACGCACACATATGCGCATATGTAATTCAAGTGAATCAGAAAATTTTGTGTATTTTATGATTTTTAGGGGATTCTCAAGGCTTTTTTCGATCAATTTTTTTTCTGTCGATCGACTTGAAATTCACAGAGTATACCACTAATTTCATCATTCTGAATTGTTTGGCATTCGCAGAATTGCTCCATCTTCAACCTTTCTCGACTTAAAAAGTTCATCTGAAGTTGAAAGAGGTAATTTCTCCAAATTTTTTTTTGTATCTTGTCTAATACATTTTCGTGAAATTTAACTTTTTTATATGCAGACATATGCGCTATGCAATTTCAAGGGAATCTGGTGCTTTTGTATATTTTATGATTTTTAGGGGTGCCCCTTTGAACTTTTTTCGAGTAATTTTTTGTTTTCGTCGATCGACTTGAAATTCACAGAGTACTAATTTCAGGGGTC
The DNA here is from genome assembly GCA_958502065.1 of Chrysolina americana. Lineage (NCBI taxonomy): Eukaryota > Metazoa > Arthropoda > Insecta > Coleoptera > Chrysomelidae > Chrysolina > Chrysolina americana. The sequence goes on from OY293414.1 coordinate 80,211,800, forward strand.
GATTCAATATTTTTCTAGGATGGCACAAAAAGTATATTTCATAAAATCTTGAAATACCTTCACTGGAAAGCGCCAATTACCAAAGTTTTTCGAGAACTCGCAAGTAAAAACCACGCTTAAGAGGGGCCGATTTAAATTTTCTCTATGGTAGCATAAGAAGTATATTATTGGTAATCCTAGTCAGCAGTTTCATTAAAATATCTCCACTAGAACCCCCAGTCAGCAAAGTTTTTCGAAAATCGCAAGAACAAACTTTTCCTAAGAGGAAGTTGATTTGAATTTTTTCTATGGTGGCAACACTAAAAGGCAGCCAGCACACTGAGCAACCATGACCGACAGTCCGCGACCGTCCAACTACGACCAAAATTTCCAACACGTATATTCTTATCGGACAACTCACACTGAATAATCGTCCTCGACCGGTTTTTAAAAACCATATTTGAAAATCCAATCTGCTGAAAATGTTAGTCGATCAGTGTGATTTCAAGTTTTCATTGATCCCTTTCAATTTTGGTCGTTGCTGGACGGTCGCGGACGGTTGGTCCTGGTCGGTCAGTGTTAATTAGGTACGACAATGTATTTCCTACGATTCTCTTCGGCAGAATGATTTTTTGGTCAGCAAATTATCCACAATCACCAAAACGCTGTGTGGGCATGATTTCATTATTGTTCCAATATGGGTATAGATAGGCAATGATTATGGAGGACTTATTCTGATTAGAGATCGCAAGATAAGAGGTGCCAAATTATTATAAAATCTCACCCCTAGTGTATCCGTGACATTAAATAGGAAAAATAGCGCAATAGTAACCGATGATGAAGGATTCCCATATGAAATTTTAGCGAATTTAACCAACACTTACCATAAGATTAGTACGAGGACCTTCACATTGAAAGGGTTAATTTATTAAAAGATTTAACATTGATTCATCAATAAAGATGTAAGAATTTATGAAGATCATTGGTTGTCTCCTGTTGTATTATTCAAGAAGGCCAATCAGAATCACAGATTCTAAAATCTTAAATGTTAAATTTTTTTTAGAAATCGACCCTCATGTTGGAATGATATAATGTATTTTCTTATAATTAAAATCGAAAATTAAATCTGATGAACTTTACGAAAACTCGGTATGGAACACCTTGGAATCTAACACGATCGGCGCAATGCGTGTTGTCTGTCTAGTCGACGCAGCATTGAGAGTTACGTTAGGGGTGAATGCACCAAACAAAGACCAGAATCATATAATATTCAAGTACCTAGTTACTTTTATGTGCTCAATACTGTCTAAAAGACAGACTTACGTCGAAATGAGACGAACTTGAGAAATGACGAAATTTTCCAAATTTCACCCGTTGAAATGAAATCAATAGGTGAATCACCTATCTGCTTTATCTGTCAATCACCTATCTGTTGTGTTTTTGTTCTGATTTGTGAAGGATATTTCGATTCTATTGACATTATAATCTTACAAATTATTAGCTATCGATTTGTACATTTCCATGAAAGCATTCAAATTAAACAACTGTTGCAGCCTCAAAGTGTCACTTCCAATGTGTACGAATGTGAATTATATCTAATAGCTATTACAAGACTGAGAAGCACTAAATTTGGCGGTTCAATTTTGGCTCATACCCATACCTATATTGGCTACAATTTGAATGTATGAGGGTATGAATAACATTTCAGAAACAATAAAGAATAATTCCAATTTCATCGCAGGATTGTTTTCAAGTGAACCTTTGTTCTTGAATTTATAATATTTTGCCGAAGTAGTAATGTCAATATCAGAAAATGTATCATAGTAAAAATGCACTCAACTATAATCCACAAATTTATTTGGACTCGTGAATTATACTTCAAATATATTTTGATAACCATAGTAATTTAAATCACTATCGCTAAGCCAACTCTGCCTAATTCTATCTGTACTTTCACTGATTCACTATATTCATTAATACCGGCAGTAGGTTTCTAGAAATTCTAGAAATAGCGAAAAACTAAGTGAGCGGCTGAGAGATGGCCGTTTAAAATAGTTTGAAACACTTGGTGACTCGTCTAAAAGGATATCGTTTCTTCTTCGATGTGATTTCATGAGTACATCGTTAGCCAGTTGAGCACGTTACATTGCCTCATTCTGAAATATCATACTTGGAGTTTGTCGATACCTGCAAGATTCTTCATATCTGCACCTTGTAGTTCGATGGAAGTAACACTCCACAGTCCCCATGTTGGATCGTAGAAGATGGTTACAGCACACCAAAATCTTGAGGCCGCTGGATCTCAATATCGTCTCCAACATAGTTCTTATAATTCGCCACTCCAGCCCATCAATCCCACAGGACAATTTTGTAATTTCCAGATACACAAGATTCTGGTTCACCATCGTATTTCTCAATCTGGTAAAGCTCTTCCAGACCTCTTCATAGGACGGTTTATCTCGAGATTGTTTCTTGATAACCAGGTAGAAGATGTTTAGCTGACCCTTCTTCAACTGTAGCACCCCTCCAACTTCTGGGTTCTGTTTCCGTAGTTCTTGGAGAATACCTTAGCGATGATTCTGGACATTTGGAGATCTTCTGCCATACACAGTTAAAAAATCTCGTGTCTCCTCTTGATAAATTTCTGTCTATTTGAGTACATGAACAGGAACTTCTGGAACGTCATCTCATCCTCCGGTGGTACGAACTTGGTCATGGTTTCCAGCGTAAGGGCTCCTATTGGAATGAACGACCCTAGGTTTCTCTCGGGGCCGCTTATAGATTATAAGCTTCGGCCCACTTGCCGAAATAATCCATTGCCCAAAAAGATGTACTTATTTCCGTGGTCAGAGAGTGGAAATTCTCAAATGGGCTGCCTACGTTGTACTGACGCCTAGAAACCTTAGATCGTGGTTGAGGTCCATTACTGACAGAGCACACAGCACCAGTTCTTGACGTCAGCTTGGCTATTGGCCCGGTAAAACCTTTGCCTCAGTTTTTGAAGGATCTTCGTCACTCCTGCTGCTCCTGAGTACTTTTGTCTGGCGCCTTTCTTCCCCGTTATTTTCGAACTTCAACACACGCTTCAGGACCCCATTGTCCATAGTATCGGAGTTCCATTGGGCTCAGTATAATTTAAGAGCTGGTGAATAATTTGATATTCCTTGCCATGTTGGTCTTTGGTTCTTCTTCATCCAGCCGATGACTAAACCAACATCTGAATCTTTTACTTGGTCTTTCTGGATCGTGTCATTCCAGTAATAATCTACTGCCTTGGTTCTACAAATTGTTGATTCCTTTTAAAGTATAATTATTAAAAACGCAGTTATTAAAAATTCATACGAGAATCGTTTCTGTAGTAGATGTAGAAGTTGTTTCTGTTTCCAAACGAATTGATTGAATAATGCTCGAATGATACTCTCTGTCAACTTGTGAGTATGGTTTCATTGATGATAAATTGCTGTCCTGTTATTTTTATTAGAGCTTGTTCTTCAATTCCTCTTTCACTTAATTCGCTAACTGCTGCCGCTCGATTTGAGTGATTTTTTATTTAGACACGTTTGACATCTATACCAATGCGTTGTGCTAAGCATTTAGTCTATTTGGAAATTCTATCAATTCCAATCGGCACATTCTTATACCAACCTTTAGAAATTTTCATCTTCCAAAAGGGATTTGGTGTCAGAAATGCTCTTTCCAATGTTATAAAAGTGTCTCGTTTTTCCATCAACTTTTTAAATAAACGTATTGGGCGAATATCTTCGTCTAAAATATAAGGCGTAATCCATTTCGAAAATAGAGGATTATACTCGATACGTCCAGTTCCTCTTCCGTAATTTTCAATCTCGAATACGAAATAAGTGGTTTTTCAGTAAGCTGCATCTCCTCCGCGCCAAGCTAATTGCCAAAATGTGATATAATTTCTGCTGAAGTCCTTCCGGTTAATTTTCGTCAAACAATCTGGCCACTGCAAATACTTCGGATTTATCAAGAGCTGATGTACTAGATTTTCTCTTTTTAGGTTGTGCTTGTAGGATTTTACGTTTAGCTTTACGTGCAGCTCATGATGAATTAAACTGAACGTCTGTGAAAGGGTTAAATACAATATTGAATTCGTTATAATATTTACTTCGTAGCATTTTAGCGGTGGTGTTCCAAATTGTTTAAACTACCGCTTCTTTGTATTCTTCTCCGTTACTTTTTCGCATATTAAATGCCCAATTTTGCAATATTACATTCAATTTCTCGATGGTAGTATCTGGCTCAAAGGACACCGCACATTTCTTATGGGAAATGGCTTTCCGTGAATTTTGCTGAATTTTTGGTATGTTGCAGTTCGTTATGAGTTGATCAAAAGTGTCCATACCCACAAAGCTCAAAAATGGACAGTTTTCGAGATATAATGCTTTGAAAAAGGATTTTTGCTTTTTTTTAGGTATTTGCTCATACATCGGACATTGAAAATCACGCAAGATAAAAATGGTGTAATCAATTGCCATGTCAGTACGATACATAGTTTTTATCTTCCCTCTGCAACTTTTCACCGCAAGGTCTGGTAGTAATACCCACGCAGATCACAATTTCGCTCAACTGCTTTTTAATGAACGAACAAAGAACAGGAACACCGCGTAAAAAATCGCCATACGTCCCCACAGCCGCCATTGAATTCTCTTCGAAAAGGAATAAAAACGCATGCCACTTCTGACGAACATATGCCTTTTTGTGCGTAATTCGAGAGGAAGCAGATACACACACACACATATCCTTGTCTTGGAGGGGTTCGTGCAAGCATTTTTACGTCTTCTATTATGCCTTAACAACAACAAAGCATGTGCAAGGAGCGACGCAACTCTACCCCACTATCTCGATATATTTTAAACGTCGGGAAACAGTCGGAGAAAGCTCGCATCGTTAATAGCCAGACGGAAAAATCGGGCCTACGTTATAATACAGCGGCTTGCAATAGTGTCTGGGTACTCTGTCAAAAGGAATGGCACACAACAAGAACAAATGAATTCTGAAACCCATCACATTTCAATTTTGATCATATTCTAGAGTACACCTTCTTTACAACCACACAGGATATTTCCTAAATAGAGGGCCAAAGTGCTTTAAGACGGACGAAAATACCCATGTCTGCACATATTTCTACTTAGTTGAAAAAAAGAGGCAAATTTTTGACAGACACCACCTACATTCCCTCACGGACATGGAAATATTCAGGGTGTTCCAAATTAAATCGGAACCATTGCCAACTCCGTTATTATTGATGCTACGAATTCGGTTAATTGGGCAAACTAGTAGCATTTTCAATGGCCTTCTCGATGCCGAAACCAAAAAAAAATTGACAGTCGCGTATTCAGAATATTTCATGCATTTCGACTAGAAATAACATTCTCAACTTGACTTTTTTTCCTAAAGTAAAAATAAGAGTTTTATCAATAGGAAACATTTATAACAAACGAATTTGATAAAGCGCTATAAAATATCGAGTAAATGTTCAAAAACACCGCCTTCTTGTTGAACACATATTTGGGCCCTTCTATTGACACTACGTGTGGCATTCAACACAGTTCGGCCATCAATTCTATTAATTATAGTTTCAATTTAATTTTTCAGTTCATCTACATTATTATGTTTCATTTTGTACACCTCATTTTTCAGAAATATCCAAACATAAAAATCTAGAGGTGTCATGTCTGGTGAACGAGGGGGCCACTGAACAGGACCATTTGTAGCAATGCATCTGTTTCCAAAACAGCCTCGCAATATTCTTTTTACGCCACTGACATTATGTGCTGGTGCTCCATCCTGCTGAAAATAGATCATCTGACGAGCCTCCAGATCAAGATCATCGAAGAACTCTTCCAACACTCTTGTTAATAAATTAATGTAACGGGGTCCGTTCAAAGAACCATGGTAGAAAAATGGACCGATAATTCTGCCCCTAAATAGACCACACCAAACATTAATACTGAATCGTCTTTGCGGATTGTGGGGATGTACTAGAAATAGATTATGTGTACTCCAATAATGAAAATTATTTCACACGATTTGAAAAATTAGCCTCATCGCTCCATATAATATTTCTATAGAAGTTTGGATCTTGTCTGTATTTATTCATAAACCACCGACAAAACCCCAATCGTCTCTCAGGATTACTGGTGGTGTTTGCACTGGTCTTAACTTATTAGGAGAAATCTTGTTTCTTCAGAATTCGTTGAATACCAGACAGTGGAACAGCTATTTCTCTAGATAAATCTCTGATGGAATTATTTGGATATACCTCAAAGTAGGATAAAACTTCAATTTCTGTATCTTCAGATATTATAAAACGTTTTTTAGTTCTCTTCTCAAAAACTTTTTCGTTGTTCCTGAATCGACGATGAAGCATAGCAAAAAAACTCCGATTAGGTAATTCACGATCGGGGCACGAATTGCTGTAGTGTTGGAGTGCTCTTACGCTATTTTTCTGGCAAACCAAGTAGGATTTTAACATCACATTTTTCTTGATGTGAAAACGGCATTTCGAAAAATATTCGAACAGTAGGTAGTTGACAGTTACAATAAGGACACTGACATGATATACTTGAGAATATTTGACAAATAGTATTTCAACAAAGTTTCAAGGCAACTTGATTGCCCATAATAATTATGTTTTATCGAATCAAACATATTTTTTCCAACCACATTCATGAAAACGGCTTCAAAGTTATCATTACAGCAGACATATTTTGATTCACAAAATAAATGCGGCTAGCGGAATGGCTTTAATCGTTTTGTACATTAATACCAAATAGCTCAGTGGTGACAATTGAGTGGTGCGACATGAAGATCGCGAGTTTCACGAGTTCACATCCCATTCCATTCCTTACCCCTTCAATACAATATAAATTATTTTTCATTACTCGCAAACACAGAAGCATAAAATAATTTTAATTCATAACCTCTCAAGCTATAATGAAACTGTAAAAATTAAACGTAGCATAGTATAAATAACAAAATACAATTGTAACCGAGCACAACGGAAATGAGATCGACTCTGGAAAAAAATCAAACAACGAAAGAAACTCGGAAAATCAAATAAATAAAAATAGACGGAAAAAATTATGGAAAAAAAATTATTCGAAATCAAAATAAAATTTAAATAACAGAAACGAGTTTACTCTGTTTATATCGAATTTTAAAAAAACAAGCAAAAAGAAATAAATAAAAAAAACAGAAATAAAAATAGAAAAAAAAATAATAAGGAAAAATAAAAGAAAAAAAGGTATTATAATGAATAGGGAGATATTCAAGAACAGTATCAATATTCAATTTGAATTTCAAGTCCCTCTAATTCAAATTGGCATTTACTGCTTTCTCTTTGAGGGTTTGTTCTACCAGGGTTAATTATTCTAGTTCAATCTTTGGCAGGAAAATGACATCTGTCAAAATCCACCAATGGTAAATATAGAATAAGAAGCGCCAGTGAAGAAAGCGTCTACACCGACCCCCGAACATCGGCAACACTCAATACATTATTTCGCCTGTTACATCTCACCGGCACAAGCTTCGGCGCGTTCGGTATATATACGACTTGCCGACCGTACCCAACACAAGCCTCTCAAGTCCGACTGTCGGGGTCACACACAGAGTTCTCGTAACTCATCGTACCCTGGGGAAGGTCCCCGGATCCCTGGTAGAGAGTACCGCCGGTTGTGCCGGTTAGCAGCGGGCGACGCTGACGCAAGATAGGATACGATCGGTGCGTCGGTATGCCTGCAGTGTTGGTCATAGCACAGTAACGTCCGGAACCTCTTGTAGGTTACTAAACGGGGCCCACTCTGAGAGGACTTTTTTGTAATTTTTTTTTCATGACTGACTTATTCAACTTCCATAGAAAAAATTATTATAATTCTCTATAAAAACAAGATTCATCTTTACACTCTTGATCTAAAAAGTAAAATGAAACAATAGTGAATGTAGTCAAAAAAGCTTTTGAAATGTAAATGTTTCCTTAAAAGTATAAAGATTTATTTTAAACGTAATGGAGTTTCAAGCCTAAAGTTTTTGAAAAAGATGTTCTTCAATTCTTCATACTCTCATAAACAATTTCTTTAACCAATTGCCCTGAAATTTGGTTCACTTTCTAGAAAAGAATTAGAAAAACTCGTTGAAATTCGTAAAATGTCCGACGTTTTTGGACATCTGAACTAAATAAACTGTCAGTTTCAGCCCTTTAAAAAAAAACGAAGAAATCCGTAAAAACAGTGAAAAACCCTTGAATAATTTGTTTTCAAAAACTTTTTAAACTGCTAGTCCCTTAAAACCACAAAGAAAACGCGTAGAAGTTCGTAAATTTTCCGACGATTTTCGACTTCCAAAATTACAGAGAAAAAACTGTCGATCAAAGGGCTAGTACTCCCCTTCTTCATGAAAAAAGTTGCAAAACCTTGAAAAGTAAATTAATAAAAATCCGTAAAAGTAGTGAAAAACATCATACAGTCGGTTAATTTAATTGGAAAAATGTTACCCCCCTCTTTTCCAGTGGAGGCTAGATAGAGAGCAAGTAAGAGAAATATTCTGCAAAAACTCGCCAAAATAAAATATGAAAAATCCGTAAAAATTTTGAAATACATCAGCAGTCGCCCAACTCAATTGCAAAATTGTCACTCATCTGTTTTTGGAAGGCTGGATAGAAAACACGTAAGAAGTGGGAAATGCTGCAAAAACTCGCGAAAATATAACAGAAAAATCCGTAAAAATAGTGAAAAACATTGGACAATTGCCCATTTCAATTGCAAAATATGTTACTTCCCTATATAAGGATAGATAGAAAGCGCGTAAGAAGTGGAAAATGCAAACACTCGCGAAAATACAATCAGAAAATCCCATATAAAAGGTGAAAATATCGTAATACCGCATAATTTAATTTTAAAATGTTTTACCCTCCTGCCCATTCGAAAGCTTGATAGAGAAGGCAAACGAATGTAGAAACATTCTTGATGATTTTGGAAATAAAATATTACGTCAAGACAAAAAAAAAATTTCTAGACTCCTGACGCAACTATTGAGACAACTCAACAAATTTTAACGATAGAAAGAACTAAATGAAATGAATGTAAAATTTTTTTCAACTACTTTAATTTAAATGCTCAAAAAAGAAAAAACTCTGAATCAAACCTATAATTTTGTTACATTATAAAATTTTATAAGATATAAAAGTTTGTCACGAGAATAAATCTTGTCACTGGTAATTATAAGATTAAATTAAAAAAAATGCATAGGTACTTTCAGCGACAACAAAATAATGGGTTTGGTTTACTACACAGTTTATTTTCTTTTTTTAAGCACCTCAATAAAAGCTTATTCAAGTTTATTTTCAACGTTTATTTTATCTACCGATTTTTTTTCGACACCTATGAGACATTATAAAACGAATTACTTTTTAATGGTGGGACTATGGCAATGATACTCATTTTTCACAAAGAAAAATATTTCATAAATGAATATATTTTCCTTCCTCAATTTGGAGTTAAATGTACACTCAAACCTACCTAAGTGAATTAGTTCTCAGGAAAGTGGTTAAGAGATAATGTGTCAACCAACACAAGTTGCCAAAGATATTAAAAAGAGTAGGTAAGTTAGGTTACAGACTTGCCATAATAAATAACAAAAAGAAATAAATAAATATACCATATTTTTGAAACGGACTAAAAACAATAAAATGATTTTTCCTTACGGCATACAAATTTAAAAGTCTTCACGAGTTCAATTTGAGATTGTGAATTTTTATAAATATAAAAATCGTATCTACGTCATTAACAAATTTTATTGAACTTCAAATAACGATACGAAGTGTTATGTGTTTTCTCAACGACAGCTACTCCGTTCACTTCTGACTATTATCTATTGCAAGCGCCGTACGTTCTTCGTTTTTATTTGGTAGGTAAGTATATTACGTATGTCTGCAGAATGTACGAAACCGTTTTCATGGTACTTTGTAGGAATTTTTGTGGATACATGTTCAACGTTCGTCCCCGCTAAGAAAAAAACTGAGAGGGTAACAATAATTTCGTTATAACCCACGTAAAGAATACGTTATTAGCAACAAATTGAAATACCGTGCAAGTCTGCAAAATGTATCGTACTGCCATCGTAGTTTGTTTATCGAAATGTCGTGAATATAACAGACTCATCAACTGTCGACCCCTTTAACTGTGAGGGTGACAATAATCTCGTTATTACCCTCCTGTAGAATGAAACATACAACGATTTGGAATGTTATGTATGTCTGCTGAATGTACGGAACAATTTTTATGGTAATTTCTAGGAATGTTTGTGGATACATTACTTGTTCAACCTTCGTCACTCTCAACAAAAAAACTGAGAGGATGACAATCATTTCGTTGTAACGTACGCATAGGATATGTTATTAGCAACAAATTGAAAAACCGTGCAAGTCTACAGAATGTATTATACTCTCTTGCCATCGTAGTTTGTTTATCGAAATATCGTGAATATCACTGGTTAACTGAAAAAAACAATTTTAAAACAAACAATTTCAACAGACTCATCAACTGACAACCCCTGTGATGATATAACTGTGAGGGTGAAACATACCCAACGATTTGGAATGGAATAAGTTTTGGAAAATAGCTTTTGATTCGATTTACTATATTTTTCCATTGTTTGGCCAAATTATTTTCATTGTTTTTTTGCTGCTGTTACCATCTGTTTTACTGTTTTTCTTTCCTTCTTTTATATTTTATAATTTTGATCTGTTCTGTTGTTTAGATACATTTAACATTATCAATTTTTCAGTTTTACTTGTTATTTAATTTAATCTGTCCACCATGTTGTTTGTGTTCTTGTATTAGTTTTTTTATTAGTAGTGCCACATATTTCTTTGGCTGCCAGCATAACTATTTCCTTGAAATTGTTTCACATTTCTTCTATATTACTATTTTCAATTATATCTCTATCATTAGAAAACTTTTCTGACATCAATACTTATATATATATATCTCTGTTATTTCTTCATCTTGTAGTCTGTATGATTTCACAAATTCATATTCTATTGCTTCTTCTATTTTGTGATCATCATATTTTGTATTTTCTATTTCTTCCTTAATTTTTGTAACCGGAAAGAAATGTTCATCTATTTCTGGCCCTCTTCTTAACCTGGTAGGTATCCAATATTTTTTCTCTATTATTATTTCCCACTTACACATAATCTATTATCGACTTTTCATTTCTGCTTTTCATTTCTCATGTATACTGTGCATATCTTCGAAAAATGCATTAGTAACTATTAGATTATTTAGCACACAAAAATCAATCATTCTTTCTCCATTATTATTTCTTACATTTTCTCCATCACTGTGTTATGGATGACATCTTTTGTTCCCACTCTGCTGTTGAAATCTCCTAGTATAATTATTTTTTCATCGGCACCTTCTGTGGCTCTATTTAAATCTTTCCAGAATGTCATCTTCATTAGACCCATATACAACTACAATACTTTTAAATTTTTATCCCTTTCTTTAAGTTCCAATAGTAATAATCGTTCAGACAAACATTTCCATTTTTCGTTTTTTCTATATATATATATATATATATATATATATATATATATATATATATATATATATATATATATATATATCTTATTTGTACTGCCCAAATAATAAAAATTCTCCAGTGAACTACTAGACTACTACACAAAATCGAATGCTGGATGCAAATTTGAAAAAATCTTTTGAAAGAGCTGTCACACACATCATACGAGGCGCCATCTTAACGACCAACGTATCTACCAAACTACCCACCTCAGCCATTACATACTCTTCAGCCGCAGAAATCTCCCGAATGAAAATCGCTGGCAGCGTTCTCCATCGGCAATAAGTCCTATCGATTTTCGACAACACGCAACCCACCGAGCGTCACCATCGATCGTCCGTGCGCGCTCGGTTGCATACTTTTCAATCCTCAATCGCCGTCTTAACAAAGACGACCACTTGTTGGTCACCGAAAACCACACAGGTGTATTCTTTCCATCAACTACGACTCCCACCACCGCAGTGTCCAATCAAACGGCGACGTGAGGGGCGATTCACTAACGAGATGACTACATCGTTTAATGGGCTTGGCCTTTTTGACGCGACATTCTAACCCCATCGACTGTGTAAACAAAAGCGAAACAACAATGTCGAAGTGAATCCTAGTGTTTCAAATAGTGTTCGTTAGTAATTAAAATATGTGCTGCAACGCATTCTTTGTGAGTTTACTAATAGTGGGCGTGACTGGGCAATACGAATGGCAAGCCAGGGACCCCTTCGACGAAGTGTCTCGTTCCATGAACAGAGTTAAAAAAGACAACTGCGAAATCCAACATGTGGGCGATTTGTACCTACCGGAAGATTCGGTATCGCACCTGCCCGATATCAAGGACATCAACATCAATCCCGTATTCCCCAACAGGACTCAGTTACTGCATATGCACAACATGGCTCTCAACAGGGCCTTTTTCTGGTCCTACATACTCCAGAGCAGGTTCATCAGGCCTGCCATAAACGACACTTACGATCCCGGTATGATGTACTACTTCTTATCTACGGTGGCTGATGTGTCGACGAATAAACACATCAACGCTAGTGCCATATACTTTGCCCCGAATATGTCGTATTCCAGTTCGTACAGAGGATTCTTCAATAAAACTTTCCCGAGGTAACGTAATTTGTCAATGACTCATTTGGTAGTCATAATAATTGTCATAATGTCATGAACGCAGATATGAATAGGTTTTAAAATCCATGTCTTGTACTAAATCGTATACTATAGAAATTTCGTGGTCGAGGATCCAACAGGAAACAGCTACGGTCCCGACCAATACCTCGATGATAATAAATTTCATCTGTAGGGTTCTATCAGGCCAACTTATGTGTGAATGAGTTTTATAACGGTTGATGCAGTTTTGTTTATTTCAAAATTATAGGCCACCTATCTATTTCAGGATAGATCAAATACAAGCAGTAGGTAATAAACTCAGCCAATTGAACTGTACTGTTTAGTACAATATTGAAGAATACAATGAAAACAATTATAGGATAGAATAGAGTACAAACAATTATCTTCATATCCCAAATTGTTGCTTGGCTTCTATAACTTGTGCCTCCGCCCCTGTCTATCCTGCTGCCGCTCTTCTAAAAACTTGGGCTACTAGGAGATAACATGCATTCTCTGTATTCGTTTTCCATTTGTCTTCCCACCAGTATTTTCCCAGGCACACAGCTATCCAATGGTCTCTTATATAACTTATTCTTCATTCTGCTCACATGCCTTTGACAGTGGCGTAGTTTTGGGGGAAGGGCTGAACATAGAAATAACGGGTCAATGAATAAAAAATTATAATAGTGCTGCAGCCCCAAGGACTCCCATCTGACTGCGACACTGGTCTTTAAAATTCAATCAGTTCATCAAGAGATGGATATGCAAGGCGAACTAAGCGTGCAATATATGCTTCAGTATTGAATTTCTGTTCGAAGTTCCTGGGGTGAGCGCAGAATCCATTTGCTTTTCAAACTCACAAAATTTTTCTTTTAATTTTGTCATCTTTGATTTCTTCTACTTTCTTGTTCATTCTGTCAAACTCTGTCCACTCGGTTCCCATTCTTTTTTCCAACATATTCGAACTCTTCGAATTTTCTAGAAGTTTCTTCCTCCGACCATTCGAATTTTCCACAAGCTCTTCTCTCTGGGGGGGAGCCGAATACATTAATTTTCCTAAATTTCTGAATTATTCCATTATTTTTCACATTTCTGTCTCGATTTCATCTTTAATTTTGTCCTTCTTCACAATTCCTATTCTTCCTTCTAATCAATTCGCCATACCACAAAGTTTTTCTTTTGAACATTCTGTATCTTCGGAGAGTTTGTCTTCCAGAAACTTCGAATTTTCTAGAAGCTCTTCTCTCTAACATTTTGAACTTTCTAAAAGATTTTCTTCCAGATTACTCACACTTTCTTGTAGTTTATCTCCCAATCTATTCAAATTTTCTAGAAATTCATCTGAAAGATCTTTCAAACTTTTCGAATATTCAAGATTTTCCTCCTGGTTTCTCAAATTTTCTCAAAGCTTTTCTTTCAGCCTATTCGAATTTTCTAGTAGTTTATCTTCCAGGGTTTCGTCGAGTTTATTTACTATCGAACTCACATCAATTCCAAAAACTTTGAATAAAAAGGTTTTGGGATCTTTTCTGGGGTACGGACTTCTTACCAGCTGTTTCCGTTCTTCCAACTCGCAACATGCAGCAAACCACTAGAAATGACGTCACTTGAAGGCAGTTTGACCAAACTATTTGACCGTGAGCCACGGGCTTTAAACATAATAATCAGGGTGGCAAAAGAATCTTTGTTGGCTATAGCGCCGCCAGAGTCGTAATGACAGATGGATCCACATGGAAATACATATGTAATACGTTAGTCTCCCTACAACCATCTTTAGTTTTTTCAAACGTAGGCAACGTGTGGCCCTGATGGACGTGTTGCTCAACTTTGACATAATTCAATAATGGTTAAGGCTTTCTCAACCAAAGTTTACAGTGTCACTATTTTCACTCGGATTTGAAGGACGTCGTTTTTTGGAAGTTTTTTGGTGCGGTGATGCAAGACTCGCAGTAAATCGGACTAAAACAGAGCAGATCCTGTTCATCAGACGAAGGAAAAAACGGGTTTAGGCCATCATATTCGACTATGAGCTGAAGTTGGTCCAACAGGTGAAATCCTGGGGGTGGTCCTAAACTCCAAACCTTCACAGACGCAACGAAGAAATAAGACGGATTCAGGCCACCCATCATGTTTGGCCAATGGCTAATATTGGTCCACCAGCTCAAATACCTGAGGATACTGAGGAAGGTACTGAAATAAAAACTTTCATAGAAGCAACGAAGAAAAAAGACGATTTCAGGCGACCCATCATGTTCGGCCAATGGCTGAAGTTGGTCTAACAGGTCAAATACCTTGGGCTGTCCTGAACTTTTATGGACACCGCATGTAAAGCAGATTATTCAGAATTCGGTAGCAATTCTATGGCTCCCGAGGAGAATTGTGGATAGTAGTTAGGAAACAAACCCAGACATAATGCCCTGGCTGTCGTAAGACCAAATATCCAATATGGGTCCGTTGTATGGTGGCCAGGCGCACAGACCAACAGCTTGGTAAAGTACAGAGGTTGGTTTGTTTGAGCAATAAGAACTACTTTAACCGCAGTGTTGCAAGAACTGCTGAGGCTACCGCAACTTCAAGTTTGGATCAAGAAGGAGGCAATAGCAGCACACTTGAGGAAGCGGAACTTGAAAGTCTGAGTGAACAAAAGAGCCATAATAGGTCATGCGGAAATCGCGAAGTGGGCGGAACAGGAGATCCCTATTTCTGTACTTAGAATGAAAACCGCACAAAACATATTGCGATGACATTGAAAGTTTACTCTCACTGTTCCGAGAGAACAGTGGGTAGGAAATACAGTGGACTTTCGCCAGGAAGCCTAATAAGCTACACTTTGGGAAGATATACAAGTATTTGCGATTCTAACTGTAGCTATCTAGCATGAGGGGAAAGAATGTAAATCTGCTAAGATATTTAGACAGCGCTAAGAGCCATCTGTCATCCCAACCCAAACTCAGCACTTGTACAGGAATACAGAGGTAATTTTGAGAAACTAGATGAAACTAAGGAAGCTGGTATTGGTTTCGGGTGAGAGAAGGGTGCGCGGAAACTAGTTGGTAGACGAACTCAGTAAAATCGGTTCCGTAAGGCAGTTCTGAGGGCCGGAGCCTGTACTAGGCATCGTAAGAACCCAAAAATTCTTCAGCTCTTGATGAAGACAAACTAAACGAACTTTGGATACTATCGGCTGTAGGCAATCGAAAGATTCACTAGCCGGCTCCAAGGGCGGCATGGCAGATAGGTTGAAATTGCCAAGCACTACGTACCCTTGTAGAAATACTGATAGGGCATAACAAATTAGGCAGACATCTATCACTATCAGGCAGAACTCAGCCCCACTTACTGCAGATGTGAAAAAGACGAATAAACTTTATCTCACTTCCTTGGCAAGTACGAGGCGGTATGGAAGGTTAAGATTCGAAATCTTCGGAATTGAGAAACTCCAACATAGGGAACTAATGCACTTGGAGTGAACAGACATAGTTCGAGAACGAAGATTAGGACAAATACTATATATATAACACGGGGTGGGCCTACTTGCCTGGCTGCGGTAGCGGCCTCCCCACACTTCCTACTACTATATAACAATGGCATGAGAAGTTCCAGAACTAGAACCTACTCCATAACTACATTCCGAATAGAATACAAAGAGTCAAAATCCAGAATGCTATAAGCGAGTCAGCGAAGGTTGCTGTGGGTGTGCTATTAAATGATTCTACTGTACTGGTCTTTCAATTAGTGGCATGCGTATATTTCCTACCCCTTGCCATACACCTTCTCACCTTATGGGATACATACAATTTTACATATACAGTGTGTCCCGCTTTTCATGAATACACCCTAATATCTCAGTTATTAATAATGCGATTTTCTTGAAATTTTGGCGGTGATTACATGTTAGGTAAATGAAGTATTTTGGCATAGTGAACATTTTCATCGACCATAGACGTACGGTGTGGGGGGGTAAAAAAAAGCTGTTTTTTGGGAAAAAGATATTAGGGCTCATTTTAGATAACTTTTTTATCAGAATTAGAATCAGCATCCCCAAAAACCCCCAATCCATATTTTCGAAATCTCAAGAGCTGATTTGAGGAGAAATAAATTCACTTTTTTCGTCAATGCACCCGAATATCTGTTATTAGCGATTTTCTTGAGATTTTGGTGGTGATTTTATGTTAGAAAAATGAAGCATTTGGCATAGTGATCATATTCATTCACCATTGGTGTGCGAAGTTGGGGAGAGAAAAAAGGCATTTTTTGAGAAATGAATATTAGATTCGGAATCAGCATCCCCAAAAACCCTTAAATTTATATTTTCAACATCTCAAGAGCTGATTTGAACAAAAAAAAAAGTTTAAGTCTTTTTTTTAATAAGTTCTTTATTTGCAACAGTGGTAACAAAATTACGAATTACTTTATTTTAGATTCTTGTGTCTTCAACATAACTACCTTCTGAAACAATACACTTTTCAACAATTCTTCTCAAACGTACATTCACTTTTCTTAAAGTTTGGGGAGTTATTTCCTGACACGCTTGCCTAATTGCAAAGCAAAGTTCCTCTCTATTACGCGGCCGAGTAGCATACACTTTATTCTTCAAATGCCCCTACAGAAAAAAGTCACAAGGGGTAATATCTGGCGATCTAGGGGGCCATGGTTCCAAAGGAGAATTTCTACCTATCCACTTCATAGGGAAAATTGCATTTAAAAAGTTCCGAACTATCCCAGAATTGTGTGCGGGGGCCCCATCTAATTGAAAGATAAGGTTTTGTCTTTGTGCTAATGGCAATTCCATGAGAAAATCATAGAGACCATTTTGTAAAAAATTTAGAAAATTTTGTCCGGTCAGGTTATCCAGGAAATAAGGGCCAACAATCCGTTCGTTGAATATGCCACACCACACGGTAACTTTTTCACTGTATTGGTTTTTACAATGAATTACCCAATTCGGATTTTCAGCTGCCCAAAACCTACAATTTTGACTAGACACCACACCGTTTGTTGTAAACGTTGCCTCGTCAGTAAACATCATGTTCTTCAGAAAAAGTCTGTCGTTAAGATAGTTACCCTGCAACCATAAGCAAAATTCAAACCGTCGTTCAAAATCACCATTTAACAGAGTATGTACAAATGTTGGTTTAAATGCCCTAATCCTGTTGCGTTTCAAACATCTCCATACTTTGTTTTTCGTTAAATTCATTGTCCTCGCAACTGCCCTTACAGTACCATTTGGGTTGTTTCGAAATTCTGCTAAGATACGTTCGTCGTCTGGATAGTGTCTTTGATTTAAATTGTACCTCCCTGGTCTTATTTTGAAAACCGCTCCAGTACTTGCGAACAATCTGTTGATTTTGGCAACGGTATCGTGAGAAATTGGTTCTCGATCATGATGCCTTCCATTGAATATTCCAGCAACTTGACGCGTAAATCTTTCATTATTACCAAATAAGCGGATAATCTCTACTTTTTCTCCAATTGTAAGAACTACTCGTCGGTTGTGTGCCATCTTATTAACAGTTAAGTAACACTGCTTGACTTATTGACATTTCGTACTGATTACCGATGTCAAACAAAAACTTTTGTTTCAAAGCACTCTTTCATTAATTTGCATGAAAACTCAAATCGGCAAGCCAACGGTAACAAAGTGTGCGTATCTTCGGAAATACCTAAATTGTAGTATAAGGGCAGTTGCAAACGATACAGAATATAAGGAAACGAAGGTGTTTGAAATTTAATATAGGATTAGGGCATTTGAAATAAAAAGTTAGAAATAAACAATCTATTGAAAAAAAGTGAATTTAATTTAGTTTTCTAATCAAATCAGCTCTCGAGATTTCAAAAATATGAATTGAGGGGTTTTTGCGGTCGCTGATTCCAAATCTGATAAAAAAAATTGTCTAAAATGAGCCCCTTATATCCTTGGAGAAGAAGTGGAGATTATCCGATTATTTGGTAATAATGAAAGATCTACGCGTCAGGTTGCTGGAATATTCAATAGAAGGCATCATGATCGAGAACCAATTTCTCACGCCATAATCAACAGATTATTCGCAAAGACTAGAGCGGTTTTCAAGACAAGACCAGGGAGGTACAATTTAAATCAAAGACACTATCCGGACGACGAACATTTCGAATTTCGAAACAACCCAATTGGTACTGTAAGGGCAGTTGCGAGGACAATGAATTCAACGAAAAACAAAGTATAGAGATGTTTGAAACGCAACAGGATTAGGGCATTTAAACCAAAATTTCCACACACCGTGATAAATGGTTATTTTGAAAGACGGTTTGAATTTTGCTTACAAGGACTTATTGAAAAAAGAGTTGAATAATTTTTTATTCAAATCAGCTCTTGAGATGTTGAAAATATGAATTAAAGGGTTTTTGGGGATGCTGATTCTAATTCTGATAAAAAAAGTAATCTAAAATGAGCCCTTATATCTTTTTCCCAAAAAACAGCTTTTTTTTACCCCCCCACACCGCACGCCTATGGTCGATGAAAATGTTCACTATGCCAAAATACTTCATTTACCTAACATATAATCACCACCAAAATTTCAAGAAAATCGCATAATTAATAAATGAGATATTAGGGTGTATTCATGAAAAGCGGGACACACTGTATACAGGTATTTTTGGACTGCCTGATGTTTTTTGCGGTTTTTCCGACTTTCTTTTTAGCAAGTTTACATACATTTTTCAAAGTACTTTTCAACGCCCGATGCAGTCGGAAATTTTTCCGAATTCCTACGCATTTTCTATCCAGCCCTAAAGGGACAGGGGAAGGATTTTTTCGAAATTATTTGTCATCGATTCTCATTATGTGTGCAAAATTATCAGATGCCAGAAGTGCTTGAAAAATAGATAGCAAATTTTCATGGAAGGTGGTAAACATAGCCTGAATAAATCATAACTATTGCAGCGAAATAGAATAAGGAAATGTAGCAAATCGTTTTACAGTTATGAATTTAATTCTTCTTGGGACCTGACGCCCATCAAAACCACTAAAAGCGAAAAAAAATCTAGAGCAATAATTGTTTTGGATTCAAAAAAAGTCATTCCGGTACCGGGAATCGAACCCGAGCCTCCTGGGTGAAAGCCAGATATCCTAGCCACTAGACCATACCGGATGTATATAAATTTATAATTTTTCCAGAATTCGGCCTAATTATTTCAAACGATAAATTTTGTATTTTTAGGTTTGCACCGAGAACTTTCAGAGCGGACGATTTCAACGATCCCATTCATTTGGAAAGGATATCAACCCTCAACACCTTCACGGTGCAGGATCTGGGAGCCATCAAACCCGACACAAGTAACGACTACACCTCCGACTATTACAGAATCAACGAATGGTACAAGAAATGGCTTCCGGACTTCGTGGTGGGCAGACACGACACGAAAACGACCTACCAAGTGGAAATTCGATACGCCAACAATACCAACGAAACGTTCACGTTTCACGGTCCTCCGGGTGCCGACGAAATTCCGGGTCCGGTGAAATGGACGAGGCCTTATTTCGACTGCGGAAGGTCGAACAGGTGGCTGGTGGCAGCGGTCGTACCTATTGCCGACATATATCCCAGGCATACCGGATTCAGGCACATCGAATACCCTACGTGAGTACAGCGTTATAATTCAAATGTTTTTTTCTGACCAGGATATTATAAGCTTATATCGTCATAGTCACGCTATCAATAAAAAGGGTCATAACCCCCTTGGGACATTATAGATTCTATAATTCCCTCTACCTTTCACAAGTAAAAATAAAATAAGAAATGCTAATATGTAAATGATATATGTGTTTATATGTATGAAATGAAAACTGAACCATATTTTATTTATTCACAAATAATAAATGAACAATTTTGAATTGTGAAAGATTACTTTCGGCCCTGGAAACAATTATTGCTTCTTTTGTATGGCTGGAGCTTCTGTTCACTACTGTCGAAGTACCTGCCTCTTCTAATGGCAACGTAGACAACATACGCGCCATTTTATTTCTTAATTCGATGCTATCCTCCAAATACCCCTCCGCCACCGTGGAACTTTCCAACCTCCATGACTTTTTGAGTTAGTCATAGTTGCTCCTGCATTAGCTAGAGCAGTAGCAGAAGTGCTACGAAGGCAATGTCCCGTATAGGAATATGGGTATGGCAATCCTAAATACATTGCGATTTTGCTGGGGAGTTTCCCAAACATTTTTTTTCCAATGGGTTGGGATGTACATTTATTTTGTAGGAAGCTTAAAAAAATTAGTTCAATACCTACTGACGCAGACATATTAAGTCCTAATAAAGGCAAAGCGGAGAACTAAATCCACAACCGTTTTCTTCGATATACCAGTTTTACTTTCCGTACGTTCAATACCATAACGGAATCCCGGCCGTCTATATCCAATATCTTCATATTCAAAAGTTCCTAACTTCTGCATTCTCCAAAATAGTCCATAATCAAAACAACCTATAACCAAAATAAAGGAAAGAAATACACATGAAAAGGAAAATAACAAAAAAATTACCTTATGCGATAAATGAATTTCATTAGGACCGTTCTTTAGAAATCTGATCTGAATTTTTCAGCTCTTTTCCAAATATCCTCTATTATATTTGGGGTAAAACACATTTTTAAGGAAAAAACAGCTTGCTAACAAAGTTCTGTTTATAAACAAGTAACATAGCAACCTATCAACAACAAAACTCCTAATTATGAGCCTCAATAATCTCAGGCAATTGCTGTGCAAAAAAACGTTGCCATCGGTAATTAAGGCCCTTATAATTCCCTTGATACAACTATTAACGACTCCTATAAAAAAATATACAAACAAAATTTTACCTTTCTGCTTTTTATATTCTCGAAATAAAAGTGTGACTAGCGGTTGAATATCAAAGTATAAAATTTCAATTTTCCCGAATATTTTCAAAACAGCTAGAGATATTTTGGAATTTCCATAAAGCAACCCCCTCTTAGCTTTGGAAAGTATTGATTTTTTTTATAATAGTAGTTTGTTAACTGCTCTTTCCAATTATCTGTAGAACAGAAGCATATCAGACAAAAATATTCATCCAAAGAAAATGGGGTTCCTTAATGTTCAATTGAATGGCCAGCCCGCTCACCTGATTTTACCTTTCTAGACTTTTTCTATATTTTTTTCATCAAATCTCAAGTGTACAGAACTGCCCCAATAACGATAGGTGAATTAGAGGGGCGCATAAGAGACGTATGAAAAAATATCACGCCAGAAATATTTGGAAATGTAGTGCAGGAATGTCAGAGTCGTCTCTTCATGTGCCAGGAAGTCAGTGGCGAACACTTCAAGCATTTAATTCGATTTGTTTTCCAATTTTTCACAAATAACAAGTTCATACGAGTAATGTGTGGAATTAAATAAATATTAACACCACAAAATTAAATCTAAAAAAGTAATAATGAAACGTTTGCTCATTCATGATAGACATACGTGATATTCATAAGAGTGCTGCGTTCATCGGGGTCAAAAAAAAGACACTTCTCTATGTGCAGTTCGGATTTCACATGTAGCTAAAGGATTACCTAGTTTAGTTCTTTGGTAGATGACATACAAAGCAAATCAAACGCAATATCTATCCAAGAAGTACTTCAGAAAGAGAAAGTTGAAAACTAGAGAATTATAAGAAACATTATATCGGATAAAACACCCGGTTCACTAACCCCTGATGCCATCAGAGACAGGAAAGGGGGGATGGGCTATCCAATCAACATAATCGCAACATAAGGGTGTCTTAATGATACTTGATCCTCAATAGGAAATACCGGAACCAGGAAATCGTGATCCTCTCCGATAGTCAAGCAGCCATCAAAGCGTTGAGCTCCTGCAACATCAACTCGAAGATGGTTTGGGAATGCCTAGACAAACTTAATGATCTGGGCAGGAACAATAAGGTGACCCTCCTCTGGGTGCCAGGGCACGCCGGAGTAGAGGGCAACGAACAAGCAGATACCCTGGCACGGAAAGGCGCAGCAACGCCACTGATCGGGCCAGAACCATTCTGCGGACTTGGAAAATATTACTTCCGAGAAGAACTCAATAAAGCTGAAGAAGCAATGAGAGCAACATACTGGCTAAGACTTCCAGGGCTGAGGCAGGCCAAAGATCTCCTCGGAAATTTCAACCGAGCAAGATCAAAGACACTGATTAACCTCAGCAAAATTAGTCTAAAGACAATCACGGGATTTCTAACGGGGCATTGCAGACTCAAAGAACACCTGAGGAAGCTAGGCTTAGAGGAGGACAGCACCTGCAGATTATGTGGGGAACACCCAGAAACACCCCACCATATATTGATGGAGTGTTACGCTGTACATCGCAAAAGATTGAATATACTGGGATCACACCAGCTGACCGTGGGAGAAATACCACGAGCAGACCCCCTCAAAATCCTAAAATTCCTGAAGGAATTGGGACTTGAAGGGCTGCTGTAAACAAGAACATCTTGTGACAGCAGAAGAAGATGGGGCACAATAGATCTAATCAGGTCGCAGCGCATCAATCACCATCCATACTCACCAATACCAATACCAATAATGATACTTGATACGCCATTAGAGAATTGTGTATAGCAGACCTTTCCAGTGTTATTTTATTGCCGTTGCAAGGGAGTGGTCATTAGTGTATAATCTCTCTTTTATCTTAACAAGTTTGTCCTGAGTCTGAGACTAGTAAATATAGATATACAGGGTGTCAATTTGAAAACTTCCCAACCTTATCTTCCTTCCAGCAAACAATATGAGGAATCTAAATAATAGGTTAATTCAATTTTATTTTACAGCAGCATGCCAGTCAATTCCGTAATGTTAGAGGGGAAATCGAAAACAGACTTTATTACCGTTTAAAGCAAAATGGACGACATTTCGAACAGTTCATAAGATAAGCAGTAGATTTTATGTTTGCAATGTCTTTCCCGCAAATAAAATTTTATTTTGTAAAAGGAAAATAACCAACGAATAAAACATCCCACGCCTAATAAATTGGGTTGCAAGGGTGCCACCTACTCTTTTAACCATTTTTATTGAAAGGAGTCAATACAATGAGGCATCTCAGAACAGGCAAATACTAATTACATGTGTACGTTTAAACGCTATTTTTCGGAAACTACTTATCAAAAAATAAAAAGTCAGGGTATCCTTGGAATAAGAATTGAACGCCAATCAAAATGATGTGCCACTTGACCCACCTTTCCATTTAAGATTCTGAAGGTAACATCTTCCCCACCTAAGAGTTTGAACCACAAGGGCTATAAATATTCCTTGAAAGTGACCCCTTGGAAATAAAATTGACCTGTTTTTTCGATTACTCATATTATTTACTGGAAGGAAGGTATTAAGAGTGGGAAGTTTTCAAATTGACACCCTGTATTGAAGCTTGGGTACTATCTAGTTCACTGCAAAAATTATATTAATTTTTATGAAGGTCAGTCGAATGTTTGTTCGTGCAAACTCATCTTTAAATACACATTCGCGGCATTATTTTATTATGAATCTAGTGATAGCAATTGATATTTCAAACATCAATATTAATTTTTTATCCAATTCTGAGTTTTCCATAATTATTATAAGTGTGTCGTAACTGTACGATTTACACTAATTGGTTTATTAGCAAATGAAATTCATCAAAATGATTTTTGGGACACAGCACACGATTTTTTTCTAACAGAACTCAATTGGTACTCTGGTACCACTCATAAGTCCTAATGACAAGGAATTCATTCAAAACCATCATATGCCGTAATTCGTTTTCACAGGTTGTGGAGGCGGTTGCGTAAACAATGTTTCCCCTAATACCTCAAAAAATCAAGGGGGGTCAAATCAGGTGGCCTTGTAGACCTCTCTGGCACAATATATTCGATCTCGTTCGATTTTTTACAGATTTCTCTTCCCGGAGACTGTGCTACTCGGGAGTGTTTTGTCTTGTTCCGTGCGGATGGCGCTGCGATCAACTTTGTTGTAGTTCGTTGTGTCATCCGTGGGGAAATATTAGTTAAACAGTTGATTATTATTCATTTGGCAGGGAGAGAACAATTATAATGTTGTCCGACCTACCCTGTCACTGATGAGAGGCAATAAACCTCGAAACATGCATGTCTGCAGGTGGTCATTCCCAGCCAAATGAAGTATAATCTTCTGTTCAATTGCAAGACAATCCCTTGCAAATGGGTCTTCTTGGAAGAACGTTGCACAAATATTTGTCAGATGTAGTTCAATGTCCGTCGTGGTATTAGCCAGGGAAGTAGTTGTTTTCTGACAGATGTTTGCCTTTTATTTTCTACTTGGTGGAAACGCTTAGAGAGAAGGGTACTTACCCCGTATTCTTTCACATTGTTGATACCTCTCTGGCACAATATATTCGAACTCGTTCGAATTTTTACATACAAGTGTTGGCTCAATGGATATTTAAAAGATTTATAATTATATTTATTCAAAATTCTGTCTTCTCTAGAGTGAATTATTATACAAATTCAAACACAAATTGCTTTAAACCAAACAAAAATTAATTTCCATTACTCCGCAATAATGGAATTTGTTCCAAACCTCATTTTGATGAACTTCATGGTATAATTAATCAGTGTAATTTAAATTTCAATTTGTCCAACATTACATGAGGCAATGATATCATTCATATGTCAAACAGTTACACTTATTGGGTATATGGTATATAAGATGTTTCAATTTCAGTAATTTATCTTTACAAGTAAATGGAATAAGAAGGGAGTACTATGATCCTATTACTCTTGATATTCCTACTCTAACATGAGCAGTGAAAGTTTACCATCGGTCTACCGTTTTAAATGCTCAAATCAAGATGCATAGAAACCCTGGTGCGATCACAGATTCCATTTTGTTTCTACCAAAGTTGTTGATACTGTAATTGCATTGACACCGTTGGCTTCAAATGTCGATGGATGGCGCAGAAGTCGAAAATAGCCAAGTTTCCAACTTTCCACGGTGCCTTGATTTGTCATTTGATTGTTTTTGAATGTTGACATGACACTTGTGGCTTGTCCAACTGTCAATCGTCATTAATCTGTAATTTTGCCGCCATCTGTGCTAAAGAAGTGAAACGGTACCAATGCAATAAAAATAACATGAATCAAGTAGGCCGTACATCAACACTTTTATATGTCGGTATCACAGGTATAAGTGATCACACCAGGGTTTCTATGCATCTTGGCTCAAATTCAACTTCCACAATCCTGCACACTCATGAATCCTTACACACGAGAACTGCTCGTCATGAAATAGTTATTATCCTAACAAGTACGGAAGCCCTTCCTTTCCCGCATGCGACTGCCGTTACCCGAACGACGCAAAGCGGAGTTCGGGTAAGCAGTCGAGTGCGGGAGAGTACCTTTCCGTATGAGTAAGGATCAATAATTTTTTTACCAGCGAATTAAAAAATGTAAGTAGCACTCTTGAACAAACTTTCGCGTGCGGGACTGCGGGAAAAATTTGACCCGCACTAGTGTGGGAATAACTCACTTGAAGTGACTTCAGCGTGCGGGTATAGCGTGAATCACGCACGCTTGTAAGAAAATACATAATCGTAGTCAATACGCATGCGTGGTTAGACATGACAACTTTTTATGCAATGGTTTAAACAGATTTTCAGCTCCAATCCTATCTTTAAGGATCAGCAGAGAAAAGAATGTTATGACTGAGTTATGATTACCATTTTCATTCAATAAAAAACTATCTCAATTGGTTAAATTTCAGATATACAGCAGCCAGTGTAGTTGAAATGGATTTTGAACGAATAGATATAAACCAATGTCCACCTGGAGAAGGAAATAACGGTCCGAATATGTTTGCAGACACAGCAAGATGTAAAAAGGAAACCACAGAGGTAAGTTAGCGAGGAAATTTGCTAAAAAAAGTTTACTGAGCATATCCTTGCGACATTTCTACATATTGCAACATTTTTAGTGCGAGCCGCTTCATGGTTGGGGTTTTCGAAGAGGGGCGTATCAATGCAGATGCAGACCGGGATTTAGGTTACCTATGCAAACGAGGAGGCCATTTTTGGGGGAAATCGTTGAACGAGCGACAGCAGAGCAATATTACAATGGGTTCGATTGCCAAACGATTGGATGTGAGTTTAAAGACGTTCTATAACCTAATTTTCGCGTCTCAATAATTATATTCAATAATTACAACGAATAATCTAACTAAATTGTTGAAATTACTATTTCCGTCATCCGGCTGAACTCTTATGAACACCCTCGATTGTGCGGGTCAGCTAAGTTAGTATTTCTAGGTGCATATTTACAATTCAATTTTGCTTTTCATGTCAATTGCCACCAACTTATTTTTTATATTGATTTACAGAAACCGAACTACCTTTTTGTTGCTGGTTGCTACCCAAAATCGTCATTAAATCACTTACCGATCGGTATTCCTAGATTTTTCAGAATTTAAAAGCGAGCCTTTGCTATTCCATGCCTGTTCTGTGTATGTATTGTCCCTTTCGGAATCACTAGTCATATTATTAATTAATAATCAAAATCAAACAATATGCTTAAAATAGCTTTGAATAAATAATTTATATATGACAACAGCATGACGAATTGAAAAAACACAACCATAAACAAAACCATGGTTACGAGTTTCCTAATGGATCACGCCTTATCAATAAATTGAGTTCAACAAAATTCATTGAAAATATAATGTGCGTTCTTCACAAGAAGTTTAAACAAAATGAAATATTGTGTAAGGCCATGAATGAAAATTATGTTCGAATGTTACAAAATTTCTGGATTTGACCTCTTTGTTCGCAATGTTATTCCTCGATCTATATACCTCAGCTGCTATGCTAATTGGCAAATGTTTATTTGCTGTTCTCTGCTAGACGTATATCCATTCGTTCCTTGCACAAAATTTAAAGGCCGTGAAAGGAAATTTCATTATAATGTTTCAAATACTTACCTGGATGTCAGGACAGGGCAGTATAAAGTAGTTCTTCTCTGGGTACCAGAACAGGCCGGAGTATAGTGCAACAAACAAGCAGATACACTTGCACGAAAGGGAGCTTCCACACCACTCTATGGGCTTGAAAGCAGCTACTTTCAAAAAGACTCGATAAAGAGCAGGAAGCACTAAAAAATGCATTGTCAGAGATACTTCCAGGTCTAAGGCAAGCCAAAGACAGCATCGGTAACTTCAACTGAGAAAAGTCTCTAAAACACTGAATAGCCTTAGCGGGAGAAGTCTGAGAATCTCAACAAGATTCTGCATGGGGCACTGAAGTCTCGAAGAACATATAAGATAAGCTTTGAGTTGGTTCGGTATGAAAGAATCAGTGACACCCTGTTATTTCCTGATGGACAGTGAAAGAAATTCTCTTATAATTCCTAAATTCTGACAGGAAGGCAGATAAGGCGGGCCACAATAGACCTAATTTGATCATAGCGCACAGTCACCACCTACTTACACCAATATCAATACCACCTTTGTAAATACCAGAATTCAGTGCGCACAGTGACATCATTCACATCGGTATTAAAATATTTGGTTGTAGTACGTTTCGACGTTCCAATTGTTGATTCTGTAGTAAAAATGTACTAAATTAATTTTGGTAAATTATTTAAAACTAGTCTTAAACAATAACTTAATTTATATCACAGTCACTATTTCAATTTATCTTCACTATCGCTGTCTATGTCTGCGGACTCTCGAACTGTTTCTGCGACTATCTTTCCCGTCGAGCGCATTATATACCCACAAGCAGATTCTTTTCACAGTTCTCGATTTATCGGGACTATAGATCGACCCTTACAAATGGCTCTAGAAGCGGATAAAAGCGACCGATTTTATTCGAGCTAGTTCTCGGCGATGAGTCATAGTTGCTGATTCGCTAGACAGCAAAAGTTGTTTATTCGGAAGTCGAGGGTACATAATTAAATAGGCGATCAGGGCCGGTCTCGAAATTGTTACAATTCCTTACTTCACTCACACACTGTTAATGTAGCTATTCTTTATAAAATTCAACCTATTGAATTTTTCAGTTCACTTCTTTGTTGGCATACAGCTACCAGGATATCACTTCGCGTCAATAAAACTACAATAACTTATTATTTGATTTTTTTTAGGGATACAAAAACTGCCAATCCAATGGGAAAAAGCTGCTCCCTACATCCGAGAACTCTACCTCGACAGATACAGCGAATACCGTAACCAGACGTACGGACCAGCGACGCTAAGTCAGCCCAAGCTCAACGTTCACCGTGTCCTCGACTTCATATTGGGTATGAACAAGGTAAACTGCAAAAACTACAAGCCGGAGGACCTGCAGCTGCACGGAGGCGTCATGTACGGCGCCGAAGAATATTTCCAAAACGAAGCCAAGATGGCTCTGCGACTGGCTAATTTCATTAGCGCCTTTTTGCAAGTGAACGACCCGAAGGAAGTTTATTCCGGAAAAAGAGTAGCCGACAAAGAACTAACCGAAGATCAGATGTTCGGAGAGACCCTTGCATTAGTACTAGGTACCAACAACTCATTATTCCTTTTGATAATAATAGTATAATAACATTTCTTCATGAACACTCATAGTAGTCTTTACGGACGATTATCATTATTATTCGCCGCAGCGTTCCATGGCAACTTACTGGTTTTTGAGGCACAATATCTTCCACTTAGGGAAATCCCCGAAAAGCTACAGTGATATAATAGTGTATTCTGTAAGAAGGTTAGAATGACAATTCGATATGACACGAAGCATCGAAACACAAGCTTCACGAATCACCATTCGCGGAAGGAATAATTATTGTTCAAATTTGAGCCGCGAAAGCCTCAGTCTATTCATCACGAGTAAATGTTTGTTATCAAATTCAATATCAGTGTTGTCAACTTCTGTGAGGGTCGTGGAAAATAATAATGGAAGAGCAAGATTCGGCTTGTTGCATACGCATGACTTCTGAACTCCGCTCCATGACTTCACCAACATCTATGCGCTATTTTGTTTGAACCCTTTTCATTGTTCTGTTGGACATTATTATTATAGTATGCAACGGGTGTTGCAAATGTTCTTCTAGTAACGAGTGTTCAATTAACGAGTGTCTAAAGGAGTACATAAACGCATTACATACCGTACTTTTTCTTCGAACTCATATTAAGACAAAAAATTTTATTTATCTCATGTCATCAGATGACAGTTTCAATTGACAGACCAAGACCTACTCAGTAAAGCGAGTTTTCAACCACTGAAATCGAACAGTATCCATAGTATTTAAATAACGGAGTTGACATGGCCATGTTTTGAAAATTTTGGACTAAATACCGATTATGAATCTGTGATTAAAAGACCACTTAGGGCGATACATATCTATACGATAAATGCCATTCTGGTTATGAGAGTAGAAAAAGTATATTTGAACAAAATAACGATGAAGAGATCACAGAAATCATCCATTGACTTACTGGGATAACATCTCAGCATAAACAAAGATCGGCTCGAAGTTCATAAGTACAATTTTAGTTTTTTCTCTCACATCTTCCTTAGGATTACACTTTTCTTTATCGATTCCTCAGAAACTGAAATGATATGCCCTAAGTGTGAAAAGAATCCGTTGAAAAACTTGCGGTTTGATCACAATCAATAAGATTTTTTGAGGTAACTTATTATAATAATAATAATAACTGCCTTTTTTCACCACAGCATTTACAGGGGCTAACAAAATTAAACAGATTATAACTTCTTATAATGATGCGTTTCTTTTTTACTTTTTTTTTTGAAACCGGCAGGAATTTTATACATCCTCTCACATACCCTTGATTTCCACAATCCACTGTTCGGTGATAGACCGATGTTCTGCTTCTTGATCAAAGACCGGATAAATAATTTTACAAATGTCCGCAATCGACCTTTTAACGGAATCCATACTTATTTTCTTTTGACGAATTGGCTAGGTTGCGTCATCTTTTCTCCATGCAATATTCCAAGCTTCCTAAAATCTGA
Organism: Chrysolina americana; assembly: GCA_958502065.1. NCBI lineage: Eukaryota > Metazoa > Arthropoda > Insecta > Coleoptera > Chrysomelidae > Chrysolina > Chrysolina americana. Next base: position 80,242,476 of record OY293414.1, read on the forward strand.
AATAAATTAATAGCTCATAATTATCCAAACATAATGGTACCACACTATAATCTTCCATTAAAAAGATCTACGGTCCTTTGTCAGGCACAAAATAAATCAGCTCTGCGCATAACCTACTTTTCTTTTGTTTCCTAGTAAGGATATTATACTTACTTATCCTGTGCAGTTAGGGGTATTACTGCAGTCTATTATTACACAAGTTTTGTCAACACCCGATTTAATTGACAGATTAAATACTGAACTCACAAATCTTGAACCAACACACGGTATAGACGCTGACCAGAATCTGGCCATTTATTATTAGAACTTGCATGAAGCCATACCATCCACGTATTCACGTACATGGAATCATCCTTTGTGGGTTACTGGTTATTTATCCTATTTGTTTGTCCAATGAACTATATTATGGTAGATATAGTTATCATCCTAACAAGTACCTACGAAAAGAGTACCTTTCCCGCATGCGACTGCCGTTACCCAAACGACGCAAAGCGGAGTGCGGGAATAACTCACTAGAATAACTTGAATATCTCACTTGAAGTAATTTAAGCGTACGGGAAAATTTTTTCCGCACTAAAGCGGAAAAATGACTCCTCTCAAACTAAATTGCGTGCGGGTATAGGGTGAATTACGCACACTTGTAGGAAAAATTATTATTATTATGTAGTCTATTGAGCTCTGACATCAAGAGCGGCCACGCCCGGTATTCTCACCCATTATTTTTACCCAGTAACGTTTGAGGAATAATTGATTTCACAAATTGTCATTTTCAGGAAACAGTCGAATTTGGTCAGCGGGAACCTATTGGGAGCGCAACAAGTTCACAAACCGTACTCTCTTTGCTCCTTTCGCTTATAAAAAAATTCTCAACACTAGAAAATACAACGTCGAAGACTTGGCGCGACTGCACAAACCCGAAGAAGTGTACCTCAATAAGCCCTGGTTCAAATTTTTGAGATACCGTTGGGCCTCCAACTTCGATAATTTAGAGAAATTTTGGATGAAAATCAGGATCAGATTCAACGAGACTGGCGACACCACCATGAAGTTCGAGCATTTTCCAAACCACTACATGGGAGCAAGATTGGAACACGGTTACTGGACGGCCCCGTATTATGATTGCCACGGAAAAGTGCCGATGTGGAAAATAAAATATGTTGCACCGTTTTTCGGTTGGGATAGCCTCAAGGCGAAACTGGAGTTCAAGTAAGACTATTTTTCAAAATTTTTTGCTAATAACAAATTATATGTAAATGATGCAACTGATTGAATCAACTCACTTCAAAAATGTATCTTCACATTTTATCTGAGCCCATAAAGTTTACAGTAGTATGGAAGTAATCGCAATAGAGTAAATCCACATTTATGCGTAATTTCATCGACCACATTTTCCATATACCGGTCTTTATGTACACGGACAATATGAGCAATTATACTTAAAGCATATTTTCTTCAAAGTGTATGATGTCTTTCGATTTTAAACTGTTTTTTATATCAGCTTTTCGCCAAGCAGACGTGGGTACTTTTTCTACTTGCCGACTGTGATACAGCGCATTGTCTATAACGATTTCCAAACCGGGCTTCACGCGCCCCAATACTGATGAAAACCACTTTTTAACTTCAGCGTTCATATCTTGATTACAGTCGCCAATCTTCTTAGATCGAGAAAAGTTGAGACCACCATCCAAAATTCCAGAGTTTTCAGTTTTCACCTAGGTGGGTAATGATCAGTCGACCTGTTGGAAACCCTTTAAAAAATGCTAGCCGCGAACTCGTTACATTCAAGTCCCGCCATCCTTTGAGCAGATTTAACCAAGTCTCGTCAGTATAATATTATATTTCATTCCCGTTAAACCTATGGTCACGTGTTTCTTGTAAATATTTTCTTCGCCACAAAACAATCTCATTTTTTGTCGATCAAAAAGCTTTAGCAATTTCACTTTCGCATACTGTTCACTTTAAAACTCCAAAGGATATTTTGGATAAAGAAAAAGCAGCTTCCACTTCAGCTTTGATTTTCTTAAGGGTTGGCCTTCTATTTCTTAAAAAGAATTATGGACTTTCCGGCGAATTATATACTAATAATAATTTTCGTTCTACATCTTGTTTTCTTTTTTTGCTTCTTGTTATCAACTATAAGTGATATGAAAACTGTCCACGAACACCATTTTCTTAAACTCCCGCACATTTCTGCTGCGTCTTTCGCACACAAATCGGGATCGAGCGCAAATCATACACAGTTTTTACAGTTGCATATTCGTCCTTAGTTAAATGTCTTTTCACTTTTTAGCAAGAGGGCTAAGAATTGTCACTTCTCCCTGTCCCATGAATTCCATTATATTACAATTCTCTCTGATCCCTACCAATGCTCGTCAGTATCGAGTTCAAGGCACACAACAATACAAAAATAAAGTAATTCCCCAATAATCTTACAAGCACGACTATGCAACAGGTATCGAACATGTAAATGCTGTTGCTGGGATCGATCGTTCAGTGTTGCAACCTCCGAGCCTTCGAAACAAATCAGTACCATTTTTAACCTCGACCATAAACTTTCGTTAAAAAGACTGTCTGCTTCAAATGTTCCATAAGCTACATTGCACGGGCCGAAATAAAATTTGGCACCGGTGCGCCTTTTGTGTCTATATGCTGTGACCGATATATTTATCTCGATATTCAAAATTGGTTCATTGAATTCCATATTTTTCGTATCAAGCCAATCTGCAATCTCGGCTTTTCTCCATTTGGTGGTTGGTAACTTTTCTACACACCAGCTGTGGTATGGAGTGTTACCCACAAAAATAACAGATCCTGGGTGGTTTGTTAAAAGATTAAGTGAAAACTATTTTTTATAATGTTCTGCATTCATCTCATGTTAATCTCCAGTCTTCTTAGAAACAAATGGGTTTAAACCTTCTTCAACAAATCCTAAGTCGCTACCAATATGGGTCATAATGAGGCGTTTTCCCTTTCTATATGGGGCTTTCAGACCTATCGATATACTATCTAGAAAAGCTTGACGTTTGTTCCTTACATTTAAATCCTGCTAAATTTTTGTCACAGTAACAAGGATTCATCTGTATAATATTTTTTTTTACCATCACTTCGATGTTCAGTTCACGCATCGTACGTCTTGATATTTTTGGGAGATGTTCATTAGATTGCAGAGAGGAAGCAAGTTTCTTTACAGTTGGTAATTCCTTTTTAATATTGAATTCATGTACTGCACGACGAATAGCCTGTTATATCGTCTAATTTTATTTGTTTTCTTCATCTCGTCTCAGCCTTCAAAGTATTAATATCGTTTGTTTCATCCCTTATTTAAATAATTCTATACACACTATCTTCGGAAACCTTCGTAAAGATACTCGAAGTCCTTCAAACACATTTTTGATTATGGTTTTTTCTTCGGGTGTTAAATTATGAAATATTTACGGATTATTCGCCTGCTGTCTTTAGATTTTCACCTAGTCACACAGGAACCTATTAAATTGGGCTTCTCAGACTGTACAATTGAAGACTCATTTAAACGTTTTACAGAGGAGCAGTAGGGGTCACGATGGATTTACTGAAGTTAGACATCAATCAATGTCCTGATGAATACTACGTAGCCAATGCTTTCAAGGATACTCATAAATGTGACCAAAAAACCTCATATGTAAGTATAATCTTTCTACATTAGAATTTCCATAGAACAGATGGGTTCATTCTGAAAACTGACCGTGAAAAAAAAGATGTTGTTTTCACTATTTTTTTTTCAGTGTGTTCCAATCTTGGGCAGAGGTTTCGAAACGGGTGGCTACAAATGTGAATGCAAACAAGGTTTTGAATACCCCCTCGAAGACCCCATTACCTACTACGATGGGCAATTAGTTGAGGCCGAGTTCAGCAACTTGGTTGATAATAATGAAACACGTTTCAACATGTTCAAGTGTCGTTTAGCCGGCGCCAGTGGTATGCAGGCTAGTACCTCCAATGTTATACTACTGTTACTGGTTTGTTTTGGAATGTACAATCATTTTAGGTAATGCAAAAAACATGAGATGGACAGCGAAAGAGAGTTTTTCTTCATAAGTTTCAAAACAACACTTACTCACTCTTGCTGGCTATTATACCAGATCTGAAATATGCAAGGCCTTATGATGAAATTAGTGCCTTCATAGAAGAAAATGAACATACTCGTTGAATATATGACAACTGTATCATAAACCGTCCAGTCAAGTACTTTGATATTTTGTAGTTCTTTTTGATGTTTTTATTAGTTATAGTTTTTATACTAGTTATGATTTTTGTTTTTTTAAACGGAATTTTATCGTACGACAAGGGTCAATTAAATAATAAATAGCCACTGTTGAAATTTTTGTTCACTTAATTGTTGATAATCTTCATTTCATCTCATTGACAGCTTAAGCAATTTCGCCTCAATTTCTGAAATCAATCAGGAGAAAAATGTGCAATGAATTATTCATCACTTGTTACTTCAGTTTTACCTACATATTTTCGATACTGAATACACATTTTGACAAGAACCCCACGACTAATAACAGAATAACATGAACAATACTTCAAGTAGTTATCGAAATGCCAAATATGTTTGTTGTGTAGGTACAAAGGATGTACAAATGATGTATTTTTCACAGGAAAATTACTTCATTCTTCATTCAGTGAAAAATAGAATCATTCACTTCAATATAAACTTTTTTTCATCTTAGCTGTATAACAGTTGTAACGATTCCACAATCAGAATCTCCAATAGAAATATATCAGATATCTGTTGAAAGTCAGGTAAAATTCCGTTAATAGCCACAAGCTATCAGCAAAAATGCAAAGTTCAAAGTTACCAACTCGACATAAATAAATTCACTAAACTACATACATTTTTGGTTTTGAAAAGAAGGATGAATTTTTGGATAAACAATGCTGGTTTTAATAAAAAAATTGTGCAAAATGGGTGAATTAGGGTGTGTACATTGTGTTTAAATTTAAATAGGGAAGAATTTTGAGTGTTTTTTGGGGGTGGAAATGTGTGCTAAAAAATACCAGTCATCAATCAAAAATATCTCCTAAATTACTTGAGACTGCCAAAAATTATATTTGGATTTTTTGGTCATGGGGCCACAATATGAAAGTTCCAAAAAAAATTATCGATAACTTGTGGCTATTAGTTAACAGCATTTCACCAAGTATTTTTTTGTTTTTAGAATCAGCAGAAAATTTATAATTATGAAAGATTTGTACAAAATCTGATTTTGGAATTTGACATTATAATGACTGAAACAAAATGTGTAAATATTTAGCTGTATTTAATATAAAATATTACAAACAAGTTGATAAAGTTTCTCAAAAACTGGTGCTTTTGAGATCATATCAGCAAATCTCAAGAATCGCAGCAATATGGTATGATATATAGGTGTTAACATTTTATACACTTAATCAATAGTTCACTTTTGATATTGATAAATAGGATGCCAAAAATTGTGTACCTACCCATTCACTATTATTATATTCATTTTATAGATTCTTGAATATTTTTAAAGTAATGTCATTATTGTTATTTAATATACCACAATCTTGATAAAATTCTGTAGGTCAATTATGCAATTACTGCATCGAAATCTTTACAGGAAAAAGAATGTGGAATGTGAGACAAGGAAGGTTCTATCAGAGGGAATAATTACAAAAAATCCCTCGGTCACAATAAACAAACTTTGTTTGAAAGAGACAAAAAAAATTAGAAATCAACCAAATAAATTAATCGGTAAAAATATCACTACTTACCTACCTACCTTCAGAGGTAAACTTTATTTTCCGTCCAACTTTATATGAAGTTTTGTTATACGTTTTTACCTTCGCTATGTTGAATGTTCAAAATATATTAAAGAAATACAAATTAACAAGTTGTCATTATTTGAGTTTTCAGGAAAAAAAGCCTTTCAGAGCGAATTTTGAATAACATTTGGTACTTACAATAATCCATTCAGTATTGAAATTTAGGAACTGCCAAAAGTGACTTTCAGGGAATAGTTTGGTTTTGCTAATTTCTAGTAGTTATCCAAACCTGAAAATAGCAATTAGTATTTTGTTCCACAATCCTTTGATGCAGAATACTACCTCAAGACTTTATTTTCTTTAATTTTATCGGTTCACAACATCCCAAAAAGATCTAAAATTAATAATCAAACTTGACTAGAGATTGTTTTGTTGCCTAGGCACTCCTCATTTTACTGGAATTATCTTCAAGATGACTTATTACTTTGCCAGCTCCAGAATTTCATAAAAATATAAAAGAATCGCAACCGTTACTAAATATGTGATAAAAAATATAGTCAAATATATTGTCAATATCCAATATGATAATTTCATATGATTATTTTTCTGTATATGACATTTATTTTTATTGACACAAATCTAAACAACGCTGGACACAAGACCTTTTCTACCAAAACTTGCTCCTTCTCTTATATTTTTTCTATTTCACTTTCAACAGTATCAACAAAAACTTATAAAATTCAAAAAAAGTTTACTACGACTTGTTCCTGGTGATTCCGATCTGTTCCGAGCAATCCGAGCAAAATTTTCAAATGTCAGATCACAGAATAAGTTCTTTAGCATTATTCTGTGGTCAGATCATAGAGACACAGAACACAGAAAACATATACATCTGTGATAAAGGTGGACAAATCCTCAACGTCTCAGGAATGAAGTGTTGGTATTTCAGAACAAATAACTCTCTCTCGCATCAATTCTTGGACCAGCTACATCAAGGCGCCGTACTCCAGCTCTCTCCCTACTATTTTGAAATCAGCACTGATTTGGGGTTTTCGGAAACCTACTCGGGTGCAAAGACATTGAACATTTGTACAGGATGGTTCAATCGCCCGATTTCATGATCCCGTAAAGTGACGTAGCGTGATGCCTCTTCATGCATTAGTATATCTATATATAGCTATATATGAAACAGGGATGAGCTTTCGAGGGAAATTGTGAATAACAAGAAACATTTTATTGGACTAAGCCCTCTGGTAAAATTGCAACCGTAGACACGTGTTTCTATCTTAGGGATCTCATCAGTACGGTGAAAGCAAGTGTAAGGATGTGCAACACTTGATTGCAGGTGAAACAACAAACGAACGGAGTCAACAAACAGGAAGCCAACCGCACATTTGTGGCTGCAGTCGAAACACCTCGTGTTTACAAGGCAAGAAACGACGTCGCCATTTCTTCACTGATATTTTTTTCTATTTATTACCTCACCTCTGCATAACAAATGTAGATAGTTGTGATGTCATATGTTTACATTCTTGCAATGTCATTATCGCAAAAACACATCGCTTTTCCATCATAGATAACATATCGCAATTACATTGAAAATATATTGCTGTTATATCGCAGATAAATCATCGATGCGACGTCGCATGGATGAGGCTTGAGTGGGACAAAATAACATCCCTTTGATATTGAGCGACGTCTATGCGACATAGAATGCGATATCACAGGTCACAGTTGTTACATCGCTGCGATATCTCTGTGATGTAACAGTGTTTGCTGAGCAGCAACCAAAGAGAGTAGACCTTGCAGTTATAATTTACTGCCTGCAGCTTCAGGCGCTATGTTACACCAAAACAAGAGTCTATAAAAATGCATCAAAACTCAAGCTAATAAATACACTGAAGAACAGCAATACAAAAAAACGACAAAAAAGTCAAAAACATCCCCAAATAAATGGAAATATAGAAACATATATGGGCTCTTATGGCGCACAAATCGTCCAGGTTCACTGGTGATGTAATTTTCGCACATGTGCAGTCCAAATTTAGCCAATGTATGAGCAAAGGAAATAAACCATCCTTTCATGGTATTATCCTTGGGTCAGCACGGCAGCACATTCTAAGGCTGGCGTTACATGCATCCGTTATCCGATGATCCGAAAGTATTACTATTGGTTGATAATTTGAAATTAACCAATAAGAACCCGGAGGTAACATTATCGGATCATCGGATAATGGGTGCTTGTAACACCAGTCTTAAGTCAGAAACATATACACGTGACATGTGACGTGCTGATGTGAGATTCTGTGTGTGAGACTGTAGCTGCGTTTTATTTGTACCATTCCGATACCGGTTTGGAAATAAATTGTCATTTATCTGTCATTTATGATATTTTTATCATTGTGTTTGTGTCATATGTCATTTTATTCCACCAAACCGGTACCGGAATGGGGTCGAATAAAACGCAGCTTGCAAGATGTGTTCTGTCGTTCTGTGATAGCGGTGGGAATAGTGGAATCTGTGTGGAATTCGTAATTGATTCAAAAAATATTTTTTTTTATTTTTAGAAATATAAAATGTTTTTAAACCATTTGAAATTTAAATAACCTGCACTCTGCAGTTCAACGCAAAGAATGATATAAACCTCATTTCGTTATTGTGTTGAAACCATACTCATCGTAGATCGTAGAAATAAGAAATTTCAAAAAAAACATATCTGATAGCAATTAATTGCTTGTTTTAGGACAGATATTATTGTGATGAACATTTCATTCGTGGTGTTAAAATGTTCCAGAATTTGTTAAAATACCTGATTATTTCAATTTTTATTCCTCTTGGAAATGGTTGGAGCTATAATCCATTCTGTTGGACTGGAAAATGTGACACTAGAAAGTTGGTTCAAAAAAGATCATATTTGGAGTTTTTACATTACTCTCTGGTGTGTTTGATATGGGAATGTGAAAATGAAAACAATGAGTACTCCTGGAATACCTTAAATCCATACTGTTGGATTACGGATTGTCATAGGATTGATGAAAAAGAGCATAATTTTTTTGATTTCAGACTGGATTGTATCTATTCAGATTGCAACAATAAGAAAGACAAGCAAACATATTGGTTTTCCTTCATAAGCTACATTCCTTGGGCTAAAGAAAAGAATGAAGGGTCTAAACAGACCACAGATAATTCCAAATCTTGGAGACCTAGTGCTCTCAATCCTCTCTGCTGGTTTGGAAGATGCTCAAACAATGGAGTTGAAGAATCTCATCGATTTGGCATGAGTGAATTTGTGAATGCAGCAAAAAGATACTTAAACCCTCAAACTGTGATTGATCGGTTGAACTCCATACATTTCACTCCTAGTGACTGGTTAGGGGAGCGCTGTAATGAACATTACATTCCAGGAGATGTAAAGAGTAATATTATGAAAATTTTACATGGGGTTTTGATACTTTATATTTTTCAATGAAAAACCAATGCACTGCCCAAAATTCATTTTTTGTTGGTGTGATATTTGAAGATCTTCAAGATTATATTCCGTTTCAATTATAGATTACAATCTCCGGAATTGTATTTACTGGTTATCAGAATTATACAAAAAAATTGGATACATCTGTCATGTCATAAGTAACCCAGTAAATGTCATTGGTATGGACATTTTTATTCATCAGCTAATTCTATTTGGAAATTGGTTATAGTCCAAGCCAACAATTCAAATGAAAAAACATGAAGAATAATTTGGCAAAGAATGAAAATTTCAAGTTTTTTTATTAATTTCAAAACTAAAACATTCAACAGAGACTTTTAAAAGATTTAGTGTAAGTTTATTGAATAAAATTCAAAACAGTTGAGAAAAATCAGTATAAATCTTCAATTTTCCAGGCCAATAATTCTTATAGGGGCAGTGGCAAAATTATTTGAATTTTTGAGACATTTGAGAAAATCTTCAAAACACTGTCACTATTTCCAGAACTATCTGCCCTCCTAAAAAACCAGCTCCATGGACAGCATTTGGTAAATGACAACCTTATCGCAGCTCTGACATCTCACTGGAGCAAAGAGCCGAAATCCAAGAAAGCACTAGCTTTGAGTTTCCATGGATGGACTGGAAGTGGTAAAAACTATGCTGCTAGTATGATATCTAAAAGTTTATTCAAAGTCGGTACCAAAAGTAGATATGTGCATCATTTTTCTGCTAGAGTGTTGTTTACTTTGGACAGCGAAATTGATGAGTATAGGGTAAGTAATTGAAGCTTTCAATTTGACTATTTTCCTGGTTTTGAGGCACACTGTATATGAACTTTCATTTTTAATTTCACCCTGTATTACCTGAATATTACCCAAGAAAATTTTCAGGAAAATCTGTACCAGTGGCTAAAATCAAATGTTACTACTTGTCCAAGGCAACTATTCATATTTGACGAAGTGGAAATGATGCCAGAAGGCATACTGAATGCCATTACACCAATGATAGATTATAATGATGTGGTAGATGGTGCTGATTACACCAAAGCCATTTTTTTGTTCCTTTCAAACACTGGAGCTGATCTTATTCTTAAGAGATATGAAGAGCTGATTGAGATTGAAAACAAAACAAGAGAACAAATAGAGTTGAGAGATTTCAAAAATTTGATTAACAATGGTGCTTTCAACGCAAAAGGTTGGTGATTTTTCTAGTACTAAGCCTACCCAGGTGTGAAACATCTGTGGTTCATTGAACAGTGAATGTTTTAGGTATTTTGGTGGATTTGCAAATCAACTACATTACTCAATATATTTTTAAATCTTAAATGTAAAATCTTTTTGTAAATTGACCCTAGTGACAAGACATTTCTTTAATTTTTGTACAATTATATAAATCAGTATTAATTATTGTGGCAAACCCTGAGGTGATGAGACATGTTTGCTCATACACCACTTTTTTTTATTTTAACAAATTAACAGTTTGTTCTCTATTTTTTTAGGTGGATTTCATCACTCCGATACGATAAGCAATAATTTGATTGATCATTACATCCCTTTCTTACCAATGGAAAAGAAACATGTTTTGAAATGCATCAAAGACGAATATTCAGTTCAAAATGTAACTTCTCCTTCAAAAGAGCATCTTGAGTGAGTATACATGCACTTAAAAGTTCACCCAATCAAAATTCTCTATTATCATACAAAGAGCACTGAGTTGATGCTTGTCTGTAATTGAATTCAACTCGAAAATAAGTTTCTGAAATGTAATCAATAGCATAGTGGTCTAAAGTACATGTTTGAATTCTGGTTGATCCACATTTTTTAATTCAATTTTAATTTTCATCTTTCCATCTGCTATTCCAAAAACTTTTTTTCGTATTTTGCCCATCAAATATGCTCATAAACTTGGTATCAGAAGAAAATCTGTGTAAATTCCTCTTTCAGCTTTAACCCTTTCATTATTGTTCCACCAGAGAGTAAAAGTTGTATCATATTTGCAGGAATGTTCTAGAAAGTGTTCGTTGGGGTCTGGGAGAAAGCAAACAGTTCTCCAAAACTGGATGCAAAATGATCAGTTCCAAAGTTGGAATTATTATAGAAAAATATTACAAGAAAAATCAGAAGCAAGAGCTATGAGAGTGATCCGACAATAAAAGATTTGAAAACCAGGTTGAAATCTCATATTTCCTAATTCAAATATCTGGTTTCAGTCACCAGCGTCGATAAAGGGGCGTACTGGGGACAGTACCCCCTCCTGAACTGTATTTTCTTATTGAAAGAAAGCCTTAGTACTAGCCAAAACCAATTTATAATGAATTCCGGTACTGATTCCCCCCTCTCAGGAGGTAAAGTACCCCTCCCAGGAAAAAATCCTATCGACGCGCCTGGGTGAAAATTAAAACTAAAAACATAAAACTTCCATTGTGTTTCAGCCTTAACCGTTTACAATTACTCATTCTGTAACAAATAAATTTCAGATTTGTATGACCCAAGTGCAAGTAAAGATATACCCTTGAAAGGATACATACCTATTAATTTATAAGGCAATAATTGAAGTCACCCGTCCAACAATAGCATCTACCAAACATTTTTACTGTTTTAATTAGGAAGTTAATTTCATTTCCTATGAGAGATTAGATATTTGAAGTAATTATTTATCAGTCTATTAATCAATATTATATGTTGGTCTTGTCATTATTTATACTATGAAATAAGTTGAAAGTAGAAGATAACAGAAAATCAATTTTCCCTTTATTGTTATAACTTACATATATTTAAAAAATATCTATATAAATACTGGATTGAAAGATGTAATAAAAATTGTATACATGTGTGATGTTTATAATTTGAAACCTCTACCTACTGCATTTTTAGTAAACACATTATATCTTCACAAACCATTATATTATTTCAATAAACAACATAAGGAGCAGCATAGACATAACCTGAAATCAAAAAATATTTAATTTTTTTATGAAAAAAAAAACAAAACGTTGAATTTATCAAATAAACTGATACTGTACAGGTATGTTCATATTTACTCTAGACGAGAATAATACGTATTTTGATCATTTGATAGTGCAAAAATTCCCTACATACCTGAAACTATTTTATTATTTCGATTTTACACTATTTTAGGTTCATATGTTTCTTTCAAAGAAAAATATACTCACCATATGATGGGTAGTAGTAACTGCTGTAATAGCTATAAGGATAGCCGTAAGTAACCCATTGTGGTTTTGGACTAGGTACAGGAATGGGTGCCGGAGCTCCAAAACCCATGACAGCAAATGTCACGACAAGAATAAGCTGAAAAATAGTCCGTCAAGAAAGCGCAAAACGAGTCATAAGTCCTGTGAATAAACCCTTACACTGCCTATACTTTAACGCTCTGTTGTAAATCAAGTGTGATGTGAGTTGCCTAGATGCCAATCCCGACGTCTGGTGCTAGCTTGAAGTGCGCACCGACCACCCCGGGTTGGCTGTAGGTTTTCCGGGTTTTCCTACAGCTGAAAAGTTAATACACCACCAAAAACATCAGTATGTCACCCCAGAGCGCCACGGCAAATAATAACAATAGCCGTCCTCTTCCCGCACAGGCTATGCCTTTGGGTACACTCTATGAGTGTTTAAGAGGAAGTATTTTATTAATAACTGTAAAGCAGTTGGCATGTTACATTTTTACACTATACAAATACTAGAACATGACAACTGTTTCACAATTGATATAAAATATTCTCCTATTTCTAGTATAAACGTGTAGGTAGTGTGAGAATTCCAAAACAAGCTTATAGATTTTTGAAAACACTAGCATGGCAGGGATAAATAATTCTAATTTTGTTACAGTATGCTGAAAAGTTGAAAAATTAAAAGCAAAATCTGACTCCGATTGCTTATCAGTAGTAAATAATTGAAGACCATGTTTCTACAGCTGAATATAAAAGTTCATGGCCCAATCCAAATTTATGAACATATGAGAGTGACATTAAAATGTCAATGTTTCATATTCCGAATTTTCAAACAAAATTATTTGATTTTGGTGATTTTGATGAAACACATTGAACTGCATCTGTAATAATAAATTTGAAATAGTAGAATAATGTCATCCCAGAACAAGATGATTTCTTAACAAGAACAATTTATCCTAATATGCCAATTTCAAAAATATTAAATAACTCATACTACTCATAACTAGTACCTTGGTTATAAAGAAATAAAAATTCCCACATCAATACATATTTAAAGTCATATTTGATAAATACTTACCAATAACAGCATTTTTCTGACGCACATTTTCACTGATCAGTACCTTGTTGTTTAGTGTCTGATCTGAGCCATAACAACTGAAAAGCTAACATTTTCCGTTCTCGTTCCTTATATTGAATTAATGTCTTCAATCAATATGCAAGGCACATTTTCTAAAGCTTAGTGAGGTAGGTATTATAGGAATTTCCTCTTGCATTGATTAGTATACCTTTTCATCAATTACAATCTGATGACTATCAAGTAAATAATTCCTAAAGGTGTGATAATGTCATTTCAATTCCAAAACGGTTTGCATATTGTTCAACCTTGAACAATAAGGAATTTTAATTTCATGATCTAATAGGATATAAAATTAATTACAGGAAAATATCAATTTACTCCAAACAATGTTGGTCAACATAGTCTTTCAACACCAAGTAATGTTCAAAAAAGATATTTTCAATTTCAGCATTTTTTTAGATTGCTTCAAGTATACCGATTTCCTGAAATAAACGTTGCTCAAAGTGCCACTTTAAATATTAAACACCGTCAACTGGAACCCATATCACTTATCTTTGAGCTGCAAATGCAAATTGTCATCTTGTTTTCAGTATATCTGGTTTATCAGTACAGGCCGTTCTTGGTATCGCACGTTAAAAGGTAAGACCCTCGTCATTCCTAGCTGGCACAAAACTTATTCTGAGGTTGTTCGAAGTGGTTCGTAGGAACACCACCTGAAGATTTTCGTTTATGAATTGTTAAAGTTATAAGACTATTCAAGATTGAGACTCAGAAATTATACCACTAATAGAACAGTTATAGTAAATAAATTACTGAATTAGCAGATTAAAGTTCATGATTTTTAGGGGTCGACCCCTTGGGAATTTTTTCGAGTAATTTTTGTTTCTGTCGATCGATTCAAAATTCACAGAGAATACTAATCACATATCTTCAACCGTTCTACAGTTGGAAATTTTATTTGGAGTTGAGTCATTTCCCTCTAAAAAAATTGTTTTACTTATAATCGTCATAATTTGCGTTATTTCGTTAAAAATATCTCTTCATTCATTAACACTAGAAGTAATTCCGAAACTTCACAGCTCAGTCATTTATTGTGAAAAGATGAGGAATGCCACGTGTTTGTCCATCTGTTTCAGAGCAGATGGAACAAATCTTCGAGTAGCCAAGTTGCTCAGACATCCGCTAGATGGCAAAAATAATGCGACAAATCATAAAAAAATTATGGTTTACTTTTGGTACCACCGTGCACATAGTCGTTATTTTCAGTGGCACTCTCTATTAACTACTGCCCTTTAAAGAGTTACTATACTTGTAAAAATCAAAAAAGTAATGACATTATTTTTTTGAATATAAAAAAATGGCTAGACTCCCTTATAGGTAATGGTAAGTATGGATGGTGACTGATAGTCTAGTCTACAAGTGCCATTTAGACCAACTTTTTTCAGCAGTCTCCGAAAATTATGATTGAGGTGTCATTCGATTCGGAATGACATCCAGATGATTTTTGAAAAAAATTAAGTTCCGCATGAAAAAATTGTAAAAGTTATTAACAATTAACTAAAAAAAAGAAGATGGCTTTAGTATTTTGTAAATATCTCAAAAACTAATTAAAATTTTTTAAATCTAAAAAAAGATTCAAAAAGAGGAGGAAATTTCCTAAAAAAAAGCTCAATTCCCGAAATTGTAGCATCAATATTTATAATTTTCCCAGAGGGATGAAAATACGGCCGAAAACGGGTACTCTGGCTCGGGCAAGCCACACCCTCTTTGGACACTTTAACAATAAAAATTATTTTAAAATACTAAATATGAAAATAAAAAATTGGAAAAATTCAGGCACTAACTGAATAGATTAATGAACAATAATCCGCTTGAAAAAAATTTTTATCACAATTTTTCAATTAGTTAATCAATAGTTAATTAATAATTTTTTTCTGCTTGAACATGAACATTGCAAGTGTGATAATTGTTAAACTATAAATTTAAGATTTTTTTCCTCTTTTGGAGCAATTCTTGAAAGGCTTCAGAATAGAACCCCGTTGGAAAAATTAAAAAGTTTTTATTTTTCAGTTTTTTATTAACAATTTTCGTTGTTGCAAAATTAAATACTTAAATTAATCATTGAAAAAAAAATTTTTCTTCAAATATTATCAATAATCCGTTTTTATGTTATCAGGAACTACATAGAAATAATTTTTTTTTAATTTTTATCTCTAATTGTTTAAAAAATTGTTATAAACAAATGCGTTGTTTATAAGATAATTGAAATTTTTTTTATGGAATTTCAATCTTTGATACAAATAATGATTTTTAAAAGAAAAATTGTTCCTTAAAAAAATTTTTTTATTGCTTGAAAACGCATTTGTTAATTAACAATTATTTTCTCCCGCTTCTAATTAATATTAAGGAACCATTTTTTTTTTTAAATCATTATTTGTCTTTCTTTCTGATATAAAAAAAAAAATTCCATTTTATTTAATTTTTCATTGTTTTTGCAATAAACAATTTGTTATAAACAAATAAATTTTTACCTTATATTTTTTTTTCTATTCTAATTTCTGTCACAAAAACAGACATGATTTTTTTTCTTTTTTAAAATTTTTTTTATTATTTTTTATTTAATTTTTAAATATAAGTTCTCTCTAACTCTCTAAATGTCATGTCTGTTTTTGTGACAGAAATTAGAATAGAAAAAAAAATATAAGGTAAAAATTTATTTGTTTATAACAAATTGTTTATTGCATAAACAATGAAAAATTAAATAAAATGGAATTTTTTTTTTTATATCAGAAAGAAAGACAAATAATGATTAAAAAAAAAAATGGTTCCTTAATATTAATTAGAAGCGGGAGAAAATAATTGTTAATTAACAAATGCGTTTTCAAGCAATAAAAAAATTTTTTTAAGGAACAATTTTTCTTTTAAAAATCATTATTTGTATCAAAGATTGAAATTCCATAAAAAAATTTTCAATTATCTTATAAACAACGCATTTGTTTATAACAATTTTTTAAACAATTAGAGATAAAAATTAAAAAAAAATTATTTCTATGTAGTTCCTGATAACATAAAAACGGATTATTGATAATATTTGAAAAAAAAAATTTTTTTTCAATGATTAATTTAAGTATTTAATTTTGCAACAACGAAAATTGTTAATAAAAAACTGAAAAATAAAAACTTTTTAATTTTTCCAACGGGGTTCTATTCTGAAGCCTTTCAAGAATTGCTCCAAAAGAGGAAAAAAATCTTAAATTTATAGTTTAACAATTATCACACTTGCAATGTTCATGTTCAAGCAGAAAAAAATTATTAATTAACTATTGATTAACTAATTGAAAAATTGTGATAAAAATTTTTTTCAAGCGTATTATTGTTCATTAATCTATTCAGTTAGTGCCTGAATTTTTCCAATTTTTTATTTTCATATTTAGTATTTTAAAATAATTTTTATTGTTAAAGTGTCCAAAGTGGGTGTGGCTTGCCCGAGCCAGAGTACCCGTTTTCGGCCGTATTTTCATCCCTCTGGGAAAATTATAAATATTGATGCTACAATTTCGGGAATTGAGCTTTTTTTTAGTAAATTTCCTCCTCTTTTTGAATCTTTTTTTAGATTTAAAAAATTTTAATTAGTTTTTGAGATATTTACAAAATACTAAAGCCATCTTTTTTTTTTTAGTTAATTGTTAATAACTTTTACAATTTTTTCATGCGGAACTTCATTTTTTTCAAAAATCATCTGGATGTCATTCCGAATCGAATGACACCTAAATCATAATTTTCGGAGACAGCTGAAAAAAGTTGGTCTAAATGGCACTTGTAGACTAGACTATGATGCGCTGCGACCTAATTAGATCTATTGTGTCCCATCTTCATCTGCTATTTCAAGGTGTTCTCGTTTACAGCAGCCCCTCAAGCCTCAATCCCTTGAAGAATTTAAAGATTTTGAGTGGGTCTATTGTGGTATTTCTTCCACAGTCAGCTGGTGTGATCCCAGTATATTCAATCTTTTGTGATGTATATAGCATAACACTCCATCAATATATGGTGTGGTCTTTCTGGATGTTCCCCACAGAATCTGCAGGTGCTGTCCTCCTCTAGCTTCCTTAGGTGATCTTTGAGTCTGCAGAGCCCCGTCAGAAATCCCGTGATGGTCTTTAGACTAGTTTTGCTGAGGTTAATCAGTATCTTCAATCTTGCTCGGTTGAAGTTGCCGAGGAGATCTTTGGCCTGCCTTAGCCCTGGAAGTCTTTGCCTGTATTTTAAATGCCCTCCACTTCGACGTGCCCCGGCACCCAAAGGAGGATCACCGTTCCTGCCTAGATCATTAAGTTTGTCTAGGCATTCCCAGACCATCTTTGAGTTGATGATATATCAACGCTTTGATGGCTGCTTGACACCTTTCTATGGCGTGAATTTTGAAACATACTGGGGAACTGGCCCATGGGTTCGGAGTATTTGACTCCTGCTCCAGTTCCGCCGGGAGTTTTGGACCCGTCCGTGTACCATATTATGGTATTCTTTCCCAGTGCTCTAATGGATTTTATGCTCCATCTACTCTTGGTATTCAATTCCGTTCGAAAAAATTTCTCGAAACTAAATTTCTCGGTACAAGGTCTACCCAAGTAACGATATAGTGTTACTGAAGTATCAATATGTTTTTTTTTCTCCTGGTACAACATTGGATCAACTTTTGAACGACAGATTCGTGTTTTTCAGTAGTAATTCTAGAATCACTGGTTACTCTCTCGACTTGGTGAAACTGGTTGAAGGCAAACCACACAACCTTTTCTTCGCGATGGTGCAAATTTACAGGGTTCAATAAAATTCATGAATATATGAACAATAAAATTGACCAATATTTGTTGTATACCACAATTCCTTCTTTAGTTTTTCTCAGAAATAACAACATAATGACATAAAAAGGAATGAAGGCATCATTTATTGTTGATTTCTCTTTGTGCTATAATTTTATAATTATTCTCTTTGAATCTGTAAAAGAAAATCTCAATAATTTATTATCTTTCTTTTGGATTCATGAATCATTGATCAAGTACAAATTGATGACAATTATTGTCTTTTTACATATATCAAATAAAGTTCAAGGTTACAAAAATTATGAATTTATTAACAGTGTAAATTCGCTCTCAGCATAGCAATATCAGTGAAAGATAATAGAACTGATAGGTATTGTACCAAAACAAAATACACGTCACAAAAACAAACAAGGAATGAGCTATTTTGATGTTTATTACATATTTATATATAATATGAAAAGAATGGAATGAAACCTTGAAGGAAAAAAAAAAACTAACAGCGTTTTCGTATACTATGATAGTGTCAATAAAACTGATGTATTCAAAAGAATATAATTAATTTTTTTATGGAGGAGTAAATAAATTTAAATTATCAAGTCAGCATTATATGAGAAAAAAAAGTAATACTTTTTATTGAAATTCAACTTGTCACTTGTCTTTTGCTACCTGTCAAAAGTTATTTTTTTAATAATCATTTAAAATAGGCTTTTTTGATGAATTTTCTTAAAAATTTACAAAAGACATGTTTTTATGTTACACCTTTTAAATTGAAATGTTCTACTGCAACTTTTAGTTTTTAGCATATTTTAATATCTACCAAATTCTGGCAAATTGAAAAAAACTTTGATAAAACTTTTATACTATTAGCTCAATCATGTTATGAATTTACCTTTCTTTAAGGAAATGAGAATACAGTCTCAGGTTTCTGCAATGTTTGATGCAAAGTTGATGTAGTTAAACAGTTGATAATTATTCAATGGCCAGGGACAGGATAATTATAATGTTGTCCGACCTACCCTGGCACTGACGAGAGGCAAAACCTCGAAGTATGACTGTCTGCAGGTGCAGATGGTCATTCCCAGCCAAATGAAGGATATTTCACTGTTCCATTGCAAGATAAGCACATGCAATTAGGTATTCTTGGAAGAATGTTGCACAAATATCTGTCAGATGTAGTTCAATGTTCGTCGTGGTAATAGCCATGGAAGTAGTTGTTTTCTGACAGATGTCTGCCTCATTTCTCCACTTGGTGGAAACGTGTGGAGAAAAGGTACTTCGGCTTTATCAAGTTTATTTGTTTGATTATTGACGTATTTTAAGCATTTTAGATCGAAACTCTTTCAAGTAGATTTCTTCATGAAACTACACATGTAACCAAAATTTAGGACTTTCTATACAACGAATTCCAAGCAGTTATTTTGAAAAATGCAACTTTTGATTGGTAGAGAAAGTTATGTGAGTCCGACTGAATAGGTAAAAAGATTAAAATATTCTTTTCTGAAGAAATAGTTAGCAACCGAGTTAAATTACCAAATGAAAGTTTTTAAATGATGCCAAATTTTTGAAGGACAGTATATAATAATAATATATATTTTGGCAGTCATTTTCATTATTGTCCTATTATGATCATAAACAGTAAGACCATTATTATCATTAATAACACAGTTCCATTTGATAAGTTGAGTAGTTAAACTTAGGGAATCAAAGTTAACCAAGAGAAATTAAATTTTGTAAGGATAAGAACTTATTTAAATTTAAATTTCGTGAAAAACATTATCAAAATTCTGATAGATTCTGGCCAGATACAATCCAAAATAAAAGAACTTTGAAAACAACCTTCCCTTTAATACAATATGTACAAAAGAATTCAAAACTTAACAGTGAAAAAAAATGATTGCCTGTGATACATTAGACTAGAGCTGCAAATGACTGTATACATTAACACAGAATCAAAAGTGTTAGAGTGGTGAAAAAATTTCTAGAGTACAAGAAATATCAAAAATCCTAATTCTGCAAAAGAAAAAACACAACTTGCCATTTGTGTGATGGCAATTTGAACTGATAACTCTTTTTTATTTGTTTTCGTCACCAGCCTAGCCAAGGAGGTTGGTTCATTTTGTGTACTGGCGTATAAGTCATATTGACTGGCAAATTTATGAGAGCATAGGTTCTTCGGAGCCTCTGCAGTGTTTTCAGGATCATCAATCCATTTTTACCCATCAGATAACCGGCAGGAATATTCACTTCATCAATAGTATCATCATCTATCATTTCTATGAAATATTCTTCGTTTGAGAGGGTGATATCACTTATTATCACAGCTCTAGCTCCGGCCTCTTCAGCAATGCGAGTTTTTCTTTTGAACGAACAATCCCTAGTAGAAATACCATCATTTATTTACACTGCACACAAATAAATTGAAAATTAATAACATACATATAGAATAATTATGGTTAATAAAGGCTCAATCTTTCAAACATATATTTATCGAAGCCAAGATGGATGGTCTACTTAGGTTATTGTTTTTTGACATAATACATGCAGTAAATATGACAAGACTGTCACAACTCTAAGAGAATGATTTATAATTCTTAAGGCCCCTAAATTACAAACACTATCAGAGAAGAATAGGGTTAGAATCACTGACCTTTTTCTCTTACCAATTTACTGTTATAATTCACTTATATAAGCTCTGTTTTCGATAAGCATATTCAAAGAGTTGAGATACTCATTTGAAAGAAGCAAGAGATTTCTGCCAAACTGTTAACAAACCGATTTCTTATAAACTCACCCTCTTTCAATAAAAGCTACATTTCCTTCTACATCATCCACATTATCAGGTGGTTTACATCCATTTTTTGGCAATACTGGTATCAAAGGCACGTTTTTGATGTGAAAGGAGGAATTCTGCAATTCACAATGCTATAAAATCAGGATGTGTACCAACAATTTTATTCCAATTAATACTAATTCTACTTACAAAAGGTGCCCCAAAATTTTTTGCCGGGCGGATTCTATAGGTGTACTCCAATTCTGTTGGGTCGACAATCTCAAAAAACACGTCTCCATTAATAATTTCTGCAGTTGAAGTGCCATCCATAAGATGGAGAGTATTGGCTATAAAAAAGCTCAAATAATGTATTTTAAGGGTATTTCATAGTGGTACTCACCACCGCAATTTGTAAGGATAAAACAGGAGCATAACTGTAGGATGTATATCACACAATATTTGAAAAGGCGAGGCGATAGTCTCATATCACAAGTAAAAATTGCAAATACGCAAAGGTGAGGTTATGATGATACAACTTTTTTTACAAAACTTTTTTTGTTTCTCGATACAAGTTGATATTTATCTTTTCATCGGACACAAGTCACAAATATTTGGGTGATCTGCAATCAATAATTTTTATTTTCTCGTGTCCATTCCAGATTATTCTAGAATCAAAATCTTCTTTTTTTCCTTTTAGTTCTAGAAATGAAAAATGTCAAACCACATAATTTCTAGGTTAAGGACATGTTTTGAATCATGAGAAAATCGAATTTATACAATAGAATAATAGAAAGTTCGCTGGAGAACACCCAAAAGCACAGAAGAGTGAAGAGTTGATGAGTTGAGTGACTAAAATAATTTTAAGAAGGTCGTTCGTCAACATGGATGAGAATAAAAACGATCTCTTGGAATGTGAGCAAATAAAATCGACAGCTATTGTGAAGTACTCCTTGCCCAAGCCAGCTCAATTTATGAAATTACAATGTAATACAGATTTGAACATGCCTCCTTCAAACTGGTTGAGCAGCTCTGCTGATTCATATGGCTTGCAACAAGTTCTTTCTCACCCCAAAGGATTTTCCAGGTATGTAGAAAATGCATGGGTTACAAGTTCTTTGTAACTGTTTCAATGTCTCGATGCAGTTTTAGGATGGCTCAGATGTTTCCCGATTGTGTAGGGGAAGTAGATGTAGTGTCTGATGCTGAGAACATAAAAAAGCTCCTGAAAATACCCTACCACAAAGGTCACGTCAGCATGATGGTTCACAGAGTAGAAAACACTTTACTCATAGATGATTTTGATATCTACAAACATCTTCTTAGAACTGCCGAAACTGAATGGGAATGGTTGCGAAAGTTTTTCTTTGAAAAGATCAGTAGAGCAACTTTTGAAGAAGACAAGCATTTATATTTTAAGAGTCGCAGAAGAGAAGCTTTAAAAGAAAGGAGTTTAGTGTCTAAGTTTTTATACCATAGTTTGGTTCCAACTGATGGTAAGGAAGCAAATAACTTGGTTGAAAGTACTGGGTGTCATCCTGTCCAGGATCCTATTTTACCTGAACCTTCCCCATCTACAGAGTGTCCAGATTCATCAGTACCAGACCATAAGTACAATAGAAATGTTGTCTGGACATTTGAAGATATAGATATGTTATTGGGTATGTTTAAAGCATATTTTTTAAGTATTGGATATTTTTTGGAAAATAATTAATTACTTTGGTAAATATCTGATTAACAAATCAAGAATACAAAACAGATGAAATATGTGTACTTCCTCAGCTTGGGATGTAGTGGTTATGAATACAGTGAAGTTTGCCCAACACCAAACTTGATATTTTTACAGCTAGAGATGTGTTTCAATATGTTAAGAATATTTTTTAAAGTTTCTTTTGAAAGCTGTTGAACTTTCATTTTGAATAATTGAACATAAATTTAATAATAATAATAATGTACCTACTGCTTTGAAAGAGCTATGAAGTATTTTCTGTTGGACAATTATTTCTACTCCCTTTTTATATTATAATTGAACTTAAATGTAGAGAAAGAGAGCCATGGTGATAATGCATAATGTACCTACTGCTTTGAAAGAGCTATGAAGTCTTTTCTGTTGGACAATTATTTCTACTCCATTTTTATATTATAATTGAACTTAAATTTAAAGAAAGAGAGCTATGGTGATAATACATAATGTACCTACTGCTTTGAAAGAGCTATGAAGTATTTTCTGTTATATAATAATTATTTCTACTCCCTAGAGAAATATTAAAAATGTGATGAAGGTTGTTTGACATGTCATACCCATTTTTATTGTTTTTATTTACCAACTTTTCTACTTTTCATTATAATTTATAATTACTATGTGCATTGTAAATTATACCTGTGTATATATTTTTTGACATGCTATTAATATTCACCTGTGTATAATATAAATTATATTTTATTCATTCAAATCGTTCATCATTATTCCATTAATTTTCTCCACATTATTTCCATGACTTGACTGAAAAAGTGTTGTATCTTCAGCAAATTAATAAGCCTTTCCTTTGAGGTTAAGATACTGGTCGAATTTATGTATATAAGAATAATAGTGGTTTGTGAATATTGGAGAATAAATGGCCTCAGCAAAACTGTACTGTGGCGTGCCACAAGGATTAATACTAGGTCCAATTAGTCAAACTTGAATATAATCAGATACTTGGAAAGGTTTTGTGCAGACCTAAACCACTGCTCTTTCTGTAATATGTCAGATTCAGCCTCTTTGAATGCTAAAAACATGTGTTTTACTAATATTTTTGACAAATCACAAGATCCCTTCAGAGTTATTGGTTCTAGTTTGTATGACAATTTCAGAGGTTTCCTGATCATGTAGGGTATTAAGTTTCTTCAAAGCAAACTGCACGTCAACAACAAAATAGTATGAACTTGTTGTAAATGTTAAGAAAAACTAGATCATCTGGTGTTTGGTATTTTCTTCAATTAAAAATCGGCCTGTCTGTTTCAGGTACTGACATGCCAATATTTGGTGGCGGTACTCATCCTTGTATCTCTCTGCGATTGAGAGACATGAGTAAACCTATAAATGTTCTAACCGGCATCGACTATTGGCTGGATAATCTCATGTCTAATGTTCCTGAAGTTGTGATGTGCTATCATCTGAATGGCATCGTTCAGAAATACGAACTCGTCAAAACCGAGGATTTGCCCAGAATGGGTAATTCGAAATTTTCACCGAAATTGATTAGAGACGTTGCACAGAGTATTTTGAGTTTTCTCAAGTCCAATGCCACGAAAGCCGGGCATACATATTGGCTTTTCAAAGGAAAAGATGAAGAGGTAAGAACAATAAATTGTTGTTTACGAGCATTGTATATCAGAAAATATTTCTTTTCTTAAGGTTGTCAAACTTTATGATCTCACCAGCCTTTGTTCCGAAACTGATGTGGAAAAAGGACAAAACCCTTTTACCATTCCCGTCGCCATGTTGTTATACAGGGTAGCGAGAAATATGAAACACTCGGTTGAAAAACAGCCGGGCACAATACGGATGCTGCTGAAAAATTGCATCAAGCTTTTGCCTCACGAGAAGTATCCAGAAATTGTCACTTCCTCATTGTACATGCTAGCAGATCTCTATGTTCCTGCTAACACAAATCCAGAAAATCCTGGACTGGAAGAGAACGCAAGAGACGATGAGAGGTTTTACGATGACGATTTGTCAGATGATGAAAATAAGGAGGAAGCTATGAACATTCTCGTGTTAGACAATAACAGACCGGAGAATTTCAAAAATTACTATAGGACCTCTGCTCCAATTACCGGAGGGGTGGAAGAAAGATGTTCTATGGTGAGTTCTATGGTATTTTAAAATAGTTATTTGCTTCTTAATAAACAGAAAATTCGGTACTATTTCAACATTTCTTTGTGGTTTATTCAATTTGTGAAGTCTTTTATTGGCCGAAATATCTTTTCCTTCAAAACATTGTGATTTGGTAGAAAGTGGTTGGCTACAAACTCAGTTTTTTTCCCAATATAGGCCATTCAGCATTTGACTGCTGGTCTAAATTGCCTCAAATACTTCCCGGAACAGTCGACCAAAAGCAAGCCCAAGCAAAATGAAGAAGAAGAAGAGGTAAAAATGGCCAAACCGTTCGAGCCAATACCCATGCCTTACTCAAAACTGAAAGACGACAAACCTGCCCAAGAACTGAACAGGAAAAACAAAAAAAAGGACCGCAAGAAGAAATCTGAAGAAAAAGCCTCGGTACCCAAAAATCAAGAAAAGCTCAGTAATGCACTCTTGCCGCAAAACTTGCATGAGGCTCAGCCACTACCAACGTGGCATGAAAAAATTGAAAATGATATTTCGTGGAAAGATCATCTCAAAACTCTACTCTATGAAAAAGCTGTGCTTGTCTATGCTACCCTAGCTGAATATCACTTTGTTAATGGTAACTACGGGACAAGTTTGAGGTACATAGGACTCCTGACTAGGTGTCAGTTGGTGATGAACAAGTTGCAGTATACTTCAGCAGCTCTTCGAGAAAATTGCCTACTGGGAAGGGCTGGTGATTGCTGTATTATGATGATACAAACATGGGGTGAGTAAAAAAATTGTTAGTTGTAGTGCAAAGTTCCTCAGTACCCTGGTCTTGTTCAGTTCTGACATATAGCAACAAAAATATGTATTAATTCTTTCAACTAAGTAACCCAAAACTATCAAATTACATTAAAATGTTCAAATATAAATGGAAAAATCAAACTATATAGTGATTTTTGTTGGTCTTTACTACAACATATATTTTACATTCATTTCAAAGCTCTGTCCACATTTTTATGGATGAAAGTAGATGAACAACACGTGTATGAATCCAAGATGGCGTCCATATCGGCGGAAGATTTTAATTTGAATTTTCATCATCCTAAAGTTGGCCGCCAAATTTGAATTGGTCATGAGCGGGACATTTGAATTTGATTAGTCTATGAAGTTGGCGCAAGATTTTCAATTCAGAACAAAACCATTCTGGAAAAGTTGGGGTTTTATTGCAAATCTTTTTCAAACTATTGATTTTATTTTTTCCATTATCAGTTGAGTCGGAAAACTACAACAAACAATTCCACAACAATACGGAAGAAGACTTCAAAATGATGGAACAGCTCGAACAAGATGAACGTTTTTATGGAATTAATATTGGCGAAAGTTACATGAGATGCGTATTCATCTATGACATTCGTACAATCGAGCAGATGCTTCTGAAAAGTATCGAGTGCTATGAAGCAGCCCTAAAGTTGTCCGAAACTGACAGTATACTGAGGCGATTGGGTAACAGTCTGAACGAAGTTGCCTCTTATTACCTCAACAGGTAAGTTATCAGAAGTTTTATTCTTAAAAATTATTAATTTTCACCTTGTACAAATAGTTACTCGGTTTATTTTAATGTTTTCATGCACTACTCGAAAGCATATTTACAATGATAATAATGTAGTAAAACTGCACTAACTAATTTTTATAATTTATTTACACACTCCTTAAACACTAATTTATATCACAGTCACTATTTTTATTTATCTTTACTGACACACTCTCTATCCGCAAACTCTGGAACTATATTGGTTACTCTCTGTGTCTATCTCTGATTATTTCTTTCGTCTATTAAATATCAGTCATCAACCAATCATACGTTTGTTTCCTGTTTGACAGGACCAATCAACACACTCTATTAGCGACTATTTACATGATGCACAATAGTCACCGACTATTCAGCATGATACTCGTATCAAGGAGCCTGAGCATCTGACAGTACTCTAAATAAATACATATTAAACGTCAAATAGAATCAATCGTGTTAAAGCTGAATAATTATTTGAAAATGAATCGGTTTGGAAAAATCAAAAACGATGAGATATCGAGGCTACAATCCCTGACAATACAATGTCATTCATATGACAGATATGAAGAAATGGATTCAAGAAATAATCTTCATAAATATAACACGACCTTGATTAATTGTCGACTATCTTATTGCTGCTAAATTTCTCTTGTATTTATTAATTTTACTCGACATTATTTTGGCATTAATAATCAGAGATGAAAGCCCTCGAGCTTCGCTCTCGGGCTCTCATCAGATTATTAATGCCAAAATAATGTCTCGTTAAATTATTATAAAATACAGTCGAAATTTAGATGCAATAAAAATAGTCAACTATCAAGGTCTTGTTATATTACCCTTGACCATCCCGCCATCTAATACCTAGTGGCTTATATACTCCTATTTACAATTCTCGACCATTCGAGCCTTTCGGGCGACTTCTTAGATGTCCCCAGAATCTTCGTTAGAAGGTTTGCGATTCTTCCACGTGATGTATGTGTTTGTCAGCGGAGAACAATGTTTACATTTCGAGTTAATTGGATGATCAGGGCCGGTCTCGAGGCCGGTCTCGAAATCGTTTCAATAAGAATTATATTAAATTAGATGAAAGTATTTGTTGTTATAAACAAATAATCGTGTAAAGTATTTATGTTTCAAAATTTTTTGAATGACGCGATATTATACAAAATCCTCACTATAAATAGAAAGATTATTTGATAAATTTTTGTTTTTGTTGTTTTACAGAGCCAAACTTGAAAAAGTTCCGAAAGATATTATACTCACCTGCAAAAAGGGAGAACCTTACCTCACCCGTGGACTGGAAATCTTCGAAAAAGTCAAGGATGAAGCAAATACAGCCCTGCTGTACACGAATACAGGCCATCTCCACAGGTTGTTGGCCTATGCTCACACTCCTGAGAAAAGAGGGGAAATAACGCCCCAAGAAAAGCTACATTACAACAAGGCCTTCGTCAACTACAAGAAAGCATTGCAAGTTTTGGGCGAGAGACGCCATTGTCCCGGGATTTGGGATGCTGTGAGGTGGGAACTGTCCACTGCCTTGTTCAACATGGGCATTATAATGCACGAGAATCCTTCCTCCCACTTGGTGAGAATTGTTTAATGCTGATTTGTTTCAACACATCATATGTTTTTGTTTATATTGACACTGATCTTTTTTATGAATCATTTCAGAATAAGTCCGAGGCCGAAAGAGAAGTCATTGAAACTCTGCAGAAAGCTCTGCAGTACTGTGATTTCGATGAAAACAATCCCAAATACCCGCTGTATCTCTATCGCTCGGCTCTCATACATTACAGAATAGGTTCACTATACCACAGCCACATCTGGTCAGCGCCAAACGATTCCGTTAATAGGAAGAACATCCTTCAGCTGGCGAAAATAAACTACGAGAAAGCCGCCAAGTTATATTTCCAGAGTTCGGATGCCGTCAATTACTTCACCTCGCAGATGCAGAGATTCGCTCTTTCGGAGTACCTAGCTGAAAGTAAGTAGACACTGAACACCTTATGAGATTCGTGTGAAGCTGTTGGAATTGAATTAACAATGAACTTGCCTAACCTGGTTACTACACTAGGCAGTGAATTGAGACAAAAAACGTAACATCTATCGGTTGACAGTTGTATGAACGGAACATATGAGATCCGATAATATTTTGTCCCGTGACATGAATCATCGATGATTGTCGATGAAACATCACTACAATATTGCCATAGTACTAATTAAAACAGTAAAATATAAATCTATTTTGGCTTGTAATCTGTACACTTTTCAAAAAAATGCCGATTTCGTGTCTGAATGAACACTGTAAGACTATTTTTGGCCCATCGCCGGTCAATTATCAATTGCTATATTAATTTTTATTCTATGTTCCGTGCGCTTTTATAACTACTGTATAGTTACAGCCTGGTGTTTCAAACAATTGGACTGATTCGAACAATTGGACTGATTTTTTAGACGAGGATCTGACTATGGAGGGGTACGGGTGACACGGTACAGTGGAAATATTTACCATTACAGGTTCGGTTGTTACAGACATAATGAGACTCGAAACGCCAGACGTCACCCTAAAAGAATCATGCGATGTACAGTACTGATACTTTACAGAATGATCGAAAGCATCACAGCCGTCTTAATTATACGAGCCGTGGTGAGAAAATTGGCAATACCGCACGGTTTGAAGTGGCAACGCCGCAGCGATGAAAATATTTTAGATCGATAGCGCAGAACTAACTTCCCAACAAACCAAATTTTCCAGATAATACTAACTCCCGTTTTCCGTAAATTTTGCAAATTGTTTTGCGACTTTTTTCCTTGTACTGTCTTCGAACATTATATAAATTTCAAGTACTGCAGATTATCAATTTGTTTACATGAAAAAATTACATATTTCACCCCCTACCCTCGCATTATAGTCCATGGTGACGTCTGGCAGACCCAACTCCAACTCTCACTATTTCGATAACAACCGAATCTCTCATGGTTATTAATTTTGACTTTATCTAGTCACTCGTACTATACTCCCTCGGTAGACAGCTCTTGGACCAATTTTTGTGTTTAATTCTTGCATGTCTTGGTTACAGTGTTTTCAATTGTATTTTCAGCTGCAAGTGTTGCATACACCAAAATTAAACACCTTCAGCATTGTTTGGAGATAGTTTTGGAACTGGAAGATATGGTGAATCTTTTGATAGAGAAAAAAGTGGAAATTCAGGAGGATACTGAACAGACTGAAGTTGAAGTAGAAGAAAACAGTACTTTCAAAACATGTTTCGGTTTATTGAAACTAGTTAAAGTTCGTTTGCAGCACATTTTGAAGCTGTTAGTGAAAATTTGCCTTACAAAACCCTCTCCCAGTAAAGACTGTGAAAAGTTGTCAGAACTTTATAAAAGCTGTTATAGGTCGTCCTTCGAACTGAAAGATGGTGTGAAATGTTCGGAACTTTTGGAAAGACTGCAAAAAGTTCTAAAAAAAATTAGAAATGAAGTAGATTTATTTTACAATGATCTTTAAGTATTTTTTTGATATTTACCCAATCATGTTTTCAGCTGGCAAACCATCTTATGTTTCTTACCTTTCACTGTGATAAATAAATGTTTTTAAACAATTTTATATTCATGAATTTGAGTGCTTCACAGTGTTTAACTTCCCAATGGTGGCGCACTTGTCTAGGAGACCAAATAATAAAAATATCCCCATTATCCATCAGAAACAGGAGGTTGCTGGCTGCTGCTCCTCGTAATTCTGATCTCGAATTTGAATTTTTATTTTTTTTATATTGGTTGTTGTCCATCGGGATATATCATGTGCGCCGGAGAAAAAATAGCAAAAACGGCTATTGGGAATGTTGCAACTAGCAATGAAAATTAAAGGGTGTCATATAACTCGGTAATGAAAATCAGTGAGTCGCTTGGAGCGCCACGGCGAATAATAAAATCCGTTCTCTACCCACACGGGCTATGTCTTTGCTTAGACGAGTGTTTATGAGCGAGTATCATTATTATAACTCGCAAACTATTGCAGAAGGGACATATCAATTTTTTTTGTGTATTTCCATTTTAATGGGATTTTTTCATCATCATTGAGATTTCAAATGTATTTCTAGTTTTCTGAATGAAAACAAAATAATTATGTTTTGACTTGTAAACTTAAATTTGAATTTTTGATTGAAGAAAATATTTTTGAATAAACCTTCAAATGTATATAAATGTTTTCGAAAATGTGAAGATTGAATATCAAGTGTGCAAAGTGTTGAACTCGGAAGTCATAAAAATAAAAATCGTCGAATCAATACATCACAAGACCTAAAATTGACGTATTGAAAGTCATCAGAAAAATAAATGTAAACCGAAAACTATCGTTAAAAATAACGTCACCGTTATTCGCCATTTCCGTTATTTTGCTATTACCAATCATAGCAAAATAACGGAAATGGCGAATAACGGTTACGTTATTTTTAACGGAAATGATACAGCATTGGACTGATTATTCGCTTAGCCCCTCCACACTTTCTGGTAGATTCCGATTCTGATCATTTTATATATTACACATTTCCGTTCCACGAATTATACGTTACACTATAAATTGATTTTCGTAAATTTGTTGGTTTTACGTTTTAAGATAGGATTAAATTATGTTTTGATGAAATTTTATTTCGTTAGTTTTTCAAATTTGCCAGTTTTATGTTATGAACAGCTTAGGTTATTGAGTTTTGCGATTACGTTTTCTCATTTCAGTCACTTACTCAACTGAGTATCTCGGAATCTCTAGGCCATTTAATTTTAATGTTATAGTCTAGACATATCCCCGGGTGGTACTGTAGTTTTCCGGATTTCCCTAAAGCAGAAAAATTAATACGCCATAAAAAAATCAGAGTCATCTCTTTTTCTCATTACAAAAAAAAGGCTTAGGGCGAGTTCCCAATGCATCGTTTTTGCTTCTTGCGTTGCGCGTCACGCATTCTGATAGGCGAGTTCCCGACGTTATCAGCCAAATCGCCAATCAGAATGCGTGAAGAAGGCGTGACGGGCGACGCGAAAGGCAAAAACGATGCATTGGGAACTCACCTTTAAACTTTTTTTTTTGTTTGGCATGCTTCTAACGCAACAATTCAGATAGACCAGACTTCATTATATAGGTATTATGCGCATGGACCAATCAGATCAGAACACATGGAAGGTTTATTCAATTTGAATGGTTATTCTGTCTACGTTGATTAGGTCAGGTCAGGTTAGATTGACTTATAAGTTACGAATATTCAACTCTTTTACCTACAAGTATCGAGGGTTTCTAATTACTTAGAATACGATTACCAACACTGGACCTAGAGCCGCTTTCAAACAGCCAACAGTAACTCCGAGTAACTTCGGGTAGCTCCTGAAGTAATCTGATAAAATAAGAAAAATCATGTTCCAATCAAACCCCTTTATAAAGTCAGGTGTAGTTCTGTCCAGGTTCAGTCAGGGGTTAAAATCAACTTATATGCGCATCGGTTTTGACATTTGTACATTGAGTTTGCCGTATGGAAATGTCAAATCCGATACGATAACGATACGGATATTTTTCCCATTCAAAAAGAAAAAATCTAGTGGCAACACTGGTCCTGTCGTCCTGTTCCCAACAATCTCACCACACCACAACCAATCAAATCAAATTATAGAACAACAAAAGCAAAAAAATTGTAATATGTAATATGACTCAATAGAATATCGGAATTATCGATCATTAGTTGTCAAACACGATGTGTAAACTTTCTAATTTGCAACATATAATAATAGTTTATTAAATAACACTAATTATGAATGTGCTGTGATGTGAAACCAAAAATTCTGGATTGTGGAATGGCTAGTAGACGGGATGTTTTGAAAACTTCAATGGATCCTTTGCCAAGTGCCAGTGACCCTTTGAGGGAACTTTTCGAAGCCTGTAAAGTCGGAGACATAACTAGAGTACGAAAACTAGTTACCTCTACAACTGTGAACGCCAGAGATACTGCTGGAAGGAAGTCTACTCCACTTCATTTTGCAGCTGGTATGAGTTCTCTCTTTATTATGAACGAGGAAAATATTTAAATTAATTAATTTTTTTAAATTGTGGGGGGCGCTAAAGCTAATAATGAACAATTCTTGAAGGCTTTAAATAGATGTTCTCAGTTATCAATCTGTGGGAGGAGACTATTAATAGTTGACTGTTATATTTGAAAATTCAATAGTTTTCTTCAAGTTTTTTTTCTAGAGATGTGTATTGAATTTAAGAAAGAACTATGCACATACAGCAAAGAACAAAAACTGTCATCCTGTGAGATAATAATTGATACATTCACAGTTATGGTGCCATGGTTGTTTGGTGAATGATTGTTTTTGCAATTTGCATTCTTACAAAATTTGCAAAACATTCATGCCCATTTATGCACCTCCTACCTAGGAACTAAACTTAAGATTAGCCTACATTTCAACCCAATCTGGTCAAAACAGTTACTGATATTTTATAATTTGTTTCAGGCTATGGTAGACGGGATGTCGTCGAATTTCTTCTCTCAGCAGGTGCCTCTATTCAAGCTCGAGATGATGGAGGTCTCCATCCTTTACACAATGCTTGTTCTTTTGGACATGCTGATGTTGTTAGGTTATTATTAGAGGCAGGAGCCAATCCAAACACTAGAGATAACTGGAACTATACTCCTCTACATGAGGCTGCAATCAAAGGAAAAGTGGATGTTTGTATAGGTAAATGGAGTCTTAAGAAAAATATGTTTCTGTTGATATTATTACAAGTAACAATGAATTTATGTAAAATTTATTTTGTGCATTAATATGTGAATATGAAGAAGTAAAAAAAAAATCAAGAATGAATGTATTGAAGTAACTATATCAAAAGAAATATGAAAATATTTCATGAATCTTTTCAAATATGAGAATAACATATCTTTTCTTGAATTGAAAATTCATAGATGGATTATGATGGATATTAAAAGACTGTACTTGTGCTATTACAAAGTTAGCATTGGTTCAAAATGAGGTTGACTCAAAGACTTAACTTTTAATAAATCATACTGATGAAGATATCATGGTTATCGAAATGCACATCTAGGAATTGAATTACTTGTGTGGTGAAGGAGAACATTATTTTTCGTTCTAATGAAGAATACTAGTTGATTCAGACTGAATCATCAAGACCATCCTTACCCTACTAAAGCTAGAGGTTCACTTACTGGCACCCAATCTACATCAAACCTATGTTTGCCATGAGTAACTTGTACCTCGGAACCAAAATATTCAACAAGTTCAATATTCCTAATAAATATTCGCCAAATATTTCGATATTGAAAGCCAAGACTAAAAAAATGTTCTGCAGAAAAATATCTACACCATTGAAGTGTTTTGATTAATACCTGATGTATTTGTGATTTTATTCGTTTTATATTTTTTTTTAAGCTGTTCTGTTCCCCATTTTATTTATAGTTCAACGTCTTTCTTGTTATCGTGCAATTTTTTTTTCTTTCTGGGATATTGAAAGCTTATATTATTATGCTATCAATAAAGAGGGTTATAACTTCTTTGGGATATTAAAGATTCTTTAATTCCCTCAGTGGAACTAATGAGCCTTGATACATAATTGTAATTATTCTGTACTTATTTTTCAGATGAAATAAATTTGTTCTCATTGATTCATTAATTCAAATCATTTAAACATTATCATTAAGTAAATGAAACTTTGCTTATAAGTTTCTATAACCTTTGGCAATAAAGTATATTTTTACTTTGATTATTCTACCAAGCACGTTGAAAAATATTAAATGTTCTTAGAAATTGATGTTCAAATTGGAACTAAAGTTTTAAAAAAATAATCTGATTTAACAATTCATTATATTGTTAGTTTTTTTGTTTCTTCATCTATTTACGGATTTATTTTGATATTTCTCTAATAAAAACAGCTTATGTTTCTTGGAAATAATAAAGTTATTATTATTTTTTCCATCAGGAATTGACTAGTCAGGCCCTGTCTCCGGATCCCCGATACATCTGGAGGACGCGCTGGTGTGTCATTAACCCCAGTAAACGCTCCCCACGTCCGTGGGGTGAGTGATCACTGGGTCCGAGAATCATGTGCCCTGAGTTGAGTGAACGGAGTGAACCAAGAATTGCGGCCTTCTACATTCTTCCGGCTAGGTTTTCTGCCGCATCACGGCAAGCCGGTATGATTTTCAGATTCGAGAGCAGCGTGTCCATCATTCCGCCAAGTACCCCTAGGATCAGAATCACCATTTTGACAGAATGGTTTGGGTACAGTGTCCGTTTTTCCTCCTCTATTCGGGTGATGTTCGTTTCCCCAGGAGCCGAGAACTCTATGGCGAAAATCGTCCACTTTGATGGTCGAGGTAGAATACATTAGACTTATTGGCTTGTATTTGCCTGAGGGTGGGGAATGAATAGTTCCAGTCGATTCTGCAATTCTCATTCCCCTCAACGGACTCCATATCCCCCGGAGCATAAGGCTTCACCGTTGTCTCGTCTATAACGTACGAGTGTCGTAGGTGGTAGTATAACACTAGCGCCGCGTTGTGCCTGTGGATATAGGCTGAGATCGCATAAGCTGGACAAGCTGACAGCAAATGCATTATGATCTCAGCTGCATTAAGTGTCAGGGACCTCTATATCCATCACGCGACTACGGTAGACGAGGGTGTTGAAGACACTATCTTGGCTTCTTGGCAGGAAATTATGAATCCCTCGGTTTCCGACTCCAGCCCACTTGACCTGTGAAAAGCGAAGGTCAGGTTTCTGGATAAGCCAAGGTCTTCGATGTTCTTGAAGAAGACCCCATGCAATGGCTTATCCCTATGTAGCTGTAGGAGCCTGTCACACTCCGCAGCTTTCACGTGGCCTTTTTGCTGAACGGGTTCCAACTCGGTGATTATTATTATAT
The DNA here is from genome assembly GCA_958502065.1 of Chrysolina americana. Lineage (NCBI taxonomy): Eukaryota > Metazoa > Arthropoda > Insecta > Coleoptera > Chrysomelidae > Chrysolina > Chrysolina americana. The sequence continues at coordinate 80,277,876 of OY293414.1, forward strand.
AAAAAATCTCAAAATATATATATTTTTTTAAGAATTGCAAACAAGTTGGATTTCAACTGTAGCATACTATCATATATCTGTGAAATTGAGCATCATTTTGAATATTGGCCTATTGACTTTTTCAATTTTGAAAACCAACTTATTTTTAATGATATTTTTTGTATTTAATAACCAAATTTAAAAACATGAGTCAAGAGCAAATACTTCCATCCATATATATTCATGAAGGAACAAAAAGTTTATTCTCCAAAATTAATTTCAATAGTTTACTAATGTCATAAAAAGTTTTAGAACAAATCCCATTCAACATCTCCCTCATTAATTCTTATTTATGATAATTAATTTTTTAAATGTGTTAAGTCGTTAATTGATATTGTGTAATTACTTATTAATTGCTGTTTTCTTTCATATTCAAATTGTATTAGGAGAAATAACATTTGAAACTGTGTGAAGATTTTGGAACATTCTTTATGAATTGTAAATGATATTTTTGTTTGAATAGGATATCCTATTTGAATAAAGATTCAATTTAAAATTTCATTTCAATAGTGTTGTTGTTCAAAAGGTTTTTTCCGTTAACCCTTTCAGTGCGCCTGGCGCACATGCGCGACGCAGCGATTCTGCGCGCGGTGCGACTGTCACTCATGTATGCCCTGGGTCTACGTCTAAACAAATGGCCAGTACGTCGCTAGCAGCCTTACAGAGAGGTGTGTTATCGTTGGGAGCGTGTTGTGAAGACCCGATACAATATTATAATTTTGTTTCTTATAGCTTTTATAACAATATGACGTTCCGTTATTTTAAATTTCGGATCTTATTTCCTGTTTTATCAAAAATAAACATTCATATTCTGATTGTTTCATTATTTTTTATGCAAAACAACAAATATATGTATATGACACACATATGTGCCAGGGCGCACTGGGCAACAAATTGGATGCTGAGTGCTGCTGGCACGTATGTATGTCGGGGAAAAAAATACCAACATCGTGTTAATATTAGTTAAACTTCAGCAAATACTGAAATATTGATAATAAAAATTTGATTTTTACTAAAAAAATAAGTGCAGCTCCGGACGAGTTACTCACCATGCCGATCCGCAGCGAAAGGGTTAACCAGCTGTCGTCCGTCCCCCTACGAACGGCAGCTCTCAGAAGTCGAAAATTGTGCGAGCCAAGGATTAACGAGGTCTTACCTTTTAACGTGCGATTCCTAGCACATTTATATTCAATATAGTTTTGAAATTTTTTAATGTAATGGTTTTTATCAACTGGTGAAAGTGATTGATTGATTATATAGCGTTAAAATTCTGAAAACTTCGAAACGTTCTTTTTTAAGTTATGGTAGATTATAGGGATGACTTTTTGAATAAACTACCTACTTCGTTATAGCCCTGCTTCAGCATGGCGCTGACGTGAACATCAGAAACACCGAAGGCAAAACGCCTTTGGAAGTAGCAGACCCTTCTACTAGACCTGTATTGACTGGCGAATATCGTAAAGATGAACTCCTAGAAGCAGCACGTTCAGGGGCCGAAGACAGACTACTGGCCCTTCTTAACCCTCTGAACGTCAACTGCCATGCCAGTGACGGTAGGCGGTCAACTCCGTTGCACTTGGCTTCTGGATACAACAGGAATAGGGTGGTTCAGTTGCTCCTTCAGCAAGGGGCGGATGTTCATGCCAAAGATAAGGGGTGAGTGTTTATTTAAAACCTGTAAAGCTGATATGAACCATTATTTCAATACATTAATTTTTTTAATAATGTTCAACTGAAGACTTATTTTTGATGACATTTTCAGCCAATTCATCAAAGTTATTATCAGGTTTATTTAGCTGTTTAACTATTGTGGGTACTTCCCAATCAAGGCCCAATTTTGTTATAAAATGTGAATAGGTGAAGTATTAGTTTTCACTATTTAGTTGTGGTAGATTGTTTTCCAAAAAATGTTTTTTATCTGTACGTTGATACAATGGAATAGAATAGAATTCCATTCAAATATAACTAGTTTGAAAGCAAAGAATAACATAATAACAACATATACCGGGTGTTCACGGAAGGTGGCTCGCCCCTATAACCTTTTTGACAGTAACGTGCTTTTAACATTTTATAGTGCAATTAGTGCAATGCCTCAGCTAGATAATACAAACCTTGTACGACTTTTTTATGCACACTACTGTACATCAATTTGTTAAAAGGTGAATAAACGGTTCATTTATTATAGTGGCGAAGTTTAAAACTTTTTGCGAGAAATTCACAAGTAAGAATTACACATAAGTCTTATAAATTTTTCCACTTCTAAAAAACCTCAAGATTTCAGAGGTGGGATTTTATGACTCCCCCATAGAACCAGAATCCCATAATTCAATCGAGGGTTTTTATGTTCATGAATGTTTTGAGATACTTGAAGTTTGTATCATTTGTTACTTTTTATAACCATTTTTTGATTTTTTTTTATTCTGTAGGCTATGGATACGTTCAAATAACTAATTTCAGTCCTAAAATGTGTATGTGAAGTTCTATTGTAATATTTGTATTACTATTTTTTTCAAATGGCAACATGGTGGCTCGTCGGGTTAAAAAAAGAGCATTTTAATACGATGGAATTCATTCCGCAGACCATTAGGTTTTGAACAAATTTCCGATAAAATATTTGGAAAAATTACGTTATAACTTTTCGAAAATGAAGCTCCTGTTGAAAATGAAATAATTGAATTGAAACTACCTATTTACATATCTTTAGGGTTCCAGGTGTTTAAAGTTTTAAAGTGATGTCCATCTTGTTGCTGACAAAGGCGAACTTTACTTATTGTTGCTCTTAGATACAACTTTTCTCATCTGTCTTGGTGTAATTCTATTAATAGTCGCCCTTACTTCGTCCTTTAATTCATGTCTTGTGGCAGGAGGTACATCATACATCATAAACCTCTCTACGTAAGGTCGGGTGACCTGAAAAGTTTTTTAGAAAAGAATAAATAAAGGTATAAAGTGAAAATAACCCTATATAACCTCTTGGGCCACTTAACTGGACCCATATTTCCAATCCAGTTTTCGTTGTATTTTAAATGCATATATTCCGTATGTGCGTTAATGATGTGTGGTTGTTTGGTTGTTGATAAAATAATCCAATTCGATCTATTAATGAAACTTCGTCATAGAAATGCTTAATTTTTAAAATCCCAAACCAACTATTGAAACCAAACCGTTCTTGGAAATTTTGTTGCTCCATCAAGTGTAAATTTGCATCGGACCAATATTGCTTATTATTTCTGTTGAAATGTTCCAAGTTTGTGAAACGGTTCTCGTCAGTACTTATACAGAATTTTGTTTGGAAATGTGTCATCCTCCAAGTATTTTCCCTAGAACCAATTGCAATACTCTTGAGTCTCTCTTTTAAAGAGTCAAAGATGGTAAGTAAATGCCTGTGGAATCGGCATAGGAGCAAAGCACTAGTGCCATCTAGCGTTTTTAGTTGTAAATTAAGAGAAACTACGAAAAACTATAGAAGGTTTCTACTTAATACAAAATAGTTCTTTGCAATTTCAACATATTTCACAAACTGAATTATCTCGATTCTCGAATTTCATCACCAAATATAGTTTGTATTTATAGACTATTCCGTTTTTTACACCAGTCAAAAGAACAGATTACGAATAGATATTTTGTTTCCCCTTTGCAGTATTATAATTAAATCGCCACCTATTACTTGGTAGTTTAAACACTGCTCTACGACCTGACTGGGAGTCAAGAGTAGTACTAACGCCATCTACATGTCGTCCCCCATCAGATCCAATCGGTAACCCATATGATTGTCTTACTATCTTGTTACTCTTTATTCAATGGCATTATCGTTTTGGTACATGTTCTGGTGTAGTTGATATTTATCTCTCAAATTTCCCACGTATCACGAACAATTTTTTCCTGATAAAAAATACTTTTTCAAAGTTATTACAAGGTTATATGGAATACAAAGTTGTAGATGATTTATGAGACCAATCAGTACCCGGTTACGTTTATTGCAGAGGTTTGGTTCCACTCCACAATGCTTGTTCCTATGGTCACTTCGAAGTGACGGAAATGCTAATAAAACACGGTGCCAACGTGAACGCCAACGATCTGTGGGCCTTCACCCCCCTTCATGAAGCTGCTTCCAAATCGAGACTAGAGGTCTGTTCCCTGTTGCTCAGCGAGGGTGCCGATCCCCACCAATTGAACTGCCATTCCAAATCCGCCATAGATGTAGCCCCCAGCAGAGAACTACAAGACAGACTCTCATGTGAGTTCAATAACGAAATCAAGCTGGGAATACATTAGTTTATTTAGATTAGTTTTAAAATTTTTTGTGGAATATTTGCTGATTATAAAACTCATTTTTATTATCCCATATTTGGTAAAAATAATTTTTGTTGAAAAGCGATACCCTCCATTTGCAGCGTCACATAAAACTTCAATAGCTCATTTTATTGGTCTAGTATTAGGGTACTTTTAGATTAATTTATTAAATTTTTTATAAAGTTGAGTAGGAGTAAAGGAGAAGTAGGAGTTCGAGGTATTTTTGGCCATTTTCCCTTGTTAATCTCCATAAAAGATTTTAAGGTCAATTCTGCAATTCTGCAATTTTCAATCCACTTCAAGGTCACAGTTGTTCCTCCTGTCATTCTAGTTGAGTCCAGTGTACCAAAGAGAGCGAGCTCCATACAGCATGTAGGAATACAACTCGAATCTGGGGTGAGGTTGTATGCCAACATAGCGGTGGACTATCCGGACGCCCCCACCATCTACACTTGGAGTGGCAACGCTCCTTCAAATATCGACCTGGGGCGGTATCCTCAACTTGCTAGCGAAGCGAGCGATCCCTCAAGATAGCGATTTAATTGTCGGCGATATGCAAATTCTCTATTCCCAACTAGCGCAATTCTCGTTTAGTTCAAACGTGAGTGTAAAGTTACGGCAACAGCACTATAGTCTAGTTCCTAAATTGTAGATAGTGACTCATCGTACATTTTCTGGTTTTTACGGAATTTGATAGTGCGGAGGGGATGTACGAAAGTGGCAAAGTAAAACTTAATTTGAAGTCAAAATACCTAACTAATTTCTGTTCTATTTTTTTACCTGCTTCATATGAATTATGAACCGTATAACCGGTGAGTCACTATCTACAATTTAGGAACTAGACTATAGTTGAGAATCAGGAATTTGCATAAAATCTTTACCTTGAGGGATCGCTCGCTTAGTTGTGTAGCAGGTTGAGAATACCGTCTCTGGTGATAAACAAGAATGTAGTAGATATAACCGAACTCAAGACCGCCTCCGAGTTCATATCAGATCACGATGCTGTATTCTTCTCTGAGAAACAGAACAACGTAAGATAGCTCAACCACTGATTGGAAAGAATACAGGAGGATCCTGAATGAGCGAACGGTGGTCACCCTGTAAATCGCGGAGGTGGACCTGGACCGCGAAACTCGGAGGTGGGTTGAAAATATACAACGGGCTGGGAGGCTACCACCAGGATGAAGAACATGTATCCCCTTCCAGGTTTCATCCTGGATCTGATCAAACTGAACAATAAAGAACGTAAAAAATGGCAAATATTTTTCGCAACCCAGTCAAAAAATCGCAGGGGTGAAAAGTGGAAGAGGAAACTCGAAACACTCAATGCCAACGACGGTTCCCTATGGCAGATGTCGAAACGGCTGCGCAAAGGCATAACGACGTACCGGCTGTGGGAAACAACCAGAGGCAGGCAATGACAAACCAAGGGAAGGCCGAAATGTTCGAGGAGTACTTCCATAGTGCTTTCCGATGCGCCGATGCCACCCCTGAGCACAGGGAGTTGACTGGGGAAGCCAAGCGGTCCAGGGAAACGCCGCAGGTGGAACTGGACACCAGAACCTTCTCGAAGCTGATAAACAAGTGCGGGTAGTTTCAAGAAACCACCAAAAGGCTCCCCAGGAACAAGGCACCGGGAGCGGACGGAGTAGATGCGGCTCTACAGAGGAACCTCCCAAGGAAGTCCCTCGTACAGCTGATATATATTATCAATGGCATACTAAAATGGTAGTACACTATCCAAAGTGCCAAAAACATGCGGAAGATCATCCCCATACTAAAACCAGGGAAACTGGACTCGAGAGTTACCGTTCAATCTTGCTGCTCAGTGCGGTAACCAAGGTTGAGGATAGAATCTTGGTGAAGAAATTCAATGCCCTCGAGGAAGAGCTGAAACTCATCCCAGCGCAGCAGTTCGGCTTCAGGGGGGCCACTCTACGTCCTTCCAGGTGGCGAAGATTGTCTATGGGGGAAGGAAGGCTTCCATCGAGGGCATAATACAGTAATGGTTCTGGTGGAATTCCAAAAGGCATTCGACACGGTCTGGGTCGAGGGCCTCGTCGTTAAGATGCTACGGGCAAGCATGCCTTGCCATATGGAAATACTGTTGAACTCGTACGTGGTCGACAGGACTTTTAAGGTTAGAGTGAATGGAGCTCCACAGTGAGGAAAGCCGGAGCAGGAGTGTCGCAGGGTTCGAGCCTGTCGCCACTGTTGCTCTCGCTATATACGCACGATTTTCCAATGCAAACGGCGATTTACGCCGATCACACGGCCATTTACGCGCAGGCAAACGTCACAAACGAAGCCATCGCGCACGTGAAGAGCCATCTGCAGAGGGAAGTATAAGGCGAAGGACAAGATAGTGATAAACCCGGCCAAGACAGCTTATGAACTTCACCAAGAAAGTGCAGCGTGAAAACGTGGAATTTTCAGCTGGATTCAGGGCTATGGACACCGAGATTACGTAGGCCGAGGCAGTCCGGTACCTGGGGGTACAGCTGGGCAAAAAATTGACCTTTGGTAAACATGTCAGTTTGACAATCCAGCGCGCCGCGGCAGCGGTAGAAAGAATATACCCGCGCATAGCGAGGGATTCCAACCGGAAGATGAAGACGAAAGTGTTGATTTATAAGCAAGTCTTCAGACCAACGATGACAAATTATGCATGTCCAGTGTTCTGCAGCATTCCGAAAACAACTATGATGCGTTTGGAAGTGATGCAGAACAAAATAATCCGTATCGTCACCAACGGTGACGAATACATTCGGCTGGACTCAATGAGGGAGCTAGCCGATATTCCGAAAATCGAAGAATTTATCCTTGGAAGTGAGTTGACCAGGAATATGACGACCAATGTCCGTGGGCAACAAACAACCGAAACACAGGCTCATATACAAGAAGTTAGTTATATTCCATGAAAATCCAGAGGAGAGAACAGCTCATTCTAGAATGAATGTTTAAACCGGGTTTTTTCTCATTGCTTTTCCTGGATGTCAAGGAAAACTCGACAATAGATGCTCCTAATACTCTGATGCTTTACTTTATAACTTTAAGGAAGCAGGAAAGTTAACCCGAGCAGTGACATGGCCTGCGCAAACAGGCGCAGTATGTTACAGTTACGCTTAGCGCAATATGTTTTGGTATGATGTTATATGTCACAGAAAAAAATTACAGATGACAGGAGGGAAAAGTGTAACCTTGAAGTGGACTGAAAATTACAGAATCGGCCTTGAATTCTCTTGTGGAGATTAACGTGGGAAAATGGGGGAAAATATCTCGAACTACTGAAGCTCCATTACGAAGTTATGCTACAATGTAAAGCACAACAGCATGATTTTGGAAAAATACTCGGAATGGGCGTTACTTTTTTAATAAAGTTAGGATAGAATCGGCGGAAAGTTTTACATGGGGAAAAACATTTATTGTCGAAATGTTTTGAATATAATTCAGTGTGGATATTCTCTTTCAGATGAATACAAAGGTCACCTACTTCTGGATGCGGCTCGCCAGGCGGATACTACCAAACTGAAAAAATATCTCGCCGCCGACATCATCAATTTCAAACACCCCTATTCGGGCGATACTGCCCTGCATATCGCCATCGCCTCGCTCTACCCGAAACGAAAACAAATAATAGAAACGCTCATTCGCAAAGGGGCACATCTCAACGAGAAAAACAAAGACTTTCTGACGCCGCTACATGTGGCGGCGGACAATTCCCATTACGATCTCATGGACGTGTTGTTGAGACACGGCGCCAAAGTAAACGCGCTCGACGGTTTGGGCCAGACGGCCCTGCACAGGTGCGCCAGGGAGGACAACGTACAGGCGTGCAGGATTCTGCTGAGCTATAACGTCGACGCGAGCATACTTTCTTTGCAAGGGTATACCGCTGCGCAGGTGGCGTCCGAGAATGTTTTGAAGATTTTGCAGAGTAAGTTTAGCTATCTAACAAGCTCACATTCTCATAGAAATTTTCCAAAAATCGGAAGATACATACTTCAGCTGAATCAATCATTTGAATTTGTCTATCGTCATTGGTGACTTCCTAGTCGGTCATAGTCTAGATATTTCGGCGACAACTTACTGCCGTAGATACAGGATGTAATCTATCCTCAGTAAATGATGGGTGTATAATGTTATTTTATAACTAATTACAGAGGTTAAAAATTCAAAACAAAAATTGAAAAAATTGAATTTGCTCTTTAAATCTCGTCGACATTATGGGATTCGCTGTCCGTCGAACCTACTACATACTAGAATTACAAAAAAGCCATTTCATTTCTCTCTCTATGTATTTTGTTCTGGACTGCCTTAGGATCACTGTTCAGTCACGATATCCGACGATACGATGATCCGATAGTATTACCTCCGGGTTTCTATTGGTTAATTTCAAATAATCAACCAATATTAACACTTTCGGTTCATCGTATCGGCGGATATCGTGACTAACCAGTGAGTCATAGACCAACTGAGGCATGGTTAATTACAGTTCTCGCGCGTTGAATTCGTCTACTGTCCTCCCTGATCCAGTCAACTGAGGTTCGGCGGCAGCGGTCCACAAAATATCAGCGAATGTTAGAAACCAATTCTATTTTTTTTATTGAACAGCTGTAATTCGTTATAATATGGTAGTATACACCCGTCATTTAACAAATTTAATGTTTGCATATGTATTTATGTGTATTTAATAATTTTTTTTTTATTTTTCATAAATAAATATGTTTGTTGTATGTATACAATTATTATTATAAGATATAAATCTTTGAAAAGGTTTGACAAACAGCTGATTAAAAAAAATTCCGCATTGAGCAGTCCAGCTGCTCCATTCTAAAACCCAGTATGTACAGAAAACAAAATTGGGAGAAAAACGAGTTTTAGTGTTTTTGTTTGGCGTTGAAGAGGTTGCACATACTAGGTTAGTAGTATGTCTATCTCTGAAATTAGTACAGCTATCAACAAACAGGTCGGATTGAAAGATGCGCCTAAACACAGTATATCCAAAAATATTGAAATTTCTGATAAAATGTTGGATACTGTGTTTTAGAATGGAGCAGCAGAGTCCGTCTGGACATGATGGAAATTCTTCGTTCATATCACTTTCCATTCTTTCAATAGTGTTTGCGAAGTTCGTTGTATTCGCCACACTTTTATTTAGACTTCATAAAAATTCTTCGTCCACAACAGAGTTTCGGAAGTGTGGTGAATGAAATTCAACACAATTTCAACTGTACTTGATGAAAATTCTGCCGTCACAACATCCTCCATCCATTGGAAAGTGTTGCAAGTTTGATCATTGTGGAGAGTGTTGCCAATTGTCTCAGTTTGAATGATACCACCCTTTCGAGTTGACTTGGGTAGAGATTCTTCACGCACAACACTTTTCATCCTTAGATGCAAATTTTCTCATTTTGGAAAGTATAGTCAATAAAATGAATGAGATATTTTTCGTTCATAACACCTTCCATCTATTGGAAAGTTTTGCGAATACCCTCATTTTGGGAAGTGAGTTGATTTGCCGCTTTAAGCAGCACATACCACCAATATATTCTGCTTGCAAAAGATACTACGAAGTTTGCTCTCTTACTGATGTTTATCTTTGTCAATTCAAAAATGAAATCAAAACACTTTTACTTTAAAAGCGATAACAATATATTTTTTTCTAAAGGTGCGTATTCACTTGCAACAAAACACTCCGAACGAACCAAACGCGCCGCGCTGTAACAATTTTGTCTTGTCAATACGTTGCGCAGAACCGAACCGAATGCGCCAAACATTTCCCGAGGTTTGTCGGTAAACGCGATTTGCACAAAGGGAATTATTCTTTCGCCGGTGTTCAGTGGATACGGATGTTCGGTGCGCTTGTCGTGTTTGTAGCGTTCGTTCGTTGTCTGAAAAGCAAAGAAAATGGACTGGAGCAGGGAAAATGCCTAGAACTGATTGACCAATTTGAACTGCAACCTGTATTATGGGATCCTACGAAATGAAGTGTCTTTCTTGGCTATTCTAGGACCTACTAGACATATTAGATTCTCAAAATCTTCTGCAGCCATCCTCGTAAAATTTTTGATATGCATATAATCCAGGTCACTGAATATGGCCATAATTTTTCGTCGCAAAAAGAGGCGTCTTGCCCACATTTTTATTTATTTATTTTTTTCTCTCCTTTTTTTAACGCTTGTTAGCGCATCTATAATTAAAAAAGCACCAGCGGCTACTATCACATCGTCTGCATCCATGTCGACGAACACACAAACAACACTGATTACGGGTGGGAACGCAGCGAATACCGCAAACTCTTCAAACAGTCCGAATTTTTGCGTAAAATATTTTGTTGCAATCGGTTCAGCGCGCGCGGCGCGTTTGGTTCGTTCGGAGTGATCTGTTGCAAGTGAATACGCACCTTTATAATTCTCTTCATTGATTCTCATTGCTTATTCTTTTTCATTATCTTTATACTCTTGTTGAAATGTAAATAAATGATTTATTTTATTTTATTAACCCAACCCACTTTCAGATCCTCCTGCAGGTAGTGCAGATGTCGATTGTCAAATTCTCGAAGCCGCCAAATCCGGAGATTTAGAACAAGTCCAGAGGTTACTCGGGTCATTTCCTCATATAGTCAATTGCAGAGATTTAGATGGAAGACATTCAACTCCCTTACACTTTGCTTCAGGTTACAACAGGGTGTCTGTAGTGGAGTTTTTGCTACAACAGGGTGCCGACGTTCACGCCAAAGATAAAGGGTAAGTGTATCTAAACTCAAAGCTAAAACGGAGTTTATATAATCAGAAAAGTAATAATTGAACATATACTTGGACTCTGGTTTGAATTATGATGTGTCAACTTCGTATTTTCAGTGGCTTAGTTCCTCTGCACAATGCCTGTTCCTATGGACACTATGAAGTGACCGAACTGCTCGTAAAACATGGTGCAACTGTTAATGTAGCAGATTTATGGAAATTCACCCCACTGCACGAAGCAGCTGCCAAGGGAAAATACGAGATTGTCAAACTGTTGCTCAAGGTTAGTATCAGACACTTTTTTAATGATTCAATGAGAGATAGTTCGTTGTAACACGATTCACAGTTGACTTCACGTTGTTGATTATATTGAAATTTTGTTCAATAGTGGGAAAAAAATGTTTACAGTTTTCAAATGGTATCAGTAGCAAATATTAAAATCAACATATCCAAATCTATCATTAAACCTAAAAAATATACAGAAAAGTATTATTATTATTTTTATAGTTTTCATTTTTGAATGAGTAGTTGATGTTTCACAGCTTTCGAAATTTCTTCATAGCAATAGATATTAATGAGTTGACTGGAATAAATGGAAATGAGATCACTTACAACTTGATCATGGTGTACCTCAAGGCTCCATACTTGGACCATATCTGTCCCCAGTATACATAAACGACTTATGTCAGTCTATTGCACCGATAAAATGACCCCTTTTTATTTTATTATGAATCACCATCAATGTAATCTAATGTTATATTTTTTTATTGACATTTTTTATACTTTCATTATTTTTTATCAATATCGCTGATATCTTAACATGTTACATATCGACACTTCAATGTGTTATCACCTTATTGCATGAAGATCCCATAAATATGAGGTGTTCAATTGATGATATATTTATTTTTTGGAAATTCATGATGAATATAGGATAGAGAAGATAATATTAACTTTATTATTCCCAAGAAACATAGGCTGCTTATAATAGGGAAATATCAAAATAAATTCGTAAGTAATAGTAATCACTTTAGTTTGATTTCCACTACGATCTTTTGTTTCAACCGGTTTCGGTTTGTTAAACCATTAGCGAGTAAAGTATATTTTTAGATCAGGTCTTCATTATACAGGGTGTTCCAAATTAAGTCGGCACCATTGCCAACTCCGTTATTATTGATGCTACGAATTCGGTTAAATGGGAAAACTAGTAGCATTTTTAATGGCCTTATCGATGCCGAAACCAAACAAAAATTGACAATCGCGTTTTCAGAATATTTCATAAAATGATATTTCTTTCAATGGAACACCCTATATTTTTTCATGCCTTTCGATTCGTAATATCATTCTCAACAACAAAGCTCATATCACCTTTATTCCTAAAGTGGAAAATGAGCGACTTGTGTGGAAATATTTCTTTCCTTCACTAGTACAAAAAATTTCTTTGTTTTGGCCAATAAAACCTCATGATTGTCCAAACACCCAATTTTGGTACTACGAATGACAATATTTTGTTACTAATAGCAAAATGAAACAGTAAAAAGAAGAAATTGCTCTGAACTCGTGAAACCCGTGATCATCATGTCGCACCACTCAATTGACACTGAGCTATTTGGTATTAATGTACATCTTGAAGCCATTCCGCTACCCGCATTTATTTTGTGAATCAAAATATGTCTGCTGTAATTATAACTTTGAAGCCGTTTTTATACAGAACAGAAAATACTGGAGGGTCATATGAATGTGGTTGGAAAAAATGTGTTCGATTCGATAAAACATAATTATTTTGAGCAATCAAGTTGCCTTGAAACTTTGTTGAAATACTATTTGTCAAATATTCTCAAGTATATCATGACAATGTCATAAATTATTGTAACTGTCAACTACTGTTCGACTATTTTTCGAAATGCCGTTTTCCCATCAAGAAAATTGTGATATGTTAGAATCCTACTTGGTTTGACAGAAAAATAGCGTAAGAGCACTCCAACACTATAGCAGTTCGTTCCCCGATCGTGAATGACCTAATCGGCGTTTTTTTGCTGTGCTTCATCGTCGATTCAGGAACAATGAAAAAGTTTTTAAGAAGAGGAGAACTAAAAAACGTTTTGTAATATCTGAAGATACAGATATTGACTTTTTATCCTACTCTGAGGTATATCTAAATAATTCCATCAGAGATTTATCTAGAGAAATAGCTGTTCCACTGTCTGGTATTCAACGAATTCTGAAGAAACATAAGATTTCTCCTTATAAGTTAAGACCAGTGCAAACACTAGAACCTGGTGATCCTGAGAGACAATTGGGTTTTTTTTGGTGGTTTATGAATAAATGCAGACAAGATCCAAACTTCTATAGAAATATTATATGGAGCGATGAGGCAAATTTTTCAAATCGTGGGATGTATAATACAAAGAATTTTCATTATTGGAGTAGACATAATCCATTTCTAGACCATCCCCACAATCCGCAAAGACGATTTAGTATTAATGTTTGGTGTGATCTATTTAGAGGCAGAATTATCGGTCCATTTTTCTACCATGGTTCTTTGAACGGACCCTGTTACATTAATTCATTAACAAGACTGTTGAAAGAGATTTTTTGATGTACTTGATCTGGAGCACCAGCACATAATGTCAGTGGCGAAAAAAGAATGTTGCGAGGCTGTTTTGGTAACAGATGGATTGCAACAAATGGTCCTGTTAAGTGGCCCCTCGTTCACCAGACATGACACCTCTAGATTTTTGGTGATTTCTGAAAAATGAGGTGTACAAAATGAAACATTAAAATGTAGATGAACTGAAAAATTAAATTGAAACTATAATTAATAGAATTGATGGCCGAACTGTGTTGAATGCCACACGTAGTGTCAATAGAAGGGCCCAAATATGTGTTCAACAAGAAGGCGGTGTTTTTGAACATTTACTTGATATTTTATAACGCTTTATCAAATCCGTTTGTTATAAATGTTTCCTATTGATAAAACTGTCTTATTTTCACCTTTACGAAAAAGAAAAAAACAAAAAAAAAAGGATTTGTTGTTGAGAATGTTATTACGAATCGAAATGCATGAAAAAATATAGGGTGTTCGATTGAAAGAAATATCATTTTATAAAATATTCTGAAAACACGACTGTCAATTTTTTTGTTTGTTTTCGGCATCGAGGAGGCCATTAAAAATGTTACTAGGTTGCCCATCCAAACAAATTCGTAGCATCAATAATAACGGATTTGGCAATGGTGCCGACTTAATTTGGAACACCCTGTATATAGATAAAATACAGTGATTATGTTCGCTAGGTAGAAACAATTAAACCTTACCTGAGACAACAAAAAAAAATTGTACCTGAAATAGAGTAGAATCCAAAATAATTAGTGAAGTAGGATGGCTAGTTATTTAAATTCATAATAGGAGAGCTGTTCAGTTATTTTTTCTAGTAAATGACGTTATCATGTAAAATTTTGAAAGATAGTTTTTAATAGAAAATGGGGTATTGGACGCCTATGGTGTCACTGATTGAGAACAAAAGAAGTTTTCCCCTTCACCACACGAGTAATTTCATTCCTAGATGCGTTTTTTGTTAACCTTACTAAACTGAGAATTAGTACCAATTATTATTATTTAAATCTATCCAATTGTTATGATTAAAATAATATGAAACAGGAGTGAATCCTAACTCGCAAACAAACCTATGGTCAGGGATAATTACAACTAAATTAAAATGTTATTAATTACTTTATCAGTAGCAACTCAAATAGTTTTGAATGTAATGGACCATCATCGTTATTAAGCAAGGGCCTATTTGAACCGTTCTAGTATATAGCAATAATTTCATAACAATCCAATTTTCTATAATCATTTACGGGTTTTACTAATTTTAAATTTTGAATATTGATTTTATGATGAGTTTCTAGTAAATGATTAGAAACACTCGACTTATTTTTTCATGAACATTTAGACCATGCTAAATAGCCATCCCTCAGACACCTACTTCACTAATTATTTCGGATTCTACTCGAAATCGTTTTGATATAAATTGTTTATGAAATTACAGGTATATTTTTTTTTGTTATCTCAGGTAAGGTTTCATTGTTCCTATCTAGCCAACATAATAACTGTATTTTTACTACTCATGTATTTGAAAATGATAATTCTTCAACCGGATACCCTACATGAAAGTGATAGTTTTTCACTCCGGAGATGAAAATGAAGCAAATGAACATTATCATGCGACCTGATGGGAATGTACTAATTACAATTTGATGGATTTTTGACACTAATGACAGTTAATCTCACTATTTGGCACTTGAATCAGTCAAACTGGCGAAATCAGAAATTGCACCACTAACAAGTAAATTAATAAATATAACCTTCCTAACAGGCACAGTGCCTGACAAATCTAAAATTGCTAAATTTAAACCAATATTTAAATCAGGTAAAAAAGAACTAATGGCAAATTATAGGCCTATCTCAATCCTTTCTGTATTAACAAAAATTATTGCAAAGGCGGTTCATTGTAGATTGTTGGAATTTTCGTTTATTTAGAAAAATAATGTAGTTCACAAAAGACTATGTGGGGTTCCACAAGGATCAATTTTGAGGCCTATTCTTTTTCTTGTAAATATAAATTCCGTAGCTAATTTGGATTTGACGGGAAAAATCAAAATGTTTGCATATGACATAACAATAATTTACAGTGAAAGAAATTTGCGTGAAATTAAAAGTAACATGACAAGTGATCTTGAAAAATTATCATCATGGTTTATATCACATAAACTAAAATTGAATTTTGTAAAATCCTCGTTCATGTTCGTCACAAAAAAGTCTTTCAATAATAACTTGAAAGATCCTATTGGATTGAATAATGGAAGTATACAATACTCTTCCACATTAAAATTTCTGGGACTTTATGTAGATAAAAATTTATCGTGGTCAAAACATATTCAGGTTTTGAGAAAACAGATATCTCCAATTATTGGAATTATTTTCAAGATAAGACATTTTTTCCAACTCAAACGTCTGAAGAGCATTTATTTTTCGTTAGTTTATTCCAAATTGCAATACATCATTTCTGTATGGGGTGCAGCAACAAATCCATTGCTAAGACCACTAAAGACGCTTCAGAATAAAATTATTAAACGATATTCAAACTTGACTATTATGAGTCAACTGCTAATTTGTATAAACCAAATAAGCTTCTAGACATTCATTCATTATATAAAATGAAATTGTGTACATTCATTCATTTAGTTAAAAATAATATGAAACATTCTAATTTAATATTCAAAGTTAATAGTGATCAACATAATTATTCAATCAGATATTCCAATAATATAGCAATTCATAAAACTAAGACAAATATTGGTCAAAATCAATTCTATGCAATAGAATACAATTTTACAATGAATTACCCAATCATTTGAAAAAATATGGTAAAATACGATTTAAAATTAATTTGAAAAAAAATTGATCGATTGAGTTGAAAACAAATGAATATTTTCTGATTCCACCATTTTTAGTTTTTTATAAACTTGTGATACTTCTTGTTAAATTCCATCAATTGTTTGATTTTTCCTTTTTATGTATTTATTGCCATTATTCAGTGTATGTATTATTATTATTTTTATCCCTCTATAAACAGAAATGTTTCTTGGGATCAATAAAGTAAATAAATAACTTCGTTTGACAGTTTATAAACATTTTCACGATTATATTTGAACTTTTCTCTATAACTATTATAATAATTAATATGGACTCTGATAGTAAAGCTCCAGTATTTTATAAACTACATCTATCGTAGAAAAAATAGCATTTCATATTCGAGATGAAATACGTTTTTTTTGGTTCGTGAGATTGCCACACTTACTCCGCTTCGCTTCACTCGTGGACAAACTCCAACCTCCCAAAAAAAAACAGTATTTTCATCTCTTGTTGGAAAGTGTATTATTATCTATATATAACTAGCAGACCCGGCCACGCGTTGCTGTGGCTAAGGTTTTTATTATATTACATAGTAGTAAATTATTCAAGGGAAACGGTAGGAGAACACCAGTCATGGGGACTACCATGCTTTTTTACACAGATGCCGTTTGTTAAAATACATGGCGACCGCCATCATTGATTTTCTACTACCGTTGATATTGATTCTGGAGCCTTGAGTACCTCATAATCATCAAAATACATATATCGTTCATCGTGATTTGATGTATAGCAAATATATAATAATAAAATATATAATAATATAACTACGTGGTAATACTTACATGTATATACTTTAATTAAAGATTGTTAAATAATGAAGCACTAATAATTAAAAAGCAAGAAGGATTCAACTGTATTACTTTTACTATAATATGAATTCAATTTATAATTCAGTCTAAATAAAACATGGCCGGCTATGGTAATACCAAAAATTAAGAACGTAAGAACAATTGAACTTCACTGTATTGCGTTTACTACGAAATAAATTTAAGTTATACTTTAGCCTCAGCAACACGTGGTGGTTATGCCATTAAATTGTAACTTATGTGAAACGTTAGTACTTTTAACACTGCGCCATCTGTTAGAATACTTACTCAATCCAGTCAGCAGATAACGCCATCTGTTAGAATCGTTTGGGACTGACAGATAATTGTGACTGTCGAATAATAAACAAATAATGCTTAGTAGACGATAGTGTGGAAACTACGAAGCATCGCACAAAGAGGAGACCGAGAACGTGTAATATGTTCTGTCTCACTCTCTCGCCATCAACAAATAATTTGCAATAAAATAATATTGCGGCTGTAAATTGAGATGTGAGCTATGCTATCTGTTAAGTTAGATCGAACTGCACACGGTGTGCAAATTTGATTGAAATCGGTTAAGTAGTTTGGGAGTCTATAGCGGACAAACAACGTGACACGTAATTTATATATATTAAGATGAAGACCTGATGTAAGAATATAGTTTACTTGATAATGGTTTAACAAACCGAAACAGGCCGTAACAATAAAAAATCGTAATGGAAATTAGATAAAAGTTATTACTATCTTCTCTATCCTACATTCGAAAAATATGAATTGAACCAATTCACGATGGTTTTTCTAATTCCATACCTTCCAAGTTTGTTGTATTATTCAGTGTTCCAAGGAGTATTCCTTTAATTTGAATTGACGGCAGCCAAGTACTGTAAGGCGTATAATTTTTTATAGTTCCTGACTGACTCTCTTTTTAGCATGGGGCAGATCCTACCAAAAAAAACAGAGATGGGGCCACCCCTCTGGATCTCGTGAGGGAAGGCGATCAAGATGTGGCTGATTTACTAAGAGGCAACTCCGCCTTATTAGATGCGGCAAAGAAAGGCAATTTAGCGAGAGTGCAAAGACTGGTATCTGTAGAAAATATCAATTGTAGAGACGCGCAGGGTAGAAATTCGACTCCGCTGCATCTGGCAGGTAAAACTAAAGCCATGCCTGGATGATGTGGAGTCTTTAGCTTTTCTTCTATTTTTCAGCCGGCTATAATAACGTAGAAGTGGCCGATTTTCTCCTGGAAAACGGAGCTGATGTTAACGCTCAAGACAAAGGTGGATTGATACCGTTGCATAACGCTTCAAGTTATGGTCACTTGGATATTGCGGCCTTATTGATAAAGTATAATACTGTCGTGAATGCCACCGACAAATGGGGTTTCACTCCCTTGCATGAAGCTGCACAGAAAGGACGGACCCAACTTTGTGCCCTACTGGTGAGCGTCGAGTCTAATAATGTTTCCCCACTATGGGCACATTTAGTACATTTTGACAGTCAAATAGTGCATATTATTGAAAGTATTAATGAAAAAGGAAAATAGTTAAAATTAGCAATTTACAAAAAAATACATTACCTACATTACTAAGCAACCCAAAGGAGTTCTTGTAGAAACTTTGCTAAGAATATTACAGGTATAACTCAACGGTTGAAGAGGATATAAGTTGTTTTCTCTCTGAGGCTTGCCAACGAATATGCCCCTATTGTATAGTCATATGTATAAGTCCGGATTGTTTTCAATCAAAGCAATGTCATCCCTTTTTTTTCATCACGAGCCTTCAAGTTTAACTAGAAAGAGAAAGCTAATCCACATTTTTGCATTTAGTTTCATTTGTCATTTTTCTGTCTGATGTGCTATGAGCTTATTTTTTATTTCTATTCAATTACAGACACCGCCACTTCATTGATATTGAATATTTTGTACATAATTAGTGAATTTTGCTATAAACACTCTTGGCTAGTAGTTAAACACTTTTACTTTGTTTTATATCTTCATGTTCAATATTTATTACGTTTGAGTTGGTATCTTTGTACAAATCCTAAATTATAAAGTAATAAATCGTCAGGTGACAAAAAGAACTCACTAAGTACTATATTTGAACAATTGAGATAATTAATTGATGAAATAATATAATTATTGTAACTGTTGTGATGCGGTTGTCGTAGATAATAAATTTTTTCACGAAAACCTGATACCATTTCGTTAAGGGGGTTTAATAAACAGTTTTTTTTGTATGCGGTCATTCTTGAATTTATACTTAAATACTGTGATAGATACCCTTGACAAGTTGTATAATTTTTTTTGGTAAATAATTTACTATTCAACTTCTAATGATTATCAAATATACTACATACATATTTAAACTCAGTTCAATTTTAATTTGTTCACGTTAAGGTATTCTTTATCTCTATTTAAAGAATTATTGATCTTTTGTACTGCATCTATTAAATATTTATCGGTAAATGATGTTCATTCTGAGGTGTTAAAATGAAATATCTAACAATTTCCAGATACATGTGAGTCTGAAGGTGGAAAAATTCACATAGTTCAAGATCTTACACATGTTTCGCCGCCGAAGTTTACTGTGTTACTATTTTCACTCGGGTTTGAAGACCGTCGTTTTTTGGAATTTCTTTCTGATGTTTCGCTAGCGCGAGTGGCTAGCTTCATGGATAATCTCCGGAAATTGAAGATTCCGTATGCGGAGATGGTATTTATTCATTCGGGTTCTGCTAAGCGCTAATTACCGTATCTGTGGAATAGGTACATTTTCAATAACATCAGTTGAGCCCTCTCTACCTGCTGTCTTAATGTCCTAGTTTTCCTTTGCAATTTTAGAATTTCTAAGAATGGGATTCCATATTCGGTTGAGGTTCATACATTCTTCTTTTCTGCTGAGATTCCCAGTGTGTTTGTGAATCTATGTTGCCTCCCGTTCAAGTCGGCTATGGTATCCCTGGTTGGGGGCAAGAAGTTTCACGTCCTCAAATATATAACCCCATTCTTAGAAATTCTAAAATAGCAAAGGAAACCTACGACATTAAGACAGCGGGTAGAAAGGGGTTAACTGATGTTATCGAAAATTTACCTAATCCAGATACGGT
Source organism: Chrysolina americana (assembly GCA_958502065.1). Lineage (NCBI taxonomy): Eukaryota > Metazoa > Arthropoda > Insecta > Coleoptera > Chrysomelidae > Chrysolina > Chrysolina americana. Next base: position 80,298,344 of record OY293414.1, read on the forward strand.
AATTAGCGCACAGAAGTATCTGAGACAGAATGTTATTGAAAATGTACCCAATCTTCGCAGACTAAATCTTCAATAATCGGAGATTATCCACGATGTATAATCAATCCTCTGAAGAAACTAGCCACTCGCGCCAGCGAAACGTCAGGAAGAAATTCCAAAAAACGACGGCCTTCAAACCCGATTTTAAAAAGTGATATTCTAAGGTGTCATCTGTAAGTAGGTATAAATAGTCAAATTCGTTGAATTAATTCATATCATTCATATATAAAATGAACAATAATTGACCCAAAATGATTACTTGAGGGATTCCGTGTTGTACTTCTAAACTGAGAATAAATTGCAAATTTTTGTATGTTATATTCTATTTGTAAGATAACTTGCTAATCTTCTCAGTTCTTTTTCTCTTATGCCAAGAAGTTCTAGTTTTTTAAGTATCGTGATTTATAGCTCAAAATACTCTTCTCTTCTAAAATCCAAAATACTGCTACAATGGTCATATTTTTCTTCTATTCGGTAACTGAGTGACTGACTGACTCAAATGTATTATCTATAAAAAGTATGTTATTTTCACAAGGCTTCGAAATCCTTTCACAATTTATATTATTTTCATTATAATAGCTGTTATAGCTAAATACTATTTCTATTATACTGTCCTATTTTTGTGAATAATACTACATTTTTCAACATGAGATGAAAATACTTTTTTTTATTAATTATAGTTATAGAGAGAACTTTAAATTTAATCGTGAAAATGATTATAAACTGTCAAACGAAGTGACGTTCGTTTGCTGATTCAAGTGCCAAGTAGTGAGATTAACTGTCATTAGTGTCAAAAATCCATCATATCGTTTTTAAGTATATTCCCATCGGGTCGCATGATAATGTTCATTTTCATCTCTAGAGTGAAAAACTATCACTTTCATGGTATCCGGTTGAAAAATTATCATTTTCGTATGCATGAGGTTATTGTTATTGTATCTTTTTCGGTTGAATACTTTTAGAGTGGTGGTTAGCTCATTTTATTTGTAAAATTTTCCTTTCAGTTGGCCCACGGGGCGGACCCCTTCCTGAAAAACCAAGAGGGCCAGACGCCGGTAGACCTGGCGACTGCCGACGACGTTCGATGCCTACTCCAAGACGCCATGGCATCCCAACAAGGTGTCCCGACAACTTCCGCGTTCCATTCTCGTCCTCCATCCATAGCTCTGTCGCACACCCCTAGTCCTCCGATACCGTCCACGAATACGGAAACGGTAATAATGCCTTCCGGCACTTCGGTGCAACTGTTGATTCCCATCGGTAGCCGAAACAGCGTGTCCATGAGTGCCGCGGATGGTTGTTGTTCGTCATCTGTCAAAGTTGAAGGCAGCGGGGATGGAGAGGTAGACGGGATATCTTCCGTATCGAACTTTTTGGCTAGCCTCAATCTCGAGCATTTGTTGGATATTTTCGAAAGGGAACAGATCACTTTGGATATATTGGCGGAGATGTCACACGAAGATCTCAAGCAAATCGGTATTTCTGCGTATGGGTTCAGGCATAAATTGATCAAAGGTAAGGATTACTGCAAAAATAATAATACAGCTTTTCTTAATGTCATAAAAAATTACACATCTGAAATTTTTCTTCAGAATTACAAGCTATTCATCAGTACAGCAGTAAAATACGCAATATTAGTTATTATTATTGGGAATTCAACATAAGGGGAACTTTTTCTGGTGTCGATTTTTGAAACTATTTCCCAGTACATCGTAATTATTATTTTTTTAGTCGAAATTCCTATTATACTAGGCATTGTTTATGCAAATTCTTGAATTTGTGGAGATTATTGAAATTCTGGTACATACAAACCAGAAAGTCTTATCTCTTACTCCTTCAAGTATAGTAAGCTCGGGTAAGTGTGAATTTGGGGCAAGTGTGAGTTTGCTCGCTATCGTCGCTAAACCGGGCGACAGCCCAATGCCATCTATTGACGAAAAGCCTACACTTATAATGAATCCAGAACCATCATATAAAATACCAAAGAGATCTTGTGAAATCCAAATATTTTCCCCAATTTTCTAACCTACAATTCATCAACCCGGACGAGTATAACGAATTTATTTCAAGCTTTGAGTGTATTGTTAAAATCTAAGGTAAGAATCCATTTTATACACTTTTCTTCTGCCTAAACAATGAATCTGACTATAGATTGCCGTTTTTTCATGAAGTTGTTTTTTTTTTACATTTTTCCATTGCATGTCACACTTACCCCGAAATTAAATGTTATTGGGGATAGTGTGATCTGTCGGGGTAAGTGTGAACCTGGTTCATTTGGCCAATCTAAACAGTTATATTTTCTCAGCTATAGTACGATATTATATACGGAAATCTCAAAGAGCCAAACAATATACCTGGCCAGATGTGGAAGACATTGATACACTTTCTGAGGATGAAATAACAACTGTGCTTCCATCACCACTCGTCAGAAGATGGGGATCAATGAAATTCTCATTCGATTTCTACCTGTAAATTTTCCTTTTCAACAAATGTTCACTTTCACGATAATATTTTGTTTTTTTTCCAATGGGGCATTTCAAATTCAATATTAAACAGTTCCTAACTATGTTTTGGAATAAAGATATCTTGAAACAAATAAATTGTGGTGAAAGTTCCTTTACTGTTTACTCACACCTGCCCCAAAGAGAGATTTACGTGCATTAATATCTTTAAATTTGGCCAGAATCACACTTGCCCCAAATTTCCGGGGAAGTCTGACCTATGGAGATGTATATCTGAATATATAAACAAAATCCATAGAATACGATTTTCAACAGTTTTCTGTGGCGTATTACAAAGACTGACCTTCGAAGTAAATACCTACAAAATTTCAATGTTATATTAGTTCAGGTTTATCAGGACTAAATTCAATTCGAACTAATGAAAATCACGGTCACACTTACCCGCGCTTACCTTAGTATTGGTTTCTTTTTGTCAAAGCAACACCACTCAAAGGTTCACAAAAAGCATACTCCTGGGATTTTCAACAAGCCCGACATCAGGAACATAGACTAAATTAAACAAGATATTTTATTGAATTTTTATTTAAATTAATTTCACTTGAGCCAAATTGAAAGATTTAAGATGATTTTAGATGTGCTGAAAACGCTTTCTCACATCAAATAGTTTTATATTCGTATTGAAAAATAAATAAGTTGATTGAACTTAAAGAAATCAAATCTGGTCCTACATATTTATCCGTATTTCACAAGGTATGGAACGTCTTGTGGCAAGTTGTGGAGGTCTGTGGTCCACTCCTTCTAATCCTGGAACGCTTTTGGTAGATCTTTTGACAGATGATAAGGAATTTGTCACTGTGGAAGAAGAGATGCAGAACAGCATAAGAGAGCACAGAGATAATGGACATGCAGGTGGTATCTTTTCAAGATATAACATAGTTCGGGTAAGATACTTGAAAACATTCATTACACATAATAAAGAATGTTTATAGAAGTTGGAGATATTCCACCATACTCCATATATTCTTGTTGAAAAAGCATACTTCAATATAGTATAAAGCCAGGCCAATATCATCCATTCCTAACCTTCAGTATCGATTTTATTGAAAATATAAAAAAATATAATTATGGCCTTCATCTCTATAGAGACTTTAAAAATTTAGACAACAAATTAATTATCTTTCATGAATTCAAACAAAGTTTTATAAGTGTACTGAAGAGTTTCAAATACATGAAGCAAATAATTTTGACAAAGTCGAAATCACCTCTCTCCACAATCCACAAAGTGGAAAATTTAAGGCAACTATCTGTCAGAAAACAACTACTTCCTCTTACAAAAATTGAGTTACATCTGACATCTATTTGTGCAATGTTTCTACAAGACTTTTTTGATTCCTGTTATAGTTTTGTACATCAATTAAAATACCTAGTCATATGATCATATAGTTGATGGTTGTGTTTATATTTTTCAACCAATGTTTGTGGTGGTAAAATTAAATTTAGAACTTATATTAGATAGATCATCGGAACAATTGAAAATAAGAATTCCTCAGAAATCGACGAAATATAAATAAACATTTTCGAAAACTTACCCATTACAACCCTGAATGCACTAGCAACCGTCATTAATTTATCCCAGTTTTTTTTTAACTTCAGTTATACCGTAACACAAAGGTGATGACATAGAGGATCCCTCAAATTTTCGTCCCATTGCCCTCATTCCCACGTTGGCGAAAATTATCGAGAATTAATAAAAAAGGGTCTAACTGAATTTCTAGAGTCGAATAATTTAATGAGTAAAGTTCAGTTCGGGTTCCAACCAAAGAAGAACACTAATGATGCAATATTTTAATTTTTATATGATGTTTTTACTCTATGTCAACCACGGAATACTGCTGTGAAAACTGTCTCACTATGATGTACATGGCACTTCCCACAAATGGTTGCATTCATACTTGCTCCAACCAAAGAAGAATACTAATGATGCAATATTTTCATTTTTACGTGATGTTTTTAACTCTATTAACGGACGTGAGAAGGTCACAGCGGTATTCGGTGATTTATCTAAAGCCTTCGACTATGTCAACCACGGAATACTGCTGCGAAAACTGTCTCACTATGGTATACATGGCACTTCCCACAAATGGTTGCATTCATACTTGTTCCAACTAAAGAAGAATACTAATGATGCAATATTTTCATTTTTACGTGATGTTTTTATCTCTATTAACGGACGTGAGAAGGTCACAGCGGTATTCGGTGATTTATCTAAAGCCTTCGACTATGTCAACCACGGAATACTGCTGCGAAAACTGTCTCACTATGGTATACATGGCACTTCCCACAAATGGTTGCATTCATACTTGTTCCAACTAAAGAAGAATACTAATGATGCAATATTTTCATTTTTACGTGATGTTTTTAACTCTATTAACGGACGTGAGAAGGTCACAGCGGTATTCGGTGATTTATCTAAAGCCTTCGACTATGTCAACCACGGAATACTGCTGCTGCTGCTTCTCACAAATGGTTGCATCCATACTTGACAGGACTGTCAAAACGGAGACTTCTTCATCTATAGCCGAAATAAACAGCGGAGTTCCTCAGGGATCGGGGCTTGGCCCAACACTCTTCCTTCTTTATGTGAATGAATTGTTCACTTTATTAAACTTTATGAAAATAAAGAATTTAAATATCAACCGCAAACCAAACAAAATTTTTGAAGTGATGTTTGACTGTAAATTGAAATTCAAGGATCACATAAAAAATTTGAGTATGAAAATATCTTCTGGTTGTTATGCAGTAAGAGTCACGTCGAAAGAATTGAGGGTGAATGCAGCAAAGACAGAGTTTATTGATCCTGGCTACTTCTAGATTTTCTATCGAAATATTTCAGATTCAAAAGGTGCAGAACAGAAAACTGTGGGAGCGCTACAATCACCGGCGGCAAGAAGTTGCTGAGGAGAACAGCCACCAGGCGTGCGAGAGAATGCTTTTCCACGGCTCGCCGTTCATCAATGCCATTGTGCAGAAGGGTTTCGATGAGCGGCACGCCTACATCGGCGGCATGTTCGGGGCCGGCATATATTTTGCCGAGCATTCTTCCAAGAGCAACCAGTATGTTTATGGTATCGGTGGAGGAACGGGGTGTCCCACGCATAAAGACCGGAGCTGTTATTTATGTCACAGGTAAAATGAATGAGTATTTAATATTGATAAAAATATTGCTTATTTATCAGTATGTGTATTTCTCAATATACAACAACACGTTTAGTAAAACACAGTGATAGATGAACTAAACCTCACAAAATTTCTTTATAAGGACAAAATCAAATATATTCACTGAACTAAGAAAGAAATGAATTTATTTATTTTTTTCAATCTCGTAACACTATACCCATATTATGACCATAAGCACATTAAAAACTATTAAATTGTAACTGTTGGCTCGCTTTCTTTGCAGACACCTCCTTCTCTGTCGGGTGACTCTGGGCAAATCCTTCCTGCAGTTCAGCGCCATGAAGATGGCGCACGCGCCTCCCGGTCATCATTCCGTTGCCGGCAGGCCTTCCGCGGGCGGTCTCAACTTCCCCGAGTATGTCGTCTATAGAGGCGAACAAGCCTACCCCGAGTATTTCATAACCTATCAAATCGTCAAACCAGAGGAGTTTTCCAGCAGTACGGATTCCGAAGTCAGGTGATTTCCAGAGCAGTGGTTGTTGCTCCGGCCTACCAGAACGTTCAAGGAATACTTTTGCAACCTGCTGTGCCACACGCTGAGGTGTCTCGCACCCGCACGCAAGCAGTGCAGCTGTCAGGAGCAGAAGCAGTGAGTAAGAACGGTGGAATTTTCAACAAGTGTAGGTTTTTCATTCGCTGTATTGAATGGGAACGTTTGTGGAAGATGGATATTATTGGAGGAGTTGATTCGGAGGAGTGTTTTTAAATGAAAACCAATATGTTTTTTCCTTACCACACACTTTCACTCCATTCCAATAAAATTAAACTACTGATTGTCCTTTTAAGAACTTTCAACTCAGTGGTGGAAACTAAATAAATTATCAAATCTTCTTTCAGAGTGATAAAAAAAAAAAATTTCATTATATATGTTGACAAAGAAAAAAACATTCGGATCCAATATTTCAACTTATTACACATATCCCATATCGTTCCATCTGTTGAAATGAATCAAGACAAAGTTCAAGAATAAACTTGTAAAATTCATCTTGGCAGATAAACTTTCTGATTTTACTAATTTTCCCTTTTCTTGCTCGGTGCCTGCTTGGAGTACATACAGACCATCAGGGGTGGTACTGTAGGTTTTCCGGGTTTTCCTACAGCTGAAAAGTTAATTCGCCACCAAAAATAAGTAAGTCACCCGGAGCGCCATGGCATTTGGGTTCATTCTACGAGTGTTTAAGTGGGAGTATTATTATTATTATGAATTTTTTTCAAGTAATTTTTTATAGAATCCTATGACAACAATAAATATTATAATTACTATTATTATTGTTTCAAATGAAGATATTTCCGCAGTTCACTTAGGAACTGTTGCATTACTGTTATTCTTTTTGACTATTTATTTTTTAATAAATACAAAAACAAATTTCATGTAATGAAATTTTGATATTCAATGAAATCCACGATGAAGAAAAACTCAGAATCATCTCCACAAATTTAATATAACCACCAAATGTTAGTGCAGTTAGAACGATAAATGACATCAGTAAGGGACTTAAAAAAAAAATTTGAAGTTAACTATTCAACGTCAAATTTCCCTTACTGATGTTACGCCCTAAAAGTCACAGGGATACAGGATCTAAGCCTCCCTCAATTATAGAACGGGATACAGGCTCGTAGACCCCCTTATTACTACTTTTAATTAATGTTTTAAAAACGCTTAGTTTTTCAGTGCCCACATAACTCCTTGGGGAATCATGTGGTGACACTCATTTTATTTCTTTAAAAAATGTTCACATAATTTTCTCTCCATAATTTTAAACTTAGCTGATGATGAACCTATATAGGTTCGAAACATGTACTACTATGAAACCATTGACTGATCGATAGTCATTTATCATTCTAACAGCACTAAAATTGGGTGGTTATATTAAATTTGTGGAGATGATTTTGAGTTTTTCTTCATCGTGAATCTATACCACTCCACTTCGAGACACAATGGACTTCTACCATAGGTTAATTCAATGAAATGCCCAAAAATTTTAAAAATATAGAAAAAAAATCTTTTCAAAAAACATTTGTAAACATTTATGTTTCTTGGGTCAATAAAGATTATTATACCTCTAATAAATGGAAAGAGCGCGAGATAGAGAGATCGAGAGCCAGAGCTAGATAATAAAATATGGTTTAAACAAACTAAAAAACACGCTTTTATAACACATTGAATTAAAAAGTAAAAAATTATTGTTTATATAGGCAGAGAATAATAATAAATGAAAAATATTAGTATCACTTTGTTTCATATTTTCGTATAATATTTATTATTATTTTCTGCCTATATAAACAATAATTATTTTCTTTTTAGTTCAATATGTTATAAAAACGTGCTTTTTAGTTTTTTTTTATTATTTTTTATTTTTCACTTTTAGTTATCAATTTATTATAATAAAAAAATTCTCCGGGGAGAGCCTGAAAAAATAGCGACCCTATGCAAGGAAGGCAGCAGGCGCATTAATTACCCATCCACGACGCGGATTTTTGAAATTCCGGCGAAGGCTCTCCCACAGAGTATATGAAAGGCAAATTATTTAATTCTGTCGATCCTGATCAAATTATCGTTTTGTCACCGGTTTTTAGTAAGTGCACAAAGTTTCAATTTAATCGGTCCGTTTGAAGTGAGTCAAAATCGAGTGTGAAGGAGTCTGTTACAAAAATATAAATAAAAGTAACACTCTCTCATAAACACTCCCCAAAGACACCTAAACGCATGACGTGCTATTATTATTAATATTTTCCATTAATGGCCGTAGTGGTCGTGATGGTAGAGCGCTTGCCTCTCAATAACAGGGGCGTGGGTTCGATTCCCAGCATGGTCACTGGTCTCGTGCATGGCATCACACGTTAAAAGGTAAGGGCTACGTCTTCCCTAGCTCGCACAAGTCTCTGACTTCTGATGGTTGCTCGTTAGGGTCAGCCGGTTGACGGATATTACAATTTTAACAATAGCGTATTGATTATTGGTGAAGCGTTAACTTTTCAGCTGTAAAAAAATCGAGAACACCTACAACACCTCTCTGGAAAGTTGGTCTAAATCAAGCAAGCGTCCGACTCCAGGAATTGCATTCAGGCAACCCAAATCACATTTGCTTTTAAACAAATTATGTGGGCATCTATCGAAAAAAAAAATCCTTCCTTGGAGGGCTACAATTTGAAAAGTCACTGGGGGTTTTAAAACGAGGAAATTGTCACTAATGGCTGATGAGGAAATCATAAAGAACAACTAGAGAACGAAAAATCAGCCGGCATATTGAATTAAAATTATTTAATGAGATTTTGTTGTCTGCAAATGAGGTAAAAATAATAACAATTTTTTTTAATTCTATGAGCTTTATGAACTTCTTGTTTCCTTATGAAACATTTGTTCAAATTACATTCATGAAGACAGTGCCATTTTGAAATGTTGAAGATGTTCCAACCAACAATTTTAGTTCGTTCAAAAAACATTCATAAATTCTCTTTCATTCTATGAAGCTGAAAATTTTTGGTTCTTTGGAAAACTTCTACCGGACCAAAAAGAACTTGGATATTGATATGTGAGTTTCAGAAGAATTGGCAGAAACAGCAATTGAATGATTGTAATTGCTGTATTTTGTTGTGATTGAATGTATCTCATTATACAATGACAGCCTAATTAATCTGTTGAAAATTCTACCTTTTTCATGTTAACTGAAATACCTATAAGACTTTACGATTTTACTAAGTTTGTAAGGTTTTTTCTGGAACCTTCTTGAACACCAAAAACAGTCATTTATAAAGTATTAATTAATGTATAAATATAATGAGGTAGCCTGAAATAGTAGAATGAATTCTCGGGGCTTAATTATTTTTCATGCAATGAAAAATGAAACAAAGTCAAAATGAAGAAATATTGATAATCTTAATTTACGAATGAATTGAGTTTTTGTGACAAAAGTTGTAAAAATATTTTTAGTATCAAAAATTTAATATTCTTGCTAAAGAAACTCTTACTATTGCCTCCAATATCAGGTTTTGTTGTATTTCAATCAAGAATATAGCGGTTGCCTTGATTGTGCGATCCTCATTTGTTCAATTGTTTTCGAAAAAATCTTGCAAAAAAATAATGTGTTCATTTATGTACATAATTGTGTGAATAATTCACACATTGCTGTATAAAATATAAGTATTTTATCGTCTATATAGTTTCTCATCGTATTTATTGTCATTCTACACTTGAATTATTTTTAAGGCTAAATGAATCTGAGTATTAAGTCAGAAAAATTGAAAAAAATGTGATATAAATATTGAAAATTTTGATAATATTGGAATAATCATTCTTAATTTACACGGTGTGGTTTGTTGAAGAATTATATGTTTAATTTTTATTTTTAATGATACATATTGTGATTTACTGATTTTTTATATGCTATGAATATATTTTTTCCTGTGTGATTGGGTCATTGATTTTTTTTCATTTACCTCAAAATAGATCCTTTCAATGAATAAATAAGCAATTATTTTTCTTGTTGAAATGAACTTTTTGTTTTTGTCAACAGAAAATAATAGCATATTCTCTCAGGTTATTTTGGTAATGAATCTTGAGTATTATTTTTGTCCTGCCATCTTCATAGTCTGTCGGTGTTTCCTATCAATAATATTGAAGGGTTATGATTGGAGATTGAAATTGACAGATATTCGGGGTGGTTTTGGGACAGAAATTCTTTTACATAGATGAGCTAGAAATTTTCTCAGGTTTTTCTTTTGAAGTCTGACTGACTGATAAAAGGTACATATACAGATTGTTTCGCAATTTTTTATTTTTCAAACTCTTCTTTCACATTATTATGAACATCTTAAACATTTCGGGATTAGTTCTCAATTATGATACATATATAGAAAAATTATTTAGTAAATTCTGAAATATTCAGAACACAAATAATTAGCAATGGAATCTGATCTACCTAATCAATAAAATCAACAAATATCAAGAATTACTGTGGATGATCAGCAAACATTTGTAAATGAGAAATAGTAATGAACTCTGGAAATATAAAATATAAATAGTTGAAATAATGAAATCAAGAGTTCTGAAGAATATTGCACCTTACTTCGTTGAAGTTTGAGAGATCACCCTTGAAAATGACAAGCTATTGTGTACCTCCATCTGGCAACAGAAAAATGCTAACGAATTTTCTCAGTGCCCTACAAATCCAAGACATATTATTCATCAAAACAATTTTGAAGTATTTCTATATATTTTTGGACCGTTTGTTCGAAGAGCAGGTATCCTCAGCAAAAACTAAAGTGATTAAAGTGATTTCCGAAATTATCAACATCCTGTACGTTTCTTTATAAAAAGGTAAAGTATGGACCCAATACTTACCTATCACTACATTTCGTTTTTGTGACAACTAATTTGTGTACTTAAAACTCGAGTGCTTTCAAAGATTTTCACTGGAGAATGGGAGTATTATTATTTCTAATTTCACCATACCGTTCTGTAATTAAACTGTTACGGCGCTGTTTTCATTTTTATTACTATTGCTAAATGTGGTTAAAGATATTCTATTGATTGAAAGTTGTATTTGCGAAAAAAAAACATTTTTTGAGATTTTTTAAACGGAGTTTCGAGTCTTTGAAAATGTATGTGTGTCCACTTCTCCACTTGTCCACTTGGGTTGGTGACCTATGGAATTTCATTTTTCGTTTTAAGAGATAAGTAGTCATTTTTCATAAATAATTCTGCATATCTAAAACTTAATTTTAAATTATCAAATCTTAAAATTTGTCAGTTGTATACGGGTAAACGTTTTTTTTGTAGATAAGATTTCGTATTTGAACATGATAAAAATAATACTTCTGAACGAGCTAAAGAATTTGTTAGGGTTTCGCGGGCGAAATTAGAACTAAAAGTTTCAAGTCGAAGCGTTGTCGAAGTGACATTCTGCATTTTTCAAATTATTTTCAGTAACAGTACTATTTTAATGAAAAAACCTACAGTACGACCATAATAAAATTTCACTGTCCTTTGTTGGTATTCGTGAGAATGGCAAATACGGAGCGTTATTTTTAGTAAAAATCAGAACTTTCTTATTCTTTTATTTAGAAAAAATCAATATACAGTAAACAAAAGTAGATCACAGTTGAACAGTTGTAAAGCACAGTAAATTTGGCACATACTATAGGTACAAAATTAACAATATATAGATTTTTCTTAAAGTTATCTTAACTGAACATTCTCAATCCTCACTGGAATGAAGAAATGAAACATAATGACTAGATAAAATCTAACAAACTGGATTCTTTATACTTCCGATATACAAATATACAGCTATAAATAGGGGGCTTTATGGAAACGTTGGAATCGCGCAGTAATTATTAAAAATTGGGTAAAGCAACTGAACTATATTTCAATCATTCAAAATTGTTTATTATAAAGGACGGGCTAAATTTTAAAAAGTATCTATACCCATACTGAATGAATATTCAATTTCAAGAAGTATCTATAATGTCACATTCAAATTAAAGTTTAACCTTTCTATGCCATTTATTACCATGAAAATTTATTTGGATGCTGCTATTTCTGTTTCCATAACGCCCGAAATCACATAATAATCCTTTATAATATATTTTATGAAAATAAATTCACAGTCATTTCAATTTGGCACATTTTCAAAAAAGCATCAGTATTTGTTGGATCGACAATTTCCCAGCTGAATTTCGTGCAAAAATAATCTATAGTCATTAGGTACCAGAATTTTGGTTCTATAGAAAAATAAATAATGATTCTTTGTAAAAGTAAAGGTCAGCCTTTTCAATGATTTTCGTTGTTTTATATGGTATGCCAGTTTTTCATAAGTTGTCCCAGTCTAACTGAAGAGTGATGGCTGAGATTGTAGTAGATGGTCTCCCCTCCAGCTAGTATAGCGCCCCACTCACCAAAAGTGCCGTAGTCATATATCGTGTGGTTGCAAGAAGCAAGAATTGCCATGTCCAACGCTGGCGAATTTTTTTGGCGTTTCCCACTAACGTACACATTGGCTTTGGAAGCAAACTTACTCCAGCACCATAGAGGATCATCGCTAACCATGATGAAAACAACATTGTTATATTTTCGCTCGAAAGTCTTCATTGCGGATATGAAAAAATTGAAGTCAGCAGGGTGAATATTGTGCTTCCTTTTTAAATATCCAATATAATCAGTCCTCCTTACGTGAACACCTACGAAAATATGATTTATTTTGTTTGAAGTTTTGATAGCTGTGTGTAGTATCTGTTGACTTTTTTCTAGCAGTTTTTTCCTTATAGTGAACTCTTGAACGATATCTTGGACCCATGTTAATACTAGATCAGGTTGTATGGAATATCTCGGTAGAATGATGCTCTGGTTTGTGAAGTTCCATGCTTCTAATGACTTGACGAAATGATTGATTTGCACCGGACAGTGGCCTATTTCTTCGAAAGTTGGCACTGACAGTTGTTCGAATACAAGGTCTAGCTTGATTTTAATACATCTTGGAATATACGGTTCTAGGCCCGTCCTTCTTGCCAATGCCCACACAGAGGCATACTCCCACATCTGATTGCCCAGTCGCCCTCCTTGCATTATTGTCACTATACCATATTGTGGACAGCGTCCCACTCTCCAGATTCTTTTCTTTTTGATGTTACTCATACAGAGTGATTGTTCGAAATCCATGTAGGTTTTTGCAGGGCCCCTCTCGGCCTGTATATCGTACAGGGGAAACAAAAAAACATGAACGAATGATATCACACATAATGCTAGTATTATAGCTTTAAATAATAAATTGCGATTAGTATTCAACATATTTTTTGCTTGTAGCAATCTATAGCACTTGTACTAACTCTAAGTTTAAGCATTTTACTATAAATATCTCACCCTGACAATATACTATACAATCTTCCCTACATCTTTATCAGTATTGATTTTTATCCCATCTCTGACTTGCGTCATTTAAATGGATGCTGCTAGTCACTCTGGAGCAAATACAGGGGAAATAAAAAGCAATGGATAATACCAAAATTCAAAAGTAAGTATTTTATTAGTTTATTTGTTATAGTTTCGCATAGTATTTTATTATTCATTATAAAATACTTGAGGAAAAATTAAGTCACTAAAAAAACTTTCTGATTGTCAAATAATTTCAGTAAATGCGGAAAATATACCAAAAAATCAAAACTTTACCTTCCAAGAGGTTTATATTTTTAAAATATTCAAAAATAGATCGTTAAACTGAGGTTTGGTCTTAAGTCAAAAGAGGGCAATTCCTTGTATAGATGATTAGATTTTTTTGAAGACAAACGAATGAAATTTGGTGCTTCTTTAATCGGTTCCATAGATGGCGTCCTAATAGGAACTGTCATTGACGAGTACCATTGTATTTGTAAAGGTGACTTTTAGTATAAATGGGACAGTTGGTATCTTCCATGTGGTTTCATTCATTATTTAGCTTGAGCTTACTGTTAACACTCACGATGATCCGAAAGTGTTACTATTGGTTGATTATCTGACATTATTCGTAAGTAACCAATAGGAACCCGGGACCTTTAAAATCACACTCACGATATCCGACGATACGATGATCCGATAGTGTTATCAAAGGTTAATTTCATTCTAATCGACCAATAGTAACACTTTTGGATCATTGATCGTCTAAAGGCCGATTCAGATACATGCGTGCCCACTGTTGGGCATGCATGCAGGGCCCTGCGCATTACTCCAACATTGACAAAAACATTACAGAACCAAATGAAACATTTCCATTTCGTAGAGACGTAAGTAAAGTGCGTTTAAACCACATGTGCTTCAAAAACCCTGCATGGGGACGCATGTATCTGAATCGGTTATTATATCGTGACTGTGACTGTGATACTGTTTTGTCGTCTCTGATTTCACAAAACCGAGCGCACCTATAATTATAGCTGCGTTTTCTTCGATCCTTTGGTAGCAACAGAATGACAGACTGAACAGAACCAATCATTGCGGGATTCCGGTACCGTAGAATTCTATAGTCGATCAAATAAGTGAGATGTCAATATAGTTGAATTCATGGGAGAGAAGGAGACATAACTGCCGACTATATAATCCTATGGTACACTGAATCTCACCCAGAGGACCCAGAATGGGAATAACAGTTTCATAAAACAACATGAATTTTTATTCCGAAAGCGGAATCACCGCACTAAAACACATCTTAAGATTTCTATGGCTTAAACTGACAAGTGATGTTTGAAACTTCAATGTCAAGAAGAAATTGTAAATTGTAATGTTTTTTGAATAATAGAAGTCTGGAAGTTGAGTGTTGTGTAAGTTGTGTTGTGTGAGTGAGGTCGTGAGGTGATTGGACAAATATCCGGCTTCTCTGGTCTCTGCAGACGTTCTGCTTTTTGTAAACATCGAATTTACTGAAAACAAATGAACCCAGCTGAAAATGGCTGATGGGCAGGTGTGTTGTGTTTTCAGGAAATACAATCTTATCTCAATCAATCGAAAATGTCTGTGACGAAATTCTCATAACAATGTATAATTGGCATTTTTAGGAGTATTCACCTACATCATTTATCAGATTATCATGCGACTATTCCGTTCAGAAAGTCATCGATCATTGGGATCATTTATGTAATTGTGAATTGATATTAATTTTGAATATAGATATTCAATTTCTGGCTACGTCTCCAAATGTTACACAATAAATATTGAATATATTATGAAGAAAATTCAATTATGAAATTGAAAGTCATTCATAAAGCTACCCATGAAAATTTTTTGTTATGAGGAAACAATCACTGCGCGCACAATTATAATATAGCTTTCCAAAAACATATTTTATTTGCTTCAGGAGATAAGACAACTAGAGCTTCTTTGCAAGCAGTTGTATGAATCCCAAGACACCAGTGCTAGAGCAGAAGCAGAGAAAGCTTTAGTAGTGTTTCAAGATGGTCCTGATGCCCTTACCAAGTGTCAAGTTCTGCTTGATAGGGGGGATTCTTGCTATGCACAGTTATTGGCAGCTACCACTCTCACCAAACTTGTGTCTCGTAGTGCTCAAGCTCTGAGTTTGCAGCAGAGAGTTGATATTAGGAACTATATTTTAAATTATCTAGCAACCAGACCCAAATTGCCCAATTTTGTACTGCAAGCCTTAGTTACACTGTTTGCGAGAATTACGAAGCTAGGATGGTTTGATTCCCATAAGGATGATTTTGTGTTCAGGAATGTTGTGGCTGATACTGGAAAATTCTTGCAAGTAAGTGAAAATCAAGCTTTATATTTCCAAGATTTACTAATGCTCTTCTGATTGAATGTTGTGATATCTTGAGATAAAGTTTCATAACTAATTATTGGTGTAAACAATTCAAAGATAAAGTTCCTATTTGTTACTAAAAAAATTTGATATTGGATGTATAATTATTTCAAATTAGATAATGTGAACTTGTACAGAGTGGGCCAAATTGGTCACTTTTAAAGGAAAAGTCCTGTTTTTAAACTAGATAGATGAAAACTGATGGCTATGACAAACATAATGGGGAAAACCGCATTTTGATGTAATGATAATAATAATAATACTTCCTCCTAAATACTCGTTGAGTGTACCCAAAGGCATAGCCTGTGCGGGTAGAGGACGACTATTATTATTATTATTTGCCGTGGCGCTCCGGGGCGACTTACTGATGTTTTAGGTAATGTATTCACTTTTCAGCTGTAGGAAAACCCGGAAAACCTACAGCACCACCTCGGGTGGTCGGTGTGCACTCCAAGCTAGCACTAGACGAGATTGGCATCTAGAAAACTCACCATACACTTGCTTTTCAACAAGGCAAGCGGTCGCCTATCGATCCGATATAAAGTAGTTGAGAAAAATTCTCGTACCTACATCGGCCTCGAACCGACTATCGCTATGCTGGAGTTTCGAACGGCCTGTACCTTAGACCGCTGATCCACCGACCTATCATCATTTCTGAGTTACAGCATGTTTTTCAAATATGTGCATTTTCGAAAAGTTGCTGTAACTTTTTTCCTGTCAAATATTTCTTGTTTCTATGAAAAAATTTCCAGAGCACTTTTTTACATAGAATATATTTTTTTTTGAACGAGACACCCTGTATATTCCTGCATGTTTCGATAGAGCTTAAAATGACCTTTTCCTACAAGAGTGCGGAAAAGTAACTTTTCCGCACGATTTTTCGTTTTGAAATTTGTATTTCAATAAGAACACTACCAGCAGCAAAAGCCCAAGAAATAAGAACGGAAACGGCCAGAATATTACAAAAAGCCAGACCACCGAAGAGCAACTTGAAAGCTAAAGAAATTCAGGCGTTGAGAAATCTCAATAAAAACGAAAATATCTTAATTCTGCCGGCGGATTTTTGTTTAAAAAAAAAATTGTTGTTTTAAAATTGTTTTTTCCGTTAACCAGTTGTCACCCCCCTACGAACGACAGCCCTCAGAAGTCGAAACTTGTGCGAGCTAAGGATTAAAACACCTACAGGGAATTGAAAAAAGATCCAACACAGACATTAATCAGAAAAACGAAACTACTGGTCCAAAAATCAGGCCTTGAGGAAGGTATTAAGAGGAAAATAAGTAGAAACGAGGCAATGAGACCACGACTATATGGACTACCTAAAACAAAACAAAACCAACGTCCCGTCATTGTCATTGCGATCAATTCGCCAACATATGACCTGGCCAAACATCTAACATTGCTGCTTCAACCACATATTGGACAGTCCAGCACATATGTCAGAGATTCGGTAGATTTCATCGGAAAAATCAAAGATCTGACACTGGAGGAAAATGATATACTGGTTAGCTTCGTCGTTGTGTCTCTAATCACAAAGGTCTCACTTGAAGAAACAATGCAGTACATCAGGAGCCTGTTCCCAGATGACATTTCCGACCTATATTATAAGCATTGCCTGACTACAACATACTTTTCTTGGGACAAAAAAATGTATGAACAGATTGAAGGAGTGGCCATGGGAAGTCCGCTGAGCCCAGTGGTGGCAAACTTTTTCATGGAGAAATTTGAACAGCAGGCCCTCGACAGTGTTGTCTACAAACCAAAAGTTTGGTTTTGATATGTTGATGACACGTTTGTCATCTGGAATCACGGAAGAGAGAAACTTCAAGATTTCCTGGAGCATATAAACAGCCTACACAATAATATAAAATTCACGATGGAAGTTGAAGAAAACAATTCACTAGCATTCCTCGATGTTATATTAACGCGAAAAGGGACACGTTTGGGTCACACAGTCTATAGGAAACCGATACATACTAACAGATATCTGCACAGGGATTCAAACCATCATCTGAGTCAGAAATATGGAATTATTAGAACGCTAACCAATAGGGCGGAAAGAATTTGTGAACCTGAAGTACTCATACACGAACTAGAGCATCTGGAAAACACTTGCATGGCTAACGGATACACAAAACGTGAAATCAGACAAGAGATGCAACCCACAGCACACAATATGAAAGAGGACGTCTAGCCCATAGGTAAAGCATTCTTACCCTACATACCCAGGATAACTGACAGAATAGGCATACTACTCCAGAAAGAGAACATTAAAAACATTTACAGACCCACGAGAAAAGTCCAGGAATATCTGAGATCTGCAAAAGACAAACGGGATCCAGGGGTTTATCGCATTCCTTGTGGAAGCGTGTATATCCAAAGAGTAGAGTATATCGAAACCACGAAGCGGTCCATTAATACGAGATTCTCCGAGCATAAAGCTTATAATTGTCGATTGGGACAGACTAATAAATCTTCAGTCGCTGAACATACACTCACAAAAACTGACCACCGCTTAAAATTTGAAGAAACACAAGGAAAAAAAAAAAAGAAAGCTCACGCAAAGATCTTATAAAATTTTGTCATGATACATATGTAGCAAATATTGATGACCAAATAATCAGTAATTCAAAATATTTTTGGAATTATATGAACTCGTTGAGAAAAAATTATGGATTTCCGAATAATATGCATCTTGATAATCAAATAGCCGACACAGGGAAAAATATTGTTGATCTTTTTGCCAAAAATTTTTCAAAGGTTTATGTTAGAGAAGGATTAAATTTAGATGTTATTGCAAACGCATCAGTAGCATCAGCAGTTGATATCCCATTTATAATATTCAGTATTGAGGAAGTATTCGAAGGGCTGAATTCATTAAAGGATAACTTGAGTTGTGGACCGGACGGGATCCCTGCCTATTTCCTTAAAAGGTGTGTTTATTCACTAACTATGCCATTGTGTACAATATTCAATTTATCATTGAAGCTTGGAATATTTCCCTGTCAATGGAAGAATAGTTATGTCACCCCCATTTTCAAAAGTGGAAAAAAGGATGATATAAAAAACTATCGGCCAATTAGTAAACTTTCAGCCATTCCAAAGCTTTTTGAATTTTTACTTGTGCACTACATTTCGTGGCATTGCAAGAATTTGCTAAATGATAATCAACATGGATTTGCCACAGGTAAATCAACAACATCAAATCTATTAGTATATCAACAGGATATTGTCAGGGCCCTTGAAAAAGGTCTTCAAATTGATACAATATATACTGATTTCAGTAAGGCCTTTGATAGGGTAAACCACAACTTGTTAATCAATAAATTACAAGAAACCGGTTTTCCAGCATGGTTAACAAGTTGGTTTAATAGATATTTATCTGATAGAAAACAGTTGGTAAAAATTCAAAACCACATTTCCAGTGATATTCATGTTACATCTGGTGTTCCGCAGGGGTCACACTTGGGCCCACTTCTCTTCAATATATTCATTGATGACATAGCTCTTAACTTTCGTTTCTGTAAGTACCTTCTCTTTGCCGATGACCTTAAAATCTATTTGCCAATAAACTCCGACAAAGACTGTGAAAACCTTCAATCTGATTTGAACATATTGATCAATTGGTCTCAAAATAATGGAATGTCATTAAATGTTGACAAGTGCTATTGTATTTCTTTTTCTAGGTCCAATAATCCTATCCAATTCGATTATCAAATTGAGAACAACCTTAAACGGGTTTGTGAAATTCGTGATTTAGGAGTCATATTTGATCATCAATTAAATTTTACAAATCATATTAACTCCGTAGTCAGTAAGTCTTTTCAATTATTAGGTTTCATTTCTAGAAATACTAAAAAATTATCTGTTATGGCTTTTAGAACGTTATATCTATCATTAGTATATTCAGTTATTCAATACGCCTCACCGGTATGGTCACCATACTATCAAACTCACATCGATCAACTAGAAAAAGTGCATAGAAAATTTTTGAGGTGTATAGCATTTAAAATGAATCTGCAACATGGCGATTACGATTATAGGCAAGTTATGCAAAATTTGAATATTACCAGCTTGGAAGGTAGTAGAACAAGATCTGACTTGATTACTCTCTATAAAATAATATCAGGGGAGATAGATTGTCCTCCATTGCTCCATTCGATTAACTTTAAAGTTCCAAACAGACCTACTCGTAACTCCGATTTATTCCAAGTTCCCTTCCATCGCACAAACTATGGTTATCATATTACCCTGTCACGTTTTGTCAGATTAGGTAACGAATATTGCAATAGAGGATTAGAATTTACTGGAGTAACATCAACTGCATTCAAAACCAGTGTAAGAAGATTAGTGGAATAAGTTTCCTTTTATCACTGTAGTACTACTAAAATTGTTCATTGTTCATTTTTGTGTATATTTAATATAAGTATGTATTGTATTATATTTCATATCTAAAAAGGGGATAACCCGTGTATAAATAAATAAATAAATAAAAATAAATAAACTTCTTTCTCTTACCATGCACGACTCGTCAGGGAGGCAATCGAACAATAAAAACAACTTTAAAAAAATTGAAGAATCCATAAAATTGAACAATACCTGGATCCCAACCTCAGAAAGAACGAGATGTTTACTTGTCCCCTCAAACTTAATTACACAAACAAACGTACCTAGGAACAATAATCAAAATATACTTACGGTACCTGGAAACGTACCTGTGGACAAAATTACTTCTGTTAGTGCGAAATCGGGTGTATATAATCTGAGACCAAGAGTACCACTTCAGTGATAGTAGAATACTTATACTAGTAATTTTCTGAAGAAGCCTACCGCACGTGTAGGCGAAACGTCAAAAGCCAAGAAAAATGGATACACGACCGAAAACCCAAAAGCCATACAGAACATTGAGCAAGGGTCGTGAAAGCCTTAATCATTATAATATAGTATAAATTGTTATAAGTTTTATTGAAACTATGAGTTTCAATTACCGTTGTGAAAAGCTTTCTCAACATTTGATATCTACTACTGAACAATTTTTTTCTGATGTATTGCTGCGTCGTCCAAAGCCTATTTGTTCAAAGTGTTTGTTTTAAAGTCTACTTACATGAAAAAACCTAAAAGCTCTGTATTTCAAAGACTACTCTAGTAAAACATCAAGGTAATGCATTTTTGGAAAAGTAATTTCAAGCTCTATTGAAATATACAGGGTAAAAAAAATATTTTTCGATCAGTAACTCTGGATATCTCATTTGAAAAAATAAGTTTCTCACATCATTGAATTTTACGTAAAAAAGTGCTCTGGGAATGTTTTCAGGAGTAATACCACGAGTAACTGAATTTTCGCGATAAGTCTGTCGATTTATTTCTGAACGAAACTGAATTGCTTCGTGAAAACACCACGAGTTCGCTGTACGAGTGGTGTTTTCTCAAAACAATTCAGTTGAGTTCAGAAATAAAAGACAGACTTATGAGATAAATTCAATCACGAGTTGAATTTTATTAGACTATTTCACGAATAAAGTTTCGTCATTAATATAAATACGAACAATGTACAACAGTCATAAACAAAATATTAAAATCGTCAATATTATGTTTCGTTTCATAATTTCATTTGAATTTGCACTGATAGAACTGCCAAACTTTGTGTTGCCCTGGTTACGTCGTTGAAAATACCGAAGCTGATCCTCCAATCAGAATTAAAAGACAGCTGGTGTTATCGCGATAACACGAGTTGGCTTTGGTTTGCGATTGGTCAGATTATGTGAGAATTTTAAGATGAGTGAAATAGACATAGAAAC
This sequence comes from Chrysolina americana, assembly GCA_958502065.1. Lineage (NCBI taxonomy): Eukaryota > Metazoa > Arthropoda > Insecta > Coleoptera > Chrysomelidae > Chrysolina > Chrysolina americana. Next base: position 80,320,163 of record OY293414.1, read on the forward strand.
AAGAAATGTTTGACTGGAAAAAAGTAACAGAAAAAACTTTTCGAAAATGCACATTTTCGAAAAAAATGTAACTCAGAAACGATGATATCGATATGCGGTTTTCACAATTAAGTTTGTCTGTAAATTGGCATGAGGTACTGTAATAAACTTAAATCATATTCGTTTATTTCAAGGGTTCTGTAGAGCATTGCATGATTGGAGTTCAGCTGCTTTCCCAACTTACTTGCGAAATGAACCAGATATCAGAAGTTGAAGCAAACAGAGCTCTTGCTAAGCACCGAAAAATAGCGTCGTCTTTTCGTGATACCCAACTTTTCGAAATATTTCGACTGTCTTGCACCCTCCTGGGAAACGCCAGAGAAAATTGTAAAAACCTGAATTTCAATGATGAAAGCCAGCATGGACTGATGACTCAGCTGCTGCGTTTGGCTCAGAATTGCCTTACTTTTGATTTTATTGGAACTTCAACAGACGAATCGTCTGATGATTTGAGCACTGTTCAGATACCAACAAGTTGGAGACCAGCATTTTTAGATTTCACCACACTCAAGTTGTTTTTTGATTTATTCCATTCTCTACCGAACACATTATCCTCGCTGGCTTTGTCTTGTCTGGTGCAAATAGCTTCTGTAAGGCGTTCGTTGTTTAGCAACCCAGAGCGATCCAAGTTTTTGACTCATTTGGTGAATGGTGTCAAGCATATACTGCAAAATCCTCAAGGCTTGAGCGACTCCACGAACTATCATGAGTTCTGTAGACTGTTGGCGAGGCTCAAATCCAATTATCAATTGGGGGAGTTGGTTATGGTGGACAACTACCCTGAAGCAATACAGCTGATTGCAAAGTTCACAGTGCAGAGTTTGAGGGTAAGTTTACTTTTACTTGAATAAAATCAATAATTTTCTTGATCTTGCAGATTACCAGTACTATGACCCCAGTCTAATGTGTAGGTATTGTTCATCTATGGAACACCGTTTTGAAATCAATTATTTGGTTTTCCCTGATATTTCATACTCCAAATATTTCCCATTAGACCAACATATTTTTTGGTAAAGTTGGGAAACATTGTTTATTTGAAATTCCTCATAAAATTCAATTTTTCATAAAATGCTCTTCAAATTTGAAATGCATCATCCAAATTGAGATTATCTCCTTTCTTATAACAGGAAAAGTGAAAAATATCGTCTAGTTACTTTCAATAAGAACAGGAGGAAACAAAAAGTTGATTGAGTGTGACTGCTATTTCTACTGAAAAAATTAAGACAGGAGAACGCTCCGATCAAATAACACAACCTAGATGAGTAACTCGCCGCTCACGCCTAAAAATTTGTTTGCAAGGAGCGTCTTCCCTCACCGGCAGTGTCGTGCGTTGTTCTCAGATATATTAAGGTTTAATAAAATAGAAATAATGGAAACCCTATATGGAATGGAAACCTGAAATTATGATGGAAGAATCTCCACAAGATTTTCAGAACAGCCAAAGCTCTAATTGACATGTTTTTTCATAATTCATTCATTTTACTCTTTTCCAATTGGGTTTCCGTTTCTCGATAGTTACGATACTGGTAGCTTACCTATGAAATGACATATTTTGATTTCCATCTTCAAATGGTCTTGTACACATTTTACAATGCTTCACCATTGCTTAATAATAAATACTAACGATAGTTTCACACAAATCAACTCAGAATTTGCCCTTTATTCACGAAAAAATACTCCAATAAGCCAAATGCGAAAACAAACAGAAATGTTTTGTTGTTGTTCTGTCAAATATCAAATGCAGCGTTGCCGTACTTACCAGACGATATCGACAACGAAGAATCTCCGTTCGGCGATAGAAATACTATCGTTTTTACATGCTCCCAACAAGCTGCAATGAACGTTCCAATTACTAATATTTCATCCAAGACAGTATTTTTGGGTTTTCGTTGCCATGAATATACATATACCCGACATAAATCAAAATCTAGCTGACATTAATTGTTTAAAATTATTTAAAATTGCTCATTGTATTTTTAAAAAAATTGCGACAAGGCAACAATATCATGATTTGAGGGTTTACAATATGAAAAAATGTTACCTTCAGTACTGAGTATTACTCATCTAGGTTGTGTTACTTGATCGGAGGGAGAACGAGAGGTGATAAAGGGCAAGTGAGAAAGAGATGCAGAGAGAGCGAGAGCTGTAGGGAAAGAAAGATGAAGGGGCAAAAACATAGGAAGAGAGGCCAATAGAGGAAATGAGATCAAAAGAGGAAGAAAGACCAATAGCGAAAGTAAGACTGATAGAGGGGATAGAGTGATGGAGGTAGAAAGTGTACTAGACAGAGGTGAAAGCAAAAAAGAAAAAGGGAATGAGTGGGCGAAAAAAAGAGTGAGAGGGCGAGGTATGAAAAATGAAAGAAGACAGGAAGATTATGAGCAAAACATAGAAGATAATAAGAGAGTGGAATGTAAAGAGAGAAAAAAAATAGTGAGAAAGCTGTAGAGTGATACAACGAGAGGTATATAGAGAGTGGTAAAGCATTGAAAGCAATAAAGGAGAGGAGACAGAGAGCTATTGAAGGGGGAAGAAAGCGATAAAAGAAAAGGGATAGAGAGCGATAAGGAAAGATGGTAAGAGAGAGAAAAAGGTAGAGCTGGAGGATGTAAAATAATTATCAAAGTTTAATTAATGTAAGAGGGGTTTCTACCCAACTATAATTTGTACACCTTGATTGAATTTTATTCACTGAAAGAATGAAATTTTAACCAGATTGAATTTGTTACTTCGTAAGGAAAAATATTCTTATGTTCTGAACAACAGATATTTGAAAACAGCAATGGTCCTCAAATATTAAACCAGCTGTATAAGTACTGAATCATGTAGTCATAGGCTAAAATAGGCACTGAAGTACTGAAATTGAAATTTATGAAACCAACACAATTACGAAAAAGTACCAGAAATACTTCAATGGTCTTATTTGATAAATACTTTCGAAAACCAAAATATCATAAATAGTTGAATACTCTTTTTCAAATAAAAATCGAAATTTCTTTAATTTTTTTCATATTCAGGTTTGTAATAAAATTATATTCCTGTAAGGTTCAGAAATCGTGAGAACCAAGAGGCAGTAGTCTGAAATAGTCTTTTTTCTACTGATATTATAAACAGTTTTGGCTCTTAACACTATTCTCAACTAACTACAGGTTACAGGTTCATGAATGTATAGTAAAAACAAGAAAGTAATTATATGTAATCTATACTATTGACTAGCATTAAGTTGTCTGATATCATCAGCAAAACTAACGAACAAACGAATCCGGGAATATGTTAGAAAACAAGCCATTTACTCTAAACCAACCGAGGAAGAACACACGGGACAAAGGAATCTCTGAAAAGGATTGGGGGATCGGGAACAAATATAGCTTTGAGAGCTCCTTCACATCCGGAAATACGCTGGTTTTCTCACTTCTACCTCCTGGCATTGAGCAGAAACGAATCATCCAACGAATAAAAATAACATGAAAATCCTGCATTCGTTCAATAAAGGAAGGGAGAGAGGTAAACTTGTTGGATGCGTTGTAAACGAATAAATTAAAACTGTTCTGAATCTGTGAATTTTGATAACAAGATTGGACCCCCTGATTTCGGGAGGCCTTCAGAAGTACTCTGCCAACTTTTTGCAATATCAATAATTATGCTAATACATATAGGTACAAGTAATTTAAATCCCATTATCCTGAGTCACCTCCATTAGATTATGTACACTTAATTAGATCCGTGTAATTACTAAGTATATCTTGATGAACTTATAACCTGCAGTTACTTGAGAATGATGTAAAAACCGAAACCGGTCGTAACAAATGAAGTCACAGTGGAATTTGCCAAAAGTTATTATCTTCATCTAGTATTTCAACATGAGTTTCCCCAAAATACACAATTCATCAATCAAACAACTCGAAGTTTGTGTTGGAATTCCGATACCTGCCTCTTTCAGTTATGGCAGTTTGCTCCAAACAGCGTACACTACCTGCTCAGTCTCTGGCAAAGGATGGTGGCCTCGGTGCCGTACGTGAAAGCCACCGAACCTCACCTGCTAGAAACCTACACTCCCGAAGTGACCAACGCTTACATAACCTCTCGATTGGAATCCGTGGCGGTTGTGGTGCGAGAAGGACTGGAAGACCCGCTAGACGATTTGGGCATGGTGCAGCAGCAACTCGAGCAATTATCTGTGATAGGTCGATGCGAGTATCAGAAAACGTGCATGCTTCTTGTGCAACTGTTCGATCAGGCCGTACGAAGATATTCCGAACTTCTGGCCAGTCCGAGTCAGCAGATGGAGATCACTATACAAGAAGGTAGGGAAAAGAGTTTGCAGTTTTCAGCTTCTGTGCTTTTGTTCACTTGGCTCCAAGATTATTCTTTCATTGGTATATAAAAATATTAAAAGAAACTTGACTTTTGAGCATATTTATAGATTGTCTACATTCGGTAATGTTGGGTATCTTGTTGAATTGGTCGAACCCTTAGAAATTTAAATAAGTTATTTGTTTTGAGTGGGTTCTCGTCATTGTTGCAGGTAAACTGAGCCAACTCAAAGCAGCCACCATGGAATGTGTGTGGCGATCAAATTTTAAATCGTTCCTCATTTTTTAAATTGGAATATCTTGGTTATATTAAAATAAAGGTGTGATGTCTGGATAATGGAATAGGTCTTATTGGTAAAAATGGAAACATTCTCAATTGAAATTTGAAAAAAATTGGAATCTTTTCTAAAATGGAAAAATCTACAATAGAAATAAACTTTTTTTTTTTTGAATATCTGACAGAAAACAACTACTTCACCAGCTAAGCCACGCTGGACGTTGAACTACATCTGATACTAGTGTTGTACTACCACCTTCGACATTTGTACGGTACAGACGAGACACCAGTGTTGCCTTGTGCTCCGGAACTACTTATCCTTTCGTCATAGTTTCAGCTCCTGGCGAAACGAACTTCGTCCGAAAAGTGGATGAAAAACGAACGAACATTGTAGTAAAAATGCACTAAACTAATTTTTCTATTTTATTTAAAACAATTATTCGACTAAAGCATAGACCACTAATTATTTCAATTTATTTCTACTGTGGCTATCTATCCGCGAACTCTCGAACTGAATTGTAAAACTCTCTGTGTCTATCTATGACTACTCTGCCATCTTATCCGCATTCGCAGTTCTCGATAAATCGAGTCTATCCGACGACTTCTTAGATGCCCCTAGAACTTTCGGTTAGACAGTTCGCGTTTCTTCCACGTGATTCATGTGTTTGTGAGCTTAGGAATGTTTCCGTGGGGTGCATACCTAATGAGGTGAATGCGTAATGAGATGAGCAGGGCCGGTCTCGAGGCTGGTCTCGAAATCGTTACAATATCAAGATTTATTCTTTGAACTCCTCAGGCTTTGCCCAAACTATTTTGTTCAAATGGTAGTTTTGATCATAGGCATACTTGGTGGAATGATGAACATGCTGCTCTCGAATCTAAAAACTATACTGGCTTGCCGTGATGGGGCAGAAATCTCAGCCGGAAGAATGCAGAAGGCCGAGGGGAGTGTTTAATGGGGTTAATGACACAACAGCGTGGCCCTCCGGATTAATCGGGGCACCGGAGACATTCCCAACGAAAACAAATGATATATTTATTCTCCTTGAGAAAATTCACATTTTGTACGAACGTCAGTTGGTCGGAAATAAAATAATGAAAGATTTAATATTGGTACAGTGCAATTAGACAAACAAGCAAATAATATACAGTGTGTACTCTCAAGTTCGCAGCATATGGGAAACTATTTTACTTAGAAAATATATTTCGATATAGTCAAAAATAAAGGTACTTTATTCTTGCATAAAATTCATATTTTTCAAAAAACCTCATATATAACTCAATGTCAGTAAGGGACCTGGCCCTGATCTCATTCCTAACGTTCCTGAAGAAATGTGTCTTTTCAGTGAAGACCGCAGTGGCTAATGTTCAATAAATCTTTGACGTATAGGAATTTTCCATTCTACTGGAAAAAATCGGTTGTCAAACATCTCAAATCGGATATTCCCGCACTTATCAAAAATTATAGACCTATTACAATTCTCTCTGCTATTCCCAAGTTGTTTGAGTGCTATGTTTTCAATAACGCTGCAATTGAGATCAAAGATCTTGGAGTCGTGTTTCAGTCCAATCACTCATTTTCTTTGCAAATTGAGTATCTATGTAATAGAGCACTTGGCAGTTAGGTTTCATATACATTCCATACGAGTAGAGTGAAAATCTGATTCAATTCATTGGTAAGATCTCATCTGGACTATGCTTCTATTTTTTGGCACCCTCATGCCCAAGTTCACATTGATAAACTGGAAGGAGTTCAACGCAGATTTCTCATGTACGTACTGCTCATTTAAACTAACATTCCTTACTCTTATACTAACATGCTCTTAGTAATGGATATGAGTAAATTGCTGCATAGAAGACAGGGGTTTCACTCCTTGTTCATCTACAAAATTCTGAACGGTTTGATAGATGCTCCTGAATTATTAAAAGTGAAACTATAATGTACCTACAAGAGCATTGTGTGAATATAGTACATTTGCCTTGGTTGCACATCGATCTAATTATGGTGCAAACACAGGAATGATTCGATTACTGCGATTTTTTTTCAGCTTCTCTATGCGATTTTTCATATGATACATTGAAATCCGTTATTTTAGGACAGTTGACGTGGCTGGTCTACATAATAGGTTCGGCAATAGGAGGAAGGGTGTCTTTCAACAGTAATGAAGAGCATGATACGATGGATGGAGAACTGGTGTGTCGCGTGTTACAATTAATGAATCTGACGGACTCTAGACTAGTACAAGGTGGCTGTGAAAAACTTGAACTGGCTATGTTAAGTTTCTTTGAACAGTTTCGTAAAATTTACGTGGGTGATCAAATTCAGAAGAACTCCAAGGTTTACAGGAGATTGTCCGAAGCATTGGGTCTCAATGACGAGGCGACAGTGCTCAGTGTCTTCATTAGAAAAATGTTGGTACTTGCAAAATTAGTTGATCTGATCTGCTTGCTATAATTCATCATTTTCAGCATAACCAACCTCAAATACTGGGGTAGTAGTGAACAAACTATAAGCAAGACGTTACAGCTGCTGAACGACTTGTCTGTGGGCTATAGTTGTGTGAGGAAACTGGTGAAGCTGGACGAAGTGCAGTTCATGTTGAACAATCACACGAGTGAACACTTTCCGTTTCTGGGCAATTCTGTGGCCATCACAGAGATGCGGTGTCGATCGATGTTCTATACTTCACTAGGAAGATTGCTGATGGTGGATTTGGGGGAAGACGAAGACAGGTTTCATACTTTCATGCTCCCTTTAACAGGTTAGTGAAATGGTCGATTGGATATAACAGAACTTGAACTTAATTTTCGAATGATTTTTTTTATTGTATTATTTATTTCCAGCTGCCTTCGAAAGTATAGGAACGTTATTAGCATCAGCAGATACCCCTGTATTTGCCTCAGACGAGGCGAAAAAAGCGTTAATAGGATTGGCTAGAGATCTGAGAGGTCTAGCCTTTTCTTTCAATACAAAAATGTCATATATGATGCTGTTTGACTGGATGTATCCTTTTTGTGTTGTGAATTTGATAATCAGCCCTATGCTGTATCACTTCCGTTAAAAATAACGTCACCGTTATTCGCCATATCCGTTGTTTTGCTATTACCAAGCAATATGTGAATGTGAATGAAAAATAAATAACATTTCAAGAAGTGCAAGATGAGTAAAAAAAACATTTGTCAAATTTTCCGAACTTCTGCAAAATACTATACAACACCGGGTGTTTTTTTTCTTGGGATGTAAACATAAACAAATGTCATATCATACGTTTTACTCGCTCCCATCAACCTGTCATTTTCGACTATACCATCAATGGACAACCCCTGGATGCTGTCGACCGTGTCAAGGACCTTGGAGTAATTCTTGATGACTCCCTAACCTTCACTTACCACATAACCTCCATTGTCAACAGGTCTACCAAAATGTTGGGCTTTATAAAGAGGACAACTCGTGACTTCACTAGTCTGGGTGCCATTAAAATCCTATACTGCACACTTGTTAGAACTCACCTCGATTATTGTTCCTCTTTCTGGTCACCACATTATGTAACCCATATATCCAAGATTGATCGTGTTCAAAAAAGTTTTCTTAGATATGATTCTTTCAAATCTAATATCTTTAGTGATTACGCCTCAATTGAGAGTTATCTCAATATTCCAACTTTGGAGAATAGACGTAGTCAGCGAGATCTAATGACTCTCTACAAGATATTAAATGATGAATATGACTGTCCAGATCTTCTGTCTCAAATCAGTTTAGTAGTCCCCATTCGCCTTACTAGACAGATAGCTACTTTTCATACTCCCTACCATCGTACCAACATTTTTTATTTCAGCTATATCCCAAGATCCCTTAGAGCGGCTAATTGCCTCGATATTGACATCTTCTCAACACCTCTTCCTAAGTTTAAAAATCAACTGTGTCAGTGACCATCTTGTCATTTTTTTTCCCACTTTTACACTGACTGTACTTGTACTTTTACTTTTCATTGATCTTTTTAATGTCTTCATTATTATCAATATCATATATGTTGTGACTGTTGCTGTATTACTCACATAATGTATATCTTGTAATATCTTTAATTGGGCTTGCCCGTATAAATAAATAAATAAATAAAATGTGAACAAACACAGTAAATTATCTATCCTTAACTTCCCTTAGATATCCGGGCTATACTCCTATATTACTTAGGGCAATAGAATTATGGTGTCACGACCCTCAGGTGACAACGCCAGTTTTGAAATTGTTTGCTGAATTAGTACAAAATAGATCACAAAGGCTGCAATTCGACGTTTCGTCTCCTAATGGTATATTATTATTTAGGGAAGCTAGTAAAATTATTTGTAGTTACGGTAAGTTGAATTTTGTGTTCTGGTATCGTGGTGTATTATATTTTAAACTAGAATTTTATTGTGTCAGGTTTTGAAGCTGACGTGGAAATTAAGAATAAATTTCATTGTATAAGGTAAGATCGGGTAAGTGTGACCGTGATTTTCATTAGTTCACATTGCATTTAGTCCATCTGATGAACCTGAACTAATATTAACAATGAAATTTTGCAGGTATTTACTTTGAAGATCAGTCTTTGTAATACGCCACAGAAAACTGTTGAAAAATGTATTCTATGAATTTTATTTATATATTCTGATATACATCTCCATAGGTCACACTTCCCCGGAAATTTGGGGCAAGTGTGATTCTGGCCAAATTTAAAGATATTAATGCACGTAAATCTCTCTTTGGGGCAGGTGTGAGTAAACAGTAAAGGAACTTTCACCACAATTTATTTGTTTCGAGATATCTTTATTCAAAACATAGTTAGGAACTTTTTAATATTGAATTTGAAATGCCCCATTGGAAAAAAAGAAAAAATTATCGTGAAAGTGAACATTTGTTGAAAAGAAAAATTTACAGGTAGAAATCTGAAAAATCGAATGAGAATTTCATTGATCCCCATCTTCTGACGAGTGGTGATGGAAGCACAGTTGTTATTTCATCCTCAGAAAGTGTATCAATGTCTTCCACATCTGGCCAGGTATATTGTTTGGCTCTTTGAGATTTCCGTATATAATATCGTACTATAGCTGAGAAAATATAACTGTTTAGATTGGCCAAATGAACCAGGTTCACACTTACCCCCACAGATAGATCACACTATCCCCAATAACATTTAATTTCGGGGTAAGTGTGACATGCAATGGAAAAATGTAAAAAAAAAACAACTTCATGAAAAAACGGCAATCTATAGTCAGATTCATTGTTTAGGCAGAAGAAAAGTGTATAAAATGGATTCTTACCTTAGATTTTAACAATACACTCAAAGCTTGAAATAAATTCGTTATACTCGTTCGGGTTGATGAATTGTAGGTTAGAAAATTGGGGAAAATATTTGGATTTCACAAGATCTCTTTTGTATTTTATAGGGTAGTTATGGATCCATTATAAGTGTAAGCTATTCGTCAATAGACGGCATTGGGCTGTCGCCCGGTTTTGCGAAGATAGCTAGCAAACTCACACTTGCCCCAAATTCACACTTACCCGAGCTTACTATACATAGGCTTCAAAATATGATTCTTGCTATAACATCTGTGAATTTCACTTTGACTGATTTCAATGGGGTGTGATAAAAATGTTCAGGTCGGCACTAGAATGTTAACCAAATAATTTGTTCAATAGTCCATTTTTTTCTTGAATAACCAGCGCAAATAACGTTGCCATAGTAATTCAGTGATATACAGTGTCTTTCAAAAGTATCGGAATGGTCTCATATTTCAGAAACGGCCCTGAGAACATTTACAAAAATTTCGACTGGGTGGTTTTTGATAATGCCCGATTCAACGGTGATATGGGCAATGTTGCCAAATCAACAGTTTTCCAGATATTCAGGGTAACTCAGTTTTTCCAAATAGAATACCCAATTTGTTTTCATTGCAATCAATTCAGCGACGCCTCATCACTTATGTCTCCAAATATCAGATTTTAAATTAATGCAGTTTTCGAAATATGACAACATGGCTTTTTCGTTCAAAAGTCTGGGAACGGTCCAATGTTTTGCACTCGAATTATACACAAAAATTTTTCTACAAGCACAGAATTTACAAAAATGTTTGGTAAAAATTTTTAAAATTTCATCGATTTCCACTGAATTTTCTTTCACGAAAAGACATTTTTATCTTCGATAACGATCTTGAAATCACGCGTTTATGATGGAATAGTTGACATTTGTCAAATATCGTTCAACACCTACTCTGGTGTCAAATGTCGCAAAAACATTTGACGTTTTTCTATTACGGTTTCCATGGAAACTCAGCAAATGATTTGGTTACTTTTCCGCTCGGCGAGAGGCAAAGTAAAAAAACGCTCGCTCCTCAGAAGAGTGCAACTTTGCGCTTTCTTTTTGAAGCGCAATCATGGTACTTTTCGCTCGGTTGTAGAAAAAAATATTTTTCAAACATTTGAGAAATGCCCAGTCTTACACAATATTGAATATAAAAAATTAATTCAGCCGAATTTCTCTTAAAATCACAAAATTTATGATTTTGCGCCCTCTGGCGCTTGAAAATCACAAAATTTCTGATTTTGCGCCCTCTATAGTGCATTCACATTTCAAATACGGACGATGTCAACAAAGGCACCTGAACGTCAAACTAGAACAGAGACTCATTAAGCTTGTTAACCCTATGAAATGAATTCTAAAATGTGACGTCATCCAAAATCAACCCAGAACTTTATACCAAAACAAATATTTGAAATAAATAATCAATAATGTAATTGAAACCACAAAAACAAATCACCGCGGCAACTTCAAACAAAACGCAGCTTTAATAATTATTGTATAGCAGCCAAGCTGAATACATTTCTGCAAAAACATTTCGTTTGTTGTAGTGTCAGGTTGATGTTCTGTCGACCAATACCGTTGTAAGAATTGGCAATCACGAGGTGAACATGCTGCAAGCATGCATTGATCACTGTTTACATGGAGCGTATTTGAAATGTGAATATTCTATAGCACCGAATCTGGTCATACTGATCTAAGTCAATATGAGGTAGTTGATATTATTATATTATGTATTCTGAGTGTCTGCATTTTTGCGTTATTTTCCAAACATTTGCAACTGATACAAATATGCAAGAACAGGTTTCGTTTTGAAGTTTTCCACGAAAATTTAATATTTTTCAGGAAGTAGGATATTAAATGTAGAAGTACCTAAAGAGCAAACATATCCCCTCAAACTGAAGGGTATCTCGATATGTTTTTCCATGCTAAAAGCTTCTCTGTGTGGAAGCTACGTGAATTTTGGAGTTTTTAGATTATACGGCGATGAAGCTTTAGACAATGCCTTGAACATTTTCGTAAAACTGTTGTTGTCCATTCCTCATACAGATCTATTGGTGAGTAGAGTCGATGCCTAATTGGCAGTTTTAAGGGCACTCATTGTGTTGAGGTTAACTTATTTTTTCATTGTAGGATTATCCCAAACTGTCACAAACCTACTACCTCCTGTTGGAGTGCCTAGCTCAGGATCATATGAGCTTCTTAGCGACCTTGGAACCTCACGTGTTCCTCTACATCCTGTCTTCGATATCAGAGGGACTAACGGCGTTAGGTGGGCACCTAAATCATTTTACAGGTCTGTACAGGTCAGGGACACGGCGAATGGCAAAAAATGCAGAAAAAACTTCAATGCAGACTTGAAGTAGAACATTTTTTGTTGCCTGGTAGGAGATTTCTGCATGCACTTGCATCGGTCTGCATTGATCTTTTGGTAGTATTTTGAAACCTGTAGTATCTTTAGTTGAGATTGTAGTTTTTTATGTTTTTGTTCAGGTCTGCTGCTGTTCAAACGTCTCTGACTGTACACATTATGCTTATTTGCATTTCAAGTAGGTGATTTGATTATAATTCTGCTAGGGTTTTGACTAACTAAACTTGACTAATACCTCAGATGTTTTGATGGTGGAAAAGTAGGTTACGTCTATAAATAAAGATACAAAATATTGCTTATAAATAATTCATAGTTGTAGCTTCGAGGTGAATAACTTAGTTATACAGAATGCTGCAATTTTATGTTGGATCTTTGTTTGAAACAAGTGAGTACTGTACTTTATTTCTTTAAGTTTGCAAAGAATAATCTCAGAACCTCATCCAATAAGCCGAGATAAAAGGCCTGATGCACACAGAATTAAACTTAGGATAGTATCAGATATTTTCAACCTGATGAAAAATATCAGTTGATCTCCCAAACAAACATATCTCATCATTATTTGACTCATTGTTAACAGATTTGAGTATGTCATGATGTTAATATACTATCATAATTACAAATGACCATGTTTTGTTTTTTGGCAAAGCTGTCGGTATGTGCTTCTCAGTTTTTAGAATATAACAGTTCATCTAATTTGTTTGTGGGTTTCAGATACGATGGTGTGTACGGGATGTTGCGCAATTTTGGATCAAATAGTTTCATATATATTCAAACAGCTAACACATAAAGGTAAGATTTTTATATTAGTTTTTCAACGATTTGCTTGTTTAGTTGAATATGTAAAAAAGTGAAATCTTGGTGTAGTATAGACATTTCAAAATTCAACCGGGCATTGTATCATGTGATTTTTTATTCGTTTGTGTTGATTTGATTTCATTTATTAAGCATTTTGATTCCAAGTGTGAACTATGTTGCTTCAATAAGTAAATTGAAATACCTAATATGTTTTCCTTTTTTTAAATTCTTATTTGGTCAAAGGTAGAGTTAGAAAGTATGTATGTATACGAATATTTCATAAATTTGCGTACTATAAGTAATGAAAATAAAATTATCATTTTATTTTCAAGAGAATATGACAACGTGTTATATTCATTTCTGGTATACGTAAATTTCCACTAAATAATTTGACATTTTTCACACAATTTTTGAATGAGGTTCAAGTACAAGCTACTATAAATTCCATCGATTTTTTGAGTAATGAAAGAGAAACAAGAATTCTGATTCATTGAACCCATATATCATTCCAAGAAGAGTGATGAATACTAATGTTTATCCTTTAAAATTTTCTCTCTGTAAAAATCTAGTGTTCGATTTGATAGTGAAAGTGTGTTAATCTCAATTGTGATTGTGAGGTTATCTACGTATTACATTTTTTGCTTTTGGGTGGAATTTTTACTTTATTTATGCCAATATACCTAGTCGAAAAACATATTTCAATATTTTCTTTTCCGAAAGACGAGGAATTGCAAACAAAATGGATTTCTGCAAAACTTTGTAAAATTGAAGCACCTCTCAAAGCTCTGTGTTGGTGCGATTCATTTTCATGATACTGATATAATCAGATATAAAACTTTTTCTCTACCAGAAGGATCAATTAAAAAAATACAGTTACGATCAATTAGTTAAGGAATATGCCGAAAAACTTAAAATTGATAATTTAAAAGTTCACTTTATTTCTATTCGATTTTTCATTTTCTGATTTTCGCAATTTATAATATTGAATGAGATGCAGTTCCAAGTTCACCTTGGTAATAATAAGTTAGGATTCAGTGAGTTGAAATGGGTTCATCCTTTCGATTTGAAATTGAGTAGGTGGTCACAACTCGAAAATATTCTGGCAGGGTTCCTCAAGTACCTCATACTTGCTGTGGAAAGCTACCATATATTCATCTGAAACAATTTACCTGAGTTTGGCACATTAAGTATATGAACCTTCTAATAACATATTATTTTCATCAGTCAGACTATAAATAATCTTTAGAAATGTGAATTTTATGGCATGGAGTTTTTCCGTTTCCAAGAAATTGAATAAATTGCGATGATGAAAATTAAACAACCACGTTAATTGGCGTTCTTTTCTCTACAAATTCATTTACCTATGTTTTTTTCTTAGTGTTCCAAATATGCTGAGAAATTGACAGTAACGAGTAAAGTCAGTTAAAGTGCGGTGTTGCCAATTTTCTCACCACGTGAATGTTTCTATGTAGTTTCATATTTTTCTCATAGTAAATTCAATGAAAATTAAATACATTTTTCTTTTAGTTCTGGTAGAGTATTTTCAATTTCAGAACTGTTATATCCATTCTAGTTCAATCTTATCTTTAAAATGAATGAAACTGGAATATTTTATGGATTTTATGCTTGACGTTTGTTGACATCAAGATGCATAGAAACCCTGGTGTGATCACTTATACCTGTGATACCGACATACAAAAGTGTTAATGTACGGCCTACTTGATTCATGTTATTTTTATTGCATTGGTACCGTTTCACTTCTTTAGCACAGATGGCGGCAAAATTACAGATTAATGTTGTCATTGACGATTGACGGTTGGACAAGCGACAAGTGTCATGTCAACATTCAAAAACAATCAAATGACAAATCAAGGCACCGTGGAATGTTGGAAACTCGGCTATTTTCGACTTCTGCGCCATCCATCGACGAATGAAGCCAACGGTATCAATGCAATTACAGTATCAACAACTTTAGTAGAAACAAAATCGAATCTGTGATCGCACCAGGGTTTCTATGCATCTTGGTTGACATATTCAGATGATTCGATAAACAAGGTTAGTTCGTTGCCTAGCAACGTATAGTTCATGTGGGTATTAGAAACATCAGTATGTCTATGATTTTTGTTCAGAATATTGTTACGATATTTCTAAATGTTACGCCTAGCATACTACTAAACTGTTTTTATTAACTTCGCTATAAGCATACAACTACTATAACTGACTGATAAAACACTTAGATCTTTTTAAACTGCCCAACTGATATGAATCTTTCAAAAACTTCTTGAGAATTTCCTCAAAACTCCGTCTCCCGAGTGAAATGTGTCGCCTTATATACTCAATTCGCGCGCAGTAGATTTTTCGAGATTCTTCCGTTCTCCAGATTAATCAGTACAGAAAAACTTCAAAATAATTCCAAGAATAAGGAAATGTTTACTGCGTTCGTCGCCGGTTTCTTTGTTATGCAAATGAGTTACTTTTATGATCAGCACTTGACAGCAGCGTAGCTAAGGGATTTTTTCAATCCGTTACGAAATTATAACTTTTCCGAAAGCAATTTTCCGGTACAGAAATGACACTTCTCGGCACACTTCTGTCAAATTTCAATTATTGTGAGAAATGATCATATTGTATGCGAACGTAAACTTGTGTAGAAAAGCGTGATATGAACTATGGCTGTAGAAAAAAATCAGTTTGTGCTTGTGCTGAAGAAGCCTGTTGATATTTATTTATTTATAATTATTGATATTTATTATGAAAATTCAAATACGTTTCTCAGTATATCCAGGCAAAAAGTCACATGTCAACATGACACCCAGCAGTGATATGTTCCTAAAAGTATTGGAGATGCACCCGGAGATCCTCCAGCAGGTGCTCAGCACAGTCTTGAACGTGATAATGTTCGAGGACTGCCGCAACCAGTGGTCGATGTCTAGGCCGCTTCTCGGACTCATCCTCCTCAACGAAGAGTACTTCAACCAGATGCGCGAGAGCATCATCAGGAGTCAAGCACCCGACAAGCAGGCGGCCATGGCGCAATGGTTCGAGAACCTGATGGACGGAATCGAGAGGAATCTACTCACCAAAAATAGGGACAGGTAAGTTAGCTCGTGCATCAACTCGTTCGTTGATTTGTATTTACTTTATTCGTCATTATACGTCAGATTGTTTCGACCTCCGATCAAGTAACACAACCTAGATGAGTAATAATCGAATATTACTGAAGGTAACATTTTTTCATAATGTTATCCTCCAAATCATCACTTTGTTGCCATGTCGCAATTTTTAAGGATACAATAAGCACGTCCGCTAGATTTCGATATCGTCTGGTCAGTACGACAACGCTGCATTTGATATTTGACAGAACAACAACAAAACATTTCTGTTAGCTTTGGCTTATAGGAGTGTTTTTTCGTAAATAAAGGGCAAATGTGTTAAACTATCGTTAGTTTTTATTATCAAGTAATGGTGCAGCATTGTGAAATTTGTAAAAGACCATTTGAAGCTGGAAATCAAAATACATCATTTCATAAGTAAGCTACCAGTGTCGTAACTATCGAGGAAGAAAAACCGAATTGTAAAAGAGTAAAATGAATGAATGATGAAAAAACATGTCAATTATAGCATCGGTGTTTTCAAAATCATGTGGAGATTCTTCCAGTATAATTTCAGATTTCCATTCCATATTGCGTATTCATTATTTCTATTTTATTGAGGGAAAAGGCTATTGTTATCTTCGTCTATAATAGGCCTCTCTCTCAATTGTCCCTTACAAACAAAGCTTAAGGGGTGAGCGGCGAGTTACTCAACTAGGTTGTGTTATTTAATCGGAGGTTTTGACGGTAGAGGTGAATTTATCGGGCTCCGCCTTAAAATTAAAATAAAAAAGTTGTTTAACTTACGTTGTTTTTTCTCCTGAACACGAATCTGAAGAAAATTCGAGGGGGTCTCAATTACTCTTTGAGTTATGCGCTTCTGAATCTTCAAAATCGATTATTTTCAAACGCGATTTTTTTAAATAGTATTTATTGTAGCAATTGCAAAAATCAAACAATTGAACATATAATTGAAGAAGAAGTTCATATTTGCCGGTATAGGAGAAATCACGCACGCTTGTAGAAAATATATTTGTCCTTTCCCGCATGCGACTTCCGTTACTCGAACGACGCTTGTAGAAAAAATTATTATCACAGTTGTGCGGTTCTTTGAATTATCTACATGTATTGATTATGGCTACTATTTCGGGAAGATTAGCAATATCAGATTTCACACGTTAATTTTCTTTGTATTGCACATTAGAGATGTTTTTGTAAATATATCCCTGAAACTTTTTTAAAAACAATAAAATTATCCCAAATTTATATTTTCTGACAGAAAAATAAGCAATATATTATAGGGTGTTCTAAAATTCAAAATCTTCAAGCTACGTACATCGCAAGTTGTCATAACAAAATCGTATTTTTTTAATTGTCGCTACAAATGTATATCAAATATTTGTAAAACTTACAGGCCCTTTCTTGCTCAAAAATATAAAATTTTGGCTATGAAAACTTTAAGCAACCCTCATTCACCTCTTTTAATCAGAGTTACCTTATTTTTGAATTTTCCGAACATTTGATGTATATGATATGATGAAGGGGGTCTACAGTCCCAAAGCCCCCCTTACCTGCTCCAATGCCTTTGACAAAAACAAACATTTGATAGTTACTCTCTTTTCAAATTTTCACGTAACCTAACTGGCGAATTTACTTAGTTCGAGTAACATTACAGATGAGGTTTTTTTATATTTGGTTTTTGAGTTCTAAGCTGAGAAACAGAGTGGGAACTAAGAAAGCTGGTATAGAAAAAACTGGATTTTACCTCACCTAGTAATAGTATTTAATTTGTTGATACCATGCAAACTATTTTTATATTTTATCCATAATACTCAAAAATATAAACGAAACATTCTAGATACAAGAGTGTTTGTCAGTCTTGTAGTAAACCCTGTTGTTCCTCATTTATTATGTTTTTTTTGCAGGTTCACTCAGAACTTATCGATGTTCAGAAGAGACATAAATGATTCGTTGAAAGGGCCCAATGTAAATACTTCGTCTGTTAGTGATATGATGACTTCATAGTGATTTAATGATAGCGCTGAAAGTGTGAGGTTATGTGCTGTTGTATGTTCTGTGACATATTGTTATTTAGGTACACTGCATTTATTTCTTTCGAAAAAATGTGTAATAGCGAAAATGTGTTCTATTATGTTTGTTTGCTAGATATATGTTGCAGAAAGTTGGGCGACTGATTTTTTTATATAAGTTATTGAGAAATGAGGAGAATATGAGTAAATGCATTGATTATCTATGTACAGTGTTTTGAAGTGCTGGTCAATTATAAATCAGTTGTATGAGAGACAAACAATAAAAAAGTGATCATGAGGACTTGTAATTATTGATTTGAATGAAATAAACGATTCAGTAAATTTTGTTTTTATTCCAAACTTTAGTAAAATTCAGGATTCAATCAAATGATACGGTTTCATTGTTTTTTTTAGAGATCGCAGAGTAATAATAATGATAAAAAAATAATAATAAAAATTTACTTACAAAATGGAAACACAGTTTCAACATAACTTATAATTTTCACTTATACATTACATATCTGGCAGATTGAATGCAACGTCTGTCATGGTTTCAGCGGGAAGTCTCGGTTTCCGTTAGACATAGAAATAGTAGTTTCTGAAAAGATTGTTTCCATTGTGTTTTACATTCTGTAGTTCAATATTTCTTTATCCTTGAAACAAGTATTTGATTTTGGTTGTTGTAGTCATGCTTTATCGAAATTTGTAAATAAATTTGTGTTTTTTAATGACTACTACTTATAGCCACTTGAGTGTTTGTGTTGATCAACAGAGCTTCTGGTATATGTAGACTTGGAATTGATGAAGGTGATATTCTTTGTTGAAATGGCTCAAGGACAAATCAGAAAGAAAGACAGGATTATTCTTCGAGTTTTCCAGTGATGCACGCACAGGCTTCTATTTTGTAAATATTGGGATATTGAAGGTAACTTTTTAGGGCTAAGGTGTAAATTTTGGAAGTGATAGGTCTGATATATGTATGGCGGGAAGAAATATATGCCGATTGGTTTATTATTTCTATAAGTATTGAAGAATGTTAAACATTGTTAATACAAATATGTTATTGTGAGCCCAGATGTGGAGATCAATTCTTACAGCCATCAAATTCGACACAAATACACCCCTGGAACAAAGGTAGAGGTAGCTAAAAAATCTGCTAGGAAGAATTTGAAAAAAATGATAAATTAATTAATATTTCTATGAAGATAGCGGGCGTATTTCCCTAGCAGACCTAAAAAAAATTTAGGTTTGTGGCTCGATCCTGAGCTCCGCTTCACTAGGCACGTTAACTATCTGATTCAATCCTCTTACAACATTCTTAGACAACTGTTTCCAAATCGAGATTTACTCACTACGAAACTCAAGCTTAAATTATGCGAATCACTCATCTCCAAAATTTCTTACTACGCAGCTATATTCGATTATATATCTTCTGTAATGAGGGAATCAGGCTGGCTGAAACTGGAAAATCTTAGAACATTACATTTGTTAACCAATACGCATAAAGTCTTACTCTCCCGATTGCCTGACTATCTATCGAACAAACTCAAAACTTTTTCGAACATTAATAGGTTGGCCACACGTAATAAATCATTCCTAGTCATTCCTAAACACAAGTCTTCAATTTACACGCGTAGTTTTTCATATAATGCCCCGAAACTCTACAACACACTTACCAGTGACTATAGGTCTTTCACAATAAAGAATTTCAAGAAAAGGTTGAAATCGCTTTTACTTGGTTAGTTCTCTTTTTTATACAGACGATGGCTCACCCTACATGGTTTTCAACTAAACTCACAAATATATAGAAAGTTTGTTTATTTTGCAAAATAACTTTGTGTTCAATAAGTAGATTAAGATTATTGATTACTTTTCTCTCATTTGATTATTTATAGAGAATGTTTTGTCAAGGTTGAGTTTAAAAACAGCGAAAGCTGACACTCCGCCTATTCACAATGAAATTTTCTTAGGCTTACGCAATATGTTACTATTTATTTCTTGTATCTCGTGGTGAATAAAGACGCTTTATTATTACTATATATTTAACCATTCAGAAGTAACAACCCAATATATAGTCTATAGCCACCAATATTTGTTTTTTCACTACTTGGATTTTCTTTATAAAAATTGTCAAATCCCTAAAATTTCGAAAGATTAGAAACCCTGAGAGAATTCACGTGACTGCCTGTTTTATGACTGAATTTCAGACCTTTTAACTGAGAAAAACAAAAATTGATAGTTACTTCCGGTTTGACTGCATAGCATAGCACCCTGTACATTTTTGCATTTTTTTTTTCTACTCAAAATTACCTTTCCAACGATGAATCACATTTTATATTTCACATTTGATTTGATGGAGAAAACGTCAATAGAAATTTCAAATTGAAAGAATTGCAGTAGGCTACGATATTTTGTGTAATCTTGATTTCGACTTCAATAATAATTGATAATTTATGTATAGTTCATACAAAATACCTCATTACAGACGGAAGAAAGAGTATGGAAAGGAAGTAACGGTATACTTCGAAATTTATTTTTAAAGAAATTTTCAAGACAAAAGTTACCGAGAATAATCAACTTTTACCGCATTCCCTCTGTACATTTCCTGCACTGCCAGTAAAAATTGTTCGAAGACAGTTATTGTCAGATTTGATTAGAAAATGTGTTAACCTCATTTTCGAAAACATGTATCAAAATTTTAAATGTATTTCACAAAGTAACTTCTCCAGGATCTTCATCCCCATGCAGTGAATCACAGAAATATCAATAATGCGTACAATTTCCAGAAAATGACGGAAAGGACAGGGATATTTGAACTTTTATTTGCAATTACATTTCGACTTATCGCTTGGATATTTTTCCTGTAAGTACCATAAGATAAATGCTGCAAGGTGAGGAATATTATTTCAGTTTACCTTTACCAATTTTCTTTTCATATTGATTTCCATACTTCATATAATTGATTGGAACATTTTCAGTTGCAATGCTATTCTATACTCTCACTTTGATCTACAGGAATGTGTTACGTGTTCTAGTTCCCATAAGTAGAAGAATAAAGTACCCCTATTTTTACAGGAGCCTTGATAAAATTGTACCAGTGATTCGCCACATTGATGAAGATGAAATGTGGTACTATCGTTATCCATCAGCAGACAGCATAGTACCAAAACCTTACCTCTACTTGATCATTACCGTGGTACCAAGCATAGTATTCATCTTTCAATTCATTATCAACAGAAAACTCAAGTCTACCGTACCAGATATCATTACCACCTTCAATGGTTTAACTTTGGCTTACTGCATAAATGGGGTGATAACGTCCATCTTGAAACTGTCCATAGGGCGGCCAAGACCAAATTTTTTCCTCAGATGCTTTCCTGACGGAATCGGTACTGATATAGATAAGTGTACCGGAGAATACCACGGTATGATGGATGGCAGAAAAAGTTTTCCAAGCGGACACTCTTCCTTCGCGTTCACAAGCATGGTTTATCTGACCCTACATCTCAGGAAATTGGTTGACTTCAAGAAACCTAGGTTTTTGAGAGGAGTCTATATATTTTTTATGTTTTCACCTTTGTTGCTCGCCACCCTGATTGCTGTGAGCAGAACTGTTGATTACCATCATCATTATTCAGGTTTGTTTAAGAATCTCATTTATACTCTTCAATATTTGATCGAATTACATGAAACCGCAGGGGCGGCGCGTCTGAAGACTCGGGGGACACAGGCCCTCAACACAAGAAAAAAAAATTGAATATACTCTTTGAGTGCGCCCCCCCACACTTTTCTGACCTACGCGCTGTCCTCGGTCTCATGAATTCTCAGAAAGATTGAATAAATTAATTATGGCGCTGGACCTTTAGCACGTAGTGAATTTGAATGTGCCCATTGTAAACCGATCTTGAAAACTTCTGTTTAATAAAAAATGATCTCACTAGTGGGGAGGATCCCGTGGATGTTCTGTTCATAGAGGGGAGAAAAGTGTGAGACTCATTCCGGAATATTCTTTTTCAAAGGACCCTCGATAATCGATTAATTTTGTTTTTTGTTTGTTGGGCACCTATACTGAATATGGCCCTGAGAGCTAAAGCATTGGTCTTAGAGGATTAGCCCACGAGAACATTTGATCAAAAACTCAATAACAATACGTAAATTACAGTCAAATCCCACTTTGGGCCAATTTCCTATGCTGTTGTGCGGGATCCTTCAACTTCCTGTAACTTGGTCATCACATTTAATTCTTGATGTATATTTGGTCTCCTCTAATTCCAATGATGCTAATCAGTGCTGCGCTTTCGATTTTCTGACGTCATAGACAAAGAGCTTGATGCATAGGTATATGTCAGTTTCTCTCAAGCTGTCGTCAAATTTAAATTTTCTGAATACAATGTTAACTTTTAATCTATCTTCAATAATGAACGATGCTTCAACTAGTTCCGAAAGTCCAGATCGGGTTCTGTCTATAATGAAATGAAAGTTCTATAAAATCTAAGAAATTCTAGACTAGAATAAGAACAAGTGTTTCGTGTTTCTGTTTTTCATCTGAGGAGCATTTAGATGTTTTGTATATGGCTAAAGCTATCGCGGCCAAAGTTTTCATTGTCGCTATTTTTTTTCGAGTGTACAGGACGTCGTTCTTCGGAATTGTTTCCTTAACGTTTCGTTAGCACGAGTGGCTAAGTTCTTTAGATAATTTGATCAAGATTTTTTTCCTCCGCAAATTGTATTCATTCTGCCTCAGATTATTGTTTCTTGATTCGCACCTATACTTGTGACTGCATTGTTATTCGATAACATGTTTGTACCTGCTGTCATCAAATTGTTCTTGATTATTCTTTCCCTTGAATTTTTGAGAAAGGGATCATAGATCTGGTTTAAAGTCAGAATCTCTTCTTTCCTAATAAAATTCTCCATGTGCTTGTGGATCTCTATTCGACTATGATATCCGTGGTTTGGGGCAAGGAGTATTGTCCCTTCAAAAAGTTTCCTGTGATCTCCTTCACTGAGCACGTGTTCCACGAGAATTTTAATAGGAAAGAAGGTGCTTTGAACCTTAACTGGATCTGTAATGCAAGGGAAAGAATAATCAAGGACAGTTTAATGATAGCAGGTAGAAACATGTTATCGAATAACAATGCAATCACAAATGAGTGTAGGTGCGAATCAAGAAACAGTGATTAATGAGTCAGACTAACTGAGGCGCGCAAAATTAATACAATTTGCGGAGTAAAAAACTTGAGTCATCGGTGAATTATAGAGATGAAACCTATGAAAAAGTTAGCCATTCTTGTGATAACGAAACTTTAGGAAATAATTCCTTAACGTTTCCAGGTTAACTGACGATTTCTCCATTGAATTACAGGGCCATAAAAATATTTAGTTTATTGGAATCTACCTCGTTAAAATACATAAATGCAAAGTTATTTTCTAATTTTATTTTGTAGATGTAATAGGAGGAGCAATTTTGGGCTCGGCAATAGCATATACAGTTCACAGTCTTTATTCCGAAGTAGACATCGAAACAGAAGATAAGTTATTGGACATGGTGGAGAAATATAGTTACATTTCTTTGATGTTAGAATAAAATGGAATTGTTAAAACTTATTCTGCAACTACACTAAATTCCATTTCCATCAAACCCTCTATCCCCACTTTTATAACATCTCCATTTTGAACGGGCCCCATTCCTGGAGGAGATCCAGTCAGGATCAAATCGTTTGGTTCTAGCGTGATATATTGAGATACGAAACTTATCAAACGAGGAATATTGAAGGCCAAATCCGCAGTACAACCAGTTTGACGTTGTGTTTTATTCACTAAACACCAAATAGTTAAATTATGCGGGTTCTTTATTTGAGACGCTGGGATGAATTTGCTGACGGGTGTTGCTGTATCGAAGCCTTTGCCTAGGGTCCACGATCCACCAGTACTTCTAGCTTCTTTCTGAAACATTTGTACATTGTTACATCTTTTGATTCTTGAATAATCGTAGTTGAGTAAATAAGACTTTTCATTAATAACTGGGGTTGCATTTTTGTTGCTGGAATCATCATGTTGCAACCCAGTTTTATCTGAGACAAATAATTAATTTAATAACTATACAAAATGATTTTAATACGGGATTGAACCTCTATGGAATGTGTGATTGCTTAAAATGATGGAACAACTAGTTAAATGAAATATCCGAGATACCTAATGATACAGAGTTTCCAATCTTCTCGGGGTACCAACACGCCAATCAACCAGGAAAATCCTGTCAGACTGCGCGGCCCCGCCGCATAATAATAATAATACTAAATTTCATCGTGAAAAATAAATATTTGACATGTGGAATTGGGTGTACTTGACGAAAGGCCATAGTTTTAGATAGATTATACATCAAGCCTTCGGCAAATTTCCAATTCTATAGGAATTTTGTCGGCAACAATCGAACAGAAAATAATCCAACAGCCCTATACGACTGCTGAATTACCTCTGCCCAATTCCACATGTACAATATTCAATTATTTTTCATTTGTGCTGTAAAATTGATGAATAATTTTTCTTTGCCTTCTAAAATTAATTTTAGCAGGCACTAAGGTTTGAATTGCTTCATTTGCTGCAAGTTGTATGTCTAAATCTATACTTTCATGATCGGAACTCAAGCCGATGAAATGAAGTTCATTTTTGACTTTTTCTCTAAATAGCGAGTTCCTGGCAGGTTTTGCAATAGTGCGCAATAGTAAGGAGAAGCGAAACTTGCCGTAATCAACATGCTTCCAGAAAATACTAGTTTTTCGAGGGTATCGAAACATTGAAGAATCTAAAACGAGACGGAGTGAATTGAGTTTGGCCAGAACAAAAGTGTGTGTGTTTCCATACATGTCTTGGCCGATGAGTTTTCAGCCTGGCCTCATATATATCTATGTGTTCAGTCATAAAAAAATTGTTCGAGATGCATTACAAAAAATTACCATTCTGCATGTAGCTGTCATATCAAGAGCCAAACAGTAACCCCCAACATAATTCATTGCGTCATGTTCACTAATTCCTTTGGCGGTTCGTCCAATTATAACGCCCAATTCAACTTCCTCATTGGCAGAGAATCCTTTGGGGATCTGAAAGTGTTTTAAAATAAATGTATAGCTGTTCAAACACATTAAGTATACCGATTTTCTGATGCAAAAGGCCAATATCAGAGAATGAGAAGTGAATCAATGACAAATTGGACATTATTCAATTGCATCAGGTATTAAAGATTTTTTAAAATGCCGAAATTTTACTGGTAATAGTTCGATTTTTCAAAGCACTCTGTAGTTCAGAAGAAAATACTACGCTAATATGAAATATGATTCTTAGCATTTGAAAAAATGCGATAAAAATACAGGTCTGTATTTATTGTAAATAAAAAGTTGACGGTGGCACAATTTGTACGCTACTTTGTATATCATTTTTATTCGCATATTTGGATGGCCTCCAAAAAATTGCTATGGCTACGTGCTGAAAGTTTTGAAAAATCTTCACAATATAAAAACAAACAAAAGGAGTTTTGACACTATTTATTTCTCCTGTGTAATTCCAGAACTAATAAAGCTAGATCAGATTTTTTATTTCACGGAGTCGACCTCTGAAAAACACAACTTTGACCCCATTTAACCCCCCTTTATCTCTTGTCATTATCGTGAGATCTTTGTGCATAGACTCAAATTTGAAATAGCCCTGTATATACATATATATCACTTGAGTATACGAATAAAAAAAACAACTATAGTATATGAAAAAATAGGCAACAAAGTCTTATGAGAAATCTGTGAGAATTTGATTTTCGTACACCTTGCAGATTATTTCACAATATGGTCAGTAACTCTTTGGAATATTTTGATTTGAATACTCACTCTTATCGGGCATTTCTCTGTAACATAGGATGTTGTTGGTTTCAAGAAAACTTCTGGTTCTTTTGGTAATGGCTTGTTCAGGATTTTAAGTAAAGACCTACGAGAAAAATATCCCATGTTTTTTTAAATTTACCGGTATTATAATGGTTATTAACGAACAAGTGTATTAATCAGGGCGATTAACAATTGAGATATTTTAATGTTCAAGAAAATCGCCATTTTAATTCATGAGTTCGTTACAAAACTTTTTCGTTGTCCGTAATTAAAAAAAAAATGGTACCACTTGGGGATTGAACCCTCGATCTTGCTATCACCTCAGGACTCAAACCAGCATTTTACCTTTACTGATATATTTGATGTTTTCTGAATTTTTTTTTACAGAACTTTGTCACTATCCATCTTTTGATTTCAAAATAAACGTAGAATTTTAAGAAATTACAACAATGAAATAAATAATGACAGCTACTTGATTTCAAGTTAAGTATAAATATGTTTGGTTGCATACACCACAGGTCACTATGTAAATATAATATGTATTGGAGCAATGTACGTTGGGTTGCATATAAGTAAATCGTTGATTAATAGAAAGTCATTCATTAACAGGGGTCATTAATCAACGATTTTGAGTGCGTTAAAGTAAATCGTAAATTAACGGTCGACGGAAAAATAGTATACTGTGCAACTACTGCGGAAAATATGGGATATTTCAAGCGAGTGTGACAGGATGATGAACCACGAGCCATTCTATGGCTCAAATAAATATGAAATATACAGTTTTCGCACGAGTTATAGACACACTACATACACTTTTTTGACGACCTACCTGAAAAAAGAAATATGTCAGATGTTGAAATATGTTTGAATCACTAATAATTAGGAATTATTTCTTATAGAACTTCTCCAAGTAAATTGAATTTTGCGTGACTTTAATATCATACCTACTTACAAACTCTTTTTATATGAAATTATATGAAGTTTTATGATTCAGTGTGCTTCATTCTTCCCCCCTATTATATCATAGGAATTGTCTGAAGGAGTATTTTTGAAAAATGCATGTATTACACAAAGGAAACTATTTTTAATAAACATTTAACAATAATAAGTTATATTGGTCTGTTATAGGAACTATTTTATTTAATAATTCATTTTGAACTAACGGTGTTATTACAGTACAAACTGATGAGTTTTTTAGGTAGGTATGTCGTCGAAAAAAGAATTTGCCCACTTTGCTGTTCTCGATTTGGGTTGAAAATTTTCACTCTCCAGCACTAGCGTGGGTAAAAAATATAACTCTGCTTAGGACAGTTTTTTACATATAGGAACTATATGTGCGGAAAATGTCAAGTAGAAAAAAAAATTGTCCATTCTTGTCATGTGTTGTTGAAAATTGAAACAAAATATTTTTAACTATTTTGAAAACATTTGAATCAAAATTAAATGGTAGATTTTTGTATTAAATTGCTGTTTATGTTGAAAAATAGGGTAAAATTGTAAAAAAGTTTTTTTTTTCACACAAGCTTTGAAATAACCCATTGAGTTTTACACAGTTTCGTATTCTCTGATATACCTCAAACTTACTTTTTTAAGAACGGGCTCATACTTTTCAATACCAATTAAAGAACCACTGATCTATATCTCAACTCAATGATTACAGCCTATGAATATATATTTTAAAAACCATTTTCCTAAAAAAATGGATACTATGAATATTTCTTAACGCCCGTTTTGTTTTTTTGCAAGGTCTTGTGAATTTCCATTACTTGAAAAATTTTCAAGTTCATTTTCATTTCAATGAAAGGTAACATATCTAATTAAATTTATAGAGCCTCTGTTGGCGCTTCTTATAGATCGATAATATATCCATTCCATTTGAAATAAGGAAGATTTCGTACATTTTTATTACACAGGTCGACTTCAGATTTATCTTTTGAGAGAGTCACCAAATACAATATTTGAGCAAAAATTAATTTTTATGGGATTTGACACAACTTTATAATTTCAAATATCACGAGTGACGAATTTTGGGAAAAAAGCTGTCACTCTGAAAATCTCGAAAACCGTCAATATTTTCGAAAAAAAAAGGTTTACATTAGGTACCTTTTATTTCTCATGTAGAAACCAAAAAACGGATAAGAACATAGGTTTCTATTTTATATTTAAAAAACATAGTTGTGACACGCCTAGAAAAAACTGAACACCCTGTGTGAGTGCCATCATTTTCATTTTGTGGAAAACAGAAAATAATAACATTTTGGCTTATAAAATCATCAACCTATATCTAGTACCATCATGGAGATATGGAATCCTTTTCACAGGATTCTCTGTTGATAATTAATTTAGACAGAGTTTGAAAATCACTCGAGAGTATTCATTGCTTAATTATTACCAGATTGAGAGAAATCTGCTTCCTTCAAGTGATTATTATGCCACAGAATAAGGCGCTGTAATAATTTCCATTATTGCATAAATGCTGTTGTTTTTTAACCTTCAACCCCTTGCGTGAATCCGCCTATGTTTAGCGGGTTTCGTGCTTTTCCGCATGTGTGGTGTATTGTGTGGTGCATCAAACAGAAATTCGAAAACCCTTACCTAAATAGGTAACCGCTTGTTCTTCTATAAAGAAAGTAAAAGGGTAATTTGTCATTTGAGATAAAAAGTTTAGCATCAGTTCGATTCAGTTAAATGAGAGCTAGTTAGTTACCTACTTGGTTTTTTTCACATCAAGACTTATCACCTAGAGTTTTGTATAATACTAACAATTCGAATTGCTGGTAGGTATATAAGTAATCATTATCAATTGTCACAATTTTTATGTTGAACTTTCTGAAAGAATTTTCAAAACAGTATTGTTACTGTGGAATAGGTGTTGTTAATGGAATTTTATGGTTTGTTAATAAAGCACGCCATAAGAACAAAGTGTTTTACTTATAATTTGCAGCAACTCCTATAATCTTTTTACCGTTCTTCACAAATGAACCCAAATTATTCATCCTGATTTTACAAGAGGAACAGGTACAACACGTAAAATTACGTAAGTTTCACGTACATTCAAAATACCCGCCACGCCGCCACTGCAAACGGATGACTAATACCAACCTCTAGTTTCCTTGTAGTGAGAAATACGTCAGTGAAAGATATGAAAATAGATCTAATATAAATATGATTGGTAGGCAATAATCAGCTTCGTCATACCTCCACTTTATTTGAAATCGTCAATAAAAAATTCAGAGATACCACAAGAAGTCACACCTAGTAGTGTTGTAGTTGCAGTATCTGTTGAAATTATTTTAGTACTTTTGTTATTATGTGGGTGGCAGCATATCAATCAAGGCTTTTGGCAGTTTGATGATGACTTTTCTTGCCGTCTTGCGTGCCACACTTCGGTGGAGGAAGTGTGTTGTGATTGTCGTGGGTTTTGTACTATAAAATTGTTATAAATTAATAAATACACTAATAATCATTCTTCTAAACAATGTGGTAGTGTACATATTAAGTAAAGAAACTTTTAAATAAATTGGTGCGCATGGTTTTGTCGTAATCGATACTTATTTGAAATTGTACTACAATGATAAAGATGGAAACAGATAAAATTGAGGATTCGACTACCAATAACAACAGTCAGGTAAGTGAAAAACTCGAATTATTGTGCTTTATAGAGAGTTTATTTCTGTGTACACGAATATAATCCTTTGAATCTTTCTAAATCCCAAAATCAATCACATAAAATACACTTTGAATGGGCATCTTTCGTGTGGTGAGCTTGTCTTCTTTGTCATCTGTCAGAATCTTACGCCTAGAGTGCCCTACATTTCCCTTCAGGATTATTTCTTGAAGGAAATATATGCATATCATCATTGAGTATGGAAATGAAAGTAATATATCTGGTTAGTTTTTATGCAAATGTGACATGAAGAAACTTCCGACAACGTCCAGCAGTTTACATTCTCATGTCGATCACGATCAACTATAATAGTTTACTTAATTTTTCCTGTAATGAATTAATGAACAGTCAGGTTGCATAAAAGCATGTCTGTTGTTGAGTTTGAATATTCATTCCAGCTACTTGGTCGTACAGAGAAATCCTTAGATTTTTTTGAAATGTTTGTATTTAGAGATGTCTTTTTACATTAAAGACTAAAGAGTCTTTTATCATTTTATCGTCTTGAACAGATGTTCATTGTACCTATTTGTTTTTCATTCTCATTTCATTAGTGGTGGCTTTCTTTGTTCAACATTAATGATATTTTTCTTGGGACTGAACTGGATAGACTGGGTGTTGACCTTTGGCGATCGTGACAAGTGAGCTTTTCTACTGTTACACAATAAACAACCATTTTACCGTAATTATGTTGTAGTGCACCTCTGTCTTGTCTGTACTATTACCATAGAGTATTAAGAACAAAGACAACCTTTCTAGTCAAACCATCTGTTATGTACCTAATTGATTTTTATTAGACGTTTCAGCTAGGTAGGTATAAAAACTGCTCATATTTTTATTTAGCTTGATAATCTCCTGATAATTCCTACCTGGGTAGCCTTTGTGAGTACAGGTAGATACTGGGTACTTATTTTTAATATTTCAGAGTTGCTTTTTTTCCTATTCCCCTTAGTTCCATCTCGCCATTCTCGCCCTATGAAAGAAATTTATTTTTCTCTACCGCGGAAAAAACTCTCAAAATTCTTCCTTCTTTAAACTAACACAATGTACACAATCTAATTCACCCGTTTTACACAATTTTTTTAATAAAAACGGCATTGGTTTACCAAAAATTCAACCTTCTTTTAAAAACATCAAAACAACACATTCATGTATAATGTTTAGTGAATTTATTTATGTCAAGTTGGTAACTTTGCATATTTGCACAGCCAACTTTCCTATGCATTTAATTTCAACATGAAAAGGAAAATATTCACTCACTTTTTTTCCAGAAACCAACTTGTCATAAATAAAATTCACTAACCATTTTGCCTAGATTTGTAGGTTATGTGATCATAAAAGAAAGATGAGTTTTTTTCCTAAAAAGTAGCTTTATCAATAAAGGAAGAGTGTGAATCAGGTCAATTAGGGTGTGTACATTGTGTTAGTTTGAAGAAGGAAGAATTTTGAGTGTTTTTCCGCGGTAGAAATGTATCTTAAAAAATGCCATTCATCACTCAAAAATATGCCCATATCTCCGAAATTAATTGAGACCGCCAAAAATTTCATTTGGATTTTTTGTTCAGGAGGTTGATAGCTCGTGGCTATTAAGTAGTTAACAGAATTTTACAGTTAATTTTTGAAATAATTACAATATTGCTAGTTCCATTGACAAATGCGAATTCTAGGAAATCTTTCAAGACACTGACCACTTGACTAGTCATATAATGGAATACGAATAAAAGCCCGCCTAATTTAAAATATGCTGTGTCTATTGCTATGCTACCGTGAATTTATTTCACAAATATTGGAAAACTTGATAATTTTAAACATGTTTTGAGGATCTCAAAAAGTCTCAGTATCATTCAAACCGCTTTGGCATCTTATTTAATTTCAGGAGTGCGGTTGTAAATTGCATAGTTGTCAGATATAGGAATATTCTGCTCTAAAAATAGAATATCGACACGTTATTTTTTAACTCAAATAATGAATTGTTGAAGTCCAGATATTTATTGATATCACAGAGTTACTTCTAGAAAATTGAGGATGCGCCTCATGAAATTTACAGTCTTGGCATTGGAGTTGGCGTTGGGAAATTTATGCTTTTACGTCACGAGCAAAGAATAGCAATGACTGATTGGTTTCCAAAAATTAACACTACAGATTCTACCCCTGGCAGATTTCGACATGTACTTGAAGTATATTATATTCAGTAGTAATACCACAATAACATGCACAAATCTGAAAACACCTAACTTGATTGGGGTGGGCCAAAGAATAGCAGAATTTCTTTCGTAATAACAATAAATGAGAAAACCGTTTATACGTAAAACCAATAAAATGGAGTAATAATCATTTATCAGAATAACTTTTTATAAGACTTGAATATAGCAGAATGAAATGTATAGAACTGATTTATAATCCGAAAAGAAACTCATTCAGTGTGTACGAATGAGAACTGATAAAGCATCATACGCGAAAACTGTAAGAACTTTTTTTCATAGATCTGAATTCGTAAAGAAACGAAAGTGAATAATAATAATAATAATACTCCCTCATAAACACTCGTAGAGGTATACCCAAAGGCATAGCCTGTGCGGGTAGAGGACGGCTATTATTATTATTTGCAGTGGCGCTCCGGGGCGACTTACTGATATTGTCGGTGGTGTATTCACTTTTCAGCTGTAGGAAAACCCGGAAAACCTACAGCACCACCACAATGAAGTACTTGATCGCAAATCTCAATAACCTAAGCTAATCATATCATAAAACCGTTACACTAAAAAACTAATGAAACATAATATCATCGAAACATCATTTAATAATATCTAAAAACATAAAACCAACAAATTATCCGAAACAAAATGTAGGATTGTAAAATCAATGGAATCTAAGGCAGCAGGCACACTGAGCAACCATGACCGACCGTCCGCGACCGTCCAACTACGACCAAAATTTCCAAACGTGTTTTCTTATCGGAAAACTTACACTGAATGATCGTTTTCGAAGAACATGTTTAAAATTGCCATCTGCTGAAATTTTGGACGATCAGTGTGAGTTTGAAAGTTTTTATTGATCCCTTTCAATTTTTGGTCGTTGCTGGACTGTCGCGGACGGTCGATGCTGGTCGGTCAGTGTAATTCCTAGCTAAATGTCTAAGATATAAAATTATCAGAATCCAAATCCAGCAGAAATAATATACCGGCCTGGTGGAGATTTATCAAGTCGTTATGAAACTTGATCTATTAGCTCTTAGACGGCGCAAACTTGTAGTTGAACAAATCGAATCGCCTGCAAGAATTCTTAATTCGAAAAAATAAATATAAATAAAATCGTTGCTGGACGGTCGCGGACGGTCGATGCTGGTCGGTCAGTGTAATTCCTAGCTAAATGTCTAAGATATAAAATTATCAGAATCTAAATCCAGCAGAAATAATATACCAGCCTGGTGGAGATTTATCAAGTCGTTATCAAACTTGATCTATTAGCTCTTAGACGGTGCAAACTTGTAGCTGAACAAATCGAATCGCCTGCAAGAATTCTTAATTCGAAAAAATAAATATGCAATAGGTTTCCGAGATAAATATGTATCAGGGAATAAAAAATATGATTCAAATTTTTCTAACAAAATTTTGTATCAATCTTTTTTGGGACAGAATGTAGGTTTTAAATTAATTTTGAAGTTTATCAATCCACATGATTCTGTACAATAATTTGTTGCTCTTTAGAAATAATGTCCTGTCGTTAAACGGTGACTCGCTCTGTGTAAATAGAAGTTCCAGGCATTATTTCAATTCTTGAAATTGTCTCTTTTTTTTGTTTAACTTCACACAATGCTTCTACATTTACCACTTTAAGTAATATCAAATGCTTTAACTGTGTAGGAATATTTTATTGTACAAAGGGTATGAAAATATAATTCAATGAACAATAATTCAAAAAAAATAGATGTCAACTGCGATTTGAACTCATGAAAACTACCTGATAACCAGCGAAATTCTTTCATAATCCCATCATGCTACGATCAACTTTAGTTATATGTCAGATCTCAATTGATTATCACTCATGTATCGGCAAAATACTACCTACTACTACCTATCTACCATGAGGACTCTTTCGGAGAAAGAGGATGTTTGCTGCTTAGCGTGTCAATCCACAAAATATTTAGAGGCGGAATCATATTTTTTTTCGAGATGTCTAATACTGGTAATTAAATTAATGTGAGCATTGCCATTTCGGTAATATCAGGTGGTGAGACAGAAATGAGAAAGAATTTAATGGGAACATGGGAATTTATTTAAGTATATCAACCGACGTTCCGCTACGCTATACCGTCTCCAATTTATGAAAATGTTTGGTTCTTTCTTTCGGTATTAGCATTAATTCGTCTGATGACTTTCAATATTCCAATTTTAGGTCTTGTGGTTTACTGATTCGACGATTTTAATTCCTTTGACTTTCGAACATTACGCTTTGCAGACTTGCAATATTCTGTTACTATATTTTATCATTTATACAAGATATTGTTTTTGTAATTTCATGGTTTGATCGAATGTCCGTCTTCACATTTTCGAGTATTCTCATTTCATGGAATTACAGATATACGCGGCCGCGACCGCGGCCAATCTTTCATATTTTCTATAGTTCCCGCAAATATTATTATGTACCTTCCTTATTGTGATGAATCTTGTATGAAATCTAATACAGTACTGTCGAATGCTTCAAGGACATTATATTCTCTTGAAATAACAATACTTTATTATCGCAGAAAGATGATTATAATAATAAAATACAAGCTTCGTATTATAAATAGTGAGCGATCATTGTACCATTGTGCCAGGCGGTACGCGCAAACCAGATTTTTTTTTATAGAAAAGGAGCCACAAAGCCTGTTTATGATTCAGGCCAGTCGAGTTGCCGGGAACGTAGACGCAGTGGCGGCGAAAGAGGAGGGGGACGTCGAGACGTGCCGTCGATTCGATATATGATACGAGCGTGTTGATATGGAAAGAGAGATGACTACACAATTTTTACATGATGAGTGCAGTGGAAATTTTCACACAGAATGCCTCTTTTCTAATAGGTACTAATAGTTAATAAACAAATAGCTCGTCCGTCAGAAGGTATTCTCTTGGAGGGAAGCCGGTTTATTCAATTCTACACACATTAAGTATGGGGAGCCGTTGGTGTCAAAAATAGTTGTTTTCATATATTGTATTTTCTATAAAATCCCAATTTTTTTTTCAATTGGGAATGTGGGTCAATTGATACCTCATTAGAAGGGGCTTGTCATTCCCTATATAGTGCTGCGTAGTTTTTGAAAAAAGCTCAATAATTTCCACTCTTCCTGCAATTGAATACATCATAATGTTAAATTTTAAAGTGAACAATTTTTAAACACTTTAACCTCGACAGGCATCTACTTGACCTAATTTAAACGTGAAGAAAGAAACCCGATAATTTTTTACTCACTTACATGAGCCTAAAAAATCTGCAAATTGGCAAGAACAGCAAATTCATTTGGAGGAATTTATTTCAATAATACCTACCATTAGGTTTAATGTACAATTGAAACACATCATTTCTGGAATTTCATCCATATTTTCTAAAAAAGTGGATCGATTTTCAAAAAATACGCAGCACTGTACTTATAGGGAATGACAAGCTCCTTCTGAGGTACTACTTGACCCACATACCCATTTGAATTTTTTTTTACTATGCCATTTTCGTCAAAATGTCTTCCCCTGACAAACAATCTTGACATGTTTTTGGATTTTGCCGAAAAATTCTTTCCCACCTTGCGGTACGTTTTCGATGGGCCACCCTGTGTATTGAAACTGAACGAAAAATTTAATTTAAGCGTTCATTCATACATAAAAATATCGATAGTAAGGAGTAATATCTTTTATTACTTGTTACTTGTTATTAATACATATGAGTATTGAGTTCCACTATTAGATGGGGCTAACATCATGTTTTGAAATATCATCTATTATGCAAACTTGTAATAAGTATCAATGATTATTTCTTTCGTCTATTAAATATCAGTCATCAACCAATCATACGTTTGTTTCCTGTTTGACAGGACCAATCAACACACTCTATTAGCGACTATTTACATGATGCACAATAGTCACCGACTATTCAGCATGATACTCGTATCAAGGAGCCTGAGCATCTGACAGTACTCTAAATAAATACATATTAAACGTCAAATAGAATCAATCGTGTTAAAGCTGGATAATTATTGCAAAATGAATCGGTTTGGAAAAATCAAAAACAATGAGATATCGAGGCTACAATCCCTGACAATACAGTGTCATTCATATGACAGATATGAAGAAATGGATTCAAGAAATAATCTTCATAAATATAACACGACCTTGATTAATTGTCGACTATTTTATTGCTGCTAAATTTCTCTTGTATTTATTAATTTTACTCGACATTATTTTGGCATTAATAATCAGAGATGAAAGCCCTCGAGCTTCGCTCTCGGGCTCTCATCAGATTATTAATGCCAAAATAATGTCTCGTTAAATTATTATAAAATACAGTCGAAATTTAGATGCAATAAAAATAGTCGACTATTTATCAAGGTCTTGTTATATTACCCTTGATCAATGATGAAAACTCAAACATTCTTTCAAATATTTTCAACATAGCTGCCGCGTTGGCAAAAAATAGCATAAATAGGTTACATGGCGCCATCTAGTAGTGGAACTCAAAAGCTCAATTCCATATTGCAATGGTAACAAGTAATAAATATATTACTCTTCACTGCTAATATGCATTGACGATATTTTTATAAATGAATGAACGCTAAAATGAAAATATTCGTTTGGTTTCAATATATATCGGTGTTAACTGATGAATACAACAAATATATTTAAGTGAAACAGGACACGTCCGATCTGTGCTTTATTGAGTATGAGTGAAGGAGAGAAGTTACGAAACAATACATTTTTTTTTAAAGATTCTCATCGTTAAATCTGTTCATGTTTTGTCCTGCCTCGTAGTTCAATGTCCGTCTTTGGTATAAAATCGGAGAAAGAGCTATAATCGAAATGTACCGTATTTCGTGGTTGACGTCTTCCGGTGCACCGGCTGAACCCAGAAACAACAACAAAGATTACCATTGTGGATTCGTCTCCAAACCGAATGTAGGTCACAAACTGCTTGCTCGTAAATTCAACAATCGTTCGTCGCCAGATTCCAGCCGAAAAAGCTGTTAGGGCAGTCGGTTTGCGCCATTAAAATCGTAGCGGTTGATGAAATCACTGTGATTAGTCTGGTTACGATTTCGCGTGTATACGGGGCTAGATTCTAAAGGGCGATACTTCTCAATAGATGGCGGTGTGATCGCGAGAATCGTAGGGGTTAGGTACAATAACAAAGCTTATGTATAAACCATAAAGTTTTGATATTAAAATAGGTTTTAAAAGAAAACAAACAGGTTAACAGGTTATAAATAAATTGTCGCCTTAAAAATTTCTGGAATGATAATGAATCGAGTGTGTTGTGTAAGACTTTTGTCTTACAATGACGAAAGCTAAATTTCAGAAATTAGCTCAACACTTGGGGTTTGATGATGTTGATAAGCGCGAAGAAAGACTGATGACTGAAAAATGGTCACCAATTACACACATCTTCGTCATTCGTTGCCAACTGTAAATCTGCTTATACAACTTGATATGTGATGATTAAAGAACTGGAATTTTTTTTTAGAAAGGTTTGGCTTTCGGTAGACTCACGAACCAAAGCTGTCAAGAAATTGCAGGCTTTGATTGCAATCCTTGAAGTTCAGGAAATATCGGCTTCTTTGCTAACTTTCAGAGTTCTCGTAGCAAAATGATGTGGGAAAAATAAAAGATGCATTTATTGTTGCTGTTTTAACTTGAACACTCAACTTAAATGTGTCTAACTTAATGATAAATGGTTAGACACTGCTATCTGCAATAAACTACCAGTTGGGGAAACAATTTCTGCACGGTAAGCGGGTTTTATGAATTTTCGGAAACTAAGCACTATTTCGTCTTCATTTCATAACAGAATGATTTCCTCATCGTTTTCGTTAATATGCGCATTCAGTATGCCGCTAGCAAGTACGTTGTCAACACTATAGATACACTGAAGAAAAATAATACTCGATTACCGTCTCTTCCTACCATCAGGCAGGTTAACCTTAGGAAGGAGATGGCGAGTGTTGGAGGTCGAGATTCTAATGTATCATAAGGATTCGTTAAAACTTCCCAGATACCCAGCTGATATATTCAACTACTCAACATCTTTACCCTTCCCGATTATCATACTTAGTAACTCTTCGACGGCCAGAATAACATCATAACAAAGATGAATAATGGCGGGTTTAACCGATCTCGATCTCAGAAATCGAAAATTCAATACCATAACAAAAGGGTGCTTTACGAGTGTGAAAATCACTTTCCCACAAGTAATATACTGTAGTAAAACTGCACTAACTAATTTTCCTAATTTATTTGAAACACTATTTACAACAATTATTCACTAAAACATTTACTTCAATAACTATTTCAATTTATTTCTACTGTGGCTATCTATCAGCGAACTCTGGAACTGTAACTAACTCTTCTTCTGACTGTCCCGCTTATATACTCCCAAGCAGTTTCCATTCACGATTCTCGAATATTCAGGAGTATAGAACTTTTCGTCTAGATGGCTCTTCGAATAGTATCGAACAATCGATTATTCCAGCTTGTTCTCGGCGATGCGTACGCCAGAAGATATGCAGCTGTAGTTGAACGAGGGTGCATAATTAATAAGATCAGGGCCGGTCTCGGGGCCGGTCTCGAAATCGTTACAATACGTACCCAATATACCCTGTTTTTCCTAAGTGATTATTTTGCCGACTAATATCGATGTAAGTAATTTTCCACACGTGTGTGGATATAACGCTACTTTCCTAAGTGGTCATAGGAAAAACTCATTTCGCTACATTAAAACCCATATCGGGTCTGATGATAGTAAATGCATAAATTGCGCTAGGTTTTATTTGTTTCAGTATACAAGACCACCTTTGTGCTCGAATTTTACGAAATAATATTCCAAGAAAATTATCTGGGATAATCACAGGAATACTTGAATTATCTATCACTCTAAACTGTCCACCACTTCTCTTGAGATCGTTGAAATCATTACGACAGGAAAAAAAATCGGCTAACGCGTTTTTCATGCAAGACTTGTGGAATATTCATGTTCCTTGAATTTGACTTATATATGCACTGAGTGTTACAGACATAGTATTTTGTAACATAAATATTTCAGAAAATTCCTTGAAAGTATCATGTCCAATGTCAAGGCATGTACGTGTGATTTTTACTTGTTTTTATTACTTCATGTTACATCACTTTACAATGAAGTTTTCTTTTCCTCTGAGTCCTTCAACCATCAATAATTTTGTTTTGTGATTGAAAAAGTGGCAAACGCGGCATATCGAACATTTTCAGCTGATATACTTACTGTAACGGAATCATGAATATTGAAGGTTGTTCGGTCCTCACACATCATAATCACATCCACTGAAAGTTTACTGGGTGTGCAAAAAAGTGGGTCCAGAAAGTTAATGAGAAACGTTGAAAATGTCAATTTTTTCAAATGGAAACCCTATTTTTTCTTCTCATAATTTTCATCTCTGATTCACTTCCCTATTCCCTAAATCCATAATTTCATTTCTTGATTCATGGCTCTTGTTGACTTTACATTTATCAGCGATGATGAATGTAATAAAGTGTTCACAAGAACATGTGATATTATTATACATTATTTCCTTTTTCATGGTAACAAATATTCAAACACATTGCCTTCTTGAAATATTTGTATGACGTCTTCTACAGCTCGTCTGCATTTGAGATGACATACTGTGCGAACTCTTTGCCGATAATATTCTCCCGTTGTGGTTTACGAAAGAAACTCAAAGTCAAATAAGAAGATCTATTGGAGTTGAATCAGGAGATTGCGGTGGCCATAATGGCAGACAGTCACGCAGTGTGTTCCCGGAGCAAATTTTTGGCCAAAACTTTTTGATGCATCATTACCGTCGTAACTTAAAAATGAATGCCCAATTTTCATATTGAAAATAACAAAGACGATGTCACTCCCGAAGAAACCAGAAATGTCACATTAATGAAAATACCTTAGTTGGATCCTCAATGTTTCCTCCACCTTCCCTGTACATTTGGAATCGTGCTACTTTAAGTTCTCTTTCTGAAAACTCTAGGATTTTTTCAGTAATACTTTCTTACAAACTGTAAATTTTTGTCTCCGTATAAAATTGCTCTAGATTAATTATATATGCTAAGCGATGTTTTATTGATTGCATTAAATGCGTTCGAAATCGTTTCCCAATTAATTTGAAATTTAGAAATCCGATTTCAGATTGATAATTTGATCGAAGGAAAGAGTGAACCACTTTCAAATAGTTCTACACCTGAGATACCTAGTCGGTAACGGTAAATGTGGAAGATTCACAAGGATGTTTATAGGTTCAAACTTTGACCTATGGTGCGACTTTGGCAGCACAAAATGCCAAATTCGTGCTCGACCCACATTACAAATTTGTTTTCCCTTGTGCTGTATTGTTCTCGGTTAGCAGATAAGCTGTAAATCTGTGCCTTATGGTTGATTTCGTAAGCTGCGAACAAAATAACATGTGAAAAATGGGTAATAGTGTTGGCAAAGTTACAGCTTTTTCAGGAACAATTCTCATCATCCATTTTACAAAGTTTTGAAAAGGTTCATCGTGACTTTCTGAACAATTTTATTAATGAAAAATAGAAAATCTTCAAATAAATATTTGTAGAATATTGTGGGATTCTGGTGTACTGTACCTTGGAATTCCGCGAAATTCTGTAGAATTCTGTTGAAAAATCCTTGGAATTCCGTGGAATTCTGTAGAATTCCGTAAAATTCTTTTTAATTGAAGTGTTAGTTCCATCATCATTTTGTTCAGTTCAGAATTTTGTCTGTAGCAAACCTCTCCAAGAGAGACAATATTAAAAAAATAAATGCAATTTTGAGTTAGGCTTTGAGATACAGATTGGAAACTGTAAACACGAAGCAACGCAAAAAATACAATTGTTCTTCATATCACTATAATATTTCACCTCATTAAAATTATCTCGTAGCTATACCCATTCAAAGCGAACATTATTCTGAATCGATTGGCGTTCGCAGAATGGATCTATCTTTAGCCGTTCTACAGTTGAAAAGTTTATCTGGAGTTGAAAGGGGTATTTCCTTCAACAAAAATACAATTACTTATATTCTTGATAATTTTTGTTATTTCGTTGATCCGCCATCTACAGAACAGAAAA
The DNA here is from genome assembly GCA_958502065.1 of Chrysolina americana. Taxonomy (NCBI): domain Eukaryota; kingdom Metazoa; phylum Arthropoda; class Insecta; order Coleoptera; family Chrysomelidae; genus Chrysolina; species Chrysolina americana. Next base: position 80,361,281 of record OY293414.1, read on the forward strand.
AAACTATCTGGATATTCACTTGCCACTTGAATTAACGCCAAAACTTGACTGCACAGTCATTTATTATGAACAGTGTCAATGTCACATGTTAAGCCATCTGTTTTAGAGGAGACAAACCAAATTTTCGAGTAGACAGAATGCTCAGACATCCCGTAGATGGCAATAATGATAGACAAATCATAAAAAGATGGTTTATTTTTGGCACCACCGTGCACATAACCAAAATTCATACTGTCAACTACAGCTTGTCAGAAACTCGGCCATTGTAATCATATAAAATCAAAAATACTATGCTATTCTGAAGCGATATGATTTGAAAGGGTATTTGGTGGAATATGTACACATTCAAATTGTTCTCATTCGAGTTCTAATTTGAGTTCTAATTTCATGTCTAATCCGTTCTCTTCCGTACTCCGTTGGAATGATTCATAGGAGATTGGTTTCCGTTAGTTTGTAGCAATGAGAAATACGTACTTACAAGTGATTAGTTCTTAGATGATTCATTGAAAATTAATGACATCTCGATTGCAAGTTTGTTATCATGAGCGACTTCATTGATTATTGTCCGACATCGGAAATTATGAAAATTGATTCTCTCATCACCTATTTGTCTAAAATATAATTTGAATAACATTTGTATTTTTTTTTTTCATCTAAAGGATCCATAATTGAATTGGCCGGATAAATAAACGCTAGGGATAATCTGAATGAAATTTGTTTCTATCCAAGCCCAACAATCCAACCTATACCTACGTTCTGACATTTTGCTCTGACAGCGGCTGTCACCACCTCAACTTTATCGACTTCAATCGTAAAAATTTGTGAAGTTGGTGGAAAATGCAAAAAAAATAATTCTGTTCCTGATTAATCCTTGAATTATTTAGGTTGCACGAATAATGGGAGTGTGGTGCCTTTCGATGCTGTGATTTGACGAATTTGAAAATCAGTAATGTACAAGACAGGGCCGCATATCTGCTCGTATCGAATACGAAGACCGGCATTTCACAAAAATAAAAAATTATAGAAGCAGGATTCTCTATCAATACTGTGGATTATCCAACGACATAGGTATTCTTTTCAGAATACGCTAATCAGAAATGTACTTTACAACATCATGGTCATATTCTCGATAATATCAAAATTCCTTCAAGAGTTGCTTCATTTTTGAATATGGCAATCTCAGAAACTTACAGCGGCCTTGTTTGAGGCGCACTTTAACAACTCTTGCTGGCTAATGAAGGTTCTGATCTTACAACAATTAAACTACATGGTGGGTGGAGGAGCTCAGCTGCAGTAGAAAGTTGTATCGAGTCTATATCTATAGTGTATTCATATTTCAAATACGCTCGATGTAAACAGTGATCAATGCATGCTTGCAGCGTGTCCACTTCGTGATCGCAAGTTCTCGCAACGCTATTGGTCGATAGAACATCAACCTGACACAACATTATTGATTATTTATTTCGAATATTTGTTTTGGTGTAAAGTTCTGGGTTGGTTTTGGATGATGTTACATTTTCAAATTAATTTCAATAGGTAAACAAGCTTAATGCGTCTCTGTTCTAGTTTGGTGTTCACGTGCTTTTGTTGACATCGTCCGTATTTGAAATATGAATGCACTATAATAAGCTTGATGTACCGAGAAAATCCATGGTTCTCCTATGATACTAATTGTACTTTTCAATAGGAGACATCCTTTGATTCTAGAGATTTATCAAAAACTTCGATGGGCACTATGCGTTCTGAAACTGATGACATCTGCAAGCTTGTTATCATTGGAAACAAAGTGAAAAATGGATGAAACAAAGAACGAAATGTCTATTAATATATATTGATGTTGAAATTAATAATAAACAAGTAAAATGTGAGTTATTCACTATTGTATTTATCATTATTCCACTAGTGGATAAAGTGGTATTTTATATGGTTCACAAGTATGGATAAAACTTCAATTATAAGAAGATTGTTGATAAAAGTTGTTATGGATTTTTTACCATTTTAAGAATAACACATTCTTCGCATTTCGTTTAATTTGTTATTGATGCATTTAATCAAGGATACTTGACTTTTTTTACTCCGTTGTTTGTAACTAATTATAAATATTCAGTGTAACTGGCTTGATCCGTTTTCATCACAAAATAAGTTGTTATCTTATATATCCAGATTTATAACAATATTCAAAACATAAAGATCGCGACAAATTAATTAACCAGAAATATTAAAGCTGAATTGAAAATATAAAGATGTTAGGAATCGAACCCGCAACCTCTCGATTTCCAATCGAATGCAATGAAATCTACGCAGTCTAGTCAGTCCTTACTGGGAAACTTCAAACATGCACACTCGCTTATATACAGGGTAGCCAAACGAAAACGAAACAGCCATTTTCAGGAACCTCGTCAACATTTTAGAAAAACGCTTAGACCCGTTGATTTTTTATTAAAGTGGGACACACTATTTCGGAATTATTGACTTTACTACTTTCAACCCCAAGCGAGGGGAATAATTACCCACAAATGTTTACAATTCTCTTCACCATATTCTGTAAATTCTACATTTCCTCCCAATAGGTACTTTAATTTACCTGTTGAAATTCTATTTATTTTAGTTGCTTACTTACTACTTAATCGATCAAATGTTCTGGCTGATGAAATAATAAAGGTTTTGTTCGAAACGTTCACACATATTCCGAAGAATTTCCGGAGAAATTCGACGGCACTTGTCAACGATTCTTTGACGCAAATTTCCCAACGACGCTGGTTGTGTTTTATAGATTTTACTTTTTAGATGACCCCACCAAAATAAATCGAGGGGCGATAAATCTGGCGATCGTGGAGGCCATTCAATGCTGCCACTTCTCCCAATCCAATGCCGTGAAAAACGTGGTTCTAAATACTGACGAACAATCGTCGCATAATGCGGGGAAGCACTGTTCTGTTGAAAATAAAATCGATCATCATACTGTGGATTATTTTCGAATGTACCTGTCAACGCAGGGTCAATAGCGTCTTCCATTCAAAATACATATTATCTTCAGCCAAATTGCTTGGTAGAAAAAAAAGACGCACCAGTCGGTCACCGCAAATGCTAGCCCATACATTTAATTTCTCCGGTTGCTGTGTATGCTCCTCGTGAAAAACTCTTCGGTTTGAATCGGACCAATGACGTCAATTGTGGCGATTTACCGTCGCGTTCAAGAAAAAACAGATATTAAAAAGGAACTGTGGATCGGCCCTGCTCGCTAACTCATTATTTCGCAAAACTGCAAACGGTGGTCATAATCATCCTCATTCAGTTCATGAAGTAAACGTATTTTATTTGGAAGGAATTTAATTCTTCAAATGGTTTGGATGCTAGTTCGATTAATCCCAGACTTAACGTAGAATCAAGATGAACGTGTCCCGAAACTGCAACTTCACCAGCTTCATCAGCTTCATCAACTACAGGCTTTTCTATCTCTCGTTTTTTAGTAGCTACATTTCCTGTCGCTTCCAATTTTTTTACTGACTCTAGTACTTACCTTCCTACTGATTTGTCGATTTTGATGTTGTGAATTGAATAGCTGAGCTGTTCTATTCTCACATTTCTTTGGAAAATAACGTCTTTGTTGATGGTTTATTTTCTATCTGCACGCGACAATGGTTATTGAGTTAACTTTTTCACCTTAATTGTTTACGCAATTCTTCTGTTTAATTTGTTCACAAGGTCCGAAGAGAAACTGTTTATCGTTAATCGCATTTAGCAATACTGGCGACCTTATGCGGGCTCCTAACAATGGATGACTACGAAATAATACGTGCTTGGTTTGTCTTATCCTCAACGAAGAAAAATCACGGGTGATCTTTGTTTCCGTTCATTTTCGAATGAGTCTGTTTTGTGAGTGACTGCATGCATGTTTTGGCTGCGGCTACAGAATCTGTAAGTTTTTGAGTGATTCATATCAGTCTACCTACAAAAACAGCATAGACTATTCCCGTGAACGTTTTTTCTATGTTTTGCTTCGGTAACTTCTCAAGTGAATATTGAAAATTGGTACTAAAATCGAATAGACAACTATCACCCAGTAAACAAATTTTGTAGGGTGTCCCACAAGGATCTGTTATGGGCCCATTCCTTTTTCTTATTATTCGAATGATCTGGCTTTCACCCCGATAAGAAAAAAATTCACAATTTTTGCAGATACTACAATTCTCTGGCATGAAAGAAATGCCCAGCAATTGAAACTGTTAATAACCCTCTTGGAATGGTAAAAAAGTGATGTGATTCCAATTATTTATGTTTAACAGACTTGGTGGAAACGTGTGTGGAGAGAAGGGTAGTCCGACTTCGTCGATTTTATTTGTTCCCCTATTTTAATACAAAGAAAACAAATGTACTCACTTTCCGCACTTTTTTGATGATGTGTCAAAACGTATGTATTTTAGAAGACAAAATATTGATTAATAACAGATAATTGAAATTTGACCAGCACGTTGGAATAGTAAGAAATGAACTGAGTACATCTACGGCGAAGATGGTTTACCACTCTATGATTGAGGCTCATTTGAGATACGAAATTTTCTTTTGGAGAGTCTGTAACCAACAAGATTTCAATTGCAAAAAGGAGCAGTTAGATACGTTCGCAAAGCTCGAATGTAGACCATTATTTATCAGCGAGGGCATTTTAACTCTCACCCACTTATTCATTTCACAATCTGTATCTAATACATAAAAAACATAATACAGTTGATTCCCAAAAAGCAAACAAAAAAGTTAAATATGTTACCAGGCCTAATCCGAAAATAAAATACCTCTTCCTATTCCGACATCTACTTTGACAAAGGATTCTCTCATTTATGAAACCAAAAAAATATCTAATTATGAAATAACAAATTAGAAACTATACCTATTACAATTTTACAAATATAATGAAAGAATCTCTACGCTCCATTCAAAAATCGTACTTTGCCAGTGAAAATTTATGTACCCAGTTATTTTATATCTGACAGATTATTTATTAACGGATTTGTACATGATTTTTCCCATTTTTGGTATTTTTTTTATGTTTATACAGTGTGTCCACTTAAGTTCGTGGCATATGGAAAACTGTTTTATTATCAATTGTACGAAAAACAGTTCTGCATGATCTGAAACCTGAAACTCAACCGTCAGATATCAATTTTTTTCAGTCGTATAAGAGGTTTCTTGAATAATATGAATTTTGTGAAATAGTAAGTACCTTTGTTTTTGACAAAATTGAAAATTGTTATGGAAAAAATTTGTTCAGAAATAAAAATTAAGAAGTTGAGATATACATGCGAATTTTTTTATGAATAATACGTTTTTTGCTTGAAGCTAAGAAAAAAAAGGAAATTATTTTTCAATGTAGGTAGTTATTATAAAATATCTCAACGTAGTTTCCAATTCTGAATAATTTGTTTTCCTAACAATTTTCAGTATTGTCGAAAGTAAAGATACTTTAGCATGAATATTCATAATTTTAAGAAACCTCGTATTCAATCCTAAAGGGCGATAAACTTTAGAAGATTTTAAGAAAAATTCTTATGAACATACGTCTACATCCGCCTCATTTTGGTGTTGAAAATTAACAAAAAATCAGTTGTACCCGAATATCTTTAAAACCTCTTTAAGTATGTAAATTTTTTTCAATTTTGGTACATGCGAAGTGTGCATAAAATACATTGTTTTCAGTACAAGTTTTTTTAATTTTCATCTATGGCCTCCCTGTTACTATGCTCTGCAGTATTTTTGATAAAAAATTATATGTTACTGTTTTTTATTCAAACAAATATTATTTTGCTTCCCTATGCTACTTTTTCTCCTTGTGTCAATGAATTAATTTTATTCAAAAATTGTCCGTCGGACGAAAAAAAGTCAGGAGACCTTTTTAATGGGAAGATAAAGGACGATTATACGTTTTTTATTAATTTGAACAAAAAGAACAGTGGCGTATCCCCTCTGGAGCGTATTTATGGGGTTAAAGTATCCCCCCAGTACTTTCTAAAACAAAAATCGAAAATTCTTCGCTACTAAGTTATATGCCACCCAACTTTCAGGTGAATATTGAACCTTCAAAGGTCTACAAGTCCTTCCTATCTAAGAAGAGCTTCACAATAATCACAATTGAATTTGTAAATCCCACTTTTTAGTAATTTGTTGATTTTATCTTCTGGGTTGACCAAATCTTTACTCAAATTATTATTACTTTTGAAGGAAATCTTTGCATCCTTTAAGTTCCTATTGATACAACTATAGAGATTTTGAAAGATATTGTCATTTAAAAAAGGTAGAGATACAATCCTAGAGGGTTTCTTTTCACTAGGGTAAGTTAGATTTTGTTAACTTTTATTTTTAGTTTTTGTGTCTGTGTCTCCTATTGGCTACTTTCTGTTCGATATTTCATCAGAGTAATTTCAAAACGCCAATGATATAACAGTTTTCTAATAACCAAATGTACCTGAAAATGCAGTATTATCACACTATATAATCAATTTACCGAACATAACCGGCGTATACTGGCTAATATTTCCTTCTATTCTCGCAAGAATTCCTATCCACAACACTTCCCAATAGGCAATCCGCATGGACCAATCAAAACTCTATTTTAGTTGCGCCTGCGTGGTGTGGAATGTAATTTTAGGTTACGTTGAGGATCAACTTGGATATGAAGGTCCAGTTTGGTTAGATTAGATCATGTTCCCTTCTTTTATGTATTGGAAATGAAAAAAGAAGGGAACATCGTCGGTCCAATGCCAAAGTCACGAATGTGCATATTTGATGTTTTGAGAAAAATGCGTTTCAAAAATTCAAGACGTTGCTAAAAATAAAGATATCATTATTTAATGTTTTACAACAGAAAACCTTCCAATAGTGATTCAGTAACCCAAAATGATATCTTTATTTTTAGCAACGTCTTTAATTTTTGAAACGCATTTTTCTCAAAACGTCAAATATGCACATTCGTGACTTTGGCATTGGACCGACGACATGATCTAACCTAACCAAACTATCCTTGCTATCCAAGTTGAATACTTGGGACTGCTATACCGCCTTAACATCGATTCAAATATACCGCCTTGGCCAGGATAGTTCTGATTGGTTCATGCGGATTGCCTATTGGGAAGTGTTGTGGAAAGGAATTCTTGATCTATTCTCTACCTTTCGGCGCGGCGCTACTGTTTGATGAACCGTTAACAGACAAAGACAAATTAAATAACGTAATAACGCACCTTAGATCCGAATAACGGTATATAAAACATGCGAAACCGAAAAAACTTTCATCGATTCGTAATTTTATCGGAAAGTAAAAAGTACAAATTAATGGCGCTTATACAACTTTCTCCCTAGATACTCCGTACACCATACGCGCATCATAAGCGTACATCGCTAATGAAAATTAGATTTATGAATTATTAGTGGGTATGATCGTAATCGGAGGAGAACCATTAATGGAAAGCGAGAACACTTCGCAAAGAACTGAGGAAAATCTGAATTCGAAAGTGAGACCATGTGGTTGTTGATATTGATCTTTATACTTTTAATTTTGCCTATGCGAAGACTATCTTCTGTTCCGTTCTCTTTCTTTCGTTACTGTTTTACAGCGTGATTTACGTAGGCCGTGCATTAGAAGTTTTTCAACTTGCAGTTGGACTAAAAACTTGAAATTTGGTATGCTGTCATAATTGATCATGTGCGTTCTACCTCAAATGTTTTAAGTCCTACAATTATACAGGGTATGCCAAAAGTCGGTACCAACTTTCTTATTTTAAATGGAAACCTAATGTTTTTTTGTCATGGTTCGATTGGCCTTCTGATTATAACTTTAGACAACCTAAGTTATGTTTACTTATCTATCACAGTTTTTGAGATATGTCCATTTTTCTGAAAAATATTACGGCTGTAGTAGTTTACGAAAACACTTGCAAACCGTTCAAAATTAGGAAACCAAATTTATGGAGCAGTTAGCTGGTAGTCCAGGATAACACCTGATGTCCCATCGACGGTCCCATTTTGTACCATATGGGCGCAGCCGATTTTTGAATGTAGCAATATAAAATTGTCAAAAACTCAATTTTTTTTGTCGTTTTCGTCAAATATTTATCCCTTTCACACTTTTTCAAAATATTTAGTCTTAACTGAAAATCACAATTTCAAGACTGATAAAATCATGAGTCCATTTAGACTCGTAATTTTATTAATAGGTTTTGTTTTTATATTTTTTTCAAATGAACGAGTTTTCGTGAAATATAAAAAAAGTTCAACTGTAAAAACACAAAATCTTTTCTTATCGGATAAATTTAATTTTTCAACGGAATAATTATTCCAATCAGTAATTTTATGAGAAAAACTGACATGAAAAAATTGCGAGACCTCAGGTCGAGCAATTTTGTCTAATGTCTTTTTTTCGATTAAATTTGCTGATGAAAGATTTTCAGTTGGAATAAAAGAAAATTTTGAGTATTTTTTGGCAAGATAAATCAACGACAATATACATTTAAAAAATGCACTACAATAATAGGTAATTACCTTCATTGAAACGAGTATTTTAAGGAGCGCGCGGTTAATAAAAACAATAATTGGTACTATGTTTTTTGGGATTTGCTCGGACGAAAACTTCTCATATTGTGTTGACAATACTAAACAATCATAGCTGACAAGAGCGAAATTCAAGCGACGGTCACTTACTACTAGATTTAAGGAACAGGTATTTTTATCGCTATAAAAAACGGATGCATCTTTTCTATGGCTTTCAAAGTTACTTAACGTCATTATTAAATAGAGTTCTTTCTACATAGACCGGGAGATGGTGACACAAAATATTAGGTCATTTGTATGGCGGTTCTACAGGGGTCTAATTACGAAATGACAAAAAAGAAAATGATGGTCATAGCGCTGGTACCGGCGGCCCAATCGCAAGGGCGTTAATCGAACGTGTCGGATAAATAACGAGTGTCGAACGATTTTTTCCACAAAAATGCTTGCATTTTCCGAAAGTCGATAAAAAAAGAAGTAGGCGGTAGCGTAATGCCATACTTCTCCGGTGTGACTTTCAGCCCGCCATACCGACACGAATACATTAATTTAAAAACAATTCAACCATTTGTAACGGTAATTTTTGCTCAGCAAATCATCGTCGAGTAGCCATTCACGGAAATCACCTTGCCATACGTTTCCAACGGTTTCCAATGGCCGCTATACCTACCACCGCAAGGGAGTAAATTTTTTTGATAAACGATTTGTACCAGCCTAAAAATTTTATCAACAGTCCTCTGTATGATCATAAGTACAAGTCTGATCATGCCATACCTGTGGGAGGTAGCGAATATGTACAATATTTTTTCAAAATTCTAAGATTATATTCGTAATTCGAACGATTTGTACCAGTACAGCGCCACTTTTTTCCTCTACTCAGGGTTGCCAGTGAGTCACTGTTGTCACTATTGGTCACTGTTTTAAAATCGTGTCACTTTTCTCACTATTTTCGAAATTTGGTCACTATTGTCACTATTCCAGAGCTTAGAATTGGTTAGAATAAGGTGCTCGTGCATCATTAAAAATCTAAAACCAAGAGCACTTGCAATTACCAATCCAGAATACCACCAAAAAATTTAGAAATGATAAAAAAATACCCTGTACAAAATAATTACCAAACATCATTAGTCAAAAATAATACTAAGCGAAAAACAAAACACTGAGAGAACGAGTAGAACAACAAAATCGACATATAACAAAATACCATATGTAAAAAATCTTTCAGAAAGAATTGCAGCGGTTATTAAAGATGAACATTCAAAAATAGCGTTTGAAAATAAAACACCATTGGAAGACATTTCTCTTCACACCAAAAAACAAAAACATCAAATATGGTTAACCAAATTAAGTGTGAGAATTGCCCTCAGGGCTATATAGGACATACTAAATGTTACCTGTAACACATCACAAAAAAAGATCACAGTTTTAACTTTATGACACCCATCGTTTTTGATACGCAACCCTTTTTATCTAAAAGACTACTATGTGAAATTATTCAATTCAAACATAACAGTGTCAATACCAAGAGAAATTGAAGGTTCAAACACAATATTTTTTAGTTTGAAGTTAATCATATATTCATGTCTTTGATGTTTTTATTTCCCCTTCTTTTTTAGTCCGTTTTATAAAATTTTCAGAAAAAAAAAACATTTGTACTTAGCTCTCAGTATTCGTGTATGTGTTGATGTTTTAATTGTTCAAATAATCTTGAAATGTCCGTTTTTGAAATTATTTCAAGCATTTTAGTCCTCCCGAATATCCAAACTTTTATTCTCGTCGAATTTTAGTACATCGTGGCAAGTAAAACAAATTTTCAAAAAAAAAAAATCCGTTGTTACAGAACCCTGATGATGAAAAAAAGTTTTTCTTTCCAAAGCTTAACTTTGAATGATAGGTAGAAGTTTCAGTGAGTTTTTAAGTACAATTTTCAAAGTACAGATTACTTCAATTACTTTAATCTTGATAAATATCCTTATCCTCTTTTTGTAGTATTTGTCTTGGCCTTCATTTACTTCCCATATCCTAAAAATTTCTCATTAAAATACTGCAAATGAGCTCTGGAATGATGAAGGAAAATATGACCAGCTTTTATAGAAGTTCCTCAATTGGTTGGGAAAATGTCACTATTTAGACAAAAAAGCCAATAAGTAGTCACTATTTCTGTGAAAATGAAGTCACTATTCTACTATTTTTCAACCTCTGAAGCGCTGGCAACCCTGCCTCTACTAGAAGTATGGCAAATATAATAATGGTCAGTCACATTGTATCATAATTTCCAAAAATCCAAATGCCATACTGGTACAAATCGTCAAAATTTAATTTTTTTCAACATCTTGGCTCAAGTCAGACAGTTCTGCCACATGGTTACAATCTGGAATAATTTTTTTAGGTAGAATTACATCCAAACGAACAGAATACAATGATTCCATAATGTAAAAAATGATTTTACGTATTTTACAGTTACTACTAGACGTATGGGAAATATAATAACAATCACATTTTATCAAATACTTTCCAAAAATCCAAATGCAATAGTGGTACAAATCGTTTAGCAAAAAAAAAAATTACTCCCTTTGCGGTAGTATGGCGGCCATTGGGAACCGTCGGAAACGTATGGCAAGGTGATTTCTGCGAATGGCTACTCGACGATGAGTAGCTGTGAAAAAATCAGCCTGGTACAAATGGATGAATTGTTTTTTTTTAGAAATGTATTCGTGTCGGTATGGCGGGCTGAAAGTCACACCGGAGAAGTATGGCATTATGCTACCGCCTACTTCGTTTTTATCGACTATCGGAAAATACAAGCATTTTTGTGGAACAAATCGTTCGACACTCGTTATTGATCCGACACGCTCGATTAACGCCCACGCGATTTGGTCGCCGGTACCAGCGCTATGACCATCATTTTCTTTTTTGTCAATCCGTAATTAGACCCCTGAAGAAACGACCTAATATTTTGTGTCACCATCTCCCGGTCAAACACTAGTTGATTTATCGGTAGTAATATCACTAGTGCTCGCAATTCTATCGATAGTACTTCTGTCAGAAATCAACGAGATCAAATTGCTTGGTAACACCACGAATCCGTTGCCGTTAGGACGAGTGGTGTAGAATTTTCGATAGTATTTGTGGTTGTTTCTTCAATAGTTACACCTAAATGTATTATAAACATAAAGTCTGTCAGACTGACATTTATGTCTGACTAGATAACAGGAAATATTCTCAATTTGTGTTTGGCTTCGTGGTTGTCCATGACGACGTGATTTTTTTTTGCATTATACACTTCATTTTCTTTTTAACGACGCGACTTTTAGTTCACCTGAAAAACATATAGTTTCATCAACATGAATTATATTTAATTAAATATAATCGCTGCCACTTTGTGATAGGCAACCCGGCATGCAATGTACTACATTGCCTTTTTGAATAACGTCTTGTTGAAAAAACATATGCTTACAGAAATCAATTGGCGGATCTTAGACTATTACTACCAATAACAATATGTTTTTATTATTATTATGCGGCAGGGCTGGCCATAGGCTGAAATGCAGGTAGTTTTGCATAGAAACTTTCTGCTCCCCGCTTTCAGGTTTATTTCGTGAGTGCTCCGAATCTTCTGATGAACCTTTTCAAAGAGTACCAGTGATTTTTAAATGGATGAAAAGTAATATCAACATGGTGTTATGTGTAATACCGTTTAAGTTTTGAAATTTGTTGACTTTGAGTGTACTGGGTTCGAATCGTAGCTTTAGCACGTTTTTAATAGGTATTCAGACTTTTAATTTGGATGTATCTCCAACATATTTCCTTGTATCGATTTAAAGACACCAGCACCCGTTTGCAGCTGTTTTATGTTGAGGATTAAGTAGGTTATTACCAATAAACGGCCGTATTAATTATTAATTATAACTGCGCAAAAGTAGTTATCGATTCCCATTAGGGAACAGGAAACAATTTCGTTAAATTGGCACACATTGCCACATCTAATGTTTATGATTTTGAAGTTTCAATTATTATGCCACCTTCGCAGATACAGTTTAGAATCCAATTGAAGTCTTTCGCACCAAATCTCGCTGTTGTCAAAAAATGTGAAAAAAAGTGAACCGCGCTGTTACGTAATTGGTAGCGAAATTTTTATGCAACGCTTCTGGATATTTCATGTATGCCTCCGCTCTGAACGAAAATCCAACGATGTGTTGAAAAATGAGTCACGGCCAATTAAATCTCGCTATTTCATTGTTAATTATCCGGAATCGTGAGTAGGCCGTGATTTGTTACAACAAACGCGATTGATCACCCTGCGTGTATATTATCTTCCGTATTCCATGAACAACTTTTCCTTTTTTTCTTCATTGCTGAAACGAATTCCGGAAATAAAGCCACAAGGAAAAACCAGAATGAATAAAACCATTATATTCTTTAGAAACCGAAAAGAGTTACTTTAACGGAAGAAGTATTCGATGACCGGTGATTGAAACGAAGGAAAATGTTGTAGAAGGAAGATGGTGATAGGAGAAAAAAAATCAATCAATATATTCTTGAACTTTCTTGACAAGCTACTTTTATGATATTCAACAATCCAAGCCAAATAGCAGAGTATAAAAATTTTGAATTTTATTCCAGAAGTTTACAGACTACTGAAAACTCATTTGAAAACACCAATAATCTTATTTCTGTAGAAACTTCTCTTTTATTACTGTATTTAAATTTTAAATAAAATATGACGAAACCAAATGCTCCATATTATGTTTCTGGATAGATCTAATACTTTTTTTATTCGAGGACTTTATGAAACAGTCATTAACCCAAACAAAAATCTACTTGTTGAAATGTTGTAGACGATGTAGTAACTTGATTACTTTAGGTTTCGGAAGTTTATCGTCTTAATGGGTTGAAAGATGGTTGACTTTTACTTTTTCACAACGTTTCGCTTGCTACGAGGTGTACTAAATGTTTCGAATTCTTGACGAATGAACTGCTAGTACCCTGCACGGGTTGTAGTATCGCTATATCATGAGTCGTTGAGTTCCGGGAGCTGGTGATTGGTCTCAATGACATGTCTAGTTTAGGGATTTTTGGAAGACCTTTGAGATGAGGTGGTATACTATAATGTAGCGTCAGATGTGACTGTGCCTCATCAGGAATGAAGGTTTTGTATTTCCAAAGAGTGCTGTAGATTTTCCTTTCTATCGTGGAAGTTGAAAATACAGCAGAATCCAGCAAAAACCGCATTTACGAGGTCCCATGTGAATGTGGAGATTCTTACATCGAAGAGACCAAGAAACCGTTACCTGTAAGAATAACCGAACTCAAAAAGTCGACTGAGCACCATTGAATTCCTTAGAACCAGAGGCAAGTGTTCTTCATAGAGAGGTATACAGGGCTTTTCACGATGAGCGTTAAGACGTTTCTGGCAAACCAGACAACGGATCAACTTGAAAATTTGACAGTATGCATAAATGAACATGATCTACACGCCTAAAATTTTGAATTCAAGGGAACCACGTCAGTTTCTGTTTGAAACAGTTTATCTCGTAAACGGTTCGAAATCGAAATAGGATTATCTAAACAAAGTCAATCTAAAATTGGATGTAGAGCTCAAAAATGTGGAAAAATACAGGGTGTTCCATTTGAAAAAATTGACTTTCACTCATTTTTTCATGTGAACAAAGTATCCGCATTTTCTAACGACCCTGTATGAGGCAAAAAAAATATGGCTCCGAAGTGAGGATCCTTACGGTATCACTTCACTCCATTCCGAATTTGATCGTCTTAGTACCAGAGAGTTCAAGATTATCAGCGTATAAAAAGCGTATAAAAGTACATGTTTGGTGAAAAAAAAAAATCAAAATTAATTTATATCTCTTAAACGGTAAGAGATAGGTATAGGGAGATACTATATGAAGTTGTTGACGAAGTGATAAGAAATCATAATATGATATTATATACAGGGTGTTCTATTTGAAAAATCAAAGTAACCGCTACTTTACAGTAGAAGCGGCAACGCCGCATCGTGTAGATCATGTTCATTTATGCATACTGTCAAATGTTCAGGTTGATCCGTTGTCTGGTTTGCCAGAAACGTCTAATTAACGCTCATCGTGAAAAGCCCTGTATTGGTTCAAACGAAAATTCATAGAAACCGCGTACTTATATAAGATTTCAGCCGAGCGTGGAAATTAAAAACGTATGGAGACCGCTTTGAAGGGAAGAAAAAACGCGAAATTACACGCGCCACAACACCGCCGGAATAATTACACCTCTATTACACCACATCAGCAGAGCTTTATAAGACCTGGTAGCATTTAAACTTGTCAGTTTTCACCAAAAGACGATTGCGTATAATTGAAACGTTAAAACCCATTAAGATGGACGTCCGAAACATACATAATCAAAAAACTACTTCACTTACATAATGATTGATTCCTTCATTTGTAGGACATAAGTATTCATGAAACAATAATTTGATAAACGAAAGAAAAATTGTAATTCTCAGTAGAGAAAAAGTTAACATCATATATTCATTTTGTGTGATCAGAATGTTTGCAAATCTTGACATCTTAGCTCGAGGGAATAGAATGACCCATTGGTAAAGGATATAAATTTGATATCCTTATTGATTATTCAATAATGACTGAGGTTTTGTAATGGAATGGGTATTATGTAAAGACGCAATCGATGATTACGTCTCCCCTATTTAATATTCCAACAATAGAACGAACCAGTTGGGATTTCCACTCGTTGAAAACAAAGTGATATCTGTTGCTCCCCCTCTGATGCATCAGGTAGGTGAACCGAGTCCTGCAACTGTCGATTTCGAGGAAAATTGTATTTTTCAATTCGTGAATGATTTGTCCAAAATCAGAATCAACGAAAAAGTTATAAAGTTACTGGCTGACAAATATTGATTCAACAATTACCTTTTTATTTTCGGAGGAGGAAAAATTAGTAAAGTTTCGTTTACAAAACGTACACTAGACAACCTCTACGACCATTTAGGACAATTAAGCAGTGTGCCCTCCTCACCAAGAGAAGTGAAAAACTAAGACAAATTAGGAAATTCTTACAAACAAAAATTATCCTTTGTATGCGTAGGAACACTAGTAAATACTTGGACAGTCAGAATCAGACCGAGCTGATGATTTTAAATTAAATTTGGCATGGTTTGGTTATGTTAGGTTAGGTTCAAAATGAGCGAAACTGCAAGAGTCTATTGTGGCTCATACCAATTTCTATTTCACCAAATAAAACCAGCTTCTTGCCAATTAGTTTATTGGTGTATGATCTTTCATCAGGTCCGAGAGAGAGAATGAAACTCTGCCAAACATCGAAAACCTGATTCGGTCCGCGGCGGGGCAGGCACAAAGTATGTGCTCTGCTGTTGCATCATCTTCACGACAGAGAGGACATGTCGGGTCCTCCGACAGTTTAAACGACTGTGGCCTGTGAGTAGGCCACTTAGACATCCCTGCTGGAGTCTAACAGTGTTTTGGTTAAATTATTCGAGGAGTGAGCCAATCCTGGTAGGTTTTGCTAAGAGTTTGATACTTTCCTTGCTGTCCAGTGAACCTACTTGCGGCACCTTCTCTTGCAAGAAGATCCGCCGCGCCGTTACATTGCCCTCCATACCGGAGCGGCCATGAATCCAGACCAGAAAAAGACTGTTGAGTCTTCCTATTGAGGAGAGTCTTTTCTGGTAGTTTCACACCAGCTTGGACGTTGATCGATACGAGCCAAGTGCTTTCGAAGCCGCTTGACTGTCCGAGAAACCTTTGATTGATCTTTGTGTGAGGTTGGTTTCTTCCAGTCTCTCTAAACATAGATCGATGGCGTGAATTTCTGCTTGGAATACTGTCGCATATAATCCTCGCCAGGTTGATATTTCTGTATGTCGGAATTAGAACGGTATAAGGCAGGTTAAAATTTACGGTCAGCGATCATTCCCAGAATGTTGTGACTTTCAGTGTCAATCAGCAGTCTGCTACGCTCTGTATAAGTCTGTTGCATGTAATTGGCCATATGCATAATTATGCAGGTTGACCATCTAGCCTCTTTCTCCAAGAAGATGTGGAGAGGAGATGGGTCTAGTAGGATTTCCATAGCTGCTGACGGTGTGGTGCTGATGGCACCAGTGATCGCCAGATAAGCCTGCACTGAGGAAAATTTGTATCAACCGTAGCTAGAAATCCAATAACCCTAGCAAAACTCTAATAGCATAGCAGACAAGCGAGCTATCACATGTGTTGGAAATATTTGAAGGTTGTCTATCAGTAAAGGGATATAAATCATCATGGATAGATGGATGGCATACTGAGGGACATTTTCAGTAAGCAATTCCAGTCCCCCTAAAACTTCCAAGGGTTGCTCGTAAGGGTGCAACCGGATAATGGAAAGAGCAAACTTTGAACAAAACATTTCTTGATCTCTTATAAGAAATGGCATTTTTATGTCCCCAGTTCTTAAGTTTCTTTCATATACTTATTTCTTCGATATGTCGAGCATCGAAGGATAAGAACATTAACCGTGTCAGTAGATCCATTTGGTTTTCTCTATAAGGTAATTGTAGCATGTTGCTTCGCGACGATTGTTTGCGGTTAATTATGGGAAGTAAAATATATTTCAATGAGCATAATTATTTTCATCGAACAATCGATTGAATAAATTTTTTAATATATTCGTTGGGATTTCTAAATGATTTCGTCGTTAACAATATAATTTTCACAAGTTTCTATGCATGTTTCAACAAATATACAGAAGTCGGAAGTGGTTTTTCAAGGTTGAACACAATATTTGTACTATAAAAATTTAGTCACTTATCAGCAGTTGATATGCGGACTGCATAAATGAATTATTATGATAAATTCAGTTAATTCGTTAAAAATATTGCTCTTCTTTAGATCATATTATAGTTTGAGAGAACGTTACGACAATAGTTTATATAATCGAACTTGACACATTACGTTGCTTTTTTTTAAGCAAATGTTTGCAAACATACACGACAGTAATTCAAATTTCATTCTATTGCATATTATTCTATAGATCTAGAGTATTTGTAAATGGCAAGTACCTTACTTGTGACATCTACTGATTCAGAGGGTATACCTACGTTTTAATTTTCAGAGATCTCATAAAACCGTCCGAATGAATGGGAAACCACGAAACAGCTGTCAGCGGATGATGAGGCTCTCGGAATTGAATCGGAAACACTCTCATTCACTTTTTTTTTGTATATCTATATTTATTCTTATGTGTGAGTATACATAATAAGAAATAATTATTTTATACATAGGGAGATAACTACTTATATTAATATTTGGATTGGTTAAAACGCCATAAAAATGTATAAATATCACTTATTTTTGGCAGATGTGTTCGACACGACTTTCATTCAGATTCTATTTGCCAAATGACAACCAACCTTTTTGACATCAAATTATGTTGACTTCTTTTGATTCTACATCACTTCTACCATCATTAATACTTTTTATTTGTTAGTCCAATGATTTGATACGATTCAATATTCCGCCACTGGCTTTGGCATTGCAATACTTTATCGCGATACCAGTGGAACAATACACGTAAGAAGTAAATGGGTATCGTGATTCGGATCCTTCACGGTTGTTTCGCAATTTCTTCTTCCGTTTCCTTAGTGATCACCGTATGAGGTTCGAGGTTGTGTAGTAAATAGAGAACATTTTCTGCTTAGTATTGATATATCTTTTTATTCGCAGAAATAGTAGTTATGGGTTTTGAAGGAATGATTAATTACCTGAGTTGTAAACGATGTTTTTCTCAGTTTGGATACATCCACGTTCATATATACCGGGCGCATCTGAAAAAATTCGTTTGTTTTGGATGTATCGAAATGAAAAGTATACAAACTAGCCTCATTAATATATAAAAGACATTAACATACAGTGCTAGTCAAAACGAGGTTCGATAGAATGGCCAGCTCGGTCACCGGACCTCACACCATTAGATTTTTTTCATGAGGGTACTTGAAATCTAAGGTGTATGCTTCAGCATCTGACAGCTTTGCCATTCGGCATTCTGAAACAACGAATTTTTGAAGAATGTGGGGCAATTTCTGCTCACTCATTTGAACGAGTTCGACAAGAGTTTAGCAATAAGATGCATTACTGCCAGGAAGTAGATGAATCATATTCAATCAAAATCAGCCGAAACCCAAACAAAATTAGTATGGCTAGTAATAGGTATTTTAAATGGCCAAGCGAATGCAGTTTTGCTTTTTGACATCAAAGGCGGCCATGAACGCCATATGTGAAATTGAGCGATGTATTTTAGTGAAAATTTTATTATTTCTAATTTCGGCAATGACTACTGGCAAACAAATTGTTGTGTACCAATTAACGATAACAGTTCTTCGAATCTCTAGTGCTACAGTTACATAATTTTGCCGTCAGTTGGGTTTTACCAGTTCTCACGTGAAAAAATTACCTGATGGAAACATGGTGGAATGTGCAGTGGCAGCTGATAATTTGCAAGGAGCAAATAAACAAAACGATCGCAGTCGGAAGGCTATGGCTATGGCTATGTCAATAAACTACCTCTAAAATAATCACAATACCAAATATAACATGTTTTATTATGTAAACAGATAGCAATCATATCTCAAACGACCCGAAACAAAACAATTATCGATACTGTTCAAACGCTGTCAGACGTTTGTTTGTCATTTTATAAACACGGTGGTGTTTACAATTGGATTCGAATTGAAAATAGTATTTCGTTTTCGATGTTGCTGTGTAATTCTCAAATCATGATGTTTCTGGTAATTCCTACTTTCGCATATATCTCCAGTGTACACGGTTTATCTGGGTTGCCCACAAAATGAGTCCAAAGTCGAACCACCTCGATCCCAGCCATCTTCCTGGAAAAGACTTTTTTTTTTAACATTTTATATATTACGAAGGTGATTCAAAAAGTGCTTTTATCGTGTCGGAAATTTCAAATATTGAATTTATATTTCATGTTCTGTTCAGAGCAAGTATGTGGGTTGCCATGATGTCAGTCCTGGTGTAAATTCATGTGAGGGACGTAGGTAAAACAATAACATAATATTCTCATAGATGGCACCACTGCTCATAAACGCATGTATGTTGAAATCCGTTGAAAATGTCTAAAAATCTAGTGAGGATTCTCATAATCTTCTTAATTCGTCTGTTTTGATATATCCAACATCCTACCAAAAAAGTGGATTTCTACTTAATACGGCCACGCTGGCGCTGTAGGGGCGATTCACAGTTGTTGGTCATGCATAATATGTAACTATAGTTCAACATTTCAATGGTTAAGAACTGAACAAAATATAATAAATTTATTTTTGCTTTGTTTGATATTCAGTTTTCCAATATAAGATACTAAAGAATTCCGATATGGATATATGTACGAGATAAACTGAATAGTTTGGTTCATAATTTTCAACAAGACCTAATAGAAGTTGCTCTTCAGTCTCCGATGTGGAATTGGCAGACCTAGAGTGTTATCAGTCCAATTTGTCAGATATCATAGTTTCCATTTTCTTTTGAACAAATGAGTTGTTCTACAACAGAGAGATCATACCCAATGAATCATATTGCAGTGAAAATACACTTTACTAATTTCCCTAATTTGTTTAAAACTCGTCCAAACGATAACTTAATTTATTCAATCACTATTTCAATTTATCTTCACTGTCGCTGTTTGTCTGCGGACTCTCGAACTATATCTGCAGCGCAACTCTGCGACTCTGCCCGCCATCTCGTGCCGAGCGTCTTATATACCTTTTACAGATCTCGAACTATCGAGACTATACCAGCGACTCATTCAGATGTCTCCAGTGCGTTCTTGATCGTGGTTAGCACATTCTGCAGTCAGTTCTCGTTCCTTCTACGTGTACCGTCAGCCAGCGGAGGTGAAATCACGCGTTGTTCACTTATAAGCCGAGGACAAATAATTAATTAGGCGGTCAGAGTCGGCCTGGAAATCGTTACAATATATTGCTAGCAGCTCGGTGTCCATCATTTATTATTTCTACTCCATTGAATTATAATTCAACTGCTCAAAATCATAATCTTAATCTCTGTGTAACATGAGAAATAAACACCATCTAATTGACTGACAACGTTTGTTTTTGTGAAACACTTCAACTACTAGTAAACCAAATAGTCTTTGGTTTACTGACTGAATTATGTTGTAACATTGAGCACTATTATATGTTTTAATAGTGTACCCTGTATAATGAAACGGTCTTTTAAATTTGGGGAATCATATTTGTGTCTAGGTTCTATTCAGTGACAGATAAGGATTCATAACTTTTTAACGGAATATGTTAAAAGTGTTAATATAAACAAAATACAAAAGGTCGCTCTGTGTGTGTTGATAAATTTATTGGCTTTTGACACTACGACCTAATATAGGACAATCGAGGGTATTGAGGAATGAACAAATAATTAAGTTTCACTATATAATTTAAACATTTTTCCAAGACAAATGATAATTATAATAATTGTAGTAGTTTTGTTATAAACTAGGGATGTGTTCAGTATTTTTCAAAGCAATGTTTATTTGGATAGATTTTTTTTTCTCCATCACCGTGTTATTCAATATAAGCTTCAGGCATTTAACGTAGTTACATGTAAATAATAATGATAATAAACCTAAAATAGGGTGTTTTATTATTTCAGAGTGATGGTAGTTTTGATTATAATCTTGAGGGCATTATGAGGGGGAATATGATTGAATAATAATAATAGTTCAAATACAAACTTGGCCATATTTTTTTATTGCAATAATAGTAGTAATTTCATTTTGATCTGATGGATAAGACAATAATTGAAAATTCATATTTTGCTGAGTTGTTGGCTTTAAAAAAAATGCATTGTTAACAGTAGAACGATCTTTCATGTTTATGAGAGGATGACAATTTTATTAACATACTCATTTACTCGTTTTTTGGTATATACTTAGTGTATGAATTCTTGCAGTTGGTTTTTGTTGTTAAATTTGTTAAAATTGTCATTTCCGTCAACCAGCTGCACACCCTTAAGAGTACAACCCTCAAAAGTCTTCGAAAGACTTGTCCGAGCTAGGGAAGACGCAGCCCTTACCTTTTATCGTGTGATGCCATGCTCGAGACCGAGACCATGCTGGGAATCGAACCCATGACCCTTAGGTTAAGAGACAAGCGCTCTGCCATCATGACCATCACGGCCAATTTTCTTCATTAATTTTCACATTTTACATATTTGTTGCATTTATATTTTTGTTAATTATTTTCGTGGAACTTGGCTGGCTATTATTTGCCCCTTCAACCCCTCAGATAAAGTCTACGCAATAATTGTGAAGCCGTGGCGGAACCTAATAATTTACATCTTTGCCTTCGAGATGATGCTGTAATTGCCAGAACCGCGAGAGCTGTGAAGTAAAAAGTTGAGCATTATGACTTTTGGGGAGGTTATCCTCTCAGCCTAAATCCGGATGAATCAGAGCGGATTCAAAACTATACTCTTAGTCTGGTATAAATAACATTACATATACTCTAATTTAATCTTTATGAAAAAAATACTTCCTAGAGTGGACGACTGAAGAGTGGTTGTTTGCTCTGATGTAAGTTTGAAATTGAACCAAAGATATCGTTGCCTAATACTGTAGCGATTAATTACAATGTGAAGATGATATTTTTGTTGATAATGATGATATAATCATTCACGCGTGGAATCTCAATGTAATATAGATATGATTCGCAGCAAGTCAAAGAAATGCAAACTGTAATACCACTGTATATTGACGAGTCCTGGTGTCAATCCCGGTTAGTCTAGATTTTCAAATAGGTTTTATATCTAAAACGGGATCTACCTACCACACATGTTAAATTGAACATATTTCACAGAGACCGTTTTGTGCGGGATCCTTTTGACAAAATAATGCTGTACACCACAGGAATATAGTATATTTTTTTTGATAGTCCGTATACCAAAATCAACTCTCGCCATTTTTATTCGATGTTAAAGATTTCTTTTTATTCGACGTTCAAACTTTTCTTTCCGTTGTTTTTCAGTATCCGATGACGATTTTGCCACCATACGACACTGCCCGCAAGAAAGACCTCTCGGCGGCCTTCAACACGGAGAGAGAAGCATGTCTGAAATATTTCGAAAAATGGTGCGAGGAGGACCAGGTGGACTTCGTGGAGAATCTGCTGGCTCGGATGTGCCATTACCAACACACTCACATCAACTCGTATTTGAAACCGATGTTGCAGAGAGATTTCATTTCTCTGTTGCCAAGTGAGTGCGATATTTTTTTCTCTTGATACAACGTCAACATCGTTGAAATATCTCTTAGGTTTGCGTTATTTGTGCAATTTGTGATTATCTTATTAACTTTCATAGAACACCTGTTGGCTCTCCTACTGTCTTAGTCTGATATATTGCAAATCAGGCTAAAGCATCAGACAAATAAGGGACAGAGATGACTATGACTAACTGAAGGAGCGTTGAATTTTACTTATAATGGTCCAATGAAATACACTCAGTGTCTGCAAACAGCCGTCAATCGGTAAACAATTACTATTTTCCGGATTATAGTACTACAAAACTATGACGATTCAGTTGTTAACTATTTATAGTCAGTATAGGAAGGTCATCTATGAGGCGCCGTTAGGGATAATATATTTATTAGTTGTAGCAATATATTTTATTTTGCCGTCCAATCCCATATTAATTTTCGATCCAACACGATATATTTACATTTCAACAACTAAAAATATAAATAAACGTGCATTCCCATATATTTAGTAATTCGATCTATTTCATGTCGTCAAGAGATGGCGCAAACGACGCGATTCAGTTCCCACTCGAGCATGTGGCAACATGGCATAAGGGCGAAGTCATTAGTACATAAAGAGGCTAACAGAGAGCAGTGATACAAGCAGCTGTCATTAGCCGCTTTCTATTTGAGAGTTTCAAGCACCGGGGCTTCTTATTCCATACTTGCTATTGGTGGATTTTGACAGATGTCATTTTCTAGCCAATGATTGAGCTAGAATAAGGAGCCCTGGTGCTTGAAACTCTTAAATAGAAAGCGGCTATTGTGTCAGGGCGAAGGTATTAAAGATAATTTGACCACTAGATCACAGAACACATTCATATCAAATTGTCTCTGAATAGTTAATAGCTGCGTTATATTGGCGCCATTCTGAAACCGGTTTGGGAATGAATTGTCATTTATCTGTCATAAAGCACTAAGGTAAACGATTAATTTTCCACAAAACTTTATTGAATTCGCGACATGTTTCACTACACTGTAGTTTTATCAAGCGATAATGGTTTACTGTAATGTAAACTATTATCGCTTGATAAAACTACTGTAATGTAAACCATTATCACTTGATAAAACTACAGTGTAGTGAAACATGTCGCGAATTCAATAAAGTTTTGTGGAAATTTAATCGTTTACCTTGGTGCTTTATACTATGGATTTCCATCTAGTAACGACCAATTCAATCCAAAATTTATCTGTCAGTTCTGACATTTTTATCATTGTATTCGTGTCATATGTCAGTTGATTCTATCAAACCGGTATCGGAATGAGATCCAATAAAACGCAGCTAATATTTCAGCAGGTTTTTGAATAATCACAATAAATAAAAGGTATTAACAGATGACGGCAAATTTCAACTGAGCGGATTTTCTATATCGAACTTCTATTGGACCAGTTATAGATGTAACCAATGATGATGATGATTGGTCACCATTTGGATTGAGTATGCCCAAATCATTTATATAAACAATGATAACTAACAATGCCCCAGCAATACTCCCTTGGTGTATTCCTACTCTTGTTGATAATCTGTAAGATTTTACGCTATTTATTGACGATTTGTTGGTGATCAACTCAACCCATTTTAATGCATTCCATACCATATTTTTCTAACTATTCCATGGTTAGGTGTTTCAAGAAATCGTATGATGTGGATAGATATTTTCTTTCCATTTTGTGATATTTTGAGTTGATTGAATAATAGCGTTGTGGGTTGACTTCATTGTATATATGCATGCTGATTATTGCTGAAGCAGATGCAGCTTTGCATGAACGAGATTATTTGATTACACATCATCAGTTCAAATAATGTAGAGAAACTAGGTAAGAGTCGTAACTTCAGGTTTTCCCTTTTTATAAACACCAAATTATAGATAATAATATAGGTCACAAATTTGCTTAAATATGTGAGCTTTACATCATAACGCATATTACTCATATTGGGTTATAATTTTCACCATTGGTGACTGGACAAGGTTCGGAAATATCATGATATTTATATAAATATTAAAATATCAAATTTAAAAAAAATCTCACAGGACTTAAATTTCGCAAGAAGTTTAGGAATATTGTCTAAATGATTTTTGGAAAACGGTGCTATTGATTTAATTTAATAATAACTTCATTATTCCCAAGAAACGTATGCTGCTCATATTAGGAAAATATCATACTAAAATCATAAATAGATGAAGAAACAAAAAAGTGTACCTAACAATATAATAAATCTTAAATCGGATTAATTTTTTTGAATGTTGTTTCAATTTTTAATTAAAAGTCAAAGAGAATTTAATATGTTTCACTAGAAGATACATTTAAGGATGAAGTGGCCTCAGACCATGTCGTCTATTGGAACCTTTGTTATTTAAAATAATGATGTTACCTTACGATCTCTTTGCTTTTATGCATTTGTTTTTCCAGAAAAAGGTTTGGACCACGTGGCGGAGAATATACTCTCATATCTAGACGTAGATAGTCTGAGAAATGCAGAGTTAGTATGTAAGGAATGGTTCAGGGTGATCTCGGAGGGTATGTTGTGGAAGAAGTTGGTCGAAAGGAAAGTTAGAACAGATTCCCTTTGGCGGGGGTTAGCGGAAAGACGAATGTGGTAAGTTAGAATATTTTTATGCAGTTTTATGCGTGTATGCTTTTTTTGAAGGTTCTACCAGTTTGTCCAATCTAAAACTTAGAACAAGTACCACAAGCTAATTTATACACCACTCTTTTCTACTTTTTTAACTTTATTTTTTATCTTTATTGTTCTTTATATGATTACCCAAAGTGTTGAAAGCAATATTAAGACCTTGTTTCTTAAAAATACTTCCCAATTCTCTAATATTAAAGGAATTTATTTCTGAGACAGAAATGTGCCATGCATTTCGGCTAGTACCTTACCATCTTCAGACACCGACAAAACTAAACAAAACAGCACTAACATAGATAACCATTGAAGTTATGGTGGATTCATACAGCAGTATTTAGTCATAAGAAAGAATATTATCATCATAGACAAATATTGATAATATTCTTTCTTATGACTTGAAACTGCTACATGACTCCACCATTTTAAACTGTCCTGACAGTTTGTAAGTCATTTTTGTGATCGAACAGCACTGACTAAGCTTTATCCAATATAACTGCACCTCCGCTCTCCAACAAATTCCTTGCTACTTTTGTTCCATACCCGCCCTAGCAAATGTTTTTGCGGACTCAGAAATCAAGTGGTTTTTCTTTATTCTTTTTGTGCAATTGAAATTAAACTTTTTTTTTTAATTTCAAGGATCCAGTACCTCTTCAAACCTCGACCAGGGGAGAACCATCGTCCTCACGCCTTCTACCGTTCTCTCTTCCCCAAGATAATCCGCGACATAGACAGCATCGAATCAAACTGGCGCAACGGAAAACACATTCTGCAGCGCATCAATTGCCGTTCCGAGAACAGCAAAGGTGTCTACTGCCTTCAGTATGACGATCAGAAGATCGTGTCTGGCTTGAGGGATAATACCATCAAGATATGGGACAGAGGAACACTGCAGTGCACGAAAGTACTAACGGGACACACCGGTAGCGTGCTGTGCTTGCAGTACGATGATAAGGTAAGGATCAACAGAAGATTATATGGTAATTTATTGATTTATCATTTTTCTGAGCGATGCAACTAGGTTTTCTTTCATTTAGTATTCCTACTGATGAAGATAACTTGGTTATTGAAATGCGGATCGTGTAAATACTTGTGTGGTTAAGGGGAAATGTACTATTTGTTTTCTATTGCATGTAGAGTATTGTTGTCAATAAGTAAATTTTGCTTCTTGAATTTATAGATGTTTAGATTTCCTCAGATGTTTATTTGATACCTCAAAATACAAAATGAAAAACTGATAAATAATTCACAGAAGTGAATGTCGCATGAAATAAAATAAAAAAATATTACCCAAATGAAATAATCTTGTTTGTCAGAAAAAGTTCTTTCCTGCAGTTACTCTATATGTACTGGAGAGCACATCCCTGTATACTTTTATATATTTATATCTACTAGGCATTTCATTTGTTTCATATATTATCATTATTAATTTTTCCTGTCAGGAATTTACCAGTCAGGCACTATCTCCGGGGTCCCGATACATCCGGAGGGCGCGCTGGTATATCATTAACCTAAGTAAACACCCCCAACATTAGTGAGGTGAGTGATTACTGGGTCCGAAAATCATGTGCCCTGAGTGGGCGGAGTGAACCAAGAATTACGACCTTCTGCATTCGTCCGGTTAAGATTTCTGCCTTAGTATGGCAAGCCGGTATCATTTTTAAGTTTGCGAGCAGTGTGTCCGTCTTTCCACCAAGGACCTCTATTATCAGAACCACCATTTCAACAGAATGGTTCGGGTAAAGCCTGCGGGGTTCAGAGAGTAGATCTCGTTATTTACTCTGTTTTTTCTCCTCTTTTAGCACGTGCTCGTTTTGCCAGGAGCCGAAAACTCTATGACTAAAATCGTCCTACTTTGATGGTCGAGAAGGACTACATCAGGCTTATTGTCTTGTATTTGCCTGAGGGTGGGGAATGAGTAGTTCTAATAGATTCGGCACTTCTCATTCTCCACAACGGACTCAATACTGTACGAGTGTCGTAGGTGGTAGTACAACACTCGTAGCGCCGCGTTGTGCTTGTGGATATAGACTGATACCTCATAAACTAGACAGGCTGACAGCTAATTCATTATGATCTCAGCTGCCCCACGACACGCTCTGCGTGTCAGGGACCTCTATACCCATCACGCGAGTATGATAGACAATGGTGTTAAACCAACCTGGCAGGCCATTATGAATCCCTCGGTTTCCGACTTCAGCCTGACTTGGGAAATGCGAAAGTTAGGTTTTTGGATAAGCCAAGGTCTCCAATGTTCTTGAAGAAGACTCCATGCATTGCCTTATCCTTATGTAGCTCTAGAAGACTTTCACTATCTGCAGCTTTGACATGGGCTTTTTGCTGAACGGGTTCCAACTCGGTAACATAGTTTGGGTTCGTCCGTTCAGTGTCGAATACGAGACGGAGTTCATCGGCTGCACGGGTTACTTCCTTGAAAAGAAATGCTCAAATCTCTGCTTTTTCATGATCGCTTACTAAACATAGAAGGGGATCTGAACTCCTGATGATTTTATAGGCTCCATCCAGTACAATTATGTTATGTAGACACTCCAAGCTTAAAAATCCACGGCCTTCCCGTTATCTGGGGAAGTACAACTGTGGAACAGACGTTTTAGGATGCAAGCTCCCATGGAGATGCATCATTTTGCGAGTTTCTACGCCGAGTTGTCGCAGCTCTTCCTGAATTCGTTTCATTACTCCAAAGGAGTAAAGTAGAATTGGAACTGCAAGCATATTAGTTGCAGCAACTTTGTTCTTCCCCGACAGTTCTGATGATCAGATCTGACGGAGTTTATGCTGATACTTGCATTACTATTATTATCACTCTCACCAGCTCCAAAATTATTTTTAACATTCTCGTTGACATAAAACTTGAAAAATTGTGAGTTTTCCCATTATTACATTTGTTTTTCAAATACTTTATCTCTAACAACTGCTCACTTTATTTCAGGTAATAATTAGCGGTTCAAGCGATTCAACCGTTCGAGTGTGGAATGTCAACACGGGAGAAATGGTGAACACTCTAATACATCATTGCGAGGCCGTCCTTCATCTTAGATTCAACAACGGAATGATGGTGACTTGTTCAAAGGTAATCTTTTACATAATTGATCTATATATTTGAAATTTATGTATTTTATACAATTTATTTTATTTATTTCTCAACTTTTTACAATCTCTTAGACATTTACTTTTTTATACATTCTATATCCCACCAACAAATTATTTATTCATTACAGCGTGTTTGTAACAAGAATTTTGTATTCTCAAACATCAAACATAATTGGATTAGATCAAATCGCCACACGTTGGGCGCCAACGATGTCTTGAAATAGCGATAGCGAATGTTTATTAACTGAAAATTTGTGCTGTATTGTTTTTTGCGCTTTGTAATTATGATAATTTATATAATAATAAAAATAAATATCTTAATTTGTATATCCTAGCCAAGGTCCAGTTCAAACTGCTCTTCATATATAGCCACTAAGAACCATAGTTATGGCTAGGTAATTTTTTCTTTTGATCAAGTTTGGCCAATTCAATATTATTATGTAATAATTGTGATTTTTGCAGGATCGTTCTATAGCAGTGTGGGACATGACTTCGCAGACTGATATATCACTGCGTAGAGTGCTGGTGGGGCACAGGGCGGCGGTGAATGTGGTGGACTTTGACGAGAAATACATAGTGTCGGCATCGGGTGATAGGACTATAAAAGTGTGGAACACGTCGACGTGTGAGTTTGTGCGAACATTGAATGGACATAAACGCGGCATCGCCTGTTTGCAATATAGAGATAGGTTAGTCGTTAGCGGCAGTTCGGACAACACTATAAGGTGAGCAAGCGATATATTTTTTATTGTGCCATTTCTAAAAAATAAGAAACATGTTTCTATAGTCTAACATTCTAAGGTTAAATTATTTCAGAACCATTGACCAAAACTCCTCCTTTGGGGATTACTATGAGGCGCCATTGGGGTAAAAAGTGTTTTTGCAATATTGTTATATTAATTTTATTGGTTGTAGCAATATATTTTATTTTGCCGTCCAATATATTTATTTTCAATCTAACACGATATATTTACTCAATAATCTCTCAAAGTCGAACATTATGTGATGATGGTCCGACATTGATGAGACACGCCAGTTGTGAATATAATTAGTCGTAAATGGATCAGCAAGGGTTAGGTCAAGAACCTCTTTTCTGATCACATTTATAAAGGTGGGTTTTTTCCTCTATTGATGAAGTAGATATTAGTGGTCTAAAAGTGGTTATAAAAGGTATTCACTCATTCACTTCCTTTAGTGGAGGGTGTTGGCTAGTCCCCTGGGTTGTAGGCCTGTTTTCGTCACGAGACTCCATAGGCTTGTTTTCAGAACTCCCATGTATCTGGAAGCTCTTGGTTTTTCTTCTCCCATCGTTGGAATTATTTGCCTCATTCCTAGTGAATTATTCCACCATTCTTGAGATTTCAATAGCTACAAATATAGAAAACGTGAACTCCTATATATTTATTAATTCGATCTATTTCATATCGTCAAGAGATGGCGCAAACGACGCGGTCAAGTTCCCACTCGAGCATGTGGCAACATGGTATGAGGGAAGTCATTAGTACATAAAGAGGCTAACAGATAGCAGTGAACACATTCATATCAGATTGTCTCTGAGTAGTTGACATTTCAGTAGGTTTTTGAGTAATCATAATAAATAAAAAGTATTGACATGAGGACAGATTTCTACCGAGCGGAATTTATATTGGTTACATCTCCAACTGGACCAATAGAAGTTTGATATAGAAAACCCGCTCAGTTGGAAATCCGTCCTCATGAGTCAATACCTTTGATTTATTGAGATTATTCAAAAACCTACACAGAACACATGCATATCAGTGTCCTGTGACCTAAGTGTTTTTTCTGCCTTCTGCAATATTATTCGGCGTCATCTCTTGGCCAAATTATATATAATAATTTCGTTGGATTGAAAATAAATATTCGCTAGATGGCGCTCAGAATGAAGGCGCGAAACTGTGTAATGGTGATCAGCCTACAAATTCCATAAGAGACCATAGTGTTTAATTTCATTCTCATTCAAATTTGAATAAATTGCTGAAGATGTCGATAATTGAAATATGTTAATCAAACATTTTCATATACATAGTCATTGCCACTTTTTGCCTAATTCTATGTTTTCAATGGGAAAATTATGTAAATATACTTTGTGCTTGGTACTATTGATGTTGCATTAAGCATTGGGGCACTGAGCAAATACGCCTATTGTTTGGATCGCTTACTTCTGCCTCCATTTCACTTATTATATTCTGAAACTATGAACATGAAGGAATAACACCAAACTCAATTCAATATCCAAAACTCGATTAATGATGAGAAAACAGATGAAATATATACACAAGCTCTTATGGCAAAACAAGACCTTGCAACATTACATGAGTTCAACGAAATAATTATAGGTGTCGCACCCTTCGCGCAGGTCGCGAATTATGGACGGCAAAATAATGTATATTGCTAGATAAAACTTATAAATATATTGTCAGAATGTAATTACAAAAAAACTTTTCACCCAAACGGCGCCTCATAGATTACATTCAATATCAAAGAAATGTTGATACCAAAAGTACCATATGAGTATGCTAGAGGTAGTGGATTTTCTTAAGAGCTATGACCTTTAATATATCTGTATCTGAATATATGAATATATCACTGTACTATTTATTCGGTATGGACGCGTGCCGTGTCGATCTTTACGACACGTTCGTAGGTCTCGGATGTTTTTACAACGTTCAGTAGACGACTGCCGAAACGGAAATTTGTTTTCTGCGACGGTATGAGTCATAGCTCTTAAGAAAATCCACTACCTCTACACGATAAATTATAATAAAAGCTGTTGCAAGAACAAAATCATAATAACATCTATTCCTTACCACTTCCTTCCTTGAGTGTTCAATATGAAGAGATGTTATTATTTAAAATGGTCTGTGCTTCATTCAAAGTGATTGAAGATGAGTTTCAACTTTCGGATCATTGATCAACGTGTTTCTTTTCTTTTAGATTATGGGATATCGAATGTGGGGAATGCCTTAGAGTGTTGGAAGGTCATGAGGAACTGGTTAGGTGCATAAGATTCGACTCGAAACGTATTGTGAGCGGGGCGTACGATGGAAAAATCAAAGTATGGGATCTGCTGGCTGCGCTGAACCCTAGATCTCCGACTAGTTCTTTGTGTCTCAGAACATTGGTGGTGAGTACCTATAACTAATTGAACAAATTCATTCAGCTAACACTAGATTGGAGGAACATTTTATTGAAAGAAATTGATTTATATTACAATTCATTTTATTATTTTAAAGGATATTTGTGTATTCATTACATAATAGGGCATCATGGCATTGCCCATTATATTTATTTATAATGAAGTGCACAATCAAATACTTCATGAGAGCGAGGTGAAATATCAAACTAAGTAACAATGAGTTGAAAAAATGTATTTGGAAAAGGGAAATATTTAAACAGTATTTTTACTCACCTAATAATATTTTTGTTGCCATTGAAGTCAGAAAAAATAATTGAAATAAAAGAACATGCTGCTGATCTCTCATATAAAAGATAATGCACTGAAAATATATCATATCTTTCTAAATATAAAAGTTTACATAAAAAGAAAGAAATTATACTAATTCTTACACATAATAAAATAAACAATATACAAACCCATTCGCGTAGAATATTTACAAAAAAAATTGGTATTGGTATATTGTGCCCCACCTTCCCTGCATCATCAGAGCAGTCCCACAAGTCTCAATTCCCGGTGAAATTTTAGCACTATCAGCTGGTACAATTGTTCAATCTTTTATATTTTCATAACTTCTGAAAACAAAATATATTTTCAATTTGACTCTTACTCATCGATATTATTTGCCCCTTTGACAGCTGTCCTGATGACCCTTAAGCACATTACCTGGCACTGATTAAAATATTTTTCTAAATGATACTAATTAAGTCATTGGGCTGAAGTGTTCAAATTTCGGGAGTTCGTCATCGATTTTTGAACTCTGAGATCCTTGATGTGGTGTGTCATCAAAATATAGGTTGGCGTGTTTACTTCAGTGACGCATATTCGGAGGTTGGCGAAACAAAAATGTTTTGAATCATCGCGGATTGCTCTAAAATTGAATTGGTGTTTTTCCACATAATGGATTATAACACCATTTTATTTACCGTAAGTGGTCATATTTCAACCTGAATAATGTGGTTAAAGATATTCAGTTCTATTAAAATATAGACTACAATTACAGAAATAGCCAATATCTCCATTATGGTAATAGATAGATTATTTTATAAGCAAAATTATACAATTTTCTAAGCTCTACTAAATGAAAATTATTGCACTCACACCGGGTGTTAAGTTTTTTCGGGAATGGTCCCGACATTGTTTTTTTTTGAGGCAACTTGTATTTTTATCAGTTTTTCGATTTCTGCATGATAAATAAAAGATACTCTATAAATTTTTTTTTTCCAAAATTCCATTTATGGTCAAATTTTGTACGTTGGTGACTCTCTCAAACAATATATCTGAAATCAACCTGTGATATACAGGGTGCAAAAACAGCTTGCCATACATAAATGTGCGAAATCTTCAACTTGCCAATAAAGAATTCCTGTCTGATTCACTTAATATGAAAATCATATCAATCAAAACAGTTTAGTTAAATTTTATCAAAATTTTCCATAAAGCAACCTTCACTAAAAATTTCAATTCTTATACTGGCATTCACTAAAGATTTCGATATTTATACATACTGGCAGGCAAATATTTTGACCTGCCAAACTAATTGATTTTCAAAGAATCTATTCATTAGCTTTTTTTATAAAAGTTGTAGACCCGAAGATAATGGCACAAATTTTGAAATAATAGAAATTATTGTAAATATTCCAAAACATACATTTTCATGTGAATGAAAATAATAACAGAGTGGTGGTCGAATTCACAACTTGATTACCTTTTAAACGGGTATTTATAAACATGGAGCGATATTCTTCTATCAATAGCAATGTGTTACAATAGTCAAAGTCAAAATACACTTTATTGTCGGAAGTTATAAAAAACTTATAGACAAAGCTTTTTGGTTTTAGATTAATATTAAAATTGAATTCAAATAATAATAATAGCCGTCCTCTACCCGCACAGGCTATGCCTTTGGGTACACTCAACGAGTGTTTATGAGGCAGTATTATTATTATTAATTAATTATTGATAAAAAGTATATGGGTGATACTCCCCACTATCTGCATATCATCCCAGATGCAGGAACACCGCCACTATATACAACATATCTCTCGATCGCAGTCGTCAAATATAGATTTTGTCGTAAAAAAGGAAGGAAAAAAAGGAAGAAAACCTATTGATTTTAACCATAGGGAATATTTGATGAAATTTTCAGAGCCTTTCAGACCACTCATCTTTTGTAGAAGGTGCGATATCGGAAGATCAGTGGCGCAATGATATTTTGGGGGGGCACACGGATCTAAAATTGCGCCGCTGTCGGGGGGGGGGGGCTCCGTGCCCTCCCCGTACCTACCTAAAAATAGGTTATTATTATTAATGATTAGTAGGTATATAAAGGTTTAGTACAATAGGTATGATATACAGACTTGTTTTGTTAAGTTGAAGTTTTATCTACCTCTAAATATGATATTATTATAAATGATTAGTACAGATTAGTAGTGACAGGTATATAATGGATAAACATGGACAGGCAAAGGGCGGGAGTGATAAAATATTGATGAATTTTTTTTATATTCAGGAACAATAAAATCATGTTTGTACATGCTGTAAAGTCGTTTATATTCGAAATACTTATTGTGGGTCCCCTTTTTTGTGGAGGCCCCGGGGATATAGTCCCAGATGCCCATCTCTGTGTATCACAGGTTGATTTTAGATAAATTGTTTGAGAGAGTTTCAGTGGGACTTGGCACAACTTATCACAAATATCAAATATTATGAGTGACGAGTTTTAGAAAAAAAAACTGTCATGCTTAAAATTTCGAAATCGGTCAATATTCACATAGAGTACCTTTTATTTCTCATCTAAAAACCGAAAATATGATAAAAAATACACTGGTTGTCATTTAGAAAGAAAAAACTGAAAACCCTGTGTAAGTTTAAGTAATTTTCATCAAGTAGAGCTCAGAAAATAGTATAATTTTGCTGATATAATATCCTTTATCATATTGGAGATATGGAACACCGCGTCCTTGTTACAGCACCCTGTATATTAACAGTTCTGCTTGGAAATACATAACAGTAGCAAATTTTATAAGAATTTTGGTATACACAATTCAACGTGTAGTTATCTTATTGTGCTGTTTCTGACTTTTGAATTACATCTCTCATAAATCTATCATTATTATCCATTCAGCAGTTCATAAAACTATTTTAACAAAACTGTACTAGTAAAATTTTTATCTGCATGGTCACAAAAATCCAATGTTCTTTTTTTCATTCTGATCTCAACTATCAATTAAATGATCGAACCAATTCTCAGTCTCAGCTATGAAATTCAAGCAATCCATTCACCTTGACAAGAATATATAAACTGTCTATATCTGAAGTATTTTTCTCTATTTGAATTCACAGGAACATACCGGCCGGGTATTCAGACTGCAGTTTGACGAGTTTCAAATAGTGAGCAGTTCCCACGACGACACCATCCTCATCTGGGACTTTCTGAACTCCATCCCGGAACCGAAAAGTAGCTCCTCGTCCAAAAGTAACGAAACTAGATCTCCATCACGTGAGTATTTGCCCTTTAACGGTGACGTACCCATTGGGACAGGTCTTTCTGTTTCAGCATTTTCCACAACCTACGAGTGAATATTTGAAAATATTGACTGTGGTGTACAAATAAATTTATATTTATTCATCATATTTAGCGAGTCCTAGTAGCTAGCGGTGATTTTTTTTCTAATGGAAACTTGATTCGATTTTTCTATTGTGAGAGGTTGTACCTACATTTTCGACTGATGTACGTGGCTAACTATAGGCGTAAATATATACTTTTTTGTGAATGTTTTGGGCGAATACACGAAATCTGTTTTTTATGTTGAAAAATCGGTGGGTGGTTCATGAAGTGAATCTAATCATTGGTGTTACATTCTTTAAGCGAAAATGAGCTTTTTCATTCAGCTGAACGAATCAAGATTGTAGTTGTTTAGTGTACCACTGTTATGAAATTCATATTCGCTAATGATTCTCGAATTCTGAGCTTAATAGTTCACCAGGAAAGTTTTCTTGTAATGAAACACATTCAAAATATTTCCTGCTACAGTTGAACCTATCTGGAAACACCTACATTTTGTTGCTGCTCGAGGATTTGATATTCACTCAGGAGTTTGCAATTTTTGGGAATTACGAATAATCTGCTTCCTGTGCAAGTCTCTGAGTTAATAGAGAATTCGTGTTTGATGCCTCAAAACACCATTTCAATGTTCGCCTCGGAAATTGAGGCTTGAATCGGAATGACAGACAGCATTGATAGTTTAGCTTTTTCCATGACAAAAATCTTTATAATGTTTGAACTATTGATGTATTTGTACAGAAAATGCCTACACTTATTATAGAAAAATGGTAAGAGTGAAGTTAAGAAAGATGTACAAAATTTCTTCATCAAATCTAACGGCTTATTTTTGGGCAAACGTTTGAGGATTCATTCCTTTTTATTGTTTACTTGCGGTCTTGCGGAGTTCTAAAGAAAAACTGAATGGTGAGGTTTTAGTCCATTATATTTAGAGATGATTCGATTGAATTTTGTTAAAACGCATTATAATGATTTCATTTTTTTCCACAATTGTATTATAGTCATTTTTGAAATATAGTTATAAGTTACGAAGACATTGTTTCATTATAACATACACTTACTTGGAGTCGAAGAATTTCTAATTGAACATTCGTGAAAGGAATCCGAAAAAATCATGTGTTAGATA
Organism: Chrysolina americana; assembly: GCA_958502065.1. NCBI lineage: Eukaryota > Metazoa > Arthropoda > Insecta > Coleoptera > Chrysomelidae > Chrysolina > Chrysolina americana. Next base: position 80,397,771 of record OY293414.1, read on the forward strand.
ACTTGCAGACGTTACCTAGAGAAGGTTGGGGTAAACGTTTTCTTTTGCTAAAGTGATCTAATTGAGTTCTATGCGTTTTAATTTTTGAAAATCTAGTAATGATTCCACACCAACTATGTCACTAATAATCGAAATATCTTTCAGTTGTTCTCGGATTGAACGTGTTTCAGACCTAAAAGGATCTGTTCATCGAAAATTTTATTGGCGACTGAGATTCATAAGATATGTGTTAGTATGGTCCACTTTTCTCAATTTACTTGATATGTATAAACTAACCCTATCATAGTTGTTCGAATGAAATTGATTGTTGTATTGTTTTGACACTTTATGTAGACATTAAATCACTCTGTTTTTTGAATAAACGATGAAAAAAGTTGATGCGATATGCTTGGAAATCATCTTATTGAGTATAATTTTTGTTCATATATTATGTAATACTGAAAAAAATCAGTTGGGGCAAAATTTTCAATACCGGAATCGGTTTCTGAAAGTTGATTTTAACGTATTGGGAGTCTTTCTGCTTGAGAAATTCAATAGTTAAAGAGTCACAAATATATTTAAATGAATTGGAGAGTATATTGCATTATCTTTTTTTCGGCTTGCACTGCACTTAGATCTACTACCTTCTAATTAAGTTTAAGATAAAAAGGAAATATTAGAAAATTATAGCAGCTTCAATTTGTTGAAATATTACTTTGATATATTTGTGAGATGAATGGGCTTTTGGAATTGTATGTTCCAAATAATATTTTTCGCTGTTGTGGACCTAACCGGCTTAGGTTGAGAGCAGCAAAGGGCGTGACTTGCGAAATTTTTACATTAAACTAATTGCATTGAATGCAATCGAACTTTTTTTACACTTTTATCGGATTAGGTTATTGATTTAGGAATAAATATTGGGATGGTAATCAAAATAAAAAATGAATTTTGCAAACCTCATACCTGGCACAGTTTCAGTTTTTGACCTGAAGACTAAACCATTAATAGGAACTAACCTCGAACTTTTTTATGATAGCAATCGAAAAAAATTATATATTTGGTTTAATTTCATCCAACAGTTGCGCTCTGTATATTTTATAAAGTTGTTGTTTGAGTAGTTTCCTTCTTTATTGTACAGAAAACAGCCGTTGCTTTTTACGAATTTGTAGACTTGTCAGTATTTATACGTAGAAATTATATTGCAATAAATTGTGCAACTAGAAAAGTACTTATAAACTTTCTTTGTTCAATTTATTGCCGTAGTTCAACGGTTTCTGCCAAATGTAGTTTATATAAAAAACGGTGTTTCGTCTGAACTAGATGCAGTTTTCGATAACTGAAACAAATGAGGATATTTAATCTTGTACTTTATTTCGTACTTTTATCTATTTTTTTAATAATTCATAACTTTTATAGTGTAGTGATATAACTAATATTTGCTTACAGAGGATTCCTTTATTGAAACAAACTGTGAGTTGAATTTTGTATTTATTCCTGAAACTTGTTGAACAAGTTAAATCAATTACATTTGAGGTAGGATTCTAGAAAATTCAAATAAATAAATGAAATGTTTTCAACCTGTATAAATCTGCCCCCTTTCAACATCTTGGTTAGAGTAGGAATCCATCTAGATTTTAGGACTACCGTAATGAAATATTTACAATGAGATTAAATCTTCAATTCAAAATAGCAAAAAATTATAAATCAAGGACAAATTATTATCGTTATTTTTAGTCTTAGTACATTAAATGATTTTGCAGCAGTCCTTTACATGAAGCAGATGAAGTTTTTAAACGTTTTTTCACAAAAGTTTTCAAGTGGACTTGGCCATCAACTCTGGTTTTCTAGTTGAAAGATTTGATCATTTGAAACATTAAATGGAACTACTGTGTTATGTGATTAAAGGCATATTTTTTGATATCTTCATTTGTTGTCTCGAGATATTGTGCGATAATGAAGTTTTCAAAAACAAACCGTACAGGGACATTAAATAGGTATTTTTAACTACTTTTCATTCAGTCGAAACACTTGATACGTTTTAGATTACTTATGAAAAGCTTTTGTGATAAAAACTTATCCTAAAAAAATAAACGTATGGATGTTTTTTTACTATTAAGTGAGTGACTGTACTTTTTCGATTTTTGATTTTGAGTATGAAAAGGTACTAATAATTTGTCTTTATACATGAAATTGAGGGGATGTACATATTGTAAGTGTAGTATTTAATATATTTTTTGTTTGCATTTATCTAGAATTATTTATATTATTTTGTGTGTAATAAACTGAATCAATTGGAACCCAATTAATACTTTTGTTTTCCCAAAGTTCATATACCTGAGAAATGTTATTTCAGAATTACTTTAATTTGTTGACAAAAATGGTTTACTCTTTATTTGAAAAGTAAGTATTCATGCCAATCCCGACATCTGGTGCTTGCTTGGGGTGGTTCTGTAGGCTTTCCTATCGCTGAAAAGTGTATACACCACCAAACATCAGTAAGTCGCCCGGAGCGCCACGACAAATAATAATAATAACCGTCCTCTACCTGTACAGGTTATGCCTTTGGGTACACTCTATGAGTGTTTATGAGGGAGTATTATTATTTGTGTTTAAAATATTTATACTACTGCTGATTATAAATAAAAAAATAAGAAATGTATTTTTCACTGCCTTTTAAGGCCGATTCAGATACATGCGCACCCACCCTGCATGAGATAAAAGATACAGTGAAAAATACATCAGGATTTTTTAAAAAACTCAAATAGCATTACTCCAGCATTGACAAAATTATTACAGATCCAAATAAAATATGTTCCTGTCATAGAAACTTAGGTAAAAGGCATTTAAACCGCCCGTTTCCTGTCATAGAAACTTACGTAAAAGGCATTTAAACCGCCCGTGCTTCAAAACCCCTGCATGGGCATGCATGTATCTGAATCAGTCTTAAGATTTCAATAACTGATACAATATAGCAGTTCATGATAGATTACGACATTTGACTGAACATTATTAACTGACAGATGACTAATGGATTGTAAACAATCTGGATTTTGACATAAGCCTACAAGATGGGTAAGTCTCCAACAGGACACAACTACTACCCCCCACGACCATTGAATTATAATCCGTTAAATTTTTGGCAAAGTTTTCTACAAAAACTAATAATATATATATATATATATATATATATATATATATATATATATATATATATATATATATATATATATATATATACAGGGTTATGATAAAGTAATGCACAAAATTCATAAAACGTACAACGATCACTTTTGAAAAAATGCAAAAACACGTCAAACTGTTCTTTTTATTCCGCATCTTTTGACATAAGTTACAAAAATAACACGTCAAAGTTGTCAAAGTTATGACGTCATCAACAAATTTTTTTAATGGGAAGCTAAGATTTTTATCACATTATGTGATAGAGCTTGTGTTTGTACACAAGGGAAAAATAGTTGCAGTAGGGCTCACATAAGAAAAAAAAACGAGAAAATGAATAAAAAACGAAATAAACGTAAGTTTCATAATAACTTTTCAATTAACTAAACAGTCCATTAAACCAAAACTATTTCTTATAGGAATTGTTCAAACTGTGTCCCGTTTACTAACTGACATAGGCCAAGACGATGGTAGACCGCATTTATAGAGTTTTCGATCATCTGCGGAGTTATACGAGTCATTTCGTGTCTAATTCTTTCCATTAAGTCTTCTAAATTGTCTGGCCGGTTAATGTAGACCCGACTTTTCAAATGTCCCCACAGAAAAAAATCAAGGGGGGGTTAAATCAGATGACCTAGGTGGCCACTCCATTGGTCCACGTCTTCCAATCCACCGTCCTTCAAACTGGTTATCCAGAAACCTTCGAACAGTATGACCATAATGTGGTGGTGCACCATCTTGTTGGAACCAAATACTGGGATCCAAGTTGTCCCCATTATTTGGATCCGGAAATGCCGCAAGTAGGTCCGGAAGCACTGCCATACGAAGATGCTCCAAATATCGTTCAGCTGTTAAATTCCCGCGAAAGTAATAAGGACCAATAAATCTTCCCCGGACGATTCCTATCCAAACATTAATTTTTTGGGGACGCTGGGTGTGTTTTGTCTGCATCCAGTGGGGATTTTCCCGAGCCCATTAGCGAGAATTGTGTCGATTTACAGAACCACTTAGACAAAACGTTGCCTCATCGGAAAATACACTATTAAGAAAATTTGGATTTTCGTCACAATGCCGCATGAAGATTTCACAAAATTCCAAACGTCTGTCCGGATCATCTTCTGAGATTTCGTGAACAAGATGAACTTTGTATGGGTGTAGTTTTTCTTTTTAACATCTTTACTACAAACGACTGACTAACATTTTCTTGTAAGGCAATTTCTGTTGTAGTTGCGTGAGGGTGTTCTTCTACTGACAGCAAAATATCTATTCACATCGTCGCTTATTTTGGAGCATCCCTCACGCTTCCCGTTGCATCAAATTTTGCAAAAATTCTGCTTACTGTGCTTCTAGCAATTGGAGGTCTTTCAAAATGTGTTGCGTTAAATAAAGCACATGCTTCTTCATGACTTCGAAGGCGATCGCCGTAACCTACCATCATTAGAATTTCTATCTTTTCTCTTTCGGTTAAACGAGCCATAATAATAAAACTGTGGTGACACTAATTGTACGACTGACACTGACAAACCGTTGTTTTGTTAAACAATTGAAAAAATTTATAAGAACACATGTTCTTACTAGATAAGTTTAAGTTTGACCTCTTTTTATAATTGGTTTTGTTATTTCGTTTTTTATCCCTTTTCTCGTTGTTTTTTTTTCTTATGTGAGCCCTACTGCAACTATTTTTCCCTTGTGTAAAAACACAAGCTCTATCTCTATCACATAATGTAATAAAACTCTTGGCTTCCCATTAAAAAAATTTGTTGATGACGTCATAACTTTGACAACTTTGACGTGTTATTTTTGTAACTTATGTCAAACGATGCGGAATAAAAAAAATAGTTTGACGTGTTTTTGCATTTTTTTCAAAAGTGATCGTTGTACATTTTATGAATTTTGTGCATTACTTTATCATAACCCTGTATATTAACTTACTGTGTGGGTCTTGAAGAAAATCCGAATGGTATGCACTCCATCTGCCATTAAAATTTTTATAGTAAAAATATTTACTCATAAAAAATGAAATCTACGAGAGTGCTAATAGTTTTCACTTTCTATACAAAGATGTCCTGTTTCAAAAGATGAGTAAAAAAAACTTTCTTGAAACCATGAATACTGTGTTCTGCTATGAACCAAGTATTTTGGATATAACTGAAGGTATGTGTACAATAAGAAAATATTCGTTGACAAACAATTACGAGTATGAAACAAAGAAATTGCATAAAATAATAGTAAGTTTAGTAAGCTTCACGACAGTGGAATGTTTTCAAATTGTTTCTAAAACCAGTTATAGGAGCAATATCTTTGATGGCTTTGGGCAAATTATTATAGATTCTGATCCCATTGTAAAAAAAGAGAGAGAGTTGAGGTTGGAATTATACTCTTTATTTGGTTAGATTTGCCTGTATTATATGTTGGGTTTTCTGCCATGAAGAGTGTTTTATTTTCGTGTAATAACCAGGTTGTTTTAAAATTGAATATAGAAATTACGGTCAGGATATGTTCAATGAAAAGGTGTTTACATTAGTCATTCCATTTAGCTTTACAAATACATCTTTTTGCTCGTTTCTGAATTAGAAATACATTTTAGAATAATCATACACCCTAAAACACTGTTCCATTTCTTGAATGGGAATCTATTAAATCCATGGTATGCGTTCTTTGCGGCACATCCAGCTGTTAATTTTTTGTTTATATAATAATAATAATAATACTCCCTCATAAGAACTAGTTGAGTGTACCCAAAGGCATAGCCTGTGCGGGTAGAGGAAGGATATTATTATTTGCCGTGGCGCTCCGGGGTCGACTTACTGATTTTTGGCGGCCTATTCACTTTTCAGCTGTAGGAAAACCTACAGCACCACCTCGGGTGGTCGGTGTGCACTCCAAGCTAGCACTAGACGAGATTGGCATCTAGACGACTCACAATACACTTGCTTTTCAACAAGGCATGCGGTCGCCTATCGATCCAATATAAAGTAGTTGAGAAAAATTCTCGTACCTACATCGGACTCGAACCGACTATCGCTATGCTGGAGTTTCGAACGGCCTGTGCCTTAGACCGCTGATCCACCGACCACATATACTTCACAAGATCTTCAAATGTGAGTGCGTCATCACCTAGAAATGTTGTACATCATTTTTTCTTAATTTCTTTTGTGACTATTTGTATATTGGAAGTTTGCACTTTGAGGTTAGAATGTATGTCATGTCATTACTTGATTTTAGTCAAATCTTTAGATAGCATAAAAATCACTGGATTGTTGTCATCGGCAAAGTAAAGTTTTCAGATATATCTAAGGTGATGATAGCATGTATGTGCACGAAAAATAGAATTGGTCCCAGAACAGATCCCTGTGGCACACCAAATTGTATTTTTTTATATCAGAATCTTTAACCCATCTTAGCAACTGTTTCGTACCAGATTTGACACATCGTAAAACACTGCTGCAGCAAAGTCCTATAATATAATTACCAGTGGTATATATCATCTGAAGAAGTGTGAAAATTGTATCGTTTTGGCTTACTTGGAAGCCAAATTGCTGTGTACTCAGTATGTTGTTTTTTGCACATAAAAATCCTCATTCTTGTTTTCACTAGCGTCTCGGTAACTTTTGCCAGAGTTGGAAATAAACAAATTGGCCACAGATTTTATGATCATCCAAATCTCTTCCTTTGCACAATCGTATAGCTACTCCAGTTTAAAAAAAAGCTGGAATATATCTGGCAGATTCTCAAAATTTTTATTGACAAATTATCAAAACCAGCAGTGTGTTTATTTCAATGCTCATGAGAATTTGCTTTGATTCTAACACGTTTATGTCAAATAGAATGATTCAGCAATATTCAGGAATGATTGAACGGAATGGCCTGAAATTATCAACATGATCTGCGTCAAGTAAGCTGATGTGATACTGAAAGGTAAGTATATCTCATATAATCTATCTTCTATTCTTACTTACTTAATTCTATCTATACAGAGCGGCTTTTAATAATCCCCCCTGTTATCTTTTCAACGGTTCGAGATGGTTGAAAAGAGAATTGAATTATCTTTTCAACGATGTGACACATGACCCCCCCATGCCATCTAAAATTTTTTAGTTGATGTACCCCCCCCGCGCCATTTTTTGAGCAATCACTGAGTGTTTTGTCAAAAAGTAGTATCGGTGAAACCCTCCAAATGTTTTATTTTCAAGTTTGTACGTCAAACCGTTCAAAATTTAACAGGGGGGGGGGACTATTAAAAGCCGCACTATATACTCATCAACAATAACAATCAGACTCTTCCCAGATTTAATAGAAGCTAATTTTATTCAAATTAATTTAATCTCCTAATTCCCTAAGGAAATTCATTTTTGATTATTTGTTGGTAGGAATTGTTTATAACTGTATTTTTATAATTATTGATCGAATTCAACTTGTTGATATCAGTTATACCAATAATTAATTATCACAATATTCAATGTAATCTTTAGTCTATTTTCATTTTGAAAAAGAATGAGGAATTCTCCACCTGACGACAATCAAGTATTTTCTATTAAAGATCTATAAAACACTGCATTTTAAACACACCATTTCAACATTTTCTTCAAAAAAATTATTCAAGTATTTGAAAATGAAAAATAAAATTGGTCATTTAAAATTTAAACGGATTTGTTTCTATTTTACCATCTGGCAACATCGGCTACAAATTTCACAGATAAAAAAGGACAGCAAATCTGGTACGTTAATAAGTTAAACAGAGAGGACAAATTACGAGCACCGATCTATAATAAAATATAGGTCTGTGGTTCCGAGTCATTCTGTGACATTTTGTGTACTGTGTGCCTTACCCCTAAAAAAGACAGATATATTAACTATGGTACTTCTAGCATACTACCATCCCCTACGTTTTGTAGGCGCTGTTGCCAACATGTCAATTAGAAACAAAACCCTTTAAAATTTGAAAAATTATTTTGAATACTTTTCGCAGTAAAATTGAAAAACTCATGAATGATACTCAACTTTATTTTGTTCAAACTTGCATTTGCTTCAATAACCCAAATTGAGGAGAATTCCCCATTGTGTGCTTTCATAAAATATTTGTTTTCATCGTTATCTTCAATAAATTAAAATATTTGATAGAATCATGTGTAGAAATATTTCTGAATTACTTTACTGACTCTAACGTTTGATAGAAGTAACAAGTCATTTATTTTTAAATGAAATACTGAAGATCATTGACCCCATTTATGTAAACTATAACATTATTGTAATAGTTATTATCCTAACAAGTACGGAAAGAGTACCATTCCCGTATGTGACTGCCGCTACCCGAACGACGCAAAGCCGAGTTCTGGTAAGCAGTCTAGTGCGGGATAGTACCTTTCCGTGTGAGTGAGGACCAAGATTTTTTCTACAAGCGTATTGAAACATCTTATGTAGCACTCATGCACAAACTTTCGCGTGCGGGAAAATTTTTCCCGTACTAGTGCGGTAAAATGACACCTCAATCTAATTGCGTGCGGGTATAGGGTGAATCATGCACGCTTGCAGGAAAAAATTATTTTCTGCTTCTTTTATAAATTTTTCTCAATGAGTCACATTCTGTAGTTAGTTATTCCTGTGATCGAATATTTAAATGTTTTGTGGAAAAATAAGGCAATACTTTTTTATAGCAAATTTATTTTACTAATTAACAGAAATTCATAAAGTATCAGATAAAAATAGTTATGGAACTATAAAAAACAACACATATAACAAATCCATACAGCATTCACACATTCAGTCAGTTCTGTTTCCAAGTATTTCAAGATATTGTGAGTGTTTCCAAATTAAAATAGCTACATAAACACAAACCAGCATATTTTAATTGAGAAAATCAAGGGAATATACGTCTGTAGGCAATAGATGTAAAACAAACACACCTTTCAACACGACGTAACCAATTTCATCACAAATTTTACACTAGAATGTTTGTATAACTCGACTTTTCAAAAGCTTAGTTTTTCTCTTCCTTCTTTTCTTTGGGTTCCTCACTACTCTGTTGTTCCTGACTGCTACTGCTGCTGGATCCCTCTCGTTCGGCTGCCATCTGAAATTTTATGATTTGTAAAGGATTATAAAAAACCACTTAGATCAATAGCAGATAAAACAAACAACCTCAAACCAAATTCAGTAGTAATGCTGAAAGTTTCATAAGAAATTGAAAGACATCATAGAGGACTTTATAGCTACAATGTCATACGATGAACTTACTTTTTTATATGCCATTTCGAATAGTTTAAGCGAAGACTGCTGTAATGTTGATGTAGCTTTACGAATCTCTTCAGGGTCAACGTCATCCTTCTTGCCCAGCAACTCTCTGACTTTGGTTATTTCTTCCTTCAATTTTTCGCATTCTTCCTTGGGGAGTTGATCTTTGTATTCTTCCATTTTGGATTCCGTATCATGCACAATTCCTATAAACATTTTTAGACTTATCGCATCATCAGTCATGTCATTTATATAAATGAGAAAAAGTAGAGGCCTCAGTAAGGAACCTTGTGGTACTTGTATAATAATACCCTCTTCAGTGGATATTTCTCAAGTATGGATATCTGACTGCTGTCTATTGATTAAACATTATCTAATGAGTGCATCTTTTTTATCTGAAAGCCTATTCAGGCAAAGATAAAAAACTGAGACGACTAAAACTGTAGAATTCCTACCTTCTGCTTGATTTACAGCTTCCACCCTATCCTTCTTCACCTTATCGGCTTGTGCATACTGTTCAGCTTTCTTAACCATATTTTCGATTTCGTCCTTGCTCAATCCTCCCGAAGACTGAATGATGATTTGCTGTTCCTTGCCCGTGCCCTTGTCTCTAGCTGATACGTGAACGATTCCGTTGGCGTCAATGTCAAAAGTCACCTCGATTTGAGGAACTCCCCTGGGCGCCGGGGGGATGCCCACCAAGGAGAACTGACCAAGGAGCTTGTTGTCTCCAGCCATCTCTCGTTCACCTTGGTGCACTTTGATCTCGACCTGTGTCTGTCCGTCCGCAGCTGTGGAGAAGACCTGACTCTTCTTTGTTGGGATGGTTGTGTTCCTTTAAAAGATAAGTACATTCAAAGCTATTGAAATTTAGTGTAAATGAAAGTAACACACTTCCATGCAAACGATTAAACCCATATACTAGATTGTAACATACAGGGTGTTTCCGAATAAATGAAGTGGGTAATAGAAAACGAATGAAGGAATACGTTTTTCAGGAAAAAACGTTATTTTGGAAAATATTGGACTTCGAAGTTTTCGGAAAACTCTGGCAAACTTTTTGGAACCTCTGGCCAGAGATCAATGGCCCACCTAAATGTAAACGCGGTGACAAAAAAAAAAGGCCGGCGCGCAATAAATATCTATGACAATGTTGCCGGCGTTGAATGTTTGAAGACGGTATGATAAAGTAAACGATATTCTTTCTTCAAACATTTTCCTTCAAGGGCAAAACTCGCGAGCTAATCAATTTAGAGTCGTGGTATTCTTCGATCATATCGCTTCTTGCGTTCATTAGGATATTTGTGACTATTTTACGTGCATATCGAAGATGAATTTTGGTTAAATCGTTTGACGAATCCATAATATATATTATTATTATACGTTTTATGTAGGTAGGTACCTAGATTCTTATTGTGTTTCGGTATTCGACTGCATTCGTATTTTCTTTACCTACATCTTTGTTTTTCGAAATTCCCTATTGGACTCACCAATGGAAAATGTATTATGCCCACGTTATTTGCATTCGCGGTACTTATTGCTGGAACTTGATTTTCATTCGGATAATAGACGAAAATTTCGAAGCAAATAGGTAGTTGGAACCTAGGTAAAATATTGATGATATCACCAATTTAAAATTTCATGTCAGTTTTTGATTAGCTATAGAAATGATGGCTCTTGGTACTTACGTACCTATAATACGAGATTCAGCTAGTGTTATTGTTTGAGTTAATGCGCCACCAAACTGGAATATCGAGAACCGGTAAATTTTACGCGAGAAAATCAACAACGCGCCATTCAACAAATACGACAACAAGGTAGTTTTCAGCGTGCTTGTGACTCGTTACTTCTTCGTGCAAGAAAGTGGTGGCGGTCATTTCGATCACCTGTTGTGAAATCAAATTCCGTTTATTTTCAGTAACTTTTTAATCCCCTGTTATGAAATGAGAATGCCTCATTGCTCTCATTTTGATTTAATTCAGTGTTTTTATTTCTGTTCACTTCGAAGCAAAATGTAATTGGTAAGGTTTACGAAATAATAATAAACTGACAACGGTGCGGGAATACGAGTAATAAACACAATATTAAAAGATAGGCGCCTTAGGAACTATAATAATACTAATACTGACGAATGAAACCAGGGCTTCCCAAACAATCGCGAGTAAATTTTCAAGTGTTTAAGAAAAAACGTAAATGCTTTTTATTGTGTCATTTTGTCTCATAGAACATCTCATTTTATTTATTGCTCCAATTTCAGAAATACCCTGTATAAGTATGCTATTGAATTGGGGAAATAAAAGCATTATTAGTAATGTGTCACTGGTGACAATTAATTGAAAAAAAATCGTTACCTATTGATGAGTCTTGTAAAGACTCCTCCAAGTGTTTCGATACCGAGTGACAGTGGAGTAACATCTAAAAGAAGTACATCCGTAACGTCTCCAGCCAGCACACCTCCTTGTACTGCAGCACCCACAGCAACAGCTTCGTCAGGGTTCACAGCCCTACTGGGTTGTTTTCCAAAAATGTCTTGAACTGTGCTCTGGACCTTGGGCATTCTAGACATACCTCCCACCAATAAAATTTCCCCAACGTCGGCTTTAGATACTTCGCCATCCTTCAGAGCCTTTTGACAAGGCTGGATAGTCCTCTTGATGAGATCGCCAACGAGACTTTCGAATTTGGAGCGGGACAGTTTGAGATTCATGTGTTTAGGTCCTGAAGCGTCCATAGTGAGATATGGAAGGTTGATGTCTGTCTGCAGTGCTGACGATAGCTCTATCTTTGCCTTTTCAGCAGCTTCCTTGAGTCGTTGCATTGCCATTGGGTCTTTGGTGATGTCAATGCCCTGCTCTTTTTTGAATTCTGATACAAGATGGTTGACGAGAACATTGTCAAAGTCCTCACCACCAAGGAAGGTATCTCCGTTGGTAGATTTCACTTCAAACACTCCCTTTTGAATTTCTAGGATGGATATATCAAAGGTACCACCACCCAAATCATATACAGCAATTCTGAAAATATATAAAAAAATGGTAGATGGAATTTAATACAGTCCCATGTGAATAAGTTCTAACCCATTTGAGAAAATATTTACTTCATGAGATAGCCTCTAGGGGGCGTCAAAAGTTGCCATCAAGCTGATTCAATTAACACAAGTCTATACTATACTGTTGATGTCAAATGGTACATTTTTTGATAGCTAATGACAAGCAATTTGTATTGAATACTAACAAAAATACTGACAAACAGCTACTTGACATACCTCACAATAATCTCACCTTAAAACAAAATTACCTTTACATAAACTAACTCAACTTAAACCAATCTACCTTAACTAAATCCAATCTACCTCTACTTAAACTACCCTAACCGAAGTAAAACCAACCTAACCGAACGGGACTTTACCTAACTCAACTCAAATTTGCCTAACCTAACTCAAATTACCATAACCCAACTCAAATTACCATAACCCAACTCAAATTACCATAGCCTATCTCAAATTACAATAGCTTAACTTAAATTACAATAACATAACTAAAATTACCACAACATAACTAAAATTACCATAACATAACTAAAATTACCATAACCTAACTCAAATTAAGGTTAAGGTAAGTTTATTGGGCTCCACCTTGAAACTTGTTGAAATGAAATAATTTTTTTATTTTAAATGGCTATGGATTTTGTTTTTAGTTTTTAAAAATATATGATGTAGTTGTTTTTTAATAAACAAAAAGAACAGTTTTCCAAACTTTATTGCAAGTTTCTCAATAAAGTATTTCAAACCACTCATGATTTCATCAAAGCTAAACTTAAAACTAAAAAAATTGCCTCAACTTACGTAGTTTGAACACAAATCCGAAAAAAATCTGTCAAACACAAATTTTTCTCTACCTAATTTCACTATTATAAGCACCAAAAACAATTGTTTTAAACAAAAATTCGATATTTTATAATCATAAACATAACCTCTTTTTTCTTAGTTATTTTCATTGTAGGTTGGTCACTTGCAAGACTATTCAAATTTAGATAGGCCCAAATATTTACTTCCCCTAATTTATATGCTCAATTGTGCTGAAGCCAAAAATGTGGGATCCGGTAATTTACAAAATACGAATGCAGCGAGCATCTGCTCTTATTTCACTTTTTCATATTAATTAATGATCTAATTAGTTTACCAGCAACTTGGATAGCTAGGTTAGTTGGGTGAAACTAACTAACCTAGCTATCCAACAAACATCAACAAAAACAAGTAGGGTGAAACTAACTAAGAATAAAGATGTTATGTTTGTGTTATAAAACGTTGAATTTTTGTGTAAAACGACTATTTATGGTGTTGCGATTGTGAAATTAGGTAGATTAGTTCTAATAAGAGTGTTGTCAAAAAGAAACAGGCATTTTGTGTGATTTTTTATTGAAAAATTTGTGTTTGAAAATTGGAAATTTTCAAGATTCAGAAGGACATAACTCAAAAAGTAGTTGAGACCCCTTTAATTTTCCTTCGGCTTCATGTTCAGGAGACAAAACTATGTGACTTAAGCCACTTTTTTTTTCAAGCCTGATAAACTTACCTCTACCCAAATTAACCTAACCTAACTCAAAATAGAGTTAAACCAACGTAAATGCAATCGAAGAGAAATCTAAAGAAATTATCAATATAACAAGTCAATCAGTGTTTGAGCAATACCTTTATTGAAATGTCATATTGCGGAGAATGATGGTAAGAATACTCACATTCTGTCTTCTGTTTTGTCCATTCCATATGCCAATGCAGCAGCAGTGGGTTCATTTATTACTCTCAGAACATTAAGTCCTGCAATTTGCCCAGCATCTTTAGTGGCTTGTCTTTGAGAGTCATTGAAATAAGCTGGAACAGTTACAACAGCATTTTTAACTTTTGTGTTAAGATAGGCTTCTGCGGTTTCCTTCATTTTTACCAAGACAAAAGCCCCAATTTGACTTGGAGAATACATTTTGCCGTCACTGCTTTGTACCCATGCATCTCCATTTGATGCTCTAACTATTTTGTAAGAAACAGTTTTCCTAACAATAAAAAACAATTTCGATTATAATGCAATTGTAGAAATATTGGTAAAAACTCACATATCCTTCTTTACTTCTTCGTCCTCAAATCTTCTACCAATCAAACGTTTCGTGGCATAAAAGGTATTAGCAGAGTTTGTAACTGCTTGTCGTTTTGCAGGCATACCAACAAGACGTTCACCGTCTTTTGAGAATGCTACCACAGAAGGAGTTGTTCTGGAACCTTCAGCATTCTCGATCACTTTGGCTTGCTTGCCTTCCATAACAGCAACACAGGAATTTGTTGTACCCAAGTCAATTCCGATAACTGCTCCCTTGACTCCCTCTGATCTAGGAAACAAACTACCATAAGCAAAATTCTTTTTTTCTGTGAAAGGAAAACTTACTTGTTTCGTAAATGGCCATCATATTTTGGGCTTAGAGCGTATAAAGGTGATGTCTGCAAAAATCAAATTTAAAATACGATATTGCTTGATGTCATGTCGGTGGTAGTTGTGCAATCCAAAATCTAACCTAATTTTATTAACTTTTATCTATGACCTTGAATATTACAAAAATGTTGAGAAAAAGACCAAAAATATCATACAAAACGAAATACTCATGCTTCATTATATAACAGGATAAAGAAGGTTATATTCCCAAAAAATTAGATAAAAGTGGAGAAATCTACCTTGTTCAATAAATGGCTGAAATTTCGAGCTCCTGCTTTGTCAAAATTCAATTTTGAACAATCCAGTGCTTTTCTACTTAGGACACGTGCCGCTGACAACATTTTCACAATTTTTTATATTTTCCTGATATTAATTTTCAAAAATCACAGCTCACAAGCACCTCGGACTTCACGTGTGGAATATTTTACAAAATGGAAACCGGTCTAATTAAACAGCGATGTTGCCAGTTTCCAGTTGCCACTTCAAACTTCAACCTTCAACTACAGACTTCAACTTTTCAGTCTAAAGGCGGATTTATCTAATGCATATGCATAACTTTGAAATACAATTTATAACATTTCAATTCTCAGATTCATATGAAACCATTTACCCGTCTCATAATTTATAATTCCTAAATGGTTTCATATGAATCTTGAGTATTAAAATGTTATAATTTGTATTTTAAAGTTATGCATATGCATTAAACTGTGCAATGAAGGTACAGTATAAATACTTCAATGTCAGTATGGTTTGGATTAAGTTTTTTATTCTCTGGATATAAAAATGAATCACATAGTCATGTTTTTTTTTAATCACCGGTGGCTCCACCAATCCACAGTTTTCTTTTAATATAAGAATATAAGGGCGAATTTCGTAGACTGGTGGATCCACTGGTGAATAAAAATTCATACCCTTCTACTTTCTATGAATTTTTGGTACATTTGATCTTGATCACAGAGAGCATTTTATGTTTTATAATATGAATATAGTACAAAACCAGAGAATATCTACATTACTGAACAACTGCAAAAATGAACAGTTCAGTCAGGTCAGTTCAGGTCAGTCATAGCCAATTTCCATTTGCCACGAGGAGTACCAACTGACTTCATAAATTGGGATCGATTGGAACATTGTTTTTATGATCTGTCAAATAACTTCCGTAGCTACCCGGAGTGACCGGAGTAAATCTATTTGGTGATAGGAAAGCGGCCCATGTGGCATTAGCTCTGCCAAAGAGTAGAGGTTCTATACAGAACCATTGAAGAACTCGGTCAATATCTTTCGGGTTGGGAAATCTAAAAAATCGTATCTTCTCCAAAGTACGCGAGCTAGAATAAAATCTGTTAGGACACTATTTAACAGAGCACTTAGAGCCATTTCCAGTATTTCTACCTTCCAGGATGACATGCAAAAATTTATATGATATTGGTAAGTACTAATTCTACTAGACTACTGACTAATTTACTACTTCAAACTAAACGATGAAAGACTTCAAGACACATCGAGCAGTCAATCACTAGATATTAGAATATTTAGAATTGATCAGATTCTGATATTTGACAGACAAATGTAAATAAACATCGTCGTAAAATTCAAGGCCATTAGTCCATTTTCGCGCCATATCTAAAGATATTTCTCTTGTTCTGTATCGAACCTCTACTCTTTGGCTCTGCCATCCTATCCTAAGCAAAAAAGCCGTATCTGCAAGAACTCTCAAGCTGAGAATCTGTAGTTTCGACCATCTTGATTACGAAAAGTCTTAAATTTTTGTACTAAAGGCAAATTGATTGATTAACTTTGGCTATATAAAGCTAGTTTACGTAATTTTTTAAAAAAGTTAAATTTATAGTGTTTTAAGACTACAGAAACGAATATCGCCATATTCACATTTTTTGTAAATACGGCTTTTTGCTTAGGACGGCAGACTGCTTTCCAATTGCAAGGGGTAGTAGCCCCCAGTGGAGCTTGTTACCCCTGAACTGAACCTGAAGTGAACCGCACCTGACTTTATAAATGGGTTTTAATTGAACATAATTTGTCGTGAACTGAACTGAACCTGAAGTAAACCGCACCTGACTTTATAAATGGGTTTTAATTGGAACATAATTTGTCGTGATCTGTCAAATCCCTTCAGGAGCTACTCCCTGTGTCAATTGGAAAGCGGCTAATGGGATGATGATTTATGGGGAGTTCACATGCTGGCTTTTCGCTTCTTGGCTTATAGCGTAATGTGATCTCATTGGCCGAATAGTGTCAGAAATATCTGAAAACGCTTTTCAAGATCATAAGCCAAACAGTCGATAACAGTCCGACTTTTCGAGGAAAAAAGCTATGGAAGTTAATAGTTATAGGTTAGAATAAAGCAAAGAGATGTCACAATTGATAAAAAAAGTAAAAAAAAATAAAATGCTTTGTGTTTATTTGGGACGTGTACAGTAACGGCATTTCTCTTATTATTCATCAATCTCATGTTTACCAAAACCTTAAGTTTTCTTAATTTTTTCAAGAAGGATTGGGATCACCCAGATCCTTCGATTCTTTCTTTTTCTATGTATTTTATAATTATAATACAATGCCGGAGCTTGAATATTTTTTTCTCAGAAAGAACACATAATTCAAATCATGTAAACTATCTGAAACTTCTTTCAACTCCTCAGAAAAGATGTGTCTCCACCGACAGGCTAGTAAGCATGGCCTATGGCTTTTTTGACATTGTTCATGTGAACGGTGCGCTCGTTTTTTTCAAGCTTTCTGCGATAGGCGAAAGCTGTCATGTGAATGCGGCATTATGTGGAATGTCCTCAATACCCTTTTCTGGCGGAAAATTTAAAATGCTGGAGGGACGAAATATCAAAATTAATTTAAATTCTGAGGATGACTCATCTGTCTACTGATAGTTCCAAAGGGCAAAGGTTGCCTACATTTGTCTTATTAATTGTAACTTGCATTGTGAAAATATTAATGACGAAAATATATAGATATTTACATTTATAACCTGAAAGTTTAGTGCGTGCCATTTTCTCGATTAATTCCAGAGGTGTTTCCAAACTTTACTTTGAGAACTGTAATATCCTACCTCCACTAGTCTGTTAATGCTTATATGAATACGTACACAGCACCAAGTTCATATATCAGAATTATCAGACACATTTCTTACAATGTCTCATAAGAAAATGGGTCATTCGAGTTCCAGTTATTCTTGGAACAGAACCTATAACGAAATTAAAAACAAACATGATCAAGCTTTCAGTACCATTGATCAAGCCATTTCTCTGGAAGAAAGAGAAAAACCTAGAGAGGTAACATAATCATATCAATATTTTGTTTTTGTTTCAAATACGGACTGTTTTTCAGGCCATTGAAAGATACAAGGAAGGAATAAGGCTTATAGATGAAGCCCTAAATGTACAAGTGCAGTGTCCTGATAATCCTGATATAACATGGGAGAGAGCCTGTGTAATGATACAAAAGATCAAAAAGGCAAGAGCTGAAGTTCTAACAAGAATCAATTCAATACAGGCTTCAAGTTCCTTACCAGTCCCGCTACTTGAGGAATCTCCACCATCTTATGATGAGGCAGTATCATCTTCAGAGGAAGAGGGTCCGATAACATATGTGGACTTGGCAACGGCACTCAGAGATTTGAGCATTGATCCCAATCAAAATATGCAGGAAGAAGTTATTTATACCCATGATTCTGTGAGAGTGTATTTCATCTCACCAAATGGAGAAGTTACCTCTACCCGAACTCCTGAATTTATGAAGATTTCATTAGTAGAAGGTATCATCGAAAAAATTGTTACATGGTGAAGGTAAACATGTTTGAATTTATTATAGGATTAGAGCCAAATGCTCCAAGAGCTGTTTTGCAAATAGGAACTTGGGTTTATCCTTTAGTTCCTGGAGTGTCTCCCTGTTTTCGCACTGACTATGGTGCTTTTATTTTGCCTGATTTGAATGCTTCAGTACCTGGTAAGTGAGTTATACAATTTTAGAAGAAAAGTGTATCAATGTCATCCCTAGGTTCGTCTGTTGGTATAATTTTGCCTTCTGATGCTGATTTAGAGGTTTTTGATTTGTTGGAAAGTATTCTGCATGGTATCATAAGTTCACCAACTGGAGAAGCAATTCAAGATTGGAGAAATCGTAGGCAAGCAGAATCTCCAACTGATTATAGCACTAAGATATCCACTAAACTTGTAGATGGTGAGTAAATCAACAGGTTTCTTGAAAATAATGTTTCCAAAAAAATCGGAGTTATTCTACATTAGTCCAACAATTCAAGTATTGGAATTGGAGTGAATCATTTGAACTTTTTTTAATGCCTAGTGATGTAAAATAGGGTCCCAAAAAATAATCATTGAAATCAATTAATCATTCAACTGAATACTTGATAAGTTACGTCACGATGTCGTTTCAGAAGAGGTTGACACCTGCAAATCAACTCTGCCTTGTATGACGCCGCTCAGACTTTGTCCCAAACAGAGAGGAGGGATACCGTCCCTCTGATTGGGAGGCATGAGCGGTGCGAACACAAGATTGAAGATAAGATCAAGTCGGCGAGACAACACGCGTCTTGTATCCAGTGTGTGGCGGACTACGTGGCGACCAGTAGGCCCTTCACGCCCACAATTCGGCGAATTGCCGAAAATTTAAGAAGAGTTCACCACACTCTAAATTATGGCGTGCTGTTTAGCATTGAACAGCACTGTCTTGATAGGATACGAATGCTGGTGGATGCAAAGAAGTCACTTTTAGTGAGGCGAGCGAAAAGCTTCGCGGAAATCATGAAGTTCCGCGATAAAACTTCTCGCTTATCTCTAAAGCCTCTGCGTGTTGTAGATAATCCACCGGCTGCTGATAGGGTGAAATCTCCTGGAAGAATATCTATAAGTATCCGCAACCACACAACGTAGAAACTCCAGCCCAAGCGCAGTTCTAGCTTTCTGCAGAAGGATTCGTCAGCTTAAGCTCAATGAACTGCGCAATCCAAACTCCGGAAGAATTTCGACGGGCCCTCAAAGTTTCGAAGAACTTCGCTGCTTCAGATCTGTTTTACATGGATGACCTCAAACTGTATGCCTCGGAAGAAAATGATGTTCATCAGTCCTTAAGCGCGGTGGAAGAATACACGCATGCTATCAAAAGAGGACGATGCGAGGGATACGGAGAGGACGTTCAGCACGTAAGCAGAATCATCCTACATTATCTTGATGCTGGAGAGATGTATACTTACCTAGGGATGGAACAACTCCGTTCCCAAGAAGTAACCACTGTTCAGAAGTATCAGCATAAACTCCTACAGAACCGTCGGGGAAGAACAAAGTTGCTGCAACTAATATGCTTGCCGTTCCGATTCTACTTTACTCCTTTGGAATGATGAAATGGACTCAGGAAGAGCTACGACAACTCAACGTTGAGACTCGCAAAATGATACATCTCCATAAGAGCTTGCATCCTAAGTTGTCTGTCTCACATGTACTTCCCTAGACAACGGGGAGCCGGTGGGCTTTGAAGTTTAGAGTGTCTACATAACAGAATGATACTGGATGGCACATGTAAATTCATCAGGAGTTCAGATCCCCTCTTATGCATGGTCTAAGACCATGAAAAAGCAAGGATTACGGCATTTTTTTTAGAAAACTCGTATTCGACACTGAACGGACGCACCCAAACTCTGTCATCACGTTGCAACCCGTTCAGCAAAAAGCCCACGTCACAGCTGCGGAGAGAATTAGTCTCCTAATGCATGGGGTCTCCTTCAAGAACATTGAAGTTCTTGGCTTATCTAGAAACATTTCCATTTCCCAAGTCGGAAACCAAGGGATTCATAATGGTCTGTCAGAACGGTGTCATCAGCACCTTCGTCTACCGTAGTCGCGTGAAGGGTATAGAAGTCCCTTACACTAGATGCAAAGCGTGTCTCAGCCTTTATCCACAGGCATAACGCAGCGCTACGAGTGTTATACTACTATCTTCGACACTCGGTACAGTATAAACAAGACACCGGTGTTGCCTTATGCTCCGGCGGATATTTACTCCATTGTGGAGAATGAGGAGTGCCGAATCTATTGGAACTACTTATTTCCCACCCTCAGTAAAAACGATTTTTGTCATACGATCATTGTAGGCTTTATCCAAACCATTCTGTTCTGTACTTGGTGGAATGATGGACGCGCTGCTCTCGAATCTGAAAATTTTCCCGGCAGAAACCTTAGCCAGAAGAACGCAAAAAAACCGTTATCCTTGGTTCACTCCTTCTACTCAGTGCACATGATTCTCGGACCCAGTAATCACTCACCCCACGGACGTGGGGAGTGTTTACTGGTGTTGATGACACACTAGCGTGCCCTCCGGATGTATCGGAGCTCCGCAGACAGGGCCTGACTGGCGAAAAAAAAAAAAGAATAATAACAATACCGGTCTTTATTTCCTTCAACCAGATAAATATAAAATACATTTCAATTATTACTAGGCTGCGAGATAAATGCCGAAGATCAGGTGACAGCGTCATCTGTGGTTACAGGTAGCTGTTTCTGTTTTTATCTACTACCTGTCGAATTTTGAATATTTTGAAATGCCTCCAAAAATAGGATAGGCGTTGGCGCACTTTATCGTAGGTCATAAGACATTCATTTATGTCCAAATAACAAGTTTCCATCATCAAAGGTAATTTTCGGGTCGTCAGAGGGGTTCTGTCGAATTTGGAATATTTTGAAGTGCCTCTAAAAATTGGATAGGCGTTGGCGCACTTTGTCGTAGGTCATTAGACATCCATTTTTGTCCAAATAACAAGTTTTCATTGTCAAAGGTCATTGTCCGGTCGTCAGACGGGTTCTGTCTGATTTTGAATATTTTGAAGTGCCTCCAACAATAGGGTAGGCGTTTCTGTTTTTACCTACCACCAGGTGATAATAACAGCAATAATAATAATTACTTCAGTTACTGTTTCCTGTCTACCTACATGTCTATCTATTAGCATTTGTTGGGAGTCACTAACATGAATTCATTATTGGCTTAATGGTATTTCGTCAAGTAAGGTCGTCCATTCTTTGTGAATTGATTTTTCGGCTTTATATTGAAGTCGATACGAAAGTCGGAATGCCTTTTCTGTAACTCAGAGATGTCACTGGATACATACAAGGGCAGTTCCCACTCACAGTATTTCAGACATTTCGGTGACATACATTGTCTTTTCAGTTCTGATATGAGTGTATTCTTTATGCCACTGGACCAACTTTGATTTTCAGGACTAGTCAATCTAGAATCACCGATTTGAAATTTTCGCAAATATTCCATATTTCTTCATTCTGTTGGTATTAAATGCAGTTTCGAAAAGTTCAGAGTTTTAGTGCGTCCAAACCTCATAGCCAAGGTGTGAGTTTTGCCTCTGAATAAATCATTTCCCACAGGTGCTTGGTTCGTTTCTCAAGGTCTTGTCAAAGGCGCACAAAAGGCTGGCGATTTCATAAATAGAACAACTCCAAAACTCATTAATAATATGCAGAGTGCAGAAAGACCCGCCAATATACCACAACCATTGAGCAAGGGTATGGAGATTGCTCAAACCGCCACCGGTCATGCAGCTAAGATCACCGAGTTCGTAGGTGAGTTCAGAAATCAAATATGGGATCCACTCTCTGTCGATGAACACATTAATATTTTCTCTAGCTGGGAAGATCGGCCATGCTACCATGCGCCTGGGGCATTTTCTGGCACCCCACATTCATAAACAAGGAACCAGGCTTCTGTCCAGCGGATTCCGCATGTCGGAACAGGATGCATCCGACAAAATGAAAGGAGCACTGACAGTCGCTGCTGGTGCGGTTGAAGGCTTCTCTACAATTTACAGAGGTTTGGAGACGTCTGCCTGCATCTTGGGAAAAAATCTTAAGGAGAACACAGTCAAGGTTGTGGAACACAAGTGAGTCTTTTATTCTTTGTCAGTATTGGATTTGAACTCTCAGAGCAATAGAACATATAGAGATGCCCTTCCTATTTAAACACAGCATGAATTGTAGATAACCAAAATGTAAAAAATGCACTTGACTAAATTTCGCTAATTTATTTCCACATGTAAACTACAACTTTAATTTATTTTATACATTTAAAGTAATAACTATCGCTAACTCTGTCTGTTTGCGAACTCTCGAACTAACTATAATCCAAGTCCAAACTCGGGTACAGTATTAAATTTTTGTTAAACGTATCTCTGATTGTTTCCTTTATACTGCCGATTTTTGTCTCGATTCCGCTTTTTATTTCATGGTAAAGCGTTTCCTTATTTTTTTTTCGTTTCAGCCTCTTAACAGGAATGACCCTATGGGCTGGTTCTATCAGTGCTAGCCAGCTTGCGCCCCGATATACTGGCTAATTCTAGTTTTTCCTGCCGCTCATTTGAAGTCTCGCTGGAAGACCTTGTCCTCACAGGTGATTGGTGGCATTCTTACCCTAAAGTCTTTACTAAGATGTCCGAATTTCCCACATCTATAACATGCCCTGTTCTTCTGAGTGCTTATTCCACTTATCAAATATTTAATCTCATCCAGAACCTACTCCTATGAACTAGTAACTGCGCCAAATCGTTGTTCGGGTTCTTTTATTGATACCGCTCGTACTTTCGGCCTCGAACTGTTGAAAGCTGCCTCGCCTCCACTTCCAGAGAACATATCAAGGTATCGCAATTCTCTTCAAGCGTGTGAGTCGCAAAGTCATTTGGATTTCGGCGTCTCTCAGTCCATCTACGAATAACTGCACTGCTACCTGTTCCTTTAAATCCACTGGTGCTTCTGGGTAAGCCATCTGAATTAGGCATCTCACATCCGCTTCAAATTCTTGCAGACTCACCCGATTTTTGAGTGCCTTTTTTGAGTCCGATACAGCTATTCTCGACGTTGATCGCCATATTCTAATGTAGTAATCACGTCTTGATATTTAGTAGCTTTTTCTTCTTCCCTCCATCCCTATCCATTAGCCACTTCCGCAACTTCAAATTGCCGGCGATACATGGACCAAGAGGACTGTCCATCAAAAGTCGGTGGTTTTACAGAAATTCCTGATGTGGCAACCCTGTCTCTACGATCTTGGTTCTTGGGAGGAGCTATTTGGTTTTCGAGTCCTTTCATCTCCTCTCGCACTGTATCCACTTCCTTAATAAGCTCATCGTCGATTTTCTCGACGTCTTCCTTTCATTCTTCTTTCAGTTTCTCCATTTGTACTTCGGATTTCTGTAATACATGTTGAAAGAACTTGTCTTGATGTTCTAAAATCTTCTGGAAGTCTGTTTTCCTTTGTATTTCTCTTAGTTCTGATTCGTTCTTTCGTTGTTCGAGAATTTTCTTCTCGTTCTTTCTTTTCATCCAACCGTTGCGCTTTTTTTTCCTCCTGGTGCCTTCTATCCACAGCCGCAAATTGATTTTGGATACATTTTAGAATGTCCTCCATCGTATCGTACGATGTACTCCTAAATAGTTTTTTATAAATAGTTTTTGCTTTTTACTAATATCCTACTTCCGACACCACTGTTACGATATTTCTTAATAATACTCTGAGCACACAAACTGTCTATCAACTTCGCTATAAAAATACCACTACTATTCGATCAGACTAGAAAAATATCAAAAATCTCTATTTCCTCCAAATTGTAATACATTAGAATGCATGGACGTATTGAAGAAGTGTTGATTTTCAATAGTGGATTGAAAAATATTTTCTTCAATGAATTTCAGATATGGTTATCCAGCAAGTACGTTGACAGGAGATACTCTTTCTACAGTAGGTAACGTGGTATCCGTAGCTCAAAATGCAAAAATTTTTACCCCCAAAGGTTTAA
Source organism: Chrysolina americana (assembly GCA_958502065.1). NCBI lineage: Eukaryota > Metazoa > Arthropoda > Insecta > Coleoptera > Chrysomelidae > Chrysolina > Chrysolina americana. Next base: position 80,422,467 of record OY293414.1, read on the forward strand.
TGAAAAATACCGGTAGAGGTATGGTGTATGGAGCGGGTTCTTACAGATCGCATTGTTCTGTTGAAGACATGGCCGTGGATTCTACTAGTTCAACGAATGAAAACAAAAATCTTGCTGGTGATAGTGAAAGTAAGGGTTCTTCAAAAGGTGTGGATGAGTCAAAAAAAGGTTAGAAGATGTGCAGGGAATGAATTCTTCATATAATTTAAGGAATGGGAAAGATGTAATAACTATGCTGTATTTTTAGTTTTGGTGATAGTGAAATTTCAAATCTCCCAATTATTATAATCCTTATAGGAGATTATACGGACTGATTGATTGATATACTAGATACAGCAGTCATATACAGGGCAAGATGTACATTTAGCATATATAACAACAATGGGTACACTTCTAGGTTGAAATAATATATGTATGTAACAGTGTACCTGATCAAAAATTTGAGTAGTAACATTCAACTGAAAACATTATTTGAAGGTGTACAAGTTTTGAATTTAACACACTTCACTTCACTCATCTTTCTCTGTTATAAAAAATGTTTCACTATCTTGTTGAAAAGGTGTTTTCCTGATACAAATTGAATAGTAAAAAACATTTCTACTGAAACCTATGCTCTCTACATAGCAGCTTCGACCCAATTCTGTCATCTGCCACATGTTTGAATTTCATTATAATATACAGGTTGTCCCGTAAAGACCACGTCAAACTTAAGGAGAATATAGATCAAATTGTACCTCACCTGCCATATAAAATATTGTTTAATGATTGTTTTCATTTCTACATTGAAAAAATACTCTGAACATTCTAAAGGGGAGCTGTGAGAGACGTTTTTATAGAAGTTTTGGCAGTAGATTTTTTTGCGATTGGCACTTCTCAAAATGCTCGGAGTATTTTTTTATGTGGAAGTTTCATTTATTATTCAACAATATATTACTGAAAAACTCAATTGAAAAAGTGTAAAACTAGTACCAACATCACAGGAAAAGTTATTGAGGGAAGCAATGACCCTTTTTGAATATATCGAAAACGGTAAGAATTTTATAATGGGAATTTTTTCATAGCAGTTACGGTACCCTTTGATCCACGTTCTCCTCAAGTTTGGCATGTTCATTACGGGATATTCTGTATAATAAAAATATTGATTATAATGTGATATATTAAGCCGGGTGATATATTTAGTTGATAAATGTTTCGGGTGCTTTGTTTTACAATGTTTTTAGTTGGCAAATGGTTTGGCGATGAGTAAATTCGATTTCTATTTGGCTAGATAATTTAAATGTTTTAGTTATATTTCATTTTATTTGCACATGGGTTTTTCAGCAGATATGAAATGTATTAATTTTGTTGAAAAAATATTAAGTTAGTTATTAAATCCATATGTATTTTTTGAAATAAAATTTTCTGTATTTTTATTTTGAAGTTGTATCAGTATTGTTGAATAACATAAAAACGAGTATCAATGACAATTTTTTGTTGTTCAAATAATATACAGTGCTCGTCGAAAAGTACTCACAAGATGATAAACTTTTTTATTACTGATTTTCTGAAAAATTTCAAATACTTATCAAAATCTGCATCTATCAAAACCTAATGAATTTAGAAAAATATTGAAGCTATACAGGGAAGATGAATAGACATGAAAGTAGCTCAAGAGTAAAGTACCTTTATTTTGGAAAATATCAACAAGTATTTATAATGTATTAAATCGAACACAGTTCGAAGGGGTGCCGGAAAATGTCAAATAAATGAAATCTACACACATTTCCACCATGTGGACAATATGATGCAAATAGTAGACAGAAAACATCTAATTTCCCTTGTGGGCTTTGAATTACATCTGTCATCCATGTGAGCAATGTTCTTCAAACTATTTCATGTACTAATTGTAATGAAATAATTGAATATTTTCCTTCCTTTGATTGGAAATGATCACCTGCATACATGCATGTTTCAACGTTATTGCCTCTCATTAAAGCTATAATAGATAGAATAGATAAAATAGATAAAATAAACGATAATATCCAAAAAGCTTGGTGGTTTTCCCCTGCAAATGAATCCGCGACTTTCAATGTTTCTCAATGTTTCCACTGTGTGAGAATGTGTGGAGAGAAGGGTATTGCGACTTAGTAGGAATTATTTAATTTATTCCATGGGCCGTGGTAGCCGTGCTGATAGAGCATTCGCTTTTCTTTCAAATCAACCGAGATGCGTTGGTTCAACCTAGCGAGGTTACCGGTCCCGTGCATGGCATAACCCGATAAAAGGTTAGGGCCTCGTCTTTCCTAGCTTGCAATAATATTTTGAAGACTTCTGAAAAGGTTGATCGTAAGGGTGCAGCCGGTTCGATTTGATGTCAGGTAGCCGAGTGGTTAGAATCAATGCTATTCAATCATTCTGTCTGCCGTTCGTGGGTTCAAAGCACAGCGACTTCAGTTTATTTTTTTTGATGGTCCAAGAAAGTGCTAGGAATCGCATGTAAAAAGGTAAGACCTCGTTAATCCTTAAGGTAATTTTCAAGCAAATTCAATTATTTTATTACAATTAGTACATGCCCTCCTAACATTGCGCAAATAATTGACTTTTAAGATGATTTTATACATTCTATTTTATAAATATGATTGTATGACAAGTAGGTAGATACGCACTTGATTGACTACATGTGCTCTTGAAATTAACGCAACTGTACTGCTATATGTATATGAACCATTTTATTTATTTATTTGTTTGCCGTATATTTTTACGCTTTGTCAACAAGAATTTTGATTCTTTGAACAATACAGTATAGTTGGTGGACTGATTGATTGATAATGTACGTAAGGGAAGTAGTTGTTTTCTGTCTAATATTAGCGTGACATTTTTCAGTCTGTCGAAACGTGCGGAGAGGAGAATATTTCAACTTTCTCGAAATTTTTCATTTCATTTATATATAAGTAGCTATTTGGAAGAAAAGTGTATTGAAAATGCCTTTGTTTCGGACGTCCATCGTCTTAATGGATTGGAAGACGTTTGACTCTTTCACTTTTTCACAACGATTCAATTGCTTGTATCCGCAGTTGTCTTGAGGTGAATACTGACAAGTTTAGATGCTACGAGGTATCTTAATGTGGTGTAATTATGGCGGTGTTGTGGCGCGTGTAATTTTGCGCTTTTTCTTCCCTTCAAAGCGGTCTCCACACCTTTTTGCCTCCGAGGAGGCGGTTTTTACGGACGTTTCGCTTACAACTGCGGTGAGCATCTTCAGCGGGGATTTTGCCTTCTCGAAGAGCGACGTTATACTGATACGGCGGTCCTCGCAATTAATAGCTACTTACTTTATTTTCAGTAATTTTCATTTGTTTTGCTTGGAGTGTTTGGGTTACCTAACCGGATGGGATGTTGCCATTGTCTGCCTGCATGATTACAGAGTCACAATTGCCCTGTTTTACCTGCTAGATTGTGTTGTGTTGAAGTGATTGTATAACGGTGGTGTTATTGAATGGTTTTATTGTCGGTTTTACAGGACTGAGTACCAGGTTTTGTTGATCTTCAGGGATTCCTCTTTTCTGTTGAAATTATTTTTGTGTTTGTGTAACTGTATTACTTCTCTATTAAGGCGGGCATAGTAGTTTCTTGTGGTCGAGAGCACTTCCGTATTCTGGAACTGGATTACTGGATATCATGGGTATCCTTTCCGTAGGCGTGCAATGCAACGGCAGAATTTTGCGTCTGGGCCAGCCTACATTGTGTTTGGTATTCAGAGAGCCTGGTTTTTACGATGCGGAGAGTAGTGCCGATGTATACAGAACCACACGAGCACGGTATTCGGTAAATTCCGGGAGTATCGAGGTGGTCTCGTGGGTCTTTAGCTGACTGGACCAAAGTACCGATCTGTCTAGTCAGATTGTAAATAGCTTCGACTTCGTGTTTTGCCAGTACAAAATGAAAATTATTCAAAACAAAGTAATTAGCCACGCTGTGATTATTCACTGCGAGGATCCTTCAGCCGCCGTATCAGTATTACGTCGCTCTTCAAAGAACCTTTATGAGTACTCCACCTGGTCTTCAAACATTCTCAGTTATTCGTTTCTGGGTAGATAATTAATCATTTAATAAAATCAATTTGGTATTGACCTTCAGATGTCAGTGTCAGAGTGACCTCTTGAATTTTTCTCATATCATGTATGGTTATTTAGAACTAAGAACTCAGGTGTAATTTGTAACCACCAAACAGAGAAGCTTTTATCAATAGACAAGATGTTGGCTTCATTTGGTTTTGGATTGAGGCAGCGGTTCTTTTTTTATGCTAATATTTGGTAACAACGATAAGGAAGTAAATTTGAATTTCCTTTTAATCTTCCATTTCTGTTTCTGGATTCACTGAGTGTTGGAAACTTTATTTTTGTTAATCGTCGAATTAGTGTCAACCGATGTGGTTTATTAAGAGATAACTATTTATTCAGAATTCACAGTGGAATACATATTTCTGTCATTCATAATCTTTTTTCAAAGAATTTTCTTGATTTTTTGAATCGTGCTAAAATACTTCAGATGCGAATTGAGTTTTCTCGCCATTGAATGAGCGATGACTGTTTGCCGATTGCCAGGATAGAATAGACCAAATAAATGAAATTAATATGAAATATTAAATCAAACAGCAGTATAGGCAATGAACTGCCATAAATTAAATTTCTGAGAATATCTTTGGGATCATTAACAACAATTGTACCACGACCCTAGCGTTCGCAAAAAGAGCTAGCCCTCCGCATACTTATATAAGGTTTAGAAGAACAATCTATTAAAAAGGGTTTCAAAAAGGTTACAAGGGGTACTTGGTGCACTGATAGACACGCTGCTCTCGACTCTAAAAATTATACCGGCCAGGCTTGGGGTTAAATGAAACACCAGCCTGCCCTCCAGATGTATCAGCTCCGAAGACAGGGCACGACTAGAACGTTCCAACGGGATAAAAAAAATGAATTTAATATATTTATTTCCTTGTTTAAAACATGTACAGGGTATGAGGACATTAAACACTGCAATGTAACAAAGAAAACGTCATTATCAACCGTAGAGAAACAAAATAACAAATTATTCACAGTCATGTACAAAAATGTACATTCGCATATATAAAAAATCATCTGGAGTATAAAACGTGACTTCTGTTATGATGTTATACGATGTGCATCTGGTACAAGTTTACTTATTCGAGTAACTTCCAGAGTCTACGAACACGAACTTGCTGTGCGTCAGGCATCTTCCACTTCCGCACTTTATAAACATCGAGAAGACACAGGTCACAAAATAGACTTCAAAAACACAAAAACAATTTCCACCGAGAAAACTCTGCAAACCAGGATCATCCGAGAAGCCCTTGAGATAAATTCTAGACGCGGTTCACTTCAAGCCAGCGAGAGTTCTCACTGCGAATTTTTGGAGCACAAAATAATCTATGGGCTCATTAAATTTATCGGAATTATTTTGACTCACACATCTAAACTATTTTATCTTGGTTCATCGGTTAAATTGTCGCCGAGTACCGTAATGAAAAAAGTATTTCATTCTGAAAAATTATAGTCTTGTATATTGATTAACAATCTGCTCTAGCCAATCGTAATGGGTAGCAACTTTAGTGAACAAACTGATGGAATATGGACCACATCTGGTATTGTTTCCTGGTGGCCCTCCCACGCTCACAAGTCCATGAACATAAAACCGATTGTCCTTTGGGTTTTTAAAAACCAGACCACCGCCACTGTCTCCTCTACATACGTCTAAATCTGCAACAATAAAAGTCAATTCGAATGAGAATATGAATCGCTCAAATCGACAATTTTTTACGTAATTCCAGGTACCTATTTCGTGGCGCTTTCCTTATTGTGTTTTCAGAAATTCTTTCTATACTTTATACTTTTTAACAAGAGAAATAAAATTATTATTATAACGCATGGATTAAATGCTTAATTGCTTCAATTCTGACATTTACTTATTGAAAATGTTATAATTGTTTTTTTTATGGAGGTTATTCCGTAAATTTTCTAATTTATCATTTACACGTAGTCATTTATAGGAATATTAGCCACATCGATTTGCATTTTAATTCTTTAGACTTTGTTTCATATGCATAATAACGATGACGTATGAAGATGCAATAATCGAACTGAAGTTCAAATATCTACCATTATTTGATAGTTGATAAACTTACTTGTGTTGTTGTCTTTTCCTGCGCAAAATTTGTCATAGCTGTTGTATTTGTCCAACCAATTAGGGGGCAAATCTGAGATGCAGGAAGCGTCATCTTTGTATGAAACTGATATCTCTTTCAATTTTTCTGATGAGAAGTCATGACCAACAGTGAAACCCCATCCTGTAACCTAATAAAATCATGTTTAAATTAAGCGCCTATAAGATACAGTGTGTGTGTGATTTAAAATCGCAACACCCTGTTATTTTGGAACCCATGGACCGATTTTGAAAAATGATGTGTTGCATTTGACTTTACTATAATAATAAACACTGATGTAAGGAAAAAAAAATTGCAGGCGATTATTGGATTATCACAACACCATTATTTATCAATCATAAAAAATTAGGGAAACTTTTAGCTGAAGAGAACTGGGAAAAAGTTTTATCTTGTGATGTTATATAAGAAAAAGTAGTAAAATCGGGTATCATAATTAAAAAACGAAATTGAAACGTTCGATGACTCAAAGACTCTTGAACTCAATTAGACATAGGGTAACTTGAGACGATCCTTTTTGGAATAAACTAGGCAAACTTATCAAAACTACAAAAAATTAATATAATTTAATGAAAATAAAAGAAGCACGAAATAATTATGCAGAGATTTGGAAGAACAAATGACCAAAAAAAGCAAATATGAAAACTCTAAAATAACATCACAATTAAATCACATCGGAAAACCACAAATAGCTGTTCCAAAAAAAAACTGTAATATAAAAGAATACCTTTTTATCGTCACCCAGTGAGTAAGAATCAATTTATCAATGCCATTCTCTAAACTAAAAAATATGAGTTCTCCAGATCCAGATGAAATTTCAACTTCAACCAATAAAAATCATTAATACATATTGGACCCATTACTGTATATTTACATGTGGAAAAATTCCCGAACGATTCAAGGAGGCGAATACATCGCCAATATTTAAATCAGAAAAAAAACATGCAAAATACCGCAGGTCAATAACAGCTATAAATGATTTCGATTTTAAGAAATTTATGAAAAATAGGGTAGTCAATTTCTGCGAAAAAAAAATTCTGATTTCCAATTTGGCTTCAGAGATAAACTTTCCGCTGAACGGGCAGTATTTGAAAGGGTTGGTTATTACGTTTACTTTCTTTCAGAAAAATCTAAAATGTATCAGTGTTTTTGACTAAGCAAAGGTATTTAAGTAAATCGTGAACCATATTTTATTTCAACGTCTATTACAATTGGAATTAGAGGGGGAGCTTTGGAAATTCTTAGGTAACTGGTCTAGGCTAACTAGATATCAATACATCCTCGTACACAGTAGCTGTGTTCTGGTTCTGAAAAATAGGTGTTCTGGGACGTCAGGATTATGCGCAGTTGAATGAAAGTGAACGAATTTGAACCTTAAGAGCATTCTTTTGATCAATTGCGCATGATCCTGACGTCCCAGGACCACTATTTTTCAGAATCAGAACAAAGCTAACATTTTAGGTATCACTAACCTAAATGGCAAACTAGTGTCTTATGCGGTAGACATGGTAGTCATATTTACAGGGAACTAATCAATTTCTGAGAAGGAACAACAATATAGAATACGCTATAAAAAGACTCCGTAAGTTGACAAATAAGTTTCATCAGCTGAGAAACAATCTAAGCAAATATAATACAGTTATGATTCATAACGAATTTACGACGTTTTATGACAATAAATAGATCATCAGTTGTTAATATCACGCTTGGATATATTTGAGGGTATTTGAGGATATTTGAGGATGTTTGTTGAAATGATTGTTTTATTTTCCTATCAAAGACCTATACTACATTAGGTATCTATAGAACTCAATAATTTTGTTTGTGGTACATATTCGCTTCGAATAATATACGCGAATGCTTACTTGTATGAATAATTCTAACCTGTTTTTGGATTTTTCTGTTGATTACTCGATACAAAAAATTGAAAGAAATGAAATGAATAGTATCAACAATAAGACTCACTACTCCTTCCGATCCGACGGTAAGATCAATATTCGGCAAATTTCTGAAACAGACAGGCTGGACCACCTCTGATAACAGTAGAGTGTCTTTTGTAACCAAAAACGCTATATCTGATGAATAATGCTGGAATTCTCCTTTGAACTTTGGATGGACCAATATGTGTTCTACCTGAAATAAATAATACGCATTGGTAGTCATATTTGACTGAGAATTATATTGAGAAAAAAATGCTATTTGACAAGAATAATATCTAGAGAGAAAAGTTACGAAGGCGTAGAAGGGCCACACTAATTTAATTTTTCAAATTCCTACTCAGTTACTCAGATTTTCATAATTCCGACTTCGTATCTCGGAATTACGTCTTACCAACTCGAAATTCTATAATTCCAATTTCGTATCTCGGAATTCCGACTTGGTAACTTGGAATTCTATTATTCAGACTTTGTATCTCGGAATTCCGATTTGGTAATTTGGAATTCCATAATTTCAACTCAGTATTTTGGAATTCCAATTTACTACCTACTACAGTGACCGGCAGAAAGTACGCATCATATGGGAAATTCTTTTGTTAATAGATTTTGACAAATATCGATACGTGCAATCGCTTCTGCATCTAAAGAAACCCCAGAAGACGTTGTACAGTGCCGTTCGTCTTTTCGTATGTGGCGGGAAATTCAAAAAATTCGAAATTTTTGTCTCAAAACACACTTATTTGAAAAAATATCGAAAAATGTTATTCGGAAAAGTTGTTCAGAACAACATTTTGTAGCCATGTACAAGTTTTGAGAGAAATCTGAGATAAAAAAATAAAAATTAATTTTTTGCCATGAAAAATTTTTTGTTTGGAAATAATAGATTTCTGGAATAGAAGCTCATTAGTAATGACAACAGTGATATTTCAAATAATATTTTGTAGAGATTCACAAGCTATATGTATTGTATTCAGAGAAAATTTGAAATCTGTGAATTTGTTCAGCTGCTTCATAAGAGGTCACTGAAATATCTTCAGGACATTATAATCCCGTTATAGAAAATTATTAATAAAGAACCATGTTTCTACACAATTTCAATTTGAATTTTTTATTAGAACAAAAATTTAATGATATTTGGCAAATTGTTGGAATCAGGTATACCTACAATAATGTCATTGTTGATACCTGCATCGACAGATTTTTTCATGATCGAAGCGACCATGAAACCATTGACTTGTAATGCTAATATGTCATTAAGAGTTGTCAAACGATTCAGAAGTATCTTTCTTGCATAGTTTCTTCCATTGCAAAAGTTATTTTGTAATTTTGTTGTGCATTACCAAAAATTAGAGATGCCTCATGAAAAGCTAAGTTTGCACAAAAAAATTGAGCTCGTCTTAATATGTAGCGAGTATATTCATAGTTCCAGAGAAGCAGCAGATATATTCAATGCTAGACATCCAAATAAGAATATCCATGGATCTACTACGTTGCGTATTTTGAACAAATTTAAAGCTACAGGCAGTGTTGAAAACCGTTACAAAATTCCACATAGTAAACCCGTCACTAATGAAGAAGGTACCTTTAATGTTTTGTTATCGGTCACAGAATATCCACAAATGGCACTATCGGAGAGGCAAGAAAAAACTGGTATATCAGAAAAATCTTCCCATAGAAGAGATATTCCATTTGTATTTGTTAGGTGGACGTTATTCCTATAGGCATTATTTGAGTTGATAACAACAGAATATTCTCTCCTCAGGAGTATTTGAAGTGAAAAAATAATGGAATATATATTATCATGCACTGATCTTCTCTAAAGTAAACGCAAGTATATTAGCTGTGTGCTAAAAAATCTGTTTTCAGGATATTGAAATTTGTACGTACATAAATCATAAGAATGTTTCCTTCCCAGGACAATTATATGAAGGAATACGATTTCAATATATTTCTATAAATAATAATATACAATTTTTTTGAGTTGCTTTGTGTTGTGGCTGACAGGGGATTGAATTATGTACTCATTGAAATAATGTTTAATATTTCGGAAAAAGAATAGTTTGACATCTCACTTCGTTTCATTGACGTTAACTGACAAAACTCAAAACTAAAAACTACCACTTGACTGAACTGAACAAAAAGGAAAAGGCCATAAGTTACAACACTTTGAAAGAATGTTATATAGAAAAAAATGCCGGTTCGATAAGAGGAAACATAGGTGTAGATTTAGATGGTTGAATCTGCGTTTGTAAGTAGAATGCCACAAAAGGGAGGAATTTGTATTATTTGCAATACAGATATATTTTGCCAGGAAATATGTCTTTTTACTCCAGCAGGGCTGGAAACATTGATTTCTGTGAGCAGACAAAGACAATTCTCATACAGAGATCTTGATAAACTGGCGGACGTCAAAGTATCTACATATAAAAAGGTTAAGAGATATACACACTCAGGGCTTCAAGTTCTAAGAAGTTCAAGTATGGCAATGAAAAATTCCATAGCCCTGACCCTCGTATCGGTTCATATTCTCCAATGAAATCTCAATCGAAGAACAGTTCGGAAAGCTTCGATTCCTCGCCCTAATTGCTGTTTCACCCGTTTCCAAAAAATATGCACCAGAAAGAAATCGACCGTTCAGGACAGTTTCTGAAGCATTAACTGAAACTATTAAAAAAGTGGCTTGTTTGGATAAAGTTTCGAGAGCAATTATGAAGAGAATAGCTCATGTAGATTAAGTAGCGGTTTTTGCAAAATGTCACCGGGACTAGCCATCCTCATAATTTTCATAATATCCATGAATATTCTTACGTCTTGTATACAATGGTAGATATTCTTCATCGCAATTTTAAGACGATTTACACCGTTCTAGAGCTCAAAAAGGAAACTGCTTGAAATATGACCATAAACCTCACCGAACCTAACCTAACCTAGCCTTCAAAAAAAGAATTACAGGACTATATTGTAATTCCATTTATTCTATCGAAGCCGTTTTCCGATAGCTTTTCTACTTTACAAAAAAAATAAAATATTTTTTTTATTGAAGTCAATTTTTTTAATCTTTCTCTCCTGATTTCTTGGTAAGCAATTTTTTTTCAACTAAGCATGATGTTAAGAAGTCACGTGCCAAGTTTCATAGTGTTACAATTCACCCCTCATTTTTGGCACGAATTTGTCTGAGGTTATTGGACTATGTACCCTCTTGTATCCCCACTCGATTCTTCAACTAACTACGTCACTATGATATCGCTTCGAGCTATTCGAGGAGAGATTGTAAGGCTTTCTCAACATTTAGCAAGCTATCTTTTACGCTCTCATTGAATCGTAATACCCAAGATAAATTAGTTCTGATACTGTATATCGTTGAGGCGGCTCCACACATTCGGGTATTTGGCAAATACACGTATATTTGAATATGTGTCTGTATAAAAATCTAGAAATCTCAAGTTAACATTAGATCATCACTTTGAATATTTTCTTCAACTCACATTTGAATATTGCGCCGCGGTATCCCTTACGTCCATGTACTTATAATAGTATTTGCCCACTGCAACTTTGATATTCGCTTTGTTCAATGGGTTGTTGAAGGGATCCATAAAGCAATGTGCAACTGGAAAAGAGAAAATTCTTACTTGCTAGGATCATTGTTATTGTTGAAAAAATGTTTTAATAGCGAATAACACACTCACGAATAGGAATCACGTAGTCTCATAGAGAAGTGTGCTTGTTTGGCCAGCAAATGTTGCTTGCGAATAAAATGTACAAATTGTAATGGCAGAAATGTTTGATAATGAGAGCAAAATTGAGACGAAAGCTAATTTCTTTCAAAACATACTCATGGAGAAATTTTGCTGCAGACTTTATTTGTAAAAGTTATTGGTGAAAGAAACACACGGTATGTTCGTGCAATTATAAATACTGGGTGTTTCCGAAATTGAAGCAATAAATGAAATGGGTAATAGAAAATGAAAAATTAAAGCGTAATGAAAGAATACATTTTTCTCGAAAAAACGTTATTTTGGAAAATATTGGACTTTGAAGTATTCGAAAAACTCTGGCAAACTTTTGGGAACCTCTGACCAGAGATCAATGGCCCCTAGATGTAATCGAAGCGGTGATAAAAAAAGGCCGGCGCGGGTTATAAATAACTTTGACAATGTTACCGACGTTAAATGTTGAAAGATGGTATGATAAAGTAACGATATTCTTTCTTCGAATATTATTATTATATTATAGTTCCCCTTTAAGGTGGTAGGCTAAACGCAGGTACTCGGAGCTGTGGGGGTCGCTAAGTTGGCTTGGCCTCGGCCGCAACAACCCTCATCATTCAGTAATGTATATTGTTTGTCGTGCTATTCTTCGATTATATCGCTTCTTGCATTTATTAGGATATTTATGACTACTTTACGTGCATATCAAAGATGAAAACGTTTTCTGTAGGTGGGTACCTAGATTTTTGTTGTGTTTCAGTATTAGACTGCATTCGTATTTTCTTGACCTACATCTCTGTTATTCGAAATTACTACAATCCCTGGACTCACCACAATGAAAAATGTCAAGTGTTGTTAGGTATTATGCACGCATTATTTGCAATCGCGGTACTTTTCCAGGAACTCGATATCTCAATCGGATAATAGACTAAAATTTCGAAGCAATTAGGTAGGTAGTTGGAACCTAGGTAAAATAACAACGCCGTTCAACAGATGCGACAACAAGGTAGTTGTCAGCGTGCTTGTAACTCAATACTTCGTCGTGCGAGACTGCAGTGAAATCAAATCCGGTTTATTTTCATTAACTTTTTAATCTTCTAATACTTTCAATAAATAAATAAATTGGCCTTTAGAAATTTTGATTGGTGCCGATGTCGTTGAAAAATTATTGACTGAGAAAAGATATTTTCTGAATTGTCGTTTAGTTGCTGTTAAAACCTCTTTAGGTTGGAAACTGATGGGAAAAATTCTACAACATCCACCCCAGAACTCCTCGACATTGGATACATCTTTAGTAACTTTTCTATTTCTGGCAATTGGAAATTAGATATTCTAGAAATAACAACTGATCCCTTTAAAAACCAATCCAAAAAAGATGAGGAACTTGTACTGGATCATATTCTTCAAAATATCCTTTTTAATGATGATGGAAGATATTAAGTCAAGATTGCCAAGTTACTTAGATTTGGCTAAAAAGCATATTGAAACACTAACTGCAAAACAAAAAAGATGATTATCACAAGGAGTTGTGTGAGTGGATGGAAGACGGTATTATAGAACAGGTTCCCAAAATCTATATTTACCCCACACTTTATTTGAAAAGTAGAAGGTAGTACCCCAATAAAAATTCGTCCAGTTTTCGATGCTTTGGTAAAACTGAAAAATCATCCTTTCTTGGACAATTATTTGGTAAAAGGTGTTAGGTAGTTTGATCGAGCTGATACCATCAATCCTTTTAAGATTCAGATTTCACCAGATTGGCATAGTTTCGGACATTTTGATTTACCAAGATGGTTAGGATATCAAATCTAGACAAAAACGGCAAGTTTGCATGTTTTTTGCGATGAGAGCCAGGATGCGTATGCAGTAGCCATATTTTTGAGGTTAGAAATGGAAAATATGGTGAGGATCAACCTGGTTCAAGCCAAATCTCGTGTATTGCCTGTTGAAGAACTCAGAATACCGAGGTTAGAATTGAAGGTAGCAACAATCGGTGCCAGAATGTCCGTATCAGTATCAGAAAATACCCACTTGGAAGGTGTAAAAATGTAGTAGTGGACAGATTCAACTATCGTGTTATTCTGGATACAAATAAAAGATATTTGGAAGCCATTTGTAAGAGAAGAACTCATGGTACCATATTCCTGTAGATAGTAATCCAGCCGATCTACCTTCACGAGGATGTACTCCGAAGAAGTAGTTGGGGTTGACATGGTGGGAGGAACAGTTGTTTTCAAAAACCTATGGAAGAATGGCCAATACAACGATATCAGTGCAATAAAGATATGGTATATTCAGAGAAAAGAAATGTCATTTCATCCCTCCTGGATTTAGAAAACAAAGCGTCTTTCAATTTACGAATATTTTTTCAGATTCGACAGAATTGTCAAAATGATAGAATACATTTGTAGATTCATTTACGATTGCCGATATAGGAGCCAGACGCGACTGGGGGTAATTTCTCTAGAAGAATTTTCTGAATCTGAAACGCAGCTGTATTCTTGAGGTCATCTAGGTGCTATTCCCAAATTGAGCCGGTTAATGCTCTTACCAGTAAGTATAACTTTTTGGGACAACATGGAACCACCACAAGCGTTTATAAAGCCTTCATCAGTTTTCAAGAAGATAGCGGTAACCCAGGGATAATCTCCATTTTCCACAGTTTGTCTGTTCAGACTCAGTGATTGGGCAGACAATTTCTTCTCGCCGCAAACTAAAAAGATTAAAAAAATATGTAATAACAATTTCCCTCAAACAAATGCTCAATGTTTTTTTATTTCAATTCATCACCGTTTAATCTATTCAAATCATCCTCACAATAAACTCAACAAGGTCTACGTGTTCTGTCATGGTTAAAGAACCCTATTCTTGATTCAGATTCAAAGGTGGTATATGCCTTTACTCTATGGCTAATCTTTCATATCAACGCAAAGAGAGTTTAGAGCTGAAAAACGTTGACGTGGATAATTTGTATATACACATTTATTTCCATTATTGAATTATTTGAACTCATCATATTTCATATTGGGATTGTAAAGAATTTAATATAAATATATTATTTTTATTGAGGAAACAACCACAGAATTTCACTCCAATTGACTGTCATAGGCCTGAGATTACCTTCTGCCAAGAAACTATCATAGAAAGACCCACAAAACATACTTTGCCTCTGACAAGTTCATATTGTAAATCTTTGGGATGATGATTATAAACAAAAATGTGGACAGTATCTTAGATTAGAAGCTGCACCGGCCACTGTACAGAGAGTCATGGATCATGTATCAAAAGACACACAACTCAATATAACTGTCGTTTGTAAACATGCCATGATTATCTTTTCCAAACCCTCACAAGAGCATATTTCCATAAATCTAAAAACGATATTCAGATACTCAAGAAAGCAAAGCAAACATAATCAATAATACATTCCTGGGATTATCAGAATGCAGCTCATAAGTTTATGGACTAAACCTTTCACAGAAAGAAGGAAAAAAATTAAACATGAATTTTTTCAAACTTACGAGAAATGTGAATATTTTTTAATATAAAGACCAATTTTACCCTATCCAATATTTGCAAACGTATACTGACCACTGATGCTTACAATAGGGCAATAGGATCAGTATCATTTCAAGAACCCTTAGTTAATGATAAACCAGTAGCCTATGTCTTAGCAACATTCAATTCACCAAAAAAAACGTACGGATCAAATAAAAATCATTTCCTAGCTGTTGGTAAACATTATGAAATATTCCCGGTCTATTCATTTGGATAAAATTCATGATAGTGACAGATCACAAACTCCTATTTTGGTTGTAGAATCTAAAAGATTGTAGAAAACTTTGCCAAGTGTCAATATAATTTACGGTCGTAGGGGGCAGTAGTTGTTTTCTGTTGTCAACGACGATACGTATTGTATGGGTTTTTTGCAGAAGATTGGGGAATGTAATCCATTTTTCATAATAAGTTTAATGGTCTTCTGTTAAGTAGTGTCGTCCTTTCTTCATGAATATGTATGTCTAATGAATACAACTGAGGCTACAGACGATTCATCAAGCCGATTGTTTCTGTCGCACCCATTGGGCATGTAGTAAAGTTTTCTTTCCTTAACTTGGTATGACGTAACCCTATCGTATCTGGTATCACTGGATTTGTAATGATATCCCAAATCAGTGTTTTATCACTGTGTTCGTCTATACTCCTCATAAGTGTTTTTCATTCTGAATTGGATTACTTCACGTTTGAAAATACTTGTTTCGTATAAATCACATAGCCTGTAAAACAAACGAAATTTCTGAGCCATCACAAATGGATACCACCCTCATCATCTTACTACACTTATATACTTTAACATTAAAAATTAGGTTGATAGTTATAAGCTGACCTGGTATACATTGTGGAGGCGGTTGATCCCAAGATCTAGACGAACAATAAAGGAGTGTTCTGTTTTTTTCAACCGGTTCATAGTAGGGAGCGCATTCGAATTTGGCAGTGCTTCTATCAGTGGCCTCGTCACATTTAATTTCGGTATTAAATTTGTCGAAACACTTCACTCTCGCTGTGGCTGTGGAGATTAGCGGCGGACAGGCTATAAAAAAACAGGCATGATAATAATAATTTATGCACCTCACCCATTCATTACGAGGCTATGTGTGATTATATCTTTACCCATGCGTCATCAATTTATGATCGAAGAAATCACACACCCTCTATCGAACATCTCTTTCTAACAACCGCTATGAGCGAATCAAAATTCGTTAACATTTGCCTTCTAAGCTAAGAACTATGGTATTGTGATGATGACGCACGGGTGCTATGATACAATAATTGAACTGTAATTGCAAAGTTAAAGTGGCTTAGAGCCAGAGATTCACACAACCTACCGTTGAGACAAAAGATGCAGTTTCCTTTATCAATATTATTCAACATTTTTGAAGAATTTATACCCAAGCAATGATCCGCATGGTAATGACATTGACAATGTGTCTGACATAAGTACAGATAGAGTATAGATATTTTAATGTATTGAATATTTATTGTACATTGATTAGCTGAATAAAGTATATTATTATCATTACTATTATTAATATATTATATATTCTACAAAAAAAATAATGACTCTTTTACAGGCATTTTTCTCATAACTTTCATATTTGAAAAATTCGATTGAATTTGAAGGTTTGCTTTCTTTGAACGTGTGCTCTATAAAAAAATCTTATATCACAATGACGTGCATAGGAGTATCAACATTTCTTTACCCATTATACATTATTGTCTCATATATTCTTTGGTCACACTGTGTAATACTCTTAGTTGACATGCATAATTTCATACATGACTGGATCACTGATAGATACTCTTATACCTCAATCCCCTCTGTATATTTGAAACGACTGCAAATTGTTACGAGATTGAAAAAAATCCCCTGGCTACGCCTATGTCGAGTGTCGACCATGAAACGTAACTCATTTGCATAACAAATAAATCGGCGCCGACCAAAGTTATTACTTCCTCTTCTCGGAACTGTTTATTTGGATGTTTTACTGTACTGAATGATCTGGAGAACGGAAGAATCCCGAAAAGAGTACTGTGGACAAATAGACCTTTCCAAGAATTACCTGTGCAGGTGAAAGTTGCGCGCGTCACTTGTGGGCTGAGAATGAATTTTATTGGTCGACAAAATTCCCCGCCTTGAATCATTGCCAACGTGACAATTGACAGATGCTATTTTTATTTGTTTATTGAGAATAAAATTTATAATATAAGTATGCCTCAATAATGTTGTGGTTCCAATTGCCGGCCACGGTATGATAAAACCAATGGGATCTCATTTCATTACTTCACTGAACAAGGAACCATAATGCAGAAAAAAATGGTTGATGGCGATTGGGCTTGAAACAAAATGAACTGGGACGCAAAACCACGGGTAAATAAAAGGTAAATAATTTTGTTTTAGATGCCATCAACACATACGAGCAAATGTAACATGTTCCATATCAACAGGCAAATGAAACTCTTTCTAGAAGCACCAAACTTTCGAGATTCACGGTATTTATTCGAAATGATCTGGAATGTTCCATATAGCTTTGGAGTATTCGGTTGTGTATATTTTTCTTGGCTTTTGACGTTTTCCCAACAAGAGTAGTTGGCTTCCAAATATACATTCAGAGAAGGATATGATGAGCGCAAACCGGTGTTCTGAACGACGGTATTAGGAAGAGAACCAAGAGGTTTTGAAATATAAATGGGTAGCTTGGGTAGATTGATGTTATGTAGGGTGTTGAAAGGTGGCTGGGTAAACATATGATGAGTATTATTAATTTGATGATAGGCTTACAGATATTATGATTCAGTTCACATACAGGTGTATATTCCGTTATAACTGATATTATATTATAAAGCATATTTGAGAGAGTGTCATCGGGTTGATCATACTTTTACACGCACCTTCAGATGGCCAATTAGGTGAAGGGGTCGAATTGTTTCCACTCAGAGACTGATCATATTTATCTGGTGTGTTTATCATATTCATCGGTAATCAAAACAGACTAATATAAAGTTGGTTTGGGCATTTTTGTGAGCGATTGTACAGGTAAAATGGTGCCAATCCACCAAGAAAAGGTAGATACTTTGTTTAATAATACATTTTTCCTTGCTAAAATGTTTTTATTATTTTCTTCAGGTATTCACAAATGAAACAATGAAAGCAGCCAACCATTTACCAATGAACATGAATTGGATATTGACAGATAATACCAAAGCTAAGGAGGAATTGACAATATCACCATCAAGATGCAGCCCGCTCCACTCTTGCAAAAGTTGTCGTCACATGAAAATTTTCTCAGAAATTAAACAAGTAGTGACAACATGGTTTCAGATTCCTGCAAAAGCTTCTGTTCAAAAATCATTAATATATTAGGAAACAAATTTACATATCTCAATCAAGAAATCAAAAACTTACAAGAATCAGAACAGCCAAAGGCTTTGTTCAATTTGGAGAAATTTTCAAGCAATGACACGAAAATTACACCTTTCAACAGAATGCTCACGTATGGGAACAAGAACAGTGATCAGATACATGTTCAGTTGTACTTTTTCATCCTCGAAACAAGGAAGTTATGTTGAGAGTTGTTTGATTCTTGTGAAATTTCAGATGGGTAATTTCGGTTGTGTTTGACTTGAAAACTGAATACTGGTCAGTGCTGATGTATATATTTATTCAGTTTATTGTACATAAGAAAAACTCTTGTATTATCGTAATTCTTAGTTTAATTTCAATTGTCATGATCATTATGCATCAAATATTTATATTTTTGAATTTTCTACCATTGTTGGTAGGTTTTGGAAACAGACTTGTCTGTAAAATGCTTATTTTCTTGAGGCAAATAAAGATTGTATAATTTATTTATTGATTATTCACACTAACTTGATCATTAATGCCGTAGAATACTAGTCGATATCAAGATTAAAATATAGTAATTATATAAAATACATTTCAACCAATTTTCTGAACTTTTGTTTGTGCTTACGGTTAGTTGATTATCAGTATAACCTTAAAAACCAAAATTTATATTCAATATAACAAATGGAAGATCTAGGGAATATTTTTGACACTAAATTAACTGTTATTCTAGGGTAGCGAAATATAAAATCATATTCAATACTGACATTGTAATGACAGAATCATGTTGTCATCACTGTCACCAGATTTACGACATACCAGAATGGCCAACATAAAATACAAAATACTCCTGGTGTGTTCTCTCTCTTTCCCTTTCTCTGTCGCACTAACGTTTGCGCATCTTTTAAATCTGCCCACATGCTGCGCATGAAATATACCTGTTTCTCTCATACTGGCTCGGTTCATATCTTTCATCTCTATTCTACGTATTCTAGAAAGGTCTATTGAGTGTATAAGCAGACACATTCCACTCGGAATCATGAGGAAGTTAATAAGTTTTTGAAGAGGTTTATAAGTGTTTGGAATATTTATATAGTTTAAGTGTTTTATTAGTCAGTGCAGTAGTTGTATTTTCATAGCGTAATAAAAACAGTTCAGTAGCGTGCTCGGCGTATTATTTAGTAATATCGTAACAATATTATTGGATTCAGCCGATTATATTGAATATATCCTACACGGAAACTTCATTATGATCTAACTTTTAACGTTCATGTCCATTCCGAAATAATTTTCATTTTGTATAACTCGAAAGAAGTTGTTATTAAACCCTGAATATTATTTACAAAAAAATATTTAAAATAAATTCAGAATCGTAGAATCAGGTGAGAATAAAGTATACACTTTTACACGTTAATGTTGAGATAAGTGTTGAAAGTTACTGGCTGACCTGGTTTTATACACTGGGGAGGCGGAAGATTCCAAGACCCTGACCAACAAATACTGAATGGTATCTGTCTGTCTGCGAGTACGTAGTTGGTAGCGCATTCGAATTGGGCCACTCCTCCGTCACTCGCTTCATCACACTTGATTTCGGTTTTGTTTTGGTCGAAACACTGTACTTTGGTTGTGGCTGTGCTATTTATGTTCGGACACTTTTCTAAAAAAAAAACAATGTTTATATAGCGAGGTTCGATCAATTTCCAGAAATAGAAACTACGCAAACACCAAACCTATCAATGAACTACTCGAGTTCAGCCTCAAGTAGCTACAACAAAAAAAAACATTATAATAAAACCTACAAACACCTTCAAATATTCGGACCAATAGAGGACTTCGGATAAGGATTCAGTCATGCCACCACACAACTTTTGGCTTTAAAACTACTGACACGTTTTTCGATAATTTTTCTTCACGTCGAGGTTCGGGGTAGCCTCAGGAACCTCGTACTAGGATTGAAATTGTCCATAACAGTGTAAATATTAAGATTTTCCATAAAATACAAAACACTAGGGACTTCAGTTTTTTTTAGTGGTTTTTTGTATAATAATGGCGCTAATTTCAAAATATGTCCTTTTTCTGAATTCGAAAAAAATCGCTTATTTCACATTTCATAGTTAATGAATAATGAATCGATCTAGAAATATTTTGAGCTTGGAAAATTTTACGGATAAACAAACTTTTAAACCCATTTTGACAAAATCTCTCAGCATTTCATTTAATAACAATAATATAACCTAACGAGAGGTGTTTGTGGTGGTTAAAGTTGGTTCGTTAAGAGTTATCTTGTTATAAATAATTGAAGTGTTGTAAAGGAAAATAATCTCAGCTGCCCCGAACGTCGACATGAAGAAAAGTTATCGAGAACCGTGTCAGTAGTTTTAAAGCCAAAAGTTGTGTGGTGGCATGACTGAATCCTTATCCGAAGTCCTCTATTACGAATCTGCTCGGTTAATAAACGCTTGCACTGTTGAAAGAGGTGGTTGAAAGGAGAGACCAGAATTGATCTCAATATAAACTTTACAGATCTCATTGAGACCATAAAGTATATTTATGGAACCCATCAAGGAGGAAAGATATATCTCTTGAGATGATGCCCCTCATGGAGAGGACCACATACATTATTTCGACGTAGCAATGGTCTAAATTCGTATTCATTTGTCACCTTCTGATGCATTTCTCGGTCCATATCACAACTAGAATATTTTTACGACCAGTTTTAAAATTATCGTCATTCTAAGTTATTGCTGAACGTTATTTTCAAAATCTGGTAATGGTTTCACCGCATGAGATCTACGATCCTAAAAACTAAAAGCGATGTCAAGGATAGAATGATCTAGTACTTACTGAAGCAAGTCGGCGGGTCCTGACTCCAACTACCATCTCTGAGGCAAATGAGTAGGGTATTTTTTGGGTACAATTTATATCCTTCATCGCAGACATACCAAAGAACTGAGTTCAAAGGAAGAAGTTGTTGCTCGAGAGAAGTGTTGTAAAGGTCGATATATTTCCCATGCGCCGGATTTCCCAATCGTTGGCATTTTCTGAAAAAATAGTACATATGCTATACCAGATATATGACACATATTCCTGTTGGAAAGTGGTCGACATTGTTCTAGTTCGAGTGAAACGGGACCTCCAATATCTACAGAACAGAAATGAACTATCTGCGACTGTAAATCACGACGTTTCAAAGTATTTATTATATATTTCTTTTTGTTTAGATATTAACATATTCATTGTTTGACATTAAATCATTGAAACATTTCCATTGAATTACATTGCTACTTTTCTTGAGGAACGTTTCTCAATGTAGAAGGTTACGTAGCTCTAGAACATGTCTATTAGGGATGGCATTGAAAATTGTGTATGGCACATGATTATTATATATATTTTTAAATCTGTCATCAATTGGTTTACATCATTTCTCTCTACCCAAAATCAAATAACCCATGATCGAACTCGACTTCATTCAACAGGACTATTTCTCTGGAAGATAAACCACTCATATTTGCTGGAGGGAACTAGAAAATTTTAAAAAATTTGAATATGTTGCTGATCATCCAAGTCGCTTTTGGTATAAGACAGCTTATACATAGGTACCGACAAGCATTACTTGAACTTCTTATCACTTAGCTTGATCTCTACAAAATCAATGGTTCGGCTCTCGAAAATCTTGACCATACTGTCATCTTCATCACGTCTTGTGTAGAGAGCAGTAGAAGAGAATTCAACATAAGGGCTGTGTCGTGTCGAGTTTTAAAACTATTAAAAATTATTGTGTAGTGATTATTGATAGGTGGTAACATTCTGGTACATATATATGGGGAAATATTTAATTCTTCTGTTGAAAGAATGTACAAGAAAATGGTTCGATTTTCTCCACTTGGAGTAGTCATCCGATGTTGAAATACCAATCGCCTTACTATTTGATGAGAGTGAAGCGCGCTTCAAATACAAATGTTCGGTCGGCGACAAATCAGCGTGATTTAGTGAGGTTTTTCGTGATATAAATATGACCAAATTCGAAAATGGGTTCAGTATTCAGAAATCAGTTTTCTAACTTTGGTGTGAGTAGGTGTCCGGTATTCCGCCAGTACAGTTCACTCCGGTATGTGGGAAGTAGTGTCGTTCCGGTTAGTCCATACCGGAAATGTATTAAAAAGTAAAGTCAATACGCGATATTAAAATGTTATTAGGTACTCAAAGTATTCCGCCATCGTATCCAACAAAATATTAACAAGGAATCGTTTTGTAATATAATCCCAGAAAACGAATCGTCGAGATGTCAGTTCTGTTGATGAGTGAGCTCATGTGTTCTACTGAAAAGGCATTCAGACATATTTACCGCTTCGAATTTAAGGTTAATGAACTGAGCATCCATATGGCGCTTGATGTTATATCTCGTTCAAGATAATTTAATAAGGTAGAAACAATTACGACATGTATTTTCATGATATTGAAGAATAGTTAGAACAAATAATTTAGCGACAATAATGATTGTTTTTTTATACGATATCTCATTTATGAAACAGAATGTTTTGCTAGTTTCATTTGAAGGTAGCAGTTTTCAAGATTCTGATGAAATTATGAATGTTTTAGAGTTGCATAATTTTGACATATTTCAGGTCTCGTATGCTAACGGCTGTATTGAGTATATAAATGTGCTGCCATTCGTCCCAAATGCAGGTACATATCTTTGGAACGGAGACGTTTGTCAATCGCCGTTTACGTAGAATGGGGACACCGTTGGTGTGCTGTCAATTGTCGTTCACGCGGTTTGTGAGGGCCCTATTAGTGGTCTGTAACTGCATAAAATTCATCGCTGGCGGGGTGTCATCATTGTGTCCAAACGTAACAATTACTTGTTTACGTCGTGGACGATTCTTAAAAAGAGTGTTCAACCAGCCAGGCTCTCTAAGCGTCGATGATGAGTGGCACTTATTTCTGCCATTCTGGAAAATATTTCTGCCACTTTGAAACTGCGTTTCATGCATTTATGTGCAGTATACTCATCAGTAATTCCACATAAACTAGTATTTCTTCTAGATTATTCGATGGAAAAAGTGTAGAAATCAAAATCTTCTAACAAACCAACCCAATCTTTGAAACTTACCCCTCGGATTGTCTTCGAAATCTTGAGGGATGTAATCGAGACGCCACAGAAACTCCATTACAAATAACCAATATACCTGAAACAGTGAAAGTTTGTTGTACGAGAACTATAAATGTATTTAAATAGCAGCCGTTCGAGATATCTGGATCCATAGTATCTGGGACCGATTAGGTAGTCGTTGAGAAAGTGGATACTTACAAGTCTTCAATAGACATTTGATACTGAAGGCTATTTTAGCACTGGTAACCACACAAATACTCTGATCCAAGTAGGGTGGTATCCACAACAAAGCCTAGGGGTAAAAATGACTTCCAGGACACGTCAGTCCAACAGGCCTAGGATCGATTACTGCACGTGAATGAAGAGGATGTCCTCAATAATGCTTTTTATTGTCTCCTCTATTGTGGAACGAATGAGCATATTAACAAATTCAACTTCAATAAATGCTCTAAGATATGCTAATGACTATGGTAACCAACTTAAGACTGATTTCAGAATGGTTGTCACCATTAGCCATTATAGTCTTCGCAAACAAAGTGGTGTCTCGCTACCTGTCATCATCTGCCGGGACGAAGTCTGTGAACAAATCGTAGTATTCTGTCCAACTATGAAGCATTCTGAAATACAAAATGTGATAGTGTGCGAGATTTTACGCTTTGTGGTATTCATATCTTTGAGCAGGTTTTTCTTCGTTGGTCTACACAGTATGTGTTGCACTTACAACATTTCATGCTGTATACATCATTCTCAGTTTGGATATTTTATCAAAATATCCAAACGATATTGTGTCAATGTAGCTCAGCTGAATGTTTTGAAGCCAATATTGCTTCAAAGGTATTATTTTCAGAATGCCCAAGCCAATATTACCAATATTTTCGTAACAGGTATCGTACAAATTTTGTCCCACAGTAAGTGTGCTATCTGGAGTTGGCAATTATTATTATTTCTGTCAGGAATATTCGACTCATGCCGTTTTCTCAAAGTTCCAAACCATTCGGAGGGCGATTGTAACATTTACCCCAACTGTCATTTCCCACATTTACTGGGTGTGAATATGATTTTAGTATTCTGGAGTAGCCAATGCATAATTTCACCGGGATACACTTTGAATAAAACCATTTTAACAGAATTGTTTTGATAAAAGCTGCGGAGTCCAAAGGGTGGATGTCGATGTTTTGCAATGTTTTCTTCTTTTTTGAGACTGCATTTGTTTCGTCTGGAGTCAAAAACTCCATGTTGTTATAAATTTGACACTTCTTATTCTCCATGACGAGCCCAATATTATTATTATTATTAATATCAAAGCAGTAAGTATGTGGACGTTGATACTTTTTATCTTTTAGCACATATTGTTTGTGTATTTATAACTCCCTTGTGATTTTCAAGTATTACGAACAGAATTTTCCCACGAATTTCACCCCTTGCGTGTCAGGAGGCATCCTGGATTGAAAGCTCTGGGCAATTTTAAACAAAATAAAATTGATATAAGGAATTCACAAACGGAAATTTCCGATTTTACTCAAACCCAACATGTCAAGATCTAGTTCAAAGGTCATTTAAATGATGGTAATTGAGAAGGAACCAAACGCCAAATTGCAAAAACTGAGATGAAGGTTCCAACTTAGTTTCAACCGACATCTTGACATTTATTTATTATGTGTAAAAATATTAGGCGGCTACTAGAATTCTGGCAACGTCTATTTACTCATGATACAAGCGACTTTGAAGGAAATAGCAGTTTCCTATTGTAGAGAAAAATCCAACATTACGATACTGTTCATAGAATACAATCAAAGTCACTGGGTTCCTTTTCAATTATTATCATCATCCAATTTGTGAATTCATTCAATGAACGATCACGGATGAAAATGTTAAAATCAACTGTTGAACTTACTAGCAAGAAGGGACAAACAAAAAAGGCACTTTTCCAATGTTCTGTTCATTTTGCACATAATATAAATGTTAGATGTAACAAAGTCATATGCTAACTAAACTCTTCAACTTCCTCGTTTCTGGATTTCCCAAGTTCACTAAATGCAGTTACTTCTCGATAACCCGTAGAGAATTAATCAAAACAAAACTGATTGAAGGTCGTCTTTGAATCCACGATATGTTGATGGATAGGTACATTTGCTCGTGGAGATCAAGAGCAAACGGCATTGTTTGAAGGCATTTTTTGAAGTTACAGGTATTATTTTATTTCCTTCCATATACAATATTAACTTTGCAAGCGACAACATTTGAGAGAACGGCGATTATAGACAAGGATATCTACTACAGCCGTACTACTGGCAGTGCCGTGCGTTGTTTTCAGAAATATTGAGGTTCGATAAAATACAAAATAAATATATACACCATTTCAGAATAGTAAAATCCAAATATATATTACATATAAAATCTAAAATATAGGTAATAATAATAATAATTTATTGCAAAAAATATACATATAAACTATGAGTTACATAGGGTTTAGTTTCAACATGTAATATTTCATTCAAGGTATAGCTATAATGTTCCTTTGCAACAAGCGAAAACCCAAAGAAACCATAGGCGGTTGTATATGGGTATTACAATGTAATAGATTGTTAGTGTTTGATGAAACAGTACCTAAACATGTGATTATTGTTGACATAAACATCAGTAGTTTCTGCACAAGTAGATAATCTCGAGAGCATATAGCATAAAAGTTTAGAAATTGCCGCAAATGTGAAACTTTACAGATATATAATATATATAGCATAACAGTTTAAAAACCGCCGCAAATATGAAACTATACAGACATAAAAGTATAAAAATATAAAGATACATAATATATAAATGTTAAAATATGAATATGTAGGAAAGCAAAAATGTAAAAGGGTATAAATGAGGGAAACTTCAACCAAGGGAAACAGGTTCAATTATTTTGTGTATTTCGTCACGGTCAGATTGCAGTATGTACGATTTGAAATATTTTTTAAACATTTCCAGGCTATTTATTTTCAGAAGATTACTTTTATAGGTTTCGTGGAGTTTGTTGAAGATTACCGACGAAAGGTATGTATAACATTTTTTTGCAATTGTTTTGTTAATAGTTCTAACGGTAGCATAACTACCTACATTTTGTCTTGTGTTATAACAGTGTTCTGGATTTTTCAGTAAGTGTCTGTTTTTGTAAGTATATATTAATATGTAATAATAGTATAGTTGTCTGAGATCTAGTACATGACTTTCAAAAAAAACTGCATCAGATGGATATAATAGAGGCTTCCGCAAGTATGTGTATGAACATGCACCCCAGCTAAGTATACAATATTGCAGGTGTGATTCGACTAGAGCATGATATAGAATTTTTAATTGCTTGAGAGTTAGTATCTTGACTAAACACTTAAATTTATGCAAGAGAATTCTGAGTGTTTTGCTTACCTGCTCAGTGTGATAATTCCACCTCAGATGGGAATCAATAGTTATTCCAAGGTATTTTATTCCAATAGTTGCATTTATTTTGACATTAACTTGATTTACTTTCAGCTCAAGAGTTTTAAAATCTGGCAAGTGATTTTCATAGCTAGCAAAAGGGACAAAGTAAGTTTTCTCGAAATTGACCGTTAATAGTTTGTGGCTAAACCAGTTGAAAATGTTTTCCAAATCTTGTTCAATTACTCTTTTCAGGTTCTTCCAAGAATCAGAAGAGTAGAGAATGGCTGTATCGTCGGCGAAGCTGTAAATTTTTCCAGACGATTTCTGGTAAGTAAGTTATTGATATAAATTGAGAACAGTATTGGCCCAAGAACAGTTCCTTGTGGCACTCCATATGAAACTTTATTTTCATGACTTATAGTTTCCCCTATTTTTACCGATTGTTTACGATCTTTGAGGTAACTTTTGAAGAGTTCAAGTGCTACTCCTCTTATACCGGATCCCTCCAGAGCCCCGAATAACTGAGGGTGATCCACAGTATCGAAGGCCTTGGCAGGATCTAGAAAGACACAAATTGTTGGCTTTCTAGAATCAATGCAGTGATTTATTTCTCCACTTAAGATGTGATATCGTTCGTTGACATTCCTGTACGAAAACCAAATTGTTGGTTCGATATTATGTGGATTTTTTCGAAGAAATCATTAATTCTGCTATTCAGTGATTTTTCGAATATTTTTGCAAATATGTTGATAAGAGAAATGGGTCTATAGTTGACCACATCTTTCCTATCATCTTTTTTGTATATTGGAATCACTATTGCTTTTTTGAAATTAGAAGGGCAAATTCCTGTTTTTAATATAACGTTAATTAAATGTTCGAGTAAGGGTGCTATTTCGTTTGCAATCATTTTTATCGTCTCCGTTTTAATGGTGTCTTCTCCAGGGGACTTACCCGTTTTTAAATCCAAGAGTGTGCCGAAGAGTAGAAAGGGTGCCAGTTGTTAGATTTCATGTCCTTTTTTAGGTTATTATAATTAATGAAATATTTGTATTTTTTGTTTAATGTAGGATTGTTTTCATATTCTATTTTGATACCCCCAAGTATGGTTTTGTGTTTATTGATACCGGTGCTATAGGTTAAAGAAATGCAGTTATTTTGTATATCGTGCTTTGACTTCAAAAATATGTGATCAATGCAGCTAGTCGACTCACCCTGGAAATTTGTTACTGCATTTATAATAGACACAAAATTAAACTCACCCATTATATCTAAATAGTTACTGACATCCTCATTATTTTTTTCTTTTAAAATATTCAAATTCATATCCCCAACTAGGTAGTGATAGTCAACTAATACAGTTTTTGTTTGTTCCAGATATGACCGTAAAGCAGTCAAAAATTCTGTTTTATCTCCAGCCGGAGATCTATAAATGGCAGTGACTAGGACATGTCTATTTTTGGATATTGTTGCCTATATTCACAATTCTTGATGTACATTCCAGTTCCCTTTTGATAAATACAACAACTCCATCATTTTTATTGAAGTTTCACTCATTGTATAGTGGGAAACCATCTCTTCCATATGCACCATCGCAAAATCCAACCCCTGGTAAACAACCTCCCAGTAAACCAGAATCCATCGCAAAGAAGTTGCAAAGAGTTACTGCTGAGATCTGCGACTTCGCAATGTGGATTATCCACAAACACGCTCATCGCCAGTAACTACCCAAGACGTCGCCAAGCGTACATTTTTATGTTTCTATAGACAGCCTCAAAGCGAATTCACAAAGCAGCGGTTTTTTGAAAGATTATAAATATTTAAATGGAATTTAAATGTACCTCTAACGAAAATTAAATGAATGTACACATTTGTAATTACTGCATTGAACTTTTGAAAGCATTCCTTTTATATTTACCAAATTGATGAAATAAATGTAGGTATGGGAATTTCCCTGGAATGAATAAATGGAAAGCAATTTGATATAATTTTCAACATATTTATTAACACTAACTAATATAAAATAACATAAAACAACAAAATAATGACATAGTCTTCAAGAAAATATATTTATATATATATATATATATATATAATGAAAACAAACAACATTTTCAATAGTGACTAGTCACAGAAATCGACGCAACTAAAAAAAAAACTTTCCTCATTGCATGCAGCCTCCATAAACCTGAAATGAAAAGTTGAAGATAAGTTGCTGCGCTATTTTAAGGCAGTAGTTTGGGGAAAACATTTAATGCGCGTTATCCTAAAGGCACTGCCTGTAAAGCCATCTCCACTATTTATTATTATTTAGAGAACACAGCATCAGAAATCAGAAAATGGAGCTTTTTCAAAATTATGAAGTGGGGGTGGAAAAAATTATCGAATACTATTATCAAAGAAGAGTGAACGACCCTACTTGACGGTATATCCGCATAGACCTATACATTTTTCGTTTGCTAGTATTCAACAGAAAACAACTATTGAATTTTTATAATTTTCAGTTGCTCATTTTCACAAAAATCATTTTTAGCCACAATGTATAATTTGAGGGCATGAAAATGGATCAAAAATATGACACATATGTCTATCATATGTTATTATAATTATTTCCTATATTATTTCGATTTGTATCTGCATATAGAAGCCCATGCGGCCCATCAGTACATTTTTTTATCTAACCCAGTCATAATCAATAACGTTATTTATAGTTGTTTTCAGTATAGATTTTCTCTACTGATGCTACCTCACCTTCCACTTGAAGATGATGAATCGCGTAATTTTTCATCAAATATGTTTATAATTTTGTTTATTACGAAACGAAGTCAAAAAGTTTCACTTACCTTTAGAAAATTTGCAACTTTTCTACACCAAGGCACTGAACTATGCACGAATACCTACAAAATACACAACTTTATAAAGTACCGACACAATAATTAAGTTTTGTTAGCAAGTTACAATTCTAAAACTAAACAAACAATAGCGCTACAAGCTACTGAAGCTACAAGTTCATCAACATCAAATGACAAAGTCAAAATGTCTGCCATGGGCCGGCCGTTGTCAGTTGATATCCTCTGCCGCTAGTGTCGAAAGAGGCGCTGTTCACTTCTCAAAAAAGTCGCCCGATCATAATCCATGGATCTTCTCGAGTAATATATTATTGAAAATTCAATAAATATCACGAAATGAACGTCGATATAAAACCGTCGAAAATATGTGGCATGGTGGTAACATTGTGAAAGTCGTAAGGACTTCTCTAGATCGCATTGATTTTAACTGCTTTTGTATGGTATTTTGCGAAATCACAAGGTTAATATTTATTGCATATCATTGTCCACAAAGCGAAATCGCTGGTACTTATTTGTAAAATCGCATTGTTGAACCATATAGAGACATTAAATTGAATTCCCTGCCACTTACTGCGACTTCGCTGGTTGACTGGGCTCCGAGAAACCACCCCTTACTATAGTTTTTTCAATTGCACCCCCATGTTTGTTGTTGTTCAAGTTACAGACTTAATAATTTCTTATTCAACGATATATCATAATATGTTAGTCCAGATAATTGAATGCGTTAGTGGGTTCTATTGATTCGACCGAAATAATTGTTCTACGTTGTAGAGGCAAGAAAACGTGGATTTTAAAAAAAAAGAGACACTTAAATGTGAGAACTTTCTGTGCTTTGTTTTATTCCTACGTATCTGGAACACAAATTGCAATCAGTCGTGATACTGTTGTTAAATATCAAAATGCCTTTTACCTTTACTCCCAACCGATACGTTGATGTGCTTTTAATTTTTGGTAAATGCCAATATCAGCAACATGCCCACAAAAATATATTGATAGCCACAAATCATAACTCTAGTATTGAAATATTTCCTCTGTTATATCAAGGCCCAAAAAAAAAAACACTTCAAAAAGAAGCTACGCCTACTTGGGACCTGAATTATAAAGCTTCATACCTCAAGAATTGAAACAATACAATTTCCGTTATTTATTCAAGTCAAAAATATCACTATGTCGATATAAAAAACTTATATTACACTTTGTTAAAAAGATGAAGAGTAAAATAATAATAAAAACAATAAAAAACTCTTGTGATAAGATTGTTCATTTCGCATGTACTTAAAAATCATTACTCTATGGACTACTATATATGAATATTCTTTAAATGCATTTTTTATGTTTAACAACGTTGTTTTTTATATTGTTATAATTCATATTTTATATATTCATATACTTCATATTGTATTTTCAATTTTTTCAATTTACCCAACTCAGTATAAAGACTGGATCAATGTAGACAATTAATTCTCACTGTTCACAAGGTCTGCATTTTGGTATTCTGCCTACTTTGACCAGATATCTGATATTGTTAATGCAATTATGCGCTTTTTCTGACATAAATTATGTTCATCAACGCATCGCTCTCACTTTCTCTCTATATCTGTTCTCTGTTCTGAAATGATAATATGAAAATATTTTCAAATGTAATCTCATATCAATTGAGGATACTTACACTACCAAGGCTTGCCTTGTTGAGTAGTATGTATTTGTAATATTTCGAACAAGTTCGAAATTTTGTACCGGAGAGTATCCTTCTCTCCAAGTGTTTGCGTTTCTACCAACTGGAAAATTTAAGGCATCTGACAGATCTTTGTGAAACGTTCTTCCAAGAACACCCAATTGCAAGTGCTTGTCTTGTAATTGAACTGAAGATTATCCTTCAGTTCTCTGGGAAGGACCACCTGCAGACGTACATGTTTCGAGGTTTTGCCTCTCATCAGTGCCAGGGTAGGTTGGACAACATTATAATTGACTTGTCCCTGCCAAATCAATAATAATCAACTGATTAACTAATATTTCTCCACGGATGAAACTACGACCCACAACTGAGTTGGTCGCAGCGCCATCCGCACGAAAAATCAAGAACAAACACTCCTAGGTAGCACAGACTCCGGAAAGAGATAACTGTAATAGTTCGAACAAGTTCCGGCATGTCTGCAGGTGGTCATTCCCAGCCAAATGAAGGATAATCTTCTGTTCAATTACAGGACAAGCGGGTCTTCTTGGAAGAACGTTGCACAAATATCTGTCAGATGTAGTTCAATGTCCATCGTGGTATTAGCCAGGGAAGTAGTTGTCTTCTGACAGACGTTTTCTTTCAATCTTTCACTTGATGGAAACGCTTGGAGAGAAGGGTACCTCATTTCACTAGGAGTGTTCTGTTGATGAATGAAATGAATAATTTAAAAACTCTTGATTTTATTTCTGAAAAATTACAGTCTCGAATATCGGGAAACAATCTGCTCCAGCATATCGGAGTGGACAGCAACTTTTGTGTACAAAGTGCTGACTTGTATATCACATCCAAAATTGTTTAATTTCCTTCCCACACTCACAATGCCGTGAACATAAAACCGACTATCTCTGGGGTTTTTGAAAACCAGACCACCGCCACTGTCTCCTTTACATACTGCTATACCTGAAACAATAAAAGTTCATGAGATATTTAATCATCCGTTTATATCACATAGATAATACGATCTACATCAGTATCATAAAGTCATTCCAGTTTTTCAGTTTGAAGAAAAAAAACGATAAAATCAGCAAAACTGGTCATGAGATCGGATGTAGAAATCATACATCTCGAAACGTTATTGAAACTATTATATTCTTAGAAAATGGTTGAATTTTACAAGGAAAACTAATTTTTAAATATAATACGTTTCGAAAAATTTAACATTTTGGTTATTTTGAAGCTTGGAATTAAACATATGTTACTACCTACCTTTTCCAAAAATCAATGAGTAAGTACAGTGAAATGAATAGGTACGGAGTAATCTTCTCTCCAATCGTTTCCACCAAGTGAAAAATAAAGGCAAATATCTGTCAGAAAACAACTACTTCCCTGGCTGGAATTATAAAGTTGTCCGACCTACCCTGGCACTGATGAGAGGCAAACATGCATGCCTGCAGGTGGTCATTCCCAGCCAAATGAAGGACAATCTTCTGTTTAACTACAAGACAAGCACGCTAGTAGATTCAACATCTAGTTAAAAAACTCCCCACCAAGTCAGCTGAGTAGTAAAAGTAGAAAAAATTGAGGGAATAGTTTCATAGTGACTCCTCAATATGATATCTACACTATTTTATTATATCAACATTGAAATCATCACGTTTCATCTATCTAATTTTTTGTTTGTATCAAAAAATCTAGATGACAAATTATCTATGATTGCATCTTATCCTGAATCATTCAACTTGAGCCCTGACCTTTGTGATATTTTTATTTTCAGTGAGGAGTAACTAATATCCACCAGTCTTGAGTTGACAAACTTACTTTTGTTGTAATGTCCTGCACAGAATTTGTCATATGCGTTGTATTTGTCCAGCCAATCAGGAGGTAATTCTGCGCTGCATGTAGCGTCATCTTTGAATGGAACTGGTATCTCTTTCAATTCTTCTGATGGGCCTCCACCAGCAGTAGTATGACCCCATCCTGTAATCTGATAAAGTAATCGATTTAAAAAAGGACCTATGCCTCAAATGCAACAAGGCCGTCCCGCTGAAATAGGAGGATGTGATTCAAAGGTTTGTGTTTCCTTGAAGACAATAAAAGACAAAATGTTTTCGAAGACAGTTCGCCTAGTTGATTGAGGTCAGTGAATTGAAGCAAGAGCTGGGGGAAAGAGAATTAGAAACAACGTGTAAGTAGGCCGTACTCCAGAAAACACTTTCAGAAGAAGAGAAGAATCCGAAATCTTTTTATACGAAGTTTCTGGAATTGATTTGAGTTCGATAATGAATGAACTCGACGAAAATATAAATCCTTGGAAGATAAACTTTTAGCAAAATCGGTGAGCTTAACAGAAGAATTGTAGAATCTGAAGGAAAAGTGTTTGGAAGATCAACTATAAGAAAATTCAAAGAATCTGTGAGATAAGTTTCTAGAAAATTCATATAGTACTCCAAGAGAAATTTCTAGAAAATTCGAATACTCTGGCAGAACTTCAACAAAATTCGAAAAATCTGGAAGAAGATCTACTAGAAAATTCGAACAGATTGGAAGGCAAACTACAAGAAGTTGCGAGAAACTTGGAAAAGAAGCTTCTTGGAAATTGACAGGAGAGCTTCTAGAAAACACAGAGAACTTAAAGGAAGAACTTTGTAATGTGGCGAATCGATTAGAAGAAAAACTAAGAATTATCGAGACGAAGATGGATAAAAAAGATGAAATCGATAAACACATGTACGAAATGAAGGAAAAAATCAGTAAGTTAGAAAAACGAATGGATTCTGCGCACACCCCAGAAAATTTCAATAGAAATTGACTGCTAGACCTAAGTGTGAACTTGGATGCAGTGCAAAAGGGCACAAAAATTGTCAAGGTCATTGCTGATCCAGGAAAGCTATTGAAATCGCCGGAGAAACTCCATGAGCAAACTATTACAGGGGATGGATGTCAAAAATGGGAGTAATGAAATAATAACGAACAAGTTTTTGGAATCTGTAAATATGAACATTATCAAAAATAAACTCACTACTCCTTCCGATCTGATTGTAAGATGAATACTCTGCAAATTGCTGAAACAGACAGGCTGGACCACCTTTGATAACAGTAGAGTGTCTTTTGTTATCAAACACGCAATATCTGACGCGTAGCGTTGGAGGTCTCCTTTATACTTTGGGTGGACCCATACTTCCTGTACCTGAAATAAATAATATGCACTACTATTTATTTTTGACAAGTGATGCTTTGTGAAGCAGTAATTGTAATCTGAATAGTATATTTCATAAAGAAACGAAATAAATTTAACCTGAATCATTGGAATTTATACCTAACCTACCTTTTGGAGGTGATATTTTTGGAGAAAGAAAGTCGATTACATTTCATTTACCGAAGGAATGTTATTTTGAAACTGATCCTAAAAATCTTTTACTAGGGTGTTTATAGTAACCGCAAAAGTCAAGTGCAGAAAAGTGAGATATTATCCGTTTTCAAAAGCAAAGAGGAACCTTGTGAAGTATCTGCGTTAGATTAAACTTTGTGGAAACAATAATGACTATGACCAACGACAAAGTTAACAGAATTACTTCTGTCTGCTTCAACTAGCTAAATATTAAAAATACTTATGAACTTCATCAAAAACTTCTCAACTTCCTTATATCTTTCTAAAAACTTCAAAAACTTCTCCTCCGAGTGAAATGTGTCGCCTTATATACTCATTTCGTCCGGACCAGACTTTTCGGGATGTTTCCGTTCTCCAGATTACTCAGTACAGAAAAACATCTAAACAATTCTAGGAACTAAACGAGGGAATGCTTACGGCGTCGGCTCATTTGTTTAGGGGATTTTTATCAATCTCGTAACAATATTAAGAGATTGCGTCAAAGCCAAATTTTATATTCCAGAATTCTAGATCCCTACGAATACTCATTTTTTAATTTCAATTCGTCCATTCCTGAGAATCTTGGCTTGTATTTTCCTAGTGGAGTAGTCGTTATTCACAGAGAGTATTTAAAATAGTCATACAGATTTCCAGTATATTTCAAAATGAGTTACTTTCAAGTGTTATGTTGTTGAAGCAAAAATATTATTGGACTGAATGGTTCAAATATGACGAGTGGCATGGGAGCTGGTATGAGATTTCATTTAAAAATGTATATTTCGTCGCTACGGGCTCCAAATTCGAGAGATGCATAATTCCAGAAAAAGTGACAAGCTTAAAATCAACTGTGGTGTGTACAGTATTACAGAATACGAGAATTGTTAGTTTTGAGATGTGGCAACACTGACCAAGTGTTTTTGGAAAAATAACACCAATCAAATTGTGTTAGTTTCCCAAAATAATCTACATACTGTTGTCAATAGTTGTGGCGGAATCAAAAATGTTGTAGTGCAATTTCCATATTATTGACGATTATTAAAACCTTTGGGTGAACTGGTGAATAAAATACCTAGAAAGGACGGGTTGGGTTCTGAGATACATATAATATGTTCATGCAAAATTATGTTTATTTTTGTACTTATTTATTGAAGAAATAACTTCTGATTTAACTCCCACTACTTACTAACCAAATCAAGTATTTCGAAATAAATATTCCATCTTTTACAGTTTTACATATAGAATGTAATACAAAAGAAAATTTATGAAAATATACAATATTGAGTAAAATTATGTTTCACAAGGATTCCCCCCCACCATACTTTTTTTTTTTACAAATTTGTCAAAAAAGTTTTATTTTGCGATTTCGGCAAAAGACACATCTTTGATATGTTCCTTCTAGTGGTTCTGCTTGCCCAACCAAACTCTGTCCACTAAACTTCGCAGCTTTCATCCTTACATCTCTTGATGTATGTTTGTTAATTGCTATTTTATTTAGCTGTTCCATATTTCAACTCATTCTTAGTTTTTACAGGTATTTTCTTCTTCCTGTTTTTGTGTGGCTTTTAATAGTCCCCCCCTGTTAACTTTTGAACGGTTTG
Source organism: Chrysolina americana (assembly GCA_958502065.1). Classification (NCBI taxonomy): domain Eukaryota; kingdom Metazoa; phylum Arthropoda; class Insecta; order Coleoptera; family Chrysomelidae; genus Chrysolina; species Chrysolina americana. The sequence goes on from OY293414.1 coordinate 80,459,227, forward strand.
ACGTACAAACTTAAAAAAAACGTTTGGAGGGTTTTACCGATATTACTTTTTGAAATAAAACATATTGTGATTGCTCGAAAGAAGGCACGAGGGGGCACATCAACTAAAAAAAATTAAATGGCATGGGGGGTCATGTGTCACATCGTTGAAAAGATAATTCAATTTTCTTTACAACTATCTAAATTTTTTAAATTTTTGTCAAGTACAATATGCATTTTAAATGTAAGAATAAGTGCGGATCTGGCGGTCCGAATCCCTTTTCTTACCTGATCACTATACTTTTAAATGGTTTGATGTGAAATAACGGGACAGAAATTTTTTTTTGGATGGAACGGAATTCTAAAAATTTTCAGATGATTGAAAAGAGAATTGAATTATCGTTTCAACGATGTGACACATGACCCCCCCCATGCCATTTAATTTTTAAGTTGATGTGCCCCCCCGCGCCATCTTTCGAGCAATAACAATGTGTTTTATTTCAATAAGTAGTATCGGTGAAACCCTCCGAACGTTTTTTTTTAAGTCTGTACGTCAAACCGTTCAAAAGTTAACAGGGGGGGACTATTAAAAGCCGCACTGTACTATAATAAAAGAATTTAATGCACTGATGTTTAGCAAGGAGTAAAATATTGTCATTGACTCTCTCCAGGTGTTTCTTGATACATCGTAAGGTGCCACCAATTGATCCACACAATCTATCACCACTTTTTTCACTTATACAGGGTGATCATTTACGGTTCGTTTTCGTTTCCAGTACATTCGTCGATCATATCGTCATGATGCATGGTAGACAGTAATACAACTGAATTATTATTTTTGGGTTTATAACATAATAAAGTTATCTCTTTGGTGAAAGGAAATAAGTTTTAGCAGATCTCCGTACTGTTAGGAATTCTAGTGAAGTTTCATCTTACCAGAAGAGTCATAGTGATTGTGCTAACGAGATAGAGGTAAACCAATTATTCATTGTGATATTTATTTTGCTATTATCAAGATGCATAGAAACCCTGGTGTGATCTCTTATACCTGTGATAGCGACATACAAAAGTGTTGATGTACGGCCTACTTGATTCATGTTATTTTTATTGTATTGGTACTGTTTCACTTCTTTAGCACAGATGGCGGCAAAATTACAGATTAATGTTGTCATTGACGATTGACGGTTGGACAAGCGACAAGTGTCATGTCAACATTCAAAAACAATCAAATGACAAATCAAGGCACCGTGGAATGTTGGAAACTCGGCTATTTTCGACTTCTGCGCCATCCATCGACGAATGAAGCCAACGGTATCAATGCAATTACAGTATCAACAACTTTGGCAAGAAACAAAATCGAATCTGAGCGCATCAGGATTTCTATGCATCTTGGCTATTATGTATTGGTTCTGTCAGTCTGACAACAACATCAAGATATTTATTGCTCACTTGGTACGGTCCAGCAGGTTGGGTACTGTTAGATACTTCCATGTTGAACGTATAATACATTCTGCGAATATACTGTATCTGGCCGGTTTATTAGGTATGTACATTCGGAAGACTAATAGTATTCCATCAATCGTGACGTATTCTCCTGTCAAGTAATGATTTTTGAATTTTCCATTACTTCCTCAAACAAGTCCCTATAATAGGAGCAAGATTGTCTGTTCTTTTTCTCTCTTCACGTGTATGGGCATCATCAAAGTGTATCCAATCTTATCAAAAAACTGAATCTTCTTTTAGCCATAACTGCTGCAAATATCTCCAGATCAGTACGATAATTCGAAAATAGTGGCTCGACTCTATAGACAGTTAAATATAAAACCGATAAGTGCTTTGAATTCCTTTATATCGGTGTTACGTACGTCGTATTTATCTTTATATAAGTGAGATTCTTTGTCAATGAATTTATTGCTATATTTAACTATTTTCTGTCATTTTTCGACTTCCGGCAATGGTGGAGGACTGACGGCGTCCTCGTGTCTCAAGTCAAGTTGATGTGTGTGAGTGTTCTAATGTTTTAATATTCATATACCTGATCTGGAGAAATTGTTTCCGTTAAGGAGACAGAAATACAATAAACTAAACAAACAACAACAACTATTTTCTGTAGTATGTTATCCGAAAAGTATCTTTCCCAAGTTTCCAGTGCAGTTATTAAGTTTTTTGCTCTGCCAATAACACCTGGTACTATTTTTATTTTTTAGTTCTAACATTTTTGGAAAGCAGCATATTTATTTCATCGGAAACCATCTTTACCATAAATAAAAATACAGGTGACGATGTGTGCCACGACGTTGATCGATATTTTCAATTATTTCTTCCTCTTCATCGTTCCATCCTCCAACATCCTTATCATCCGTCTCAGAATCATCGTTAGATTTCACTCCTTCGTCAGTCAAAACTTCATCAAACATAGTTTGCCTCTCGTATCTCTTTTTCGTAAGGATCATTCATTTTGAAGGTTGTAAGATAATTATAAATATTTCATTTCATCTGTCCATCTCAAAATGTTGGTAGTAACCATCCTATTTTGGTGAGCTCATGTGCTTCAGGAAATTTTCACAATTTATGAAAATCACCCAATTGGAGGCATGAGGTTTTATTTAGAAAAACAAACAGTACTCATTCTATGAAATTCCAAAAGGATTGTAAACCATCGCTGCACCCTATAGCATCAGCTAGATGACCTGGATGTTATTACAAAGTTAACAAAATAGCATGATTTGAAATTATTCTCGTTACTCACATCTGAATATTGCGCCTGTGTATCCCTTTCGTCCATGTACTTATTATAATATTTGCCCACTGCAACTTTGATAAGCGCTTTGTCCACTTTATTGCCATAATCATCTGTGACGCAATGGGCAGCTGAAAAGAAATGCTTTATTGCATACGACATTTATGGAATAAATTATCTTTGAATATTCTACCAATATCTCCAAATGATATTATACCAATATCGGTGATTTGTTTGAGGATAATATAGCTTCAAGAATATTACACCAATGCCCAAGCAATATTGAACCAATAACGCGAAATGTAAAAAAAAATTGTTCACGTTTTTTATCTCGCCAATATTGCGTAAGAATATTTTTCCAATATTTTCATAATATTGTTGTCCCAATATAAGTGTGCTACCTGGATCATCTATGCCTTATTTCCAAAATGAACCAGTTGATGCACTCACCAGTAAGTATTACTTTCTGGTTCAACATGGAACCACCACAAGAGTTTATGTAGCCTTCGGCAGTTTTTCTGAAGACAGCAGCAACCCAGGGGTAGTCCCCTTTTGCTACAGCTACTCCATTTACTATCAGTGGTTCAGCAGACACTTTCTTCTCTCCGCAAACTGAAAACATTACGAGAAAATGAAATTAGAATTATGTTCATGAAAAGTCTTACTTCACAGAAGCGGCATTGGTCAGTAACATCGCCATAGTACGATTGAGCTGAACATACAAAAGTAGGGAGCAAGAGGCAGTGCAATGGGATATGCAGTGAGGGATCGAGACACTTAGTTGGGGGCAAAGGATCCCCTAATATACCTCTTCAAACATTCTTGGAAAGTTATGGATCCCAAATTCATCCCTATCCGATTTTCTCAAAACATTAATTCTTCAATTTATCACGCATCAATGATATTGGAAAATAGCACATACTGTTCTAGAGTAGATGAAGAAATGGAACAGGTTCAGTTGAGTTATCATAGCTACTAAGACAGCCAAGATTTAGATAAAATAAATTCATTCACTATTTTACAATGTTGTGGGAACTTGTATAAAACTGGTGCTGATCCAAAGATAGTATATTTGAGGACTTTCATTTGAAATTGTTACATATTCTTACTGATGGAATTGAAATAATTTCCATAAAAAAGTACACATATGTACAGGGTGTTAATTAAGTACTTTGACAAAATTTGAGAGGTGATTCTTTGAAAGATTTCAAAACGAAAAGTTCAAATAAACATGTCCTAAACGGCTTGGTTTTCGAGCTACAGGCGAATTCAATCCATTCAATAGTACGCACGTTACAAAATAATTCCATTCTCAAATAATTCACAGGGTCCTCCTTCTTTCAGAGTCAAGCCTTGTTCAACTCTTCAGAATGTTTTTCCGCCACCACTGAGAGATTGTGAGAGAGGAATAATTAGATTTGTTTCATTTAGCATCTTTTTGTTGTCTTGCCGTTTTTTACTTTACTTATACGGTTCAGGAGTTATAATGAAAATATTAATACAAACATTGTCCAGTATCGAAGGGTGAATCTTTTCGATGTAGAGGGTGATCAAAATACATTTTTTAAGAGTTTTTTTGGAGTTTACTTCGAGGGTAATATAACAAGAACTCGTTTAACAGCGAATAAATTTTTCAATTTTGACGAAAACTATTTTGTTTTTAAGTTCGAGGGTTTTATTCTTTGGACATCTTCGAATTTAACAAGATGATTCTTCTAAAACAACGGGAAAAAAAAATATTTCCCTATGAAGAAACCTCTCCACAATATAAAATGGTGGGGTGAATTGAATACGTTCTGAATAAAGTCCTGTAGACAAGAGCAAGTTAAAAAATTGACAGCCCTAAACAAAATTTAAAGTACTTTCTTGATACTTGAATCCCTCTAGTCTTTCAATTTTTTCGGAAGGCGGCTGTCAGAAAGGGGGTTATGACGTTCTGTTTTAATAGTAAAATGAAGTAGGGATGAAATAATTTTCCTAATAAAAACAATTTTAAATTTCCGAGTTATGTGATCAACACCATCACAATCCCAAAACTATCAATAATTCATTCATTTGCGAGTTACTGCTTTAAAAAATAATAACTTTATATTTATAATACATTCAATCAGAATTTATATTATTTCTCTCACTATTATTGAAGAGAATACTGTTCCTAAAATGTGAACAAAATGAAATAAATGAAGATATTTTTTTTATTGCTTCGTCATAATATAAACTAATAATTATTATAAAGTGTGGAAACCAATCATAGAATAAAATTATTTCATGCAATATCCGAAACAAATTATGAGTATGCTCAGATATTTCAGATATATGCAGGGTGACACTACCGTTCAGCACAATTTGCATTAATGGATCACCCTGTATTTTTTAATTTTTTTGATGGGATGATTTTAACGACCAATTACACTTATGATTTGAGTGATTGCGTATTATCAACATTGAGTTCATCTCAACCCCTTTGAATTGCCCCCTCAATTCAATAAATAATTTATTCATTCCATACTAATATCAAACGAATACAAACGACAATCGAAAACATCTGACAGAAACCCTGGCTAATACCACGACGGATATATATTTGTGCAACGGTTTTAAAAGAAGGCCCAATTACAACTGCGTATCTTGTAATTAAACAGTAGATTATCTTTTATTTGGCTGGAGATGACCACCTGCAAACATGCATGTCTCGAGGTTTTGCCTCTCATCAGTGCCAAGGTAGGTCGGATAACATCAGAGTCGCCCCTGTCCCTGCCCAATGAATGATATACAACTGTTTAACTAATATTTCCTCATAATAAACAAAATCGCGACCCACACCAAGTTGATACCAGTGCCATCAGTACGGAAAATCAAGAACACCACTTCTCGGGAAAGCTCAGACTCCAGGAAGAGTTAACTGCAATAATTCGGAAAAAGTTCGAAAATTTGTGCCAGAGAGTATCAATAATGATGATTTTCTATTTATACCGGCACAGACTATGTATGCCTTTGGGTACACTATACGAGTTATTTTTATATGTGCTATAAGTCATTGGAATCAGTTTATCAGGTAAATTCGAAAATATAAAAAAATACAGGGTGTCCATAAAAAACACACTTTTTTGAGATAAACATAAATGAGTAGTCACCCTGCAGATTTTAATTGTAGTTCAAATGACGTCACATTGAGAACAAAAATTGACCTGTCAGAGATTTTTTCGGATATCGCCTGAAATTATATTATTCCATAAACGATTTCCACACTGTATCTATACCATCCTATCAATTTTTAACCATTATCATCGTAGTGTCATATTTTTCTGAATTTCTTAAACCTAGTTGAATAATTTATTGTATATAACTTGTTTTTCAGAATCTCCAAAGTGAAACAGAGCCATCTTTATGATAAATCATTTAGAGTTAAAGATCTAAAACGTGATTTGTTATATCGCCTAGTACTGAAAGGTCTGCTAATGGTATTAGTGATATTAGGAGTAATTTGAATGATTGAGCTTTATTCATTCAACAAACCAGTAGAAACACAGATCTCAATGTTCTTATGGGAAATAGTTGAATAGCGATACTCATTACGGACCAAGGCTTCAGCCTTTTTAACCAAATATGATGAATCGAGAATCAATGCAAAAGAAGCTGTTTGATATAATTCAATACCCGCCACGACATTAGCACACGGTAGTCTTGTTTTTTACAGAGTTTTGCTACGGTAGGTTGATGGGAGTAAAGAGGGAAGAAGCTTCAATCGTTAAAGACTGCCGTTACAAATGAGATGGCTTTACGACCCGCACAAATAAAGTTCTAATGATTCTAAACAAGCAATTGTTTTTGGTTGTGCTAATCTCAAGCAAACAAAAAACATTATCAAGTTGAAATATCAAACGAAATTAATCAATCTGTTCAAATAATATATTTATATATTTTTGTTTCCTTGACAAAGCTTGTGCAGTGTTGATAAAAACAATGAACTTAACTTAATAAACTTACGGTTTTTTATGAATGAACTCCCTCACCATTCTGTGATGAAATGAATAAAAAAACAGTTTAAAAAAGCATCAGTAGTACTTGTGAGCATAGTATTATATGAAGAGAATATTTTTATCTAACTGACAAGTAGCTGTTCTTTGGAATCAAAATTTACTAAGAAAGGGAAGCACATGAATAAATACCCATTATGGATATCGCACAAACATAAGTTAACATATATCAGTTGCATAGTTATGACCAGAGATTTATAAATGAAAATGAAATGTAAACTCATCTGCAACTATTAGATAGACCCTGGAAGATAGTTACTTCCATCGTACAAGATAACTTTTTGGAATATTTCTATTTTATAATTTATAGTACATTTGTATAAAAGCTTGTCTTTAAACATATTTTTTATTTTATAATTTTTATTCATCGTAGATTTTTCGTATTCGGATTTTTTTTTCTAATTTGCATCTATATTTTCATTATAGCTTCTGCTGTATAAGTAAATGAAAAACGTTTGGAGAACAAAAGGTGCCTAATGAATCAACACTGATTTTTCACATCTCACAATCTCTTAGTGGCGGCGGAAAAACAAATTCTAAAAGGCTGAGTAAGACTTGCCTACAAAAAAAATTATTTTCATCACCCTGTACCTCGAAATCCAAGCCATTTGGGACATACGGTTATGTAAACTTTTTGTCTTCAAATTTCCCAATTGCTAGGAGAGAGTTACGAATGCACGATCTCTTTTTCCGCAAGTAATTCACAGTGCCACACATGCCGGATATTTAAGAAGAATTTATAAATTTGTGAAAGATCTGTGTCCTGGTGTCATGACTCTTTCAATAACCATGTCAAATTATCCATAAATGATTAACAAATTGAGTAATGTTGATTTTTAAATTCTAAACGGGACATAGGACAGGAAATAAACTCTCTTTAAGTTATCAAGTTACTACATCGTCTACAACTTTCAAACAAACATTAGCACATATTAGTTACGTGATATTTTTTTCTAACGAATTGTTGATGGAGCTGATTTGTGACTTTCCCAAAATAACCATCTCTCTAAAAGCAATCACAAACCATCTATGAAGTTTAACGAAAATAACTTTCATCATTTACAACAGTCTTCGTATTGTACACAAGGTGGCGACCTATTCGACGCTTTCAGGAGCTGGAAAAAATAAAATAACGACAAATAAAGCAAAGTTCTTAAATTCTTATATGGGATTTCATTCAAGCGGAGACACTTGGGATCGTTTGACGCTTCTTGTCCTTGACATTGAATAAGTAACCACCCTGTATCCGTGAAAAAAAGTAAAAAAATTGCCTTACTGTACTCTAGGTCCACTGAATCCCTTGATAGTCCTCTACTTTCAAGTATGAGATGAAGCAAAACTGACGCATTCCACGTCATTCCCAAATAAAGATTCACCAAGTACCGTCAAAGATTAACATGCGGTATTAGTTCATGCAGTGTTAATGTCCATGAAGAAACAAAATAAGTCGAAATTATGGTAGTAAAAGATTAATATTTGTCTAATGTTAATGATCAAAATGAAGAAATCGTAAGATATTGGAAAATCTACTCTATCGTAGTCGGTGTTAAAAAATAATTAACGTTGATCGTTGCTAACTTTGGATGGGTGACCAACCTGAGTAAAGATCGGGTCTAACAAAGACTTTTGCAGTTTGCTCCTTCTTAGGCTGTCTTTAGAACATTAAACCACTTCTAGGCAGCAATGGTTATTGTGGAAAAGAATCTGTCGATAAAAATAGTAATAATGGCAGTTTATATCTGATAGTCTTAACAACTCAAAAATAGCAACAGCAATATAAATAGTTACTAAGCATACTGGTTATTTTTGATGAGTGCTAATTAGACATATTTCGGAAAGTAATCCGAACTTAAATCTAAAAATGACGAAGAGTGTTTGAATTTTAAATTCAATTCTGAACCCAATACATTATGCACCATGTTCTATACCTAAATGAAACCGTTTAGGGAATCATAATGTTTTTTTCAAATTTTTTACCAATTCACTCTTTATAAAAAAAATCATTTACCTATCTCATGTCCCTTCGTTGGAAAATCTCAGAAATATCAAAATTATTATTCATAAATTAGAAATCATTGAAACAAATGAACTAACAATTTTTTTAAATCTAAATTCCTTTTCTTCCAAATTGAATTAATTCCACGGAATTGTGGAGGACTATTGTGAAAGATTCCTTTGACATACCTATAATAAACGGTTCCGGAGATATGAGAACAAATCTACGCCATATCGTTTCATTTTTCAATATCCTGCGATTTCTGATCATACATTTTGATAAATGCTTTCAAAACAAGAAAGAACACTATAAACAAATTCATTAAATATAATGGAGACAACGTTATCCATATTGATAAAACCAAAATCTACACATTTCCACGTCAACATTCAATAACAGCACATTAGTCAACAGTTATTTTGATTAATTAAATGAAAAATTGTTGAAATTAAAAAAACGACACTTCTATACAACTTCCGTTTGAGGTGTTCCTAATAAAAAGTCCAATGTTGTCAGTTCTAGCCCACCATATCACCAGATCCGACACCATGGGTATCAAAGATACCCCAGGTAGTAGCTGTTTTCTAAGCAAGTACTCTCATTAGTACTGTCTTTGAACAACACACATTACATTTCGATCAAACACATGTGAGTCAATAGAAATCGATATAAATTCAGCCTCTGTATATGTTTGACTGTTACATTCATCAGTTCCTAGGGCGCCTATCTTCTAGTATTGTGTTTATTAGTCGTATTCCCACACCGTTGTCAGTTTATTAGTATTTCGTAAACCTTGCCAGTTATTACATTTGGCTTCGAAGTGAACCGAAATAAAAACACTGAATTAAATCAAAATGAGGGCAATGAGGCATTCTTATTTCATAATAGGGGATTAAAAAGTTACTGAAAAAATTTGAAATGACCGCCACCACTTTCTACGCAGAATCTCCTGCGACGAAGTAACGAGTCACAAGCACGCTGAAAACTACCTTGTTGTCGCATCTGTTGAACGACGTTGTTATTTTACCTAGGTTTCAACTACCTACCTAATTGCTTCGAAATTTTCGTCTATTATCCGAAATATCGACTTCCTGGAAAAATACCGCGATTGCGAATAACGTGTGCGTAATACCTATCAACATTGACATTTTCCATAGTGGTGTGTCCAATAGGGATTGTCGGAATTTCGAAAAACAGAGATGTAAGTAAAGAAAATACGAATGCAGTCGAATACCGAAACACAAGAATCTAGGTATCTACCTACTTAAAACGTATGGATTTTATCAAACGATTTAACCAAAATTCATCTTTGATATGCACGTAAAATAGTCACAAATATCCTAGTTAATGCAAGAAGCGATATGATCGAAGAATACCATGACAAACAATATACGACTCTAAATCGATTAGCTCGCGAGCTCTGCCCTTAGAGGGGAACTGACGATGAGGGTTGTTGCGGCCGAGGCCAAGCCAATTTAGCGACCCCCACACCTCCGAGTACCTGCCTTAAAGGGGGACTGTTCGAAGAGAGAATATCGTTTACTTTATCATACCATCTTTCAACATTCAACGTCGGCAACATTATCAAATTTATTTATTACCCACCGGGCACTTTTTTCTTCACCGCTTCGATTGGCCGTTGATCTCTAACCAGAGGTTCCCAAAAGTTTGCCAGACTTTTCCGAATACTTAAAAGTCTAATATTTTCCAAAACAACGTTTTCTCGAGAAAAATATATTCTTTCATTCCGCAATTTTTCGTTTTCTATTACCCATTTCATTTAGTGCTCCAATTTTGGAAACACCCTGTATATACAGAGTGAGTCAGATTAAGACTGACAAACTTCGTACAAAAATTTCCTACCTCAAGGTCAAAAGTTTATATCAATGTTTATCCTAAAATGCATCCCCTATGAGAGACAGCGTGTCGGAAGTCCGAAAAAAATTTAGATTTAATTTTTCATTGTCAAAACTCCTGAAGGAAAATAATTGAAACTTGGTACACTGATCTGAGTTTATCAATGTGATAATTTGATGCTATATTGTTTAACTTTCGTAAAACAGTGGCGTTGTTACGGTCATATTTTCCTTAGACAAATTAATGAGTGGTTACATTAGTAAGCCTCATGAATATTTGACCTAAAATTCAAAACCTTCCATGTGCTTAGATGTAGAGGTTTCTGAGATATTTACGAAAAACTGAAAGTATGTCCTGATGGTTTAGTAGTTTTCATCCACCTGAATATTTTTGAATGTTGGAAAATTTGAAAACATAGCGAGAGTTAGTCCGCTACAGTTAAAAAAAAAAAATGTTGAAATTGTCATTTTCATTAATTAAATCTCAAAAATCCCAAGGATGTTAGTTCATTCTCCAAGATCTGCAATTAAATTGCATGCACGTGGTTTTTTACGCAATTAATTATTTTGGTAAAGTGGACTTTACAGTCGGCAATTTATCTTGCATGCAAAGAAAGTTGCATGCAACAGCTCATCAATAGTTATTGCAAGATGTTTTACAGTTGGTAAGTCATTGCTGCAAGTTTATGAATGACTTTTGACACTAATTATTGTCAACCTGCATATTAGAAACATTAAACGTTAAAAATTTTAGAATTGACTATTTGGTGTTTGATTTGTTTGGTTATTGTTGGTTTTGATTATCACGAGAAAAACTGTCTCTTTCAAATGTCAAATGTGTCAGTACTGTCAGTGCTACCACAATTTATTGAGTTTTCCTATATTGTTAAGGGTGGTACCACGATTCTCACTAAAATTATCCCTAGAATTATTGCAAGTGCAATGCAATAACATTGAATCCGAGGCAATTCGCTGCAATGCAAGAAAAATCGCACCAGTTAATCAAAATAACTGGTTGTGCGCATGCTCCCAATTGAAATTGTTGCAATTTTCATTGCATGCAAGATACATTCCCTATTGTAAAGTCCAGTCAACGTAGTCAGTTGTAGTTCCTCAGGGCTCTCATCTTCAGCCGCTAATATCGTATCATCACCAGACAGCCACACAGTTTGTGCTCATAAGTACAGGTAAATCAATTGTAAATAATAAGAATATCGATGGACCTGAGATGGATCCCTGAGGAACTCCTAAGGTCATCGTATAAAAGTCCAAAACTTATGCGAGCTAAAATCACGTGAAGTGAGGTGTACGAGCACAATCAATTCACGATATAAGCTGTAAAAATAAATGGTTTTTACTCATCATTCATTTCACAATAAAAAATAGTACTTACAATTATTACAGCACTAAACAATATATTTATGTGAGATAATACTAAATTGACTAAGTTGAATCCAGAATAAATATGTAATTTACCCAAAAAAGGTATTTTATAGAAATTTAAAGCAAATCGCAGAATTTAGTGAACACAAAACCGAAACGTTCTTCTGACCTATCACTAACAAACAGTTCGCCAGAATGCAGCACTAATCATCTGGAAAAACAATCGCGTTATTTTCTTGAACGTCCAGGTACTCGTTATTCCTTTGTTTCGATTCGGGAACGCAGTTTTTCCCGTCATTACCACACTTATATATGTTAACATTAAAAATCAAGTTGATAGTTATTGGCTGACCTGGTATACATTGAGGAGGCGGTAGATTCCAAGTCCCCTTCCAACAATGACGGACTGATATCGTTCTGTCTGCCGGTTCATAGTAGGTAGCACATTCGAATGTTGCCGAGGAATCATCTGTGGCTTCGTAGCACTTGATTTCGATTGTGTCCTTATCCAAACACGTTACTTTGGTTATGGTGGTACTGTATAGCGGAGGGCATAGTCCTACAAAACAAAAACAAATCTTTCAAAGTTTTAGAGGAGAGATTATTTTATGGAATTATTGAATAGACATCACTATGTTTCAGCCAACCGTCTGAGAAACTATGAGAAAACACTGTAATTAGAAAGTAAATATGTTAATATCACTTGGGAATTTTTATTTATTTTTTCTGACCTCCAGTTCTTCTATAATTTAGAAAAGGGGGTTTCGTGACGTCACGTTCATCAAAATCAAACATGGCAACGTCGTATATGTTGTACACCATGGATTCTCAAATTATCATTGCATCTGGATTGTGTTCTATGATAGTTGTCATTTGATACCAGGTGGGTTTGTTCGTCTGTTAAACGGAGCAGATCAATAACAATTGTTTTTCTCTGATTAACTCATTTGCTTACCTTATGTGATACAAGAGAAATGCTAGTAGATCAAATCAGTATGCTGGAAACTAACAGACTCTTGAATATTTTATTTTCTGAGGTTGAAGCGGTTTTCAAATTCACAGTTTAGTTGTTTGTGTTAAGTGATTTCTGTATTCCTTAAAACCGTAAAAATGTCTAAAATGTGCTTGTTTGTACCCGGTTGTCTACATACAGAACACATACAGTTGTATGTGTTCTGTGGTATAAAACAAATTTTGTTCCATAAGAACTATAATTATAATTTGCGGTGTTGCCAACAATAGTTTTTCAACAAAAGGCAGGTTCGTTCAGAATATTTGAAAGTTACAATAATATAAAAAATTGCGCTTACGTAAATTTTTTTAATGTGTTGATCCAGTGACAAAGATTCAATTATTTTTCGATGGCTTATAATCAGCCAGTAGCTATATTTTATGAGAGAACGATATTCCCTAGTTCGGAACGTGGATTATGGTGGGAGATGTTTCCGATGAACGTGTCGTCAGAGGCACACTTTGAAATGTGATATTTTTCTCAAATAAAAAAAGTAGAGTGGCACTCGTTTATAAATAGACATTTTAGACTATTAACTTAACAATCGATTGAAACAAGATTTGCAATAAATTTTTTGTAAATGTAAAGGTCCATAATGTTGCACCAATTCGAAGTTTATTTTTTACCTATATTTGATATAACAGTCACAATTAATACACCACAAACAGGAACAAGTATTATGTGGTAGCAACATTCATCATGCTACACCTATTCCAAGTCGTGTCATTTTATCACATTGAGATATGTATGAGAAGAATATTACAGGATATACACAAGTGTGGCGCGCGAACTCGCCGGCAGTCTTTCGTCTGTTTCTCGACGAGATGGTGTTGCGCGTTGTTTTCAAACGAACATAACCTAGAAATCGGCATTCGAATGTTGTGTTTCTGCCATTTGGAAGGATTATCAGTGAGTTTCATACTGTTGTTAATCATGGAATTACTGTTAAATGTATCTGGTTTGATGCCATGATTAAGTCCTTTCCTCTGCCTTGTGTGTGTGTGTGTGTGTGTAGTGTAATTTAGATGACAATTTGAATCGAGTGCAATTCAGTGCAGTTACACAAAGGAATGTGTCAATCGAATACAATACCTACTAAAATCCAGTGTAACTAAACCAAGTCTAGGAAAGTGCTAATTTTGATGCAAACGAAAGGATCTATTGAACACAAAAGTTTTAGTGTTCTGATTTTAATTTCTTTATGCCAAATATCCATGAGATGACTCATGGACATTAGGACATTAGGTAGATTCTATTGAATAGGTAGGTTATTATAAGTAACATAGAGGTCGTCAGTATTAGGCTTCTCAATTCATGTGAGATCTAGTAAACTATGAGAAACCATAGAAAAATAGCTGATATTACAGTGTGACCCATTTGTGATATAAAATTTGGACTACCGTCACACCTGTCAGTGAATTTCTTTGTGACGTCGCATTCCATGCCTGAAAGACATCACAATGATTTTCCTTGAAGCAGGTATTTTCACATTGCCTCAACACATTGGATACATGTAGGTGACCTGGTCAGCTGAAATGGAGGTAACCCAGGAAGATAATTAATTATGTTCCTTTGTTCGCATCCAATTACGACTTTGATTATTCTGCGGACTTCCAAAAAGAGTTTGGCGTGATCGAGGCATGTCGACAAACAAATTGACGATGCACATTTCAACAGCGATCGATAATTGACGCTTGCACTGTTCCGTGCAGTCTGAAGGCTCTGCAATATACGAATATCGAGCCTTAGCGAACATGGAGCAGAACAGTGCAGTACTGTCAGTGGAGTAGGGTAACAATCACAAATTTGTTTTTGTTTGTTCAGCGGCTACACCCTTACAAGCAACCCTCAGAAATCTTCGAGAGTCTAGGACCTTACCTTTTAACATGTTATACCATGCATGGGTCCTACGAATTGTGCTGGGATTTGAACCCACGCCCTTATGATTGAGAAGCAATTTCTCTATACCTGCCCATAGTTGGGATGTTTGAATTGTGATTGTATTCTTGCATAACTTTTTGAATTGCGTTTTCTTAATTGGAGAGACTGTGAAAAGATTGCAAAGAATTGTAGTTTTCACCTGGATATTAAAAAAAATATTTCTCAAATGTTACATCGCTGTGTATCTTGTTACATCAGTGTGATTCACCAGAGATGTTTCATTTGGAATACATTGTTGTGATTGTACATGGTTCGAAATAATAACAATAACAATCTTCATTCAAATAGGCAAAATTAAATGAAAAGTTCTGTTGTGTTCTAGAATGTTCGACGGGTAGTCAGTGAACGGTTGTATCACCGGCCCGGAGCGCCACAAATAATAATAATAGCCGTCACCTACCCGCACAGGCTATACCTTTGGGTACACTCAACGAGTGTTTATGAGGGAGTATTATTATTATTATATTATTATTATTATTCATACAGTTTGGCGGTTAGATAGTAAGTATATTTCAAATTTCACTTGTTAATAATAATAATAATGGAAGTTATTATTGGGTTTTTGTACTGAGTACACTTTGTAGCACCCACGGAATATTTGTAACAAAAAAAGAATGATTACGTACGTTGACATCTAGGTTGTGGTCCACTCCAGCTACCAGAAAGGCAAAGAAGAAGCCCGTTTTCAGTGGACTGTTTGTATCCTTTGTCGCAAGAGAACATGAGAAGGGTGTTTTCGCCAACAGTCTGCCCAGGAGTACCAGTAGCACCACCTTGGATCATCCACTCGCCGTTTTCGGGGTGATCTGGTAGCTTGCATCCCCTAAAGTACAATCCAAAATTCTTAAGATATGCTGTGATATTCAAAAAGTACGCAACAAATGGAAAAATCTTTTTTTGTGGTATAAAAAAAACATAATCGTCAAAATAAGTCTTACCCAGCAGATGAAGGTGTTGTATATGTCGGGGTCTTTTGGGTTGTGGTTGTTGTATTATTAGCGACTGGACAATTCTCTTCGTCGGAATTATCGACACAATCTCTGACTCCATTGCACTTCGCGTACCCATCCACGCATGCGCCGTAATCACATACGAAAGTGTATCCAGGACAGTACGTATTAAAACACGTCTCTTTAGTTTCATCCGATTTGTCCTGACAATCGGTTTGACCATTGCATTTATCATCCAAAGATATGCATTGGCCAGACATACACTGAAATTGGTCAGATCTGTAAAATTAAGAGGGGTGATTGAAATGAGATGATTCTATTCGGAAATTTAGTATTATAGAAACCATCTCACTGGTTGTCTGTACAAAATAATGGGTATTTCGAAAAAATTCGAAGCCAAACCTTTCTTCTACTGATAATGTTCGAAAATCTCCGAAATAGGTATGCAAGTTTTCCGTCGTTGAACTGAATATTCGCTATTTTTTATAAAGGCACTATTTATTTTGATCAAAATCTCATGGAACAAAATAAACTGGATTATTGAATGCAAACCCATGATACCCAAGACCCCAAGTGCAGACAATAGGCCATGATAACCTTTTTTATATGGACCTATGGAGACGAAGACTTGTATACCTTTCTGCACCACCTGAACAACATCAGGATGGCATAAATTTCACAAAGGAGAAGAAAACCCAGAGCGAATTACCCTTTCTAGATGGAAAGGTTCAAGTAAGTGTTAAACATCAATCTTCAGAAAACTAATTCACACAGGACAATACTTGAACATCGAATCAAACCACCATGGATCCACGAAAATAGAAGTTGTCTTATGGCTTTTTGGCCATGTCCTCTGCAATACTAGTGAGGAGAAATATCGAAGTCAGGAATAGTAGATCAAGTCTGGACGAACCAAAACAACATGAAGTGATCTGAAGCCTAAATCATCTACAAAGGACATTAGTATAAAAGAAAACTCAAAGAATTGGCGTACATTCTGACCAACAGTCAACCGAGCATAGAAATTCAAAATGTGGTGAAAACTGGATCAGTTGAAACCAACTTCGTGAGCCAACGTGCCACGCTATTGATTATTTTTTTGTCAAGTTTTGCACCTGAGACCTTCTGCTCTTCACTTTCTGAGTCAGAATTTCGCTAGAATTCGCTGTTGTGCGTTGCGGATTTTGAAAGAGTGATTCCTAGACAATATTTATAAGAGGGTTAGCTGTTGGAACGAAGACATCTGAGCGTAAGCGATACTGTATTTTAGTAACTAACTCATGCATAAACTCTGATTCGAAGGCTTCAGTTCATTTTTCAAGTTGATGAGGACGTTCTTTGCACTTTGTAAAGAAGATCATAGTTATTTCCGTAATTAAATAGGCTCCAGTAGGTTTACGTATAAATCTCACAAAATAATCTTGGTTCAAGGATCATAAGAAGGCACCGTAAAATACACTAGGACAGTGGTATCGGTGAGTGGATTTTCAGGCCAAGAAGTTTATAATAAAATTCTCAAGTTGAAATTCTAGTGCTCTTGTCATTTCGAGAAGGAACTAAAAAAATATATCCAAATATCGTACATCTATCGTATTTTAAATAATTGTATAGCTGTCACCAAACGACAGCATTGTCGTTCACAACCGATATCGTGACGACAGTGATATTTACGAAATACCATCGATATAAATAACGTGCAGAACAAATCTATTGATATTGCAAAATATAGCAATTGGCTTACTTGCAATTGCTGTCCACTTTAGCCACTTCACCTTCCGCTGCCACACAGTGCGCCTCATCGGAATTATCTCTGCAGTCTTTTTTTCCATCACATTTTTTGTCTTCATCTATGCAAGCTCCGTAATCGCAGGTGAACAAATATCCAGGACACCTGCAATCATTAACAAATTGAAAACAATTTAAACATTCCTTAAAAACATCAGCCCTGCTGCACACGTATTTTGGATGCTGAACAGAAAACGGGATTAGAAATAGTTCTTTCAACGATTCCAAAAACCAACATATTTTACCATCCCCCATCACAAAACACTAACATGACTTTTTTACGAATATTCTTTTTTCACCACCACATCAAGTATGTGCTGTGAAATAGATCAGTCTCTACTTTTTGGTAACTATTTTTCTTGTTTCTGTTTTTCCTTTATGGTAGTTCAAGCTAACAATCGAAATTATCTGGTGGCTCTATCTATGAGATTCACCAATTTTATTGCAAACCTCCTTAAGTACTCTAACAATTTTTGAGGCCGGACCTGGCCGCCTTATTCGTCAAATCAGTTAAGTGTATTTTTATCACAGTACCAATCACTCAACTTGGACAAATAAACGTCTTTTGAAATTTTACAATTCTACCCAGTTTGGTGAAATGAACAACACCATAGATCTACTAAAATGATAGAAAAGTAAATTATCTAAAATTTTAGATGAATGTTCAATAACACTGGGAAATAAAATCAGGCTGTGGAATTGTTCAAGTTTGTATGTATGTTTTTGACATCTGCTGCAGAACAATTCTTAATTCTGGGTTTTGAAATATTCAACTCAGTTCCTAGCAGAATCCAAAGATGTTCTTTATTGTTCAAAAATATTCTTGAAAGTTCGGTATTACTCACCGTATGGCATCCTTACAGTCATTGAACTCATCGCTGCCATCCCTGCAGTCTACGGTACCATCGCACCTTCTTTCTTCACTAATGCATTCCCCAGTCGTTGTACAAGTAAAACTGAAAAAAACATGAAAAGTTGATTATCGACAAACTTTTGTGATTCACCCTTTAACCGCACGCAATTTAGCTTGGAATGTGCCATTTTTCTGCAATAGTGCAGGAAAGAGTTTTCCGCACGATAAAATTGTTTCGAGAGTTTTTTGATGCACTCACTCATACGGAAAGGTACTTTCCTGCACTCGACTGTATTTGCATGCGGAAATAGTTATACTTCGCACACTGCATGTAAACTATATGGGATTTTTATATTTTAACCTTTATGTTCCTCAATCGAGCAAAAATCCAATTGTCAACAAATAACATTTTATTTCCAAGTTACAGTAATTACTTGATTTGGAAAAACAGTTTAAGCCAGTTCAATACTATTTTTCATATTAAGCTAAGCATAATACTTATTTTAGAACAATATTTTTGACGTTTGTAGAAAAAATTTTGTTTGCATCTCATGCGCGAAATACTTTGGTGATCTCGACTATTTTTTGTGTGTATTTTTCACACTACTTCGCACACGGTGTCATGGTAACGAAGGAAAATGAAAAAAGGGATGTACTAAAAGCTACACCAGCATTTATGGCACACTCCAAAAAAAACTATTTTACAATTTTGTACACATTTATTATAAATTTGCGTCCCATCCAAAAAATTTGTTACACTCCCCGTTTTCTGGGAAATGGGCGTGGGCTAACTTTAAACTAAATCTGCACCACGCACTTAGTATTTTTTTAAAATACGCAATTATTGTTGATCAAATGGCTGCTGAAATTTCTTACAAATTAATTACAAATCATTGACGTGTTGAAAGTTCCAATATTTTGATCCCCAAAGGGTTAAATACCCCTTAATTATAAATAAATCCCCAATAAATATGGACCCAACGTGGCCAGTGCCAGCATTTTTCACAAGATTATTTAAAATTGTCCTGCAAACTATCAAAGAGTTGAGAATTACAAAATGAAGGACCCCCAAGGTGTATACAGCGTGTCCATTCAAGTTGGCGACATACGGAAAACATTTTTATTATTCACTTTCGGAAAAAATTTAATTCCTTCAAATGTTCTGAAAATTGTAGTACTTAATTTTGAATGATCAAATCGTGAAACTTGTCAGCTGTATACGAGTAGAGTCAAAAGATATGAATTCGGTAATAGAGTGAAATACTTATTTGTGGCAATATCGAAGACTGCTTTGTTGAAGAATTGTTAAGAATTGAAACTCACGTTTAAATGTGCATTCATATCCATTCAAATTTCGACGAGTGGGCTGTGTTAATAAATAGTTATGTCACGATATGATGGGATATTCTACTTGAACTGCATTTCATAGAATATTAGAATTCTTTACAGTATCACACATGCTTCTACTGAGTATCGTTTGGTGCGTATGGACTATATGAACCAAAAAAATTGAAATTTTGAAAAGTGGGCTGTGTTAATAAATAGTTGTATCACGATATGACGGAAAATTCTACTTGAACTGCATTTCATCGAGTACTAGAATTCTTTACAGTATCCCACGTGCTTCTTATGAGTGTCGTTTGATGCGTGTGTACTATATCAACCAAAAAAATTAAAATTTTGAAAAGTGGGTTGTGTTAATAAATAGCTGTATCACGATACGACGGGAAATTCTACTTGAACTGCATTTCATCGAGTACTAGAATTCTTTACAGTATCCCACAAACTACTATTAAGTGTCCTTTGGTGTGTAAGTACTATATCAACCAAAAAAATTTAAATTTTGATGACGGGAAATTCTACTTGAACTGCATTTCATAGAATATTAGAATTCTTTACAGTATCCCACGTGCTTCTAATGAGTGTCGTTTGATGCGTGTGTACTATATCAACCAAAAAAATTAAAATATTGAAAAGTGGGTTGTGTTAATAAATAGTTGTATCACGATATGACGGAAAATTCTACTTGAACTGCATTTCATCGAGTACTAGAATTCTTTACAGTATCCCACGTGCTTCTAATGAGTGTCGTTTGATGCGTGTGTACTATATCAACCAAAAAAATTAAAATTTTGAAAAGTGGGTTGTGTTAATAAATAGCTGTATCACGATACGACGGGAAATTCTACTTGAACTGCATTTCATCGAGTACTAGAATTCTTTACAGTATCCCACAAACTACTATTAAGTGTCCTTTGGTGCGTAAGTACTATATCAACCAAAAAAATTTAAATTTTGATGACGGGAAATTCTACTTGAACTGCATTTCATCGAGTATTAGAATTATTTACAGTATCCCGCAAGATCCTACTAAATTTCCTTTGGTGCGTATGTTTATCAATCATAGAAATTGAAGCGCTGACGAGTGGGCTGTATTAATAAATTTTTTAAACGCAATATGTATTGAAATCCTACCCCTTTTTTTTGTTGGTTGATATACGCACCAAACGATACTCAGTAGAAGCATGTGGGATACTGTAAATAATTCTAATATTCTATGAAATGCAGTTCAAGTAGAATATCCCATCATATCGTGACATAACTATTTATTAACACAGCCCACTCGTAGAAATTTGAATGGATATGAATGCACATTTAAACGTGAGTTTCAATTCTTAACAATTTTTCATCAAAGCAGTCTTCGATATTGCCACAAATAAAAGTATTTCACTCTATTACCGAATTCATATTTTTTGACTCTACTGGTATACAGCTGACAAGTTTCACGATTTGATCATTCAAAATTAAGTACTACAATTTTCAGAACATTTGAAGGGAATTAAGTTTTTTCCGAAAGTTAATAATAAAAATGTTTTCCGTATGTCGCCAACTTGAATGGACACACTGTATTCACCATGGGGGTCCTTCATTTTGTAATTCTCAACTCTTCGATAGTTCGCAGGACAATTTTAAACAATCTTGTGAAAAATGCTGGCACTGGCCACGTTGGGTCCATATTTATTGGGGATTTATTTATAATTAAGGGGTATTTAACCCTTTGGGGATCAAAATATTGGAACTTTCAACACAACAATGATTTGTGATTAATGTGTAAGAAATTTCAGCAGCCATTCGATCAACAATAATTGCGTATTTTGAATAAATACCAAGTGCGTAGTGCAGTTTTAGTTTAAAGTTAGCCCACGCCCATTTCCCAGAAAACGGGGAGTGTAAAAATTTTTTTGGATGGGACGCAAATTTATAATAAATGTGTACAAAATTTTATAATAGATTTTTTTGGGGTCTGCCATAAATGCTGGTGTAGCTTTTAGTACATAAAAAAGGGCCACTTCGCATATTGTCAATGCGCGAACCTTGTCATTTTTTGACGTTTGTGGAAAAAGGTACTTTTTCTATACTTGTTGGGATTATAACTATTTCCCACGACTACATAGGAAAGTAACGTATGTCGCTCTGTAATCTCTCTGTAACACAAGTGCGGAAAGTTACTTTCCGCCCACGTTATATTTACATTTGAATCCAAAAAACAATAAATTTTAAAAATGTTTTTTTTTATAATAAAAAGAGTTTCACTCTATTGGGAATCGATTCCGCGGACTACTTATTGATGATGCTTTACCAACTCAGCAAAGTGGCTGTTTATACTGCAAAAAAAACTATCCAGGAATATTTTGTATTTGTACCAATGAGGTAAAGTACGTATAATTATGACTTTGATCTCGTAGTTATTATGTCTAAGAAAATGTGCCTCGTGCTACAATATTTTTCGCTCGTGTGATAAATGTCATTTTCTGCACTTGCAATGTAACTTTTACCTAACGAGAACGCAAAGTGGTACTTTTCCGCACGTGGTGGCAGTCAAGCCGTTTTCCTGGAAGAAGGAACTCGTAAAAGAGAGCGGAGACGATATGCAGCAATCAGGCAGCACTCCAAACCGAACTGACTAATTCTAATATAAGGAGTGATTTGCGCCAAAACTGATATCTGGACATAATCTGGAAAAGTTAGAAAAGCCGCTAACCAACCTAGGAAGAACAACTGGGACTTGTATAACATATAAAAACATAGCATACCAATATTAAATTTAGTAAGGATATAAATCTGTAAAATCTGTATACGGGATGCACACTGCCCCTAAGTCCATTTTGTTGTTTCCCTAGAAGAAACACATATCAATAATGATAATTATTACAATGTGCCCTTAAAAAAGGATTTTAGAATATTTTCACGTTTGTCTCTATTTCTTTAATGGCTACATAGCATTTATACTTACCTCTAAATATGTAAATCGAAAAACTGCGAGTAAAACTGTAAATGCAAGTAAAAATCATCTGAAATGATCTTAGGACAGTGTGCTTCCGACATGCATAAATGTATTATTAAGTTTTAATTAAAATGATTAGTTGTTTCAAATGTTATTTACGGGTTTCATTTAAACAGAAAAACCCGTTGCATCAACAAAAAAATATACATATATAACAAAGAAAAAGGAACTATTCACGAGCATCAAAACTCGATTTCCTATCATTATTAACGAGGATAAAATCATTTACACTTTGTGGCACCACCTTCCTAACTACCAGTCTCACTATTGAAAACTGGCAGCCCAAAGGTCAATTCCTTTTTGATTAATATTTAAATACCTTGTACTTTTATTAGGCTCGGTCATGCATACTTGAGATTCCAAACGTGAGATCATGCAGGATTAACACAGACTAAAAGACTAACTCAGTCTCATAGCCAAGCTCATCAATAAAATCTATTATTATTATTACTTAAAGGAGACATTTTCAAGTTCTGTCTGAACTCCATCCAACAAGAGGATCCAATTACACAAACGTTATTTACTTTCGTGTCAGCTGTTAACAATTTGAGATACGTTTCCACTGTTTATAAGTACTGTTTCATGGAAAATCCTCCTATCTATCTCAACTGTTTTGATATCCTTTATCCCTTATGTGACTTCATACACGCCACTGAAATATGTTGTTGGAAAATAATTATACTCTTATAACCAAATTACCAACGAAATCAAGTTAGCTTGACCTTGCCTCTAGTCTATGATGCTGGAGCTATCGAAAAATGATTTATTCAAAACAACTCAAAAAATTGATAAATCAAGAATGATGAAGATTCCTTAATGCAACTTACCCATCACATTCTTTGGCTTGTCTCCTAGTTCTTGCGAAATTGTATGTTGCGAAGGAAGAATTTACGGAATATCCACTAGTTTCGGGAACACGAATTATACCTAAAGCTATAAAAATAATTAATCCCGATAAGATAAGCTATGCACTATTTATGGAACTCACTTGTTAAACTAAGGAAATAAAGGAAAAACCTAACTGAACAAGCACTATTCATTTTACTTCCGATCTACGTTTGGGAATTCATTGAAATTTAAAAACGGTCAACAAATTATAACTCCTAACCGTACTGACCGACATCAACAACTGTTTTTTTTTTGACTTTACGGTTTCATGCGAAGATGTTTCAACCTCGTCGGGTCACTTCTTGATAACTGAATGTACTGAATGCTTCGAGCTATGCAATAGTGCTGGGAATTTGGGAATCCCTGTTATGCAAAATTACCCAAAAATTAGGACTAGATAACTAAGAGATAGCGATTAATAAATATCGGAAGGTAAATAAGTTATAAAAATTTGAAACAGGAGAGCAATTTTCCCAGCATTCTTTTCTGCGAAACGTGATATTTCAGCAGACGGTAATGACGTATGCAGTGGTGTAGTAGAGGCAGCGGCAGTGGGGGGAGACTAGCTGTTTTAATTTACTTGATTTTACCTGGGGTTCACATATGAAGTCCGATAAGCCACTTATTCCTGCCATGTAGTCAGAGAGGCGCGGGTGTAAATTTACGATGAAAAGCTATACGACTTCCGTTTGGTGAGATAAAAGTCCGTTCGAAAAACCCAAAAACTAAATATTTTTGAAACCCGAAAAAGCACACTCAATTACGAAGGAAAAATGTCTATCGACATTTGCGAAGATTGGTGTATGTCTTCCGTTATAATAATTTTGTTTAGAAAGTGACCAGTAATCATCTCGCAAAGTGGAAGAGTGGCTGAGGCGCAGGACGCGAAATCATTTCAAACATTTAACTTCTCCTATATGCTCAATTTTGTGTTCCTTTACTTCGTTATGGATTCACAACGGGAAAATCCGATTGAAAGACTCTTTCAACCGGCTTCATGGTTGACAAAATAAACAAATTAAAAAAATTTTAGAAACGGCTCAGTTGGAAAATCGAAAACTGCACTTGGGTTCACTCTTAAGCTTCCAAATTTTGCATAGAGCTTCTTCAGGGGCCAGAAAACATAATTTCCAAAGGAAAAACTTTTTTGGCAAACTTTTCACCCCTTTGAATGTATTTCTCTGTTTGTTCTTGGTAATCTTTTTCGTTTGAAAATTCTTCTCATCGATAATTCAGTGTATAAACTTCAATAAACTTACCTCAACTAGTAGTTAATGATAACAAGAATATGTTTCAACAGGGCCATTCGCCCCCGCCGGTTCATTCATTCATCTCCCTTAGGTCATTTATGTGCTCTTTCTTGCTCAAATACTTTATTTGAGCCGGCGGGGGCAAACCACCCTTATGAAGGGGGTGTAATATATTCCGGAGACTCATGAAAATACCAACTAATTTTTGTAAGGATTATGTCCCTCCGTCAGGAATTGAACAGTCAGGCCCTGTCTCAGGAGCCCCGATACATTCGGAAGGCGCGCTGGTGTGTCATTAAGCCTAGTAAACACTCAACACGTCCTTGAGGCTGAGTGATTCTGGTCCGAGAATCATGTACCCTGAGTAGGTGGGGTGAACCAAGAATTACAGCCTTCTGCATTCGTCCAGCTAAGATTTCTGTCGCATCACGGCAAGCCCGTATAATTTTTAAATTTGAGAGCAGCGTGTCTATCATTCTACCAAGTACCCCAATGATCAGAAGGACTACATCAGGCTTATCTCTGCTTTTACATAATTGCATACTAAGCAGATCTGAACTCCTGATGACTTTACAGGCTCAATCCAGTACCATTCTGTTATGTAGACACTCCAAACTCAAAAGTACACGGCCTCTGGGGAAGTATAACCGTGGAACAGACGATTTAGGATTCAATGAAGATGCATCATTTTGCGAGATTTTACGTCTAGTTGTCGTAGCTCTTCCTGGGCTCTTCATCGGGTGACAGGAAGAACTCACCAAGTACTATATATGAACAATGAGATAATTAAAGATTTGTTACTGTTTTAAAACATAAATCCTTTTGAAAAGCAATTCTTAGCCAAATCGAACATAATGGTGAAACATATTTTACTTTACATCTGAGTATTTACTCTTTTTTATATTTTTTTAAATTAGTAGTAATTCACAAAAAAGTACTTAATGAGTTTATCCTGTCACCCGACGATTTCATCACTCCAAAGGACTAAAGTAGAATCGGAACGGCAAATATATTAGTTGCAGCAACTTTGTTCTTCCCCGACAGTTCTAATGAACTGATCTGTCGGAGTTTATGTTGATAGTGTCCACGGAGTTTTTAACAGTGGTTACTTTTTGAGTGTGGCGTTGTTCCACCCCTAGGTAAGTATACGTCTCTTCGGCATCCAGATGATGTAGGATCCTTCCGTCTACAAGCAAAACGTCCCCTCCGTATTCCTCGCATCGTCCTCTTTTGCGAAGAAAAGTGGCACATTTGTCGATCCCAAACTCCATTCTGATAGCATGCGTGTACTCTTGCACCGCCCTTAAGGACTGATGAAGATCCTTTTCATCAAAGAGTTCATCCATGTAGAACAGATTGCAATCGACTGGTTGTATATTGGAGGTCATGTTGATGTGGCTTGAAGAGGTAGGGATCTCAACGTGCTCCTACTTGGAAATTGGGCTTAGTGAACATTTTCTCATACCGTTTCTCAATTTGTGAAGTATGTCTAGTCCTTTTGTAAATGGCTTCGACGTCGTGCTTTGCCAGTATTTTTCCAATTAGGTCGGTGATTCTCTTGATATAAGGTAGGAAAGCTCTACTTTGTGGTGTTGTCGTGGTGTTGCCGTCATCTCGATGCAACATTGGCTTACTAGCCGTAACATTTTCTTGACGGGTGTAATCATTGGCTTGCAATGCTTCATCGGGATACCGTAGCTCTGATTTTATATGAACCGGTTCACAGATGCGTTGCGCTCCGGTATTTGAAGTATTTAAAACTGCACGATTCTGCCCTGAGTGGTGTTTTGAGTCCTGGTGTAGATATCTATCTGTATGTGTGGATTTTCTGCAGACTAAGGTGGCCCAAAGTTCCATCTGGCTTCTGATGACCAAGACATCCAGACAAGGCAGTTGTCTATCTACCACTTATTTTCAGTGAGATGGGAAATATTTTAAGCAACCTGACGGCGTTGCCATGGGCAGCCCTCTCAGTCCAGTAGTGGCGAACCTGTGTATGAAGACGTTTGAACAAAAAACGCTGGATTCGGCGCCAAATCGACCGTCTATATGGTTTCGGCTAAGTAGATGACACGTGTGTTGTGTGGCCACATGAAAGGTTGGCACTATAAGGGTTTCTTAACCATATCAACAGCCAACACCCTAAAATTAAGAACACGGTGGAAGAGGAAGTAGATGGACAACTGCCTTTTCTGGATGTTTTGGTCATCAGAAAACCGGATGGTATTTTGGGCCACAAAGTCTACAGAAAACCCACACATATAGGCACATACCCAGCCAACACAGATACATCTCTAAGATATTGCTGCGATATCACTTCGTGACCTGCGACTCGCATCGGTACGTCCCACAGACGTCCCGGAGACTCACATTTGTCACACTCATGATGCATGCTGGCAACGTCTAAGCATGAAGTTCTGAGATGTCTTTGCGATGTAGTTCTGAGACGCCGCAAATGTGCCTCCTAATAACGTATCAGGGATGTAACAGAGCAACATAGCAGCGATTTCTTCACTGTTATATTCAAGAGACGTCAACGTCTATCCGATATTCCAGACAGAAAAAATATATTTTGAATATGAAAAAATAAAGATGACAAAAATATAAATTAAAAAAATTCTTCAAAAATTGAAAACATTCTGGCATAACATTAACAAAGTACAAAATTAAAAATCAACAAAGTAAAAAATAAAAATAAATTAATTAAAAAACGTAAAGTCAATTGCTTTGGTTCATTTTTCTGTCAAGTCTTTGTTTGGCATGCCTGAATCAATTGGAACAGGCTGCTCCCGCATTTTTTTCGTTCTCTCTGTGAAGGCTCATCAGCACATCTGGAAATCAATAAAACAATATGAGACCACTGAATGCCAGTTAGTAGTGGGACATGAAATAATCCAGACAGTAATGGAATACTTAGTATAATTTGGCACTATTGAACAGCTCTAACTTTTCTGATTTCAAATCTACAGGTCGTATTTTTTAGGTATGCCACTATTGGCATCTCGATAACGGTAAATAATACCGAGTTGGTTAATCTCATGAGCCATTTTCAAAATATTGTTGTTTAAAAGTAATGCTGTGTTTGAAACAGACGGATCAACAGCAATATCTATACCCATTTCCGCAATCACATCGTGACGCAGATCCGCACCCAGTAAACATAAAAACATAACTTAAACATAACTGTTATATCACATTGTGACTTGGTGATGTTATTCAGAGATATGCTTGATGTTACAGATACGTTGCGTCCATATGCCTTTGTGCCTCTTTTAAATATTACAATGTAATGTTAATTACTTAACATTACATAAATGTATCATATTTTGCGTAACTTTAATGTGACTTTATTACATACATATAATGTTCCTCAAAACATCTATGCAACGTTTGTAAAATGTAACATTGTAACATCAGGGTGGAGCATATACTCATGGTTTACCAACACTTTTTTCTATATTTATAGGTATATTTCTGGAATTTCAGTAGTCACTTTTCAGTAGATGAATAACAACAATAGCAATTAACAAAGTTATTTATCTACCAAAGAGTGGCTATTGAAGAAATTCCAGAAATACAACTTTAAGTGTAGAAAAATAAGTGTTGGTAAACAATGAGTATAAGCTCCACCCTGTATACTAAGAAATATAATATGTATATAAGGGATGTAAAACATACCAATCAATCAAAAAACTTTATTGCCAATGATTAAAATCTCATGGATACAGCGTTATAAAACAAGACAGTTACATCATTAACAATTAAATTAAAATCAGCAGTATAAAAAAAATAATCTTGAATCACTATGAACAGACCAATCAATGTGAGAACATTTTTCCGATAAAGAGTCCACAAAGATGTCACGATTGTGCTTCGAGAGTGGTAGTGAAGATTCGTCAGATGTTCTCACATCGGATTCAGAATTAATGATATCTTGACCGCTATCCACAGTTCAAAATACCAGAAGCGTTCTTTATCAAACGTCCTTTATGTCGGTATGAAGAACTCGAAAAAGAACGTTTGGAAATAATTATATATTCAAATAGATAAATAGAAATAATGAAATCTCACTTTGTTGATACTCAACAACGATACTCACTTTTCACTTTCTGTTTATGGACACTAAATTTCGCAAATGTGAACGGCAGACAAAGCATTCAAAACAACAAAGCTTCGATCTTCGATCAATGCATCGATGCAAAGAACAAAGAACAAGAACTATATATGGTTATACGATACGGTAACAGCCGGTAACGCGGTCTCCTCCCGCTTTCAGGTTGGCCAACATTGCCTACAATCCGTGTTGCCAACTTACCGCGTTACTTCAAAATAAACATTCATATCTATCTAAGTATAGATTTTGATTGTCTAAATGATATCGCAGTAAGACGTCTATGGCAAGTAACAATTTGACATCACAGTGTGATATCGCAGTAATGACAACAATTTGACATCGCAGAGACATCTATATCCGGCTATTATTGATATTAATATCTAAGGGGTGTCGCGGTGTAATATCGCAGGAATTTCAACGATATGATATTACAAAGACATCTAAATACCTGAGATGTGGATGTTTGCCCAATTTTGACTGGGCTGATAGGAAAAATACTGGCAAAACTCGACGTCGAAGCCATTTACAAAAGAACTAGGCATACTTCACAAATTGAGAAACGGTATGAGAAGATGTTCACTTAGCCCACTTTCCAAGTAGGAGCACGTTGGGACCCCTACCACCCCAAGCCAAATCAACATGACCTCCAATATACAGCCGATCGATTGTAATCAAATTTAAATTAGGAGCATCCTTGTCGGAGCCAAACAAACGCACACCTGTGAACACCAAGTGGTCCATCTGACACACTTCGCCGCCAAGATCAAAGTATCCTTGATACAGCTGCATCGCGCTGGTGCGGCTCTATCGATTCGCTCGAGGCGGGCGTGATTCGACGCTAGTTGGCCATGAGACCCCATCGGAAATAATCAAAATAGAGTCATTGTTCGGTGCGATGTAGTTTTACACGGGTTTAGTGATCGAGACATGAAAAAAATGACCTCTTCCTCGGTGGACGG
Organism: Chrysolina americana; assembly: GCA_958502065.1. NCBI lineage: Eukaryota > Metazoa > Arthropoda > Insecta > Coleoptera > Chrysomelidae > Chrysolina > Chrysolina americana. Next base: position 80,489,314 of record OY293414.1, read on the forward strand.
CGAGAAGTGTGAACAGTTGACGCCTCAGACGCCCGTTTTGAGTGTGGCTTGCAGGATTCTGAGATCTCCCAGCCATGAGAGTGTCACGACAGATTTGTCTCTGTTTTCGGTGTCCTCCGTGGCCTCAGATGTTCACGCCGGAAGGAGATTGCTCAGTTTCAACAAATGTGACGGACAGTTCGTTAGAGGGCACAGCCCCAATCCTGATAATAGGAGTCAGAGTAGGTGGGTGTTTACTTGGTTCAAATTGTGGGTAGCAGGTATCAATATGTAAATTTTCCGGTTTTTTTTCAAGAAGGGTTTCAACTATCACCAATCCAAATCGTGCCTAAAATACCGAGTGACCCGGAACCAATTTACTCCCCTATATCTAAAAAAAAATTAAGAAGAAAAATTGCGGCCCATAAAAATTGCAAAATTAATAAACAATAACGTAAAAGACAATAGGATGGTTTGGTTTTTTGCAAATATTTCAAAAAGTATTTGAGATAACCAAAATTCAAAAAATGATCCTGGAAGAGCAGAAAATGTACTAAAAAAGTCCTGACTCTCCGAACTGTACCGGAAATATTTATAATTGTAATTTAGAGGTAAAAATTGAGCTGAAACAGATCGCGGGTGTAGTGGGCGCGTCGACCGAATCAGAGGTTTAATAAAAAAAAATTCAACTGATGAAATATAAATATTAAATAATAAAAAAATGTTAGCACTATCTAAACACATGAATAAACAACAATACGTCAACAATAAATGTTTAACTTGGTGTTTTAATTAACTATGATTTGGTTAATTAGTTAATTTTGATCAGTTGAAAGTAATTAAGTATACAGTGTCACACATATAGTTCGCGACACATGGAAGTTTTTTTTTATTGATAGATATAAAAAAAATTTGGCTTCGTAGTTAGTTTGTGCTTGAAAAATGAATATAATACAGCATCTTTCCTTTTTTCATGTGCCACTCTTAACCTGTCAAATTTGACATTATTTTCGAAAATCCTCAAAAAAATCAGTTTTTTTTGGAAATTTAGAAAAATGCCGAAGAAAAAAGTTACTCAGTTTCCAATTTTATACATTTGCTCAAAATTTGAACTCTCTACTGTCACTTGGACTTTTTTCCATATTTTTTTATTTTTCGAATCTTTCGCTCTATCGATTCGAACGAAACGATTCAAATTTCATAATTTTGATGAATATGAGACTTCAATGTCATATCTTGCCCAGAAAATACCCACATTGGCCTGTTACCAGAAAATTAAAAAAATGCTCCTCCAGAAATTCGTCTTTGTTGTTGCAAAGTTCATCTATTTTGATCATTTCATTGTTAAACTGATGTGGATTTTCAATGTATGGACGCTAATATATGAGTTATCGAATAAACGAATTTCTCTTCATTCTTATTACACTCGTATTTTTATCCAGTTTAATTATTTTTCTGACCAATTATTCATTAACAACAAACAAACCCGAAATATCATACTTTTCTGTAAAAAAACAGTTTCATAACTATTCAAAAGACTTTCGTTCCAGCGATTTGTACTGAATATAAATAATTTCATTAGGTAATTTATTGTACATTTTAACCTCATTATAGATCTGGGAGCTTTTTACTAAATTTGTCGTGGAAATAGGAAGCTTTAGACTATTTTCATTTTAACGAATAGAATCATTTACTTCGTAATCTAGTCTATTTTTGTGGATTAATGAGACTGTTTATATTATAAATATTGACACAAGGGCCAGGATCCTATATTCAATAAAGAGTGGCCTACATGAGTTTCTAATTTTTACTTCACACATGTTTTGACGAATAGAATAATTTAATTCGTAATCTAGTCTATTTTTGTGGATTAATGAGACTGTTTCTATTATAAATATTGACACAAGGTCCAGGATCCTATATTTAATAAAGAGTGGCCTACATGAGTTTCTAATTTTTACTTCACACATGTTTTGACGAATAGAATAATTTAATTCGTAATCTAGTCTATTTTTGTGGATTAATGAGACTGTTTCTATTATAAATATTGACACAAGGGCCAGGATCCTATATTTAATAAAGAGTGGCCTACATGAGTTTCTAATTTTTACTTCACACATGTTTTGACGAATAGAATAATTTAATTCGTAATCTAGTCTATTTTTGTGGATTAATGAGACTGTTTCTATTATAAATATTGACACAAGGGCCAGGATCCTATATTTAATAAAGAGTGGCCTACATGAGTTTCTAATTTTTACTTCACACATGTTTTGACGAATAGAATAATTTAATTCGTAATCTAGTCTATTTTTGTGGATTAATGAGACTGTTTCTATTATAAATATTGACACAAGGGCCAGGATCCTATATTTAATAAAGAGTGGCCTACATGAGTTTCTAATTTTTACTTCACACATGTTTTGACGAATAGAATAATTTAATTCGTAATCTAGTCTATTTTTGTGGATTAATGAGACTGTTTCTATTATAAATATTGACACATGGGTCAGGATCCTATATTTAATAAAGAGTGGCCTACATGAGTTTCTAATTTTTACTTCACACATGTTTTGACGAATAGAATCATTTACTTCGTAATCTAGTCTATTTTTGTGGATTAATGAGACTGTTTCTATTATAAATATTGACACAAGGGTCAGGATCCTATATTTAATAAAGAGTTGCCTACATGAGTTTCTAATTTTTACTTCACACATGTTTTGACGAATAGAATAATTTAATTCGTAATCTAGTCTATTTTTATGGATTAATGAGATTATTTATATTATAAATATTGACACAAGGGTCAGGATCCTATATTTATTAAACAGTGGCCTACATGAGTTTCTAATTTTTACTTCACACATGTTTTGACGAATAGAATCATTTACTTCGTAATCTAGTCTATTTTTGTGGATTAATGAGACTGTTTCTATTATAAATATTGACACAAGGGCCAGGATCCTATATTTAATAAAGAGTGGCCTACATGAGTTTCTAATTTTTACTTCACACATGTTTTGACGAATAGAATCATTTACTTCGTAATCTAGTCTATATTTGTGGATTAATGAGACTGTTCCCAGCAAACATATTACTCGCGGGCCTCTAGAGGCACTTCAAAAACTGCCGACGGACAACATCAGCGGGCCAAAATCATTACACACCGTCGGCCCGGCTAGCCCGCGTCTCAGCGGCCGCTAGTAGGCCTCTGGTCTATCAGCCGTCATGTCTAAATAGCGGCACTTTAGCGGGCATTTGAAGTTCCGATGCATTGGTATTGCATGGTACAGATTGAGGTGGGATGATGGCTATACACCATAGTTCTTCCAGTACTGGTATTTAATCACTAGAGCTTTTAGGTATCTCAATAAAATACAATGAGTGAAATAAAAAATAATTTAATAAGAAAATAACATCACAATGATATTAGAAAATAAACAAAAAAATTGAAATATTCTTTGGGTAGCAGGTACACAGAAAAAGTAAAAAAAATACTAATTAAGAACGGAAAATGGTACTCACTTATCGGCCATTATCTGAAAACTCAGCTCCAATCTCCAAGAAGAATGGAATTGATGAGAAAACAAGCTCAAGCTCTCAAAGAATATAAAAAAACTAATATTTTTGTTGTTTCTCCCATATTTATGCCCTCAACATAACCACACATTTAATTTAATTGAACTGCAGTGCTATCAATGTGACGACTGTTACTGTTAGTAATACCAATAGTAAAAGGCATCACCACGTAATATTTAGTTCTGTGGCGCCACTCATCATCAGTCAGTGTACAGCGTCAAAACAACAGCGGCGCGATTGTCAGAAATTTTTAACAGGTAATTTCTGGCAAAATTATGGAAATCCGACATAAAAATGCGAACGTCCAGCCTAAGCGGCAGGACTGATGCCATTCTAACATTTTGCCGATGTCAGAATGCCGCTGCCGATGATTTTCCGCTGTTAACGGCAACGGCCCGTCTGTTTACCGCTCATTCATGTTTGCTGGGTTTCTATTATAAATATTGACACAAGGGCCAGGATCCTATATTTAATAAAAAGTGGCCTACATGAGTTTCTAATTTTCACTTCACACATGTTTTGACGAATAGAATAATTTAATTCGTAATCTAGTCTATTTTTGTGGATTAATGAGACTGTTTCTATTATAAATATTGACACAAGGGTCAGGATCCTATATTTAATTAATAGTGGCCTACATGAGTTTCTAATTTTTACTTCATACATGTTTTGACGAATAGAATCATTTACTTCGTAATCTAGTCTATTTTTGTGGATTAATGAGACTGTTTCTTTTATAAATATTGACACAAGAGCCAGGATCCTATATTTAATAAAGAGTGGCCTACATGAGTTTCTAATTTTTACTTCACACATGTATCTAATCGCTCGTTTCTGCAGAATGATCACTGACTGAAACAATTGGTTGTTACACACCCCCCAAAATGATATACCATAACGCAAGTGGGACTTCACAAGTGCGTAATAAACTGATTTTGAAGCTGCAAGTCCCATCTCATTGGAAACAAATCTCAAAACATAGCAACCAGCTGCCAACTTTTGTTAAGTTGCTTATGTGCTCATCAGATTTCAAATTCTTATCTAGGAAAATTCCCGAAAGTTTGGCTCCTCCTTTACTTATTTTTGACTGCCTATATTCACATCCGCAATGACCGTTTTGAGGGAAATGGCACTAGTCTTTTTGGTATTCAGAGAAAGTAAATTAGAAACAAACCAGTCTTAAATCACGACCAAATCACCAATCATGGAGTCTATCAGTATCTTTATGATGCCATGAAATAGTTGTATCGTCTGTAAAAAACGTTAAATTTCCCGAAATTGGGAGAATTGTAAGGTCATTTATGTACAACAGAAAAAGTACAGAGCCCTGAGGTACTATATCTAAGATAGTGGATAATTTTACACACTGCTTTCTTTCTGAGAGATAAGATCTAAACCAGTTTACATTGACTCCCGCAAATCTATATCGATTTAGCTTCCGCAGCACTATTTTGTGGTCCACACAACCAAATGCTTTCGAGATATCGCACAGCATCGCTCTTCTTTATCATTTATTATTATTATTATTTATTACTATAAATCATCGACATTAATCATTGGTGCTTTTTTGATTGTGTTAACCAAACTGATCGTCAGAATTTCCATAATTCTTATTTTTATTATGTTTTCAATTAGTTTTGCAAGTTGAAGGGATCTTCTCCGTCTCCTTCTTTATGAAAAGGAATTATTATGGAGGTTTTTGGGAAAGTCGGAAAAATTCCCGTTTCAAATGAATCTTTTATAACTCGTGTAAGAACGCCGAGCGCATCATCCGGAAGGCATTCAAAGATCTTTATTGAGATATCATCTAACCCAGCCGCGCTCTTATTTTTTATAGAAGAAATAACTTCTTTCAATTTAATATTAGTTGCATAAAGAATTAGGTTGTCATATACGTTAATAGGTAATCAAAGGTATAAAAAAATGAAGAATATATCCCTTCGAGACTCGAAAAATGTTGCGATGGAACAAGATTTTGAAAATTGACCTTGACTATGACCTTGACTTCACCTTGACTCTGACTTCGACTTTTTTTTTTATCAAGACTTTTTATTAATTTTTTGTTCGAAATAAAGAATTGTGAAAATATTTTTCCTAACAAATTTTTTTCTTTTCATTAATTTTCTTTGAAAAAAAATTGTAAAAATATTACGCGCCACTTTTTTTTTGTTTCTTCTGAAAAAAAAATGTTAATGTATTTTTCCCGCAAATTTTTTTTGTTTAAAAAAAAATAATAAAATTATTCTTCCGCCAATTTTTTTTATATATTTTATCATTGTCAAAATATTTTTGCCACCATTTTTTTTTATTGTCTTTCTTTGTTGGAAAAAAAAGCATGAAATTATTCTTCCCACCAACACTTTTTCTTTAATTTTTTTGGACTTCTATTAACGAAGATTTTGGGGAATGTACGAGGTTTTTGAAAATTGACTTCGACCATGACTTTGACCTTGACTGTGACTTTGACCTTGAACTTGACTTTGATCTTGATCTTGATCTTGACCTTGACTTTGACTTTGATTTTGACCTTGATTCGACCAAGTCATCAAGAAAATTGTGAAAATATTTTTCCTGACATATTTTTTTTTCAATTTTTTTGATTGATTTAAAGAAAAATTGAAAATATGTTTCCCGCCTTATTTTATTTTATTTTTTGTTGGAAAAAAAACATGATATTATTCTTCCCGCCAAAATTTTTTCTTTAATTTTTTTGGACTTTTCATTAACGAAGAATTTTGGGATAGTACGAGATTTTTGAAAATTGACCTTGACATTGACTTTGACCTTGACTTTGACCTTGACTTTAACCTTGACTGACCCTGGTAACATAAAAAAAATTCAAAAAAATTTGCGGGAAAAATATTTTCAGTTTGAAAAAATTTTGCGAGTTGTCGGCAATCGCCGAAGACATTTGTCAACGATATTTGCGATCGACATTTGCTGAAGACTTATGCCAACGCAATTTGTCGATATTCGATATTCACCGACGACATTCGCCGACGACGTTTGCTGACATTTGCCAAAGACTTGCCAACAATTTTTGTTTTATTTTTTTTTAATTGCATTAAAAAAATTTAAAAAATTGGTGGGGAAAATATTTCAATGAAAACAATTGAAAAAAAAACTTGTCTGAATAAATATATTCAATCAAAAATTAATTAAAAAATTTGGCAGGAAAAATACTGTTACAATTTTTTTTCAATTAGAAAAAAAAATTTCCTTCATTTTTATTTTATATTGAATTATAAAAAAATTCTTGTTTCATCCCAAATTTATTCGTCGGGAGATCTGGGAAAATAAAAAAAATTGACGGGAAGAATATTTTCACGGATTACTTGACTTGACAAGGTCGATTCGAAGTCAAAGTCAATTTTAATAATAATAATAATACTTATAATAATAGATTTTAGTGATAGGAAAAAAACATATACAGAAAAGAAAACAATTTAGATTATCATCCTATCAAATGGCAGGATTCAATTTCTGACTGTGCTTCGAAAAACACAGCCAGAACTTGCTCTTCCATCCAACCAGATCTTCCATCCAACCAGATCTTCCATCCAACCAGATCAATTTTTTTTATTTTTCAATGTTTGACGACAATCGCCGACGACAATCGCCGGCGACATCTGTCGGCGACAATCGCCGGTGATATTCGCCGACGACATTCGCCGACGACGTTTGACTTTGAATTTGACTTGACCTTGACTTTGAATTTTTTTTTCATCAAAACTTATGGGCAACATTGAAAACATTAAAAAAATTTGGCGCGAAAAATATTTTCAATTTATTCTTGAACAATGAAAAAAATTGAAAAAAAATTGTCTGGAAAAATATTTTCACATTTTTTTTCAATCAAAAAAATTAAACAGAAATTTGACAGAAAAAATATTTTCACATTTTTTTTTCAATTAGAAAAAAAATTGGCGAGAAATATATTCCCTTCATTTTCAATTTAAATTGAATTATAAAAAAATTATTGTTTCATCCCAAAATTATTAGTCATCGAGATCTGAAAAAAAAAATTGACGAGAAGAATATTTTCACAGATTCCTTGACATGACAAGGTCAATTCGAAGTCAATGTCATAGTCAATTTTCAAACTTTGTTTATTTTTTAATGTTTGACGACAATCATCGACGGCAATCGCCGACGACGTTTGCTGACATTTGCCAAAGCCGACGATTTTTTTTTATTCCTTCCGCAATTTTTTTTTAATTGTTTGAAAAAAAATTATGAATTATTTTTCCCTCCAATTTTTATTTTTATGGACCTTGACCTTGACTTGACCTTGACTTTGACCCTTTTTTTTACCAAAACCTTTTGACAAGGTTAAAAAATGAAAATTTTGTCGTGGAAAATATTTTTACATTTTTTTTCAATCGAAAAAATTTGAAAAAATTTAGCAGGAAAAATATTTTCACAATTTTTTTTCAAACATTTAAAAGTAAAACATTTTGGCGGGAAAAATATTTTCAATTTTTTTTCAACAATCAAAAAAATTGAAACAATATTTTCACAATTTTCTTTTCAAACATAAAAAAAATCGGGAAAAAAGTTTAAAATTTTTCTTTTATCAAAAAAAAAATAAATTGGCGGGAAAATATTTTCACAATTTTTTTTATTAAAAAATCCAAAAAAAAATGGCGGATAAAATATTTTTACTATTTTTTTTAATAAGAAAAATGTTTTTGAACCTTTTATTGATACGAAAAATTTTGGGATGGAACGAGATTTTTGAACAACAGTTCATTTTCCAGAAGTATCAAAACAATTATACGAAGTCGTTGCCTCCTTTTATAGTTTTATGTAATTTAAATTCGATTATTCAGCCAGCAGATAAGCAACCTTTCTGACATCATCAATCGTTGGAGGAAAACCTTTTATTTGCACGAGTTTAATGTGATTTGTAAGTTGATCTCATTTTTGTCATCAATATTTTTTAAACGCATTTCTAAGGTTTTCCTTAGGATTAGGCATCGCTAACGCTTTTCTTTGGTATTTATTTGGCATCTGAAATTTACACAAACATGAAATTTAATATTCTAATCTAAAAATTACTAAAATATCGCTAATATATCAATACTATTGCCATGGCTTCCCAAACTTCGACAAACATGCGAAGAAAACAGAGGAATAGAAGAGAAGTAGTTTTGAAGGGTATCAGGAAGAGGATTTGGTTTGACTGGGTCGTTGACATATTGTTTAGATACAATTTTCAGTTCTCGTTTCACATAATAGTAAGCTGTTATGATAATGAATCTGGATCAATCATTGGCAGTTTCTATTCGAAATATCCATAATAAAAACAATATTTACAGGCCCGCAGACATTCCTGAAATCTTGTGGTTCGAAGAAGAGACTGATTTGATACGCAGTTGCGCAGCCTTATCCTCAGCTGTAGGTCTTCAAAAAAGCTTCAGTACTAGCGATATTAGCCAGCTACCTTCTCCTGAAGATGGACATTGTGTGACCGGCCTTCGAAACGCAGTGTCAGACCTAGCGTTGAATTCATTGCAGAGATCTGGGTTCCTGCTAGAGAATGCACGATTGGACCAAACGTCAAGGTTAGTATATACTTTGCTCCTTGACGAAAATCATCGATGAGTGTCGACGAAACATTTTTTAGATATTGTCCTATAATCAATTACAACACTGTATGAAGCAGTCAATACTGCTATCATTGGCTTATCGCCAAACACTTATCGATTGCTCCAATATTTTCATTCCTCCTGTGTTTCGTTCGACGTAACAACTACTTCATAGACCAGCGGTCACGTAAAAAAATGGCATACTGGAAGTATGGAAGTTCATTTCCTGAACTAAATGTACAAAATTTCAAAATTTGCTCGGTACCTCCAACGCTGCCATTTTGGTAAGATAGTTAAAAAAAAATCAATATTCTTGCAATTTCACTATTCAGAGGCCTCCTATGACAAAAATGTTATAATGAAACATTGAAGTGAAGACGACCCTGACTCCAGGCATCCCTTCCATCTCAAATCGACTTCGTGCCGTCAGTAGCATCGTTGATAGATACCAATAAGGTATTTTGGAAAGCACTTTCATCATCGAGAAACACTCCCATAGCCACCTCCTTTGTCTGTAGAGTTTTCTCCATCTCCCCACGAAGTAGTGGAGGCCATACTGCCGTGCTAAGTATAAAAGGCGTATCTGCAATTTTCATGTTTTCGAAAAATTCATGTTTTACTATTAGATTGGGGGCAACTTTTGCAAATATGACAGTTTTCATAAACTTGCAATACTAGCTAATTTTCATTTACGACATTGAATCCTAGTAGGATAGGAGTAAAATGATGCAGACAACCCAAAACTGACCTAAATTCAATACCAACAAATTTGTCAGATACGCCCTTTATGCTTAGCACGGCAGCATATCTCTCGAAGAGCCTGCTTGTGCGTATTGGAGGAAGTTTGACCTTAGTGCCCTCCGTTATAGGAATTTCAAGTAGTTTTTCCAATTTTTTTCAGTGAAAAATATTTCAGAATAGCCTCAGGGCGTAGCATCGAAATAATGGTCGTGGAAGTCAGCATGGTTAACGGTCAGGGATCTTTTTCTCACTCGCACAAGCTCTCAGGAGCTTCTGAGGGGTTTCTTTGGAAACCTGGGAGGTACGTTAAAAAAAAATTATGTGCTCATTCTTTGATACCACCATGATTATCAGTGCTGTTATACCTTATCGTCATTCCAAGTTTTCTGAACAATAGGTCTATGTTTCTCTGAAACACTGCCGGTATAATTAGATGTAGACTCGTAGGAGTTCTTCCATGACACCTCTTGCTGTCTTCGTGAATAAGCTCCGTTCTGTTTCCAGGTGGTGTTTTGAAAATGATTGCAGATATTTTTCTTCTTTCTGGAATATTCAGAGATACTCTCTACATCCTCATAGTTTTTCCTCCAACACTCTCTTATGGATTTACTAATGCTTAGAATGGGAATCATACCAACATCATTTAAGTTTTGCAATTCACATTATAAACCATCAGTAAGTCCACCTGGAGTTAACTACTGGAACCTTTCAAATTGACCGTACGCTTTTCTTGAATTGTTCTTAAAAGTGAGTGATGATTTGACGATTGTAATCACCCCAACTTGTCAACTTGCCTCTCAAAACAGAAACTTATGTATCTTTCTAACAGGGGACGTTCCTCGTCCTGCTTCTTGTCACTATGGGCAATTGCCATTGTAGGCAGAGGTGATCTTGTTCTGCAGTTATTCCGCATTCAGCTGAAATCCTTTGGGATAATGCAAGTAACCGTCCCAGTTTGTTTTTTTCGTTTGTCGTTGATCGTAACATTAACAGACAAATGCCTGTTCCAACAAAATCACTAGCACAAGTACAGTCCAGTACTTCTGGCCTTCAGCCAGTTTAAGGGGGTAAAATCAGTGCTACTAAAAATAAACTCAGGCGCTTAAAGGCTGAGCACTCTATCATGGTTAGATTTTGAATTGCTGGCCTCCAATCAGCAGGATGACTATCCGCTCAGAACTTTGAAAGTCAGTGTGGTGGAAAGGGAAAGGTTGGCATTCAGGCATTTTTAATGCTTGATGGTTCCTCCTTCAGAGCCTCAACCTTAGGGGGAGCATAGTGGTGTTGATATTTCCCATACCATAAAATATCCATTATACTGTAATGAAACTATAAACTGCCGTCTCTGGTCCAAAGTCCTGCATTTATACCTGCAGGTTGGCTAAAATCGGACTCAAAGGGACAGCACACAACGTAAGGGACTCAACCCCCACCGAAAGTGCATACCTTGCCGATCCCCCAACTGACAAAATTACCAGGAAATTCAGTTTTGAGAATTTTTTTCGAACGGAATTAAATACCAAGAGTGGATGGAGCATAGAATCCATTCGAGCAATGTGAAAGAATACCATAACATGGTACACGGACGGGTCCAAAACTCCCGACGGAACTGGAGCAGGAGTCTTTGGGCCTCGCACCAAATACTCCGAATCCATGGGCCAGTTCCACAGTATTTTTCAAGCGGAAATTCACGCCATAGAAAGGTGCATTCAATTCAACCTCGGCAGGAAATACCGGAACAATGAAATCGCAATCCTCTCCGATAGTTAGGCAGCCATCAAAGCGTTGAGCTCATATAACATCAACTTAAAGATGGTTTGGGAATGCCTAGACAAACTTAACGATCTAGGCAGGAACAACTAGGAGATCCTCCTCTGGGTGCCGGGGCACGTCGGAGTGGAGGGCAATGAACAAGCGATACCCTGGCACGAAAAGGGGCATCAATGCCACTGATCGGGCCAGAACCATTCTGCGGACTTGGAAAATCTTACTTTCAAGAAGAACTCAATAAGCTGAAGAACCGAAGAAACAATGAGAGCAACATACTGGCAAAGACTTCCAGGGCTAAGGCAGGCCAAAGATTTCCTCGGCAACTTCAACCGAGCAAGATCGAAGACACTGATTAACCTCAGCAAAACTAGTCTAACAATCACGGGATTTCTGACGGGGCACTGCAGACTCAAAGAACACCTAAGGAAGCTAGGCTTAGAGGAGGACAGTACCTGCAGATTCTGTGGGGAACATCCAGAAACACCACATCATATATTGATGGAGTGTTATGCTGTACATCACAAGAGATTGAATATACTGGGATCACACCAGCTGACTGTGGGAGAAATACTACGAATGGACCCCCTCAAAACCCTTAAATACCTCAAGGAATTGAGGCTTGAGGGGCTGCGTTGTTTTCGAGTCGGGCTCAATTACCCCAACAAGCGGCGGTTAGGTCCAGGCTCCATAATCATTACAATATCATGTATTATTCCGGAAGAGTTCAGCGACTCAGGTCAATTTTTACTGGAAAATGGCTGAAGAGGTGAGAACAGCAAGCTGGTCGTTTGTGAAATCCGAATCGAAATCGTTTCCATCGTGATATATAACAAAAGAACAAATTCCCGTTTTCATCATCAACTATACTATCACTTTCGGTAAATATTTTTGTGATTTTGCAGATCCTGCTCGACGTGGGTTGCAGTAGGTGATATAGCGTCAACTTCACAGTTGCCTTCGCCCCATGGGGGGCAATCGAGTACCAACACTCAACAACCAGCAAGTACGCCCCCTCCACCTGCGTTCACCGCAGCTGACTTGATTAGATCCGTCAACAAAAAGGTAAGTCGCAAATTGAACTGTTTCATAACACACTGCTCAACATACAGGGTGTTTTTGAATTCATGCAAAAAAATTACATGTTCTTTAATTATCACGGTGGTCCGAGATATGGAATGGTATTTTTATTAAATATTGTCGTGCACGAATTTATCCGGCTAGGAATCGAATAATTCTTTGTGAAATTTGGATTTGTTAAGTAATTAAAGAAATCAAAAGCTCCAGAATTCCCAATTTAGTAGTAAATATCCTATTATATTTACAGGTGCGTCAGAACTACATACGAAGAAGACTCCTAACGACATACAAAGCCTTAGAACGCCTCTCGCAGAGCGAATTCAACCTAGACAGATTGGAAGTCACACCATCCACTGCTACGGCAAGCCTCGGCTCGGAACCAGCTCCGAACAGCACGAACATTGCTCCGTCCCGACTGACTGTTCCAGGTTCGAGCCCTACTCCGAGCAAAAGTCCCACGACGTCGAGCAGCACAAACGCTGCCATGTTGAGGGTGGCGAAGCAGAGAGCTGGAACAAATTTGCCTTTGACCATTAGGGACGTAGAGAGAGAAAGAGGGAAGCCGCTGTCCAAATACGAGAGGAATATGATGATATTCAACTGGCTGCACACGCTGGATGACACTGCGTTCGTTGAGGGGATACAGTAGAAGAGCAGGATCTGGATTTTTTTCAGTTTTTTTTGGGCACTTTCTGAAGACGGTCGATAAATGTGCCACTGGAGCCTTTCGCTGCTTTAATTTTCAATTGGAAAGTCTCAACATTTGGCGTATATTTTCGATGTCTGATCAATTTTGAAAAACTTTCGCTCCGATCAAGTAACCCTAAATGAGTAACTTGCCACTCATGCACGCCTTGAACTCTATTTGTAAGGGACAACTTCTGAGAGAGAGGCCTATTATTATAGACAAAGATAACAATAGCATTTTCCCTCACTGACAGTGTAGTGCCTTGTTGACAGAAATATTGAGGTTCAATAAAAAAAGTAATAATGGAGACCCAATACAGAAAGGAAACCTGAAATTATGATAAAAGAAACTACACCTGATTCTGAGGAGAGCTGATGCTATTGATAGGTTTGTTTCATAAATCATTAATTTTACTCTTCCAATTCGGTTTCCCTTTCTCGATAATTTCACTCGCTATATGAAACTCGATTCTCCTACGATATGAGAACCAATAAAAACGGAGCTTCACTGATAGTATACAGTTCTTTCCTTTTGAGCCGGTAATACCACGTCGTCATGGGCAATCACGCATGCGAACAACAATGAAGGATATATCTTGCTAGCAAGGATGACATTATAAATGTCAGTCTGACAGCCTTTATTCATTGAACTAAAATGATCAAGTTTTCCTAACTTCGTTGGCTCTTGAAATTATCTCAGTAAATACAACTCGTGCTCACAATACTATCGTTAATTCTGTCAGAAATCTTAAACTCGATTACCTATCAAATGATATATTTTGATTTCCAGCTTCAAATGGTCTTTTACACATTTCACAATGCTTCACCATTGTTTAATAATAAAAGCTAACGACAGCTAAACACAAATTAACTCCGAATGTGCCCTTTATTCACCATAAAACACTCTTATAAGCCAAAAACCCAATCAAACACAAATGCAGCGTTGGCATACTGACCAGACTATATCGACGACGAATAATCTTCGTTCGGCGATGGAAATACTATCGTTTTTACATGCTCCCAACAAGCTGCAATTAAGGTTCCAATTGCCTTCTTATTGCTATATATTTCATTCATGACAGTATTTTTGGTTTTCGTTGCCCATGAATATACCCAACAGAAATCAAAATCTAGCTGACGTGCTTATTGTATCCTTAAAAAATTGAGACATGTCAACAATGTCATGACTTGAGGGATAATATTATGAAAAGATGTTACCTTCAGTAATATTCAGGTTGTGTTACTTGATCGAAGGGTTTTCGTTACTTACATGATGATTTTCAGGGTCTTCAGGCCGACTCTCATAACCAAATAGTCTCGACGTTTCTCCCACACGAGTGATTGACATTGTTACCTAACACTATGGACCAATCAGAGGTGAGAACGCTAACTCACAGATACTTATTGCGGCAAAGAATGTCAAATGTCAAACGTTCGACAGTGAATTAATTGAGTAGAGGTTGTGGATTTTCTTAAGAGCTTTAACTCATACCGTCGCAGAGAACAAATTTACGTTTCAGCAGTCGTCTACTGAACGTAGGCTGTTATAGGCTAGGCTATTATAGTGAAGTAGTTTCAATAATTTTGTGAGTTGTTGCCTGTAAGCGACGCACAGATATATTCAAGGTCATAGCTCTTAAGAAAATCCAGTACCTCTAGCTGCCAAAATACAATTTTTTTTCTTGGAAATGCCAATCACTCGTGTTAGCGAATCGTCGAGACTATCGCGTAATGATCGACGTCCTGAATATCCGGAGAATCGTCTTGAGAGACTGATTAGTTGAAATGTTCTAGCATGAATTAATTTGGTTAAAACTTAAAGAAATGCATTTTAAGCTTGTCTTGGAAACACTCCATAACTTTCGGAATTTTCAGTAAAATTGATAGATATACCAAAAATGTACAAAATGTTTGCAAAAGAACAACTTTTGAAACTATATTCCTTTAAAATTTACTTTAGTTTGATTTTTATTTGTTTGTTAGTGTTTTTGAACATGATGGTTGAAAAACGTATTTTCAAAATTGTCGTTATTTACCTACCAAAAACTTGTTAGATGAGCTCTCAAAATACGAAGCTATATATAGGGTATTCCATAAATGAGCACGGTTTTAGAACACCCTGTGTAGTCTACGTGACTCCAAATATGGCATATGTTTTGACACAAACCTTGGGTACTCGCATAAACAGATTCTCTGACTGATCTGAGTTTTTGAAGAATTTTCTCGTTGTCCATGGTTTTTGGTTAAATTCGATTTAAATTTGCATAACTTGGCAACATTACATCTGATCCCTGATAATTAAAATGATTTGGAAAGCCCACATGAAGCATATTATTTAAGTTGAAAAATATTCAGGGTTGTTCATTTAAAAATGAGCTGAATGTTGCATCCTGGATTTACGATACACCCTATAAATCGGTCAAGATATGGATGAGCCACCCTAATATACATTATACATTCAGTATATGATCAAAATGACCGACAAATGCATCTACTGGAATCAGAAAACAATAACAAGGAATATAATATCAATTTATCGGGAAAATAACGGCAATCACCTCTTCAAAATCAGTGTTTTGCATTTAGAGACAAATTTCTTGAATGCTGGAGTATTTATAAGCCGCATAAGGTCGTTATGGTCACTATTGATCATAAATGTAGGAGTAATCTAACTGTTCAAGAAAGAGAGTGACAAGCAAAGGGTCTCACGTACAAAACTCGACAACAAAACAATAATTAGCGTGGCACGTTGATGTGCGAAGTTGGTTTTTGGCGCGGACGGCTGATTGAAACTAGTAATGTTGATTGAAAGCGTTGCTTCACTCAAACACAAACTAATCGAGTTGACCGGTCAGAAGTTTCCACACATTTCGAGTGTATATGCTCAGTTGACTGAACACATTTTTGTTCAGATTGTATGCCGATTCTTTGAGATTCCTTCTATATCAATGTTCTTCTTGTGGATGCCTTCGGCTTCAGACCATTTTATGTTGTGCTGGTTGGTCCAGACAGGTTCGATGCATCTCTTCGTTGGGTATTTTTCTTGTGATTCCGATTCTGATATCTAATGGCCTTTTAGGTTCTTTGACATTCACAAAGACGGGATGAATGGAATTTTTGGAGTCCCTATTATCATTAGCAGGTTGTCTCGTTTTCATGAGGTGGCTGCGGATGGTGTTCCCAGACTGGAAACAGGTTCAGATATTATACCTGAACTTGATTTTTTTTCTGATAAATCTCTCACATAGGGAAGGCGCATTGTGGGCTGTGGTGGTTCACCTAGGTTTCTGGTGTTGGCTTTATTGCGGACCCAGTCGTTTCCTTCTTCTTTTTCACAATATCCATTTTATCAAAGATCTTTATAGATAAGGTTCAATTCAGTTGCAAGACTCTCACTGGTGTTGCACATGGTCAACAAGCGATCAGACAACTTTTCTCTTCGTGGAGCCATGGTTGATTGATTCGAAGTACACGTGTTGTCCTGTACGACTTGTAAACTGATGTTCGACACTTACCAACTGCCTTTTGAAACATCACACCTTGAAAAGGTGATACGCCCTGGGGTTTCTTCTCCATTGTGAAGTTTATAGACGCCCTGAAGTTGATCAGGTGGTGCCAAAAGGCATCCAATTCTTCTTCTCCATGGTTCCATATAATGAAGGTAACATCCAAGTATCTTAACCACATCTAAAGCTTCTTGTTTGCTCTCTCTATAGCGAGACCTTCGAACCATTCCACGTAGATGTGGTAATGAGGATTCCATTAGCGGTCCATCATCCTGATCGATAATTTTAATTTTATTCCGAAAGTAAGAGTTCTGAGACAGTATTCCAGAAGTTCCGGTAGGCTGTCTTGTTTTCGAGTTCTTTGTCCTCTTGTAGTTTTTTCTAGATAATCTTTAGTTGTCTCTTCAACGTAAGTATAGAGACTTTCCTCCTCGAAGCTGACGAATTGGTCTGGCGTAAAGATGATTTTTTTCCAGATTCTCAACGAAATGCCTGGAGTTCTTCACCATGTGGAGGTTGAATAACTAGCATTAGAACCTAGATTGTTCGTGGCCGAGTTCCTGGAGCTGGTCATCGGTCTCAAGCCAACCGAACATAGAAATTCGAAATATATGGAAACCCCTAATCGGTCAACTGGATGAGTTGAATTTCCAGTAAAGCAACGCTATTTATCATCATTACAAGCGTCGGTCATCCGTTCTCCCAAAAAAAAACAACTGCGTGCCAACGTGCCACGCTAACGATTATTTTGTTGTCGAGTTTCGTACCTTGCTCTTCACTCTCTGACCTGAGTAGGTGAATTAATTGTACGTTCGTAATCATAAAGAGACCGTAATGACCATATACGGCCCATAGATACAGGAGTATTCAAGAAATTCGTCACACTTACTTGAGAACGGTTGTAGATACGAACAATCGAAACGTCGTGGCTAAACTGCAGGAAACTTAATTCTCTCTTCTTTTGGAAATTCAAGTTCGCTTGAACCGAAACATTGTCGACCAATTTCAAACTAACATTCCAAAATGATATCAAGTTACGAAAAAATGGGGAAAATTCATCAGTGAGACATATGATTAGTGTATGAATATTCGCCAATTCAATGACGACGAGCACTTTTTGGTAGAGAGGAAATGATGTTTACAAATGTTCACTACTGTCTCACACTCTATACGAGGACTCATTTTTCAGTTACATAATGAGTTTGATAATTTTTGGGGAATATAGGAATTCCAAAAAAAAACTCAAAAAGCTTCCATGATACTTTACATTGACTATACGTTTAAAATTTCATTGCCTCTAGGTTATACGTGTTCTATGTGAAGAAAAAAGTGTATATTTATAAGTAATATTTGAACTTTCGCATGTTTGAGACTTTATTATGTAACTGTGGATCATATCAAATAAAGAGGATTTTTGTTTAATAGTTTACTCGTACACTTTCCCAATCCTAACAGAAGCATTTACCCAAGGATTCTCAAGATGAAAACGATTTTATCCGTACAAAAGAAAACTGAAAATCTTTCTCGTTGAAGAAAGTTCCTATAATACAAAGGAATATATTCCTTGATAGAAAAAAGAGGATATGACAATGGTCGAATGGTCGAATGAGCTTTATTTCATTTGAATGTTCCTGGTAATGTTGTATACGAATGACTTGTCGTTACTATTGTGATCTTGAACATGAATAAACTATATATTTATCTATTTTTATAATGAAATGAATAAAATCGACAAGTCGAAATACCCTTTTCCCTCCACACGTTTCCACCAAGTGGAAAAATCAGGTGAATATCTTCACTGGCTAATACCAAGACGGACATTGAACTACATCTGATAGATATTTGTGCAACGTTCTTCCTAGATGCTTTCCCCCGAAGCCCGTCTGTCAGTCAAACGAGAACCGAACGTATAACATATTAGGCTTCCTGGGCGAAACTCCACTGTATTTTCTTCCCATTGTTCTCTGCTCGGTAAAGAGCAAACTTTCTATTCCATCGCAGTCTGTCTTGTGCGTTTTCCTATCATTGCTGCTTCCTTAACCCAGACTCTTGGTCTTACGACTGCCGTGTACAACCAGCGCATAATCTCTAGGTTGGTTCCTCAATTGCGTCCTACAATTCTCCTCAGTTGTCATAGAATTGCTTCCGACTTCTAAATCATATCTACCTGCGGCATCCATGAAAGTTTGGAGTCTAGAACCACCCCCATGTATTTGAACTGTTGAACTAAATCTAGCTCTTGGCCAAACATGGCGGGTGGCCTAAACCCGCCTTTCTTCCTTCGTTTGGTGAACAGGATAATTTCTGCTTTTGGCGGATTAACTGAGAGTCCTGCTTCACCGCACTATCTTTCAATTATTCTACAAGCGGCCTGCATACGGTCGTAGACGATGAATCGTCTACTAACTAGGACAACTCAATCGTCCGCGTACCCTTGTACCTCAAAGCCTTCATCAATGAGGCAGCTTTCCTGAGGGCAGCCCTCCCCCACCTCGGCTTCCAGTCTGAGGTCCCTCCTGGTTACCTCAACTTTTCTCCTTGTTAGTGACATTAGGGCTGCATGTACGGTCGCTGTCTTTGCTCTTTGCCTTGTCATAAACCTAACGTTACCTCGTTGAAGTTCTTTGAACCATTCGCACTACAGTGTGGAGGGCCGATTCTGTCGACGTTCCCCTTCTGTAAGCATGTTGGTTTCTGTGAAAGGGGCTCATCCTCAGGGGCCCCTCCAACAGAAACCTGTCCACATCTCTTCCAGCGTTTTAAGCGGAAACGATGTTAGGCTGATGGGCCTGAAGGATTTTTCTCCGCTTTGAGAATAAATACTACTCATACTGATTTCCACACCTTTGGAACATACCATAGCGCTATGCTGACCCGGAATATCTTCCCATCAAAATTGGGGTGGGAAATTACAGGCACATTTAAAGCATTGCCGGGAAAATTCCGTCAGGTCTTGCTTCCTTATATGGGCTCAATTCTCTTACTGCCCAAGCTATGGCTTCGTGAATAACGACCCGTTCCGCCAGTTGCCAATGCCCTTGAGGACATGCTGTGTTGCCAATGCCCTTGGGGACCTGCTGTGTTGCCAATGCCCTTGGGGACATGCTGTGTTGCCAAAGCCTGTTGGTCGTCACCAAGAAGTGTACCTCCAGCAAATGTCTGAGCGAATCTTCGGAGGATGTTGTCCATGTTCCATCTGGTTTCATCAAGATTTCTCGTGAGTCTGGCGGTTTCCTTCAGTAAATTAATTTATCCGCAGTAGAACCTCCAGCAGGCTCTTTTACTTTTCCTCAGCTCCTTTGTGAATCCCCTCCTTGCGGTTTTGTAGTTTTCCTACTCTTCCTTGTTGCCCTTCTTGATGGCTTTATTATGGGTTCTTCTAGTCACTTTTCTCGAGCTATTCAGCGACTGGTACCACTAGCGAAATAGGCGCTTTGGGTGGGGCCACTCTCAAGGCACATGCCTCTTCGAATGCCTCTTGGTCATTGTATTTCCTAATTTCTCTACTTATTGATCGAATTGTTCCTCCGATAAAACATCTGCCTAATCCCCCGTGAGCCCTGAGAGACCTTCCAGGAAGGTGCCTCAGTTGGTTGCTCTAGGGTTTCGGCGTTGGGGAACGTGCTCTGGTTTGGCGAACACGTTAAACATCATTCGGTGATATGTGTAGGGGATAAATACAAAAATATATATACGAACGAATCTTATAGTCTTTATTTGTTCCAAACAGTTCCGTCCAGTCATTTACAACTTGGCAATAATTGGCTACAGAATAAATAGGTTGTTAATATAGAATATATCCTTAGAACACTGTCATAGGAGCCTTCAACACTATCACAATGAATACTCGAATTTAAATTTAGCAAGCCTTAGGTATTTTTCCAACAACCCCTGAAGAAAGCGCACATAACAAATAAAGAAAATATGCGCGAAAACAAATGCTAACACACGCGTTACATTATATTCTTTCGTGTGTGTTAGAAAATCGACAAAAAGCATGTAGATGAAAGGCATCTAATACCATTTCGATTAATTGGCTGACACGTTATATCGATTCAAATATGTCGGCCCTACGTCAAATAATTCATGACTGTTATCGATAATATAGTTTTGAGTTTGTTATCTGAAAGTTGAATAATTATTATTCCTTTTTTTTGTCACCCTGGGTTGTGGGAAAAATTGTGTGCATAACTCCCCTGAAAGAACACTACAGTACTTCCCCTGCTCGTTATGTAATATACTAGTATTTCACTAATGTTATGGTAACATATCAATACCCGTATGAAATGAAAAACGTAAGCTCAGGCTCCCACAACTGTTCGACATTATCTCAAAAAAATCAACTAAGTAAAACTGATATGGAAAATATCACACCACGCACATCTGCACCCGTTAATACTAACATTACAATAAAATCATCCAATATAAAAACCTAAGAATTAACAGATCAAAAGTTGAAACAATTTAGACATTTCGTATCCATCCTACTTTTAGAACGCAGATCATACTTGATACATAGTACCTAGAAGTAAAAGCTGCCAAAATATCTCATACCTAAATAATGGTTTACAGGTTCGGTTGTTACCGACATAGTGAGAGTCGGGCCACGAGATATCAACCTGGAAGAATGAGGCCAGGGGTGTGGAATATGTAATTTTTCATGTGATGAGGTACGGTACTGAACATTTACAGAATGATCGAAAGCAGTATAAGAATGGAGAGAATAAATCACCAGATGAACAGGCGGAAGGTAAAATGCCGAAAGACGGTGCCAATGGTAGAAGATGACTTTGGAAGAATTAAAGAAATAAATTAATCCCTCGACAACCGCTGAAGATAGGTAAAGGGAAGTGATATAAAAAAATTATTTAAAAGCAGTAAAGAAACAAAATATGCAATTATATTCAAGATGTTTTATTTAAGATACCATAGTTGTTACTACTTTTTTATGAAATTCTCGATCGATGGAACAGGAGTGATTACCCAAGAAATCAGGGCCCTAGGTTCCAAACAAATCCACTGGATATATGTGATGGTTGTTAGACCAATGATCACATACTGTGCCATTACTAGACCTAGCTCATCTCCACATCTTCCTAGAGAGAGGCTAGATGGACAGCCTACAGAGTAATGCATATTGCCAATTACATATACAAAGCGTAGCAGACTCCTGACTGACACTGAAAGTCACAACATTCTGGGAATGATCTCTGACCGTAAATTTTGACCTGCCTTATACCGTTTTAATTCCAACATACAGAAATATCAATCTGTCGAGGATTATATGCGACAGTATTCCAAGCAGAAATTCACGCCATCGATCTATGTTTAGAGAGACTGGAAGAAACCAACCTCGCACAAATATCAATCAAAATTTTCTCAGACAGTCAAGCGGCTTTGAGAACACTTGGCTTGTATCGATCAACGTCTAAGCTGGTTTCAAACTGTCAGAAAAGACTCTCCTTGCTAGGAAGATTCAACAGTCTGTCTCTGGTCTGGATTCCTGGCCAAGCCGGTATGGAGGGCAATGAAATCGCGAACCTTTTTGCAAGAGAAGACCGGAACCTACCATTAGCATTTCACCAAGTTCTGCCAAATATATAATGAATACTTGGAGAGCATGGAAAGTAATAAACTTCTGCCAATACATATTAGGATTGACTCATTCCAAGGCGTTCATACATTCCTGAAAGAATTTGATCAAAACACTGTCCAGCAGGGATGACCTGCGATGTCTAACAGGCCTTCTCACTGGCCTCTGTCATTTGAATCACATGACAAGACTAAAACTGTCAGAGGACCCGACATGTTGTCTCTGTCTTGAAGATAATGAAACAGCAAAGCACATACTTTGTGATTGCCCCGCCGTGGATTGAATCAGGTTTTCGATGTTTGGCAGAGTTTTCCTCTCTCCATCGGACTTGAAAGCTCATACACCAAATACTATTTGGCTTCGTCAAGAAGCTGGGTTTATTGGGTGAAATATGAATTGATATGATCCACAATAGACTCTTACGGGTCGGAGTGGAGGGCCGAGCAGACCTGTTCATTTTAAATCTAACTTAACCTAACCTTTCCCAAGAAACTAAATTATCAAAATAATTCTATATACCGTTATCTATAAATATTGCAAATTGTTTTACAACATTGATGCCTTCTGGCGGCCCTTTACCTTTCGCCTATTTATTTGGCGATTTTTCACCTGATTATTTAAACAGTCTTCGATAATTCTTTAAATTTTCAGTACTGAACCTTATCAATTTGTTCAAAAGAAAAAATTATATATTTCACCCCCTTCTCTTGAAATATTCTTCCTATAACATTTGAACCGTGGCTGATGAACTCAAAGTCAGATTACGGTGGCAAGCAATATCCAGAAGGCATTCGACGATGGGTTTTGTTCCGAAAATGCTGAGAGCAGGCATGCCTAGGCATATGGTCAGACTTCTGGACTCCTACCTGTTTGGTAGGGCTTTCAAGTTCAGAATCAATAGTACTATATAGCTCGGCAATGAGGTTGCCGAAGCGGGTGTGCCGCAGGAATCTTACCTGTCACAATTTTCTGAACGCACGACTTTCCGCGGACAAGAAAAATACCGCTGCTGCCCGGTTGGCAACGCACCTGGATGGGCAGGTCGTGCCATACCTGGCGAGTAACAAAATAGTGGTAAATCCGGAAAAAACAGAGCTCATAAACAAACTTCACTAAGAAAAAACGTAGCAACCTAGAGATTACGGAGGGACTCCGGATCGAGGAGGCAGAGACTGTACGATACCTGGGGGTACAATTGGACAGGGGATTGACGTTTGTTCAACACGTCAGCTTGGCAATCCAACGAGCTAAAGTAGAACGAACATACCCGTTGATACGAAGAGTACTTCTTATCATCACGGATTGTGAAAAGTACATTCAGTTAGCTGCACTGCAAGCGCTGGCCAATGTCGACACGATCACAGAATATATAAAAAATATCGCTGATAGATTCTACAGACAACATATTCTTGGAAGCCCTCTGACCAGGGACATTACCAGGATCAGAAGCTAGCATAATGCCCCGAAAAAGCACCAAAGGCTTCCATACTAGGCGCTGGACCTGTTCCATGAGAGATTAGAAGATGACTAGTAAATGAAGTGTAATGTTCAAACCGGTTTCTTCAGGGTTCTTCTGGGATTTGAGCAGATGATTCTATCTATGTAATACCAGTGAACTGCTGCTAGACAATAGCCCACTTAACACCCCTGCATTTCTTGGAGGAGGCAGGGAAATAGCGAAGCTGAGACCAAACCAGTTGTTGCATATGGGTCGCATAACAACGTGGGATCTGTCTTCATACAGACGTGGGTCGACTTTGCCCCCCCCTGGAAACAAGATCGGGAACAACGCCTCTCAACCTGAAACCGGTTCAAACCCGAATCTACCCCCATCCTGTGGTTGGAGCGAACTGTTTCAATATGTCTTTCATTTATTTAAATGTCCGTAAAAGTGCTATATTTTTTTATCAATATTGATAAAGTTTTTGGATTTTAGAACTGGAGAGAGCACTGACCTAAAATTTTTGTTTTATGAGTAATAGTTCCAAAGTTGTACTCGACGACTCCAATGCATAAATGTATACCTTCTTACCTTGAGGATATTTTTAGATTAATTTCTATTGCGAAGTATGGAAGAGAATATTCATTCTATATCAAGTTATCTGTTTTGATCTTTCATCAAAAAAGGCGACCTGACCTAGGTCTTTTAGAACCTGAATATACCGAGATCTATTCATACATTGAATTTGGAATGCAGACATTTTTAAGGTATCACTGAATAGAGCATTTCATCGACACATGGATGTAGAAAAAGTTAAAACATTATGAGATCAAAATGAGATTACTGAGGAAGATACGAAATGTCCGAGTTTACATGAATTTTTTCTTGGCTACGAATAAATAGTTGGAAAACATTCGCAAACATCATATCTTCTCAATGTACTCATGGCGGGGCTCATAGGGTTTTCTTCTTGATCGCCTTTTTAACCCGTGGCAAAGTAGCACTTTCCTAAAAAATAGAACAATTTCAAGAAAACATGGAATAATTCATGAATGTACATAAATGGGTCAGTCAGAACTTTCCAGATACAATTTCGGCTGCTCATAGGTTCGTGAAAGCTTTTTTGGGAGAATGTCGACAATCAAAGCATTTCTGTGTTCATTGTTAATTTTGAAAAAAAATGGCATTCGATATAATAGCCTCTTTGCTGTAGAATGTAATATGAACTGACATTAAAACCGAATCCTGATGTTTCTTGACAGAATCTTTAAAAATAATTACTTTTTTAGGAAGGGGTAGGACAGATGTGCAATTTTATTTCTCAATTTCGAGTATTGATCTATCAATTATCATGAAAAAAATGTCCGAAGCTTTCACTGACCTATTCCATTATTTCGTTATTTCGTTTTCATAAAGCTATGTAGTGAAAATGGACTGAAATATCGGCTAACCATAATTGAGCAGGGAACAATATATAGTAAATGATATAATTTTCTATGTTTCTAACAAATTTCAAGATATCTCTTTGGTTGGTAATTGAAAATTACTGAAAGGAATCGCATACCCCACTTCGCTTCATTCTTTGGATCTTCGTAGTTTATTTTCTAAGAATGGAGCTTGTGAAAACATGTCTCATCGAGTCAATGACGTCCCTAATATTTTGTTAAACATCTGTTTCAGCGACGAATATTGATTTTTTCTGAATGGTAATGTTAACAGACGAAATTATCGCTACTGAAGTGACAAGAACCCGCATAGTTTTTGAGGAAGACATACAAAACAACCACAACAAAATAATGTTTGGGCTGGTATTCTTGAAAATGCCATTACTGGTCCTTTATTTCTTGAAGAAAACTTGACTGGCAATCTGTACCTAGATATGCTTAAAGAGACTACCGATCCTCCTTTTAAGCTAAACAGTCTAATTGTTGTAGAAGGAGCTGTTATTTCACATTTCAAGCAGGACGGTCCTCATTATTTTCTTTCCGCCCGACGGTAGTTGAACGAAAGATTACCGGGTAGATGGACTTGCAGAAGGGGAGCAACTGATTGGCCTCCCAGATCACCGGATTTAACTCCCTTAGATTTCTTTCTTTGATGACATCTTAAATCCCTTGTTCATAAAAAACAACCTGTTGATATTGATGAACGTAAGCTAATAAGCGTGGTGTATATAGTCCTCCTCGACCATCAGAGTAGTGCAATTTTCGTCAGAGTTTCCGGCTCCTTACGAAACGAACATTGCCCAAAAAGAGGAGGAAAAAAGGACAGAATATCGGAACTTACTCAATGAACTCCGTAGGATTTACCTAAACCATTCTGTGGTTCTGATCATAGGGGTACTTGGTGAGATGATGGTCAAGCTGCTCTCGAATCTGAAAATTATACCAGCTTGCCATAATGTGGCAGAAATCTTAGCCAGAAGAATGTAGGCCGTAATCCTTGATTCACTCCGCCTACTCAGAGCACATGATTTCTGGACCCACTTATCACGTACCCCACAGACGTGGGGAGTGTTTACTGGGGTTAATGACACACTAGCGCGCCCTTCAGATGTATCAAGGCTCCAGAGACAGAGGGAAATTCCTAACGAAAAAAATATATATACTCCCTCACAAACACTCGGAGTGTACCAAAAGGAATAGCATAGCTATTACTATTATTTTTCGTGGTGCTGATTGTTATTCATTTGAGGAAACAAATTATCTGTCCGATTCGAGCCAGAAGTTCCACAGCCAGATACCTTGACTTCTGAATTAACGGCCACCCAAAGGAGAATCAATACAATAATGCATCTCAGTGCAGGCAAGTTCTAATCACTTCTCTAGTTTACAGCGCTATTTTTTTGGAAACTTCTCTTCACAAAATAATAAGTTAGGGTACTATTGGAAAGAGAATTGAACGCCCTTTGAAATAATGTGCCACTTGACCCACCTTTCCATTGGAGTTTCTAAGGGTAACTTACATTTACCCTTTCTAGGGGATCGAACCAAGAGGGCTGAAGGTATGCATTACAAATGCCCCTCTTGAAAATAAAATTGACCAGTCTTTTCGATTTTTCATATTATTTACTGAAAGGGAGATATTAACGGATTTACAAACGAGAAATATTACTTTCAATTGTATATCAGCTACTGATTGAATGTGCTATTATGCATATATGCAAAGGATTCTGAATAAACATTCTATCATCATTATTTGTATCACTGCAACGAAGAAGGAAGGATAAAACTTTATAGAACTGAATAAACAACTGAAACGAAACAAGGTACAACATGACCTCTCATTCCATTCAAAAAAATTTGTAGGAAGTTGAGATTTCTTTGTTTAAAGATATCAATTTGCGAACAAAAATTGCCCTTTCCAAAAAGGTATCTTGAAATTTGTTGATATCATGAAGAATGAATCCATTCGCACATTTGGACCATTGCATATTCTCAGTTACCGATTTCCATCGACACTACAACAAAAAATGCCTTCATAAAGTTTCTACCACAAAAAGTTTCAAAGCCTGCAATCAAAATTAGAAAAAATGTTAGTCAATCCGACAGCACACAACCAAATCAATACTTTCTTCATCTCTCAAAAAAATCATGCCTGGTTCTCAGTCCATATCTTCAATATGTCCTCTCACAACTTTCAGCCTCCTGTTCGCCAAGGGGGAATCGGTCAAGTTTCTCGAAATAAGCTGGCAACCATTAGCATCATGCAAAGAAAATTTTCCATGGACCTGCAGCAGATTGTTATCGCTTTTGGATTGCAGTTTGGAATCAGACAAAGCACGCTCATCTCGGCCCAAATAACTATGCCAAGAGGATCTCTTTTCAGCCGCCTTCTGTACCGTCAATTCGTCTTTATTCCAAAATCCAATCTTCTTCGGAAACTTGATAAACTTTGAGAAAGAGTGCTTGCTTCTAGTAGAATTGAAAGAAGAAGAAGAAACAGAAGATGGTGACCGATTCACAGCGGCGCGTCGCTTAGATTTTGGCGAGCTTACGAAAATTTCCTTACAGAGAGACTCTGCCGAACCAAAAGTTTTCACGACGCCTGGTTTCAGTACCAGAGTTGCCTTGATGGCAGGTGGAGAATCGACTACTGCTGGTGGTCGTGGAGCGGCTTTCTTGTTATATTTGCCACCTCTAACTTCAGCGACCCCTGCTGGAATATCTACGGTTGAGGGGAACGTTGACACTGCGTTGATTGTACTTTGGGCCTCAGTTGTTGGAGGCTCCTTCCTTCCGTCATCTTCACCATCCAAAACGTCTCTAGGTGGTGGACTTTTATTGTTTTCTTCGCCAGTTGTACTCGTTTCGACTATTTTATCGGAGCTGGTATCATTCTTCGTTTCTATCAAGTTTTGCACGAAATTAGAAAACGTGTTGACAGTTTCAGATATCTCCAACAGACTTGTATTTGGTTCAAGATTCAGTATCGTAATCTCATCTGTTTTTCCACTTGAAGGTACGGCTTTTTTTGTTAAATTACATTTTATCGCAGCTATGTTGACCTGATTCTCGTCGCATGCAGTTATATACAGTTTTCTATCAATAGTACTGTTAACATTATTCAGTTCTTCACCTAAATCATCATGCATAGAGTCTAATGAATCCAAAAACTCGCTCTCACTTGAAGATTCGGCTTGGTCTTGTAGAAGTCGTTCTAATTCTTTTGCCTTGTCGTTATGGAATATTATATTGGTTTCGTATACTTCGTTGTCATCGCTTTCCTTAAATAATTGGTAAAAATAGATGAAGAAAGAAGTATGGACAATGGCAGTTGATTACTCATGATCATACTCAAATAACAAAATGAACAATGACAACAAATTATAGAATTTCATCAATTAATAATACATTGGCGTCAGGCCCTTATGGAGAATGGGCACCAATCACTCATTTCGATTCCTAATTAGAAATGAACAAATCATACTCGACGTTTTTGGCTAGTTTTTGCACTCTCATATAAAGACCGAAACATAGATGCATACAAATCTTATAAAAAATTGATCATGAATAAAATTGGCTGACATTTATGAATTGCATCGTGCTCTTATAAAAAAGGCGACTCAAAATACATATAAGGGTGTTTCAAACGGCATCATACTAAATTATTCAATTATGTCCATAACTATGGAAAAATAATGGCAATAACTTTGCTTTAGACTACCCTAGACTTCGCTCATCAAAGAAGCAGCCGTACGGTGAAATCATGCGTTGAAAATTTTCTCAAGAAAGGACTTTCAAAATCGAAAATAATTGAGCATCATCGAGTAGAATATGGCCTTTGATAAGTTGATAGAGTACCCCAGGGCTCAATTATGAGCCCCACCATCATTGCCATCAAAAATATATTAAAAAATTTCCAGCTACACTGATGCTCTACACTGAAGATCTTGTTATGGGCTGCAAGACTAAAAACTTGCTAAAAAGAAAACTAACAACATACCCCCCCTTGAGTTAAATTTTGAAATTTAGGACAACATTATTTTTAAGTATGAATTGGACCAGAAACTAGACCGGAACGTTCATATATAAAAGATGTATCCCCTCATGTTGCCACAGGGGCTCAAAACAACAGAAAATAAATAAAACGATAAGGAATTTGTTTGAAACATGCAAAGTGTGTTCTGGTTCATACGTTCCTTTCTGTGTTCGTGTATTCCTCTATTCGTGTTAATGTGTTCATGTGTTCATTTGTTACTGTGTTCGTGTGCAGGTGTTACTATGATCGTGTGTTCCTCTGTTGGCGTGTTTGGGTTCCTTTGTTATTGTGTTTAGGTGTTCCTCTGTATGAATTTGTGTGTTCCTCTGTTCGTGTGTATTTGTTCTTGTGTTTCTGTGTTCGTGTATTCGTATGCTCCTGTGTTCCTCTGTTCGTGTGAATGTATTCGTGTTTTCTTGTGTTTCTCTGTTCGTATTCTCTTATAGCTTTCGATTCATATAGCTAGCCACGGATAGCCGCAGTTAGCTCAGATCCCCACTGCTAGCCACTACTATTTCCTTACTGTAGTTAGTTAATTTCTTGATATAAATCTGCCAATCTTTTCCAAACCAGGTACTATTGAAGAGAGTTGGTATTTCGGAGTTACGACCGATTTTGGGCTTTCACACCATTAACAGTAACAAATAAACCAAGTCTCAGTAAAAATTAGACCAAAGATATTTTTCATTATTCAATACTAAACATGAATTTTCACAAAATAAATAAATTATCAATCGACCAAGTGTATTTTTTGTTGCGTTGGTTTTGGTAAATGTAAGTGCAAGTGGACCAAGAAACCAAAAAAACTCTTTGATGTTCACAGAGCTTTATCAAATTTCATTGTTATTATTTATACTTTTGGACGGAAAATTATTTCTAGTTCGAATGCAAACAGAGACAAGTTTTCACTCCATATGTTTCAGTCAACAATGTTTCTCTGTAGCATTTCAAGTTTGAAAAATGCAATATTATATCAACACTTTCTCATAAAAGATCTGTCTAGGATTCTTCAATTTTCTGTAAAATAGTACAATCATCATCATTTTCACATTGACCACCAATTTCCTCAAGATTTGTATCAATACTATTCAATTTACTTCTGTAAAAGTACTTACATCGCTCACGCCAGCTTTTTTAGGAACAGTGGACCTGGTTACTCTAGTAGTGCGAGATCTGGTCAGAGAACCAGCTCGATGCAGCCCCTCCCTACCTACCAACTTGGGAACACCTCCAGCATACAGTCCCTCACTGCTGGAATATCCGGAAGAAATATCCTCAGCGGATTGTATCGAAGCTATCCGATCGGACCTTACGTCCACTTCGGAAAAGTAAATGGCCGAAGTAGAAGAAGATGATCGGTGAGGACTACGTCGACGCCTCACAAGACGAGGGTCGGTGATGACGACGTCATCAGTTTCGTCTTGGGCGACATCTTCGTGAGCAGTGTCGCTTAGATCGCTGAGGCTGTAGCTCCTTTTGAGTTGATTCACTATGCCGCCGCCTCCCTAAAACGACATTAATTTTCTCGTAAACAGATCACACTGCACCATCAATATTTTTTTTGTATTGCTCTCAAAAGTGATGAAAAATTCAACAAAGGATGTATTTCTCAGACACCACAGTACCACACATTCTAACTTAAATCCTAAATGCGCATTTCGATAACAATGTTATTCTCAAGAAGGGCGTTAATTTAAAGTTAATTAAGCACCCCGCACATTTAGTACGTAAAATGGCTTTCGGCTAATTTTGCTCAAAATTTGATATATTGTAGATCTTGGCATCCTCATTACGTAGTCCAATTTACAGATCGATCCTATGACCAGTTTTCGAGGTACAGGGTGTCAAAAATTCGATTTTTGCTATTTAGAGTATCATGCATCGATTTGATTTTTGTGCTCTAATTCGAAATTGAACTGTCTTAGAAATTAACATAATGTATCTCATACGTCCCTCCATACGAATGAAAAATAATATCTAACAAAGGGTGTTGCATTACAGCCTGACAAGACAATGTTCATAGAAGTAGATAAAAATCAATACCATAATCGTTTTGATTTTCACTCAATCCGTTAAAATTAGAAAACAAACGGCTAGAATTTGACAGTTTTTTTATAAAGTATGGGTCTTGATCAACTACATGAGGATTCATATGATTTCTTGTCCAACAGTATATAGTTTTCCAGATACAGGGTGACGTTATAAATGCTTTCAAATGCTACAGCTCATGAATAAAATTATATCATTACGAATTGTCCATAACTGTTACTAGGATATGAAAGTTAAACCGACTCATGAAATAATCCTTCCTAACACCCCCCCCCCCATTATAACCAACCCCCATCACCCCCTTGATTTGAAAAGACAGTGTTAGTGATAGGAAATCTCCGTGTGTAAATATAACGAAAAGTGATCTAACCTTGCGATATCTACTTCCTCCACCCGCTGAGAAGGAAACTAAAATGGACTCCAGTGAAGAGCCCTGATTATCGAATCAATCAGGTGAGCAAGCCACCAAAACTAACACGGGAACATTGGAAATACACGATACGGCCCCCACACAATTCTCCCTTCAAGCTCCACAAATAATGGGAAGTGTGGTGAAATCACTTTCTAGGAAGCGGTCCTGCAGAATTGTAATAATTTTCGAAACTAAAGATGCTAATAATTGTATATAGAATATAAAAACCATTGTTTTGCAGGATTTGTAAGTTCATTTATCTAATATATTTTTTCTACATTCATGCAAAAAGCAAAACTTTATTGAACTATATTCAGTGGAAAAAGAAGCTCTTTATTGCACTCATCTGTCATTCTACTTCAACGTGCTGTCATCATGAAAAACATAAACGTTCAAACCCACTACATATTTAGCAGATATTCTGTGATATTGGCCATACGTTTTAAACAGCTACATATTTTATATATTTTTTGTATTAATGTTAGCAGTCAGAGTTGAACAAACAATGCCTTCCCGAAAATAACTCTATAATCAAAACCTATCCGCTATGTTCTAAACCGTCTACCTGCATAGAGCAAACTGTACTATGTACTATGACCACACCTCGTGATAACATACGCGCTCATGGCTACTATGATTTTGATTTTTATAATGCAACTGTGGTTATATAAACGTCAGTCAAAATTTAATTCTGACAATTACAGAACTGAAAGTTTTAAAATGAGTAATATTAATGGAAAACTAGATGATGGTGATGAAATCGATAGTAATAACTATTTATTTAAATTGCGTATTTCATTTTCCTTCACCTAGTGCCGCACCTGAATAAATAATTTTTTGCTTTTTGCATGAAGTAGAAAAAATATTGTATGCAACTCGTGCAAAAAATGTTTATTGCGCTCGACGTGTTGTCCAACTCGGCCTCGTCGGACAATTTCACGTCGAGTGCAATAAACACTTACTTTTTGCACTTGTTGCATAAATAACTATTTTATAACTTACTACTCAGAGTATGAAAATACCTATACAGGTATATAAAATATTGATTGATGCGTTTTTCATTTCATTCACATACGCAGAGATGATCACAAAAATAATATTTAATTAATTGTTTGATGAGAAGGGAGAATAGATCAATTTTTATCAGCTATTCAATAAGATATTACAAAAGTAGAGATTTCAATTGAAAGTATTGGAATGCAGGGGGCTGTAAATCAAGGGGGTGATGGGGGTTGGCTATAATGGGGGGGGGTGATAGGAAGGATTATTTCATGAGTCAGTTTAACTTTCATATCCTAGTAACAGTTATGGACAATTCGTAATGATACTTTATGAAAAAATTGTCAAATTCTAGCCGTTTGTTTTCTAATTTTAACGGATTGAGTGAAAATCAAAACGATTATGGTATTGATTTTTATCTATTTCTATGAACATTGTCTTGTCAGGCTGTAATGCAACACCCTTTGTTAGATATTATTTTTCATTCGTATAGAGGGACGTATGAGCTAGAACTCAGATATATTAAGTTAATTTCTAAGACAGTTCAATTTCAAATTCAATTAGAGCACAAAAATTATATCGATGCTTAATACCCAAAATAGCGAAAATCGAATTTTTGACACCCTGTAGGTACCTTGAAAACTGGTCATAGGATCGATCTGTTAATTGAACTACGTAATGAGGATGCCTAGATCTACAATATATCAAAATTTGAGTAAAATTAGCCTGAAGCAATTTTACGTACTAAATGTGCGGGCTCCTTTATGTGATACTAAATTCCTCTGCCATTATTCATATTTCATAAATTGATATTGGTTGGAGTTCAATATCATGTATACAAGTCACGTTCGTACAGTTTCGTACACCTTGGCCAACTGTGATTCACATTACCGAATCCCTCAGTCAGCCCTACCTCTAGGTTTGACGTGGAAGAAAGGCCGAACGCCAATGGCGACCAACGTGTCTCAATACACTGGTTGTGAATCGTTGGCCTTAGTAAGTACGCACCTCTAAGAACACGTTCAGTAAGTACGCTGATAATCAGAATACTTACTGTTCAGTCTATTTTAGAGTTGGTTGACCGGATCGAAGAGTTACGTTCCGGCTGTAGTAGTGATCGGACACATATTTCGTCCAGTGACAGAGATGGCACAAAGATAGCGCCTACTATTTACTCCAATAACCAGGCTCGGTAGAGCGGATCCCTACATAGTGGGTGGGATCTGGACAAGTGATCCAATCGGAAGCAAGTTCCAAATAATACAGAGATAGAGAGAGACCGTTACAATAATTATTTTTTCTATCGACAAGGTACACAACCAGACAGTCTGCGTCTGACTGCATTACCAAATAACAGTTTCCACGACAAAGTGAGGTTAACTCAAATGGCACGGATCTGCTTTATGCGCATGCTCACTTGTTCCTTGGTAATTGTTAATTTGGGTGCATGAATGCAGCATTTTCCATACTTGCTAATTGATAATTGCTACTTGATAATTGTTAATTGGTGCTGCATGAATCCACACTAACAAATGCACAGTAAAGAACCATCTGAAGGCGAGTCTCCCAAAGTTTCACAGTTTTCGGACATTTTAGGTACCTAGTACTGATTCGAATACCTACTTGTTATTTTATCAAATGTGCCATAGTGCTATAGTGGCCATTAAAGTTTCGGATGTAAAAAAGTTTGATTTACAATGCGAAGCTGCTACAGGTCGTTCTGGTGTTTACTTGGACACATTTTTAAAATGAGTGCTTAATCACTTAGTGGAATTCAAAGCATTCCTTTTCTATAGAAAAAGTCAATCCTAAATTTCTATGATCCCTATTGCCCGTTAAAAATTTTGGGGTAATTCTTCCCCTCGCTTGGGGTTGAAAGTAGTGGAGTGTAAAATATCGGAAAAACGTGTAACCCTCAAATCAAAAATCGACGGATCTGAGGGTTATTCTAAAATGTTGAGGTTCCTGGAAGAGGCTGTTTCGTTTTCGGTTGGCCTGTATATAATTTGAACTTGAGAGTTATATATCTGAAACCATGAAATGTAATCAAAGGTATTGATAAAAGAGAAGTAATAACAAAAATCAATACTTACTCAGCGTAAAAATGCAAAAAGCCATGCAGTGCACATCTAGGCAGCTCTTCAACTATGATTAGGTTATCGGGACAAATCGGAAATAATGAAAAAATTACGGTTTGCATTGTTTTCTTTTTTCCTTATTGAGCAGTACTGGAAAGTTTAATGGTTAAGTCGACAATATTAGTAGCATTATTAATCAATGAAAAAGGAATGAGAGAAAATGAGAGCAACCCCTTTCAAAAATGAATCATCAGAATTATCAGATAAAAACAGTCCAATTTAACTGATTTTCTCTCCACTTCAAATTATTTAGATTGTCGGGTAGCAAGTAGAGTGAAATATAATAAAATGCAATGATTTTTTTTTCATTTAATATCATATTCATAAAAATCACATCCTAAAAACTATATGCTGATCACACCTAAATTGTACATAAAAGTCGAAAATACCTGTTTCAACTTCAACGTTAACCTATCCTAAAACCAGTGAATCAATTAAGAGTCATCCAAGGCAAGGGATGATTTTTTCAATTAAATACTAAAACTGGTTGGAAACATAGACAAACATTCCACAACATCAACACTCAATAAAAAACATTCGTATCTTAAAAACAATCACAAGACTTTATCAAAATGAGATAATGGCATCACTAAGTCACGTGACAAATAAATTGTAGTTGAAAAAATTATTCATGCATGATAGTATCCTTAAAATCATAACCAAAAATGGCAAATGTGATAAAATATAATTGGAAGACTAGAATCAGTTCAGATTATTTTAATGCCATTAGAAATCACAGCAATTTCTTTCTTTACGATTTCAGACCATGCGATGATATTGAATCTTTATTAGCACTGCTTTATTTATGGCATTTTACTCGGTAACTTTATATTTATTCCGTAATACAGTAATAATTGTGTGGTGAGGCCTATATTTGGATTAGGTAAAAAAATTGTTTACAATATATTTCTTGCAACGAATGATCTGGCTCCAGGTATAAATATATACCCTTTTTCATCACAAATATCAAATGATTCAAAGAAATCATCCAGCCAAATCATTCATTTGCTACCCAGCAACAAAATGTTCGCCAGTTTTCTCTTTATTGTAGGCACCCTAAATACTAAAGGCAATTCCCATCGATTTTAGTCGCTATACTCCAAATCAGTCTTAATTTCCTTAGTCTTTCTGGAACTTTTCCTGGTGCCCGCTGTCGCTTTAGATTTGCCGGCTTTTTTTGCGGGCACTTTTTCTTTAGAGCGCTTTATTTCCGATTTCACCGGCACGGGGCTATCCGACAAATCTTCCTCTTCGGAAAAGCTGCAGTCCATTAGATAATCGGCGGTTTTGGACCTTTTGATTCCAACATCTACTTTGTCTACAGTGTGTGCCGATAATTGGGGATCGGACTGGGAAGGGACTAATAGGGATGGAGGAAGCTGAGTAATTGACTAAAAGCGTGAAAAATAAAAAATGTTAATTGTATTAAATGCAAATTAAAGGTGTTGATGAAACAAAATATACTGATAATGTTTCTAGATATTGAAATTTCAGTAAGAATGGTTGTTTGTCTGACTGAATTATTACAAAAAAAAACTCGAAAATTATCGATTGTTTAAATCGAACCTCTTGGTTTGTGAAAGGCGTTAATCAAAATACTGTAATGAATGTTTCTTAACTGAATTCTGAGCCTAAAGGACGATAATCCTTGGATGATTTTAAGAAAAATTCTTCATATGATTGTCCGCAACCGCTTTATTTCCGATACACAGGGCGTTGAAATTTAACAAAAATATCAGTTTTTCCCCAATATTTCTAAAACCGCTTTGTATTTTTCTTTCAGTTCTAGTGTATGCATAGTTAGCATTAATATTAATTTTTACAGGATAAAGATTTTTTTATTGAAAATATCGATACACTACTGGTTTTTTGTCAAATGAATATTATTTTTATAATTGTCTTCTATATATCTTCTCATAAACATGGCCTCTTGACTTTGTTTCATCTGACGGACAGTTTTCGATTTAAAAAATAAAATGCCTTCATATTTGCTTGAAATTATGCGATTTTTTTTTAGTCCCAATGAATGCATTTTATTTTAAAAATAGAAAATTATCAGCCGGAGATGTTACAGGACAATTAAGTATATTAAATAATATTTGACTTTACTACTGACGTAGAAGAGTAATACTAATGAGCTCTTTGTATGCATACTGAAATTCGTTGAAATATCAGTTTATATAACGTGAATACAATCGTGCGCGATGCATTCGAACACTGCGCTTCAATTTTTAGTCCCAACTGACGGTCTTTCTACCATGCTCGTGACATCTGACGGTTGTTTTTGGGTGATACGGACTACAACCTATCTCCTGTATCAGTTGCAACGTGCATACTAAGAATTTAATTTTCAACTTTTCTAACAACTTCGTAGGCGTGACTGACTCGCAATTCCCCAACAGACTAAATACAGTACAGTGTTTAAATGTCGTTCTCAAAAAATTTCAGCATGCATACGATTACTTTGTTTTTCATCTGTTCTTGACAGGGCACGCAGCCTTCACCCACCGCTACTTGAGATTGAATACGTGCGTACTGTAACGTATTCCAAAGTGACAGTAGGTACAAAGTCAAAGTCAAAATATACTTTATCGTCGGAAGTTATAAAAAACTTATTGACAAAGCTTTATGGTTTTGGACTATTACATTTTCATGTACGAAGATTTACTGTGACTTTTTCGAGTTTTTTTTCCTTTTTTCTTTGATGCATTCAGCAATAAGTAAGTCATTCCCAATAATCAATGAATATTTTGGTTTCATTCAACGTGTAACAGGCAAAAATGAATAGCACACCAAAATTAAAGAACGGTAGAAAAATTACTCACCTTTATGGCCGTTTGCATGAGAGCCGTAACTCCTTTTGATCCAAGGTCCAAAACTTGTTTGTAGCTCTGTTCCTTGGCTTTGGTGATGTACTCATCGATTTCCTAAAAAACAAAAGAAAACAGTTTATAATTAGTCTCATGTTTTCAGTTTGATTACACTGGTTCACCGTGATATTTGCATGGCAATAGATACTTCATATATGGTTGAGTTTAACTCTACATTAAGTATCAGACTGAAAGTTATCTCTGCAAGTTGATGTTTTAACTGGTGTGAAAACAGTCACGGTTTTTTCAGCAACGCTGTTGATCCAGGCGCGACGACGATATGATTTTTTCCTGGGGGGTACTTAACCTCCTAGGGGGGATACTCAGTACCGGAAATCATTGAAAATTGGTGTTGGCACTAAGAATATGTAGTTGAGGGAGGGGTACTGTTTCTCAGTAGCCACCCTTTATCGACGCTGGTGTTTTGATGTTGCAACGCGCGGAGATTGGAATGGTTATGATATGAGATCGGTCATTTATCATTTCGGAAACAAGAAATTGTGAGTCGTCAGAGGGCTCCAGTCAAAGTTTATATTTTTGAAGTGTCCTTAAAAATGTAATTCGAGTTGGATCGCATTGTGTTGGGCCAAGAAACACTCGTTACTATCCAAATTACAAGTCGTCAGAGGGGGTTCAGTCAAACTTTATATTTCTGAAAGTACCTTCAAAAACTGAATTTGAGTAGGCACGCAGTTTGGTAGGTCACAAGACATTCGTTTTTGTCCAAATTACAACTTCGAGTAAATAATATCGATTGAACCCCTCTGACGACCCAACAATGACTTTTTTTGTTGTTTTAGCCTACTAAAATATGTGCCAATACAAATTACATTTCGAAGGTCGCTAAGAAAATTAAAAAATCGGACGAACTCTTCAGACGACCCGACAATGCTGACCTTTTATAACGCAAAGTTGTAATTTGTAGTAAAACGATTTTTTTACTAACTGGTAAAACTCCTATAATCAAAAATGTCTTAATGCGATGATATAATGGTTGTCAACGACCAACGAAATGGATTGCAGAATTGAACCAACAAAGAGAACGTGTTTTTCAATTACCGACATAACCGATTTCTTCAAATAAAATGCGATTTCTAGAGTAGAACATCGTTAATTCTTCAAGGTTACATTCTTATTCGGTTAGCCATATTTGCATTAAGCTCAATTCTGGTCTTAGTTCACGGACACCAAACAGTTAACATTATAGTGTTCGTAGAGGTCAGTACAAATTACTGATTCCCACCACCCACTAACATCAGTAGAAGCACGGGGACGAACATTTCCGGGTATCAATACGAAATCTGATCCAATAAATCGCACAAATGGAACGACACGCCCTTCCAGAAATTTCGCCACCTATCTATTTGCATTTAGAGCAGATCTACGTACTGGAACTAACTGCGTATGGGCGTCACAGGAAATTCCTCTTTAATGGTACTCTGGGAGCAATGGACGCGTCTGCATACTTTTTCCCTCAACTTCTCCACACACTATCGCGTATATCTATTCCTTTCAAACTGATTCTGGTCTGATCAATGAACAAAACTGGTTGCCAATCGGACACGTGCCATCTAACGTGTTGTATAACGAATCGCAGAAGAGCAACACGATGTTGCATAAAAAGAACAGGACCAGTATGTTCTGCTTGTCGACGACGCATTCTTACAGTTTGGTCTGAAATCTGGACATCACGCTCAGCATTATCGCATTTTCATGTAGTAAGCCGACTTCTCTCTAGTCTACGAATAAGATGAACAGTCTCCTGATATCTCCAAAAGGCTCTAATGATCGATGTGTGGTGATCTCCCAATTCATCAGCGACATAACTCGATAACTCTGACATTTTCCGACTAAAGTTGCGGTTTAGACAGCTTCATTCGCTACTAAAACTCTGCCTTCATTCGTATACAGTAAGAGGGATGTGAGCCAGTGAAATAGAGAAGAATGATTATAAAACTGTAACTTAGAACAAACAATTCTTGAGTTTGAAAACGAAGGAATGGATAACTGGTGAACATATTTTGCTGGAGGTATTATCACATTACTGTAAAAAAGTCAGTAGGTTGTTATAGTAAGGAGTAAAATTCAAAATATGCTGTGTTGTGATAATTTATGTTGCAGGTTTCGACATTTGTAATCAGCAAAGACGTGGACCTACTCATCTTCTGTCTCAGATCCAGCTACTAATCATTATTAGAATATCATCTTGAGTACAATCACAAAAACAACGAAACTTTGAAAAAGTATAAACCTCGAAATAGCTATAACCAATCTACATTTCAATACTTTCAACTACTTGAAAGATTGAAAGTTGAAACTTCTTACCTGTTCTCTGGAGCTAAGTGCGGGATGAACGAATTTTCTGTATAAAATGCTGGATCCCTTTGTAGCAGGTGACAGGAGCCAGATGACTAGTATAATTTTGATTTCATAGTAAAATGGAAACCTAGATAGAAAACAAAAATTAATCCAACAAATATTTCAATATTTG
Source organism: Chrysolina americana (assembly GCA_958502065.1). Taxonomy (NCBI): domain Eukaryota; kingdom Metazoa; phylum Arthropoda; class Insecta; order Coleoptera; family Chrysomelidae; genus Chrysolina; species Chrysolina americana. The sequence continues at coordinate 80,529,721 of OY293414.1, forward strand.
AAAGATGAAAAAAGTTCCAACAGTAACATAACACAGGGTGACCAATCAGTGTGGCAAAGTTCGATATCTTCCTTATGATGGATTTTATTTGATCAAAATACAAATATGTTTTAGTCATTCAGATATTTATATGTACTTAAACATTGTTTAAGAAGGATTAAAAGTGGTAAAATATTGAGTTTCAAAAATAACAGTATCAAGATAAGAAAATAGCTGTCCAAATCAAAACATTTATTATGTTATGCGCGTGCGCGAACGAACCCGAACCGCAAATTCAGTAGGCACCGTTGTCACATTGACTTTGTGATCAAATGACGTCACATGCAGTAAAAATTGTTTGTTGTATATAATGAAGCATCGCCTGAAGAAAATAATTCAGTGGTGTCGTTACTTTAATGTCTTCTTCCAATATATTCAATTTCTAAGAAACTTTTATCAAACGTGGCATTCCCCATTGAGATATGTTTTAGATTTGAAGTATTTTGTGAGCCTTTGCTTTAATATTATTTCAAAAAAATTTCAAACTATCGAAATGACATTGGTCGATAGTTTGCCACATATGATATGTCTCCTTTTTTAAGTACTGGCATTACTTTGGTGATCTTCAAGATGTCGGAAGTTGTCCCTTCGAAATGCAAGCGTTAAAAAGAATTACTAACTCGTCGATTATCAGGTCCAGAGTGGGACTCAGAAGTTCATCGTTCATTCTTCGGAAAGCTAAAAAATATCCTTCAGATGGTCATGCGGAACTCGATGAACATGTTCTAAAATTATTCCCAAGCAGTACAAGTTGATTCGCTTATTTTGGAACTATGGCTCCAAGTTATACATGGTGTTCACGGCTAATTGCCAATTAGACATTTTTCAAATGATCGAGAGATATTTTTTTTAAATGGATCACCCTCTAGATATAACACCTATCAGATTGAAAAATTACACAAATCGATGCAGAATTGATGCCTACATTTGCAAGGCTACTTATTTACAGGGTGGTACATTAAAAAAAAACTTTTGATTGTTTGATAAACGTCCAACTGATAACTTGTATGAAATGTCTCCATTCTTAATGCTTAGACTTCCCCAACTTCAACTTTAGTATATTTCAAAAATCATGATTGCAAACACCTTAATTTAGGAAAAATCGAAATCTTTAGGAATAGAATATATACGAAGCCACTTGCATGCTTCGGAACGAAATGATTTTAAAATGTGCGTCTTGTTTTCTCTAACGGCCTTCTCGAAAAATTTGTTTAGCTTTCCAAGATAAGCGATATACATTTATTGAAAAGAATCATTTTGCATTTGTATGAACTTAGTGGTACTTAGTTTGTATTTAATTTTTCGTTGTTATATTTACTTACCAACTCAAAAAGACATCTGTAAAGGTTTCAACACAGGTAAATAGGGCGAAAACTATCCAGTACATCATCCATTTTACCTGGAAATAATAATTACGATCAAAATTAATTCAGGAATAATCCTGGAACCAGACAATATACAATCTCCATTTTAAAACGGAGTTTAATTATGAAACCTTTTTCGAAGCTTTTTTTCAGCTTCCTGTTGATATGCGACGAAATTTTTGAGTAATAATTCTATTCTTCCAATTGTTTTTTCCCAAGGGAAAGCCTCGAAAACCATTCATCAAGGTCTGATCTGAGAAGTGTTCGAGTGTAACCTTTTATCTGAGAATTCTCGGGAAGAATGTGACAGATTTCGTTTCTACGAATTTTACGAATAACCTCTACAAGTAATGAGAATTTTGTACGTTTTTCCACGAAATATGCCAAGAATCTTCCTGATATATTTTAATCCATCAACAGGTAAAGAAACAGGTACAAATAAATTATGACTATAATGCAAGTGGGTACAGTTTTATAGCGAATATTTCATATTCTTTTCAGACACAACAAAATTCGATTTGAGACAACAAATAATAGTCAAAACACCTTTGGAAAGATGTGACAATAGAAATGAAAAGGCTATAGTGTTTTGTTATACAAAATCTTAGTACCAATCTTATATTATAAAAATTATAAAAATAAAAGTCTGAAAAATAATAGTACATTTATTAACATGCAGTGTGTACTTTCATGTATTCTGAAATTTTTTCCAGAGTTTCCATTGACCTAGATTTGCGAGGTAGAGAAAAGAGTAACCATGCCATGCCATTTCAGGTAAAGTGAACCTTTTTGTTTTGTGAACGGTTGTATTGAATTTACCTATATGTACTTACAATTTTAGGTTGGTACTTGCTATCTTGCAAATATTTGAAGGTCTCAAAGCATTCATTATCGTGGGTCTGTTCATAAAATATTTGGAAACATACCGTCAAAGCAGTATACTTCAAAAATACGTTTTTCCAAATGGGTGGGAAGTGATATCCATGGCTCACATTCTTCAGATATTCAAAAAAAAACTTTAGCTCCTACCTACTTTCCTTTGGTTTTCACGTTCTATTCGGAACATTAGAAGATTTTGTTTTCCGTAGGAAACAAAAATCAATAAAAAATATGTGACCTATCTACACAAACAAAGAAATTCTTGGATGAGCAACCATAATAAAAGAAATACCTTCATGCTGAGTTTCCTAAACGATGACCGAACTGCTATTTAGCGGCACCAGATGAATATAAGGAAATCAACAAAACCGCATTATTTCGTTTGATATAAACAAAAGTATTTTCCGTTTGGCCTATTTTACGATTCTCTTCGGAATGTATACACATTTGAGCGAAGGCATGCGTGGTAGTTAACATCATTTTCAATTTCTATGGTTCGTAATTATTTGTTATGGTTCATGTGTGTTAGCGTAGTTTGACCAGATTTATATTTGGAACTTATTTATATACGACTTCCGTTCAAAAACTAACAGATCTATACGCCACAGTGAACTAACTACAGGGAATATGCTTTAGAAATATTCAACTAAATGCAGCCAAACAGTTCAAATTGAGTACTTGGTGTATTTGAAAATTGAAAAAAAAAAAACTCAGCAATGCCCGATAAACTTCTAAAAAGCGTAAAGTACGCTTTTTGAACCCCTGAGGATGTCAACTTTGTTAGCGAAACGCGCATCCAGTGATATTGACGTTGTTTTGGTGTTTTTGGGCTATTTCCTTTTCTTGAATTTTATTCACACCAAAGGTTCCAATCTTCATCAATTTGTTCAATGAAAAACAAAAATACAGTGCTTGGTCGAAAGATTCGTTTTAATAGGACCAAGATATGATGTTCTAGTTTTGTATCAAAGTTTCAAGAATTTTTAAAATAAATCAAAATTTATTTAAACAAAAATATTCTTCTATTTGTTGCCCGACTCAAAACCAAAAAAAATTCAATTAAAATACGATTACCTACATTTGGAGGAAACAATGATTGAATTTTAATCAAAGCAATTTTTGAAAACAATCGGAAAAATACAAAGGAATATTAAAACGATAACTTACGTATTCTTTGACGTTCTTCGACCTCACAGCCTTGTAAGAAGAATAAGCGGGGTACAGCGTACCGAACAGCAATCTGAAAAGAGGATAAAAAAACAGATAAGTCACCGCTTTGGGACCCAACACCACACCGGTGATCAAAACCGCCGCCAAAATCACGAAAGGCGGCTTGAAAGATACCAGATTGCGTAGCATTTTCGCAACAAAAAAATCACTACCAAAAAGAAATACGATCGGAAACCGAAACGTCGCGTCACTTATCCGATGACCATCGCGAAGACCGAGTCGCACTCACTACAACAACGTTCTCAAGGGACAACGCTCCGGTCTATTTTAGAGTTCTTCCTGTACTGAAGTTATTCCTCTTCTTTGCGATTAAATTTAGATACTATACCGTCGTAATGGTTGGTCATAAAGTGCATATAGGATAGCCGGACGGTAAACGCTTAACATTGTACCGGGTGTCCCTATCAGTGGTGCGCTCAGAATTTACTTCTTGGGGGGTATCAGAATGTCTCTCAGTACTATTTCTCGAAATTAAGAAAAAAACAAATGATAATAATAACAATAATACCCCCTCATAAACACTCATAGAGTGTACCCACAAGCTTAGCCTTTGCGGGTAGAGGACGGCTATTAATATTATTTGCCGTGGCGCTCCGGGGCGACTTACTGATGTTTTTGGTGACGTATTCACTTTTCAGCTGTAGGAAAACCCGGAAAACCTACAGCACCACTCCGGGTGGTCGGCGCGAACTCCAAGCAAACACCAGACGTCGGGATTGGCATCTAGACAACTTATATTGCCTATCGACTCCTATGAAATTGAGAAGAATTTTCTCGTTCTCATGGATTCGAACCTGGCCAAATGCAAGCGGAAGTTTAAATGGCCGGCATCTAACCGCCTCGCTGCCGAACACCCTATATTATTCAATAACTTTGAGGAATTCAACACAAATAAAATTGAAGAACGAGTAATTTTCTTCTGGAAACACTACTCTAACAGTGCGCAACATTCTTTGGGCATGTTAATTGCTTCGATCAAATAACACAACTCGCCGCTCACGCCTTAGACTGTGTTTGTAAGGGACATCTTCCCTCACCGGCAGTGTCGTGCATTGTTTACAGAAATATTGAAGAAATAGAAATAATGGAAACCCAATATGATGGAAGAATCTCTACAGCATAATTCATTCATTTACTCTTTTCCAATTCGGTTTCCCTTCTCAATGCTTCACCATTGATCAGTAACATAAACTAACGATAGTTATTTTTTCATGATTTTTAGGGGTTGGACTTTTATCGATTTTTCGACTAATTTTGTTTTACACCGATTGACTCGAAATTCTCAGATCATACTGATTTGATCATTCTGAATCGATGGGCGTTCGCAGAATTGTCCTTTCTTCAACAGGTTCCGAGTTGAAGAGTTCATCTGGAGAGGGAAGGAGTCATTTCCCTCCATATTTTTTTTCAGTCCTATTCGTAACGACGATGTATTGCATACACGAATAATATATTTGCGGAATCTGCATGATATTTTCCTTTTATCTGCCGAAATTATATTTTTCATAATTTTTAGGTCCAAGGAAGAGAAAACCTGACTCGGTCCGCGGCGGGGCAGGCACAAAGTATCTGCTCTGCTGTTTCATCATCATCAAGACAGAGGACATGCGGGGTACTCCTACAGTTTTAAAGTCTTGTCATATGATGATTCAGACGACAGTGGCCTGTGAGTAGGCCTGTTAGACATCGCAGGTCATTTCTGCTGGAGTTTAACAGTGTTTTGGTCAAATTCTTTGAAGAATTTATGAATGCCTTGAAAAGATCCAAGAGAGAAGAGAGAGAAGTTTAATACTTTCCTTGCAGTCCAATATATATTTGGCAAAACTTGGTGGGATGCCAAAGGCAGGTTCTGTTCCAATGAACCTACTTGTGGCACCTTCTCTCGCAAGAAGGTCTGCCGTTTCATTGCCCTCCATGCCAGAGTGGTCAGGAATCCAGACCAGAGACAGACTGTTGGGTCTTCCTATTGGGGAGTATTCTATTGCAGATAGACACCAACTTAGACGTTGATCGATACCAGCCAAGTGCTTTCAAAGCCGCTTGAGTGTCCAACAAAATTTTGATTGATCTTTGTGTGAGCTTGGTTTCTTCCAGTCTCTCTACACATAGATCGATGCCGTGGATTTCCGCCTGGAATATTGTCACATATAATCCTAGTCCGGTTGATATTTCTATTCTAGGTATACAACTGTATACACCTGCACCAGATCCAGAGGGTGCTTTTGAAACATTTGTGAACCCAGTCGTCTCTCTTCGGAATTAGAACGGTATATGACAGGTCAAAATTTACTGATAGAGGCATTATATCAGGGGTCATTACCACTATTCCCAGAATGCTGTAACTTTCAGTGTCAATCAGCAGTCTGCTACGCTCTGTATAAGTCTGTTGCATGTAACTGGCAATATGCATGATTCTGTAGGTTGTCCATCTAGCCCCTCTCTACAGGAAGACGTGGAAGTAGGTCTAGTAGGATGTCCATAGCTGCTGACGGTGTGGTGCTGATGGCACCAGTGATGCCAGACAAGCCTGTATCTGTAGAGCTTCACCTGGACCGTTTGCTGTGAAGTTTTTGGCCACCATGCAATGGCACCGTATGTGATCGTTGGTCTAACAACCATAACATATATCTAGTGGATTTGTTTGGTACCTAGGCCCCAAGATTTTCCACACATTCTCCTGCAAGTCCATAAGGACATTCTGGCTTTGTGGATAACCTTTTCCAAATGAGCGTTCCAGGTGAGTTTTTTATCAAGGGTGAGCCCTTAGATATTTCACTTCTGTTGCAATTGTCATTCCAGATTTCTTTTTCTGGTAAAGGGTATTATCACAGTGTTTTTGGGTTTGACAGTCATCTGTTTCCACTGGCACCAACTGTGAACTTCTTCCAACGTTCTTTGGAGGATATTAGAGGCTACCCTTGGGAGCCTGAGAACACGGAATACTGGGGAACCAAATGGCTGACGAACTTGCTAGGAAAGGCGAGGCAAGGCAAGGATTAATGAACAAATGAGTTCAGAAAAGGCAAGAAAAATATTGGAAAAATATTCAAGGACAAAGGACCGAAAAACGAAAAAAAAAATCAGCAGGTGCTCTTTACAGGAACAAGTCAAGGATCAGTACAGGGCTTCTCAATAGGTTACGCTTCTCTGAAGATAACCCTTCACAAAATGGGACATTTGAGGAGGTGGGGTGAACGAGGGAAAGGGTATCTCTAGTTCGCACAAGTCTATAGAAGACTTCTAATGGTGCTCGTAAGGGTGCATCCGGTTGACGGAAATAACAGTGGTAACAATTTTTTTAACTGTACCAGACGATGATGGTGAATATGTTAAATATCCGGTGATCAAAAAATTATCCAAAGGACAGCTGAGACTTTTTTTAAATTAAACTCTAAATGTTTTTGCTGTTCCAGTATGTAAGAATATTGATCTCTTATGTTCATTGCATCGTTCACGTAATAAGTACATAAGTCACAAAAAAAACGTCACTATTCCGTTACATTTCTCACAACCGGGACATTCAATACTATCTTTGACATCCGTCGTTCCTTGGAAAATGCTAGACAGAGCAACAATAATTATAATTATTGTTCTAGGTGTAGCAGGAAGTCGCCATGAAAAACACAAATGATACATGACCGAATCATCGTGATACTAGGCGGTATTTATTTATACAAGGCGTTGTTAACGGAAGGTCCATTCGATCCAATTCATATAAATATTGTTAATATCTGATCCAAACGTACTGTGATGGAATTCATTTATCCAGTTGAATAAAGTACTGATTTGTTCGTGAATTCGCTGGAATAGTATTTTCAAAGATTCGTTTCTGTGAAGGTCATAATAAGCAAATACCGTATCGACAATGTGACATGTGAAAAATAAATATTCAGCAGCATCCTGTCACCACTCTTTCGCCTGTTTTGAAATCATGAGTGATCAAATAGCACCGCAGTGACCATACCGGCAAACTGAATATACTCCTGGTATCTCTCTCTACTTGAAGAAAGAAACGAAAAACATAATACGGCTATTTAATTGGCGAAGGTTCATCCGCGTGAATCATAACCACGATTATATGCTCATTGAATGATATACTAGACCAATAATAAAGACAAAATAACCGTCATAATAAATAACCAAATTAGTTATGTGCTTGTAAATATCTGATTTTTTGAAATTTCTTGGTATTGATTTCATCGACTGTCGGACCAAATCTTACCGTACAATGTTTCATTCCTTCAATGGGATTGAAATCAGGACTATCAGCTAGCCAATCCATTTGGGGATTTTGCTTGTTAGAGAACTAACGGATCTGAATAATTTTGACAAGGTGAGGTATTGCATTATCCTGGTACACAATGAAATATAAACCATCTTGTCAGATAGAATGACAATGAGTGGGATAGTACCACTAGCACTCATGTGGCTACTAAGAGCGTGCAGCGGACCCACATGAAATACGTATAAACCACATGACAAAGATGTCTAATACCTCAGTTGATTTGTTTTAGCTAATATGCCTAAAAACCCTGATGTGCCGACTCATACCTGTAAAACTGTAGACAAAAACGCTGGACACTCGCTAGCTTGATTACAAGAAAACAAATGAAATCGTGGTCTGTTTTCCAAATATCCCGCGATACTTGCGTGAACCGCCACCGTCGGTTTTGTTGTTAAGGTACATTTTCATGGACTGATGTTCCAAGTATTGCGCAGGAGCATGAAATGAATAAAACAACATAATCAACCAAATTTACGGAGTCACTGTCTACAAGCAGCTTTATTCGTTACATTTTCGACTTATTATATTAAATTTGTTTTGCTGAAATGCATTTCACTGCAATAAATAATAATAACACATTACTCATAAAAGAATTGAAATTCAGCTGCATGGAAATTCACCATTAGAACCTGTCAATCTTGTGCCTATCTAATATCTGTCCAGGCATGCGCATGCACTACGAAATTTTTTATTTTGTCACAACTATTTTGACTTTCAAACGGTATTTAGATCATTTTAGAAAAATAACACAATATGTGTGGTGTTATTTTTTCCAAAAAGTTTTGTCTTCCACTTCGAGTATGGACACTATATTACTTTAGAATGATATTTAAAAAGTTTATTGACATTCCGTAAAATTCAATTAACAACAATCACAATCACTATGTCCCTGGAATATTGACACGAGGATCAGGTGCCATCTCTGGATCCGATTACAGAAACAGACCACGATTTAATTTTTTTGTCTCCAAAAAAATTCTAAACAAAATCTAATGAGTCGACACACCAGGGTTTTTAGACATCCTAGTTTTAGCTGACTCTCAGGCAACACAAAAAACTTCATCATCGGGATCATAAGATCCACTTCAGTTTGTTGGTGTTTAATAAACGCTATCCCATTATCAATTATGCCAACTCTGAATTGAGTAAAATGGACAAAGTAGAGGCATTTTTCATGACCATCTCGATACTGAATTATATTTTTTTTAACGGGACGCTATATTTCATCATGTATTTCGATTTATAATCTCATTCCTATAGACTTAACTTGCTGAAGTTAAAAATAAGATAGTTTTATTTTAATGGGAAACACTGATTTCATTTTTGAATCAGAATACAAAAACACCGCCTTCTTGTTGAACACATATTTGACCCCTTCGATGCAATACATTGTATTATAATTTTTCTTTTTTTTATACCTCATTTAACTGAGATCCCCAAAATAAAAATCGAATAGTGTCCTATCTGGTAAACGACGAGGCCATCCAACAGGAGCATTTCTAGCATTTCATCTGTTTTCAAAACAGCGTCGCAGAAATTTGATAAGGGGCACTTTACCCCTTTCCGCTTTAATAATTGAAAAAAACGTATTTTCCATGAAACAATTGTTTACAAATTTTTTTACAGTACTACTAATTACATTACTTTGCCCGATCTTCTCTGCTGGGTTGATTTTCTCATTCAATTTAATAACGGAAGATGGCGTTGGTCCGTTGGTTCAGTTGATAAATATTAATTTGAAGCAGCAGAATGTTGTTTTACCATTCGGAACAAATGACCAAGTTAATCAAATTTCAGCGCGAAAAAAAGTAGACACCTTCCGTTTCACGCTGGGAGCATCAAAAGGTCACGCTTTCCCTTGTTACAACGACGATAATTTACCTCACAAATAAATGACGATCACTTGTCCGTTCCAGTATACCGTGAAACGGATTTGGGGTTTTTCTCGTTGCGACATGTTGCGAAAATAACCGATACACTCACTGGACAAAGAACGCGGTTGCAACTGTTTTTTTGCCGAACAAAACGATGCCTGCGCCAGACGATCAAATTGTTATATATTTAGAATGGAACGTATGCTTCAACGTTTGTTGGCGATACATCATTTTATAAGTTTACTATTTGCTCATTCGTGTATCAGCATCAACATTGAATATTCTAGGAATAGACGAGAGCAGACATCCAGTTCAATTATTCGTTCTTCTATTTACGCTTCATGAAAATGCGGTGTAGGTGTTGTTTCAATTCACATTCGTATATCCTCTCACACATACATTCGATTAGAGTAATGATAGTAGCCTCACATGCACTTTCATGGAGTTCCTAAGGAAAATATTCATTTGATGTTACTTCATGGCTTTCATTCGTTGCCAGAATATGGTTATTTGTTTTCATCATGAATGACATCAACAGGGATCATAATAATTGTTACCTTTGAGAATATAAGATTATGATTTTCTCAGGTATTTTCGGATTTGAGTACTTATTTCGGTTGTTTTTCAAAATCTACCCAAATTGTGCCGTTTTTCGAAAGTAAAATATTATTGTATAGTTATTCCATAGCATAAATACATTTATGGAAGATCTTGGAGTTTGTATCTCATTTCATGTGAGAAGCAGTGTAAAGCAGTGTTTAAAAAATAATCGATGGTGACGCCTAACACAACTGAGGAATATCATTCTTCAATCTTGTTCTGGATCCTGAACATTCAAACTCCATTCCAACCAGATTGAGAGCTCTCAGATTGATTAGCAAACACCGCAAAAAATGAAAACTATTGGTTTAACTAGAAAGGAAATTGTCACATTTTCTCCCGCATACGAGGTTTGCTGCCAGATGGCCCCGTACGCAGTTAATATATTTGCTTCAAGACGTTTAGTTCGTATCCGTAGTTACGATTTTGCTCAGAACATTGAAAATTTAGCGGAATTCCCGAAAGCCCATAAGAAATGTGCGGGGTCGTTTCGAACTATCGTTTTCGGTAACAACTGGTATTTAGAGGTCATTGGTCAGATTCACAATATTCATTTGCTTGTAGATTGTAAGGGGATCGTGCAGGCAGCACCTCGACTTATTCAGTAACCGGGATTCTGAGACTTCGTGCGAAGTTTATAACTTTCTTGAGAGCTAAGTTCCTGATGTCGGAGTTCGTTGAGAACGTCTCATCCATGAACTTGAGCCTCTGGCAGGAAAGCTCAATTTCAATTATTTTTTGTCCAACTCGAGAAGATGTTTAGCTGTCCTTCGCGATAGGCTCACTAGCCTTTTGTCTTTGTCCTGGCAATTTATTGCAGTGAGATTTCATTTCATCGAATTCCCAGAAACTCTTCTTTTAAGTGGGCTTTGGTGAGTCCACAGGAGGGTTCTGGGCCGGGAAATGGTGTGTTTGCCCCTTCTTTGGCAAGGCAGTCTGCTTCCTCATTGTCTTTGATGCCCCTGTGACCTGGCACCCACATCAGGGTCACCTGATTGTTTGCTGCCTGTTGTCTCAGGGTTTGTTTACAGTCCCAAGTCAGTTTAGACACACAAGTGTGTGACTCCAGAGCTTTTAGTGCTGTTTGGCTATCTGATAGTATATAGATGACTGCCCCTTCAAGGCATTCCTGGGAACAAATCTCTATATCATGTACTTCTGCTTGAAAGATGTTTGGGGCCCTATCAAGAGGTTTGAAGGAAAGCCTCACTCCAACCCCTTAGTCCATCTTGGATTCACCTATGTACCACACTGAGGCATCCATTCCCAATTGAGGACCGTTATTTGTATGACTGCCTCAAACTGCTGTTCATCATGGTATTTGTCGGTTTAGACGGTTTAGACGGTTTAGATGTGTTCCAGAATCTTTAGATGTCCGATCAGATTTCCTACTTTATTTTTTTTTTATCTGGGCACTATTTGCTGCTTCTTTCATTATGCATAGGTGCAAAGGCGGAAGGTTCAGCATTGCCTCTAGAGCTGCAATAGGGCACGTACATATGGCTCCTGTGGTTCCTAGGCAAGCTAGCCTTTGTACTTCCGGCAGCTTGACTGAAATTTGTTGCATTTTTGGCCACCATACAAGTTTGGCGTAAGTGACCATAGGTGTGAAGATCGTTTGGTATGACCAATAAATCATTTTTGTTTTCAGACCCCATGACTCTGCGGCATGTCCAGCTTGCCACCTGGAAATAATGTGGCTGATTTAGCTGTCCCATGTCAGTTTTCAGTCGATTATAACGCCCAGGCATTTTACTTTATTGAAAAATTTTAGCTGGGTCCCATTCAGGGATGGGGCTTTATGTTCATACTTTCGCCTCCTGGTGAATAGGACCAGTACTGTTTTGCTAGGATTGACATTGAGTTCCTCCTTTGTGCACCAGCTTCAGATTGTGTTTAGGGCGACTTGCATGCGTTCGGAGATTACTCGCGTCATGTCTACCCCTAATGGTAACCTTGAGTCGTGACCCAGATTCTTGTAGCTTCAGTAGCAGGTCTTCGACAACCAGTGACCAAAGTAAAGGCGATAATACTCCCCTTTGGAGGCAACCTTTTTCCGCTGTCATCCTGAATGTATCTCCCTCCAGGGTCGCTATAATTATTCTGCTTTTCAGAATTGTTTGTATCCATCTGATCAATGGGGCATTGATATTCCTTTCCTAGAGTGATCTGGTTATGGAGGCATGTGAGGTGTTATCGAATGAATTTTGCAACGTATGCCTTGTCAATGCTTTCAATCAAGCACTATATAGCATTAACCTTGGATTTACTTGCTTGGTAAGCAAATTGTTTCTTATAGAGCGGCCTTAACTCGAGGAGTCCGCTTCTGATGTAACAGTCTATCATTTCCTCTATTGCTTTTAGCAGAAAGATGGTGAGACTAATAGGGCGGTAAGACTTTGGTTAGTTCATTGAGCGACTTCCAGTCTTTGGTATGAACGCCATCACAGCCTCTCTACAGATCTGCTGTATGTGGCCAAAGATGAGGCTGGCCTTGAAAAGTCTTTCCAGGAAGGGCTCTACTATTTCAAGACCATGTGCTGGAAATATTCCATCCTTTCCTGACGCCTTAAATGGTTTAAAACCTCTGATAGTCTATTCGATTCTTTGGTTTTTGAAAATTTTCCCAGCTAGGCTTCTACTGGCTCTATTGGAGTGGTGGAAAACCCCTACCAGGTGAGCACATTGCTGCTCATTCTCCACAGCCGTTTTAGAACCACGAAAGTGCGTCTACAACACCTAAACTTTCCTTGGGGTTATCAGTATATCCTCCATTCGGTTTTTTCATCAGACCGATGCCGTTGGAGTATTCTTTTGAGAGAACTTCCTGCAGTCGTTGTCTAGGGCCAGTTCAGTGATCCCCTCTCGCGTTTTTTAATATCCCAATAATACTATTGGACACCTTAGCACTCTACATTAATACATTTCGAACTCCCTTCAGAAATAAATCCAAGTATGTCTATGGCATGCTTCATAATTGTGAACTCGTGTATATTGAATAATAGGATTGACCTTTTAACATTGCAATCTCGATATGAACGAATTACGCCAAGAAACGCTTTAAAATCTCGGTGGCAATTTTTCAGGAACTCTTGTCCGTCAGAAAAACATTGCTAGGCCATTTGGTACTGAAACAAAACTGTTTATTGTTTCATTTGATTTCTGTTAAATTATTGGCGAATATTTATTTTCTTTCAGAAACGGAATATGAATGTTGCATTCAGAACTAACAACAACCTATATTCATTCATGATATTATAATCAACGCGAAGTCTATACGGGATAAATTCAAGGAGTCGGAAGTTTACTAACTTAAGTGTGAGGATTGCAATGCAATTTATATAGGCCAGACTGGCAGTAGTTTTAATCGAAGAATTGGGGAACATTTGAGGAGTTTAAGGTTGAATAAGCAGGATTCAAACTACGCCAGACATCATGACAATAACCCTTCATTCACAGAAATTTTGCATATTCAGCCTAAAGGTTTGAAATCAAACATATTGGAATCCATAGAAAATAAGAGGCACCTGCGTGACTACAATTTAGTTCTTAATGACCAGGTAAATTTGTATAGTTCCCCAATCGATGAATCAGCGGTCTAAGGCACGGCCGTTCGAAACTCCAGCATAGCGATAGTCGGTTCGAGGCCGATGTAGGTACGAGAATTTTTCTCAACTACTCTCTTTATATCGGATCGATGGGCGACCGCATGCCTTGTTGAAAAGCAAGTGTATGGTGAGTTGTCTAGATGCCAATCTCGTCTAGTGCTAGCTTGGAGTGCACACCGACCACCCGAGGTGATGCTGTAGGTTTTCCGGATTTTCCTACAGCTGAAAAGTTAATACATCACCTGAAACTTCAGTAAGTCGCCCCGGAGCGCCACGGCAAATAATAAAAATAGCCGTTTTCTACCCGCACAGGCTATGCTGTTCCTTTTGTTTATAATTATATGGCATTAGTAATATTAATTTTGTACCTGAAATTATATTTGAGAAGAGAGAGAGAATTTCCAAGAACATCATTTTTTAACTTGTTTTTCAATGTAAATTTTCAAGTTTATATTTCCTCTCTATTCATCGGTTACTTATATTAGGTATTTCCACCATTCTCGTAAAATATAAAAAAATTTCGTTTTCAAAACAAATTTTCTCAGTTAAGATTGCACCATATTTTAAAAACTTGATTCGTCTGAACAGAGAATGAAAATCTCTTTCGAACAAATTGCCACACTACCCCCCTTCTCGTTCTCATTTAAAATTTCTGAAAGGGTGCTCGTACTTCAGAGGGGCTGCAAGAAGGTAATATTTTCATACTGTATCGAATAGAGATTAGAAATCGACCTGTCTAAGATTTTTTGAACAAATACATAAAAAACGCTAATAATTATTTTATTTTACATCTATGGACACTGCATAGAGTTGGCTATGTTTTTGCAAGCAGATTAAGCCTTTATACCTATTCCTCAATGTTTTTGAAAAGACCATCAAAATATTTCGAAACATCAAATCCAATCTTAACAATGACTTTGTATGGCTCCAAAACAAAGCCAGCCATTTGTAAGGCCATTTACTCGTGTTACTACCAAATGACTTTTCTCCCTTTTACGGAGAGACTGAGAGATGCAGCACCTTGTTCAAGACCATCTGGTCGAAAATGAGTCACATATTTACACAAAGGAGGTCGTCTGGTCGTGGTACCGAATACCATGCAGGTTTCAGATACTACCTACAATAATACAAATGAACAAAAATAAAATAATCTATGCAAATGAGATCTTTGACTCCTTGTGTGTTGAAGCAGAATGACCTTTCAGACTCTGGTAACATGACATACGTACTACGAGCCCCTATTAACGTTGGCGATCAGCTGTTGTGGTGGTTACTTATAATTAATTACCTACGCAAACATCTCTACAAACTACACGGATGATAATTGAATCAATTAAGTTCAGTATTATACAAAAACTTTACCCGTTAATACTACCGAGACCAAAAAACAACATTCAACCTTTGAAAACGTCGTACAAGCTGTGGATCCTAACTTATTTACAAAAATAACAAAACCAAAAGATTAGAGTGAATATCTTTGTTATTCCGGATGGCACGCAGTAGGAATTCAGAGCAAATATTGAATAACTACTTACATGACTAATCTAGATATTATAGAGGATATCATTTCAAGCACTTATTTCACTACACCACAGCAGCTATTGACGTTTTTGATGTCAAAGTAAACATAAATTTGAAAGCAAACAGCTGAACACAACCATCGCGCCAGCATTCACAGACATCTTGGATCGTTACTCCCTCTCACCCTCTCCCTCCATAAAGCAGCGGTACCGATTATCTTGTTTCGTGCCAAGTGCGAGATTGCCAAATATAAAATTTTCACGAAGTTTTTCCGTTTTTTATTATTTATTATTTAAATTATTGGGTAACACAAAATGACAAGTATTGTACTCATGAAATACGCACTCTCCAAAATTATTTAACCAAATACGTTACTTTTTTTACTTTTACAGCACCTAGATAAGCCGTCGTATGAAAAGGATTAGAACGACCATTACTACAGATTTCTCTTGTTTTTGTTATGTAAAAATAAAGTTTCGTCTCAAACAGAATGCTTACGATCCTTGATTATTAAAGCATCATCTGCATACCCAGCAAACTAAATTATGTAAAATTGACATAAATGTTACATAACTAATTTTACATGTTACTCAACTGTCTTACGTAAAATATACGTTTCTGTTAAGGTGTAATGTCCGCCACAAATACCACCTCATTTTGACATAAAACTGATGTAACTGATTTTACATATATTTCATATAATTTTATTAAGTAAACTAACATGTTTGTTTGTATATAACGCTAGTTCCCAGTCAACACTGGGCAAACATCCACATCTCAGGGATGTCAATATCGTCAAAAATGGAATTTAGGTGTCCTTGTGACATTCCTGCGATATTACACCGCGACATCCCTTAGATCAATGAATAATAGCCGAATATAGATATCTCTGCGATGTCATATTGTTGTCATTACTGCGACATCCCTGTGACATCTAAATTAGTGATAAATGGATTCAGATATCCCTGTGATGTCATATTGAGTTCATACTGCGACATCATTTAAAGATCAAAGTCTATACTTAAATATCTCTGCTACTTTATTTTTATTGAGTTTTATCTCCAGATCAGGTGATAATAAGACATTCACACACATTCACTTGACTGCCGACCACAAGGACGCCATCTGTCCTCCACCACGGTCGAAAGGTGAATCCTCAATTTCTATTAAATGTTTATTTTGAAGTAACGCGGTAAGTTGGCAACACAGATCGTATTCAATGTTGGCCAAACTGAAAGCAGGAGGCGCCTGCGTGACCGGCTGTTACTGGTTACTGTTTTGTATAACCATATTTAGTTCTAGTTCTTTGTTCTTTGTATCGATGCACTGATTGAAGATCGAAGCTTTGTCGCTTTGAATGCTTTCTATACTGTTCATGTTCTGATATTTCCAACTGAATTGATCACATTTGCTAATTTTAGTATCCATAAACTGAAAGTGAAAAGTGAGTATCGTTGTTGAGTATCAACAAAGTGAGATTCCCTTATTTCTTTCTTTACTACCTGGCATTGTAGCTTTCTGTGGTCTCATATTGTTTTATTGATTTCCAGATGTGGTGATGAGCCTTCACGGAGAGAACGAAAAAAATGCGGAAGCAGCCTGTTCCAATTGGTTCAGGCATGCCAAACAAAGGCTCGACAGAAAAAGGAACTAAAGCAATTTACTTTTAGTTTTTCAATTAATTTATTTTCATTTTTTATTGTGTTAATTTTGTACTTTGTTAATGTTGTGCCAGAATGTTTTCATTTTTTGAAGATTTTTTTATTTATATTTTTGTTATTTTTTTTTAATTGAAAATATATTTTCTTTTTCTGTTTTTTGTTTCTGTCTGGAATATCGCATATACGTTGACGTCTCTTGAATATAACACTGAAGAAATCGCTGCTATGTCGCTCTGTTACATCCCTGAAACGTTATTAGGAGGCATCTTTGTGGCGTCTCAGAACTACATCGCAAAGACGTCTCGGAACTACATCGCACAAACGTCGCCAGCATGCATCATGAGTGTGAAAAAAGTGAGTCGCTGGGACGTCTGTGCGACGTAACGATATAAGTCGCAGGTCACGAAGTGACATCGCAGCAATATCTTAGAGATGTATCTGTAAATTGGCCAATTTTCAATTTTTATCACACAAAGTTTCCAATATAAATATTAGGAACGATAACTAATAAATAATTCGCTTGAATTGAACAATTTCGACTAAATTGTAACATAGAAAGAAACTTCATACATGAACGCCTATAGATTATTTTTAGGGTGATCTTACGTTAAGACTTGAGTTAATACTAAGTTTTGTCGTGCACGAATTCACCGTTAGTTCTTCAGTTGAACGAAATCAAACAATAATATCATACCCTTTCAGATTTCCTTGTAGCTGATATCAAGTTTTCCTCACTAAGAAATGAAAATTTTCAACTGCAGTAAATGTTTGTGTGCTAGAAAGTTTCACATAAATGAAACGAATAATTTTGTCGGAGTTGAAATACCCTTATCTCCACAATACCCCAAAAAGTGATAAATTTGAGGCAAATATCTGTCAGGAAACGAGACTAAGAAACAACAGGAAAAGGGGAAGTCCCCTTTGAAAAGGAAGTTAGTTCTCTCCCAAGATTTGTAATCTTCTCATTTTCCATGCATATTTGGTTTTGATTCACTGACTTTGGGGATATTTCTCAATTTCCCAGCATTAAATTCAATCCAAAGACCTATAAGTATGTGTTAAATTACAAAAATTAGTTTTTACAATTTTTTTCAAACTTCCTCAATTTTTTATGCAAATATTTGGTTTTGTTGTGTGATATAGCAGTTTAAGAAGAAAACAATTACTATTTCTGTAAATTTCCAATATAATGTCATACGCTCCATTTCTCCCTGTCAAATTGCATGTATTTGAGGTCTCCGAACACTGGCAACGTTGTACTCTAGTGTGTGTCAGACTCCATACTAAAGGTAAATACACCGTATTCGAATTTGTCGAACTGACGACAATAATTATAAACATATTCCATTTCAAAATGGATTTGTAGGCGCACAAACGAGAAACTTGACAACGATTGAGAATCGGTATCACATATCTATCAGTGAGTGCATGAATTGCGCACGGTTGGTTGTGTTGTGACAATATTCTAATTGAAATGAATGTTTAAATGTTTTTACGCTGTTGTGTGAATACGCCCTTAAGTATGCTTCGTGAACTTATGCCGAGATGGCGATAGTGCTAGTCTGATAACTGGCGCCTCAATGGGATTGTTACAGAAGTTTTCATATGTGAAAGAAATCTGTAAAAATAATAGCCAGTTCTTCCCATTTCTTCCTGTAGGGAAATATGATGGAAATATTTCGTTTTGAATTTTATGATGTTGAGCTGACGATTTTAAATGTGGTGCCATAGGAAATGTTATTACTAAAATTCATATAATTTTCAGTAATATTGAACTCGATTGACATCGTCGCTGGCATTTGTTGCCGATTTAAATCGTCCATGTTTGAATAAACATTTACCGATTTGTTGGACATAAACTACCACTTTATATGTAAGTACTTCATAAAAACTAGGTGGTGGAAATTTAATCGAAAAAAAAAAAATATAGAAAAATATTTAATAGAAGTCTTTTGATCGAAAAACAAGAGAGAGAATTAACTTTTTACAGAAAATATTGATCGGATTCTTTATGATAGAAAATACATTTGATAAAATATATATCTGGAACATAAAAGATAGAAATACCTACTATTTGATAGAAAACATTAATAGAAAAAAAATTTCATTATTAATTAAATTTTGGTTTTGTGATGAACTTTTTACAACAATACATTTGATTGAATTGTTTATGATAGAAAATACATTTGAGAGAAACATAAGTATACAACAATGACTTCAGGTCCATAAATATGAAATTGAATTCAAAATTTCGAAGCCTATTTCGAATTTATTTTATCACCCAAAATTCAAAAAATATATTTGCTATCAAAAAACTAATCTGACTACACAACTGAATTTGCTATAACTTCATATGGGTGTAGAAGAGTTCGAAACTGATATTGCTGCATATTGTGATCAGTTAGCAATTCAAAAGACGAAAACAGTAACATCTATTCCAATCATTAATAATAATAATAATATGTTTATTTTACTTACTTGTAAGTATTTACAAGTAAGTAAAATTCACAGTGATTTGTATAAATTGAAAATAAATTAAAATAAAAACTTTTACCTATTACTAATGAACAATTTGTTTCAAAATTTGATTGGCAAATAAACATGGATAAGAAACTAACATGAGTTGCTAACTCACTTGTTTGTGACTCTCATGATTTTTGACACACAAGATACATGTACACTCAACAAATTATTTAAAATATATAAATATATATAGTCAGTAAAAACTGTATATGGTGACACAGACATTGAAGACTGAGAGTGCTTATCTCGTAATTAATCAGAAGATCATCCTTCATTTGCCTGGGAATGACCACCTGCAGACATGCATGTTTCAAGGTTTATTGCCTCTCATCAGTGACAGGGTAGGTCGGACAACATTATAATGGTCCTGTCCCTGCCAAATGAATAATAATCAACTGTTTAACTAATATTTCCCTACGGATAACACCACGATCTACAACCAAGTTGATCGAAGCGCCATCCGCACGGAACAAGACAAAACACTCCCAAGAAGCACAGTCTCCGGGTAGAGAAATCTGTGAACATTCGAACCGGTTCGAATATGTTTTGCCAGAGAGGTATCAACAATGTTGAAAGAATACAGGGGTACCCTTCTCTCTAAGCGTTTCCACCAAGTGGAAAATTAAAGGCAAACATCTGTCAGAAAACAACTACTTCCCTGGCTAATACCACGACGATCATTGAACTACAATTGACAGATATTTGTGCAACGTTCTTCCAAGAAGACCCAATTGCAAGTGCTTGTCTCGTAATTAAACAGAGAATTATCCTTCATTTGGCTGGGAATGACCACCTGCAGACATGCATGTTTCGAGGTTTATTGCCTCTCATCAGTGACAGGGTAGGTCGGACAACATTATAATTGTCCTGTCCCTGCCAAATGAATAATAATCAACCGTTCAACTAATATTTCCCCACGGATGACACTACGATCCACAACAATGTTGATCACAGCGTCATCCGCAAGAAACAAGACAAAACACTTCCAAGTAGCAAAGATTCCGGGTTGCATTCCAAAATGAGCCTATTTAAAGAATCTAAGTTCAAACTACCTAAAAAATACTTTCATTTTTCAAAAAATGTTGACGTTTCAGAGACCATCTATTTCCATTATCAAAACTTGTCGAAAACTCATATTTTATTGGACATCATCAGCTGTTCTTGACAAAGTCTAAGTCTAAGTCTAAGTAAATTATTTTTCGATTCAATTGGGTCGAACTAGCCTTCGCTGATGATTGGCAATGACCATGAAACCGGTACGGAGGTGTTCCCCCAATTAAATCGAAAAATAATTTCAGCTTTAATATTTGAAATGCATTGCAAAGTGGTTCTTGTAGAAAACTTTGCGAAGTATTAAACAGATATAATTCAATGGTCGTAGGGGGCAGTAGTTGTTTTCTGTTGAATACTTGCCGACGACCATACCTATTGTATAGGTTTTTTTGCGGAAGATTGGATTACGTAATCCACAATAATTCGTTATTAGTTTTATGATCTTCCGTCAAGTAGTGTCGCCCATGTTTTATGATGTTTCTGGCTTCATATTGAAGTCGACACGTAGCCGGAGTGCATTTTGGTCTGGAATCCAGAGATGGCGCTGAATTCATACTTCAGTGTTTGTCTCAGGGATTTCCAATTAGGATGAAAGGATTTTTCGATTCAATTGGGTCGAACTAGCCTTCGCTGATGATTGGCAATGACCATGAAACCGGTACGGAGGTGTTCCCCCAATTAAATCGAAAAATAATTTCAGCTTCAATATTTGAAATGCATTGCAAAGTGGTTCTTGTAGAAAACTTTGCCAAGTATTAAACAGATATAATTCAATGGTCGTAGGGGGCAGTAGTTGTTTTCTGTTGAATACTTGCCGACGACCATACCTATTGTATAGGTTTTTTTGCGGAAGATTTGATTACGTAATCCACCATAATTCATTATTAGTTTTATGATCTTCCGTCAAGTAGTGTCGCCCATCTTTTATGATCAATTAATTAAGATTGATGAAACTAGAACACTTGTGAATTTCGACGTGGAGCAAAATTATAAAATCATAACAGATGAAGAAATCGGATTGGCTAAATTTGGATAAACTCAGGGAGTTACATTTTCCAACGAATACCCACAAAATTCTTTGTACGCCAATGCCAGATTATCTTTTCAAAAAGCTCAAATTATCCTCAGATATCAACAGATTTTCTACCATGAACAAAAATACACTCACCATCCCAAAGCACAAAACTGCATCTTTCACACGTAGCTTCTCGTACAACGCTCCGAAATGTTACAACTCACTCCCCAGTGAGTTTACATCGTTCACACTGAATAATTTCAAAAAAGGCTGAAATTCCTTTGCAACTAAACTGCTTACTTTCCAACTGTCCTCGGCTATTCACCCACTTGATATTTTTTATTATTATTATTATACATGAATTAAGGCTATGGACTAGATCCTATAAAAGCCTAAAGAAATACAAATTTACTGTATAGAAAGAAAAACTATTCAAAGAAACACAACATGCATTTATTCTTTTTCTCCAATTCTGATTGACCACAATTTTCATTCTATCCATTTTATAAAAAGGTTTACATATTTCGTCTTAATAACTTATATTTTTATCATTGCTACAATTTTATAATGTGTTTTTTATATTTATTTATAAGTTTTTATCTTTATAGACTAATATAATTTATTGTAGTATTTTTTGGAATACAGTATTTCCTTTCAGGAATATAAGGTTGAGTTTAAAACAGCTCACGCTGGCACTCCGCCTTTTCACCAAACTTTTTTGTAATTATGGTGAATGAAGACGAATTAATATTATTATCATTATTATTATTACAAATATAAAATTGGCAGTTTCACTTGCAATCCACACATATAAACAAAATTTCATGCAGATATCGAAAATATTTGTTTTGTTTATGCTCAAATTCAAAGTTTGCCATGTAAAAGTAATACAACGTTACAAATATCACAAATAGAAGTTGAAAAAAATATGGAGGGAAATTACTCCTTTCTCTCTCCGAATGAACTTGTCAACTCGGACACGGTTAAAGGTAGAGCAATTCTGCGAACGTCAATCGATTCAAAATGATCAAATTAGTGTGATCTCTGAATTTCGAGTCCATCGATGTAAGACAAAATTATTCGAAAAATCATACCCTAAAAATTCGCACTATAAGGCAGCCAGCACACTATGCAACCATGACCGACCATCCGCGATCGTCCAACTACGACCAAAATTTCCAACACGTGTATCCTTATCAGATAACTCACACTGAATGATCGTCCTCGACCGGTTTTCAAAGACCATGTTTGAAATTCCAATCTTTTGAAAATTTTGGTCGATCAGTGTGAGTTTGAAAGTTTTTATTGTCAGTGTGATTTCTAGCTAAAGGTTACGTAATTTGCATGCAGATTCCGAAAATATATGATTTAGTCGACGTAAATTAGATATAATAATGGCATCTAGGAGAAAAAATTATAAAGTTTTGAAAATTTGGCTACAGAGTCTTAATAGCCATCCAAATAGGGATTAAAAGAGTTCCTACCTCTTAAAAGGGTGCTTCATCCCTTTTTGCTTCAATGACCACCCTCTAATGATATCTCCTGTCGGTACTTTTGCATTTTCTTCAAAACCGTTACCCTGACAAAAAATGTATGATACTTAATTAATTCTATTTATTCTTCTTCATCTTTCATGTCCCATACATTTTTTTCCTACATCTAGCCCTAATAATTGCAGAAATAGCGTTTGAAGTTGGTGAACGATGTTAAAGAGAAGACAAATTCACTAAAACTGCGATGATAAAAGTAAACCTATTCACAAAATTTTAATCGCGAGAATCGGCTCGCTGTTCTTTACCTTGAAACGATTTAATGATTGGGGTTTGAAATCAGTCAGAAACATTGTGATGCCTAATCCAACAACGGAGATACCAGCTTCTACTCCCACTTTCATTCTTGTAATTGTAAAAAAGGTTGTGGAAAACGATGCGGTTGTGCTAAGGTTGGATTAAAATGTTCAACAATGTGCTCCAGTTGATATGGACAAGGATGTCTTAATTCATTGGTAGAAGAAGAATTACCTGAAGATAATCCAATTATTTAATAAACAGTTGTTACTTTTTAATAGTATTGTATTGTAGTAGTAAAAACATTTTTCTACATTCATGCAAAAAGCAAAACTTTATTGAACTATATTCAGTGGAAAAAGAAGCTCTTTATTGCACTAGTGCAATAAAGTTTTTATTGCACTCATCTGTCATTCTACTTCAACGTGCTGTCATCATGGTAAACATAAACGTTCAAACCCACTACTTATTTAGCAGATATTCTGTGAGATTGGCCATACGTTTTAAACAGCTAGATATTTTATATTATTTTGTATTAATGTTAGCAGTCAGAGATGAACAAAAAATGCCTTCCCGAGAATAACTCCATAATCAAAACCGATCCGCTATGTTCTAAACCGTCTACCTGCATAGAGCAAACTGTCTGTACTATGACCACACCTTGTGATAACATACGCGCTCATGGCTACTATGATTTTGATTTTTATAATACAACTGTGGTTATTTAAACGTCAGTTAAAATTTAATTCTGACAATTACAGAACTGAAAGTTTCAAAATGAGTAATATCAATGGAAAACTAGATGATGGTGATGAAATCAATAGCAATAATTATTTATTTAAATTACGTCTTTCATTTTCCTTCACCTAGTGCCGCACCTAAATGAATAATTTTTTGCTTTTTGCATGAACGTAGAAAAAATGTTGTATGAAACTAGTGCAAAAAAATTTTATTGCACTCGACGTGTTGTTCAACTCGACCTAACGGCATCGTCGGACAATTTCACGTCGGGTGCAATAAACACTTACTTTTTGTTTGTAAACAAAAATCTGCTTTTTATATTACATTTTTCTGTGGTCAAGGTATTTTAAGTAATCACTTGTTTTGCGTAACTTCAGTATTTTATCTAAAGTGAGGTTAGGATGCCATATAGCGAAAAATTGTATAGGACATACATGATGTAGAATTTCATAGCAAATAAGTTGTTAATTCTTTATTTTTTACATCAGGGAAACGGTTTTCGAGATAAACTGTAAAACACTAGCAAGAAACATTTAAGGGAGGTTTCTTAAGCTAAAATGGATGAATCACCCTCGTGAGAGGTGGTGTAACTCATTTGATCTATATTCACTTGCCTTTAGAGAGTTTTCATACCCAAATTTTTAAAACTTTATAAATTATTTCTCCTGAAAACCCTAATTAACGTCGACTAATTTGTGTAGGCTCAGATACAAGGTTTGACATATGAAAGGAATATATAAAGTCAAAAATGTCACGAATAGGATTAGGAAAAATATAGAGGGAAATGACTTCTTTCCACACCCTTCAACTCGGGAACGGTTAATTGATACAGCAATTCTGCGACTGCCAATCGATTCAAAATGATGAAGTTAGTATAATCTGTGAATTTCGAGTCAATCGATATAAATCAAAATTATTCGAAAAATCGAAAAAGTCCAAATGGGTAGATCCCTAGAAATCATAAAAAATACAAAATCGGCAGATTCACTAGCAATCCGAAATATACAGGGTGAGTCAGAATAAGATCGACAAACTCCGACTACAGATTCCTCACCTCATTTCGAGATGAAAAGTTCCTATCAAGGTATGTCCTAAAACGCATCCCCTCTGAGATACAGGGTGTCAAAAGTTCAAAAAAAAATTAGATTTTTTTTTCCAAAATTCCCGAAGCAAAAAATATCAAACTTGGTACACTAATCAAGGTTTATCAACGTGATAATTTGAAGTTATAATTCTTAATTTTCGTAAACCAGTGGCGTAGTTACGTTGGTATATGGAAATATTTTCCTTCATATATTCTTCGGACAAAGGAATAGACAAGTGAGCGTTTGTTATTAGTTAGGCTCATCGATACTCAACTTAAAAGTCATAACATTCCATGTACCTAAAAGTAAAGGTTTCTGAGAAAACTGAGAAAAATTGAAGATATGTCTTGAGTAGCAAAGTAATTTCATGTGCAAAAATCGCATAATGCTAAGTTCTTACAACATATCGGAATATTTGTCAACCTCCTGAACATTTTTCAATGTTGAAAGAATCGGAAACATAGTACAGGTGAGTCATTCATTCATCATATTATTTCAATATATTCCAATATTTTGTGAGAACTTAGTGTTATGAGATTATTTTACAAAGGAAATTATTTTGCTACTCCAGGACATATCTTCAGTTTTTCTCAATTTTCTCAGAAACCTTTACTTTTAGGTACATGGAATGTCATGACTTTCAAGTTGAGTATCGATGAGTCTAACTGATTTCAAACGCTCACTTGTCCGAAAATTGAAAATTATAACTTCCAATTATCACGTTCATAAACCTTGATTAGTGTACCGAGTTTCATATATTTTGCTTCAGGAATTTTGGAGGAAAAAAAATAAATCTTCTTTTTTTTTCGTACTTTCGACACCCTGTATCTCAGAGGGGATGCATTTTAGGACATACCTTGGTAGGAACTTTTCACCTCGAAATGAGGTAAGGAATCTGTAGTCAGATTTTGTCTGTCTTATTCTGACTCACCCTGTATACACAGAATTTCATACGGATTACGAAAATATATGATTTGTTTTCGTCAGGTACTCTTCAGCTCTATAACAAAAAGTTATTGGGCGACTTGAAGGGAAAGCCCAATCGGGAGGCCCAATTCGTGAAATTCCAACAATTTGACGCTGGATTTGAAGCTCATGTTGCTGAAGGATCCAACGAATTAAATTCAATGTCATCATTAATTTAATAAAAAATTTAAATAAATAAAAAGTTTATTGCATTTCAAAATAAAATATTTATCATACTATATTTCAGCAATAATTTTTCAGTAAAATTTCAGTTACAAACATTTGAAAATATAACAAATTCAATAGTGTAAACAGATATTATTTTAAAATCTAGCTCACGCATTTTTTAACTTGAGTCTCGGGACAATTTGTATCAGTAAAATCAAGTGACCTGTAGATATGAATTTGAAAATACACCCTATTAATGTCACTGCATTGATTAATACTTAGTAGAGGTAGCGTATTTGCGTCACTGATTGACAATTTACAAATTATCATTCAATTTTGACTTTTCGCAGAAGAAATCCGCCGAATCAGTCAACGTGGCAACGCCGAGCTCCAAGTCGACGACATCCGAAACCGTCGGCAACAAGCGCGAAGTCTTGAATCCACGGCATACTACACTAGAATGGAAAATCTTTACATCGACGTGCGAGCAGCGAGTTTCGTAAAGTCCGTGGTGTTTTCCAAATGTCGAATGTTGAGCGAAAAACTGGAATAACTGTGAAGTGTTGTTGAATGTTGAATTGTGACTTGTGAGTGGTGAAAATGGCTTACAAGTGTCGGGAAGAGATCGTGGGAAAAAGATTCCTGTCAGTGAGTGGATTCAGCAAATTGAAATCGGGAAAAGTTTGTGAGTGGGGTTGGAGAGGCGGTGTGATTCGAGCAGCTACTCACAGGGATAACAAAAATACCGACCTGCAGGTGAGAAAGTTTTTTAATGCTCCGAAGAAAGGGGGTGTGTCCGAAGATATCTCTCCAGTACCCTCATGACCTCTTGTATTTGTTATTGTTGATGTCCTTCAGCCGAAGTCAATGACATCCTTCATATTTCTCGGTTTTGAGGGTTTCTGAAGAAACGTATGACTGATTTGTGTATTTGAGTTGTATTAAGGACCTCTTAACGGACTTTTGAAGTTATTATTAGGATGTTAACGAAATTCTGGTTGGAAAAATGTGTAGGACCTTACTAGGTACCTATATCTACCATAATTTCCAGTTATCCTTATACATATTCTCACCTGTTCAATGAAGAAAAAACATCTACTTACCTATCCTGCTTCAGAAGTCCTACCCAACCAAAAGTATGTACCATAGAAGTGAATTCAAAATAAAGTAGATATTTACGGAACAGAAACTAGTGAAATGGTTTAATGGTTTTAATGAAAAAAATGTCCCTCGAAAAAACCTGATTGGACTCTATGTTTTCTTTTACGACCAGTATCAACATTTTTTCAAAATCTGGGTGATTCTCCAACGATAAACCCAACAAAGGGAACAGTCAAATGACATGCGATATCAATTTTCAAAATTACTTATACGAAAGAAGTGTCTAGGAAGCCGGCACAGGTTCTTGGGTTCGAAAATACGTATGAAAAAAATCCCACGTAACTAGACAGAAGTAAAGTTAGCCACATCCACAAAATACACTGAGAAAAATATACCGCAATGAAATTAAGACGTGTTGTACATGTATTTTGAAGACGGGAAATCAATCTTGGGATCAAACTTGTGAAATGATAGTTTGTCTTGGGAGTGGAGAAGAGGTGGATATAAAAAATAAATAATTATCTCTGTTGAACGCGTTGTAGGTACATGTATTTTAGAGACGGGAAATCAGCCTAGGGATCAAATTTGGTAAGGGAGTTGTGAAATAATAATTTGTAAGGCCGTCTGGGGGTGGAATAGGGTTGGTTATAGAGAATAAATCATTATTCCTGTTAATACGCATTGCACAACATTTTTGAAGACGGGAGGGAAATCAATATAGAGATCAAACTTGATAAGAAACTTGTGAAATTATAGTTTGTCAGGCCGTCTGGGGGGGGTGGAGAAGGGGTGGATATAAAAAATAAATAATTATCTCTGTTGATACGCGTTGTACATGTATTTTGAAAAAGGAAAATAAAATTTGATAGGGGAGTTATGAAATTATAGTTTGTCAGGCCGTCTGGGGAAGGGGGAGGGGTGGATATAGAAAATAAATTATTATATCTGTTATAACGGGTTTTACATGTTTTTGAAGTCGGAAAATCAATTTATGAATCAAATTTGATAAGGGAGTTGGTCAGGCCGTCTGGGGGTGGAAAAGGGGTGGACATAGAAAATAAATCATTATCTCTGTTGATACGCGTTGTACATGTATTTTGAAGAAGGGAAATCAATCTGGGGATCAAATTTGATAAGGGAGTTTGGAAATTATAGTTTGTCAGACCGTATGCAGGTGGAAAAGGGGGGATATAGAAAATATAATATTATATGCACTGTGAGAATTGAAGAGCAATAATTTTGAACTTTAGGTTGGTATGTAGGTACGTCTTTTTGAATCCTAGGATCCAGAAGAGAATAATTTTGAAATAAAAAAATATCCCTTCTCTGGAATTCTCCGTGCATAGTATGTCATCTCATACAATCTCATTAGAGACGTACTTATCACCAGAAATAATGATTTATGTTCTATATCCACCCCTTTTCCAGCCCCCAGATCCCTAAATTGTTTTCCCGACTTCAAAATACTTGTATAACGCGTATTAATAGAGATAATGATTTATTTTCCCTATCCACCCTTCGCCCCCTTCCCTAGACGACTTAACAAAATATAATTTTACAACTCCCTTATCAAAATTGACCCCTAGATTAATTTTTCGACTTCAAAATACATGTACAACGCGTATTAACAGATATAATAATTTATTTTCTATATCCACCCCTCCCCCCCTTCCTCATACGGTCTGCAAACTATAATTTTACAGCTCCCCTATCAAATTTGATCCCGAAATTGATTTCCCATCTTCAAAATACATGTAAAGCGCGTATTAACAGTGCTATTGATTTATTTTCTATATCCACCCCTTCTTTACCCCCCAGACGGCCTGACAAACTATCATTTCACCATTTTCCAATGAAATTTGATCCCTAGGTAGATTTCACGTCTTGACAATACATGTACAACGCGTATCAATTTCATTGCGATATATTTTTCTCAGTGTATTTTGTGGATGTGGCTCTTTACTCCCGTCGTAACGAGCTGGTCAAATGCGGCATATTGGGAGCAAAGGCCAAGAAACCTGAGAGAGTGAGAGGACCTTGACTACTTGGCCCGTATTCTTGACGGTGATAGAGTAGAACGATCGATTTTCTGTTTCACACCAATACACATAAAATATGTATGTTTGTCTCTTTTATTTGTTCCCAAATTCTAGGCGAACGATTCCTGGATGATCCTGGTAAACAGTGGTGTTAGGCCTAGGCCCAATACTGGAAAAAAAGATTGCCCAAACGTCGAGTATGAGTACGCTTTATTAGCTTAGTTTGCGATGCATTCAAACATATTCCAAATATAGCTCGCATTATTTCAAATGTATCCAGCCACACAGAAACTCGTACGCTATATTCGATATTTTCGCGATGTAAACCACGTCACCAGATGTCTGAATGTCAGCTATATTTTGTAAATGTTGCTAGCTAGAGGTACTGAGTTAACCTACGCGGCTTTTGACGTATCCACTGGTCACATCGAACATCGCATGGTTGTCCGCTAAAACCTAAATGTTTGCGGGGGCATAAAAAAACGTTCTGTTATCGAGAATGTTCGCAAATGACTCGACATGAAGAACAGATATACGAAGACGCAACGGTTAAGTAGGTCATAATTTTTTTGCAGGTATCTGGCTTAAAAATTATGGTGTACTGCGATACACAGGGTGTATAACCGATGCGTGGGTAGACGATAGCTGCTTTCCTATTTAAGATAGGAAGCAATGTTTCAAATTGAACTTGTAGAGAGTAATGAAATCTGTTCCAAAAATAACTACCAATATACACAGTGTCCGATGTAATGGCACCAGTAATTGGCACTGTACCAGTGTATGGCACTTAAACTTTCATAGTCAAATCATAAGCTTATATGTTTGTTTCTGTAAAATAAAATAAGCACTAAGCGTCCCTCACACCCATTAGTTTTTCAGATTTTAAGATGGTGGATTTATATTTTGTCGGCTTTGCTGTGTAAATGTTTTTAGTGCTGGAATTTTATTTCTTTACCGAATGTTTTTATAATAATATGCTGAAGTTGACGTTATCGTCTAACATTTTATCACCAATTTTAATCTATTTTGTTCCACAACCTAAGTATAATTAACAAAAAAAACCGTAGTGCTATCTACTGGAACAAAATTTATTCCAAGCTCCAGTAGTTGGCATGGGTGCCATCTAGTGGAGAAAATATGCCTGTTTCTAATTGAAGAATAGAAATTAAGTATTTGGCTGCAGATATCTCAAACAAACAAATTTTTCGTCGTTCAATACACATTAACCAGTAGATGGCACCCTGCCATTTACTGGATCATAAGTGTGACAACTACCGGTGTTTCAGGAGTGAATATACCACCAATAAAGGAACACATGCTGAGCTACTCAGGATAGCAAAAGGTGGCTGCTTTGGAACCAGTTTTGAAGGGCCCACCTACCGCTACAGCAGCAAAATTCACCGGAGAACTTCACTGAAAAAACGAAGGTTTAGTTTTAACCATAGAGGAGGAGAAAAACCTTGTTCAATGAGTACTTCATATGGCCGACGCAGGATTTTCAATTTTCCAATTGGAAAAGAACGATTGATTGGAAGTATTTTGGCCAGAAACCAAACTAACCACAGAAAGAAAATTAAAGAGGAAAAAAAAATGAAAAAAAGAAAGAGAAATAAAAGAAAACAGAAATAAGGAATAAAGTTAAAAAAGAGCACATCTGAAAAACGAAAATGGAGTGAATCTTCATAAGAAGGAAAGGAGAATAAGAGCCTTCAGGAGACTGTGACTCCTCGCATGAGAATAAAGAGAAAATGGTAATACAGAATACAAAGAAAATGACTTCGTGTTGATTCAGTTTCCAGGTAAGAAGCGGGTATTGCAATCTGTAGCCGTCATACAAGATTTGTTACCAGGGAGTGAACTAGAAGTTGTAGCACTTATGTGTCGTAAAAAATGATCAGATTGCTCGAATGTTGGACTTTCCTTATTCCTTAGATGTTGATGGATGTCATCTACTGAATCATTTACATGAGAACTACTGGAAAAACTGAACTTTCACGCTGCCAACCAACTACAGGAGCAAAAAATTTGGTTTCATTTTCAATTTTATTTTATAGAAAAAAACACAAAATGTATTTCAAACACTTCATTTTGTTCTAAAAAGTTTGTTTATAGTATATAATAAAAAAAAAATCAGCATTTTAAATTATTGACCACTTTCAATAAATAAATGTATTTTCGTTCCTCAAAGTGCCAATTACTGGCCCCTTTACCTTAAATGTGTGACTCATAAAAGTTATGTTTTTTCTAAATAAAACACCTTACATATTTTCATTCCATTGAATTCCTCTGAAAGAGTGTGTTTCCCAAAAATAAGTGAGCATAGGGTTGTATGGGTTTATACTGAGTGATTTTGAAATTATAGTGACATTTATGTCCCAGAATGTGTTCATTCAACATCAAATATCTCAAAATGAATAATCTGGAATAAAAAAATTGTCATACTTATTTATAAATTTACCGAACGGCACTTTTCCCATACAGGGATCCTTTTTTTCTCAGTTTTTTCAAATGGATCACCCTGTAAATGAGGCCATACCAGAATAGTCCACACTATGAGCTTCCAGAAAATGTAGGGTTTGCCTACTTGATTCCTATCGGAAATGTATCTAATTCTTATTTAATGATGGTCAAACGCAAAAAAAAACATCTCAAAAAATTTTAAAAAGCGTTAATTCACATATGTTCGCCTGCCACATATCCCCAGTGATAGAAATCTAGGGGCTTGAGGTCTGGGAACCTTGCTGGCCACTGAATGGGTCCATTTCTTCCATTCCATTTAATTCGGCGCCATCTGTTTAAAAACCCTATACACCACTATGGTCAAAATCGATGGTTTTTGATGGGTGTGAAGTCATCCACTTCCACAAATCGCACATTGTCTTCAATAACGTCACAATTCAAAAATGGAGATTTTTCAGAGTGAGCACAAACAAATTCCGTACAATTGTATACATTTCTCTCCAAGATACATGTGGCTAATAAAGATATGGTGTCAGGTATAGTATTATCTAATAATCGGCTCATTTTGAGTTGTGACGTTATTGAGGACAGTGTGCAAAATGTACACTGAGAAAAATATATAAAAATCATAGAATGCGTGAACGGCTCTGTACATGTTTTTACTCGGGATATGTCATAGAAAATGCTGTTTTCTTCACCCCTAATACCACTTAGAAGTTTGTCAGCTAGTACAAGAGGGTGGAGTGGGGATAAGTTTCCGAAAAATGATCATAGAAGACACAAATTGGTTTGTACTCGTTGGCAAACTCCTACTAGGAATCGGTAATGAAAGGAAGCATTTTCCATACTATATTCCGAGCAGAAATGATGCACTTTCGGAAACTTACCCCCATGGCAGTGTATCTACCATGTATACACATGTATAAATGTGTTCTTCTATTCATAAAGCATATGCATTCCCATCACCGAAATTGGGATTTTCATTCTTACCCCACCAAACATGGGGGATTGATCAGACTTCCGCGATATTCTTCATTTTTTGAAAATTGTCCTCTATGTACGGGAGCAAATTTTCTTAATAATCTCTCAATAGATAGTGTGAAAACGATGAGAAACTTTTCAATGCAAGTTTAAAGAAATTGACATGAGATATATCTCCGAGTATATCTCCTTTCTTTTATTGCCTCTGTATATTCAGATTCTCTCTATTGTAATGTTGAAGATTAACCATCGACTATTCTTATACAAATTGAATTTTGTCAATTGTATTATTATTATTATTATCAGCGAAATGAAATGAAATGAAATTTTCTGAGCTCTATACAGAATGAAAATGATAAAAAAAGCTGTACTTAATGCTAAAAATGTCTCAGGCAATCAGGCAGGACACAGTATAATATTCTGTAATCATACAGTCAAGGAAAATCAACTACAGATAACAATGCACCATTTTCCACAATCGCACAAGATATCTAGTATTCAACTACTGATATGTCCGAGATTTATTTCAAATTGATCTCTGGTACCCTGAAAGCTAAAAGCTTTTTCAGCGGAGTCTCATTTTTTGTAAAAAAACTGATTTTTTTCGAAATCTAATCCATCCTTGTTGTCCTTAATGCTTTCATATCCATTTTCTCTGCCATTTTCCAAGGAAAGTAATCCGACAGCACGAGCAGAAGCAGAAACTTTCAATGCCTCTAGTTTTTTTTTTCATTTTAGTGTTCGTTTTTTCGTTGAGCGCAGCTGATTGTATCGCGTTGCAGATGCCGGTAGAAAGCGTGTCTTTTTTCGTTCCCGCTCGATTTTTTCTTAATGGATGCTTGCCTACTTCATAAGGTTGACGACCGGCCTTTGTATTCAACTTTCTCTAGCGTGTGCGACGACTGTATGCTATTTATTGAAGAGAAAAAGTGGAGTAGAGTTCGGTTTCGTTTATTTATGGACACATGCGTTCAAATTACCGACGACAGACTCTTTCTGTAGCAACCACTGACAAAATTTATTAGACGCGATACAATTTTATATAAGATGATCAAATGCTAAGCCTACATTTTTTATTTCAGAAGATGGTATTTCACTAAAATCGTTATTATTTTGAATTCTACAAATCGATTTTTATAGCACGTGCTTTATACAAGGAAGATTTGTTACCAGTTTGAAACAGTGTTCACTGGAAATCAAGGAGACTGACATCACTTGTATTTGTCCAATGAAATACCGGTAATATTTGGCGCGAATTTGAGCTAGTGTTTGAATTCATCCCTAATCCTTTTGTTTTCTGGATCAAAAATATAAAAAATGACCAGTGTAATTCTCTATTGATGTAAACTTACGAGAGTTGAACACATGTTTTCACCATGTCGCATTCTGATGATCTGAGAATGTTCCACTTGACATCTCTGAGAAATATCACTGTATCATCTATCAGTGAAACTTGTTATTTCATCAATTGTTTCGCGAAGTAGAAATTGGATGTTAGTTCGAGACCTGGTACAAAAGAATTTCTTTTCTACATTCATGCAAAAAGCAAAACTTTATTGAACTATATTCAGTGGAAAAAGAAGCTCTTTATTGCACTAGTGCAATAAAGTTATTATTTCACTCATCTGTCATTCTACTTCAACGTGCTGTCATCATGATGAACATAAACGTTCAAACCCACTACATATTTAGCAGATATTCTGTGAGATTGGCCATACGTTTTAAACAGCTACATATTTTAGATTATTTTGTATTAATGTTAGCAGACAGAGTTGATCAAACTCCATAATCAAAACCGTCTACCTGCATAGGCAAACTGTCTGTATTATGACCACACCTCGTGATAACATACGCGCTTATGGCTACTATGATTTTGATTTTTATAATGCAACCGTGGTTATATAAACGTCAGTCAAAATTTAATTCTGACAATTACAGAACTGAAAGTTTTAAAATGAGTAATATTGATGGAAAACTAGATGATGGTGATGAAATCGATAAGTAGTAATAATTTCACGTCGAGTGCCATGAACTTACTTTTTGCACTTGTTGCATAAGGGTGATTCTCTCGAAAGGTCTATATTTCATGTACACCTCGAGAAAATGATAAAAAAAAACATTCATACATGTTTATCTACACTTAGTTTAGAATTGATAAACTGAATCATATTTAAAATGTGTATAACTGAGTTGGCATGTTTTTTTTTTTATTATTTATTACATAAAAACTTGCAGAATTCTCACCTCCGTGCATGTTCTTTTTTGTCTCTGCTTATTTCAAACTTAGTAAAATATACCAAATTAATAATAAATTCAAAATAAGTTGGTCTATTTATCACGAAAATGTATTTACATTAGGTCTATAAGCGAGTTTGTTTCATTAGTTTACTGGTTATTTTTTAAATTTAGCCTAAACCACTGTTCCTAATCTCAACTCTCATCTCCGTGAAATGATTATTGATGTAGCTTTCCATCAACAGAGTTCGCATCTTCAGCAATATGAGCGGGCTTTAAGAATAATGCGCATCGCATCTTGTAGTTCAGTTGTTATTCATTGCTCAAGGGTGCAATCTTCAATCCTTCAATGCAGTTGAAGTGTTGAGTTTACACATGCGAGAGTTTCACATCCGTGAATAATATTTTTCCTGGTAAGAAAATAAAAATGGTTTTTATTATAATATAAATTAGTTAAAAATTAGTGTTACTTCATCTGCTCAAAATTGTATTAAGTGGTGATATTTTACGTAGCAATTATTGATTAAAAACCTGGAAAGTCCTCACTTCCGTGAACCTCAAATCCGTGAAGTCAGCAATTCACGGAGGTGAAAACTGGTTCACGGAGGTGAAACATTTTTACTCTGCTTACTGAACATTATACCATATACCTATATTTCTTCAAGATATGGCTCGATCAAAACATGAAGGCAATAAAAGCAAAAAGGAACATCGTGAAGAACAAAAAAGAAGACAGAGGGAGGCAATGAGAAGGCTACGTGAGGCTAGACGACAAGATCCGGAGACGTATGAGGAAGAGGAACATATAGAGCGAGAAAGGTACTATCAGAGGAAAGAGAAAAGAAATATTAAAACAATTGATCAAATGACTGAAAGAGGAAAAAGGATTCAAAGAAAAGACTGGAGAAAAAGAAGCAAAGTGTACTATGACAGAAAGAAAGATGCAAGAGCACTGGAAAATTTTTTGAGTGGAAACTCACCACCTCCTACGCCAACGCCACAAGAGTTTGAACCTGAGCCATTATTGAACCAAGAAGAAGACGGAAGAAACAGACAAGGAAGATTGAGAAGAAGAAACCATACCATATCATTGAATAAAGAAATAAGCAAATTGAGAATCAAATTTAAAAAGGAAAAAATAAAAATTTAAAGTACAGGATGGGGTTAAAAAGAATGAAAATTAAAACAAAGATACTCCTCGAAAAAGGCTGCAAGCGTTAACTGAGGGCCAGAACCTTTCTACGGCTATTAAGAAAAAACTATTTGCTTCCGAAGTTGTAAAAGACCAATTGACAGAAAATTGTAGGAATCTAAAAAAAGCTACAGATAAAAGAAAATTTTGGAAGTTCATTTCAGGAAATATTGTAAAGAAGTATAAGCAGAAGAGTTATTCAAAAAAAGTTACATCGACTTTCATTTCCGAAATAAGAAAAAAAACAAAAGAATAATGAAACGCAATAATAGTAGACAACTAATAAAACAGTTTCTGGGAGCCGACGAAAATAGTAGGCTATGCCCCGGCAAAAATTAATTCATAAAGAAAAACCATAATAGGAAATAAAAACGACTTTAAACACTTTAGTTTACTAAGCTCATGAATAATTACGTTCCAATTTTTTTAACCGTTATATAGGAGTAACTATGCAATTTGTTATGTGGAGAAATAAATATTTATTATGTCTTCTGTTTTTGTTTTATTGCAATGAAAGAAATACGTTTTTGAGACAAAATTCGAGCATTTAACACATATTTCTCACTTCTGTGAAAATTCTATCACCTCCGTGATTGACGGTTTTGAAAATTCTTTAATCTTTTGAAAACAAATGCTGAAAGTGTGTGACCACATATGTCATCAAATTAATATTGAATTATTTATTTCAAATTTCATGAAAAATACAAATAATAATAAAAAACATGTTTTTCTCTTTTGAATGCCAATTTGCACACCTTTGGTGAGAATTACCCATAAATAACTATTTTGTTCAGAGGCATCGTCCTCGGTAGACGACCACTCGTCTTGTTGGAAGCAGGTGTGATGTTGGTTGTTAAGATGCCAATCCTGGTCTCTGATGCACACAAACCTTCTATGCAGGGTAGTGCTGAAGGTTTTCCCGCAGCTGGAACGTGAATGCACCTCCTAAAATCAATAAGTCGCCCAGAGCGCCAAAGCGAATAAAAGTAATAGCCGTCCTCGTCCGCACGAGCTAGATCTTTAGTTACACTATTTTGTTTATGAGGGAGCATTTTTTTATGAATATCCCTATCAGGCCCTGTCTACGAAGCTCCGATACTTTCAGAGGGCGCGCGAGATCATTTGGCGCACGGACGACTCCCCATGTCGTGGGGTAAGTGACTACTGGGTCTTAGAGACATGTGCCCTGAGTAAGCGTGGTGAACCAAGGATGACGGCCTTCTGCTTTCGTCCGGCTAAGATATCGGCCATATTACGGCAAGCCGGAATTATCTTCAGGGCACTGTGTCCATCATTCCACCAAGGACCCCTATTATCAAAACTACAGAATTTGGGTACAGCCTGAGGAGTTTGAAGAGTAGATTTCGATATTTAGTCTGTTTTTCCTCCTCTTTTCGAGCGAAGTTTGTATCGCCAGGAACCGAAAACTCAATCACGGAACAACAAGAACAATAGATTCTGCACTACTATTCTATTCTCCACAACGGATTCAATATCGGCCAGAGCGTAAGGTAACATTGGTGTCTCGTCTATACCGTACGAGTGTTGCAGATGATAGTACAACACTCGTAGCGCAGCGTTATGCCTGTGGATATAGACTGAGACCACATAAGCTGAATAGGTTGACAGCATATGGTCTCAGCTACCCCACGACACGCTCTGCATCTAGTGTCAGGGACTTCTATACTCATCACGCGACTAAGGTAGACTAGGGTGGTGAAGACACCATCCTGGCAGGACATTATGAATCCCTACAGTTTCCGACTCCAGCCCACTTGACCTTAGAAATGCGAAGGTCAGGTTTCTGAATAAGCCATGGTCTTCATTCTTAAAGAACATCCCATGCATTGGCTTATCCTTATGTAGCTGTTGGAGACCCTCCCTCTCCGCACCTTCGACGTGGGTTCGTCCGTTCAGTTTCGAATACGAGACCGCGTTCATCATCGGCTGCCTTGAAAAGAAATTCTTCAATCCACGACTTTACAGTCTCCATCCAGTACCATTCTGTTATGTAGACGATCCAAACTCAAAAGTCCACGGCCTTCCCGTTGTCTGGGGAAGTATAACCGTGGAACAGATGATTCAGGATACAAGCTCCTAAGAAGATGCATCATTTTGCGAGTTTTTATGTCGAGTTGTCGCAGCTCTTCCTGAGTCCATTTCATCACTCCAAAGGAGTAAATTAGGCAGTTCTGATGACCAGATCTGTCGGAGTTTATACTGATACTAGCTGCCGCGGAGAGTGTTTTTTAATAGTGGTTACCTCTTGGGTGTGGTGTTGTTCCACCTCTGAATAAGTTAACGTCTCTTCGGCATCCAGATGTTGTAGGATGATTCCGTGTACGAGCTGAACGCCCTTTTCTCGGTCCTTTCCATATTCCTCGCATCGTCCTTTTTTGAGATGAACCGTGGCACATTTGTCGATCCCAAACTCTACTCCCCTAGCATACGTGTACTATTGCACCACCCTTAAGGACTAATGAAGATCTTCTCCGGAGGCATACAGTTTGAGATCATCCATGTGCCGCAGTTGTATCCGCGTCGGTTTGTATGTAATGGCAATGGGGAGATGCAGAAGAGAAGAGGGCCGAGGGAGTCTTCCTGAAACACATCCCTTCTAAAGATAACCTGCTCTGTTTGGACTCTGACTTGACCAGATATTAGGTGAAGCACTCGGTGAAGCAAGGCATCTGAGCAAATGCATCATGAGCTAATGCGATGTTGTATCAAATGCCTTGCGATAATCGCTACAGGCCATTGAAAGGTTACGCTAATACTACACGGAGTCCTGCATGATCGAAAGCATAAGGATTGACATCTGACCAATAACGACAGTTATGACGATTCACAATCGAATTCAAAAGAATGTATAGACTCATCAGAAAAGTAGATGTTGAAAAAAAATTCTCATCAGCATCTTTTCTCGTAGACATAATTTCACAAAATTCATGTCGCCTATCAAAATCATCTTCATTCAATTGGTACGTACCAAATGTATTTTGTAGGGGTGTAGTTTATGATGTTTCAGGATTCGGCGGATACTGGTTCTACTGATAGTGATAACACTAGCCAATTTTCTTGTGCTCAATGTTGGGTCTGCATGAACTTGTCCTAAAACTGCAACTTCAACAGGTTCATTTCTCAACGGAAATTCACGTTCTGGGTCTCGTTTCTTGTTGGCTACTAATCTAGTTTGACGAAATTTTTGCACTAGTTCTAGAGCGTATTTTCTAACAAGTTTATCTGAATGCGTTTTAATAAACAGATTAGCTGTACGGTCACTCTTGTTCAATCAAGGATTAGTTTGACACTGATAGACGCCCACAATTGCGATTTGGAGAAAAAAAATTATCTCATACATGTTTTTGTTGTACTCGCATTTGAGTAGAATTCGAGATAACGTCTTTTTATCGATTCTTAAGAACCGTAAACATTTTTTGATCAAGTAAATGAGGATGAAATAAAAATTTGAAATGGAATTGCATGTTATTTGTTGGTAAACAGTTACCTAGATCATTTATTAATTCCTTTACAATGATAATTATCTTCTAACAGTTGCATTGTTGGATCTTATTTTTATTGATTGAGTGAATAAAAAGTGATTTCCCAACTTCTAGTTCCTATATCTCGATAACGAATCTATAGAATTAATTTATTTTTGTTGTTTGATATTAGGAGGGAAAATACCTTTCAAATGAGAAATCACTTGCCATGTTGCCATCTAAAAATTTAGGGGTGGTGGTCACAGCTCTGAGGGATGGAATGTATTTCGGGTGAATTTCATCGCGATGTCCCCCTCGAACTTATATAATTCGTTTCTGCCGACCTACAGAGCCGCTGTTTGGTTTTCAATGGCCCACTCTGTATGTTCTAGATCATTAATCGCATTTTCATATTCGAGTTGATAACAATATTTCTGTCGACCCTGCTCTTGTTGAAATAAATGAATTCTTGATTAGAAGATTTAACAACGATAATAGGTTTGATTCAGTTGAATTATACCTGACTGTAGGTTTGTTTACAAGTTAGGATCAACTCCTGTTTCATATTATGTTAATCATAACAATTGGATAGATATAAATATAACTAATTTGGTACTAATCTTCAGTTTAGTAATCCTACTGATGAAGTTAACTTGGGTAACGAAACGCGCATCTAGAAATGAAATGACAAGTGTGGTGAAGGGGAAAACTTCGTTTGTTCTTATAGAAGATATTTAATCAACGAATTTAACAGTAGGTACAAACTCTATTGAACGTTCGTTAATGATAATCTTTTAATTATTTGAATACATTAATATCAACATTTGTAAAGGTAGAATTGAATAAAACTTTACCAAGTTTTGATTTCTCTCCTCTTTGGTGAAGGGTAAGAAAACAAAAAGTTTTAAAATACTTATAATTTTAATTCATTCCTGATTTAATCAGAACTATACATAAATGTATATTAAGTAAATATATATCTCAAACATTTGTTCCTTAGGACTAATAAATAATTATATTACAATAATAATAATACAAAATCCAAATAATATTGATATCACTTTTTCAACAAAGGCATGTTAACATTACATACAAACAGTATAAGATACTGAACAATTATAAATAGATATTCATAATCAAGTATACAAACACAAACAGCTTTTGATGAGATTGGTAGATAATTTAAAAAGTATATTTTATGAATCAATCCCATGTTTATGACAGCCATGTTAAAGTAATGAATTGATATTAATAATTATTTTTCTCACCTGTACATGCCTGAACAAATTCAAATTAATAATGAATTATTGGACATCCAGCTTTATTATGCTCAAGTACTTCCAACTTGAGAAGCCCAACTGTTTCTTTAAGCTGGTTAACGATGGATCCAAGCTCA
Organism: Chrysolina americana; assembly: GCA_958502065.1. Taxonomy (NCBI): domain Eukaryota; kingdom Metazoa; phylum Arthropoda; class Insecta; order Coleoptera; family Chrysomelidae; genus Chrysolina; species Chrysolina americana. The sequence goes on from OY293414.1 coordinate 80,571,006, forward strand.
ACGTTTTCGCTTTTTAATATCTTCACTTTATCTTCCAATTTAGAGATGCGTTCCAATTTTCGTGACCTGCACTTGGAAGCTGGCAACCGATTCCTCTGTCTCTTCCTCTCTAGCTTCATTCTCTCCTGGAATTCCATATCAACTGGAGACAAGGGAGGACTATGGCTTATATTTGGAACGGTCTGTGGCTCCTCTTTGATCTGGGGAATGAAAGAATCGTTCTAGATGGTTACTATCAGAGCCCTGTTGGGAATTACTATTGTGTAAATGGCTGAGGGCTTCCACGAATCCTCCGGCAAAACTTTCTTGTTCAGCAGTCACAGCACGAGGGAACAAGAGAGAGGGGGTTGGAGTATTTCCCATTCCATTGGCAAGTATCATGTTCTCCAACTCGGGAGTGCCTACTTTGAGCATGTTCAGATCGGGAGACGACAGCACTCCAGTGTTAGACAGAGGCAGTGATAGGTTTTTCTTCTGGTTGAAATCTTGGGTGAGGTTTCTCTTCATGTTGCTGATGGAAGTTTTCGAGTCTTCACCACCAAATTGACTCATGTTAATTGTTAATGAATAGTTGCCAACCCAACCAGCTCCACAAATTGAAGAATAAGTATACTGGCAAAACAACTAGACTCAACAGAAAATAGTAGTAAGTATCAGGAATTTCCATACAAACCTGGAAGAAAACCAGCATGAGAAATGATATAGCGATTGTTCAAAGTAGTACGGTGTACAAAATGTCAGTCTTTTCTTTGGATTTGATATACAGTAAAAACGTTAGTGCAATGGAAGGAATAGACTCACCTCTTAAAATTTAGAGTTTTTAGCTAGTAGAACAAACATCCAATGAAAATTCATTGATTGCCAATAGTAATTCAAAGTTGATGGTTTGAAAAATAAGACAAACTTTTCAATAAATATCAACCACTTTGTTCTTTGTAATAATTAAAACAAAAAGGATTACAAGAAATAATAATATTAAACATTAATGACATCACCGATGAATCATATCATACATATCACAGAACACAGAACGTCGATCAGCAGGTTCTCCTTCCAGCCTGCAACCCCGTTCTTTGACCTTTTTTGCTCATGGATATATCCGTTCATACACCGGATCAACTGCAGAGAGCATTCGCATGTATAAGATGCAGGTAAACATCTTACAACATGCGTTCAAGCATGTTATTGGTCTGTAATTCTTGGGATCAGACAAATCTCCGTTCTTGAGGATAAGCACGGTTCGCCACTCGACAAACCAATCCGGAATCTGCTGCTCGCCATCGAACCATGAGTTAAAAACTCTTGCTAGATGGACGGAGCAGCAAAGTTTTTCGAGCTCTTGAGGGCCCGTCGAACTTCCTTCGGAGTTAACGGCAATTCAATTTAGATTGGATATTGTTACACTCGAATCTACAAAGTTTCTTTTTCTTCGGAGTTAGCGGATTGCGCAGTTATTATTATTATTATTATTATAAATCAATATTATTATGAAGACGCTTTATGTCGTTCAGTTACATGTGGGGATAATATAATAACTATTTATAACCCTATTTATAAGTTGTTTGTTGATTTGCTTTACTGAAATAAACGGGACTTGTTTATTGTAATTAGTGATACGAATACGAGAAAACGAAAGTTGAAAGTGTTGCCTTGTTCATCAGCTACTCTGTTGTGATATCTCATTGGAATATCGAAAATATACCAGGTGTTTCTTCAAAGAAACCGTTCAGTCATTTTACCCCAAGGGATTTCGCTGAATCGACTCGTCCGAGATTTTCACTTCGAAACTTTTCGACTGAAAAATATACATTTCACGCATTTCTTTTGGCAATGCGTTTATTTTCACCTACTTCTCGTACTGAGCAGCTTCAAACAGAGTGCACCTCGTTTAATAATATCCAAGAATGCAAGCAGTGAAATCGAAAATGAAGAATCAGGACAGCGTTTCTATTTTTAATTGCATACTTTTAGTTTGCCAAGAGCAAACGGGTTAAAAAAAGTCTGGAACCAGATACAGCAGCACTTTGACGTATACACCAAGAAAAAAATACGGTATAGCACAATTAATATCATTTTGTGTCAGCGATGGAGTATTGTTTTCGTAGGAATTGGAGAATTTGAAAAATAAAGGATGAGAAGATTTTTATAATATCTATATTATTATAAATCTCGTGGGCCCTCCAATAAATTACTCTCAATGGAAACTAAATTGTTTTATTACTTCTTAAACAAGTAAAATTCAAATACTCATTTCGCGACTGATCGTCCGCAAATTTAAACTCGATGGATCGAGTGAATAAATATCAATCAAGTTTTTTTTTGAGACATTTATTTATTCTCTTGGCTTATGGAAAAAATTAATCCATTACTTATAATAGAAGCTTTTACTGAATTGAATTTACCTGACCCAATAATCAACCAAGAAGTTTCGCATTATGCCTTCTGTCTTTTTTTCGAACTTCACGGAATTGTGCTCAGATTCTCGTCTGCGGACATGGAGGATCACTTCTGTAGATACCAATGAGGTAGTTGCGGTTGTGTTCCACGCGATTTAGACAGATTTTTTTTCGTTTGTCTTTTCTGTCAAATAGCAAGCCTTAGAAGTGTTCAAAACTTTCAACGTGTGATGTGTAAGTGTCACCGTTTCTTGACAGTACCCGACTGAACCCCTTTATACAGCTGTGTTTTCGAAATATATGGGTTTGAGGATGTTAATTTGAAATGGCTTGATTCAGAGCTAATATCGGAGAGATATCAAGTAGAGAAAATTGAGGACCAGGCATCTAAAATTGAAGCGTTCACAAATAGGATTATCTAAGGATCTTATTTTGGACTCTAATCATTTTTGCTTAGGGTTTTGCGAGACCAAGACTGGCCAGTCTTGGTCTTGGTCTCGAAAAATAAATGTAGACTTGGTCTTGGTATTGGTCTTGATGTCTTAGTCTTGGTCTTGGTCTTGGTCTTGGTCTTGGTCTTGGTCTTGGTCTTGGTCTTGGTCTTGGTCTTGGTCTTGGTCTTGGTCTTGGTCTTGGTCTTGGTCTTGGTCTTGGTCTTGGTCTTGGTCTTGGTCTTGGTCTTGGTCTTGGTCTTGGTCTTGGTCTTGGTCTTGGTCTTAATAGCGTTGTATCAAAACTTGTCTAGAAATTTGAATCATTCAACCCAATTGTCCAACAGTTTATGTGCATATAATAGGTATTTCGTATTTCTCAGTCTTTAACAATTGTCAATTTGTACGGGTAAAGTAGGCAAAATAAATTTCTCATCTCACCATCATAATATAATTTTCAAGAAATCTTATATAAAGATTGAATTAGACCCACACAGCACACGTCGCCGTCCGACAGGCCAGAAAAAAGGTTCAAAATGGTTGGAATGTTAATTAGGTTTTTGTTAACCATTCCGCAATGGATTATTGTGTGATGACCAGTAAGATGCGGTTGCGGCAGAGGGGTGGAAGCGGAATCCGGAGAAAATTGCAATTCTTATTAACCACTGTGACCTTACAACATACACCTATTTGTTGTAAACTGTATATTAACTGCCCTACATATTTTAATAATGTAATTTCGATTTTGATTGAACAAAATTTTAAAACCTACCATATGAAAAATAAATGATTGAAATAAAATACCATAACGTTTTCTATCAAAATTTGCTTAACATTGAGTAGATTTAAGTTCACTATTTTTCTTTCGAGACCAAGACAAATTCTCTTAGGGGAGAGTCTTGGTCTTGCTCTCGAAAGTCAAGTCTTGGTCTTGGAGAGATTTATTAAGTCTTGATTTTGGTCTTGGTCTTGTATCAAGACCAAGACCAAGACAAGATCAAGACTAATCTCTTGGTCTCGCGAAGTCCTATAATTTTGCTGAAATGCAGGAGGAAAAGCATTGACACTGGCATTGCGTGGTGAAGCAACAAACATATTACAAACCCTCACTACCCAAGAGGAGTCCTATGAACAGCTAATAAAACATCTAGAACTTCTATATGGTCAGGCCCACCTAGAACACGTACACTTGTCGCAGCTGAAAAATTGCTGCCAGAAATCAAGCGAATCTTTACAGGAATTCGAAGCTGACATTGCATACTTGGTTCACCTTGCATATCCAGCCACACCGGAAAATGTAATGGAGCAGTTCAGGCATTTTTGGATGGACTTCGTGATCAAGAAAACAGGCAAGCATTGACACTGGCTCGTCCAACACTTCTCTTAGACGCATTGGTGCGAGCTTTGGCGAATTTGAGGCTGCGAAACAGTCCTGCAAAAGCTACGGTAGAGTCAAGATGATTGAGGAAGACCCACAGGAGCCTGCTGATATGGAAGCTGAAACTCCGGCAAGAATTAAATCATCGAATTAGAAGCTACGCACAGCAACAGGATAATCGGCAACAGTGTATGATGAACTCCCAAAACTGACTTTAGGCAGCACTATAGTGAAACACCGGGCTCTAGTAACGGGATGGATATCATGAACTTCAGAGGGTTCCAATTGAATTTCAGAAACGGCGTCCTACATGTGAATGGAGAATGGATGAAGTGAAGAAATCATTCGTGTTCTGTTGGCTGAAGAGGTGAGCGTTCCTGAGAGGGCTGAAATCATCTTGGTGGCTTGCCTGGATGGGAGTGCGAACAGTGGAAACGTGGTGATGTTCGAGTTCAAGCTCCATGACGAGAAAATTGGACGAGGAATTGCGATATGATAAATTTGTATTAATGAGGGTAATGAATGTCAATTATTAACCGGTGACCTTGAAGAAGGGGACAATTTTGGGGCACTGCTCGTCAATTTCCTCTGCGATTAGGAGTGCACGCAGCACTATAAGTCAAGCCAACAACTTTCCATCGAAAGCGCATCGAACAACAGCCCAAAATTAGACAGTTAGTCAGGAAGTACCAAAACATCTTTGATACCGGACAAGGTGAAGGTGGCGGAACGAAGGTCGTTCAGCACAAGATAGACACTGGGAATGCTCGACCTATTCATCAATCAGCCAGAAGGAAGAAGACCTCTCTTCGCCAAGAAAGGAGAGGTTGAGGAAATAGTATGCGACATCGAATAAGAAGGAGTTATCGAATCATCTGATGGTCCCTGGTGAAGAAGAATAATGGATCAACTCGCTTTTGGCAAGTAGAAATGGTTCAGGAAGATCAAGAAAAGTGGTTTTCACCGTTGGCTCAAGATTGTGGCAGTTTACAGACGTGACATTCGGCCTCTGCGATACTCCAATCCAATTGTGGTTGGCAGATCGTTTGAGGATTACGTGAAAAACCTGGAGAAATGCCATATGTTCCAGAAGGAATTACAATCTCTTGGCCGTGTTGTCTCCAGGAAAGGAGTAGCAGTAGATGAGCGAAGGTCAAAGCTGTCAAGGAATAGAGCCCATTCCAAAAGACATACACCAGCTTTGAAGTTTCCTTGGCTTGTGTAATTACTATCACCGAAATGTGCTGGGGTTCGTCAACATCGCCAAACCGCTGACCAGGCTCACAGAAGGGCAAACAAAGTTCCAGTGGTCTGAAGAATGCCAAGACTTGTTCAGGAAGCTGAAAGGAGCATTGATCAACACACCAATTCTGAGCTATCCCCTTCCGGATGGAAAATTCATTTTGGACACGGACGCCAGTAACGTGGGACTTGGAGCTGTCCTGTCTCAGATCCAAGAAGGACAGGAGGAGGTCATAGGTAACTTCAGCAAGACTCTCACTGAAACGGTGCGTAATTGTTGTATCACCAAGCGGAAGCTGTTCGCTGTTGTCAAAGGAGTAAAGCACTTCTACAAGTACGTGTATGGGAGAAGATTCCTTCTGAGAACTGATCATACCGCGCCTCAGATAGTTTGCAAATAGACAGAGTGGGGAAAGTGATTGCAATAAAGTTTTTAAATAGATAAATTGTTTAGATTGTGTAAATGAATCAACAAATTATAGTTGAGTCCATTTTTACTACAGTATTATCGATATCGTTTAGTTTTTCATTATAATAAATAGTCAATCAACGATTGTAAAAATACCCCTTTGAATTCTATGCTTTTTTCGAAACATTTTTCTCAACCCCTTGACAAATTTAGGCGAAATTCTCATGATTTCATTTCATACGGCCAATTCATAAGATTAGATGAATAAGATTAGACACTTGGGCGCGAGAAATTCAAACACATGAATTTCGCGAAGAGTAGTGAAAATTAAAAATATTCATTTTGCGAGGAGTATATTTTTAATCCGTTTCAACCAGAATACATAGATACCTAGGAGCGAACAAATTAATCTCATGAATTTTGCAAGGTGTATTTTTTCATTCTATTCTAACCAGAACAACCTAACCTTACGTAGACATTTGGGATCGAGGGAATTTATGGGTTTCATGGTTATTTTTCTGAATAGTTTCATTGTGACTGTCCAAACATCACTATTTTTTCCGATAATAAATTTTTTCTAATGTTATTCATTCCTATGTTCATTTAGTGAAATAACATTTTGTTGTTTTATTTATTTTAACAAATAATATTATTTGAAATTATTATTGTGACGTATGGCAACATCGCCGAATCGAACGACTGAAGTTGCACTGCAATCACGCTCACTGACCTCTACTGATGACCTACAAATAATAATTATTTTCTTTAGGCTCTAGCGACATGACTGCTTTCAACCTAATGATATTTTATTTCCTCCCAATGAATAATTAATTTCATAATGAACTTGCTCAAAAATAGTATTTGAATATCTAATATCTGTGTGGCTCTTTTTTGAAAAAAAATATTAATGTTTCAATGTTTGTTTAGGAGCTACACTCATCGTGAGCATAGAAATGGAGCAATTCATTGCTATGGTATAATTTGCGTTGGTAAAACATTTTCTGCGTCTCAGTGAGTCTATAATAATAAATTAGTACCAACAATGGACGATTGCAGTAAGGCTACCTCCTGGTTATTTTCAAATCACAATTTCTTTATTTACACCGATATCAAACAATATTTTCTCTTTTATCTTCACGTAATGTTTTTCTTACGACACCACAGTGTGTTTGAACTGAAAATCGTTTGATGCATTTCAAGAGCCAGGTAAACATTTTCTTTATCTTTCTCCAACAAGTAGATGAAATTGATACGGGACACTCATTCCATGTATAAAAACATGTCCTACGAATTATGAGTTAGCACGTTTTTTTCTGAAGGCATTTGTCCATTTCAATTTTTTTGTGGTTGATTCAACCCCTCATCCCGTTTGTGAGCGGATGAAATTCCATGTATACAAACGTGTTCTGTGAATTTCATGTTGTCAGGTTTTTTCTGAAGGCATTTGTCTATTTCAATTCTTTTGGAGGATTGATTCCAACCCTTCATCTCCTATGCAAGTGGATGAAATTCATATGGGATGGGCGTTTTGTGAAAACCTTCTATTTTAAATGTATTTTTTCACAGTTAATCAATTTTTATTCGACCATTGAAAATTATATTTTCACTGATGCCATTTTGATCGAAAGTTACTGCTGCAAATTGACTGCTAACTTCATACCGGTCCCAGCATTGATGTTTTTTTGGTACAACAGCCGATTTTGGACGACCTTCACGAAAGTGCGACCATGTTCAAATTCGGAAAACCAGCGAAACACGATTGCAGGAGATGGATAGACAAAAGACGAAGTTGATCAGCACCCTACTTTGATTTCATTTATCCAAGTCGAACGTCATAGAAAATCATCTCACGAAAATGTTCATGATTTCATTTCATTGTTTGACCAACAATAATGTTCCAAGTATCTGCAACACGTTTGAGTACGTTCACCATTAAAAATGTCAAACTTTACAACGACAATTTTAAATTTGACTTATTAATATCATTGTTGTCATATCTCAGAACTTAAGTAGCAATCCTCGTATCTGTTACGTCTCGTGTTGTATTTTTTTGAGAACTAATAGTCGGAAAGGACTATACTTTTGGTAAGTACTTTCCACGCATTTGTACATAATCGTCATTTATCATAATACATAGAGGCAAAACACTATTTCATTGTATGAGAAACCATAGTTAGAGAGCAATGAAGATGATTCAAAATATATTCGAAACGTTGGCAAAATCCAGTCCCAACTAATCTCCGACCTAAATATTTATCGGACCACCAATTTATCTGATTTTAAATACTTGTGCACCAAATCGAACTCAGTTCTTTCGACCACTAACCCTGTTACGATGAACCCCTTTTCAGAAAGTTCAGACGTTCATATATACTGGGTGAGTCAGAATAAGACCGACAAAATCCGACTAAAGATTCCTCACCTCATATCGAGGTGAAAAGTTCCTATCAAGGTATGTCCTAAAATGCATCCCCTCTGAGATACAGGGTGTCGGAAGTACGAAAAAAAATTATTAAATTTTTTTTTTGTACTTTCAACACCCTGTATCTCAGAGGGGATGCGTTTTAGGACATACCTTGATCGGAACTTTCCACCTCGAAATGAGGTAAGGAATCTGTAATCGGAGTTTGTCGGTCTTATTCTGACTCACCCTGTATATACTGTTTTCATCCAGTAGGTATGACCGCTCTAACTTCACCTCTTTGAGGTTTCAGGTCTAAAGGACTTAGACGTTCTTGGCGTTACAAGACTTCTGGAAATTTTCCTCTTTCATTAATATTACGTTTTGAATTGAAACCTCTGTGCGTACAAAACCAAAACTAGTATTTTTTGTTTTCCTTGTATAACTCGAGAAGGGCGAAAGTCCCTGTAGATTTTTTCGTCCAATCCAATTTTCTCCTAAAGTCCAAAATAGTTTTTTGCCCACGTTTCTCTCACGGTTTAGGCACGAATGTCAAGAAACACTTGTTTGTGACAAGTATAGCAAAATATTTGCATAAATAAAGTTATGCTCTGAAGATTAATAGTCATGATTTCGTCATCGTCACCCTGTAAATGCATGCTTGTCTGCCACTCGACCCGAGGCAACCGGCAACGTACCATGAAGATCGAATCATAAACTACAAATGAACTCAGAAGGATGATTGTATTGGTAATAAAAAAACAGCTACAAATGCTAATTAATTGTTTCTTCTCAAGTGTACCGTTCACCGACAACAAACAACAGGTGGAATAACATAGTGGAATAACTGTCCAATACCAAAAATGAATCGGGTTGTATTCGAAAGGTATAAACCCAAGGAGTATAATATATTCTACAATACTTCTTTTTTTGAATCGATAGTGACTTTACTGTTACGAAGTCTAAGAACACACATTCGTATTATTCTCGTATGGATTTCCAGTTTCACGATTCTTAAAAACGAGTTCTCCAAAAAAACGGCACTTGCTTTCATGTTTTCAATGAAGGTATCTACTTGTTTGCGATGGGCTATAAAACAAGCCTGAAATGGGCAAAAATCACGATGCACAAAGTTTCCTCGTATACTTATAGTGAAGACTGAGGTGTGGGAACACTATACAGGGCAATTCAAATTCGACCCCCACCATTGGGATCTCCTAAACTACAGAAGATACGTCGAAGCTTAAATTGGGGCAAAGTTGCGTATTCTGGTGCTTAACAAAATACTGTTTTGAAACTTGGAATATCAGGAAAAATCTGAAAATCGGAATTTTCGTTTTTATTTTTTTTATCGTTATTTGACAACATAGCTCAAAACCAAAAGTACATTTTCATTGATACTTTTTTTCAACTACACGTTTTCATGTTCAGATTTACTATCCGACGTTTCGTCTTCTGGCATTCATCATCAACTTTTTTTTCTGTTATGGGCGCCATATTTTTTTGTTATACAGAAAAATAGTGATTCTCATTCTGATTTCATTGATGTATAATTTGTTATGATTTGCACTTCTGAAACCACAGATATTAAAAAAATCAACTTCATCTGAGTTGGTCATGACTCCATCGAAAAATTTTGTTTAATAAACACTAGTTGTCAGAACTCATTAAACATCATAAGTTTGCACAAATACTTCAGACGAAATGTCCTCATTCTCAAATGAAGAAAAAGGAGATATGTTGAAACTTTATTATAAATTTGATAGGAATATTACGAAAACAGCACAAATTTATTTTGAATTATATCCGGAAAGACAACAGCCGGATAGAACATTATTCGGAATTTTGGACAAACACTTGGCTGAGTACGGTGCGTTTCAAAAACCAAGAATGAAATATGGAAGCAGAATGGAACAAAATATTAGACGTAACTTATTAGCCGAGGTAAAATAATTGTTCATTCCATATTCGAAGAAGTATAATTATTTTTGGTTCTTTTTTAGATAAATGCAGATCCTTCCAGATCAACCAAGTCTCGGCAGAAATGGATGTGCCTCAGACGAGCGTTTGGAGGGAATTCAAAAAAAGTGGTTTGAAATGTTATAAGACATATTTCACAAAAATTACATCCAGGTGATCCTGAGAGAAGGATGGAATTTTGTAGCTGGCTCTCGAATAGGGAAGACTCTACAAACTTCTTGAAAAACATTATTTGGACCGACGAAAGTACTTTTTCGAACTGTGGTGTTTTTAATAGAAATAATGAGCACATTTGGAGTGAAAATAATCCACGACACTTCAGAGAAGTCAGACCACAAGTTCGGTTCCGTTTGAATGTGTGGGCTGGAATTTATGACGACCGAATACTTGGACCACATTTCTTCTCTAATACTTTGAACGGGGAAACCTATCTTCGGTTCTTAAGAAACGAATTCGAAAAATATATGGATACGTTTCCCCTTGTTAATCATAACAGCAGCTGGTTTCAGCATGACGGGGCTCCTCCACACAATAAAAGAGCAGTTTGGGAATATTTACACCAAAGATTTCCTAATAGGTGGTTAGGAAATTCTGGACCAGTGAGGTGGCCGGCAAGGTCACCTGACCTTACAGTTTTGGATACTTTCTTGTGGGGCACTTTAAAGAACATAATCTATGGAGAGTAAGAATACGACACAGTAGATGAACTTAGAGACAATATCATCACGCAATTCAGGTCTATCAGAAGAAGGGATATTGTTAGGGCTGTTCTTAATTTGAGACGACGAGCTCGGTTATGTATTCAAGAGGAAGGCCATCATTTCGAACAATTTTTGTAATACTTTTTGTGCATTTTTTACAAGCTCATGATTTCATTCTTGTTTTTTGAAACGCACCGTGCTCAGCCAAGTGTTTGCCCAAAATTCCGAATAATGTTCTATCCGGCTGTTGTCTTTCCGGATATAATTCAAAATAAATTTGTGTTGTTTTCGTACTATTCCTATCAAATTTTTAATAAAGTTTCAACTTTTCTCGTTTTTCTTCATTTGAGAATGAGGACATTTCGACTGAAGTATTTGTGCAAACTTATGATGTTTAATGAGTTCTGACAACTAGTGTTTATTAAACAAAATTTTTCATGACCATCTCAGATGAAGTTTTTTTTTTTAATATCTTTGATTTTAGAAATGCAAATCATAACAAATTATACATCAATGAAATCAGAATGAGAATCACTATTTTTCTGTATGAAAAAACAATATGGCGCCCATAACAGAAAAAAAAGTTGATGATGAATGCCAGAGACGAAACGTCGGATAGTAAATCTGAACATGAAAACGTGTAGCTGAAAAAAAGTATCAATGAAAATGTACTTTTGGTTTTGAGCTATGTTGTCAAATAACGATAGAAAAAAATAAAAACGAAAATTCCGATTTTCAGTTTTTTCCCGATATTTCCGGAAATACTCGGAATTTTCCAATTTTCAAAACCGTATTTCGTTAAGCACCAGAATACGCAACTTTGCCCCAATTTAAGCTTCGACGTATCTCCTGTAGTTTAGGAGATCCCAATGGTGGGGGTCGAATTTGAATTGCCCTGTATGCACTCTCCTCAACGGTTGAAGTGGGCTGACATTTCTTTTCAGCCATTCAAATCCCCTCGATTCGATGGTATTTTTCAAGCCATAATTTAAAAAATATGAAAATTGGAATATGGTGATAGTGCTGTAGGTTTTCCGGGTTTTCTTTCAGCTGAAAAGTGAATAAACCACCAAAAACATCAGTAGGTCATCCCGGAGCGCCACGGCAAATAATAATATTAACCGTCCTCTACACACAGACACAGACTATGCCTTTGGTTACACTCTATGAGTGTTTATGAGGGAATATTATTATTATTATTATTATCATCTTCAGCAGTGATTGAAACATATTTCACTGATCAATTCGCAGTATTCTCATCCATGAGGATTATAAACGATAAAAATTACCAAATTGAGAATTCGAGTACTATTAAACAAACTGACTTCAACAAATTGAAAAGCTTTCTCCAAAACCATGAAGACATATTATACACACGTATTTATGTACAGATTATGTATGACATTTTTATCGAAAAATTAAACAAATATTTGAAAGATTCATAGGTAACACGAAAAATATCATTGTAAAAAATGTAAAAGTCCGTAAACGATACTGTATACGATACTCATTGCTTGAGCTTCACTGCCCTGAATTGGATGTACAATATAAAAATTAAAGAAACATACACGAAGAATGACTATTCCAAAAAAAATCTCTCAGAAGCTCACAGAAGTTACAAAAAAAACTGAGAAATCATAAAAGAAGTCTCAAGCAATAAAGCACTAATGAATAAAGTGAGAGAGAATGCATGTGAAGTAGAAAATTATTATGATTATTTTGTCAGTATTAAAGAGAAAATCACGAAAAATTAAGTAAACCAGGCTGTTTTCCAAAAAATTCGCAAAATAACAAAACAGTATTATCTTCCATCTACCTGGATGAAGTCACAACAAATGAGGTGATGAGGATCTCCAAGTTGAAAAACAACTGCTCTCCTGGTCCGGATGAAATAACATCGAATCTTATTAAAAATTGTCATCATTACATAAACCAACAATATTATCAATTTAACTTCAGTTCACAAATCGGGAAACCATCGGCTACTGGATGATTACAGAACTATATCGTTGATGAATAATTTCACTAAAATCTTTGAGCGATGCCTTAAAGACAGGTTATACTGACCTTTTTTGCTTAACACAGTGTCATATCTAATAATCAGTATGGATTCTGAAACAATTGCACAGACAATGCGCAGTTCTTAAATTACTTAAGTATCTGAACCTTAATTCAAATAAAAATGTCTTGCAGTATTTCTCGATCGAGGTTCAGCACTAGAAGTTATGCAAAATTACTTATCGAACTGGTATTAATAGGTTAAAACTGATGATTCCTACAGTGACCTCAAAAAAGTTGAAAAAGGTGTCCCACAAGGGACAGTCTTAGGACCAATAATGTTCCTTATTTATATAAATAGTATGTTTCATATTAATGGTATTCAGGGACTTCTTATGTCTTACGTAGACGATACTGCTGTAGTGTTTTCTGGTGATACAAAAAATTATTGAATCATCTTCATATAGAAAAGCTTACATGGGTCTTTGATTGTCTGCATGTACGTCGTTGGTGGTTACGGGAATAATAGGGGACTGCAGCACAGATCCTTGCGAGGTTCCGCATGTGGCGTGAGGTTGAAGAATTCTCCATTTACTTTTACTTTGAACTTTCTCCAGGCAGTTCATAACAAATGCGCGACAGTGACCGTGGATGTTTCGTGCGTCTAGTTTTTTGCCAAACGGTGTCAAAAAACAACTTAGTTCTTCCTCCAAAGCCCTTAACAACAATAATTACTTCATCTTTCATGACAATATATCAAATACCGAATTGATAGCTTTAGTGATTTAATTACTTATTCCGAAGTAGGTGCAGATAGTTGATGTTAACATTCTTTAAAAATATCCCGAGATTATGGTTACTACGGCAATTGTTTTGTCAGCTAATGGCTTCCTCACCTGAAGTTTTATTACAAACGTACACTAGTTTTCCTCGGTTTCCCTCGGCTTCCTTGAGGCCTTATTCTTCACCCGTACTGTCTAATTATTCCTATCGATCATCCGTCCCACATCTCTCGCCTGAAAAAATGCGACTAGATAGCAAAATACCCCATACGTGATGCGGGTCGACCTTAAAGGGAAACGCGCCAAACGTTTTCCATTTTCCCATTTTCCCGGTTCTCTCTGGGATTAAAGACATCGATCCGGGCTCCAGGCAGCAGCGGAGGCCGGCTTTTTCGATTCCCGCTCCAGCAGAAGCCGGGAGAATGCCACAATTTCGAATTCGGCATGTACACCCAGCCGGTCTTTCCAAGGAATTGTTTCCCTGCGGCGTACAGAGTGTCCTTGATTGATTTGTAGTCTGATACGGTTCGGAGGAAAGACTTGGTGGTTGTCTGGTGTCTCTAGGCGGGGACCGGTGTGCATTAGGGACCGGTTTCAATATTATATGAACATGTTCTGTGTTTTCTTGTTGAGAGCGGTTTCTGAGGAATCGTTGGTATAACCGAATTATATTCTCGCGTAAAGAGATTCAGCCAATAAACAGTACATCGGACCGCTGTCAAGCACTAGAATCATACCTTTACTAGCTCCATTCTGTTGCTGTGCAGGCTCTGCAGCCTCACAAGCACCTCGACCTATAAGTTCTTTTGTGCGTGACGCTTTGTCTATTCGAAGCCCGGGATTCTAAGACTTCATGCGAAGTTTATCAGTTTCCTGGGAGCTAAGTTCCTGATGTCCGAGGGCATTAAGAATGCCTCTTCCAGGAATTTAAGCCTCTTGCAGAAGATCGCTGGGCATTGGCAAAGCAGATGTTCTCCACTTTCCGCGAAGTTCTCGCAGTAGCGGCAACTATCACTCTCTGACTTGCCCATCTTTTTGAGGTGTTTAGCTTTTCTTGGCGATAGGCTCACTAGCCTTTTCGCTTATCTTTGTCCTGGCACTTTATTCCAGAGAGATTTCATCGGGTTTCCAGCGTCGGAACTCTTCCTTTAAGTGGGCTTTGGAGAGTCCACAGAAGGGTCCTTTGCCAGGAAATGGTGTGTTTGCCCCTTCTTTGGCAAAATCTTTAGATGTTCGATCAGATTTCTTTCTTTTAAAGTTTTTTTCTGGTACAGTCTTAAGGCACCATTTGCTGCTTCTTTCATTACACATGAGTGCAATGGCGGAAGGTTTAGCATTACCTCTGTAGCTGCACTAGGGTCTCTCTTCTGTCTGGATGCTCCAGACGTTCGTGTCTTTCTTTGTTGAAAGGGGTGCGAAACCCTTTTCGCGACATATAACTTTGTTGTTTCGCGAATTGGAACCCTTATTCCCAATTTTTGTTCTAAGCTGACAGAGACAGATAGCCCATCAATCCCATAGGACAACTTCTAGATTGCCGAATTCAGAAGATTTTTGTCCACCATCATGTCTCTTCGAGTGTCTCTTGGTTTGGTGAACTAAGATCGTGTAGGCAGGGTTACCACATCAGGAATTTCCGTAAAATCATAGATTTTTGATGGTCCATGTATCGCTGGCAATTTAAAGCTGCGGCAGTGGCCTACGGATGGTGTGAAAAAGAAAATGCTACGCCACTCATAGTAGCTTTGAGAGGGCCAGCTTTGGGTATGTTGCAGATGATACCCATCGATCAGCAGAATAATTCATAAATGGACTGATATAAACAGAAATCTGAAGGACTTTGCAACTAACACACTTCGAGAGGAGTAGCGATACCTCGGTACGTTCTCTAGAAGTGAAGGCGGCCTTCAACACCTCGAGGCCGAAAGTACAAGCGGTATCAATAGAAGAACAACGATGTAGCACAGTTACTAGTTTATTCGAGAAGGCTCTGGATGAGATTAAGTCTTTCATAAGTGGAATAAGCACTCAGAGGAACAGGGCATGCTATAGATGTGGAAAATTGGGATATCTTATTAAAAGTTACCATGCATACACGGCACTCTGCATCTTGTGCAAGTTCGATTTTATGCATGTGGTGTTTGAGCAAACCTACTATAACTCTGAGATGTGCTCTACTGTGTTCTAGCAGTTTGTCGGAGTCCTGTTTTTCCTTGTGCAAGCAATAAATGCTTTGAAATGGGCTAGGCCCGGTAGACTACGCCAATACTCGAGTCTTTTATTGTCTGCCCAGGATGTTATAACATTCTTGGCAGAGCTATATGCTATACCGATTACTGGTTTTGGCCCAGTGAACGTTATTTTGGCTCCCCCTTTTGCTAGTGCTCCGCTATTTCGTTCCCTTCTAGGCCCGTGTGACCTGGTATCCAGACTAGGTTAACATTGTTACGTTGTGCCAGTCGGTTTAAGGTAAGAGCGTTTCACTACTAGATTCATTCCGTATATTCCGTCTCCGACGCCTTCCAGAGTTTTAGAATCATCGGTAAACCACGTTCATTTGCCCTACATAGGTTAGTTTCTCTTTCAGGGAAGACCACAGCGTAGAGCGTGTGAAGGTTGATAGTTTTGGTCATGATGTCTGAGGGCATTCCTAGAATGTTGTCAGCTATTATGCAGTAGGTAGGTAAAACATTTGTTTTCTTTTGGGAAATAGTTGAAATAGACTGCCAGCTGAGACAACTCTCGAAGAAGGGGTATCTCATTAGTATGAGTTGAGTATTACTAAATCAGGTATTGCAAGGTTTGTGAAGTAGCAGATATTATGTGCAGGAAGCAAATAATTACCACTCCATGTATATGATAAAAATTTGGGAAATACTTTGAATAGTCAATTGGGGAACAAAAGATAATGTTACAATTATTGTAGCAGTGTATTCGCGTTGTATATTTGAATTACTAGAATCAATTGTTGATTCTTGAGCTGTAAATGAACGAGTCGTAACTTTCCAGGATTTTCGATAGCCACGAACCCCAGTACTAGAGATTCTAGATTATTAGAAATATATAATCTGGGAGTTTTTGTTGAGCCGCATTGTATATATACATACTTACATCCATTATCCTGACGCAGTAAATTTCGAGGGTCTCGTAGAAAATGGATACACGTCCGGAAGTTTCAGCGCTCTTGGAATAATGGACGTAGCGTGTAAACCGAGATCTAGGAAGCTCAAATGGCTGTGCCGTCTTCGAACACTACCGCTTTTCCATTCTCCATTACTCCGTTCCCATCTAAATGTAGATTCGTGATGGGACGCATTAACTTGTCTGAAGGTATCTCGCTGAAGTTATATTGTATTTTTGATTAGCTGTGCTATGCGATACAAGTTGAAGCTTGCGGGACTGTCTCCTCGATGGTGTATTTACGCGAATCTTCATTGAAATATATAAAAATTTCAACTGTGGGCGAGTTTACAGAATTCAAAATATGCATAGTTTCATTGCACGTCTTACAATAGTTCAATACAACAGATTCAAATGAAACGGTTCACTCGATTCAAACTTCATAAGGAATGTTTCATAATGCATTTTCTCGAATTTGATGGTAGAGCACTTGCCTCTCAATCACAGCGGCGTGGGTTCGATTCCCAGCATCGTCACTGGCCTCGTGCTTGCACAAGTCTCTGACTTCTGAGGGTTGCTCGTGAGAGTGCAGCCGGATATATCAATTTAACAACAATTTAATAATTTTGCCATATTTCAGTCACAATGTTTTTTTCTAGTGTTTACTTCGAAATATCCAAAATTAAGCATGTGTTTTTGTTGTGTTTCATTTGTAATTTTTCAACTTTATGATGTGTTTAACAACTATTATAGTATGATGAATTTACGGTCAATTAGCAAGTTACTTCTAACCAAACCTATTACTTGAAATTAAAAAAGGTATTAATTATCCGAAGTTCATTTATACTCTCGTTGGTTCCTTTTTTTATGGTGGACCTGGTATCTGTACATATACACATCATATATTTTTGAAATCAGCATGAATTT
This sequence comes from Chrysolina americana, assembly GCA_958502065.1. Lineage (NCBI taxonomy): Eukaryota > Metazoa > Arthropoda > Insecta > Coleoptera > Chrysomelidae > Chrysolina > Chrysolina americana. The sequence continues at coordinate 80,588,771 of OY293414.1, forward strand.
TTTTGTACATAGTCCAAATTTCAAGTGGATCTGTTGATTATGTATTTTCCATGATTTTTAGAGGACTTTTTTCGAGTAATTACGTTTGTTCTTCAATCAACTTGAAACCTATAGAGTATACTAATTCCATCATTCTGAATCGACTGCTGTTCACAGAATTTTTCTATCTTTAACCGTTCTTGAGTTGTAAAATTAATCTGGATTTGAGAAGGGTCACTTCCAAAACTTTTTTTTCATAATGTTTCTAATAATTTTCTGAAAATTCAACTAATTTTGAAGAAGCATACCGGATTTGAAGTTAATTCCACCTCAGATAATGATTTCGTAGGCGTTTTACGGGACATCTGCAATTTTCAGTTGAAAATAAGTATCGATTTTTTCGTTAGATTCTATTTTATGGCAAATCTTGTATCAGTTCATATTCAAATCATATATTTTCGGAATCAGCATGAATTTTTTTTGTACATAGTGCAAATTTCAATTGGATATGATAATTATGTATTTTCCATGATTTTTAGGGGTCTACCCCTTGAGACTTTTTTCGAGTAATTACGTTTGTTCTCCAGTCAACTTTATATCTATAGAGTATACTAAGTAATTTGATCATTCTGAATCGATTGGCGTTCGCAGAATTGCTATATCTTTAACCGTTCTCAGGTTTGAAAATTCATCTGGATTTGAGATGGGTTATTTCCTTCCAAAACTTCATTTTCATAATTTTCCTAATAATTTTTTGAAAACTCAACTATGTTTGAATATGCACACCGAATTTGAAGTTGATTCCACCTCAAATAATGATTTCGTAGGCTTTTTACGGGACATCTGCAATTTTGAGTTGAAAATAAGTATCAATTTTTTCGTTAGTTTCTTGTTTATGGCTAATATTGTATCTGGGCATATACAAATCATATATTTTCAAAATCAGCATGAATTTTTTTGTACATAGTGCAAATTTCAAGTGGATCTGATGATTATGTATTTTCCATGGTTTTTAGGGGTCTACCCCTTGAGACTTTTTTCGAGTAATTACGTTTGTTTTTCAATAAACTTGAAATCTACAGCATATACTCACTTCATCATTTTGATTCATTCTACAGACGTTCACAGAATTGCTCTATATTCAACCGTTCTCAAGTTGAAAAATTCATCTAGATTTGAGAAGGGTTATTTCCTCCCAAAAATTATTTTTATAATTTTTCCAATATTTTCTTGAGAACTCATCCTTTCTTGAATAAGCACACCAAATTTGAAGTCAAATCCAAGTCGAATAATGATTTCCTAGACTTTTTACGGAACATCTGCAATTCCGAGTTGAAAATATTCGTTTTCTTGCTAGTTCTTTTTTATGGAAAACCTTGTTATGTGGGCATATACAAATCATATATTTTCGTAGATGTTTTTAAGGTACTTGCTGATTACGTACTTGCTCACTGTATGGCAGAAGATCTTTGAATGTCCAGAGATATCGCTGTGGTATTAGTAATACCATGAGTTGAATTTTATTAGACTATTCCATGAATAAAGTTTTTTCATTAATATAAATACGAACAATGTGTAACAGTTATAAAGAAATTATCGAAGTCGTCAATATTAAAATGTTTCGTTTCATGTCATTCGAATTTGCATTGAAGCGACTCATTTTGACACAATCAGGTACAATCATCTTGATAGAACTGCCATATTTACGTCGTTGAAAATACCGAAGCTGATCATCCAATCAGAATTGATAGACAGCTGATGTTATCGCGATAACACGAGTTGTCTTTGGTTTGCGATTGGTCGGATTATGTGACTCGGTCGACTCCAGGAACTACTCTCAACTCGTAGCGTTACTATAATTAGAAACATCAGATAACACAAAACGAACCCAAAATGATATAGAAACAACCTAAGGTCCCGACAAAGTTGTAATTATCATAATCAACGATCTGTTAGTAAACAACCATCCTCCCATTTTTGCAAGAGTGCAATAGACGGGACCTCGAGTACAAAACAGAAAATAATTTATGTATTGAAGCTAAAACTACATAGACTAGTTGTCAATTGTCAAGAAATTCTTAGAAATCAAACATAACGCATACAATTTTATAAACAAGAGTAAAAGATTTGCGACTACTGGAGTTTTGATAAGAATTTCTAGAATTCAAGATACAGAAATTTTTCGTGAAAATCTGGGTTAATACTTGGACGAAACTTTTCCATTAAACAGGCAGGTGGGTATGAAATAATGATAAGAGGGAGAAGCTGTTTTGGCTCAGAGACCTCCGGAGTCATACTGAACACCCGGCAACAAAAAATCGCACTTTTTGGCAAATTCGCATATTTTCAAATATAACTGAGGATTCCCTTGAAAATACCACCGACCAATATTCCCAACCAAGCAGTCTCCTTGATTCGACGTGCGACGTAGCCGGTTAGCAACCCCGACTTGAACTCATCAAACAGGTACGGGTATGATAATCAGCTTATTTTCTCCGACCGCTCGGCAATCTCGCCGTTTTTGTTACTACCCCTGTCAATCACCCGAGTCCGGCCACGAGCGTCGACCCCTGTCGTTGTTCGCGTTCGCGCCACCCCGCCGCCGCACGAGGCCGTATCGCGTTAAAAATTTAATACGACATGTCGCGGCGAATTTTCGAACCCGTCGCGCGTCCCGAGACAAGTGCGAAACGGGGGCGTGGCGCCGAGAGCTAGGCTTAAAGCGAAACCACCTGTAAGCGGGTCGTAACGGGACATCCTCTTGAATGTATGGATTGCGTTCGGTTTGGTTCGGTTGGGTTGGGGACCCAGCCAGCGGTTGTGGCCTACCAAGCGCAATAACCTGGCGAGGTGAACAGGGGCGGCTGCGATCGGAGATTCATAATGTGTTTTAATAATAATAATAATAATACTCCCTCATAAACACTCATAGCCCGCAAAGGCATAGCCTGTGCGGGTAAAGGACGGCAATTATTATTAATTACCGTGGCGCTCCGGGGCGACTCACTGATGTTTTCGGAGGTGTATTCACTTTTTTAGCTGTAGGAAATCCCGGAAAACCTTAAGCACCAGACGTCGGGATTGGTATCTAGGCAACTCACATCACACTTGATACACGTGTACTTGAGAAAAAAGATTCCGTACCGGAGCCTCGAACGTCTGTCTGATGCGAGCCAGATGTGCTAGTTACCTTAGCCATTGACCCACCGACCACCACCATATGGTATATTTCCAGTTTTCTGAAAGTTGATGATAACACATGGGTCCACCACGTGCCCCGGCGACGGGAGATGGGTGGTCACCCCATTCTAGTTGAAATTATATTACGCATATATTATCCCGGATAATAAATACGTTTAGAGATATGATTTTTTTCAATTTTTGCCAGTTTCTTTTTCTGAATATTTTGCCCATCCGCACGCAATTTAGTTTGAGAGGTGTCGTTTACTCGTACGCTAAAGTCATTTCAATTGGGTTCTTCCCGTATGCAAAAGTTTGTGCAAGAGCGCTACTTAATTTTTTTTTGGTGCTTCTCTTGATCCTAACTCATACGGAAAGGTACTCTTCCGCGCTCTACCGCTCTACCGCTTTGCGTCGTTCGGGTAACGGCAGTCACATGCGGGACAGATACTCTTTCCGTACTTGTTAGGATAATAATGTAACGATTTTGTGGCCGGTCTTTACTGCTAAACATTCGACCTCGGCTTGTAAACAAAGCATGATCTCATCTCTGCTCGCTAATGGTTTACCCATGACTCATCCACATTCGAGAATGTACGAGAGCCATCTGAACGAGCCACTGTATGTATACTCTCGATAGTTCGAGAGTGGAATAGGAATCTACTTGCCGGTATATAAGACGCTTCAACATGAGATGGCAGGCAGAGTCGCAGAGTTGCAGATATAGTTCGAGAGTTCGCAAATTGACAGAGTAGCGACAGTAACTACTGTTATACAGTGTGACCCATTTTTAATGGAAACACCCCCCTAAAATTTGGAGTTGTAAACCGATTTTAATAATTTTTTTAAATGTCAAGTACTAAAAGGTTTTTTAAATCACTGCACCACTGGATTCAGAGTGCCTCTAAACAGGTGTGACCAAAATTTCATGAAAAAATATTGATTAATGACAAAGTTATGACAAATCAAAAATTCGAAAACTCACACAGCTAAAAAACACCCTATATCAACAGATATAGCCATGAGAATATTTTTTTTATGATTTCAACAATAAAGTGCTGCCAGATGAAAAAAAACAAATAGCGTAAATATTTTTAATGATAATAACGGAATTACTTACGTTCAAGTTTTCACGCAAATTAACTAAAACTAAGGCTTAATAGATTTTTCTATTTAAATCTTAAATGATATTACAGTTTGACACTTGTGAAAGATTTGAGTGTACTATTGTCAACAATATTCACCTTACAGTTCTTCGAATTATTTTGTGTCATGGCTGCAAGATTGAGCGTAAGAGAGAAAATTGAAATTGTACGCCTTTCGGGAGATGACGTTAGAAGTGCTAGAGAGGTTTGTAGATTATTTAATGAGATCCAGATCGTCCTCGTATTAGCTGCGGTACGGTAAATAAAATATTCAATAAAACTGTTGCAGTATCAAAAATGATATTAAAAAGTAATCCTGTACAAGGACGAAACAGGAATGACAGAAATGATCAAATCATTTTAGCCAAAATTTTTACACACACTGCAAGAAGGCGACGAAGCAAGACGTCTGGAATATTGTTTATGGGACCAATGGGAATATTTAAACAAGAGAAATTTCCTACAAAATATTTTATATACCGACGAAGCCACTTTCACTACAAATGGAGTAGTGTCATCACACAATTGATTGTCGCTATTGGGTAGCGGATAATCCTTACTGGGTAATAAACTGTAAAAGCCAGTATTTCCAAAAAATCAACGTCTGGTGTGAGATATTGAAAGAACGAATTATTGATCCTTTCTTTTTTGAGGACAACATTAATGCGCAGAGGTTTCTGGAATTTTTTAACACAGAGTTTTGGAATACTATTCACGAGCTGCCAATCAATGAACGATCAAATTTAATTGTCCAGTTATATGGGTGTTCAGTTCATTATGCCAGAGCTGTGAGGCAATGGCTTAACATTTTCCAAACCGATGGATAGGCCGTGGTAGTCCGTGTATAGAGTGGCCACCCAGATCTCCAGACCTCACAGTTTTGGACGTTTTTTCTGGGGAGATATTACCCCTCAAGAACTAAGGAACCTAATCAGAAACATTCGTAAGTGCTACGACAAATGTATCGAAATACATGGTGGATTAGTAGAGGCTACTAGAATATGAGTTAGAATTAATTGTTGCACTGAATCGAAACATTTCAATAATTAGTTATCATAGTTACGTTTATTAAAATTTTTTGCTTCATTATTAGTTGAATTGTGTGAATGTAATTCCGTTATTTTTATTAAAAAATTTACGCCAATTGATTTTTTTTTTCATCTGGTGGCACTTTATTGTTGAAATCATAAAAAAATATTCTCATTGCTATATCTATGTGAGTTTTCGAATTTTTGAGTTGTCATAACTTTGTTATTAATGAATATTTTTTCATGAAAGTTTGGTCACACCTGTTTAGAGGCACTCTGAATAATTTTTTCAATAAAAAAATCGCTAATAAAAAATCCCGATTTTCGACTAAGAAAAAATATCGTAGTATGCCCTGAAAATTGGAATTAACATTTCAATTTTGTCCCAAGGTAGACCTTTTAGTACTTGACATTTCAAGAAAATCAAAATCGGTTTACAACTTCAAATTTTAGGGGGGTGTTTTCATTAAAAATGGGTCACACTGTATAAATGTTTCAAAATTGTTATTGTTTAGAAGAGTTTTAAATAAATTAGCAAAATTAGTCGAGTGTACTTCTACTACAATAACTATTATATTGGGAATAACGAAACGAAAAATAACAATGGAATAAGTAAAGAGAAGACTTGGAAATCAAGAAACTAAACTTGTTCATCTTTAAAGTACGTTAAGCGCTTGTGTTTCTTTTCTTGAATATAGGTATATAACCTTAGGTAGTTCTTCTTTTTATTGCAAATAATATCGACAAACATAGAATAGGTAGGTATCATTTAAAATTGATTAGATCGTGATTTCATGATTCTCCTTTTGAATTCGAGAGTACGTATGTTTCATACCTCTTTTCATAGAGATGACTGAAGCTGGCTGAAATATTACATGCACAATAATTACCTCAGCTCAAAGATGAAAATGTGTCGGTGGATAACAAATAACAAGACAAATAAAAACATTTGCAAATAGAAGTCTTTTTAGAATGCAATCTTTGTTATCTAGTGTGGTCATCACCGAATTATTAAATCTGAGGAACCTATTATAATCATATTTTAATAATCAGAATACAGAGAGGTGACAGAAAAGACTGGAACATTCGATGCCAGAACTTAATGTGGCTCTCTGACACACATGTGTTCATGAAAAGTGAAAATCCGTACCTACACATATGTGTATGGTGTCACCTCAACTTCGTTTAAACCATATATTCTGAAATAAAATAAATTTGTGAAAAATATGAGTAAGTAGATGAACTTTGTTGAATTATTTTTGAATGGAGACACCATTGTTTTCAATCAATCAGATTCAAACTCCAACTTCAGAGTATCAGTGGGATAATAATTAATAAAAAGACACATGAGTTCGTAGGAAGAGTGAGATACTATAATTTTGCTCTAGTCGAACAACATTGACAAATATGAAAATGTTTGCAAATAAAATCTGTTTAGTCTTTCGATTTTTGATGGTGCATTCACTTTTGTTAATTTGTACCGGAGAGAACCCCAACATAAACATACAAGGTCGAAGTACCCTTCTCTCCACACGTTTCCATCTATTTAATTAACTAATACTTCTTCATTCGACGACATGTCATTATGACAAAAAGCGCCCAATGAAACTTGCACACGTTTTAGAAATGTGCAACCGGCCTAGTCCACAACGTCACACCAGCGAAATAGCCCAATTCCGTCACAAACTTAACCTGTCCTTGACTTTCCATTAAAGTTAATGGTATCGTTTGTTATATGAAGCATAAACGTAACAGTTAACAGTTGTTCTTGATTAGTTCGGAGTTTTATGCCTCTTCACGGCCGTCTATCGAATTTTCCAGTGGCGACTCATTCTCTCTCATTGGAAATGAAAATCCTATTTCAATAGGAAATTCCTACTGCTGTCTCTAGTCATATATGCAAGGTGTGGGATATCGAGAAGAATAACTGAAATAATGAAATGGTGGTTGTTCCTAGAGGGTGTTATTGTCGTATGTAACCATGATTTTTCTCCACTGTTTGGTCATTTCGGTCTGAAGAAAAACTAAAAACCTCAAGAACAAAAACCATATTCAATTTATTGAACAACTTGAGTATCATAAAAGGTGTGGGAGAGTAATAAATATAGGAAATATTCAGAAACAAGCCTAATAAACATATATCTTTAGTTATACGCTAGGTAGTCTCAGAAACATCGTCTGTTGCATCGACTCTATTCTCATCCTGTACACGTTCACCCTCATTGACCTATACTACAAAGGGAATTCATTTACTTGGATGAGCTGCACCACCCTGCTGCTGGCCCTCCAATCTTTGGCAATGACCTTGCGATGTCTACAGTCTTCGTTTCGGCTTTCTTTGCGATTCTCTTGATATACTGTTCAAAGCTTCTCCAATCCTCAAGTATTTCCCAGATACGCACAATTTTGCTCGGACATGCGAGCTTATCTTCAAGGTACAGTTCGGTGTCTCTTTTCAGCTGTCATTTCTTGGTGGTGGTCGCGTGTCCAATTTCTGAATCTCTCCTGGTAGACTGCTGTACACTATGAAAGAGCTGTTCTTCATTCTGGGCCGTGACCACCATAGCCAACGCGTTGGCATATGCGATGGTTTTTACGTTTTTGGCTAGCACCAACCTTAATACTTGTGGTACTCCCGATTTTACTCTCCGCTTTCGTGATAGATATTTTGCTCAGACACCTGCTAATTGTTTCATTGCCTCCATCGCATCAGTGGTCAGAGTTCTCTCCGAAAACCATATCGCCCCTCTCCTCTACGGCGTATATCACCCTTTCTCTGATCAGATTCTCATACAATTTGCTACTGGCACGGAGATATGTATGCCGTAGGGCCACTCCTGCGCCTTTAAGTATTAATACTAGTTATGCCTTTTCCTACTGGGGTTGAAAGTCTTCAGTCAGTAATTGCCCGTTCAGTCTCTCCAGTATTCTGGAGCATTACTGTATTGCATTGCATTGAGAGTCCTTCTGTAGTTTTAAGTCACCTCTTCTCTTTCTATCAGTACTGGATTCATCCGATATCTGACATCAATTATTTTGCCCAACAGTTTCTACGCTATTTTGTAGCAATTTCTTCAAATGTCCCCATTGAGTTAGTTGCAGAGTATCTCCCTTTTAGAATCTTCTCTAAGATTCCGCAAAGCTTTCTTTTTCCGATTGCACTTTTCTCCACCAATATGGTCTCATATTATCAGTTCTGCTAATCTGGTAGGCCTCCTTTATCAACTCAGTGCATACTTTCGTACCATTAGTGTGTTTTGTCTTCCAGCCTCTATTTCCAGTCATGGGTGATTCCAGATCTATGACAATCCCACTCGACCAATCCTCAAGTATTTCCCATTTCCCAGTTCTCTATCTCATTATTTCCGACGTATCGTCCAATAAGACAATTCAGAGCAGAAAATGAATTGGGTTGATTTTTTGTAACGCATTCGCCAAAAACCATTTTTTTTGTAGATAAACCATTTATACGACAGTCTCTGCCAATAAAAATATTGAATGCTCACCACCACCCTACAAAATAACCCCGGATATAAAATTGGCACGTTTTCCTCAGTCCTCTCCTATTGAAATCACGCTCAATTTCCCATGCAGAATACATGCTCATTCGATTTTCCGATCTGCGAGTGTGTTCAAACAAAAACCTTTTTTGCGCGGTTTGCGTCGTTTGGAATGCAAACAAACTATTTTCTGGATAGAGGCTGCGTGTGTGTATTTTGCAATTCGAAATGTTTGCTCTGATAACAGTGTGTGCGCTGGCGGTTTTGTAGATACCTGTGTTGATAGATATTGATGGAATAACTAGTAACCGAGCACGGAGCGGAGGAGGGGCTTGGGACGGGATCGAAATAGTATGGAAAAAGTGGGTTTTTGAATTGACGTTCAAGAGTGACTGTCTTATCAAGGAAGATCTCCGGCCTAAACTAATTTTAGTTTGATTCCCTTTGAAACTCGAGATCAATCAGTGTCCGTTTTCAGAAACACTGAACACAAAACAAATTCTACACCAGGTAATTAAAATTCGGGGGACCAAGATACAAACAAAACTCGTTGAGTGCCCTTACGGATCCTGCTCCTTCTGGTCTTTTGTAAAGTTTTGGAAATATATTTTACTTCCAGCTCATTAACTCTCCTAGAAATAGCGACGAATGCCCAGGAAAAATCCAATGTTTTTGCACAGATCTTTACTGCAAGCTATACCTCGGATTTATTGAGAGAATGTACTGCTTTTTGTTTTGGGTTGTGAATTTGGGGTCTCTACCCTAGTAACTAATTCAAAAACCTACGGTAGTTACGGACAAGCGTTAACAGTTGGCCCTGAGACTACGGCAGACTTATACCTCCTTTCGATTCCTCGGGCGCCAGCTTTATTTGGCGTTCTCCAATTACCAGGGTAGCAACAGATGGAGATACGGTTGGTATCCAGGGGTCAGTTATATAGACCAAAACTATATATTTCAAGTGAGTGCAGGCTTTAATTGCACCACTTGTGAATATGAATAACGGTTGCTTTTTCACTGTCAGCTCTGGCTGCTCCACACTAGGACAGTTCCTGAAATTTCAAAGAGGTTTGGAACAATAAACAGTAAATAGATCACACCAATCATTTATTTCACCACTAGCATTAGACTTGGGTTAGTCTCCCCTCCAAATCAAAGAATTATTGCATAATAATTAATAATACACGGAAAGTCTAACAGATTCATTACAAATAATTAATTTCTAACCCTACATGAAATGACAAGCAGCATAGACACAAAAACTTCATTTGTGTCTTCTTCTCTATTTATATTTATCTCGACTCGTATTCTCAAAGTCACGGTAACACGAAAACGGAATATTCAGGCTATGAAAATTGACAGTTGATTCAACTGTTATTGCGTTGATGGGGAGATATGGTCAACTAATCAATGGTTAAGCTTTGCTTTACCCAGTTATTCCGGAATACACTATCCAGGTGCAACCTGGTCTATCGGAACGTATTCCAGTCTTCAAAAGGTTGAGTTACGGAGGTTATTTGTTAAAGTTTACCGGTACGTCTCGATGTTAAAAGTTTCAGGATTTTTACGAAAGCTTGACATCTGTATTGAAAAAAAAACAAGGGCAATGCCGACTTCGCAGATCGAGCGGTCAGCTGGTGAACGTAGTTTTCAAGGAAAAAGTACTGTTCCTTGGACTACTACTCTACTTCCTCCAGATTAATCAAGTAATGAGTTCTGTGGGCGTAGGTTTCCAAACGCGAGAGTAATCATGCACTCTCCTCATCTTTGATCACTTCCTCGGTAACACCAAGAGCCATACTGACCTGGCAGATCGAGCCGTTAGATGGTGAACGAAGCTTTCAATGAAAATTGCTCCAGATATTGCTAGTGGTTTATCAAATCTTTAATCAAATAGTCGGCTATGTGGACGTGAATGTCAAACGAATGCGTTTCCTAACTCATTAATCTCTTCCTGACAAAACGAAGGGCAGATGGGGCTGTTGGCTGATGAACACAGTTTCCAGAGAAAATGCAATGTTCGATGGTCTATGACTCGAATTGCTAGTGGTATTATCGATAGAAGAATAAAGCAGTTAATTTTATGTAAGTGAATAAATCTGAACAACTGCGGGGATAGTTCTGACTTTTGACAGAATACAGTCACAGAACTCAAAAGTAGCACCCTTTGAAATGATGTCTCGTAAGTCCTATGGCGGACTTGTCGATGACGGTGAGATAATGAAACACAAAAATTATAATAGTCGATTTGACTTTGTGCAACTGCACACTAATATGGAGGCATAGATTCGTGAATTATAGTTGGCAAGAGCAATGTAACCGAAAAAAAAAAAACAAAGTCTTCGATAGGTAATGGAACGGAATTTGACAGAATATCGGCTACCGAAATCTAGGAACGGATGGAGTGAGTTGACTGGGAATGTCAAAAGATTCACTGGGAGTACTGAGAGATATAACCAAGACTATAATCACCATTTGGAAGATTTCAATGCTACCTACTAAGGGAAATAGACCCTTGACACTTGCATTGCCTAGGGGCCTCTGTATGACTTAATCCGGACCTGCTTCTGTTATGTGATAGTTTTCCATCAATACCAACCTGTCCGTGCACGTCGTATATTTACGTCATCAGATAATACTCGCCAGTGGAATTGTGATTAATAATCATATGAAGATAGATTAATCCAGAGTAAAAATAGCTCGACGATTATTTTGATGCAACCAGACTCGATCAAAAAGATGGCTTGTGCAATATTGATTACATAACTGCTTAGACTATGGAACAGCATTTGATATTCGACTTTGGTTTCTTTCAAACGACGTTGATATGAGTTGGGCGCGTTGGATGTGATTTAATTAATGATCGGGACCAACTTGTTTGGCGCCAAAGATAATTATTAGAAAAACTATTGACGATACAAAATTAGGCGACCGTATTAACACTAATCAAACTCCTGGGAAAGTTACAAATCTAGTTGTTCATTCGTGTTCCACCAAACATACATATTAAATCTACACGACCAAGAGATTTATTCGGTTTCCTTAGGAATCAATCCTAGGTCCGATTGTGCTCTGTTCGGTGCTTAATTGCCTTGCGCGAGAACGTGGGGTTCTTAAATTTTTTTTCAACAAAGCGCTGCGATCTTTCGACTCTATTGGCCGAACCCGTGAGGTTCTTAAATTTCATTCAGCAAGGCGCTGCAAGCACTCGTTGCCAGACTTTTCGCGCGATCCCGTGGGGTTCACATATTTTGTTCTACCATGCACTGCGAGCGTTCAGCTGTAGATTCCTTTGAAAAAGCTCATGAGGTTCTTAAATTTGGTCAGCAAGGCGCTGCGAACGTTCGACTCAAGGCTTCATAGAAAAAGCTCTTGAGGTTCTTAAATTTTGTTCAGCAAGATGCTGCGAGCGTTCAGCGCTATATTTTCTTGAACTAGCCCAAATTCTTTTCAACGATAGAGTTTTTCGCGAAAGCCCTTAAGGTTCTTACGTGTGGCCATAAGGTTCTCAAATTTTGTTCAGCAAGGCGCTGCTAGCGTTCGGGGCTAGATTTTCTTGCACGAGCCTCTGAGGTACTTGAATTATTTCCTGCGCAGCGAGCGTTTGGCTATAGATTCCTTTGAAAGAGCCCATGAGGTTCTTTTCAGCAAAGTGCTGCAAATGGTCGGCGCTAGATTTCCCTAAACTAGACCGTGAGGTTCTTAAATTCTGTTCGGCGCTAAATTCTTTCGCGAAGGTTCGTTCGTAAGGTTCTTACATTTTGTTCAGAAAGACGCTGCTTGCGTTCGGCACTGATTTTTCTTGTGTATGAATCTTGCCATGAGGTTCTCAAGTTTTGTTCAGCAAGGCGCTGCTAGCGTGAGGTTATCAAGTTCTGCACTGCGAGCGTTTAGCGCTGTAGTTTCTTTCGAACGAGCCTATGAGGTTCTCAAATTTTATTCACCAGGCGCTGCTAGCGTAGGAGTTAGATTTTCTTGCATCAGCTCATGAGGATCTCAAATTTTGTTCGGCAAGGCGATGCGAATGTTCGACGCTAGACTCCATAGACAAAGCAGTGAGGTTCTTAAATTTGAATCAGCAAGGCGCTGCAAGCACACGGTGCCAGTTTTTTCGATCGTTCCCGTGGGGTTCACATATATTGCTCTGCAATGCACTGTGGGCGTTCGGCTATGTATGAACAAGCTCACGGGGTTCTTAAATTTGGTCAGCAAAGCGCTGCGAAAGTTGGACGCTAGCCTTCATAGACAAAGCTCTTGAGGTTCTTAGATTTTGTTCAGCAAGACGCGGCGAGCATTCAGCGCTAGATTTTCTTGAACTGGCCCGTCATGTTCTTAAATTCTCTTTGGCGCTAGAATCTTTCGCGAGAGCCCGTAAGGTTCTTACGTTTGGCCATGGGGTTGCGTGTGCCCCTGAGGTACTTAAATCCTGTTCTGCCCTTGAGGTTCTCAAATTTCATTCAGCAAAGCGCTGCGAGCCGCGCTAGATTTTCTTAAACTAGCTATCTCGTGAGGTTCTTAAATTCTGTTCGGCGCTAGATTATTTCGCGATTAGTCTGTGAGGTTCTTAAGTTTTGTTCAGCAAGACGTTGCGAGCGTTCGGCGTTGGATTTCTTTGAACTAGCCCGTGAGGTTCTCAAATTTTGTTCAGCAAGGCGCTGCTATGTTCGGTGCTAGATTTACTTGAACTAGCCCTTGAGGTTTCTAGATTATATATTCTCTTACCCGTAAGGTGTAAAGTTCATTAGTGTTGTCCAGCAATACGAGCGGACGTCGCTGTATTTCATCGTGCGGGCCCGTGAGGTTCTTAAATTTTATTCAGCAAGGCGTTACAAGCGTTTGGCATTAGATTTCTTGCTCAAATACGTGAGGTTCCCAAATTTTGTTCAGCAACACGCTACAAGGGTTAATTTTGTTCAGCAAGAGACTCTTGCAAGCGCTCTAAAATTTCATTCAGCGTTTGACGCTAGCTTCTTAGGTTCTTGAATTTTGTTCGGCGCTAGATTCTTCCGCGAGAGTCCGTAAGGTATTTAAGTATTGTTCAGCAAGGCGCTGCGAGCGTTCGGCACTGGATTTTCTTGCATGATTCGGGATTCTTTCGCGAGAGTCCGTAAGGTTCTTACATTTTGTTTGGCGCTAGATTCTCTTGCGAAAGCTAATTAAGTTCATTACGTTACGTTAAGTTCATGTACTGTTTTTTGAGGACTTACTGAATCGTAAAGTTAGACGATTAAGAAGTTGCCTCAATGTACCAATGCACCTAACTCAACCAGGCAACCGTGGAATGTACTACAATCCCAAGATAATGATCTTTCTACGGATGGACCCTTTCTTCAATTAGGAATACTAATACCACTTCCACTTTATATAGTCGTTGATGATTTTCTTTAGTTTCAACCCATCGCCTCCATATAACTTGCCAATCCTAAAGAATCATTTTCGACGAAAATATTTCTGCGAACTACGAACAGGGTCACAAAGTGGAAAGCACTGCTGGAATTTTCGTTAACTGGGCCGAATGGGGGAGAGCCGATTCGAAGGGGAATCGAGATAAACAAGGGTTGCCTTCGATGCCATTGCATGAATAGGGTTAATTTAGGACCGGCCAGAGACTTGAAAGGTCGATTTCATTAGCTCGTGACCTAGATTTTATCGCTTTTGGTGCTACTCAAAGGAGCCGAGGACTTAATTTATTGACAAGCTGGATGAACCCTAGAGAATAACGGCAGAGTAGCCAGCATCGTCAACGAAAACAACAAAGGCTAATGGCCGCATTCAATTTGGGTTGATGGCTTGGAAAGATGTGCATATATTTTTTCATTCGTAGTGTTATCAGTGATATCGCGAACGGTTCTAATTCCGTCTATACATTTCCATTGTTATACAAAACCCAGTTATTATCATAAACATGAAATGTTCAATAAAAAAAACTCAAGTTCAAAAAGGGCACCTCAGCACTTGGCACGCTCACTACATTTTTAAATACGCTCTATGAAATTTTTGGGTGAGGGAAAACTGTGTGTTATTGTGTCATCACTTTAGTAAATCTTTTTGACTTGGTGATTAATCCACTCCTGTTTCAGCAATACGATCGAAACAGTTAAAAATCCCACAACAACCTTGGAAAGCTGATTTTAATGACGATGAAAACAACTAAGATCAGGATAGAAACACAAAAAGAGAAAGAGAAGAATTCACAATTAATAAACGAATTAAACATAATAACACTATCACACTGTTATTTCAGTTAACCAGGATATCTGGTGAGGAAAATTAACAATGGTAATCTTAGAACAGGAGGAAGACAAATTATTTCGTAGGGTGATGACATAGCCATAAATAAAGACCATAAAAGTAATTGAAGGAATGCTGAGAAAAATTATATAACAAAAAGAAATAAGGTTAACGAGAATAAAGAAAAATATTGGGAATAGAAAGTGAACTAATATATGGAAATATTAAAATAGGACACAAGAGAGTATGAAGAAGTCAAAACTTCATCCTTACAAAGACGTGCTATTTTGAGTCGTGGTTCGAGTTGCAACGAAAATTATCATATATGCCTATCAGATGGCGCTTAGAGTGGAGATTACAATAATTATGGTACTGAGCACCATCCATTTATTGCGGACTTTTTCTGGAACATTCATTTCATATTAAATAACACTTCATTAAATCCGATTGTTGAAAATGTATCATTTTCAACTGTAGCAAAAAAAGATTTTCTGTAGAGATTGTGATCACGAAGGCCATTAAAAATGCCACCAGTTTGTCCACTTACGGAGTTGCAATACTGCCGATTTAATTCAATTTGGAACACCCTGTATACATACATAAGAACACACACATAGATTGATAAGTAATATTCCGCAATCCTTTTTTCCATAGCCATAATTAGTGAATAATCAGGTTCTTGCAGAGGTGTCAAATGTACGATACCATCTACAACATTTCAACCCATTCTAGATTACAATCGAATAGAATGTAGTCGGAACCTGATTACTAGAGCACGTCGCGTATACTTTCGCTCTCGTTATTTATTATTGTTTCGGAAATTATCGCAGTTTCACAATCGAACGTATTTTCCGCCCTTGGACGATCTTAACAATATTATGTTATCGGGTATTTTATGGATTTTCATTGTTGGTCAACCATAAAAAATTGTATGCCGATATCAAGTGAAATGGATCACCATATATTGTTTATTGGGGGGGGTACACAAAATTACAAAATTACATGATTACAAGAGAGCTTGGTATAAAAAATTACAAAATGAAAACTTTAACAAATTGTGGTAACAACCTAAATAATAAATATATATACGCTTGTATACAGAGAGCACCTAAGTGACTTAACACTTGTATTGTGCTGTAAAGCAATAGTAGTTGATGTGGTTGAAAAAAAATACAGTTGTGTACAGGGGGTGAAAGACCAAAATGGTGGTATCACAAAGTTTTAATGAAATAAATGCTAATTTTCTAATATTTTGATGAATTCAAAGTAATTTTCGAAAATACATCTTTTTGTTTCTCTTGAGAAGGCTTTATGATTTCTTATATGTTTTATTCTTAAGGGTAGCAAGTTACAAATTTTTGGTAATGTGTATGTTGTTTCGCATTATCAGATGCTCCATGAACATATGGTCTGAAGCTTATGGTTCAGGAGCTACAAATTATTTCAGTTGAAAACGAGCCACCATGAATTACTTTTGAAACATTGATTTGCAGTAAAAATAAATAAACAGGTCAACAATTATACAGGAGACCACATTTTGAAATATTCGTTCTAGAGACAAATATGGAGGCAATAAATCAGAAAAAGAGATTTCTCATTAAATTCTGAATCAAAATCTGATGACTTGAAAATGAGAAGAAACAAATTTTCTATAGTAAATGTTCAAAAACGTTTCCACCAACTTCTATACAATGGTACAAACGAGCTTCCATTGCCGCCCTCACATGGTTGAGAATCTCGGGAACTATTTCTCTGCAATGCCGCATGATATTCTCTCTCAAATCTTCTAATGTTGTTGATTCTATCTCATACACTTTAGACTTTAAATAACCCCATAGAAAGTAATCTAAAGGAGTGAGATCCGGAGACCTTGGTGGCCATTCTGTAGGACCTCTTCTGCCAATCCAGTGACCAGGAAAATAGTCATCCAAAAATTGTCGCATTGGAGCTGCAAAATGCGGAGGTGCACCATCCTGCTGAAAATCTATTTCGTTTTTGAGTAAATTCATATCCTCCTCAATTGCCCTATTGATGCACGGTATTATTCGATTCTCCAACATATCGAAATATTTCCCACTAGTCAAATTATCATCGATAAAAAAAAGTCCTATGCATGATGTGGTCACCTAAAATTCCTGCCCATACATTCAGTTTTTGAGGTGATTGGGTATGAACTTGACGGTATAAATGAGGATTCGTATCACTCCAATATCGGCAATTTTGCCGATTAACCTCTCCATTTAAACTGAACGTACTTTCACCCGAAAAACAAATTGTATACAAGAATTTCTGATGCAAGTGGATCCGTTCAGTGAGACTTTCACAAAACTCGATACGTATTTCGACATCATCTTCGTTCAATTCATGAACTAGTCTAAGCTTATATGGATGAAATAGGTACTTATGAAGGATCCTGGAAACATTTGTACGACTGATTCCTGATTCTCGAGATGACTTAGTAAAAGATTGCGTATTTTTCATTAGTCCAACCTGCCCTAAAACTGCAATAGAAATAGCTTCATCGTTGACAACTCCTGAACGGTTATGCTTTTTATTGTTAACAGATCCAGTTTCCATGAATTTGTTCAATAATTCCGAAACCTATTTGTGTCGTACATTTCTTCCTGGATGATTATCATTGAACATACGGGCAGCACCTCTAGCACTATTTCCATTCTGGTAGTAAAAACTCACTATTTCAATCCGTATAAAAAACCCTTGCTTCCCAAGAATTCACAAAAACAGAAATACCAATTGTAACTTCACCTGGCAGGTAATCGTTATTGTAGAATGAGACAAATACAAAATGAAGAGAATATCGAATTCAAATTTAACTAGGCAAAATAAGACTTTTTTGAAGTATACAATTTGAGTGTGAACAAAAATTTAATTGAGTAATAAGTTAGTTCAACAATATGTTTAACAACAAACATGTCTAAAGTGATCTGCAGGCTTTACGGGGGTGTATACAAGAATAGTTACTGCATTATGTGAATTCTTCTCTTTGGCTCTTTTTGATTATTCATTTTCTGTTGCAGGTAAAAACCATCTTTGAGTAAACGAGAAATATTGGTAAGACTAACAATTTCATTAACTTATATTATATTATATTATATTATTATATATGGTCATACATTTCATTATCCTGCTTGCTATGACAAAAGTAATTTTCGATCATTACTATCATGGTCAGAATGTTTGGCTGCGCCCAAACTATCCCTATGACCATACGACGAGACACGGGTGAAATTTTCTGGAAACAATTTCAGATCTGGGTCAGCGAGCATTACATCTCTGGTGGCTTGCTGGCAGTTATTGTTAAGAGATGTGTAAAAGGCATTTCGCAATGTAGCGGAGATTTTTTATTTTTAGCGTCGAATGCCAGGCACCGAGACGCCTCGTCAAATTCCAGATACTATCAGAAAATTGGAAAAAAAAGAAAAAACTCGCATTAAAGCGCCTGTCAGGTGTGAAATTACAGGAGCATCGGGATTCGTTTCTAGGCTACTGGGTAACGATTTGAAAATCTACACTGTAGCACATCGAAAATTATTAGAGCGTTATTGATTCCTCGAATTGGAGCTCTGTTCGAGGAAAGGATAATCAACTTTCATGGGTTTTCAACCATACCAGTTCATTCCAATCATTTAGCTTGATGGCAAAAGCTACAGTGTGTCCAGTAAGTAAACAACACCGACATCGGAGGTTGATATGGCCAAAATCATTTAGAATTGACTAGTGAAAGAAAATGTTTTCTATCCTGTATTTTGCAACGAAAATAAATTATATTACTGATGCTTATGTAACTTCGAAACAACAGAATGTATTGAAAATTCTGATTGATAATAAGAATAAACGGCTTCATCATTTTATCCTTAACTATTTTATATGCATTTTGAAAATAAAAGGAGGAGTTCAATTTTTATGTAGACAAATTGCCCCAAACTTCCACTCAACCTCACAACATCGCTGTTTTCATTTATTTAGTGATAATACTAGATAAGGATGGAGTGTGGAATAATGATAATAAGGTTATTTCTCTTGTTGAAAAGTACAAAATAGATGATGATTCAAATGATACAATAACAAGGAAAACGTCACAGAACGCTAAATACAAATATCTACACATACACAGTATACATACATATTGTTACGATATTTACTAAATAATACGTGTGTGCTCGACTAAACTGTTTTTATTAACTTAGCTATAAACATACAACTGATAAAACACTTAGATCTGCTTCAAATTACTTAAATATTCCAAACACTTATGAACTTCTTCAGAAACTTCCCCTCCGAGTGAAATGTGTTGCCTTATATGTACATACTCATTTCGCCCAGTCCAGACTTTTCGGGATGTTTCCGTTCTCCAGATTACTCAGTACAGAAAAACTCTTAACAGTTCTAGGAACTAAACGAGAAAATGCTTGATGCGTCGGCTAATTTGTTATGCAAATGAGTTACGTTTTATGGTTCGGCACTCGACAGCGGCGTAGTTAAGGGATTTTCAGCAATCTCGTAACAATATATATCTGAAACGAAGGTATAGTAAAAATAAAAAAAATAAATGAAGAGGCAGACATAACTAAGCGGCTTCTTAGTAAATACAGAGTTTTTTACAAAACATCTAAAACTGCTAATAATTTAGGACACAAATTTCAATTCAAAAGTACAATATAAACCTAGAATTCATCGAGGGTGTAGCAATTTTTTTGGATAAGAGCAGTTTTCGATTTGAAAATTGTTTTATCAGGGGAGTTCTTGGGGAATACCTTGCTCGATAGTTGCTGATTGACTGAAGAGTAAATAAGTGAAATAAAAGAGAAATGAATAAAAACTGCATTATAATAAAAAGGTTGTTTTGACATTGATAGCAGTGTGGATAGAAATTCCTGTCAATCAGATCATAACGATGACACAATTTGGATTGAGTTTGGAAACTGTGATTATAAATGAGTTTCGAAACGTGAGATAGGTTCAGATTTAATCATTTTTTGGATGTCGTCAAAAATTCTGGTGATTTGGAATAAGAAAGAACGCTTGACTGTTTCTGTATTAAATGACGAAGGTGTTGAAGTTCCCTTATATCTAACAGTCAAATTCCTATCTAAATAGAGCGGAGTTTTGGAAATCACTCTTTTGTGAAACTGGTTTGCAGAATGGAGTTTTCCTCTCTTGTTCATATTCAATCATATGGCATTGTTTGATCATCTGACTTAGAGTGGAAAAAATCAACTTTCGTGTAAACTTTTTTGAAAACCTAGTTGCTATCGACCAATAGCATTGATTTGGCCTTATGTGATCAAAATGTAACGTATTTTTACAAAACTTTTATGACATCCTTCCAATTTTACCTGTTTTATATTGAAATTCATCTTGTACAATGTGCCCCCTTTTGTTGAATAACATCGCGTCAAACACTCTCAACTAAGATTATCCCTGATGATGGAAACGATTAATTAAATTTCCGAAAGCTTGGACAAACTTAAAAGAGTACTCTTTGATTTTGCTGCATAGCCCCACTATTTACTAGTTCCATCTATATATATATATATATATATATATATATATATATATATATATATATATAGTAAATAATATAGTAAATAGTGGGGCTATATGCTCAATTGAAGTGTTTAGATCTTAACGTTGTTGTTAATACTACCCACCACATAAGTTATTTTGATTACCGTAAGTTCATTAAGGAAATGGTCCAAAACTATATTGGGACATCAATGATTTGAATACAACGACTTCATTGGGTGCTGCCTTGTCAGTTGAATAACTTCAGTTTACTTTAGAAGGCGTCAAAAAATATAATTTATCTCCAGTCATGTGAATACTATGCATTATTGGGGTGGTTGGGAAGATGAAAATATCGAAATTGCCATTTTGGGATATTTTGCTGAATATCTAATAATGGTTGCCACAATTTTTTTTCTAATTGTTGTTATTAATTGAAGTGAAACAAATCGTCATGTATTCGGGGAACTGAATTTTCCAGTTCAATGTTTATTGTGCGATAAGAGTAATAGCGTTGTCGAATTCGAAACAAGAATAGGATGGACTATTCTTTTGGAATACCGATTTATCAGTATGTAGTAAATTTTTTCTTTTGATATACAATTGAAAATCGAGTAAATGAAACTCAATCAAAAAAATTTAAAGATTGTATGAAACATCCTGATTCAATACAAAAATTAATATTGGGATGTGAAAAATGTCGGGAAGTTTTTGTATACCTCTCATCATCGTTAATTTTGTTGTTTAATCCTTGAATTAACCCTATCATATTCGCCATAAATATGAAAAGATCTAAGTTTGAATAATTCAACCGAGCCTGCATGATGATTTATCATGAAATTCCTTGGCGGTTGATTGTTTTTTATGCATCCACGAGCGCCATGGCCAACTGAAAATAACTAATCTCACGAATACGTGATTTTCATGAAAACAGAGAAGTTTATTCGCCAATATTTCGAAGAAAACCGTATTAGGAAATAAAAAAATTGTGGGATTTCCATTTGAAAAATTAACTTCAATCTCATGTAATTTATTGTCTTGCGAACATTCTGTATAACTTTGATTGAACTGATATTTTTATAAAAATTTATTGTTGATATGTTTTGGTTTTACAAAGTTATTATTCGCTTCTTTCCCATTTCTGCGAAGATATTTCTTATCTAGTTTTTCATTTTGTATAGGAATAGCTGTTTAAATATAACTAAAACTAAAAATAAAATATATACATGAAAAAAAAACAAATGAAGAGCAAGTATAAATTACAAATACATTCAACCGGAGATATCACAGTTGGTTATATAAAAAAAACTCGTCTATTGTATAAAAACAATTTTCTTGCAAAAAATACTTCTTTCGAATTTCGTAAGATTGTGAGTGAATTTAATTGTTCCAGGTAAACGATTGAAAATTTTAGGACCAATGGAGTGTGGAGCTTTTTGACTGATTTTAAACTTAGTTTGTTTTATGTGACTCATATGTTTTTGGCGAGTATTTTTATCATGGATTTCGCCGTTGAGAGTGAAATCAGTTATGTTCGTGAAAATGTATATAGATAACTCATATATGAATAAGTTGACTAGAGTAAAAATTTTGTGATTTTGAAAGAGTGTTCTATTTTGTTGGTTCGATAATTTTGATTCATAAACTGTCCTACATTCGTATAGATTTGTAATCGTATTGTATTGTATTGATTTTCACCCGACCTTTGTAAATACTAATCTAGAGTACTCAGAGAGCTTAAATAATGCTTAAATAATAATTGTTAGAACTGGTGGTCCCATCATCAGCGCAAAGTGATGAAATGCTTCACAGATAAATTTTGTTGCAATCGATACCTCTTTGGAAATTTAAGTTGACGCGTTCAAGCTTTTTTTACCAACAACTATCCAGTCTGAAGAATAATTCAGTTGTTTTGACTGACATCGATCGCATTGCCTCAGATGAGAACATTTTGCAATGACATGGTCGTACTGTGTACAACTCCTCGCTCACCAACACCCTCTATCCCGCGTTTCCTGCGTAACCACCTCGGATCCTGTCGATGCGAGAACAGACATCGTTCTTCGCGGATCCGCCGCTCCCCATTCATCACGACAGTTTCCTGTTCGCTATCCTGGATTTCGTGTTTCCGGAGTACTGGTCGCGTTCCCGAAATCCGAATATGCACGATAAATCCTGGTGATGGCGCCCCAGGATGTACACCCGCTAGATTTCGAGGGATCGGGGGCTCCGTCTCCCGGTTTATGGTTGTTCTGGCCTGGATATGGTTTAGACGAGGAGTTATAGTGGAACATAACTTCTTGGCAGCACAGTAACCATGGAAAGAAGGCAACATTCTTTCGGGCTTTGATGTACTTTTACTTGGAAAATACGCGTTCTAACTTGCTTTCGATCCACATTCTATACAGGGAACTTTCTACCCGGATTTACTGGGAAATGACAAATTATGTTCGGAAACGATAAAACACGTCGATTTTAATTTCTAGGGAGACACATGTCACGCAACTTCATCCCCTTGATGGGGTCGAGTCAAAGCTCTTCTCATTCTTCATCCAAAACGTTTCTATTTTTTTTATCGAATAAATGTTATTGTAAAAATCCTGCTCTTTCATGGTTCTTCTGGGAATGTTCTCTGAATTCTCATTTGATTCGTATTCTGCTTCTCATAACTATGTTGATCTTTGATTGTTACGTTTTAAAGAACTGGGCCTGTGAGCAACCAATAACATCATTCTGATCAGGATGATGAAAAGCATCAATAGAGATTAGGCCATTTTCCATAGCATGTCCTCAGCAGGAACGTGTACAAAATAATTTGTGTCTTCTATGATTTCTTTTTTCTAAAATTCACCACTTCATCACCTTCTCGGACGGCCTGAAAAACTTCTACGTGGTATCAGAGATGAAGGAAAGATCATTTTCCGTAACATATCTCGAGTAGCAACGTGTACGAAGCCATATGTGCCTTCTATGATTTTTTTCGAAAACTCACCCCAATTGCACCTCTTTAGTTGGCCTGGAAAACTCTATGTGTTTTCAGTGTACATTTGTGGATGTGGATAACTTCACACCCATTGGGATCTTCACTACTGGTGCGAGTTGGAGCCTAGCTCCCTTACTCTTTCACCTCACTTTTCGTCATCTGCGAAAGGATTGTTAGGTCGGATTTTGATGATGTGAGTTCAGGACGGTTTCAGAGCACTAAGTGCCCCGGGCCGCCCTCGTGCGATGTTTCCCCTTAGGTGACTGGGGGTGCGATTTACGATGAAAAGAGACTTTTCACGCAATTTCGTCGGAGAGTTGGTGGATTAGACCACGGATAGACGTGGTCGTTTATGACGGGTAGGGTCGTCAATAGTGTAATCTACTGCCGCCCTGACAAGCGGATTTTCATGTACTTCCGCACAATCCAATACACGCTGATTACGCTCTTGGATGGACTGCTTAATGGAAGGCAGCCCCAGATCGTCGCGGATTCGCACGTTACGCACGAACCACGGAGCATCGGTTATCATCCGCAGATATTTGCTCTGGACCCGTTCCAGAGCAGCTATATGGGTAGGGGCGGCTTGACCCCAGGCGGCTGAAGCGTACATCATGACGGACTTGACCATCGAGTTATAAAGAAGCACTTTGTTCTTCAGACTGAGTTTACTCCTCCTGTTAAGGAGCGGGTAAAGTACACCCATCCTGGAGTGCAATTTTGCTCTCAACTCAGTTATGTGTGAACTCCAGGTGAGTCCACGGTCGAAAGTAAGGCCGAGGTACTTGACCCGCGGTGACCAGTCAATCTCCCTTCCTGAGATTGTCACTCTCCCTTCCGGATAGGTCCGTCTCCTCCCCAAGGAGATTAGCTGCGTCTTCGCTGGGTCGACTCGTATTTTCCAGTCCAGGAACCATTGCTCAAAACCGTCAACTGCAGACTGCAGATAGACGATCCCTTGCTCCGGATTCGCTGAACTGGCGAGCAACGCGTTGTCGTCAGCGTACAAGGATGCTTTCACGTGTGCTGTTCTCGGCAGGTCACTTGTGTATACCGAATAGAGCACCGGAGACAACACGGCGCCCTGAGGAACTCCGGCTTCAATGGCCCTCGTGTCCGAGAGCTCATTTTCCGCCTTAACCTGAAATGTTCTCCCTTTTAAAAAGGAGCCAATCCATCTCACCAGCCCCCGAGGAAAGCCCAGGAGAGCCATATTATAGAGAAGACCTTCGTGCCATACTCGGTCGAAGGCCTTCGCTACATCGAGAAGAAGCAGAAAGACAAAATGTCTTCTGTTCAACTCAGTGATGGTCTCCTCGACCATCCTCAGAGCCTGGAGCTCCGTACTGTGACCCGGTCGGAATCCGAATTGTTCGTTAGGGAGAACATTCCGGTCAACGATTTCATCTTGGAGTCTTTCCAACACAACGCGTTCCGCCAATTTAGCTACCGAACTAAGGAGGCTGATGGGACGATGGTTCTGCGGAAACATCGGGTTTTGACGTGCCTTCGGGATCATGACCACGATGGCATGTTTCCACCTGCTGGGGAAGTGCCTAAGACGCAGAGAATTGTTGATCACATTCCGCAAGGAAGTGATCTGGCTGTCCGGGAGTTTTTTCAGCATCACGTTAGTGATCGAATCCGCTCCCGGGGCCTTTCTCTTCGGGAGAACCCGAATTTGCGCCTTAAGCTCCTCCTCAGAAGCTGGTCTAATGACATCGTTATCGTCCTCATGAAGTATCTGTCTGGCCCTCCGTTCCACGAAGATGTCCCGATCGTCGTCATCATCCTCGTTGATGTTTAGCTCAAACTGACGTTCCATTGTGTCGGCAAAGGCCATGGCTTTGTCGATCGACGAATAACACATTCCGCGCGCACCATGAAGGGGCGGTAGCTCCGCCTTCCGATCTTTTCGCCTTTTGACAATTCGCCAAAGCTCCTTGTCTCCAGGCTCAAGAGCGGAAAGCGTTTCGCTCCACCTCTCATTCCTATAATATAGGATCGCGTTTTTAACTTCATTAGCCTTGTGGCTGGCTCTTACCCGATCACCAGGGAACAGTGTCCTCTGAGAGATTCGTCTTAACCGGTTCCGTTCGCGGATGAGGATTTTATCCTCTCTGGAAACTCGATATACGACCTCAGAGGACCCCGCTCACTGGTGGTGGCGGCCTCAAGTGCGTCCTTCATAGTGCGCTCGAAGTGCGCTACTGCATCTTCCAACTCAGCTGAATCTTGGAGTACCTCAGGCACGACGTGTGCCTCCGCGAGATTCGCCGTGAAAGCATCCCAGTTCACCGACTTACGAAGCCAACTTCCCTGGGGAATAGGATCATCGCCCAGCCATAAAACGACTGGATTATGATCCGAACTTAACTCGGAAAGGGGATAGACTTCCCATGTCCAGGGGATGATCCTGACCAGCGCGATGTCAAGTACATCTGGTCTGAAATGACCGTAGTGTGTGGGCTCACCTGGACCCACGACATGATAGTCATGTTGGTCCATGTGTCTCCAGAGCGCAATCCCAATGCGGTTAGACACCCGGCTCCACGACACGTGCTTGGCGTTAAAATCGCCTGCGACGATCGTCGGAGTATTGTCTTCCATTAAAAGAGAATCCAGCGTATCATCCTGTATTGGATTGTTTGGAGGGTTGTAAGCAGAGATTACCCTAAGAACGCCCCTGCTCGTCTGAACCTCGACACCAACCACTTCCGTACCGTGGTTTCGTTGGTCGTCAAAGCCGAATTGTGCGACGGGGAGTGCACGTTTGGCTAGAACAGCCACGCCCCCTCCGCGTCGACCAATTCGGTCCTTTCTGAAAACTCGATAATTTGGAATCGCAATAGGTTCATTGTCAAGATGGGTCTCTTGAAGGAGCACGAGGTCGACATTGTGTCGCACCATGAAATCTTCAAGATCCCATTTCTTGTCTTTGAAACCATTACAGTTCCAAAATATGATCTTCAAGGAGCTGGGCCTTCTGAGGTGCACAGCCATTAACGGGCCTTGGAAAGCACGGCTTGGTTCGGCACAAACATGGTCTGTAAGGCCGGAACCTGCATGAAGAGTTCTTTCATCTTCTCAAGGGCGGCGAAAAAGTCGTCCGGACCACTTGGTTTGGTCGAAGAGGGGCCGGCTTTCGTGGCACCCGAGTAGGAGGTTCCTGCACGGACAGTGCCGGAACCTGCAGCGATCGCGGCTGGGCTAGAGCCAGCTTTTGCTGCCTTTCCGGCAGCAGAGGGTGCTCCCCTCCCTGTGCCCGTGGCGTTTCCGCTTCGGGGCCTAGGGAAGTTGGGGCATCCCCTGTAACTCGCCGTGTGGGAACCTCCGCAGTTCGCACACTTCGCCTTTTCAGCTCGAGGCTTAGTACACTCACGACTCAAGTGCTTTCCGGCACACTTCACACACACAGGAACTGCCATGCAGTTCCTCTGTGCGTGCCCGAAGCGCTGGCACTTGTGGCACTGGCCCACCGCCCCCCTGGGTTTCTGGGGCTCGGTCGAAATCTTCACGGATAATATATCAGTTAACTGATAAATGTCACGTTCCGCTTTCGGAACGAGCACCAGGACCAGGGGCATCGGCTTCCGGTTACGGTTGTAAAGCCGTGCCACCACTTCGGGGTTAAAGCCCCTCCTCAACAGGTCTTCTTCAATATCCTCGCAGAGGACAAACTCAGGAACTCCCCGTAGGATCACCCTGAGGGGTTTGTCTTCTGCGAAATTATATGTATGGTGGGGAACTTTGCCCTCTATCAACACGTGCGATAGCTTACGGTAATCGGCTACGGTAGCAGGTTGTACCCTGATACCGTCCTGAACGTTAACGGCTTTCGTGAACTCGTTCTTCTTCGCCTTCATTTGTTTGTTGACCTCGACCCAACAATCCTTTTGCCGAATGGTAATCGGCGGTATGGATTTTCGGGGAGCTGCTGGCACGGTGTTGGAGCCCCTCCTCGCTCCAGCAGTGCTTGGCCCAGCTTGTGCTGAGTCAGCTTCGACAACGGTCTGTGCGTCGTCTTCGTCGTCATTGGGTATAGCAGCGGGCCTCTTACGTGCCTTGCCTTTCTTCGTCACAGGTACCAGGTTTTCCTGGACGGTTTCAGCAGGGGTGGGGGCGATGGTCTGCCCTGTGGCGCCTACGGCACCATCCACCTGCATTTCGTCGTCATTTTGTTGAACTTCTGCTTCGACGTTCGAACTTGGTACACTCTCGCTGGTGTTAGTACTCGCAACCACATCACTGCACGATTCTGCGCTTGTCACGGTAGTGTCGGAGGTGACCGACCCTCTGCGAATACAAACTCGCTTGTATCTGATAACAGACCCGGCACCCTCGACCCTTGGGGCCGGAAGACTTGGGTAATCGTCCCCTAGACTAGGGTTAAATGATGATACATCATCGTCATCCTTCACTATTTTCGCCACGTCCTCCGGTCCGACGCCGAATCGTACAATGATGTGCTTGAGAATAAGCAACAAATCACTCTTGGACGCATTTTCCAACAATTGACCTATCTGGTCAGACATCTTCGCTTTGTAAATGATAAATTCGAACGCAAATTCACACAATAAGTCCTACTCACCCTGTATCACCACACTAAAAGATCCCCAGTTCCGAACTGAGGAAATTCCCGGCTTAAGGCCACTCCCCCCAGATTTTGAGTTGCCACTTTGGCCAAAACTAACCTCAAAATACCCTGAAGCTATTGTAGCGAATTGTACGTAAAACACGCCCCTTCAGAACACGTCAGCTCTCGTCGACGTCTAACAATCGACTTGACTCTGACCTGACTCTTGACTCACCTAACTTCACACCCGTAGAATACTTCAATTTTGAACAAGGTGGAGCACCACCTCACTATGCTGTGGCAGGTTGGAAACTTTCTGGATGAACGATAAACCAATCATTGGATACGGCGACGAGGACCAATCGAAATTGCCAGCTCGATCACCAGACTTCAATCCGTTGGATTATATCTCAAAAGTAAAGTTCTGCCATTCCGCCAATCACTAGATGATCTACGTGGTGGAATTGTAAACGAGTGTGGTAGATCAACTCCTGAAGTATTGGAAAACGTTCGAAATGGCAATAGTTAGACGTCGGTAACAAAATACCAAAAGCTGTAAGGGATCAAAGTAAGCATTTGACTGTGCATCACATAAACACTAGGATAACTCTTATTTGGAAAATCTATTCCAATCTGTAATAGTTGGAGAAAATCACAGTTGGTGTACGGCAGAGGTCCATTTTGAGACCTCTTTTGTCATTTTTATTGATGATCCGCGACATGGTGAGAAGGTAACCTCATATGTTTCGTATGCTGACAATACCATAATTCAATCAAATGCAAAAACTCTTGATGAGGTTCTGGCACTTTCTACAGAAGCAAGAACAAAAACTGAAAGTTGGTTTAGTGCCAATGAACTCTACCTAAATAAAGAAAAAACTCAAATTATAAATTACCACAAACTAGTGTGAAATTTTTGGGAATTTATACTGACAGCAAATTAAAAAGGGATCAGCGCATAATTGAAAATCGAAAAAACTCATTAGTTTAATTTCACTAATTACCTCTCTAGACAAGTGTCAAAAAGTAACTCTTCCTGCAGCATATTTTTCACTACATTATTTCTCATGGTGTTTTGCCTGGAGACATTGAACAAACTGTGATAAAAAATTTGGCCATCAACGCAAAGCAATTAAGTAGAATACTGGACGGTATCAATTAAAGAGATGATTGCCGAAACTCATTTGTGAGACAAAAAATACCAACTTTTCTTTTCCTCTATATTATGGAAAGCTTAATATAAGTATATTAAAATAACCTATCCAAGTATGAATGTCCAGAGAATATACATAACCATAGTTAATGCTAGACATAAAAATGATTTGAGTACTAAAGATATGTCAAAATGGACCCAAGATTTGTGTTGTGAAATTCTTCTATAAACCACCACAAACGATAAGGTCATTACCATATAATAAATTCAAAACGAGAATAAAACATTTTTTGTCAGCGATGGGTTTTGTGAGTTCTTGTACTTGTTCGACTTCAATACTAATTAAATTCACTGATACGACACCCATTTCTCAGTGGATTTTGAGAAAATATCACTTTGGAGATTAGTTGTTTGACATCAATTATTATTGCGAAATTGATAAATTGAAACTGCATTTATTTGCATATACACTTGATTGAAGTTGTGTTGAAAGAAGGGTATGGTAATTTGGTTAATTACTGAAACTAGGCCATCTACGTCTTAATGCCATAGTTGTGACATAATTCGAAATCTACTTATCTTTCGAACGGAAACACGATTAGTCTCAGCATTTGTTAACAGCGTTTGAACTTCATTTCAAGAATGCCGTTAATGATATATATTTACAAAGTTTCAATCATTTTTTATGGGGTGATAGTGACAGAGCAGTACCAAAGAAAATGTCATTTTTTTAAATAATGAAGTGAATACTACCCTACAACTTTTTTTTTGTATTGATCCTTCAACTTGGCTGTAGGTGTCCAGAGCTTGATTTCCAGACAGCACAGTCGCTGGTTTGAATATGGCTGGCAAATCAATTTTTTTCACAGCTCGTATCTTATGAAGTCATAATGCTTTCGTTCATATGAAGTCAATAGATCACTAGTGTCTCATGAGAGTTAATTGAGGTCTATTTGTCACTCATTTTCTGTGTTACCTATAACCTCGGCAACAGTCATAAACGTCAGAAAAACCTTTAAATTAAGGAAGGTATATTGTGTTTATAACGTATCAGCCGTGAATAAAATTTTGTATAGCATTTCATGTCTTAGTATCATATAAAACACGAAAAAAACAGCAACACGAGAGCGCAGACTCATTTCAATTGGTCATTTCTGCCGGTATAAATACATGCACCTCGTGCGGCGAGTTAGTTAAAGACAGTCAGTTTGCTAATAGACAGAGTTGGCTTAGCAATAGTGACTGTATGTCGATTAGAACAGTTATAGTTTAGTTGAAATAAATTAGTCGATTATGAATAATGGCATTTTTACTACAGAGGTGTCAGAAAAAGGATTTTTAAAATAAATAACTGGTCTCGTAGTGAACAGTCTCTGTGTTGAAAAAAAACTGATCGACTTCTTGGTGCAAAAGGACTAATTCAAGAAGGAGAAGACCCTGAAACCTTTTTATTTGAAATATTCGAGTTCGCCAATGAATAAACTCAACGAAGCCCATGAAAGACAAACTTCTAAAAAACAATGCGAGCAGATTTACTCCAACAAAACTCGGTGAACTTAAAAGAAGAACTCCAACAAAACTCGGTGAGCTTAAAAGAAGAACTTTAACAAAACTCAGTGAGCTTGAAATAATAATTCCAACAAAACTTGGTGAGCTCAAAAGAAGAACTTCACGGGAATTCGGTCAGCTTGAAATAAAAACGCCAATCAAACTGTGGGTTCAGAAGAACATCACCAGAATTCGAAGAGCCTTTAGAAAAAGATTCCAGAAAATTCGGAGAATTTGGGAGAAACTACAACGAAATTCAAAGAATCTAGAAATTTGATCAGTTTGAAAAAGGAACTTCAAGAAAAACTTATAGAGAATTCAAAGAGTGTGGGAGATAAAATCCTAGAAAACTCGAAAAATTTTGGAGAAATATTGAAGTTCATCAATAGAAGTTTATCTCACATTAATTCGGTATTCCAAGTTGATATTTGATGAACATTGGTTAATGTTAACTTTGTGCAGTTTTTTTTAGAAAAATATTCCTGGAAATTAGTTTTGAATACTGTGAATAGAATTGTTGACGCACAAGACATATACATATGTATGTGTTCTGTGTATTGACGCGTTGGTTTAAAAAGTTCTACACTTGAACATGCGTAGGTATTCAAATCAGATTAGAGGTGGTTCAGTCAATAGGAAAATAACGTTTTTTCTGTTATTTCGTTATTCCTTCGTGTCCATCTCTTCTGTTACTTTCTCACTGCATATGTTGGTAGACAGGTAGATTCAGATAGCAAAAAGGCCGGAAGCTATGAGATGTTGTTTAGGGATGGTTAATTAACATTTTCACAAGTTTCTGAACTTGAGGACCCTCTGGAAAAATAGGAGAAGGAGGGGGAGAAACTGAAAAATGTTTGACTCTCCTCCGGTTTTTCCTTAATAACTTTTTTTCCTTACGTCCTACGGCAAAAGCATCCCTATAATCTTTTGTACAGCGTTTAATGTCCTACAATTTTAGAGTACGAATGCAAGACGACCGTCTGTTGTAGGTACCAATCAATGAAGGCTTTTATTGTAACACAAATTCTAGTAGGAAACCGACTGTGCCATCACATAAAAGACAGTTGTTATGTTTTGGACTCGCAACTATCATTTATCAAATTGTTATAACATTAAAGTTTTTGCTTATAAAATGGAAACTCAGACAGCAATTTTGTTACTCCAATGAGAAGAATTGTAGAGAATACAATACGAACAAAATGATATTTTCAACGACGCGATCGGATCATCATTAACGCAAGAAAACTGGAGAAACCGGAAAATTTTGCGATTATTTAAAAAAAATCATAACTCCGCCATTTTTCAAGTTGTGGGATCGATCTTTCTCAACAAAGTATTGAATCATGTGTACTTCATGTGTGCATAAAACAGGCGCTGTCGGATTATTAGTTTTGGCACCATTGCTATTTGAATTTTTTTTGCATCTTCCAGCTTACCTGGATGCTCCGTGATAGTACGATTTTAATTTCTCAAACAGATTTTGAAGGTTGAAGTATAGTACTACAAAACATATTTTCCTATTTTGGGCTACAATGCTGCGTAATGGGTGAAAAATGCTCCTCATCTCCAATTAAATTCTGCAGTTTTTGTATTTTTTAGCGAAACTCGAAAATTACCTTTTTTTGAAGCGCCATATCTCGGTAACGAATTGACATACAAGCGTGTTTGAAAATTGTAGGAGATTTAAGGCTGTACAAGAAAGTATAGGATTGCTTTTGCCGTAGGATGTAAAGGAAAAACGTTATTGACGAAAAACCGAGGTCCAAAAATTGAGAACTTTCGACCTATTTCCACCTAACCCTAATTTTCTCCAACCTGTCGAATGGACTATCCTGGCACCCAGAATAATTTCACTCTAGTATGTTCGTACATGTTTTCCACCGAACTGCTTGAACGTTACGTTAGTGTGGACGTACCTTTAATCGAAAATATCCGCACCTCCATCGGTAGACCGACGAGCACCGTAAAGATAAAATAGCTGATATCGCGAAATGTAGAACGTACTATTAAACATAAAAATAATACGATTATGAGTCTGCCGACCTGCCTCAATACGCGCCCGTTACGTCGACACTCTTCCGGTGTAAACAGAAAGAGAGAGAGAGAGACGGGTAAGTGTGCCAGGGACACACAATATAGCGGATTGTATCGCAAAAATTGTACCGAGCGTTCACGGTCAAGGATGAAGTGCGACTAGTGACTAATAAAACGTGTTTTTATACGCGTTTTTATTCCGAGATTCGCGATACTACACCGGTTCATTGAAGAAGGCGATGACATGTGTCATACGCGATGTCGATATTTGTGTAGTATTAGTATTTTGTAGCGGAAATTCCGTAGGTTGTTTGTAACAAAGTGGATTAGTAGTAAAACGGTGTTGTCGATTGTTTCCAATGTAGAGTTACTGAGGCTGGAATTACCGTTTTGGACGAGATAGGTGTATAAGTGGTGAGGCTTTTATGTATTTTACTCGTGTTTATGGGTACAAACATGGAAAAAACTAAAATATTGACAGTGGCGTCCTTAATTTTTTGTTTGTTTCTTGCAAATAACTCCTAAACCGTACATTATAACAATATGATATTTAAAATTTTGCTTCGAATGAGTAAGTTCCATATAAAAGCTTGATAACATTCCATCAACCATTAACCATAGCCTTATGCTATGAAAAAATTTTTTTGGGAACCATAATTTGGTTTCCTGAACAAATCCAAATAAAATTTTTGTCCATCTCAAATAATTTCGTAGACTCAAAACTCTTCATTCTTTACACTAGCACAATTTACAAACACTAATTCGCTCGTTCCACGCATTTTTTTTATTTAAAAAAGACATTGTTCATCCAAAAATTCCACCTTCTATTAAGAACATCAAAAATAACACAGTCATGCAAAATGTTTAGGAATTTTATTCATGTCAGGTTGGTACCGTTGATCTTTACATATTTGCACAGCCAACTGTTCGAGCCATTTAACTTCAGCATGGATAGGAAATTGCAGTTCGATTATTTTATCTTTACCCATACGTCCAATTTATGATCAAAGAAATCACACACCCTTTATCGAACATCTCTTTGTATCAATCGCTATGAGCGAATCAAAATTCGTTAACATTAATGTGTCTTCTAAGCTAAGGATAATTATGATATTGTGATGATCGATTAAAACTCAAAACAGTGAAAAGAGATAGCCATGAAACCGACAGTGTTTTACATTTCAACTAAACTTGCCAAACATTGTATTGACTAGCGTAGTACCATGAATTGGGTAATTTTTTTCTGTCGTTGGAGTATTGTTGGTCGCCAGTTTTACTTTGCTTTGCAATCGAATATATTATAAAAACTGATTTTTTTTAAAAAGCTAAACGTCTCTTGGAATCATTACTTCCAAAGTAAGTACAGTATAATGTGTTTTATTCACAAATACTCTTTAAAATTTCCAACCTCACAATTGACATTTGTGACTATACTCCCGTACTGCCGGTTTATTCACACAACAGTTATTCATAGTGTGAAAATCCTAATGAGAGAAAAAATCATTACCTAAATCTATAAATACAGGTCAAGAACATTCACAATATATTTTAACTTTTTTTTAGATTATGCCTATAACTAATTCACAAACAACAATTCACTGAATCACTTATTGAAAAATGGTATGAACGAGAAATGCTCCTTTGTAATATGGTTATCAAACACATTATTATAAACATTGGTGACAGTTCTGATTCCGAAAGTGATTAAATATGTTTTTCTACATTCATGCAAAAAGCAAAACTTTATTGAACTATATTCAGTGGAAAAAGAAGCTCTTTATTCTTGTGAAATTGGCCATACGTTTTAAACAGCTACATATTTTATATATTTTTTGTATTAATGTTAGAAGTCAGAGTTGAACAAACAATGCCTTCCCGAAAATAACTCTATAATCAAAACCGATCCGCTATGTTCTAAACCGTCTACCTGCATAGAGCAAACTGCCTGTACTATGACCACACCTCGTGATAACATACGCGCTCATGGCTACTATGATTTTGATTTTTATAATGCAACTGTGGTTATATAAACGTCAGTCAAAATTTAATTCTGACAATGACAGAACTGAAAGTTTTAAAATGAGTAACATTAATGGAAAACTAGATGATGGTGATGAAATCGATAGTAATAATTATTTATTTAAATTGCGTATTTAATTTTCCGTCACCTAGTGCCGCACCTAAATAAATAATATTTTGCTTTTTGCATGAAGTAGAAAAAATATTGTATGCAACTCGTGCAAAAAATGTTTATTGCACTCGACGTGTTGTCCAACTCGGCCTAACGGCCTCGTCGGACAATTTCACGTCGAGTGCAATAAACACTTACTTTTTGCACTTGTTGCATAAATAACTATAATTTTGTTTTTCCTTTCATAAATGGTACATAGTTCTACATGCTCGCAATACATAAATAAATGTATGAATACATTTTTTGTTAATCATGTGTTGAGTATTTCATTGCCAAATATATTTCAACTGGTGTATTTTTACTTCTTAGATATTCATTTATTAATCATTATACAGTGTGTCCTTGCATTCATGCACGAATAGGTAATTTAAAAAAGTTTAAATACCTGAGTCTAGAAGATTCCTTTTCTGAATTTTAGTCATTTCTGAGTGGAAACTCATTTTTTGATATCAAAGTATGCGAAGGTTTTGGAAATATTGCACTCCAATCTAGTTTTCTTAACAACTTTTTTCGTTAATTGTTACATCTACAGAAATTGCATTAATGTGGATAAAATAACTTCTGAGGTTATTAGGATTTGATGGATTTGTTTTCAACGGCTGCGGAGGTATGGATAAAACAACTTCCTTATATATGAGTGTGACTGAAATTAGAATACAGTAGGGAGTCATAAGGTTCTAGTAAACTCACTGGGCAAATGAGGAAATTCCATAAACATATCTTTGCCTCCATGTTCCATTATCCTATCAAACCTGATGTCACTGGATTTGTAATAACTGGAATATACCGTGTGCTAGGAAGACTTCGTTGCTCGCACAAGTTTCGACTTCTGAGAGCTGACATATTTGGAAAATAAAGGAAAAAACTGAAGGAGAAAAGAGGGTGTACCCATGAGTGTGTGTCACACGGTATTCTGTTGAAACTAAAATAAACTCTCATTGTCTGGTGGTTCGCCATTTCCATGAATTTGAAAAGGTTAAGTTAGTTAATTTAGTTATTCAGTATCATCTTATTACCTACACGTTGTAATTTCATCGGAATATTAGCCACGTCATTCTACATTTTTAGACTTTATTTTGAATAAAATTCCTCGACTTATTTCATACGCATACAATGATGACGCACGGGTAAAGATAAAATAATCGAACTGTATTCATTCGCGTTTCTTCCTAGTTACCAACTCGACATGAATGAAATTCACCAACCATTTTGCCTAAGTTTGTTGTATACCTATGTGGTCATAAAAGAATGATGAGTTATTTCAAAAAGTGCTGTTTTCAATGAAGAAAAAAGGGTGAAACAGGCCAATCAAGGTGTTAATATTCTGCTAATGATAAGAACAGCCTTTTGCTCCCAAGCTGTTCTGCATGAATCATGTGTTTTAATGAAATTTGTTTGTACTAAATACTACAATCTATGTTTGAGTAATTAGCGACCTCTAACGGGACTGAGCTGAGCTGACCTTACGAACGAATCCCGACCCAGTCGACAAACAATTTCATGTTAGTTTGGTTGTATTTTAATGGGTTTGACACAGGTGATGTCTTGAGAAAACGTGCTTTAATAGCGCATATGGTGCAGTTCAGGTCAATTAGAACCACAAGGAAAGTTGACGACCAACTTTACAAGTTTGTAAACAGTCTAGTTAAAGCTTAGCAGACGTTTCGATTGCATTGCAGATTTACAGCCGGAATTACATTTGTTCAACTAAAATCTTCAACTCATTATACAAGCTGATTCACGGACCAGATAACGGATCACTCAGAAAGTAGTTGCAACTTTGATTTTTCGAATGGAACACCCTGTATATAATATTATTTTTGGAATCTCCAACAATTGCCCAATAACTTTTCTTGATATTTCTCTATACCTATCTGTTGCCATTTTCGAAATGAAAATTAATTTAATTCGCAATTTCGAACTTGCAAAGGAATTTTTGAAGTTTTATCCTTTTTTATGCTAAACTATGGATCTTAGCACGTACAAATCAAATATTTTCGTAATCAGCGTAAAATTTTGCGTATATTGTGCCAATTTTGAGTGAATCCGATGATTTCGTATTTTTCATGATTTTTAGGGGTCTACCCCTTAGGATATTTTTGGAGTGATTACTTTTGTTCTTCGTTCAACTTGTGATTCACAAAATAATTCTGAATCGATTGGCGTTCGCAAAATTGCTCTATCTTCAACCGTTTCCGAGTTGAGAAGTTCAACAAAAGTTGAGAGGGTTTATTTCCCTCTAAAAATATAATCTTTTTTGAAAATGCATACCAAATTCGAAATTAATTCCGAGTCGATTAAAGATTTCATAGGTTTTTAACGGCAGCTCCACAATTTCGATCTTGCAAAGGAGTTTTTGAAGTTGAACCCTGAGTGCTAACCAGAATCGTACTCCGTTATTTAAGAAACCTACGTTATTTCAATACCTTCATAGAGGTGTTTTTATATAAAATCATTCATTCAACTGTTAACGCCATACCTTCCAGAAAACCCTGTATTTCACTATTACATATATGATTAATTTTCTACTAAATTGCTTCCTAGTGTATACTGTCGTTCTGAATTGTTCTAGTCTCCGTCCACTATTTTCCATATAAGGCAAGTTACATGGAATGGTAATTCCGTAACATAAAATCCATTATTGTAGTTTATAGGTGAAAGTTTTCGTGATTCCGCATGCAATAATAACCATAGTCGAACATCATTATCGAGCGATCTGCCATTAAATTATCTCCATGTGGCTGAGTTTCCACAAAGACTGAACACAATCGTGGCGAGCCCGTGGGCATTTAAAAGGATGGATAATTCACGGCGGTGAATATGTCAAGGATGAGGATATTGGCTATCTAAGCGTTTTTTCCGCAGAAATCTCTCCCAAAGTGATGTATGTAAGAAGAGCTATCCTGACAGAGAAAGAAGGTTGAAACGTTTATCATTGGAAAGTACTTTGATTTATCTAGATAGTGAGAAAGGGAAACATACTTTATTGAAATTTGAATGAATTTGAAAACCTTATATTCGTTTATAAAATTATTTCAGACTCATCTGATAAATTTCATCAAAAATTCGGGTCAACTCCAAAATCTTTCAAAGTGGGCATTATCAAACCTATATATAAATGTGTTGATAGCTAAAATTATAGACCTATATCGCTAATATCAAATTTAACTAATATTTTTGAGAATATTTTGGAATATAGAATTGAAATTTTTTGGAGAAATTCCATATATTTTCAAAAAAACGATTTGGATTGAAAAAAAACTATTTGGACCCAGGATGCAATCTGTCATCGCACTAATAATATATGTCAATATCTTGATAATCAAAATTGAGCTATGGCCATTTCTGTAGACCTTAGCTAAAGCTTTTGATATAGGTGACCATCAACGACTATCAATGATATTATAGAATATTGAATTTTGCGCAAAATTTATGATACCAATAATTGTAAATTGTTGAAATTGATGAAACTAGAAGTGAAAAAAAAAAATTCCAATTTGTTGTTCCACAGGGGACCGTTTTGGGGCCCCTTCTATTTACTATATATATCTCAACGACCTTTTTCATATTAATACTATTTATAGGTAAAACTCATAGTTTTGTTGATGATACTAGTGATGACGGTAAAGCATTTACTTCCATAAAGTTTGAAGATTTTGGTAGTAGAATGATGAATTTATTTTATTTTGTTAATCACGAGTTCGTCGAAGAATAAAATTAATTACTCTAAGAATATCCTAAGGGGTAGACACCTAAAACTCACGAAAAATACAAAATCATTTCAATTCGGTGTGCATATTCGAAAAAGATTATATTTCACGAATTAGACTACGAAAAAAATTGCATACATTTTTTTTCAACTCCGGAACGCTTGAAGATAGAGCAATTCTGCGAACGTCAATCGATTCAGAATGATGAATTTCATTAAATGTGCAAATCATAACCTATTCGAAAAATAAAAGTAGCTAGGTAGGAAGAATATCCTAAAAATCATAAAAACTACAAAATTATTAGATTCACTCGAAATTGGCACAATATACGCAAAAGTTCACGCTGATTCCGAAAATATATGATTTGTTAATGCTCAGATGCATAGTTTAGCATAAAAAGGAATAAAACTTCAAAAATTCCTTCACAAGATCGAAATTGCGGAGATGCCGTTAAAAACCTGTAAAATCTGTAATTGACTCGGAATCGATTTCAAATTTGGTATGCATATTCAAAAAAGATTAGATTTCACAAATTAGGCTATTTTTTTTTTTAGACGGAAATAAGCCATCTCAACTCAAGTTGAACTTCTCAACTCGGGAACGGTTGAAGATAAAGCAATTCTGCGAAAGCCAATCGATACAGAATGATGAATTTAGTCTATTTTGTGATCGATGAACAGAAGTAATCACTCCAAAAATATCCCAAGGGGTAGACCCCTAAAAATCACGAAAAATACAAAATCATCAGATTCACTTGAAATTGGCATAATACACGCAAAATTTCACGCTGATTCCAAAAATATATGGTTTGTACATGCTCAGATACAAGGTTTAGCATAAAAAAGAATAAAACTTCAAAAATTTCTCTGCAAGATCGAAATTGCGGAGGTGCTGTTTAAAGCCTATAAAATCTTTAATCTTTAATCTTTAATTCAAAAAAGATTATATTTCACAAATTAAACCACAAGTTTTTCTTATTCTTTTTTTTTTCGGAACTAAGCCCTCTCAACTTTAGTTGAACTTCTCAACTCGGGAACGGTTGAAGATAAAGCCATTCTGCCAAAGCCAATCGATTCAGAATGATGAATTTAGTCTATTTTGTGAACCACAAGTTGATCGAAGAACAGAAGTAATCACTCCAAAAATATCCCAAGGGGTAGACCCCTAAAAATCATGAAAAATACAAAATCATCAGATCCACTTGAAATTGGCATAATATACGCAAAATTTCACGCTGATTACAAAAATATATGATTTGTTCATGCTCAGATACAAGGTTTAGCATAAAAAAGAATAAAACTTCAAAAATTTCTCTGCAAGATCGAAATTGCGGAGGTGCTGTTTAAAGCCTATAAAATCTTTAATCGACTCGGAATCTATTTCAAATTAAGTATGCATATTCAAAAAAGATTAGATTTCACAAATTAAACCACAATTTTTTCTTATTCTTTTTTTAGACGGAAATAAGCCCTCTCAACTTTAGTTGAACTTCTCAACTCGGGAACGGTTAAAAATAGAGCAATTCTGCGAACGCCAATCGATTCAGAATGATGAATTAAGTTTATTTTGTGAACCACAAGTTGATCGAAGAACAGAAGTAATCACTCCAAAAACATCCCAATGGGTAGACCCCTACAAATCACGAAAAATACAAAATCATCAGATTCACTTGAAATTGGCATAATATACGCAAAATTTCACGCTGATTACAAAAATATATGATTTGTACATGCTCAGATACAAGGTTTAGCATAAAAAAGAATAAAACTTCAAAAATTTCTCTGCAAGATCGAAATTGCGGAGGTGCTGTTTAAAGCCTATAAAATCTTTAATCCACTCGGAATCTATTTCAAATTAAGTATGCATATTCAAAAAAGAATATATTTCACAAATTAAACCACAATTTTTTCTTATTCTTTTTTTAGACGGAAATAAGCCCTCTCAACTTTAGTTGAACTTCTCAACTCGGGAACGGTTAAAAATAGAGCAATTCTGCGAACGCCAATCGATTCAGAATGATGAATTAAGTTTATTTTGTGAACCACAAGTTGATCGAAGAACAGAAGTAATCACTCCAAAAACATCCCAATGGGTAGACCCCTACAAATCACGAAAAATACAAAATCATCAGATTCACTTGAAATTGGCATAATATACGCAAAATTTCACGCTGATTCCAAAAATATATGATTTGTACATGCTCAGATACAAGGTTAAGCATAAAAAAGAATAAAACTTCAAAAATTTCTCTGCAAGATCGAAATTGCGGAGGTGCTGTTTAAAGCCTATAAAATCTTTAATCGACTCGGAATCTATTTCAAATTGAGTATGCATATTCAAAAAAGATTATATTTCACAAATTAAACCACAAGTTTTTCTTATTCTTTTTTTAGACGGAACTAAGCCCTCTCAACTTTAGTTGAACTTCTCAACTCGGGAACGGTTGAAGATAAAGCCATTCTGCCAAAGCCAATCGATTCAGAATGATGAATTTAGTCTATTTTGTGAACCACAAGTTGATGAAGAACAGAAGTAATCACTCCAAAAATATCCCAAGGGGTAGACCCCTAAAAATCATGAAAAATACAAAATCATCAGATCCTCTTGAAATTGGCATAATATACGCAAAATTCCACGCTGATTCCAAAAATATATGATTTGTACATGCTCAGATACAAGGTTTAGCATAAAAAAAGAATAAAACTTCAAAAATTTCTCTGCAAGATCGAAATTGCGGAGGTGCTGTTTAAAGCCTATAAAATCTTTAATCGACTCGGAATCTATTTCAAATTAAGTATGCATATTCATAAAAGATTATATTTCACAAATTAAACTACAATTTTTTCTTATTCTTGTTTTAGACGGAAATAAGCCCTCTCAACTTTAGTTGAACTTCTCAACTCGGGAACGGTTAAAAATAGAGCAATTCTGCGAACGCCAATCGATTCAGAATGATGAATTTAGTCTATTTTGTGAATCACAAGTTGATCGAAGAACAGAAGTAATCACTCCAAAAACATCCCAAGGGGTAGACCCCTACAAATCACGAAAAATACAAAATCATCAGATTCACTTGAAATTGGCATAATATACGCAAAATTTCACGCTGATTCCAAAAATATATGATTTGTACATGCTCAGATACAAGGTTTAGCATCAAAAATAATAAAACTTCAAAAATTTCTCTGCAAGATCGAAATTGCGGAGGTGCTGTTTAAAGCCTATAAAATCTTTAATCCACTCGGAATCTATTCCAAATTAAGTATGCATATTCAAAAAAGATTAGATTTCACAAATTAAACCACATTTTTTTCTTATTCTTTTTTTAGACAGAAATAAGCCCTCTCAACTTTAGTTGAACTTCTCAACTCGGGAACGGTTAAAAATAGAGCAATTCTGCAAACGCCAATCGATTCAGAGTGATGAATTTAGTCTATTATGTGAACCACAAGTTGATCGAAGAACAGAAGTAATCACTCCAAAAATATCCCAAGGGGTAGACCCCTAAAAATCATGAAAAATACAAAATCATCAGATCCACTTGAAATTGGCATAATATACGCAAAATTTCACGCTGATTCCAAAAATATATGATTTGTACATGCTCAGATACAAGGTTTAGCATAAAAAAGAATAAAACTTCAAAAATTTCTCTGCAAGATCGAAATTGCGGAGGTGCTGTTTAAAGCCTATAAAATCTTTAATCGACTCGGAATCTATTTCAAATTAAGTATGCATATTCAAAAAAGATTATATTTCACAAATCAAACCACAAGTTTTTCTTATTCTTTTTTTAGACGGAACTAAGCCCTCTCAACTTTAGTTGAACTTCTCAACTCGGGAACGGTTGAAGATAAAGCCATTCTGCCAAAGCCAATCGATTCAGAATGATGAATTTAGTCTATTTTGTGAACCACAAGTTGATCGAAGAACAGAAGTAATCACTTCAAAAATATCCCAAGGGGTAGACCCCTAAAAATCATGAAAAATACAAAATCATCAGATCCACTTGAAATTGGCATAATATACGCAAAATTCCACGCTGATTCCAAAAATATATGATTTGTACATGCTCAGATACAAGGTTTAGCATAAAAAAGAATAAAACTTCAAAAATTTCTCTGCAAGATCGAAATTGCGGAGGTGCTGTTTAAAGCCTATAAAATCTTTAATCGACTCGGAATCTATTTCAAATTAAGTATGCATATTCAAAAAAGATTATATTTCACAAATTAAACCACAAGTTTTTCTTATTCTTTTTTTAGACGGAACTAAGCCCTCTCAACTTTAGTTGAACTTCTCAACTCGGGAACGGTTGAAGATAAAGCCATTCTGCCAAAGCCAATCGATTCAGAATGATGAATTTAGTCTATTTTGTGAACCACAAGTTGATCGAAGAACAGAAGTAATCACTCCAAAAATATCCCAAGGGGTAGACCCCTAAAAATCATGAAAAATACAAAATCATCAGATCCACTTTAAATTGGCATAATATACGCAAAATTCCACGCTGATTCCAAAAATATATGATTTGTACATGCTCAGATACAAGGTTTAGCATAAAAAAGAATAAAACTTCAAAAATTTCTCTGCAAGATCGAAATTGCGGAGGTGCTGTTTAAAGCCTATAAAATCTTTAATCGACTCTGAATCTATTTCAAATTAAGTATGCATATTCAAAAAAGATTATATTTCACAAATTAAACCACAAGTTTTTCTTATTCTTTTTTTAGACGGAACTAAGCCCTCTCAACTTTAGTTGAACTTCTCAACTCGGGAACGGTTGAAGATAAAGCCATTCTGCCAAAGCCAATCGATTCAGAATGATGAATTTAGTCTATTTCGTGAACCACAAGTTGATCGAAGAACAGAAGTAATCACTCCAAAAATATCCCAAGGGGTAGACTCCTAAAAATCATGAAAAATACAAAATCATCAGATCCACTTGAAATTGGCATAATATACGCAAAATTCCACGCTGATTCCAAAAATATATGATTTGTACATGCTCAGATACAAGGTTTAGCATAAAAAAGAATAAAACTTCAAAAATTTCTCTGCAAGATCGAAATTGCGGAGGTGCTGTTTAAAGCCTATAAAATCTTTAATCGACTCGGAATCTATTTCAAATTAAGTATGCATATTCAAAAAAGATTATATTTCACAAATTAAACCACAAGTTTTTCTTATTCTTTTTTTAGACGGAACTAAGCCCTCTCAACTTTAGTTGAACTTCTCAACTCGGGAACGGTTGAAGATAAAGCCATTCTGCCAAAGCCAATCGATTCAGAATGATGAATTTAGTCTATTTTGTGAACCATAAGTTGATCGAAGAACAGAAGTAATCTCTCCAAAAATATCCCAAGGGGTAGACCCCTAAAAATCATGAAAAATACAAAATCATCAGATCCACTTTAAATTGGCATAATATACGCAAAATTCCACGCTGATTCCAAAA
This sequence comes from Chrysolina americana, assembly GCA_958502065.1. Taxonomy (NCBI): domain Eukaryota; kingdom Metazoa; phylum Arthropoda; class Insecta; order Coleoptera; family Chrysomelidae; genus Chrysolina; species Chrysolina americana. The sequence continues at coordinate 80,633,013 of OY293414.1, forward strand.
ATATAAGATTTGTACATGCTCAGATACAAGGTTTAGCATAAAAAAGAATAAAACTTCAAAAATTTCTCTGCAAGATCGAAATTGCGGAGGTGCTGTTTAAAGCCTATAAAATCTTTAATCGACTCTGAATCTATTTCAAATTAAGTATGCATATTCAAAAAAGATTATATTTCACAAATTAAACCACAAGTTTTTCTTATTCTTTTTTTAGACGGAACTAAGCCCTCTCAACTTTAGTTGAACTTCTCAACTCGGGAACGGTTGAAGATAAAGCCATTCTGCCAAAGCCAATCGATTCAGAATGATGAATTTAGTCTATTTCGTGAACCACAAGTTGATCGAAGAACAGAAGTAATCACTCCAAAAATATCCCAAGGGGTAGACTCCTAAAAATCATGAAAAATACAAAATCATCAGATCCACTTGAAATTGGCATAATATACGCAAAATTCCACGCTGATTCCAAAAATATATGATTTGTACATGCTCAGATACAAGGTTTAGCATAAAAAAGAATAAAACTTCAAAAATTTCTCTGCAAGATCGAAATTGCGGAGGTGCTGTTTAAAGCCTATAAAATCTTTAATCGACTCGGAATCTATTTCAAATTAAGTATGCATATTCAAAAAAGATTATATTTCACAAATTAAACCACAAGTTTTTCTTATTCTTTTTTTAGACGGAACTAAGCCCTCTCAACTTTAGTTGAACTTCTCAACTCGGGAACGGTTGAAGATAAAGCCATTCTGCCAAAGCCAATCGATTCAGAATGATGAATTTAGTCTATTTTGTGAACCATAAGTTGATCGAAGAACAGAAGTAATCTCTCCAAAAATATCCCAAGGGGTAGACCCCTAAAAATCATGAAAAATACAAAATCATCAGATCCACTTGAAATTGACATAATATACGCAAAATTCCACGCTGATTCCAAAAATATAAGATTTGTACATGCTCAGATACAAGGTTTAGCATAAAAAAGAATAAAACTTCAAAAATTTCTCTGCAAGATCGAAATTGCGGAGGTGCTGTTTAAAGCCTATAAAATCTTTAATCGACTCGGAATCAATTTCAAATTAGGTATGCATATTCAAAAAAGATTATATTTCACAAATTAAACCACAAGTTTTTCTTATTCTTTTTTTAGACGGAACTAAGCCCTCTCAACTTTAGTTGAACTTCTCAACTCGGGAACGGTTGAAGATAAAGCCATTCTGCCAAAGCCAATCGATTCAGAATGATGAATTTAGTCTATTTTGTGAACCACAAGTTGATCGAAGAACAGAAGTAATCACTCCAAAAATATCCCGAGGGGTAGACCCCTAAAAATCATGAAAAATACAAAATCATCAGATCCACTTGAAATTGGCATAATATACGCAAAATTCCACGCTGATTACAAAAATATATGATTTGTACATGCTCAGATACAAGGTTTAGCATAAAAAAGAATAAAACTTCAAAAATTTCTCTGCAAGATCGAAATTGCGGAGGTGCTGTTTAAAGCCTATAAAATCTTTAATCCACTCGGAATCTATTTCAAATTAAGTATGCATATTCAAAAAAGAATATATTTCACAAATTAAAACACATTTTTTTCTTATTCTTTTTTTAGACAGAAATAAGCCCTCTCAACTTTAGTTGAACTTCTCAACTCGGGAACGGTTAAAAATAGAGCAATTCTGCAAACGCCAATCGATTCAGAATGATGAATTTAGTCTATTTTGTGAACCACAAGTTGATCGAAGAACAGAAGTAATCACTCCAAAAATATCCCAAGGGGTAGACCCCTAAAAATCATGAAAAATACAAATACAAGGTTTAGCATAAAAAAGAATAAAACTTCAAAAATTTCTCTGCAAATCTTTAATCGACTCTGAATCTATTTCAAATTAAGTATGCATATTCAAAAAAGATTATATTTCACAAATTAAACCACCATTTTTTCTTATTCTTTTTCTAGACGGAAATAAGCCCTCTCAACTTTAGTTGAACTTCTCAACTCGGGAACGGTTGAGAATAGAGCAATTCTGCGAACGCCAATCGATTCAGAATGATGAATTTAGATTATCTTTTGAACCACAAGTTGATCGAAGAACAAAAAAAATTGCTCAACAAAATCAAAGATCCTCTTGAAATTTGCACAATATACGCAAAATTTTACGCCGATTGCGAAAATATATGATTTGTATAGCTCAGACACAAGGTTTAACATAAAACTTCAAAATTGCGGAGGTGCTGAATTTTCTGAAATAAATCTCTATAACATTTTCAATATGTTTTGACCTATCCTGTATGCTATTGTTCTTGCAGCCATTCTAAGAACACCTGATATGATTATCAAACATGCACATATCAAACAAGTCTCGGCAAAATATGAAGTTTGCTTGTGCAATTAATGAAAAAAAAATCCAAAATGTTGCACAATTAAATGGCGACAGTATATATAAAAAAATTGTTTATAATTGTTTTTTCCTTTAACCAGCTGTTATCCCCTTATGAACGACAGCCCTCAGAAGTCAAAACTTGTGCGAGCTAAGGATTAACGAGGTCGTACCTTTCAACGTGCGATTCCTAGCACGAGACCAGTGACCATGCTGGGAATCGAACTCACGCCCCTCTGACTGATAGACTAGCGCTTTACCATCATGACCACTGCGGCTCATACAAAATATAGATGAGTGTAATAATGTTTGGAATTACTTAATATTAATCAAGTTTCCATAATAATTAATTTAATTTCTTAAAAAGAAGTGTGCCAAATTAAAAAACTCCAAGACGATTGTAAATCATACCTCCACTTGTGGGGTTATAGTGACTAAAATACCAGAAATCAGTGTTCCACTTGAAAAAAAAATTGGGCTAATCTAGAATGTTCACGCAGTTCCTGATATAATGTCTCTTTTTCTTCTCCGTTCGGACATCCTGTAGATACTCGTGTATTACATCGAACACATTAGCTTTTCCAGAAATATCTAGGAGAAACTAGCAAGGAACAGAAAAACGCAGTAAAATTACCAACGAAACGGTAATTCTAATAATTGCACACTGTATCCTTGGTGTCCCACTCATTCAATCTCGCTATCTCAAGTAACGATTCCAAGTATACACGTGTTCTTACGTAAATGTTTAAGCAGACATAAAACGTTACTTGTCGAAACACTGATGTATGGGAATTTGTACCGTAACCTTGTGTCTCAAGTGGTCGTAGTATTCTAGTAGCAACGTAGTGAAAATGAAAAAACAAGAACTACTACTATCATGAACGAAAAAATTATCTACTCCAACAAGTATATCAGAAAATGTTTGCGTCATTTATATAATAATACATCTTAATATAAATAATTACCATTTTGTACAACAAGCACGAAATAGTAGTAATTTCTAACGAGCCGTCTAGGCAGTAAAAGCAGGAGTATCTTTTGCTGCTCTTCATATTGTAGTAAAACTGCACTAACTAATTTTCCTAATTTATTTAAAACAGTATTTACAACAATTATTCACTAAAACATAACTTCACTATTTTATTTCTACGGTGTCAGTCTCTATCTGCGAACTCTGGAACTGTAACTCACTCTCTGAATTCTGACTGTTCTCCAGCGGTTATATAGTCGCAAGCAGGTTCCATCTCGATTCTCGAATATTCAGGAGTATAGAACATTTCATCTAGATGGCTCTTCGAATAGTATCGAACAATCGATTTATTCCAGCTTGTTCTCGGCGATCCGTACGCCAGCAGATATGCAGTTGTAGTTGAACGAGGGTGCATAACTAATTAGATCAGGGCCGGTCTCGGGGCCGGTCTCGAAATTGTTACAATATAATTCAAGTTACGAAATTTAAACAAAATCTAACTAAACAGGGCTGTCAGTATTCGTTGATTCAGTTTTGAAATTCCATGTGAGACATGATTTATAACAACACAATAACATCGTTTTGATTTTAGGCAAGAAATAGCCATTTGTTTACCTAGGAAGGAATATACTTATCCTTCCGCATGCGAGGTTTATTGACTGGGGGCCCACAGGACCCCAAGACAACAAACGCAAAGGGAGAAAATTACTTCAATGTGAAACATATTCTTTGAATTTCTAGTGGATCTGATTATTTTGTATTTTTCATGATTTTTAGGATATTTTATGAGTAATTACCTTTGTTCTTCGACCAACGATGTAGATAATTACAAAATAATGCGTATATCGTTCAAATTTCAAGTGGATCTGATGGTTTTGTATTTTTCATGGTTTTTTGGGGTCTACCCCTTGAGATATTTTTCCAGTAACGATTTTTGATCTTCGGCCAACTTGAGATTCATAAAATAAACTAAACTCATCATTCTGAATCGATTGGCGTTCGTAGAATTGCTCTATCTTCAACCGTTACCAAGTTGAGAGGGGGCATTTCCCTAAAAAATATTTAGTCCTATTCATAAAACACAGGGTGGCCAACTGAAAACGAAACAGCCATTTTCAGTATCTGCGTCAACATTTTGGAAAAACTCAGACCCATCAATTTTTTATTAAAAAGGGCACTCTATTCCAGTATTTTTTACTCCGCCAATGGCTCCCCCAAGCGAGGGTAGGAATCACCCTAAAATTTTCAAATAGCATTGGGATCTAGTGGAATTTCTTTGAAAAGCTCTTACAGTTCTCCATACAATAGTCTTGAAATTAAAAAATTCCGCCCATTACTTATTGAGAAATTAGATTTGAAATTTGAAACTTATCTGCAAACGGTAAAAATGTCATTCATTCGAGTTAAGTACGCCAATTTTTACCTATTTTTTTAGTACCTAGTTTTTGCTTTAAATGGATTTGTGGCGATTTGTTATAACTTCTATAAAAACACACAAATGGATACGATCAGGAAATTGCTAGAGAATATGGTACCTAAAGATAATTAAAAGAGCTTTCAAAAGACCCCCAATGCCATTTAAATATTTTGGGTAATTCTTCCCCTCGCTTGAATTGAAAGCAGTGGAGTCAAAAATACCGGAAAAGCGTGTATCTCTTTAATCAAAAGTTGACGGGTTTGAGCGTTTTTCTAAAATGTGGTGGCGTATTGAATTTTCAGCTGTAGGAAATCGTTTTATCGTCTACAATTTTTTTCAGTTATCTGAAACACGGGTTGAACTATTTCATTTTCCTTCAAGCCATTTTCAGTAAGGTTTGTTTCTATTTTATCATATTTTTAATATGCCCAAGAAGACAGATGAATTTTTAGCACCCTGTATAAATTGCTTGGTGATGAGTTTGACATCTAGTGTTGTAAATTGACAATTGAAACATCGTCATTCATATTAGGAAGATTAGAAGATTAGAAAAAAAATACGCCTTTCCAAAGATCTTGCCACAGTTTTTCAGAGAAGTTTAATTTAGTTTTAGTTCTTGAATTTGACTCCAAAGTATCAAGTATTAATTATCTAATTTTTCCAAAGAGTATTGTTTGTATGATGAAATCTCGAACTCTGTAACCTAGAATCCACTTTATATTCTTTCTCGTTACGAAGATGGAGAAACTATCACGAGATCGAGATTACATAATGTTATCTCTACGAACGATCTGACATCATCCTTGGCAAACATAATCGAAAACCTTGGATGTATAAATAGTAAGAGTGATGTTGCAAAGCGCGAGGGAGTCTTATCTATCGGAAACAAAAATAAAAGCCGATAGCCAAATCGATTAAGCCAACTTGGATTTAGTGCTCGAGGCAGGGCCGAACTATTAAAAAAATTGTTCGGGATTGACCTCTATTTTGAGCTAATGGACCCATTTACGATATGTTTACGATTCCATAAAGCGAATGACATCTTTCTAATGGGCCGCGGTGGCGTGTGGGAAAGCGTTCGCTTCTTAATTCAATCATAGTCTTGCCAACAAATGCTTTTCGAGTCAAACTTTTTTCTTCGCCTTCGAAAAATATGAACGATTTGATCTTATAAAGTTAGCAAGGCCACTTGCCGGAAAATCGATGAAACCAATTCCAGTAATTGTCGAATAATTGTCGAGAATTTGTCGTGAACAAAAAAAATTTGTCGCGCTTATAGTTTTTTTTTTAAATGGGGTGGCTTGCTAACGTTATATTAAGTTAGCACTGCCATTTATATAACTTGACAAATAAACGTAACATTTTATCACTGTGGTAACCAACAATTGTCGAGTAATTGTCGAAGTCTATTTGAAATGCGAAAAATCTTTTCTTTACAGCTTATATATTTTTTTTTTATTGGAATTCGGGGAAATTTTGAGTAATTGGCTACACAGCATGCCTATAAGGATAATTTGAGCTTTAGTCATTAAACTATTGTCAAATATGAATTGATTAGGCATTCTTTTTGAAACAAATGAAAAATTTATTGTGAAAATTAGGAAAACTCGGTGTTCAATGAAAAGACTCATCAAACTTGTTGCGTAAGTATATCGAGAGACCGGAAATTATTGAATTTTACCGATTACAGGTAGTTTTTCTGCTTCCGGAAATTTCAACTGTCCACGACAAATTTGATTTGATCATTCGACAATTGATGAGTTAGTTTTCAGGAGCAGAAAAAATAATCCAACCAAATTATGTGTGTGTATTACTAGAAAAGAGAATTTATCCATCATTTAGCGTTTTAAAGTAATTTTCCGGCTTTTCAAGAATGAAAATTTTCACGGCAAATATGTTCTCGTAGTTCGACAAATGTTCTATAAATTTCCGACCGAAAAAATGATATTTAATCATCATACAGTATGTAGGTAATACCAAGATACTACAAGTATTAGAATCTTACCAATTATAGGTGATTTTTCTGCATCCGGAAGTTTCAAAGATTCACGACAAATATGATTTATTCATTCGACAACTGACGAGTTGATTTCCAGGCAAAGAAAAGACAGACCAATCAAATTATGTCAGTACATCACCGAGAAAAAGGAATATCTCCATTTCCCACCTTTTGTATTTAGTTTTTCAGTTTTAAAAAAGTATGAGTTTTCTCGGGCAATATGTTATAATTATTATTCGCCAATCGTTCAGTGAATTTTTGAGGCTCCAAAAAAAATAATCAAGTTTGATGAGTTTTCCTATTTGTCACAATACATTTTTTATTTGTTTCAAAAAGAATGCATAATCAATAAATATTTGAAAATAGTTTAATGAAAATTATCATTATAGGCATGCGGTGTTGCCAATTACTCAAAATTTTCCCGTAAATCAAGAATTACAATAAAAAATACATATAAAAGGTGTAAAGAAAGGATTTTTCGCATTTTTTTTACCTCAAATAGGGCTTCGATAATTACTCGACAATTGTTGGTTGCCACAGCGATAAAATTTGATGTTTATTTGTTAAGTTATATTAGTGGCAGTGCTTACTTAATATAAAGTTAGCACAGCCACCCCATATAAAAAAACTATAAGCGCGACAATTTTTTTTCGTTCACGACAAATTCTCGACAATTATTCGACAATTACTGGAATTGGTTTTCTTCGATTTTTCGACAAGTGGCTTGCTAAGTTTATATACATACGATTCGGAATAGCGTTTAGATGATTTTTGAAAAAATTCAAGAACCCATTGCAAAAATTGCAAAAGTTATCAACAGGGGGCAGTAGCTGTTTTCTGTTGAATACTTGCCGACGACAATGTCTATTCGGATTCTCTAATCTCACCGAAACGTTTTCGATTCTTCATAGAAAACTTTCTCATTTCCTGAAAATAATGCAATTTGGACAAAACGAATTTTGGTAATTGCTCCTCATTTAAACTCTAATCATTGAATGCCATGTAGATATACGTTTTACACGAGAAAATCGAATCTAAACGAGTTTGTTTTGCTAGTCATTCCTGAAAATTCCTGTAGTCAGTGACTCAACGAGCTAGTCCTGTCCTGGCCCGAATTTCGTCAAACAATATCAAGGCCGTCTCGCCACGTGCCTGCCTAAATCCGATAGGGACATCTGGAATATCGGTCATGTTTACTCACGTTCGATATCGGTTCATCTATTGAAAGGGATTTTGTGTTTTGGCAATTGGAATGGTTATTGGCAATCGAGAAATGTATGAATAAAAATTTGTTTTGTTCTAGTGGTACCATGAAGGTAAATAAAGCTCAAGAGTGATAAAAATAATCAATTCGGAAATTTATAATATATACCGGGAGACGGCAATTTCACAAGCACAACTCTTTTGCCGTTTATTTTTTTTAAATATCAGAACGAAATGTGACACATTACCCATATGTGTAAACAAATATCAAACAAATATAGGTACCTATTTGATTTCCAAATGGAACATCGTGTATATTCCTGCATTTTTTAAAACCTGAAACTATGTCATGTTTGGTTCAAAACAGTTTTACTGAGTTTTTTACAATCATATAACTTTTTTTGAGGCAGAGTTTTATTTTCAATCTAGCGTTATGCGATTAACTTGTATTCATCATAAATGACGTGAATAGTAATGTATATACCGGGTGTTTCACGGCGTATGGAACATAAGAATTATTTGGAGTTCAGAGAATCTCGAAAATTTGCCTGCCTGGGTAATCAAACATGCTCTATCCGTCTATATCACATTACTAGTGCGGAAAGTCATATTTTTCACACGAGTGGGAATATTGTATGTAGCACGAGCCGCATACTGACTATGAAATTTGCATTGTGAAAAAAACGTTATTCTTCAATCTTCAATGATCAGGTTCACTCCTTGAAAGTTATTTAACTGGGCGAACTCAAACTATCATCTTGATTGAAAATCAATCTTCTCTAAGAAGACATCACGGCGTTCCACAAGGTTCTGTCTTGGGACCACTCCTCTTTACCCTCTGTAAATACGATGTTCATGAGTACGTCAGCTCAATTAAAATACACCTCTACGCGGATGACGTTCACTTTCAATGAACTCATAATAGCCGAAGATAATATAAACGAAAACCTGGAACAACTCCTTGACGTGTCTTGAAATGGAACTCAATTCAAAAAAATGTCAAATGATGCTATTTGGTGCCAAAGTGAAGAGGAATTCCGATTCTCCAGGTCATTCTTATACAAATTGATGAGAGGAAGGACTTGGGTACATGGATAAATTCTGATCTGACATTCATCAAACACATTGATTGTGTATCAAGGCACTTTAGTCTCTGATATTTTCAGAAATTGCTCACTACAATATTTACTGACCTGTCCTAAATCAACAAAATGTGTTACGGTTGCGAAACATTTAAAATAGTTGCACTCGATAACAGTTTACGTATGTACCTATATGCCCATATCAGTAACTCCCTTGAGGACTCAGGTTGGTGGAAAATGAAGCAAATGAGGGAAATACACCTCCCAACCATAACTCATAAGATCTTGCAATCAAAAACCCCAGTATATCTGCTTGAAAGATTGGTTTTTCTTTCACGAAATGAAAATTCCCAGAATAAATATCAGTTCCTATAATTCCCAGACATCCAACCACAATCTTTACTCGTAGTTATTCATACAATTTAGCAAAACTATATAATACCCTATGAACTCAAAATTTCAGTTTGAAAATTTCAAAAAACGCCTGAAAAAAAATTTCGATGACGCACAATAACTTTTGACAGTTTATGCCTTGCAGTAGCGTAGCCAGGGGGGCTATCTTCAAAAAAGCAAGTGGCATCAGGTAACTTCACGAACGAACCAGTTCACTCTCAAAATAATAATTTTTTACCAACGTGTAACTCGACCTAGTAGCTTGTCCTGTTCAAAAGTTCATCACTTTTTTTATAACAACTCACCAATGGTTCAAAAGTTAGCAGATGGTGGAATATTTACTACCGCATTGTACCGATTTGATACCGCGAGAGTCCTTTTATTTGATGGCCCTCTCGATCACCAGACCTGACACTATTAGATTTTATTCTGTGAGGACATTTGGAAGAAAGTGTTTATAAAAACGGACTACAACAACGATTCGAAGGAGAGGATAAGGCAGAAGTGTGGTGTGGCACACAGTGTAGGTATATCCTGTTGGCAGAAAAACAACAATACTTACCACGAGAACATACGTTTAAGCTGTAAACACATCCACTCCTTAGATGAATAAAGCAAGCGTAAAAAAGAACAATTGAAAGTGATAATCCTTGAAATTTATTAGTACTTTAGTACCTACCCCAAATCTGACCCGGTTTCCTTGTTGTGAGAAACTTTTCCAACGCTCCACGCCCCTCACTACATCAAAGTCAAAGAATCAACTTTCGACTTCAAACCCTGAAAAACTCCCAGACACCAGACATCTCTTTTCTCTTTTGCTCTTTCAAGTGCCCTATTCTGCAGTGTCATGTTGCCCTACAACACAAAGATGGCTGTGGTAAATTATCAGTGCATTCCCTATAGCAACGGGTTTGTTTTGAATGATGTGGGCGTCGCCGATTTGCACGTGGTCGGTCACGTTGTAGGCGGAGTTTGGATGACTGAGGCGGAGCTTGAACGGAGCCATTGTGGTGAGATGTGGGCTGATGTGATACGCCCTCTGGCGGCGAACCGGTGAAGTTTCAGTGGCGTTCCCGCCACTTTTAATTGCCTTGTTGCCAGATTGTTCGGTATGTAGTAGACTGAAGGATTTGGGAATTATATCGAAATTCAGTAGAGGTACAAGATGTTAATTTATCTCTCTCCCATTGGCCTATTAGATGTATAAGAACAGATTAGATTTAAAAGAAAACTGTTTGTCAACCCAATTTGATTTTATTTCTATAACAGTTTAACTTGGTAGTTTTTCCATCCATAGACAGACCTAAACTATAGAAATAATCTCGTATACAGAAACATCCATTACATGTACAAATAATACTTTTTTCATCTATAATTTTTTTTCCAAAGCCACCGTTTGGTGGATGAATTACCCTTGACAAATTTACTTCAAACGGTTTAGTTTCAATAAAACTGTTAACGGTAGAACAAATTTGATGTCAGAAGGGTACCTACCATCTGCATAACAATATTGAATGTGAGACATGTTCCTATTTTTCTACTGTGTTTCAGAGGAGTAAGACGGTTTGTGAGCGAGACATCTCCGAGGGTACCTTCTTCAATAGAACCTAGAAGTTTCAGAATATTGCACTCCACATTTTGGGTAATTTTACTTTAAATGTACCTATTTCGCTCGTCGTATATTTTAATAATTGCTTTGATTGGAATAGAACCTGATAATGAAGGGGAAGTGAGAGAAAGGACAAAGTGACTGGATATAGATACTTTTTTCCTGACTCAAATGAATTTATTAATCCTATAATAGAATCTTGATTTTTCCATTGGTATAGTTATGATTGCATAAGAGTTGCCAAGAGGTGAAAATCATTTTATCAAGTCACACATTTATCGGACTCCCGTATGTTGTTATTTTTTTTTTTGAAGCATAACTTTCATTGCTCTCTACAACTTCTATGTGATACATTTTTTCCTATCTCAAATAGGAAAGGAGTTATCGTCCATCCAGGAATTGTTCATTGATACATCCTGTAATTTTTTTCAGCTGAACAGATTTGGAGAAAAGAACCCTAATATGGCTACAGGCCAACAATCACCTGTAGTTGAAATATCAATTAAATAGAGAACTGCAGACAGTCAGTCTACAGATTAAACTACTGCCGGTGATTTATCATGCCCAGCAGCTATGATGTTTGCTGATTATGCGGTAGTTGTTTTTGCTCACTGAATGCCAATTTGAATTCTCGTTAGTCGACTTACAGGAATTTGCAACGCATAACTTTAGAACAATACGAAGTTGAAAGTCCACTTTGGACGATCACTATCAGTTTTAAGAATAACTGACAGTATTCGTCGAGAGATGACATTGGAGTATTGATGAAAGTACTGACGAGTGATGATTTTGAATAATGTTCGAAAAAGTGTGCGGGAGAATTTCAAATAAATCAAACTTATGATTTCGACGATGTTGAAATAGTCTTTTCTCCACACATACCCATACAGGCAAATATGACAAAAATCAACCACTTCCCTGGCTGATACGTTCCATGGAAAAGACTGCGTTTCTCTTTTCGAGATCCAACACAAATCCATGACATGGCCAATCAGAAACGATTATTTTATAGTCAATATATGGTTATTCTAGCTTTTTCTTTTTGATTATGGAAAATTTAGTAAAGAAAAAATATATTCTCTGAACGAATGTATAGAAGAGTTGATCTGTCAAAATTCCGAGAAGTATGTATATGAATCGCTTACACCAACTTACAGAAAAGAAAAAGAGGAATAAAAATTGGATAGAAATTACAAACATTATGAATGGACCAGCACAGACGGCATAAAGTGGAGTGCATTCACATAAGGACTCGCATTGTTTGAAGTTGTCTGGTTAAATATTTTTTTAGCCAAGCTGCTACTCCTATAAATCAAACTAGATAAATTGTTTACTTTGGTATCCAGCTCACTACTACGACACCTTGGCCCAAATCAGAATGGGCTGGTTTAAATTTGATATAATATAATATGTGTGATAAGAAGCTCATCAGGTGTCTTGGATAAATTGAGGCCTCTGGACACAACCTACATACTTTTCAATAAAAGAGAGTTCGACAGATTGAAGAATAAGTCCATCAGGGGTGGCCGGTAGCTTAGAGGCTGAGGTCTCTGGCTGTGGAGCTTCTGGCTCACATCGGACAGAGGTTAGAGGCCTTTCAAGTGCATCTATTTCTTCAGGTGGCCACATGTCGAAAAGGAAGTGTGATGTGAGTTGCCTTGATGCCAATTCCGACGTCTGGTGCTAGCTTGGAGTGCGCATTGACCACCCGAGGTGGTGCTGCAAGTTTTCTGGGTTTTCCTAGAACTGAAAAGTCAATACACCATCAGAAATCAGTGAGTCGCCCCAGAGCGCCATGTTAAATAATGATAATAGCCATCCTGTACCCGCACATGCCTTTGGGTACACTCTGTGTTTATAAGAATGTATACACGGAAAAGTTGAAACGTTGAAGTTTCTGAAATACTGTTTGCAGGATTCTCTAAATTTCAAATTAGAAATAAGTCTAACGACTCTTATTTGTAACACAGCCCCAAATGTTTTTATTACAAGCTATATGAGGAAAAGTTAGAGCATAATAAATAATAAATAAATAAGTTGAGTTGTGTTAAAAATACATTTAAGCTGAAGAATAGCGTACTATCCACTGCTGAAAACAGCATTTATATTCGTTGTCCAACTCATCTTACTGTTTACAAAAGTCCCAAGGAATTTAGTACTTTCAGAAGGACCTATTTTATCAAGCTTGATTTTTACTTGGGTATTCTCAATTCTGCTAGATCTGTAACACCATTGCACGCACGTGGTTCTATCGGAATTTATAATTGGAAAATTTCCCGCACACCAGGTGGTGAATAATTTTGCAAAAATATTAAATTTGTTTGAAAGTTCCTCAGGACTGTTAGCTTCAGCTGCTAACGCCGCGTCATCAGCATAGATATCCACACTATTTGTAGGTAATTATATCATTTATAAATAATAAAAATATCAGTGGACCTAATATGGATCCCTGAGGAACTCCTATTTATGAAAGTTTTTACGATTCCGACAAGAGGTCGATAAAGTGAAATCAAACAATATTTGTTGTTATTTTCTAAAAAGACACTGCACAAGCTTCGAATTGCAGCTCTTGCAAAAGATTGTTAGTAAAATTCTGAATATATTCATTGAGTTAAATCGTCCTGATATTTGAATCATTGCACCACATTCAGAAATACGTGAAATATACGCCAATTCGAATGAACCTTATTAATTGATTCGAAAATAAGCATATTAAACTTATGCCTCCGGAAAGACTATAAAAATGATCTAACATATCAAATCTATCATAAAATTATTGAAATTGGAACTTGTGCGAACTTCCCCTATTGTTTAGTACCATATGAAACAAGATAGTGTTGTGCTGCTAGATGTTGTAGAAAAAGGACAAATAGTGAATTGAAGATGAGATTGTGGTCGGAGTTCCCAAGCGGAATGGATCCTCCCTAGACTTAGTTTCTGCTGTGGCATCTGACTAACTCTGGTAACATTTGGTGCGATTGATTCTTCATGATTGATGATTGATACCGGGTTTAATAAAGGTTTTATAAAAGATGAGTAGAGGTCTGGTAGGAGTTTGTTTATCATTTGGCTGACATCGTTACGTTACATATCAGTTTTAACAGTTTTATATTCAGTGAAGTATGGCCATATGTAACGAGTGTAACCGGCATATGTGATGAAAGACCTAGATAGTAAACATCAATTTGCGATTTCGCCCGCGCTATCAAGGTAGACCCCAGCAATCAACCTCTTTCATCGCGTATTCGTATGCAAATCGTCCGCCCACCCGCCACGCAATATCCAATTAGCATTTTGTGTGTGCAACCCAACCGCTAGATGTATCGATTAGCGGTGATGTAATTTAGAATTTTCATTTAAAAAACAACGACCGGTGTTTATGTTTGCCCTCGGCGACCGTTGTGCCAACATTCGATTTTGTGTGTCTATACGCATTCGCTCGTACATTCAATTTATTCACCGAGTCGGGGCTATTGACAAATCCAATCGATAATTCATTTCTGCGTGTGGCGTCATTTGATGAGTTTGTTTTGTGATGGTGCTTCCGTGGCTCCGCCCGAATGTTCCGTGGGGTGTCCGGAAGCTATTTGAAAAACGCTCTGGAGGATGATGTCGCTAAGTCGTTATTGCAACTAATCCTGCAAATATACTCTTCGCCACGAGTAAGGGGTCATCTTAGGGCCACTTTATAAATATCAGACCCGATTTCATGAGTTCAAAGTATGCATATGAAGTAAGCAAGGCCACTTAGGTAACTCGAATAGACAAAGGACCACGCACAAAAGACCATATAGGTCGAGGTGCTTGTGAGGCTGCAGAGCCTACACGACCACCCTACATATGATATGCGTCGGTCACATCAGCCCTTAGGGAAAGAAAAGTTGCTCCAGCCCTGAACCAGTGGATATCTGCCGTGCTTAGCTGCAGGGTAATACAGGCCTCTCTATTCGGGAACACAATGGAGTGCAGACGGTCGGTCTACAGTCAACCATCTTCGGTGCGAGCTTACAGATGTCTGGAGAGACAAAATATCTAGACCTAGACTCAGAGGTCACCTGGAACACACATTTGGAAAAGGTGTTGACAAGAGCAAGGTTATCATTGATAAAGGCCAGGCTTTCCTTTTACATTTGCATATTGCAGCATCCATACTAAAGTGCCTGGTTCATTGGAGAGGCAACAATCTAGGCCACTCCAACATAATGCAATATCCCCAAAAGGGAGATTGTAACCTTAAAAAGTCTAAATTGAGATGAAGGGATCACGATCTTACAAGGGCTAACAGATGTCTGGAGAGACGAAATATCTAGCCTAGACTCAGAGCTCACCTGGAGCATCCAAGTGCCTGGAGAGGCAACAATCTAGGCCACTCCAACATAATGCAATATCCCTAAAAGGAAGATTTCAGCCTTTAAAAGTCTAGATTTATATGAAAGGATCACGATCCCACCAGCTGACTAGGGAATGGCCACTGTTCCTCTAAAATCGGAAAAATACAGCGTTCAGCTACCGCAGACTAAAGAGAGAGCCAACGCAATCAAGGTTGCGGAATACGAACCACCTCATAAAGCCATCATCGTTACCGGAATCTGTTCAGCGGACCGTTATCAGAACGGAAGCCGTCCCACCTAGGCTCTAAGGGCTTCCAAAAATACACAAAACGGACAAAACTCTGAGACCGATAATCAGTGCCACAGGTTCGTCTACGTATTACCTGGCAAAACATCTGTGAGAAAAACTACCTCTTATGTCAAGGATTCGTCAGGCTTTGTGAGAAAAATCAAGAACACAACCATGGACGTTGTATCTCTGTTCACCAGCTTTCCACTGGAAGACTCTCTGTGGAAGATAGCCAACATGTGGAAGTTACTCCCAATGGAAAGGGGACTTCTATAAGCAATTAGATGGCGTGGCGATGGGAAATCCACTCAGTCTAGTGATAGCCAACTTCTTCATGGAACGGTTTGAGAAGAAGGCAATCAATGCTTTCGATTTCAAACCGACCATGTGGCTACGTTACGTAAATGATACCTTGATCATTTGGAAGGGACAGACTAAACCTTTTCCTAGATCACCTGAATGCTCAACACCCTAACATCAAGTTCACTAAGGAGACTGAACAGGACCAACGGATATCTTTCTTGGATGTACTCATCAAATGATGTGGCACGAGATTGACCCGCAAAGTGTACCGATAACCGCATACCGTGTACTTGCGGAAAAGAGTATATCAAAACCACGAAAAGATCCATCGGAACAAGACTAAAGGAACACCTGCGAAACTGTAGATTGTGTCGAACAGACAAATCGGCAGTAGCGGAACACGCGCTCAGTGAAAGGGAATATAGAATACGGTTTGACGACGTAAAACTTCTTGTCCCCAACCAGGGGCAATTGATATACGGGAAGCAATTGATATCCATAAACGTGCGAAGAATTTCATCAGAAAGGAAGAAACTCTGAACATCAACCGTATATGGGCCCCAATTCTGAGAAATGCGAGGGAAAGGATAGCAAATAACAACTTAATGACGGCAAGTAAGGAGATATATTCGATTAACGACGCAATTACAAACACAAGTTTGGCCCAGGTAATTGATGCCCAAAACTACCTGAGGACTCTTTATATAACTTGAGGAACAGACCAACTTCAGTCATCGAGAAGAAAGAAGATGAACAGACCTCTGAGGAAGCTAGCCAATCGCGCTAGCGAAACGTTAGGAAACTATTCCAAATCACGACGGCCTTCAAACCCGAATCAAAATAGTGAAAGAGAAAATTTCGGCCGCGAAAGCCTTAGCCAATTTATATAATGGACAGCACCATCATAGAAAATGGAGAAGCCACATCGAGGGGGCAAATCTGGTATACAGATGGGTCTAAGACAAGCAATGGATTAGAGGTTGTAATATATGAAGAGAGACCGAGGCAAAACATAAGTCTAAGCCTCGATACTATGGCCTCTATATTCCAAGCCAAAGTATTGGCTATTTCTGTTGGCACGAGAGAAATTCTGAAGAGGGGTCTTAGAAACCAAACCATAGTCCGACCGTAAAGTAGAAATAAAGGCCCTGCGATAATGCAGGTTCTTTTCCAAATTAAATTGAAAGACACACAAAAATTTCAACGACCTAGGAGCACAGAACAGGATGAAACTTGTCACATTGAAGAATAAACAAGACCCATGTAAAAAACATCTAGACGAGTCAACGAGGCTTTCGAACGTTCTAGATGATGGAGACATCTCAGCGTTTCCGGAATTATTCAACAAAAGCGAGTATAAATGCATGCTTGATGCTTGATCAGAGAGGGCAGTTTGCAGAAGCTAGCTTGGTTGCATAAGAATTGTAGTCATAGTGTGGGTTTGAATGAAGTTGGTACTTGCTGAAATGAATTAGTGGATTATAGTTGAGTGCATTTTTATTAGACGATCATAAGAAGTAATGGATGTACAGACGTTTCTGTGAAGCTTACTCTGACCTCAGCCATCAACATAAATATTTTATTTTCAAGGTGACGAAAACAGATAATTATCATAAGTAGTTTGTTATTTTTCTATGCTTTATAAATCCGACACGCTCACTCGACTTCCGCAAGTCTCAGGTATGCATGCCAACTCACACGATTCCTAAGTAAATAAATAACAGCGTGACGCAATGCAAGCATAACAATACTGGAAATTTGCATTTTTATAGAAGCTGACGACTGAAAACGATTGTGATATGCTACGGGAGAACTGGACATTTTGTGGAAATATATTACGGTAGCGTCGCGGTTCGATGTCGGCCGTTGAAACTTCTGCTAGCGCTGGACCAGGTTCGATTTCTGAGTCTGAAGGAATTTTTTTCAAATTTCTCGGAATAGATTGGCGGCGACATGTCTCATCGAAGAAGCAAGTTGTTCCGGTTCGGAATTATTTCCAATTCTGTCTGCGAGTTCCTTCAATCCGACTTCTCGTGGAAGTTCCGGTAGGGCTGGTTCCCAGCTGAGTTGTGTGGCGACCGCTAGCAATTCGTTCACCGGCTACCATTGCTTTTCGATAGAATAGCAGACACCTGGAGGACAGTAGACTTAACAACTGAGAAAGCAAATATTTCGATCGAAGAAAGAGGGGTCCTTGGTGCCAAATCGCGAGCAAATACTTCTGATATAGTTGAGTAGTAGGGCAATTTGGTGAATTCAAATTGAACTTTGCCTTTAGTCATCTTGCGAATGTATTCTTGATATGAATATAATTTGAGTGTTACTTGTATAAAATTGTGAAAACAATAAAGTCATTTATTACTATTATTATTATATATCTGATACCGCTGTGCCAGTTTATATGTAGGGATAAAAACCATGTGATCGTCAATAGACCTGATGACCGAAAACTGATTTCACACCGGATCCATTCAAGCGAATATGATGGCAGAGACATGATGGCTTATTCTTAAAAATTGTCCCGTACTAATTGCAGAACTGCTAATGAAATTCTAAACGTTACGTTTAATTCAAGGCCAATTACCATAGAAGGCGTCCGCTCGAGCGAACTGGATGCATAAATATACCATAACAAGCGATTATTTCGAGAATAAATTACGTCCGCTATTCTCTCTCTATCAAAATTGCTAACGAAGCATCGGTGAAAGTCACCGCGCTGTCGGGCTCGGTTTGGCATGGCGTATTGATTTTTCAACTATGCTGTTGATGAAGCATTTCGCAAGTCAAATACCATGGACGTAGATTTAATTATTATGTAGGCACTAGTTTATACTAATTTTTCGTTGTTTTATGTGAATATTGAAAACTCCTCTCCTGTACTATAAGTTGCTTATTCCGAATATGAATACCCGTATCGATATGATCATATAGTGGAAAATATAAGACAAATACCTTTCAGAGAACAACAACTTTCCCCTGCGAACATTGAGTTACATCTGACATCTACTTGCGCAATGTTAGCACTGATGAGAAGCAAAAACCTTGAAACCTTTACAAGCATTTACGCCTCTCCATAAATGAAAGATTGCCATAGCGATTTGGCAGGTGTCAAGTAGGCCCTCATGAGAGACAGTTTCAAAGGCTTTGGACTCATCCAAGCCAGCCATTTGGACTTTCTTAAGCTCGCTTTTTGCTTCTGTGAGGAATGCAGAGGTTCTCAGCAACGCCGACCTTTCTCTTAAAGGCCTTCTCGTTGCTGAGGATTCCGTTCACTCATCCAAGTCTTTGTATAAATGCCTGACGATAACCGATGATATTGTTAAGGATCTGAAATCAGACGGTGAAGCTTATCGGTCGTCCCCAAGTGTTTGGGGATAAAAACCGTCCTAGACGCATACAATCCTTCGAAGAGCGCTATTTTTCCCATGAAGCAGTTGAATAGGATGGCATAGTGGACTGGGAATTTTTCTCCAGTTATCTGGCAGGTGACGTCGGAGGTGACTGGCACCCATAGTTCGTCATGGGTTCTGGTGTGAGTTATTCATTTGACGCCATGTTTTCCTGACTACAAGTCTTGAAGACTACGCTAGCACTGGTGCAAGACTTTTCGTCGATGTTACTTTCCGGTTCATCATAGAAAATTTGCTCCGCGCATTGCGCTTCACATTACTTATAGAGCTTTCCGCCGTCTTCTCTCTCTTCTCTCTCCTTTCTCTCCCATCAATTCAACGATAATGGCATCTTTCTTATTTGATCTACTACAGAATTCTATGGTAATGATTGTGTACCAGGCAAGGCATCCCGAATCCACTCTAAAGAATCAATTATATCCCGCCCGACATACTCATCAACTAGTGCCCTCTACGCCACACGCCACAGATCTGTTGCCTAGATGTTCCCAAGCTTACTGGGTGAAAAGTAACAAGGTTCGTTCTAGACGGAAGTATCATAAGATACCTTGATAACAGCATGTCTGGCCTGCGTTCAGTTGATTTCCCAAACCAATTTTCTGTTGACCGGATTTCTCCGTCTACCCTTAATCGACTCGAGACTTCGATCTAGCATTCGCTGGACGAGTTCCTGGTTCATGGTTTTCTTGGCCTGTCTACCTTACTATCTTTGATTTGTGCTGGGTTTTGCCAACATTGCTAAACCACTGACCAGGCTCGCGAAAGGGCAAAGTTCCAGTGGTCCAAGGTCTGCCAAGATTCGTTCAGGAAGCTGAAAGGATTGATCAACGCACCAATTCTGAGCTATCTTCTTCCGAACGGTAAATTTATTTTGGATACGAACGCACAACGTGGGACTTGGAGAGAAAAAAGTCATCGGATACTTCAATATGACCCTGAGTAACAGGAACGGGAACTGTTGGCCTTTACCAAAGGAGTAGAGCATTTCTACAAATACGTGTATGGGAGGAGAGTTCTGTTGAGAGCTACAGCTCTCAAATAGCTTCTACAGTGGAATCTCCTAGGGTCAGGAAGCACGCTGGACTGAAAGATGCACATAATTTGATATTGAGATCGAACATCGAGCGGGGACCAACCATTAGAATGCAGAAGCAATGTCTAGAAGGACCATCAATCAAAGGAGGGCTTCTGTGGCCAAGGCCAGATCAACCGACTACCCCAGAGCGACCAGTACCTGCCGTTAGGCCTATCTCGAAGCTAAGGGGCACTTCCGGCCAACCTAATTTGGATACGCCAAATCAGCGCGCCGTAGGCTACCATTTTATTTTTCAATGGTGGGGCCGTATGATTTTACATACTACTGGCTCTGCAGTGTCAGTACCCGAACAGGTGGTACGCTGCTCACCCGCCGAGGCCCCGAGGAGCCTAACCCTGAGCCCATAGAGCAGGAGCCCCGCAAGCCTCTACCGTAGTAGTGTGTTGTTTTTGCCATCCTACAAAACCACGCCCCCTGGAGGCAAATCCAGTGGAGGGGCATCAAGTGCACTTGATGGGGCCGGTCCCCCTCCCCCCAGGTACTCATATCAGTCAGATTCCTCGGACTACGTTTGATGAGTAACCATCTGTAGTCATTTTCACACATACTACATACCCATGATAGAGTAGATCCCTCTACCCAACGTTGGATGGGTATCCGTTCATGACCAGCTACGGACACTACCATGTTCAATGGGCGAAGACTCGTCCAGCTTTTAACCAGGCGGATATACCGCTCTGGAGTCCCCGCGAGCCTCTTCGCCCGACGCCAAGGGCACATGGTGGACCCCCGGCCCATGTCTAAACGGACCAAGAGAAAGATCCAGATCTTGGTTTATCGGCTGGAAGAAAAGCAACCGAAGAGTAACACGGCAGGAAATTGCAAATTATTCACCAGCCGTTAAATCCTACTGGGCCCAATGGACATGGGGTCTTGAAGCATTTGTTGGAGTCCAAAAAGGGTTGGGAAAAAAGGTGTAAGAAAGTAGTACCTAGAAGCAACCAACTTCCACGTCCAAACATGTAGTATGTGGAGTGTTACTTCCATCAAACTTCGCGATGCAGGTATGGAGAATCTTGCAGGTATTGACACAGTCCAAGGATAACATTTTGGGAGAAGAGGTCTTCAAGAAGGGGGCAAGGGAACGTGCGGGAGCCGGACCTTTATGACATCACACCAAAGAAGAAAATAGAGCCATGTAGACGGCATACCGAGGGTTTCTCAGCGTTTCTAGAATGATGGTGAAATTCACTTTCGAGTATAAATGGACTACGTTCCATATGAGATGGAGTTAGTTACAGTTTGCAGATAGTATGAGTTTGCAAATAGAGTTGGCTCAGCGTTAGTGATATAAATTACTATATTCGCTCAAAATAATTTAGAAGTTATAGCTAATAAATTTGTGGATTGTTAGTTGGGTGCATTTTCATCATCATATCAACCATCAAAATTTGGCTGAGGTTTTAATATCCCTAGATTTTGACCGGTTAGATACAGTGAAAGGAAATTGCAAGAAATCGTGGGAAATCATAAATGATATAACTGGAAAAAATACTTCAGCAAAAATTAAAATCAGTAACATAACATTCAAAAATGAAAATGGAGAACCAATCATAGATAAAAATAATAACCCTAATAATTTCAACAACTACTTTACTAATATTGGAACTGAAATGGCAAAAAACATTAAAAAAAAAACAAAATCTTACCTGAACATTTCCTTAAAGATAACCTGCAACAGGAATCAATGTTTCTACAACCCGTAACCCAAAATGAGCTGATAGAAATTATATCCAAACTAAAATCCAACTGCTCATCGGGTCCCGATGGCATTTCATCGAAACTCATTAAGAATATTCATTCATACATTATATCTCCATTAGCTCACATCATAAATATGGTCTATAAACATGGTAAACTACCATGCCAATGGAAAGAGTCAATCATCCCCCCATATATAAATCAGGTAAGCGGGACGGCATTGGGAATTATAGACCAATATCTGTCATAAACAATTTTGCCAAAATCTTTGAACAGTCCCCAAAAAGCAGACTTACAAATTACCTCAACGCTAAAAAAAATACTGGCAGACAGACAATTCGGCTTCATTAGTAATTCCAACACCGAAAATGCTGTGCTTCATTTTGTTAAAAAAACTGTTGAAGCCCTGGATAAATCAGAAAAATGCTTGGCCATATTTCTAGACCTAGCCAAGGCATTCGACACTGTAGAGCACGACATGCTATTAACAAAACTGCATGGATATGATATACGTGGCCCAACTTACGATATACTAGAAGACTATCTGTCACATAGGACACAAAAAGTGAAAATTGACAATAACCTGAGTGAAGCAATGGAAGTTCGAACAGGAGTACCACAGGGAACAGTTTTGGGGCCTATATTATTTCTCGTTTATATCAACAGTATAAGCTTCATCAACAACTTCGAACGGACGACACAGCACTTATTTTCACAGGTAATAGCTGGTTGGAGGTATTTGAAAACTCGGAAAAGGGACTGAGGGATATCCAGATATGGCTTAACCACAACCTTCTGAGTCTCAATGTGAAAAAAACAAAATTCATTACATTCAGCCTATTGCAGAACGAACAACCGGGCCAAAATATTATCCATATCCATGATAAAGACTGTACTAATACAACAAACTGCAACTGTGCCGTTATAGAAAGAACAAAAAAGATCAAGTACTTGGGAGTTATTGTGGATCAGTATATGAGATGGGATGACCATATAAACTATGTTGTAAAACGTCTCAGACAATTAACATAAAAATTTTATGAATTGAGAAATATTTTAGGGTACAAAAACTTAATCACCATATACCATTCACTAGCAGAATCTGTAATGAAATATTGTATTGCAGCCTGGGCGGTTCTTTCAACAATTCCCTGAATATCCTTCAAACAACACAAAATACAATCTTGAAAATATTATTTAAAAAACATAAATTGTTCTCTACTGAACAACTGTATAAGGAAATACAATTACTGAAAACAAGGGAACTTTAAATCCAACAATGTTTAAAGTGGGTGTTCATAAATAAATCCACACTCCAATCGACAAACAAAGGAAAACAAACAAGATTCGTTACAAGTTCATCCATTAACATACCAGCATTTAAAAAAGTCACACGCAGAGATGTATTTTCTATCATGGACCTAAATTATATAATCTCCTACCATCCAACATAAGAAATATCTCCAATCTCAATAAATTCAAAAAATCAATAAACACATTCATTATGCTTAATACCGAACTTCTTGACTTATTCAGTTGATTAAAAATGATGTTCAACCGGCTTACCAAGAAATTGTTTCTATTGTGGATTCCGGCCGATATGTAGGAACACATATCTTCCTCTTGTGTGCAACAAACTCCTCACTTCTCCTTTTGGATACAATTTTATATCATATATCTTTTGAGTATCGTAAGTGTGTGTGTATTCTGTATTTTTTAAGTAGAGGGTATTATAACATTATTAGAATATGAACTGCTATCGTTGATTCATACTGTCATGTGTATATACTCTGAGTGGAGGATGGAAAGCACAACACAAGTAATTACTTAAGGGCATCCATCCTCACACAGGAGTAATAATAATAAGCATATTATGTATAACTGTACACGAAAGATGAGAATAAATAAATGTGAATCTGAAATCTGGTTCTTGAAATGGACATCTATCTCTATTATTTGTGTAATTCTAGAGAACGCAATTTCGCAGTACCTATTCATTCGTTCGAGAAGCAAAACAAAAAGCACTTCACCAGACTTGATGAATAAATATCTGTTTTCATTCAGGCTTTTGTTTTTATAGAGAAGAGCCGCAACATGCGATAAAGAAGGAAATAAAATCAACAACGACCCTTGTCAACGAAAAAAGAAAAGTACCGATTTCATTATCGTAACTCGGAGAACGGCTTTCAAGTCTGTTCCTTTTTCGAATGCCTTTCGTCCCCGAGTCTGCTATCACTCCACATGCTTCATCGAGCGCTATTCTTTTACTTTTTCCCCGTCGTTTCCCGCTGGAGTTCGAGATTGTTAACTTCGGAATGTAAAGTTCGGAACTCGAGGGTCGAGAGTTCACTGCGAGTAATATTCGAATGATGCTGCGCTTTGTTTTCATCGGATAACTTTGGGAAAATATCGGAAGAAAGTTTTCTAGGTCAAAGTTGCGGAAGTTTTTTCCCTCGTGAATTACTCGGTGTTTCGTTCGAAGGAATTTCAGGATAACTACTTAGAATCACACAGAAAATATTCATAAACTATATTTTTCTCAGAAGTTACTTAGTGATCAGATTCCTTTGTGATTTCTAATAATTCTGCTAACGCTCGATTGACCTGTTGTATTCACAATGGTTTCGATATCTCTCGATACTACCTGTTTCTTGAAATCTGGCTTATATTCTTTCGAATATCTTTTTATTAGGATGCTCTTGATCTGGGTATTTTTGTGCATACACCCTCGACGCTGATAAGCAATTTTTGTAACACTCTTCAGTGGTTAAAATCATGTTGATTCTTTCTTCGAGTGTGAAACTTCTCATTTTACTCCTCAAATCTGAGAACACTAGAACAAATCGATTTCAACACAAACGTATGACAACATATGACGCTATTTGACAAAAGCCCGCTTGGAACAAAACCAAACATTGAGTAAACATTATTAACAGGTGGAAAAATTTTGCATTTTTGAAAACCCTATGAGGTCTTTTCTTGTTTTCGTTGCACAGGTCTCTCGAATCGATCTGGCTTGCTGATTTGCTTTCAATAAAAATCATAGAAAGACCTGAAAGGGAGGTAAACCGAGTTTAAATTTGTAATTTTTTTTTCTACCCTACTTTTAAAGCGTCACCTCATATTCATCTTTATTATTGAATGTTCGGAGAGTTTCCAAGTTCTGGCGTTACAGTTTGATCTGAGATATCAGTTTTTAAAGTCATACAAGAGATATCATTTTCTATTCAACTGACAAAATCAAATATGTTCTTCTGCCCAAGTTTTAATGTCACTAAAGCCTGTGCTGTAAGAACATTTCTCAAGGCATCACAAATACTTTACAAATGATATCGCAGAGAAATTAGTGCATCATTTTCTTCAGAACCTCCCATCGACGTGTCAGTACTGAGAAGAATACATAAGTTCGTTGGACCACATCAAAAAAAATAGTTACTTGCAAGCATCATTTTAAAGTATGCGTAATAATAAATTTCTTTCTTCATGCACAAAAATTTCACGTTTACGCAACTCATTATCATGAATTTGCAATTATAGGCATAAAAAGGCATTTTTGTAATAATACGGATATGTATAGCGTTAGCGTGTAATACTGGTAGTAGATTATTAAATTCCCTTGATTATTATTCAACTTTGTGAAGTTTCATGTGAATTCATAAACGGTTGTAGCCACGGAGTCGCCACGGAGTCGCCACGACGTACTATATTCAGCGGATTTTATGAGACTGCTGTCTGGCAAAAATATGGCCCATGCAAACCACATCAGAACAAATGGAATTTAAGTCTTGATCTGGGAGAAACTACCTATATCGAAGTTATTTTGTATCTATTGTGGGAGCATTTATGAAGGTATCAGCTATGTAGGGCACGCTGTGTATATTTTCTGAAGATATCGTCGGTGATTCATTTGTAAAATGATTTTATTCTATTTGCAAATAGTTCAAAGTAATCTCTCTTTGATCACAGAATCTTGCTTCCAGATGTTAAAAACTACTAATTGTCTTTATGGAGTCAAATTTTGGAAAGTTTGTATCACTTTGATGATTTGCGCAGGCAGTGCGCAACAGTTCTTGATATTTTGGCAATTTGTGATGAATAACGGTGAAATGATGTTTCAATAGTTCCACTTCGTTTTCACGAAGGAAGATGGTATAAATACGCTTTTTGATACCTTTTTCTGTTCGTCTGGACCAGGAATCTGGAACAGGAATCTCTGACTTGGACTCGAACGAATATCTCAGGTCTTCCTGCATCCAAAAATAAATCCTCTTCTTTAACCTGTTTAACTAACTAATCAATCAGTTGACTCAAATAATAAAAAAAATATTTTTTCTACAAACGCTTAACAAAGTAGCCTTTGACGCTTTCAGATTTCAACGCAAAGTTGACGTTTTCCGTGAAATGTCATTTTGTGACAGCATTTGCGCTCTCGAGCGAAAATATTTCGAAAACGCTCGCTTCTCCAACGTATTTCTGCATGATGATTGATGATAGTGACAGTGAATTATCAAACACTCCTCCTGATGTAGCAGAAAGTGCAAAAATTGTTACTTTGAATCTTCTACCAGAGAAATCAAGGAAGAAATATGAATTACAATACGGTAAATTCATGACGTGATATCCAATATTCGGGGGAATTAATGTTAGATGGATCTGCTAATCGTTCATCAGGTTTAGGAATAATAATTGAGAAGTGTCACAATGGTACATTCAATTTTAGTATAGTCAATGATAAATTGAATTAATATTAATCAGGAAATTATAAATTGTGTTTTTTTCAATGGCTTTGACATTTCGTCATATCGAAAATTTATCACTTTGCGCTCTTAATACACAAATAGCTATTTTGAAACATACGAAAGGAAATGATGGCTTGGCGAATGCACCCCTCTTAAAAAATAAGACATTCAATACTGTACAAAAGATCATGAAAAGTGATAAACTGCATCAACAAGGATTCCATACAAAAAGACAGAAGTTCCTTAGGACGACAAAAGTGAGTTAGCTGGTGATAATCCCCTCAACGGGTTTGAGATGGCGACTCTTCTTTCAAATACCACGGCGCTCCGAAATCAACGACGCACCTCCCAAATCCACCACACAGCAACAAGATTAGATTGGAATGACTCAATGGCCACTTTCGATATGTTTTTTGTTCGCAAAAGCCTTAGGTTTAACCTACTAACGTCCACTTTGCTCATACTAACTTGGCTACTTCAGAAAGACTTACTGACAAGGACAGGGCAAGAATCACCACTCTCACATTTCCGTTTCGACCTACGAAACCTGCAATGGGGCCAATAGACACATTTCAAATACCTTGCTTCCCTCAACCCATGAACCCTGTCTATACATTCAACGATCATATTAAGAAACACAAAATAACACAAAACGTTTCTGAATCGATACAGAAACAATCTGAAGGTCAAACCTAACCTTGAAGGTATCATTAACGAATAGTCTGCTCATAAGTACTTTTTTTCAAAACGTGACCTGGCCACACTGCACTGCGACGGTACATTTGAACGGAAACAGCACCGGCAAAGCATACATCCGTCAATATAGAGATTACATATAATCCATAAAAACGGTTGTACCATAAAATGAGAATAAACACAAATGTGAAGACGGATATTGGATCAACCTGTCAAATTACAGAATCATCTATTCTCTCAGAGATGGCGTAGCGTGCGGTTAATATATTTAAATAAATTCTCATGTCCCCATTAAATTCCTTCTAATTTCTGTCTCACCACCTGATATTACTAAAATGCTAAGGCTCACATTGAATTCTCGAATAAATCGTGGAAGAAACAAACAAATGAACGATCAATATGAGTCCGAACCAGACGATTCGATTTGTTCAACTAGAAGTCAGCGCCATCTAAGAGCTAATAGAACAAGTTTCTACCAGACTGATATATTATTTGCAAAAATTTCTACTGGATTTCGATTTCTTGTTTTTTTTGATACTACATTTTTTCGGATAATTCGTTGGTTTTACGTTTTTAGACCAGATTAAATAATTTTTCGTTGAAATTATGTTTCGTTAGTTTTTCAATTTGATGGTTTTATGATATTAATTATTAGGTTATTGAGATTTGCGATCACTTAGTCATGTCTTTTCAGTCGCTTTCGTTAATTAACGAATTCAGATCTATGAAAAATAGTTCATACCGTTTTCGCGTATGATGCTTTATCAGTTCTCCTACATACACATTAGATGGATTTCTTTTTGGATCAAAAATCAGTTCTATACATTTCATTCTGCTATATTTATGTTTTATATAAAGATATTCTGATAAATGATTAATTCTCCATTTTATTGGTTTTACGTGTTAACAGTTTTCTCATTTATTGTTATGAAAAAAAAATTAGTATTCTTTGGCCCACCAATATAGATCGTATCGGTTGCCAATGAGCAAGAAAATGTTAAGAGTTGAGAGGCGCGAGGCTTAGCATCAGATGAGAATTAGTAGAATAACGTATGAACTGACACGTTACAAAACCGCATCTTTGATGTTTGGAGAATTTACTGCCATTTTATGAAAAGAGGCAAGCTACATCGAGTCAGGCTCGACAAGTCTCGCGCCGTCTGTTTTATTCTACGTGTAGGCGGTTTCATAGCCACAACCGATGCATAATGCATGACGCCGTTCCACTGATCATCCAGCTGAACTAACTGGCACTGGCGCATGTTTACGAACAAGAACGAATCGCACGCTGTTCTCGTTGCTCCAAATGCAACTGTAATAGAGGTCGAATGAAAGTCGAACTGCTTTTGTATGCACCTGATGCCGAACGTCGGTATTTGAGGGGTGCAGAGTGGATATTTGAGTTAGGGATTGCGAATATCTGTTTGCAGTCGTCACGGTAACCCAACTATTTTCTAAAAAAGTAACAGAGAAAAACTTTTTGATGAACGTTGTTTTGTATACACTTATTCAACTTGATGTTCTTGATCAATTGATTATGATTGATATATTATGACTACTGTATTTATAGTAATGATGTGTGACGTAGATTTGCTATCAACATTATAATGTTTCAACTTCATTCGATAAAGTTCTGGATGAGATTGAATCTTTGATACGCGGAAAAAGTCTCAGAAGAACAGGACATGTTATAGATGTGGGAAATTGGGACACCTCATTAACGACCGCAAGGTAAGAATCTCACCAAGTTCGCAATAACCTGTGAGGACAAGGTCTTCCAGTGAGTCCTCAAATGGGCGGCAGGAAGAACTAGAATTAGCCAGAATATCGGGGCGCAGGGTAATCCCTATGAACAGGCTAAGAAGAACAACCGAAATGCATAACAACGCAGATGCCTTGACCAGAAGACCTTGTTCGGATACTTGTGAGCATTGTGAGCGAATTGAACGTGCCGAAGGAATCAACCAAGTGAGATTAATGGTTGGGGAGATTCGACAGGCGGCCTCGTCGTGGCTGGAAGTCAAGTAAATGTATAGTGAATGTGTGCCATTATATAAAATGTGCCTACAGAGTATGTAAATGTTTGTGAGTGTTTGCCATTAGATCTTTATGATTTAATGTGCCTAAAGTGTATGCCGAATTTAATTATGGGTGAGGATATTGCTTCGAGCAAGACAATCCAAATCCACCGACGAAGCCCGAGTTATTTACGCCGGTTAGAGGCCGGGGCAGGACGGATTCTTGCATAACTCATATGGGGATGGTGTGTAAATTGCGTAATAGCATAGCACAAAAAACAGAAGCAGAAGAAGAAGAAGATTAATGGTTAACGACAAAAATGAGACAAGACCAAGAAAGTGATCCAGCGTTGCAGAATTTCTGAGATCGAAGGAATGCGGAGCGAAAAGACCCACCTGGAAGGAAATCTCCGTTCGATCACCAACTTTCAAGGCATTGTTGGCAAAATGGGATTCCCTGATTGTTGAGAATGGTCTACTGAAAAGAACTTGGGAATCAGCCGACGACAGAAAAGTGACATTTTGGAGAGAATACGACCTTGGATAAAATACGACAGACTCTTCACTGGATACAATGTTGGGAAGATGTAGAAAGATGGTGCCAAAAGATGTCCGAAGTGGGTCGCAAGCAAAGGCCCCAGGACAAGATCAAGAGGAGTGATGAAACGATACAATGTATATAGGTGCTCCCTTCGCTATCGATATAGCTGGACCGTTTCCGATGACGTATGATGGCAACAAATACATCATTGTTGCCATGGATTACTTCAGCAAATGGTTTGAAACGAATGCCCTGCCTTATCAAGAAGCATCCACAGTTGCAAGAGCTCCGGTGGATAACATGTTTTCAAGTTTTGGAGGGCCAATGGAGCTACATTCCGATCAAGGAAGGAATTTTGAATCCAACTCATTCAATGAAGTTTGTGAATTGACGGGAATTAGCAAGACCAAAACAACTGCCATCCTCCCACAGTCTGATGGCATGGTTGAAGAATTCAACAGGACTATAATAATAATAATACTTCCTCATAAACACTCATAGAGTGTACCCAAAGCCATAGCCTGTGCGAGTAGAGGACGGCTATTATTATTATTATTTGCCGTGGCGCTACTATGGAAGAATATCTTTCGAAAGAAGTTGAAGTGCACCAAAAGAATTGAGATCGACATCTTCCACTATTCCTAATGGCCTACAGCCTACAAAGCTCACTCCAGCCAGCATTATCTTTGGGAAAAATCTTCGTTTGTACTATGACTTGGTATTCGGGTCACCATGTGCTGAAGAAGAAGAGGTGCAGGATTATGCAGATGAACTGCGAGATAGCTTGACTGGGATCCACGAATTTGCGAAAAAAAGATTGAGATAACTAGTGATCGGATGAAGAGTCGATACTATCTTAAGGCCAATACTGGTGGATTCAAAGGAGATCGAGTGTGGCTGTGCAACCCGAGTCGTAAGAAAGGAGTTTTGCGAAGGACCCTATAAATAGTGAATAGGATAAACGACGTGGAACAGCCCGAGAGAGAAAATGAAGGTCGTTCACCTAGAAAGTTTCAAACGTTATAATGGAGACAACGAGACATTGTTGATCGGGACGAACAAAATTGAGAGGTGGATAATGTTACGATATTGAAAAAATCCTTTGGCTCGGCAGCTGTTAACTGTCGACTAAAAAACGTAACTCATTTGCATAAAAATGAACCGGCCGTTCGCTATTAACAATTCCTGATTCTTGGATAATTTTTTTGTGTTTTTCCATACTGATCATTCTGGAGAGCGGAAGAAACCCGAAAAATCGACTCTGCTCGAGTTGAGTATATACGGCGACAAATTTCATTCGGAGGTGGAAGTTTTTTTGGGAAGATTCAACTAAGAAGTCAGTGGAGCAGTTTAAGAAGTTCCAACAAGTGTTTTATTAGCCATTGTAGTTGCTGTATTTTTATCGCGAAGTTAATAACAGTTTGATGGGCTCGGATTGTTATTTACAAACATCGTAACAATATTAAGTTTTGTGATATACAGTAGGAATCAGGCAAGTGCGAACATAGGCCGAATATAGAAGAATTTAGTCTTGCCCACTCTAGTCTAGCTTTAAAATTGAACTGACATCTGCATGATGCGACCGTAGCGTGAATCAAAGTACCTACCTACCTTGTGAAATGGATCAATTCTCTTCAACACTTCACTGAATTATTCTACAGTTTATTACGTATGACCTTGAATATTTCTCTCTTCTTGCGTGCAATAAGTTTGCAGCAAAAAGGCTAGAGGCATGCTCGGAAAGGAGTCCCCGAAATAAAACTGGTTTGCCGCTGTGTCTTATGGTAAGATTTTGAGGAGTTACCACGTAGTAATGGCTGCATCCATCAATTTATGTGATGGAACTTGTCAACAAGAAAAAGATCTAATGAAAAGTCACACATTCTGTGGGTCATAAATGTGGTAATGTACGTACAATAAATAAAGTTTTCATGAGTTTTTTTTCATCGAGAACTCTTTGATAGTGCGACTGGTTGATAAGCAAATATTTCATCTGGCCTATGTTAATCCTAGATGTGTATTGTTCCTTATTTTCAGCTGACATTGTGTTATACCTGTATGCTTCTTTTACTAGTACGGATATCCTATATTATTATAACGTAACGTAGTTTTGATTAAGTGTGGGAATCATAGATCAATAATACACTTGATATATCTAAAAATAATTCACACAATATATGAGTTATTTGACTGTACTATTCAACGACCCTTCTATCATCAACAAGACCACCGTTTCGGCCGAAATCCCGACATTCATTCATTCCTTTTTTGTTGCAGGTGCTCGTCGAATACGATGACGTCGACTGGAAGAGGCGCGAATGGATAAGCATATACAAAGAGGGTCTTTTCCACCTGTTCATGGTTGAACAAGTGTTGGTTTGGGCGCACCGTAGGGACCCCTTCTCCCCTACTCACGGCACTGTACTTTGGCCAGCACTGGTCAGTAAATTCTGTATTTATTTTTTTCTAACAGGGTATTCACAGTAACTTTATCAGAAGACTATTTTTTGCACGCATAAACAAAAGCAACGGAAAAAAGGAGGAAAAATATACAACAGAGCAAGTGATTTTAGTTGCTAAAGTATTGGAAGTAACAAGGTAATAACTATTGGAATTTGAAAATAGTAAAAATCTAGAGGATGGATTTTGAAAAAGGGTGACTCATTTATTATCGAAAATTATCGGCCTGTCCTGTAACAGTTCCCACAGTATTATGTAAAATAATCGAAAGATCCGTTTTTGTGAAAATGCTATTGTTCCTAGATCAATTTAACATAATTTCTAAGTTTGAGCATGGTTTTTCCCAGGTAGGTCAACAGAAAGTGCATTTTGCTCCTTTTTTCGGTGTGTCTGTGACTCACTGGATAGAAGAAAGGAAGTCGGTGCACTTTTCTTTAACTTATCGAAAGCATTCGATATTATACGCAAAAAACTTCATTCACTTGGTTTCAGAGGTGAATTTCAGAAAGATATATTGTCAATCGCAGCAGTATGACATTGATCTAGGAGTTCCTCACGGTTCTATATTGGGTCCTCTCATCTTTCTTCCATTTATCAACGATAGCCTAATTATATAAGCACAGATAATATAGTTTTGTATGCAGATGATACAACGATCGCAGCATATGACAGAATCTCAGAAAAAATGAACAATTTGAGTCTCGAGTTTACAAATTGATATTATAAAAATTCACTGTTGCAGTTTTTTTCCTGTAGAAATAGGAAAATTGAGAATTTCCACGTTAGAGTAGATTATGAAATAATGTTCATCAGATAACACCAAATTTCTAGTTACCTACTTACTTCGTTGTACGTAAGAAAGTTAACAATAGGCACTATGCAATCAGCCAATTGGGGTCCGATTTCAACAAAGCCCAGCTTTTGATTGTTTACTTTGCCAATGTTAATATATAGCCATATCTCTTCCTAGAACCATTCTGCGGACTTGGAAAATCTTACTTCAAGAAGAACTCAATAAAACTGAAGAAGCAATGAGAGCAACATACTGGCAAAGACTTCCATGGCTAAGGCAGGCCAAAGATCTCCTCGACAACTTCAACCACGAGCAAGATCGAAGACACTGATTAACCTCAGCAAAACTAGTCTAAAGACAATCACGGGATTTTTTACGGGGCACTGCAGACTCAAAGACCACCTAAGGAAGCTAGGCTTAGAAGAGGACAGCACCTGCAGATTCTGTGGGAAACATCCAGAAACACCACACTATATATTGATGGAGTATTATGCTGTACATGACAAGATATTGAATAAACTGGGATCACACCAGCTGACAGTGGGAGAAATACCACGAATAGACCCCCTCAAAATACTTAAATTCCTCAAGGAATTGGGGCTTCAGGGGCGGCTGTAAACGAGAACACCTTGAAATAGCAGAAAAAGATGGGACACAATAGATCTAATAAGGTCGCAGCGCATCAGTCACCATCCATTCCTACCATTAATTACCATAATTAATAGAATATATATATATATTATCAATACAAATGAAACATAAAATATATATAAAAAAAACTAAATATCATCACAAAGGTGTGATTCAGTGCCTTCCATTTCATAGAAGAGGACATAAGCCTCACTGCTTACGACGGATTTGGATGGAATTGGGGTTACACTTGAATCATTATACTCATGCCACGAGCCTGCATACGGATGTTTACAGTAGGCTGTGTAGTGTCCGCTATAGATAGTCCCACTATGATTAAACAAGGCATAAAGACTATAGCGACA
The DNA here is from genome assembly GCA_958502065.1 of Chrysolina americana. NCBI lineage: Eukaryota > Metazoa > Arthropoda > Insecta > Coleoptera > Chrysomelidae > Chrysolina > Chrysolina americana. Next base: position 80,667,442 of record OY293414.1, read on the forward strand.
AGGAGCTACGTTGTCTGCTGCATAAGTAATCATGTCCAATCCCTCTAAAGGAAAATCAATGGCGACATTCAATTTTTCTTGAAATCTATCTGTCAGAGAAAAACGTTTCAAATGGAGTACTAAAATTTTCGCGAATTTATGAATAGATAAAGATTTCATGCACTTTCTTTTCTCCTTGCACTTCGTACATATCGGCTTCTCATCACCATCCAAAGTTTCTTCCATTATGAACGAATCTAAACATTGCGATAGTCCTAATTGGCCTGTTCTTTGAGGTATTGATAAAGAAAGGTCCCAGAACGGATCGAAGGAGACTGAACAGTGACCACAATGGGTACATTTTAATGTCGATTTCAATATGCCAACAAAGTTATCTGAAATTTTGGAATTGTCCGTTCTTAAATATCGTGACCATGACTCTTGAGCCTTCTCCCTCTCACTTAACTTCTCATCTGTTTCTTTCAGAATGGATTTCGGCTTCTCCGTTACTCGCTTTATGTCTTCATGTAGACCCTCTAGAAGGCATCTTAAGAACTCCTGAGCATCTTCCTGGGCATAACCGATGAAACGAGGAGCCAGTCTTTGAATTTTAGTTTTCAAGGAAACTGTATTTACAACTTGACCTGACAAATCTTCTGACCAAAGTTCCTTGATTACCTCGGCAAATATTCTGATTAAATCTCCCTTGCTAGATGTACTAGTGTTTGAATCACTTGTATAGACGTCTTCATTCAAATACTCCAATAACCATCTTGTGTTCGATAAATTAAATATATTTTAAAGAATCTTGTAAGCACCGCTTTAACGGAACAAAGTAATGTGCGTACCTAGTATTTATATTTAGTACAAGTACACTGAGAGTTAAATGCAAGAAATATCAGGTTATAATCATTGGCTCATTCAGGGGCGGAGCCATGGGGCTGCAGCCCCCCCACCCTCGATATATTATAATTTGTATCTTCTTTCATAATGCTTCAGCTCCTTCACACGAAACTTTATCCTTGGTTATAATATTGATTGGAAGACAAAAGCAAGTATTGAAACAATCGGAGATATACCAGCAAATCTAAATAACTGGAAACGAATCAGAAAATCATCTAGTTTATCATGACATTACATAAATATTAATAAGTTTATTACGAATAAGTGACGCAGACGTGCTGTTGGATGGATTCATGTTTGAGTTGTTCAGTCGATCAATCTTCTACCACATGGATAATGTTCAACAAACCAGATGTTTGTATGACCTATATCATGGCCACGTATTGCCATTTATTCTCAAATTGCTACTCATTGTATGCATAACAACTTGTTTGGAAACGGGGAAAGTAGGGCACATTTCCAAGGGGAAAACATCTATTTCTGATCTTGTAGAAATTTAGAGTCATCGGCTTACTTTTTCCGTCTTGCATGAGTTTTTGATATAAACTTAAAGTAATGGATTTCAGTTTTTCATTTACAATTATTTTCACACATTTATTAGTTTTGCCAATACTTAGATTTATTCTCGATTTAACAGTATTCATTACTTCCCTGCGTAAAAAAACAAACCTGACTGGTCAGGTTTATTTAAATTTTCTGACAGCAGAAATTGAAGAACGTCTTGACGATTTACCTCTTGCTATATCAAGGTGATTAATTTCTCAACAGGATGAGGCACCGCCACATTGTATTGTCCCAGTTAAAAGGATTTTGGATAAGAAATATCCACAGTGGATTGGAAAATCGGTACTATTAAATGGCCTCCTAATAGTCCCGATCTAACACTGTGTGATTTTTTCTTATGGGGTCACGTTAAAAATAGTGTCTTCTCTACGTCGTGCTATTCTTTGGACGATCTAATGATAAGAATTAGGAATGCCATTCGACAGGTGCAAAATAACAGAGACACTAAAAAAAATTAGAGGACATACAGTAAAAGTATATATTACGAAAGTTGAAAAAATAAAAAGTGTTGATGAATTACTCGCGGAAAATATCGATATGAAATAGGTATTTTCTAGCATTATTAGAATATATTGTATACTACCAACCACATACTATTAACGTTCCCCACTTTCTCCCAACACTCTCATTTATTCGCTACTACAGTCTATAAACATCGTCATTGGTTTATCATGCATGGGGTCAATTATATAACTGAAAAATTGGCCCGTCATTTTTTCGCTGTCAACTTAAGTCAATGACTCATTCCTGTTTGTTTGATACGACCTGGCAATAAAAATAAATCATCTCTCGTTTCGAATGCAGTAATTGAGTAAATAAATAAATCATTCTGATTGATGGTGGAATGATGAACGTGATTTATATTGGGATATGATCGTGATTTAAAAATACGAAATCGACATATAAAGTTGGTTCAATTTGTTGCTAGCAACAATGGGAGCGTCTGTCTGGCGCGGTATTAATCGATATTCGATTGTTTTTTATTTGTTAATATAACAGTGTAAATCTCCTATCAATCAATCGATAATAGTTATTTATGTAATCAGGATCACAATGACGATCATTATGGTCGTAGCCGTGTTTATCAGCGGGCATTAATGATATACATGATTTTTGAATTCTAAATTTTGTATTTTTGAAACTACAGGTACAGTGTAGATTGTACGGAGGTCGTGCAGGTGCAGCCTCACAATTACCTCGACCTGCAAGGTCTTTTTTGCATGACCCTTTATCCATTCAAGACCCGGGATTCTAAACTTCCTGCGAAGTTTATCTGTTTCCTGTTGTCGGAGGGCGTTACGAATGCCTCTTCCAGAAATTTCAGCCTCTTGCAGAAGAGCGTTTGGCATTCGCAAAGCAGATGTTCTGCAGTTACCGCGAAGTTCTCGCAGTAGCAGCAACTGTCACTCTCTGACTTACCCATCTTTCTCAGGTGATACCCAGAGGGCTGTGCCCAGTGAGTAGTCCTGTTACCAATTTCAAGTCGTTTTTGGCTAACTCGAGAAGCTATTTAGCTTTCCTTGGCGATAAGCTCGCTAACCTACTCGCTTGTCTTCGTCCTGGCACTTTATTACAGTGAGATTTCACTTCATCGAATTTCCAGCGTCGAAATTCTTCTTTAAAGTGGGCTTTGGAGAGTCTACAGAAGGGTTCTGGGCCAGGAAGTGGTGTGTTTGCCCCTTCTTTTGCCAGGCAATCTGCTTCCTCATGCCTTTGATGTCCCTGTGACCTGGCACCCACACCAGGGTTCCCTGATTGTTTGCTGCCAGGTTGTCTCAGGATATTTTTTCAATATCAAGTCAGCTTAGACTCACAACTTCAGAGCTTTTAGTGCTGCTTGGCTATCTGATAGTATATAGATTTCTGCCCCTTCCAAGGCATTCCTCTTCTTCTGCTTGGAAGATGGTTGGGATCCTACCAAGGATTATTGAGAACCTAAAATTTCACTCTGTAACGCCCATTCCAATCCCTTCATCCATCTTGGATCCATCTGTGCACCACACTGAGGCACCCGTTGCCAATTGAGGTCCTTTCTCTGTGCAAACCTGGTGGTTATTTATGACCACTTCAAACTGCACTTCGAAGTCGTACCTGATCGGCATGATATCTATCGGTTTAGACATGGCTTCAAGGGAGATTTGTTCCAAAATTTTCTGATGTACATACAGGTACATTACTAATACTATTGAATATTTCATATATTTAAACGAATATAGGGATTCCTATAGATTACTTCCGAATAAAACAAAGAGCGACTATTAAAAACTTATGATTGAAGAAAGTGACAATAAATCTAAAATCACTTGGAATGTAATATACATTCTCAATAATAAGGCTGCAATCAGCACATCTGTTTTACCTTACGATCATGTGGACGGTAGATGTCTAGAAAATTATTTCAATGTTAATTTTGTTAATTAGAATCTACAATTCAACCTTGATTATTAACGACATATTTTTAAAAAACATAGTTTTGATCTGTTGAGTGACATTGAGCCATTTTCTTTATAAGAATTCATGGGGAAGTAACTTTATTTCAGCTGCATGGTATTTTCAATCTTACAAATTTTTTTTAAATTGTTATTTCCATCAACCTGCTGCACCCTTACGATAGCAACCCTCAGAAGTCTTCGAAAGATCTGTGCGAGCTTAAATTTTTTTTTCAATTTATTCAATTTCAAGGTACAATAAACTAATAAAATATATTGAATGTTATTACATAATTCTTTCTGAATAAGTAAATGACACCTAGGCATACAATTGCCTGTATTGTGCTTTTTTACTCATTCATGGAGAGAAAACATTAAATGTACAATAAATACATAATTTGATAGCGATAATGACAAAAAAAATATTTTTTTTTTCATTGAATATGATTAAATATGAAGAAGATGGCATTTTGGGAAGAAATAGCAATGATGAGCTAGGGCCAAAAATCCTAAAAATAAAAAAATATATTAATATTAAATATAGATAAAATACAGCACACACTTTTACGGACATTTAAATAAATAAAAGACATATTAAAACACTACCTATAACCACAGGGTAGCTGGTACGCGGGGAGGCTGCAGAATATTGTACAGACGTAGGTCATCGATGGCCTGATGACCTGTTTGTAGATCAACACTTTGTTTTCCATCGAAAGTTTGGAATTCCTCGCTATCTGCACCCACAGCTCGTTGAGTTGCCAAGGTGACGTGTTTAACGAGCGTCAATCTTCTGTCCAATTGTAACCCCAGGTACCGCACAGACTCTGCCTCCTCGATCCGGGTTCCCAGAGCCATAAACCCCCCGTAATCTCCACGTTACTACGTTTTCTCTTCTTAGTGAAGTTTATGAGCTCTGTTTCTCCCGGATTGACCACTATTTTGTTACTCGCCAGATACAGCACGACTTGCCCATTCAGATGTGTTGCAACACGGGCAGCAGCGATATTGCTCTCACCCGCCTGGGCGAAAATTGGCGTGTCATCGGCGTATACCGCCGTGCTCGTGTGTTCAGACATTGGTAAGTCGTGCGTTTATAACGAGTACAAAAGTGGTGAGAGGCAGGATCCCTGCGGCACACTCGCTTCGATCGGCCTCATTGCCGAGCTGGTACAATTGATTCAAACCTTGAAAGCCCTACCAACCAAGAAGTCTGACAATATGCCTAGGCATGCCTACTCTCAGCATCTTCGCGACAAAGCCCTCTGTTCAGACGGTGTCGAGGGCTTTCTGTACATCCAACAGGACCATCACTGTGTTGAGGCCTCGGTGGAAACCTTCCCTTACCGTGAACAATTCTTGCCACCTGAGAGGTTGTCGAGTGACCTCTCCGGAAGCCGAACTGCTCATCCGGGATGAGTCGAAGGTCTCCCTCGAGATTCTCAATTCTCTTCAGCAGGATCCTGTCCACCAACTTGGCGACCGCACTCAGCAGTGAGGTGGGGCGGTAGCTCTCTATTCTTTCTTGGAGCTTTCCCGCTTTTAGTATCGGGACAATCTCTGCATGCTTCAGGCATTGCGGCTAGTGCTGCCACTTTATAATTGCATTTATAATGTGGATAAGCTGGACCAGGGATTTCCTTGGAAGGTTCCTGAGGAGAACTGCGTCTATTTTGTCCATGCCCGGTGCTTTGTTCCTGGGAAGTCTCTTTATCGTATCTGTCACCTCCCCGAAATTGGTTATCAACTTCGAGTAGGTGCGCCTGTCCAAGTTGACATTCGGTGCTTGTCTAAACTCCGAGACTCTCCGGTGTTCTTCGGTTTCGTCGGCACCGACCCGGAAGGCGCTCTGGAAATAGTCTCCGAACATTTCTTGACTGATCGAAAACAGTGTGTTAAAATAAATGATATAGTAAGTGAAACCATGACTGTAAAAATGGGGATTCCCCTAGGAACCGTCATTGGCCCAATACTTTTTCAAGCATATATAAATTCATTGCTCTGCTTGAAAGTAAAAGCTAAAATTATATCATATGCTGACGATACTGTTGTAATTTTCAATGGAGATACATGGTCTGAAACAAAAAATGATTTGCAGTTTAGCATGGAAGTAATTAACAAGTGGTTAAGTATGTATCGTCTTTCATTAAATACTAGTGAAACCCACTATCTTGCTTTCTCTATAACCGCAACAAATAGACCATATTTTTCAAATATTAAAGTTCCAGCATTGAAAGGTGAGATTGAAACAAACGAGGTCAAATATTTGGGCATAATTATCGACAACAACCTAAGATGGAACAATCATGTTGATTATCTAGCAAAAAAAGTGAGAAAACTAATATATAAATTTTACCAACTACGACAGTTTTTATCAAGAAATCTACTTATATTGATTTACAAGTCTCTAGCTGAATCACTTTTTCGATATGGTATTCTGGTGTGGGGAGCAATGTATAAAAATTCTTTGCAGAAACTTAACACAATACAAAACTATATCCTAAAAATAATTTCCAAGAAACAATGATCTTTTCTTACTTACCTTCTATACACAGAAGATATTAGCAATATCTGATCATTATATTTTCATAGTCTATATATATATGCATTCAAAAATAAAATAATATTACTTAATTCTGGTCCACCAGTTTATGCCACTAGCGCAACAAACGAATTGCTACCCACTCCTAAATTCAATACAAATAATAGTCACCGTTTTTTAACATACACATTACCAAACATTTGTAACATTCTACCCTTGAGAATAAAACGTATAAGAAATCATAAAGCATTCTCAAGAGAAACAAAAAAATTTATATTCGAAAATTATTCTGAATTCATCTAAATATTAAAAACTTGACAGTTTATTTATCCAAAACTATAACTAAAATATGTCAATTATTTTGAAAAAAAGTTGACTTGAAAATCTTTGACAGGTGACAACATGTAGATAATTGAAATCAGGCACTCAATTTCTTTCAATATACCATTGAAAAAATTTTATTGTTTTTTCTACAAATGAGAAAGTTACAAGGCCGCGAATACTTGGCTGAATTAATTACTTATTTCGAAATGTGGTTTCCTTATAATTGTTATCGTGTTTATATATCCTGAAAAATACTATTCCGAAATTCAGATTGGTCGTTTTTAATTGAATGTACTGTATGAATAATTGGGAGGTTTTCATTTGACTCTCAATTGAGAATATCCTCATTTAATTACTGAACGTTTTTTCAACGAGGATCAACTGCTTTTATCTGCATTCAGTTTTTAGTCTGATTTATCGGAAACTTAATTTCATCTGTATATCAAACACCGATAGATGTTGTTACGCGTGACAGTCACTGTTAAATTTTTTGGAAACAAATGTGGCAAACAATTTAAAAAACGCTCTCTCGAGTCACGAGATACACCTGCGACAGTAATCGGCATTCGTTACAGTTTCTCGTTCCTCCACATGTGCCAGCCACATTTTCGACAAGTTATCGTCCAAATAAACAGCATGAATGGCCCGAAAAAGTGTATGCATACATTTTTCCGTCTCACTCAGCTGCTCCTACATAAACATTCCGAGAATTCACTAACTGAACACATAAAGGCGTTCCGTTGAATGTTGTTTTGAAACTAATTTTATGCGAGGAATACGACCGAACTGCCAAGTTAACGAATGGAATTCACGTGGAATTCACCTTTGAATTAATTCAGTTCACTGGAGCGAAAACGTTCTCCTTAATAATATAAACTTTTTGTGATTGAATGAGAGACTGGGGATCGGTGAACTATATTCTGGAATATGTTACGCGTAGCGTACATAGAAAGTTTAATGAGATTGGGATTATAATTAGTTAAGAAGGTATTGAAGCAACGTGTATACCTCTAAAGAAGGTGGCTCGCCCCTATAACTTTTTTGTTTTCGGAAATAATGGAATAAAATTAGGAGAATCTGTTCAATGCATATAACTTTATTTTTTGACAAGTAACTCAACTTCATGCAGATTCCGGATTCACCGGACGTGACATAAATTTTCGATTTTTAAATGGGACACCCGGTATATTTTCTGTTTTTTTGTCTGCATATGACATTTAGAATACCTACAACCGTGTACCGTTTTTCACTTTTTGTAAAAAAAAATTTCATCTTAGTTCAAGTGAGTGGTATATGGAAAATGTGAATGAAATTGATATACAAAGTATTGTACAAATGGAGCCACTTTTCATTTTCAAATATGAAGCACTAAGGTAAACGATTAAATTTCCACAAAACTTTATTAAATTCGCGACAAATATTAACCTGTATTTTTTATTGAATTTTCTCAGTCATGTTCCATATTGGCATTGTATTTTCATCTGAACCACTGAATGTTTTGAAAATATTGACCCAGTGATATAATTTTTTTTTCAATCCCTTTAGAATTCTAATCTTTCCCAATTTTTTTATACAACATTTTAATACTTATTGTAAATTCAACTTTTTTTTATAAATGCTTGTCGAATTTGATATCGATTTGAGATTTTGTAGTCTTTTTCGAGTTGAAAATATTTGAAAATTCGATCATGCTAGGGAATTTTTCACGATAAACATTTTATCTAAGCACAAATCATATATTATCCATATAATTTTGCGTATTTAATACGAATCTCTAAAGTGAATCCGATAATTTTGTATTTTATATAATTTTTAGGACTTCTTTCGAGTAATTTTTTTTTACCTTTCTAACAGAGTATAGTAATTTCATTATCTGAATCGACTGCCGTTTGCAGAATTGCTCTATCTTCAACCGTTCTCGAGTTGAAAAATTCATCTGGATTTGAGAGGGGTCATTTCCTTCCAAAACTTTTTTTTTTATAATTTTTCTAATAATTTTTCGAAAATTCAACCATTTTTGAATATGCACACTGAATTTGAAGTCAATTCCTGGTCAATTAATTATTTCGTAGGCTTTTTACAGAACATCTGCATTTTCGTGTTGAAAATATCTGTTTTTTCGTTAGTTTCTTTTTTATGGCAAACCTTGCATGTGGGCATAGACAAATCATATATTTTCGAAATCAGCATGTTTTTTTGTACATAGTGCGGATTTCAAGTGGATCTGATGATTATATATTCTACCCCTTGAGACTTTTTTCGAGTAAATACGTTTGTTTTTCAATAAACTTGAAATCTACAATTTCTACTAATTTCATCATTCTTAATCGACTGCCGTTCGCATCTTCAACCGTTCTTGAGTTGAAAAATTCATCTGCAATTGAGACGGGTCATTTTCTGCCAAAACTTTATTTTCATGCTTTTTCTAATTTTCCAAAAATTCAACCTTTTTTGAATATGCACACTGAATTTGAAGTTTCTTCTAAATCGCATAGCTATTTCGTAGACTTTTAACGGAACATCTACAAATTCGAGTTGAGAATATCCGTTTTTTCGTTAGTTCATTTTTTATGCCAAACTGGGCCTATACAAATTACGACATTTTCAGAATCAGCATGAAATTTTGCGTGCATAATGCGAATTTCTAGTGGATCTGATGATTACGTATTTTCCATGTATTTAGGACCCCTTAGGACTTTTTTTGAGTAATTACGTTTGTTCTTGAATCAACTTGAAACCCTCAGCATATACCAATTTTATCATTCTGATTCGACTGCCGTTCGCAGAATGTCTCTATCAACCGAACAGAAATAATAAACCTGAAAATTTTTTATATTTCATGATTTTTAGCGATCTAGTTCTAGTTTGACTTTCTTTCGACAATTAAATCGAAATTTACAGGGTAGATATACTAATTTCATAATTCAATTATTCTGAATCGATTGGCGTCCGCAGAATTGCTTTATCTTCAACCGTTCTCGAGTTGAAAAGTTCATCTGGAGTTGAAAGCGGTAATATCCATCCATTTTCTTTATATAATTTCTTAATAATTTTCTTCTATTCAACCTTTTTTTTAATACGATCACCAAATTCAATATCAATTTCGAGTGGATTAAAGATTTTGTAGGCATTTATGGAACCTCTGTAATTTTGAGTTGAAAATTTTCGAAAATTCGATGATAAATTATTCCTTTTTTATGCTGACCATTGTAACTGAGCATACACAAATCGTTTATTTTTTTGGAATTAGCATGAAATATTGCATATGTAGTGCGAATATGATAATTTTCTATCTTAAATGAATTTTAGGGACTGAATGTCACAACGAAAATTATTTTTGATGGAGCATTAACAAAATTTTAATATTTTCAAATCGAAACTATGGAGGTTCCTAGGAAATTTTCAACTTATGTGGGTATGTTGATTTCAAATTCCGTCAGCATATTCAAAATAAATAATTCTGCGAACGCCAATCGATTCAGATTGATGAAATTATACTCTGTGATCTTAATTTAAAAGGCTTCAAAGTATCATCCCATTGTTATGTTTGGTGAGAGAAATAACCTTGGGACTCAAATCAAGAGAATATGGCGAAGGCGCCGCACATTTGTACCGTAGCCGACCAATTTTATTTAATGGCGAAGGCGCTGTATTGAAGGGCTCATTTTCCTCCGGCAAACGGAACCATGTTTCTCCTCTAGAAACCTGTCAATTTACAAGCAGCTGCATGCCATCATTCAATTCGATAGTGAGTCTTTCAGAGTAGGCAAATTTTGAGATATTAATGCTGGGATAAAATTGTTGTTCATAAAAATGAAAGCGAATAATCATAAAAACGAACAGCTCATACAGATTAAAATGCATACACCTGTGAGTAAAGTATATTGTAGAAATAATGTAAATGAATTGGTGACAAAGAAAGGAAAAAAAACGATTATTAATGAAGTAGAATGGACGTAATTTTCGCCAGAGTACATCCTATTACTAGACTTTTTTCTGCTTGTGAACTGTTCCTAGTTCGCTACAGTTCAGTATATACAGGGTGAACTATCACTTTTTGCCAAAAATTGAATGAAGTATGCAAAAGGAACTGTCAAATTTGACAGCTGCCTGTGATGATCCGTAGAATTTTTTCGTGCGACAATCTCCAAGTGTCACATCCGTGCATTCGCACTCATGTGCTCGTGCAGTATTGTCACATGTTACGATCGCCTAGTGCAGAATAGAAGATAACGAATGATGTTCGTTGTACAGTTTTTTTTTTTCATTCCTCTTGATTGTAAAGCCATTGCTCAACGAATACCCCTCTGCGTGTGAATGTGAATATACGAAGAAAAGAGAGGAATTCTGAAGATGGATCAGTTGTGTGTGAATGGATGTACTGCTGAAGGAACTAACTTCTTAAAAATGAGGCCAGCCGAAAACATTGTTAGGCATATCCCAATGAATGTAAACGACATTATATCACATAATTATATATTTTTCAACAAGAGATGAAAATACTGTTATGAAAGCGTGTTTTTTACGTTTTTCAAACTATATTTATTTTTTCTTCAATTGAGCTAATGAATCATGACGAAACAAATAATAAACGCGACTACATCATTAAAAATAATAGTACCACGTAGCGGGTACCACTTAAATATTGATGAATGTGAAGTTTCTTGACCTATGTCGGTTGTCACTCAAATTGTGTATTCATGTTTCCCGTACCGTTTAAATTATTCCTATCTGTTCGCATATGTTTATTCAAATTGCCCCATACATATGTATCGAGCACACCGGGGCTCTGTGACTTTTAGCAAATCGAATGTCGATAAGTGACAAATACAAACTCATTTGACAGTCAAATTTGGCGAGCATGAAATTCTGATTCGATTTATTGAACCCACGCATAAGTTTTCGCATAGAAATACACGTCGTTATGCAAATCCCATTCTAATTCATTGGGTTTTTAGGAAAATCGAAGGGTATTCAAGGACGATTTCATAAATGATTCACTTCTCTAAAACATTCGAGTTTATAAATCCATGCGGAAAAGTTCAGGAGGAGATTACTTTTGTTGTTATTTGGCATGTCTTATAAATATTTTTTCTCATTCCGACTCCTCATGAGATATTGCTCCGAAAAGACAAGTGAAAAAATTCATGCAAAATGACAATACAACTTGACAGCAGCCTAGTTTTCGAGAAGGCTTGGTCTAAACTCAACGAATCATCATTACCTGGCAAAGAACCCCACACGAAATCATACGGGACATTGGTTCTCGGTCAAATTGGCAGAAATTGTATTGTGTTGTAGTAACATAGGTCGTAAGAAAAACGTGCGAGTTTGGATGATTTTTTATATTTTGTTTCTGAGATATAAGCGGTCAAAGCTCGTAAAAACGTCGTAGTTGGGTGGGATTGACATAGAGAAAAACTGTTTTTTTTTTTGTCAAAATAAGACAAATTCTGGATGAAAATGTTCTTATCGGAACTTCTCAACATGTCCAATTATAGATAATCTTATCAATGATAGTACATTAGGATCTATATAAGAGGCATAGTCAAAAGGATTGTTTTTCGGATTTTTTTTAGTACAATTCCAGAACGAACAAGTCATATTTCGGTGAAAAATCATAGATTCAGTATATTCTAGTCGACTGAAACTTATTTTGTTTGTTGACAACAATTTGTGGTTGAATTATGATTTTTTTTATTTTTGGAAAATACCTGTATAATGAAAACGATTGAAAGATCGTTTTTGACTAAATAAAATACATTGGTTTTGTTGATTGAACAAAAGATAAAGTAATTTTGTGATGAAATCAGTTTTTCAATATTACCTTTCATTTAGAAACAGGGTGCGTTAAGTTTTTTTAGGGCTTTAGACTCAACAACAAGATTGAACTCAACAGTAAACAACAACTCAAGAATGAATAACGATTTCAAACGTAAAAACTCAATATTATTAATATTGTTATTGTTACTGTTTTTATTCAAGATTTCCATAATTTTTTATATTGTTGTAGATAATATTATCCAATTATTTTGAACATTACTGTGACAATAATAATATTATTAATATTAAGTTTGAAGTCGTTATTAAAAATTTGTTCTTGACTTCGCGTTTATTGTTGAGTTCAATCTTGTTGTTGAGTCTAGTTTGGGTTTTTTCATCAAACAATTGATAACGAAAAGTTATGTAATGTCATCATCATATTTTCTACGTTTTGATGGCATTATGTCGATCGGAAACATGTCCAATAATAGAAATTTGGAGGTTCTACATAGTTATTGGACATTGGAGAAGTTGAATGCAATTGGCACAGAATTTTTATTATAGACAAACGAAGATAAGATGTCCAATGACTATGTAAAACTCAACGACTATCGGATTTACCAACCGATGAGTCAAAAACGATCTGTTGATTGTTTTCATTGTATAGAAATATTTTTAAAAATTTTAAAAAATTTCAAACAGAGAGAGTTATCAAAAAACAAAATACGCTTCAATCGAATAGTATAGACTGAAATGATGATGTTTCACCAAAGTATAACTTGTTTGTTCTAGAATAGCGCTAAAAAAATTCTTTGTGATTATGCCCCGTATAGGCCCTAATGTACTATCATTAAAAAGAGTATAATTGGACATGTTGACGAGTTCCGATGACTAAATTTTCATACTGAATTTGTTTTATTTCAACCAACAAAACAGTTTTTTTTCTATGTCAATCAACCCAACTACGACGTTTTAACGAACTTTGACCGCTTATATCTCAGAACAATCTCACAAACAAAAATTTGAATTCACACATTTCACACATTTTCCTTACGACTTATGCTAACTACAACATTATACAAATCCAGCCAATTTTACCGAGAGGTAATTTCCAATATGTTTTCATGCGAGGTCCTTTTTCAGCTTCTTGTACATCAAAAAATTCGGAACGGAGCATTTGATTAAAATTCAGAACCGCCATTGTTTTGCACAATTAGCGTATCAGCTGTATTCACAGAGTCTAATAGATAAAAGTGTATGGCTATGCAACAATTAAAATCAATTAAATTGGCCTTATCTACCATAAAACATTGCTAACGTCAGAACGGAATCAAATATTTTTTGCTGAACCGAGAGATTATTTCTACGAGCTGCTCCGTCATCGAATACTGATTAAATATCTCAGTTTCCGCCTGCTGCGATCGAATTTCGTTGGTTTTCCTGCTTATCTGGGTATTATCGTTGTTTTGATGATGTTGCGACTTTCAATGTCGTCAATCGGCATATTTAGCAAGCAAGCGAAATGACTAAGAGCTTCGGAAGTGAGTGAGTAGGATGATGAAAACAACTGATTTGGTTGCGTTTATTAAACTGTTTTTGTTTTACTTCTGGTTCCCACGAAAAGATGTTTAGGAAGCATCTTGATACCAAAAAAAAAGCATGTAGGAGTGAGTGTAGGAATATCGCATGCTAACGAGTTTCAAAATTGTGCATGGCATCACACGTTAAAAGTTAAGGGCCTCGTCTTCACTAGCTCGCACAAGTCTCTCGAAGACTTCTGAGGGTTGCTCGCAAGGGTGCAGCCTGTTGACGAATAGAACACATCTTAGAATAATTTTTTTTTCAACTAAGTATAGAACAAGTTCCTGCATGGAGATCTTCGTCGAGTGTCCAAAGTGACGACAAAGGGATGTGACTGTATTTGACCGCAAATTTTCGGGGCTAAATACATAAGAGATCATATTTTTATCGATAAATACATTTTTAATTGCATGAAAATTTTATTGTTATGACAAAAAATCGAGAATCAAGGGAGTGAAAAAATCGCGAGAGCTTGCTCGAGCGATTTTCTCTACTTCCCTTGATTCGAGATGTTTTGTCAAAAGACAATAAAATTTGAATGCAATTTGAAATGTATTTAGATATAAAAATATGATCTCGAATGTATTTTAGGGAGATTAATACACAACTACATGATACAGAAAATGTATTTTGACATAAATTTCATTAAAAAATTACAACTGGTAAGTACTTAATAATATTTTAAATATATCGAGAAGATATTGAATATTAAAACATTTCAATAAATATTATGAAGAATTCGACTGAACCTCACTAATATACATATTCTGAACATTGAATATGCAATGTTATATTACAACCAGATTTTTTCTGTATGTTATTTACGTGTCCTGTAGTCAAATTTTCTTGTATGATGTTTACATCGCCTGATGTTTCTATTCCAGAACAGCTCTTGATCGATTTGATTGATTCGTGATCTTGTTTGTCAGAGTATCAACCCCTATTTTTTCAGCTGATTGTTTCATCCATTTCCCAATCTCATTTACACCAATAGGCATATTTTTGTACCATCCAAAAGAGTTTTTATTCCAATAGGGATTTACAGTCAAAAATAGACGATCTGACGTAATTTTATCACTGCGTTTTGATAAAAGTATTTTGAATAACCTTACCGGGGACACATCGAGAATATTTTGATTAGGCACTAACCACTTACTATCGGATAATTTTTGAGCTCCTCCCTGGCGTGTTTTGGAAAATATCAGGTTGTATTCAATTCTTCCGGTTAGTTCACCGTTTAACTTTTTCTCCTTGAAAAAATGCACTTTGCATCTAGCTGCCTCGCCCCCTCTCCAGGCTAGTTCATAAGCTATTATATGAAATAACCTTTTTTGAAGTCCTTCTGGATAATCTTCGTTTCATAGATTCATTATTTTATATAAATCTTCCTTGCATAAAACATTCGAACTTTGTTTTCTTTTCTCGGGAAGCTGCTTTCGTTTCGCATTTTTCGCATCCCTCGCTCCTTTGAATACAATATCTGCGAATGGATTGAATTTTCGGCTGTACTCTTTATAGTATTTTTCTTGAAGGCACTTTGCAGTAACGTTCCACATGGTCTGTATGACACATTCTTTATAATTTTCACCATCAACTATCTTCATATTGAAAGCCCAATCTTTCATTATTAGCCCAAGCTCGTCGTTTGAAGTCGTTTCTCGAAGTTCATAATGCTTCTCCTTTGGAAATGTTTCGAACTGCTTCCATATAGACTTATGGTTATTCACTGTGTTTCTTGAAACAACACTGAGTACAGTTTTTTCAATGCATTTTAATGATTCTTGACCAAATCTTGCCATTTTATTTTATTCTAACAACTCGAAAATAATCTGACAGTTATAGTTGTCAAGATAGAAATTTGAACACTACCATTCACGGCGTGCTTGATTACGTGAGCAAGATGCATATTTATCACTTATTGGGAAAGCTAGGTAGGTTTTTATCACTGTAATCAAGCGTTGATTGGTCGATTCCAAGAAATTGAAGTAATTTCATTGACTGTTAGAATAGGCGTGTATTAATCAATGAAACTGCGAAGGGCATCACCGTTAATGAAAATATCTGAAATATTGACAGTTCTATAGCTTGTTTGCTGTACGGAAGTAAGCAAGTTTGTGAGCGAGGAATCTTCGATGAGTTGAATTGTACTTTTCGGGACAGATTATTGAAGCTTATGCTCAGAAGCTGCACTACAAGAAAACAGTACCTATCCAAAGATAGTTCCGATCTGAGCCTTATAGATCCTAAACAATGGAAATATCTTTAAGTACGAAGCATAAAACCAAGTTTCTTAGAGCCACAAGTAGCAATAGATCTAACGTTGATACAACTTCATTGATTTAGTGATTTTTTAAATCATTGGGTTTCATTTCAGTGGAATTTCATGTTTTTATCACATTCCTTCTTCGTTTCTTTCTTGGTTCATCGGCTGATTTCAGAGCTCTGAAATATACATCAGTAAGATGGGTATTATTATCTGGAAAGCTTTGTATTTGACATGAGGGTTTTACCAACAAATCGTTAATGTGAAGTAGTTATAATGTTGTGGCCAGAAAGGAAACCTTGCGGGACACCAGTACTTACACAGATCTGTCTGAGAGAAGGCTAGATAACAAAGCACACTTTGGGGGGCAATCACAGGCGAGAAGGACACCAGTTCGATGACGGAAACCATACGGACGATAATTCACAATTCCCGAGTGCTTCAAATATTTCATGAGCTAGATGTTTGCATAAAAAATGGTAATAAATGGTAGTTAGGCCTTTTTACTTCAGCAACTTTCTATTTCGATTGAAAATAAGATGACTTCAGTCTGACATCGTTTGATAATTTTGATATGAGACGATATTGCGTGATATTAGTATTACATAAGTGATATACAATCATAAGAAGTTTCATTTCTCATTTTTCAATAGCGATCTAACAAGTACTACTTGGAAATGGCTACATATTATGCTTTGTGCTGCAGGAAGTTCGATTCAATAGTTTGTATGTTGTTTGGAAGCTTTTTTTTAATTGCCAGTATGAGAAAATATTTTGACACTTGGCTAACTAGGTGAGTTACCCTGAGATTATGTGATAAGGTATAGAATTAGATGGAATGGTTTAACTTATTTACTGCGTTCTTCTGACAACACCACCCCCAGCCTCCAAAACTGGGTATCTCTGATGACGCACATTTTTAAAGAACTCTTCGATGATGTATCTATCACATATTGGGAGTTGCCATTCCAACTTTTGAATTAGAAGTTGATGGACGGAAGGGTTGAGGGTATCGTCGTTCGCTCATATGTTGGTTTTCATTTTCCCAAACTTGTGTTGACATGTGTTTCTGGTATTTATTGATAATTTTTTCCAAGGTATTTCCACTGGCAAATTATGAGCATGATGATTTTAGGAATTATCTCACTGTAGTGTTGGATCTCCAAATGAGAAACAAGCTCTTTATCAACAAATAATATATAGTAAGCTGACATCAGGAATACGTGTTGGTAGCTAGCTTAGTCTGACGGTCATATTATAAAATACTCCAAACTTTTTATAAAGAGTGTCCAAGGAATCCCTCTTTTCCTCCTCGGAATGTGAAGGCGTGGTCAAAATATCACCAATACGTCATATTACTTTTTTCCTAAAGTCCTTCGTCACTAATTTACGGGCACTTGAAGTCACACAACAAAAAATGTTTTTCTTCGATAAACTTTCAAGTGATTATTGAATATCAACAAAATTTTGGTGATTGACTGACGTAACAAATGAATTCATTCGATGAGGTGTCATGCATGAGTCAGTTGTTTCACCACAAAGTCAGGAATGGATTGCCCTAAAGGCCCACACCTCAAAACTTTGAAATAACTGATATTTTCGAAGAAAACAATGTTTCCTGGACAATTTTCAGCCGATTTTTGATAAAAATGCAATATTACTCGACGTCATTCAATCTGGATGTATAATTGCATATCCAAAAGAGTCATCATTTGTTATGGTTACTTTTTTAGTCGCCTCCTACGACGGCATGAGTCACCATGAGTCTCGACTTAGATTGACCCCATTTTGTCCTCAATGAAATATAAATTGAGGGACTATAATTTATCTAAGAATAACTCTACATTCAACTATAATAACTAATGAGCACCGAATATTTTCAAGAATCTTTCAACATCTTTGAATACAGCTCGTCGAGTACTATATAACTTAAAATTTCCATTTTTCAAAATAAATCCATGCGGTCCAAAATAGCAGGGTGTTGCTGTGTCAAATCGCACACACTGTATGTACCAGAATTTCATCTCAGCTTCAACAAAATGTGCATAAATAATAATCACGATGTACTTATAAATAGTTTATAAACTCGATACCAGAGGGAGTAAGTACCCTTTATGTTGAATTCCCAATACTGTCAGAAGTCAGTTCGTATTCCTTCCATTCACTCTCGATATGGAATGCCATCTTTATTTGGCATAACAGCGCGAACTTTATACAAGCTATGTAAAGTTTAATGGAACTACTTTTTCAATGAGTAAACAAAAACGGCATTCCTGCCCATAAAAATCTCATGTATATTTCATCATAAGTCACAGCCTCATGAATATTTATCAGGCACGACTGGAACAAGATTTTTTTTAATCGTCATTTCAGATGGTCAAGGCGAACCAGCGATTAACATGACTAGATTACATATCATAAATTTAATATTATTGCGAGGCCATGAATATTTATACCGGTTCTCGTATTCGCTGCCATTATCCGCACTGAAACGAAAACAAACGCGGTGTTTTTATCTGTGTGTGTTTTTTCGGTGTTCATTTGGAGTTTTATGCAAATGTAAATATTTAGGTGACTGTTCATGTTTGTTTGCCAGATTCCTGGCTTTAATGTTTTCACGCAAATGAAATGATGATTTCCGGAACGTCCCAAACGTTTTAATGTTTCAAGGTTGTCCAAGGTTGGCACTTTCTTATGTCTGGAGATATGGCTCAGATTAAACAAATTTGTTTAATCTCAAGTCTTTAGCTCGGAAGTTGTCTCGTAGGGCAGATGTTTGTTTCAAAAAGTGTTATGTATGTAGTCGAACACGAGGTATCCAAAACAATGTTCAAACCTAGTCTACCTCGATTCAATCTATGCATATTTTTCTTTCTTGATTTTCTTCTCCTATATCCTTGATGACAACCAAGATTGCGTATAATTTTCATATCCTGTCTCTTTTCAGTCTGCAGATAGTTGTATGTCCCTCATTATCTTCATGATGCTCAATGGTATAGAAATTTCCATAGGTGTTATGTCTGTATTGGTACTAAAGCTATCTGAAATGACGAGAAGAACAAATATTAGTATTGGAAGATAGGGATAACAATTTTAAAACTATTATAGTTGTATATGGGCCTAATGAAGATGGCACTATAGGTAACGAAGATAGAGCCACAGAAGATGTTGAGGGAAAAATGATTATACTAGGAAATTTTAGTAGCAAAGTGGGAACAAAAGATGACATGTATAATAAATAATAGGAAAACTCGGAGGGAATGTAAGAAATAACGGAGAAAGAATGCTTGATTTTTGTGTGCTAAACAATGTAATTGTCAAATTTGTTGTTAAAACTGTTATGTCTGTCAACCGGCTGCACCCTTACGAGCAACCCTCAGAAGTCTTGTGCGAGCTAGGGAAGACGTAGCCCTTACCTTTTAACGTGATATGCCAAGCACGTTAGTTACTAATACATTTTTCAAATATATATGAAAAATCAAAAGCAGAAATGAAAAGTCGATAATAGTCAATGTATTAGTAGGAAAGAATAATAGTACCATGGCTTTTTCATTAATCTGCTCTTTCTTTTGTTCCAGACTTTCTCAGCACTAGTTTCGACCGTAGAAATGCCTTCTCATCTCCAGCCAGTAGAATTTTTGGAAGATAGTAACCTAATTTTCAAAGACTATAAACACCTGAAGCCTTACCAGGTAAGTCACAACATTGACTGTCTCGAATCATGATTATTTAACCATTGTCTATTTCGTTGTGAAGCTTTGGTATTCAGAACTAGCGTCATCAAAGGTTGGTTCACTTTCAGATGCGGATCGTGGCCATATCTTTGTGAAATAACTAGTTAGTACTCGTTACTAGCTAATTAACCAGCCATTTAACTAGTTATTGAAACAACTATTGATCAATATTTCCAACAATTACCTAGCCTCTCTCTGGGAAGATGTGGAGAGGAAGTAGGTCTAGTAGGATTTCCATAGCTGCTGACGGTGTGGTGCTGATGACACTAGTGATCGCCAGACAAGCCTATCTCTGTAAACTTGAGAACTTCACCTGGGTCGTTCACTAAGCAATGGCATCGTAAGTGATCATTGGTCTAACAACCATCCCATGTATCCAGTGGATTTGTTTGGGACTTGGGCTCCAAGATTTTTCACAAATCCTCCTATAAGTCCATAAGGACATTCTTGTCATTAAAAGAAAGTTAGGTCTTCCAGATTTATTTTCGTGGTGAAAGGTTTCATCATAGTTTTTCTGGGGTTGAGAGGAATCTATTCTCTCTGGCACCAACTGTGAACTTCGTCCAACGTTCTTCGGAGGATATTAGAGGCTACCCTTCTCGACGTGGTCCTTGCAAGAATGACAAGGTCGTCTGCATAAGGCTGAAGCTCCACCCCTCTCCTCTCGAGGATATTGAGCAAGTTGTCCATCAGGAGTGACCATGAAAGAGGGGAAAGTATACCTTGTGGGATTTCCCTGAACCTAATGAACTAATCTTGAAGAGTTGTAGTGGCAGTCCGGTTCATGAGATTTCTGGTAAATAGTATTATATTGTAATGTACTGGTAAGTCAGTGCTCAAGTATCATGAAACTCCTAAAGTTACTTCAAAGCGAACCTAGAGTCTACTCTAAATAAACCCACATTATCAAAACATTTTCCATAGTCATGTTGTTTTAGATAGATGAAATTAATTGATTATTCATTAGACACGATGAAAACCTCGTAGTTCTGAAATAATCAATGAGCCTCGTTAATACCGTATAATTCCACGTGCGATTCTGTGATATGAATATTGAACGGCTCAGTCCGAATTTAAATGAGAAGGCAGCCAGGAAAATGCATAATACGTTCGGAACTCGTACTCTTGAATGGAAAGTAAATGCCTTGATTTGCATTATAATGTAATTCCTAGTGTTTGTATGCCAAATTCTTGTATCGCTGGGAATTTACATTTATTCAATGAGGTCGGTATCGATGTGCTGCTTTTTTTTCTGTCAAAGTTAGTCTCTAAAAACGTTTGATGGATTCAAAGGTCTGAATGAGACATGTTGCTGTAACATTCAAATTATTCATTTGTACAGGGTGAACCAATAAAATCTTAACTTGGTAGTTTTGGGTGACAATATTTCATACAGTGTCATCGCTAAATTCCACATGTAAGAGATTGCTTAAATTATTCACTTCCGCAAATTCAGTATTTGAGAGGAGTTGGTGCTTTGAAAATAATGCAGAATTGCGTTGACGATTTTTTCCTATCGATCGTCTATACCTGCCGAACTCAACATTATTTAAAATTATAAATAGTTAGGTTGTATATCTAAATTTTGAAAATGTCAGATGATAAATTTGTTTATTTTTGTTTTCCGTCCACCTACTAGAATTTGAACGACTTCGATTTTTTTTTTCATTCTTCTAGCCTAGAATATATGTAGCCTGGACTGTTCTTGTGATCTGTTTCTTATCTTCCATCCACTCGTTCTTCTGGAACTCCCAGAAGCCGACCTTCTTCTTCTTGTATTCCTTCAGCTACGTTACTTCATCCTTTTCTTTCAAGGTTTACTGCATCCTGTCTTGTTTTTCTAGTTTTTTTGTCATACAGTTCATCCTCCTGTTTATGCGGAGTTCCCAGAGATCAGTCCTGTTCCTCTTGATTTTCTTCAACCTATTCGTTTTTCTGTTCCTGCAAAACTCGCTGCAACCGATCCTGCTTCCCTCATATCATTTCTTGACATATTTCATCTTTCTGTTCCCAAGATATTTTCCTCTATGTCTTTCTCCTCATCTCTTCCTCTTTTTGTTTATCTCTTGGTCCATTCTTTTTTTTTCAATGGTCGTGATTTATTTCTTCCTTACCTTTTCTCTTTATTTCCTTTTCATCGTCATTCTTTTCTTTTATCCATGTGGCTTCCAGCTTCTTCACAATATCATCAAAACTTCTGCAGTTATTCTCAGTTTCAGTCGGATGTAATTCTGTTTTCGCCACCGCTGCACTTGACTAAGCCGCTAATTTGGACAACTGCTACGAATCTACCTGGCTTCCATCACTGGAAACCGTGTTTATCAATTGATTACTGCTCGCGAAACCAATATTCAAAAATTGTTATATTGGACGGAAAGTTCCTGTTTCCAATCATCATAACCTCTGATGAACTGTCGCCAATTTCCTGGGGACTCCCTAAAAATTCTCTGCAAACAGCCTGTTGCCAATTATCACTGTCTCCGACCAAATTTATCGTAAATCTGCTTGGTCTACCTAAAAATTGTTTAGAAACAGCCTATAGCCAATTATCATTCCTTCCGACAAGAATTTTGTCAAATTTTCTTGAGTCCACCTGCAAATTCGTAAAAAAACAGCCAATTATTACTACCTCCGATCAAATTTATAGCAAATCTTGGCTTGACCTAAAAAGTCTCTGAAAACAACCGGTAGCCAATTATCACTACTTCCGACATAAATTGTGGCAAATTTCCTTGGTTGGGTCCTCCTGAAAGTTCTTTGAAACAATAGGAAATTTTCGCTACCTCCGACCAAAGTTGTCGCAAATCTTTTTGGCTGGTCCCTAAACATTCCCTGGAAACATCTTGTAGCCAATTATCACTACTTCCGACAAGAATTGTGGCTAATTTCCTTGGGTCCTCCTGAAAATTCGTTGAAACAGCCAATTATCACTGTCCCCGACCAAAGTTGTCGGAAATTTGACCCGATCTAAAATTTCTCTGGAGACAACCTGCAGCCAATTATCACTCCTTCCGATAAGTAATTTCCTTGGTCCACCTGAAAATTTGTTGAAATAACAGCCAATTATCACTACCTCCGACCAAAGTTATCACAAATTCGCTTTGCACTACCTAAAAATTCTATAGAAACAGCCTGTAGCCAATTATCACTACTTCTGATAACAATTGTGGCTAATTTCTTTGGGTCTACGTGAAATTTCGTTGAAACAATAGCCAATTATCACTACCTCCGACCAAAACTGTTGTAAATCTTCTTAGCTCCACCTAAAAGTTCTCTGGAAACAGCTCGTAGTCAATAATCACTACAAGTGAATTTGTCGAGCTGTGTGCACACTTCAATATACTTGAAGAAAGAAAATTTGTATTTCGTGCAAAATATTTTTATTTTAAAAATTATAGCAGAGCGCTTTCGACTGTCATCATCAATGCGTACCTGCAAGTATGTAATGATTGAAATTGAATTTGATAAAATGCTTTTTTTTATTTGAAAGTTATGAAAAGTGAGGTTACTTACTCGTCAGGTGTACAAGAAGCCATATAAAAACATCATGTCCATGGACCAAATTAAAATGTTACAACATATTTAAAATTGAACAATTTTCATCCTGTTCAAGGATTCATAAGATAAAGATATGGGATACTACATCATATCTGTCTGAATGTTGAAGTGGAAGTGGAAATGAAATTTAAATTGACAAAGTGTGCCAATGACACTATTGACAAGTGACAGTGACCACTGACATATGTGACATAGAGTCGCAGAACACAAATAGAGAATGAACTAATCTAGACATGAGTTCAAAAAGGAACGTAGATCTGAAAGGGATCAGTCTAATGGGAACCTTTCGTTTTCCAGAAATACACTAGAGAAAACTCTATAAAGATTTGCTGTGTGTTCTCTACCTTCTGAGCTACCAGAATTGAGCTCAAGGTCATGGGAGAAGTTACGAAGAGGCAATTTGGGTGACTCGAAGAGGAGAGCACCTAGTAGAAAGGAATAAATTATCAAATTTAGTAATGAGTGAGAAATAATCAGAAAGAAAGTAGGGAAGGGGATTCTCTATGGCTCTGTCCATCCTCAACCAAGTATTGCTGAGACACCGAGAAGAAGTCTAATGAGAACTTCACTCAATATACCTGCATAGTGGGAAGACAAACTGACCCAAGTTAAGTTAATTTGCTCCAATGTTTGAGCACCCAGAATTGGGCTTAGGGACATGTGAAAAGTCTAATGAGAACTATCTTAGTCCAAGAATAGGCAATTTGGGTAGCACAAACGTGAAGAAATGAAGAAACCTTCAAGCAGTTGATCAATATAAGGCCTCTATGCAGTTCTATCCAACTCCAACAAGGAAAGCTAAGGGAATGAGAAAAAGTCTAATCATTATACCCGCTGATCAAAGTTAGATGTTGTACAAAACTACATAGTTACCAATAAAAAACCAAAAGGTGAAAATTAACTTCGTGTTCTCAGAATTGAAAAGGCCGGAGAGAATGGATAAACTGCTAAATGGGTTCAAGTAATATCTTCTTACTTTAGCATGACCTTTGAATGGAAATGTGCTCCAAAATCTCCAGATGTCCGAGATTGCATGGATTCGACCAAATCTTGGAAGTTCCATCCTGTACAAGAACCTTGATTGCCGCTGTTCTGCATAGAATGCCGGAGTATCACGCTCAGGGAATGTATTAATCACGGTAACGACCATTTTAATGCGATTCCTGGACGGTGAGTATACTCGTGTAAATCAAGTGAGGCAGCAATAACGGCCACCCTCTACCGCCCCATCGGCGGTAACGACTGGAACGACGTTATTGCACATCGAGATGATTTCATTGCACAGATAAAAGCTCAACGTTTGTGGTGGCTCTGAGTTTAGTGGATGCGTTGGTGTATAGATATTCGTTGTTTCTGCAATTGCGTTGACTAATAATAATGAAATAATAAAAATGTATTACCAGAAACAATTAGTACAATATATGAATAAATATTCGGGATATGCATAAAAGTATATGCACAATATACACGAAAAAATACAAGATATAGAATATACATGAAGATATATACATTTATCCGGGAAAATAAAATCCTTAAAAAAGAGATGGTTTACGGTATACAACGGTTGAACCTTGTGAGGTCTATTACATGGAAACAATGACTTAAATTTAATGAAGAACTTGTCCCTGAGTATACCTCCATCAATCTTTTTTTTGGATGGTTTTCAGGTATATCAAAGAGAGTTATAATTGAAGTTATGAATGAATAATAAGGACGAAAGTTTCAATACACATCAATAGTTACTAAATAATACGCCGAGCACAGTACTTTTTATTAACTTCGCTATAAAAATTACAACTACTATAGACCGGGAGATGGTAACAAAAAATATTAGGTCATTTGTACCAGTATGGTACGATTTGTTCCACAAAAATGCTTATATTTTTCGATAGTCGATAAAAAGGAGTAGGCGGTAGCGTAATGCCATACTTCTCCGGTGTGACTACAGCCCGTCATACCGACACAAATACATTAATTTAAGAAAAACAATTCAACCATTTGTACCAGGCTAATTTTTCGACGTTTCCCAATGGTCGCCATACCACCGCCAGGGAGTAAATTATTATTTTTTTGCTAAACGATTTGTACCAGTATTGCATTTTTCCTTATTTATTCGACACGTTTCGAAAATACGACTGTAAAATACGTAAAATCATTTTTTACATGGAATCATTGTATTCTGTTCGTTTGGATGTAATCCTACCTAGAGAAAATTATTCCAGATTGTAAGTAACCATGAGACGGACGAATGTCGGACTTAAGCAAAGGTGTTGAAAAAAAAATTAAATTTTGACGATTTGTACCAGTATGGCATTTGGATCTTTGGAAATTATATGATACAATGTGATCATTATTATATTTTCCATACTTCTAGTAGAGGAAAAAAGTGGCGCCATACTGGGTACAAATCGTTCGAATTACAAATGAAATCTTAGAATATTGAAAAAATATTGTACATATTCCCCACCTTCCACAGGTATGGCATGATCAGACTTTTTTTTATGATCATACAGAGAACTGTTAAAAAAGTTTTAGGCTGGTACGGCGGTCATTGGGAACCGTTGGGAACAAATGGCAAGGTGATTTCCGTGAATGGCTACTCGACGATGATTAGCTGCGCAAAAATTAGCCTGCTACAAATGGTTGAATTGTTGTTTTTTATGTATTCGTGTCGGTATGGCGAGCTGTAAGTCACACCGGAGACTTCTTTTTTTATCGACTATCGGAAAATACAATTGTGGAACAAATCGTTCGACACTCGTTATGTATCCGACAAGTTTCATTAACGCCCATGCGATTGGGCCGTCGATACCAGCGCTATGACCATCATTTTCTTTTTTGTCATTCCGTAATTAGACCCCTGAAGAACCGCCATACTGGTACAAATGACCTCATATTTTTTGTCACCATCTCCCGTTCTACTACACAAAAATACTTAGATCTCTTCAAACTGCCAAACTGATATCAGCTAGCTAAATCTTTCTAAAACTTCTTCAAAACTTTTTCACCGAGTGAAATGTATCGCCTTTTATACTCAATTCGCCCAAAGTCTTCTTCCGTTCTCCAGATTGATCAGTACATGAAAACAATTCCAATAATCAGGAAATGTTTACTGCGATCGGCACCGGTTTATTTGTCAGGCAAATGAGTATGTTTTATGGTCGACATTCGACAGCGGCATAGCTAGGGGATTTTTTCAATCTCGTAACTATAGGTTGAATATTTAAAAACATGAAACAGCTCTAGTTGAACAGTAAAAACGAAATCAGAATCGTGTTCAGTTAAAAACATAAAATTCTCGTAAAATTACATTTCATATAGCACATAATGATAATAGTAAAAGAGTGGGTACAGTAGATGACATTCGGAAAGGTTTCATCGATATGAAGTGAAATTAAAAAGATAACGAGTATACAGGATCAGCATTTGATAAAGCTGTGAATTATTGTTTCATCGGTAGGTATTCAGGATCCAAATATTCTATCATTCTATCGGTAATGATTTCGAGGTAATTCTCTGAAGTTCTTCAGGCATTAAACGCATTAAGCAGGGAACAAGGTAGGTGAAAGATCTCTGGCCAATTGACTCATTTGCATTGGGCATGAACACAATGATTCTTTTGGTGTGTCTGTTGTTGAAGTCTTTTTACAGAACAGTTGTCTCATGTCAAGTAGTCTAATGGTTTTAGATGGCAACTTAAAATGCCCAATAATGCCATACTGAATAATGGATTCTACTAAAGCATGGAACAGGATTCCGAGATTTCATGAACCGTCAGAATCTGTATATCAGTCCACGAGTTTTCTTGACTACATTAGCAATGTGGCAATGTAGCAATCCACACTAGTCAACGTGAGAATATCGTAATGGAGTAAATTACTTTCGTATGACGGTAAAAGGAAGAACTGTAGTTTTCTCTTCGTCTAGTGTTAGATCATCACAGCTGAACTATTTGAATATATTTTTTATGTCGTTTCCAGCTGTTGTATTTGCTATGAGTCCCCAGTATAGGTTAACGCAGTATCGTCAGCGAACAAAATTATGTCAAAATTTTCTTCAATCGGTATTTCGTTTATGTAAATTATGAGCAGAACTGGGTCTGGCACAGTCCCTTGAGGGTCGCCATATGTTTTGTCTGTCCATTTCATTGCTCATATTATTTCCTATTTGAACACTTTGTTTGTGGTTGATTAAGAATGGTATCAGTTAATTATGAGTAGTCCCAGGGAACCCCAGAAGTTCCAAACTTGTGAAGCATGGTGTTCCTCAAGGATCAGTCTTGGGGCCTCTCTTGTTTATTATTTATGTAAATGATATTGGTCGTTTTATGAACCCACATAAATCTGTTTTGTTTGCTGACGATACTACTTTTATTTATTCCGACAAGAACTTATCAGAACTTGAGAGAATAACTGAAGAGGTAAATAGTAAGGCAGAAACATGGTTTTCTGCAAACAGACTGAAACTGAATTCTGACAAAATTCAAGAACTAAAATTTTCAACAGGCATTGCTATGTTGGACGTGGATAGTGTAAAATTACTTGGAGTCATTGTGGATAGCAGTCTCTCTTGGAATAATCACGTCGAACAATTGAGCAGTAGGTTATGTAGTCCACTTTTCCTTTTACGTCAACTGAAGAATATCACCAGCTGGGATACACTCAAAACTACATATTTCTCCCTTTTCCACTCTCACATCAGTTATGGTATAATTCTATGGGGAAACTCAAGTGGCGCTATAAAAATTTTTAAACTTCAGAAAAGAGCAATCAGAATCATCACAAATTCAGGCTATAGAGATCATTGCCAACCACTTTTCCTAAAATTTCATATAATGCCTCTACCGACCCTATATATTTATAGTGTCCTGGTAGAAATTCATAAGAACGCAAATATACTAATTAAGCAATGTGACGTTCATGATCATAATACCAGATCCGCAAAGAATATTCGTACAAATCGCTATCGGCTTAGTAAATCTCAAAGAAATACTTTAGACTTCAACCTTTACAATCATTTACCAGAGGATTATAAATGTCTCTCTATGCATCGTTTCAAAAATTCCCTGAAGAGTTACCTTTTGAAATATTGCTTCTACTCTGTCAATGAATACGTTAATCATTTTCAAAATCGGTAGTTGTGAACATACTCACCATAATTCTTTCAAAGTGTTAATCAGTAAGATTATATAAATTGTGTTGAAAATATTGTAATTGTAATCTGACCTTATTTTAATTGATTGGTATCTGATACCTATTTATGTGTTTTTTTTCTAATATGTATTTTTGACGTGCTTCAAACATTTCGAAAATGAAACTTAGTAAAGTAAATACTTTACTGTATTTTATTCGACAACAATTCATGTTCTTGTTTTAGATTGTGAAAATTTGTGTGTATCTGTTTGTGATATCTTAGATGTATATTTTAACGAATTTTAATTAACATTTTGTACATGATTGACTTGCCAAAAACATATTTGTAACTTGGTCAAATAAATTCTATTCTATTCTATTCTATTCTATTCTATCCTAAACATTCTAGTTTTTTCAACAGCAGGTCACAAACAGTAATTAATATTTATATTATGAATTTTTCTTCTCTTTCCTTGTCTTTTAAGAAGTTAGATAATACAATCCGTCCATCACAAATCAATCTGTTATAAGATCCATAATGCCAAAACCTCGTAACTATGCCAAACTTATTCTATCAATCTCGTTAATGGTTAATTCAGGCCGAGCTAAAGTCGATAGATTTGTTGTGCGGAACCCACGCTACGCTATGCCGTTCGTTGATATCAGAGCAGGCCGCGTTGGGGAAGATTACACATACCGGCTAACCCTGAACGAGGAACGTTAATGGCATATGCATAATGCCCTGATTGATGATCAATCTGGTCTTGCTTGTCTCGACGCCCACCTTGTTTGTGTTGACTGCGATAATAACGCGATATGGGTCCGTGTGTCAGCATACAGGATGGACATATTTGAGGTCCT
This sequence comes from Chrysolina americana, assembly GCA_958502065.1. Taxonomy (NCBI): domain Eukaryota; kingdom Metazoa; phylum Arthropoda; class Insecta; order Coleoptera; family Chrysomelidae; genus Chrysolina; species Chrysolina americana. Next base: position 80,697,075 of record OY293414.1, read on the forward strand.
GGCCTAAAGATTGGATGACTTTTTTTATATCGAAACTGGTACTATAAATAATATTCAAATTCACCGACCTATAACCCTGTTGTCCAATTGTGTGAAGGCATTCGAGATGTGCTTGTACATCTCTAATAACTGCACTAACATAGGAACTGAAATGGCAAAAAACCTTTAAAAAAATTGAAAATCTACCTCAAAGACACCTCGCAGCAAGATCCAATGTTTCTGAAACGAGTAACCCAAAATGAACTGATAGAAATCATATCCAAGCTGAAGAAAACTAGCTGTTCACCTGGTCCCGATGGCATTCCATCGAATCTTATTGAGAATATATTCACTCATTCATTATTTCTCCATTATCTCACATCATAGATATGATCTTTAAGAAGGGTAAACTACCGAGTCAATCATCACCCCAATGTATAAAACAGGTAAGCGTGATGGCATTGGGAATTATAGACCAATATCAGTCATAAATAATTTTGTCATAGTTTTTGAACAATCCTAAGTAGGCTTAAAAATTACCTTAACGTTAAAAAGATAATGACAGACAGAGAATTTGGGTTCAATAATTCCAACACTGAAAAGGCCTGAAAAGGACATTGTTAAAAAAACTGTTGGAGCTTTGGATAAATCAGAAAAATGTTTAGCTGTATTTCTACATCTGGCGAAGGCATTCGACACTGTAGAACACGGCATGCTATTAAAAAAAACTACCGAGATATTGTATACGTGGCCCAACATTAACTATTCTGAAAGACAATCTATCACATAGGTCACAGAAAGTCAGAGTTGATAATATCCTGAGTGAAGCAATGTATGTTGAAACAGGAGTACCGCAGGGCACAGTGTTGCGACCCATTTTACCCCAACCTTTTGAGTTTTATCAACAAAATAACTAAATTTATTACATTCACATTCATGACAAAGAGTGTGTCAACACAACAAACTCCAATTGTGCTATGACAGAAAGAACAAAATGATTAAATGTCTAGGAGTTATTCTGGATCGGAATATGAGATTGAATGACCATATAGATTATGTGGTAAAACGGCTTAGACATTCGATCAAAAAATTCTACGAATTGAGAAGTATCCTTCAATACAAAAACTTGATCTCCATATATACTATTCTCTTGCAGAATTTGTGATGAGATATTGTATTGCAGCTTGCAGATGGCCTTTTCAACAATTCATTAAATCTCCTTCAAACGACCCAGAACTTGCCCAATTCATGAACTAACATCCTTCTCAAATCTCCTGCCGTAGCAATGAGCAAACTATACAATCAATTCTGTATATGAAGAAGAATAATAATTATCATTGTTCTAGTTATTATATTCATATAAGTGGCGAAGGAGCCAATGCTCGAGACTAAGCTGAAAACACAATGGAAGTATGTTTTAGATTTCCTTTTAGCATGAAACTGGTACTGCTTGCCATTATTATTCAGATCACGACCCACAAAAAATCTTGATGGTGAAATTAAAGCCTTATTTTTCAATTCTGTTTTGCGTTCTGTTTTATTCCTAAAATTGTTATCCCAAATAGTTACCTAAACCTGCCATTGTGTCTACGGCTGTTGCAATTATAATAATGATAATAATAATACTGCCTCATGAACACTCGTAGAGTGTACCCAAAGGCATAGCCTGTGCGGGTAGAGGTCGGCTATGATTATTATTTGCCGTGGCGCTCCGGGGCGACTTACCTACTGATGTTTTCGGTGGTGTATTCACTTTTCAGCTGTAGGAAAACCCGGAAAACCTACAGCACCACGCGGTTGGTCGGTGCGCACTTCGAGCTAGCACCAGACGTCGGGATTGGCATCTAGGCAACTCACATCACACTTGATTCACAACAAGGCATGTGGCTACCTAAAAAGACCCGTGTACTTGAGAAAAAAGATTCCGTACCCGAGCCTCGAACGTCTGCCTGATGCGAGTTAGAAGTTCTACTGCTAGAAATAAATAAATAAATAAATAAAAATATATTTTCTATTGGCGTTTCTACGTGTCTCGGTTCTTATAGAACCGGTTCCTCCCATCTTTCTTTGAAGATGTCCAGCGCTTGATAAATGAGCCCACCATGTTTGCGGGGCTCATTATCAAAAATTCTAAGTCTGGTGAGATCTCTAGTTAGAGAACTTTTGGGGAGGTAGAACTTGTAAAACTTGTATGACAAGTTCTTTACGTGTGTCGCGATCGAGTCGACGCCCGCAAGGGCACGCAGCGCATCCAATCGGATGTATCGATCACTATTTGTGATGATACGGAGCACTTTGTTCTGCATCCTGTCCAACCTCATGAAAGGAGTTTTGGGCAGGCTGTAGAACGCTGGGCAAGCGTACAACATCGCTGGCCGGATCATCTGTTTATAGATTGCCATTTTTGATTCTAACTTCATCCTTGAGCCTCTGGCTATCAGAGGGTACACGCGTTTTACCGCCGCTGCGGCCCTCTGGATAGCCAGGTTCAGGTGTTTGTGCCATGTTGTGCGCTTGTCCAACTGCACTCCCAGGTATCTCACATTGGTTTTTACCTCCACAGCTTTGCCATTGATCTAACAGAAAACAGCTGCCACTGGGTAATTATTGAAAAATATAATAACGCTCAATATACAGTGCGGCTTTTGATAGTTCCCCCATATTAACTTTTGAACGGTTTGACGTACAAACATAAAAAAAACGTTTGGAGGGATTAACCGATACTACTTTCAAATAAAACACATTGTGACTGCTCGATAGATGGCGCGGGGGACAATTCAACAAAAATTTTTTAAATGGCATGCGGGGTCATGTGTCACATCGTTGAAAAGTTAATTTAATTCTCTTTCAAACCATTAAATTTTTTTAGAATTTAGTTTTCACGTTTTTTCACAATAAGTATGCATTTGAATTTGAAATGTCAGAATAAGTGCGGATCTGGCAGGTCTGAATCCCTTTTCTTACCTGACCACGATAACTTTTGAAGGGTTTGATGTGAAATAACGGGACAGAAATTTTTTTGAGAGAATCGAAATTCTTAAAATTTTTAGATTGTTGAAGAGAGAATTGACTTATCTTTTCAACGATAGGACACATGACCCCTCTTGCCGTTTAAAATTTTTTAGTTGATGTGCCCCCCGCGCCATCTATCGAGCAATCACAATGTGTTTTATTTTAAAAAGTAGTATCGGTGAAACCCTCCATACGGTTTTTTTTTTCATGTTTCTACGTCAAACCCTTCAAAAGTTAACAAGGGAGGGGCTATTAAAAGCCGCACTGTATTTGAAACACTTCTTTGAAATCAATTGGTGACTTCATACTGAAGATGTTTTATCCTAGAGTTAAGTATATTTTTCTCCCTAGTTGAACCAATAGCTATTGTGCAGCTTTTAACGAGCTAGAGTTTTTTTTTCCATTAAGTATTTAGATTTGCACAGCGAGGCGACATCTGTACGTACGTATATGTAAATGTGCAATGTAATATGTCGCTTGTTTTTCAAATGTCCACCCTGTTTCTGCGTGTAACGACATATATCGCAATTAATAATGGTACGTTGGGTCGCACAACGTGTAGGCTTACCTCGCCCATGGTTGCATGTTGGATTTTTGTAACATTCTTGTTCGTAACCGTGTGATTTCTCACGCTGCGATGAAAAGTTTTGAAATTTCATTGAAATTCTTCAGTCAGAGTATGTTCGCGTCTCTTGACTTTTTCAGGATGCGAACACAGAAACCAGGACCGTTCCTGGGTCATTTGTCGCTCTTGTAGGAAAATTGACCTACGAACGAAATTTCAATACAAATTATGTTTGATATTTCGTGGTAACATTTCTAATCATGAAATGTCTATTTTTATTTGTTTATTATTTTGTGAAAGTATTTTGTCACTATCATAAGCTATAATTATTAGTAATTTTTTATTTTTGTATCGACTTGAAAGGATCTTCTAGAGTTGAGAGAAGTGAGTTCTCTCCCTAAACTCCTTTTTCGTAATTTTTCCATAAATTTTCATAAGATTCAACCTTTTTATATGTACACAATGTGCATATGCAATTTCAGGTGTTGCACAGGGTGTAGGTACTAATTACATCATTCTGAATCGATTGGCGTTCTCAGAATTACCCTATGTTCATCCTTTCTCGAGTTGAAAAGGTCTTCTGCCAGTCAGGTATAGGACAGTAAGGAATCAGTCGGATAACACCACGTGACAGGACCGGCTCCAGGATTATTACAATAATAATAGTGCCAAAACGAAGCCAAAAGTAAGCATCTATTAAAATAATATCAAATTACGAGTAAAGAATAAAATGAATAACGATTTTTATTTTGCAACAACTATTGGCGACTTGAACTTTTTGTGGTGGCAGACCCCTTATGCTCCATCCGAGTTTATTCCTTACTTGCAATGACACTGTAGATATTTTTTTGGAGCGTTACCAGGAAGAGTATAAAGCACCTGTTGAGTCCGTGTTATGAACCCACTTGACATTCAAGCGACCCGCATTGCTAGTGTGTATGCAGATGAAGAGTATACATAACCAGCCTACTCTCTTGTTCTTTCTCATCCGATTCACACATTAATATACGGTCATAAAAATAATTCTATACGAGACAAACTAGTCTTATCATATGGCATACAAGGTATACAAGGCATACAAGCGTCTGTCCAAGAACATGATCGCTGAAATCAGTGGTGTCTCTAGTTCCTACATTTGTTTTTCACCGACAGCTATGTCCGTTATATCAAGTATCTATTTAATTTTCATATGAACAGAAAGTATAGGCACCGTAGATAAGTAAACAGAAGTAGATAAGTTCACTCGCCGCCATATTTGTGTCGACGTCCCCACCTCGAATTTTGCGTTTGGCTGACCTATTCTGTGCTATCGCGCAACCTAAATGCCTATTGCTACGTTATAAATTGTGGAAGGTCTATAGAAGTGAAAAAAAATTGGATTGATCAAAGTGAATTGGTCGAATAATGGTTGTGTTGAATTCATTTGAAATAACTCTTTTAGGTAATTTTTTTATATATCTGTCTATTATACCCCTGTGTATTCAAATGCTTGTGACTTATTCAATATTAACACCTTCATTTGCATTTTCTATTATCACTACCCTTGTTTCAGTTCTTTTTAATTTCATGCAGTTCTATTCCAGGGCTGAATTCCACGCGTCGAGATTCTTCTGCATAGTTAATCTTTTTAATTTTCTGCTGTTGCTTACAATAGGTTTTGGTTTCTAACGATGATTCATTTTTTAAAAATATTGGAAGCTGTACTGGATCACTTTCTTCTCATTGTTTGTCTAAGCCTCATCCCCTCTTCGGTTGACCCTACTTCAGGGTTGCCAGTGAGTCACTATTGTCACTATTGGTCACTATTTTAAAATCGTGTCACTTTTCTCACTATTTTCTTAATTTGTTCACTATTGTCACTATTTCAAAGCTTAGAATTGGTTAGAATAAGGTACTCGTTAGAATACCTTGCATCATTAAAAATCTAAAACCAAGAGCACTTGCAATTACCAATCCAGAATACCACCAAAAAATTTAGAAATGATAAAAAATACCTTGTACAAAATAATTACCAAACATCATTAGTCAAAAATAATACTAAGCGAAAAACAAAACACTGATAAAACGAGTAGAACAACAAAATCGACATATAACAAAATACCATATGTAAAAAATCTTTCAGAAAGACTTGCAGCGGTTATTAAAGATGAACATTCAAAAATAGCGTTTGAAAATAATACACCATTGGAAGACATTTCTCTTCACACCAAAAAACAAAAACATCAAATATGGTTAACCAAATTAAGTGTGAGAATTGCCCTCAGGGCTATATAGGACATACTAAATGTTACCTGTAACACATCACAAAAAAAGATCACAGTTTTAACTTTATGACACCCATCGTTTTTGATAAGCAACCCTTTTTATCTAAAAAAAAAACATTCGTACTTGGCTCTCAGTATTCGTGTATGTGTTGATGTTTTAATTGTTCAAATAATCTTGAAATGTCCGTTTTTGAAATTATTTCAAGCATTTTAAGTAGAGGAAAACAAAATTTTCGTCAGTCCTCCCGAATATCCAAACTTTTATTCTCGTCGAATTTTAGTACATCGTGGCAAGTAAAACAAATTTTCAAAAAAAAATCCGTTGTTACAGAACCCTGATGATCATTTAAATATAGTTCGAAACGTTGGCCCAAAAAGTTTTTCTTTCCAAAGATTAACTTTGAATGATAGAGGTAGAAGTTTCAGTGAGTTTTTAAGTACAATTTTCAAAGTACAGATTACTTCAATTAAGTACTTTAATCTTGATAAATATTCTTATCCTTTTTTTGTGGTATTTGTCTTGGCCTTCATTTACTTCTCATATCCTAAAAATTTCTCATTAAAATACTGCAAATGAGCTCTGGAATGATGAAGGAAAATATGACCAGCTTTCATAGAAGTTCCTCAATTGGTTGCGAAAATGTCACTATTTAGACAAAAAAGCCAATAAGTAGTCACTATTTCTGTGAAAATTAAGTCACTATTCTACTATTTTTCTACCTATGAAGCGCTGGCAACCCTGCCCTACTTGTCAATTTATTCTATCATTCGTATTCGTTTTTTGTCCACTCCTGTTTGCGCTATTCTAAAATTTATCTCGTAGGATTATATAAAACCTATTTTATACAGATGAAAAAGTTATTTGTAACAAGTTACCTATTTATTGGCTCAGTGAATTCGCGACACTCCTTTTTCTACGTGGTAACAATAGACAACACCAGTTCAAATCCTAGACCAGTATGTCATCAGAAATAAACAGACACAACCCACTTCAAAAATGTATAACGTGTTAATTTTTTCGTTAACAATATCATCCACTACTTAGTCTTTCATTGTTTACCTCAAAAAACATTATTGTGAACTTGGCCTTTTTCATTCAGATACAATAAATCACAAGCAATCCATATGCTTGTGTTGTGGCATTACCTGTTCTCAGCGTGGTCTTGGCTAATTATTGCATAATTACAGTACAAGATGATTGCAGATGACAGTGTGAAGGATACAAATTACTTGTTACTCCACCAGGCTTATCCACGTTTTTTTATGCCACATTGTTGTCTCACTTGTGTAAAGTGCGAACCTTCCCGAAATATTTATACGGGTCAAATGTTAAATCATTGACATAAATTAAAAAAAGAATGGGTCCTAGAACAGATCCTTGAGGAACTCCACAACTAACGTTCAGCAGAACTGAACACGTAACGGTTTGAGCAATCTCACTTCGTCCTGATAAATAGGACTAAATAGACGGAAGTAACATTCCTCTGAAACCATAGTACTGAGGCTTTTGCAGCAGTATCCCGTGATCATCGCAGTCAAAGGCTTTGGACAAATTGCAAAATATGGTAACAGCCACCTCTCTTATTGATTTCAGTTACATACAGTTAACTGTATATAACAGTCTGAAGATGGCATCAGTATTACTCTTGTTACTTTGAAATCAGAAGTGAGCGTTACTAATAATTTTATATTTAGAATGTTGTTACTCTTTCTTTATTCTATCTGTAATAACGTTAAATTCTGTAAAGAATGTTGTTAGCCTTATTTTGGTACTCAGTTCAATAATCTTAGTGAAACTATTTATGACAGAAATTCGTTGGTAATAATTATGATGATAATGACATGAATAATCATTATTAACGTCATTATGTTCAGCTGATTTATCGATTGGGGTTACAAGGGATTCCTTCCACTGTTTCGGTATTTTACCACTTTTGATATCATGGGCTAAATTTGCAACGAGTATAATAATGTAAATGCACTAAACTAATTTTGCTAATTTATTTAAAACACTACCTCAACAATTATTCAGCTAAAACATAGACTTCACTAACTATTTCAATTCATTCCTACTCTGGCTCTCTATCTGCGGACTTTCGAACTGTATTTGTAACTCTCTGTGACTGACTCTGACTGCCCTCCGTCGCCGAGCGACGTATATACCCGCAAGCAGATTCCATTTACAATTCTCGATCAATCGGGACTACACGTCGACTTCTTAGATGTCTCTCGAAACTTCGATTGCGTTCCTCAGCAAGTTCGCGTTTCTTCTAGGCGTGATTCATGTGTTTGTGGGCGGAGGAATGTTTACTTGGGGTGCATGATTAATTAGATGATCAGGGCCGGTCTCGAAGCTGGACTTGAAATCGTTACAATAACTTAGCTTTTTGTAAACGGTTGAAGAACAATTGATGCAGGAACAGATGGGTCATGAAGAAAATTCACTGGGAATTAAAAATTTCCTACGTGTGTTTGGCAGGTTCCTAGGCCAAAAACAAAAGATTGAAAAGACTGATTTTCCGCGGTGATCTTGATGAAACTATCAAAATTGTAACGATCGGTAACATTTCGAAACATCGTGAAAAGCGAGTTTCAATATTTTTTGCATTGAATTCCCTGTTATGATTATTTCATCCGTACGCCCATGACTAGTGCAAAAACTGGTTGGTATGGTGGCCGGCATGCAGTTTAAATGGGCGGACTTCGTCAGGAATCAGGAGACGAGCTGCGTGTCTATCGTGTCTGCTATTACGATTTTTTTTTCATTGTTAATTTGGCTGAGTCATCTCTTAATCTTGTTCCTTATGTGCCTGCCAGACGGCTTTCGTTGGCTAACTACAGGGTGTCAATAACTGTAGGTGATTATATGTCTCGATTCATTAGTCGTCCAGTATTTTATGATTTTTTGAATGCCACGGTCCGTAAAACATGTGGTTTGAATACGAATAGGATACAGGGGACGCAGACGTTGAAATATGGTGAATTTTATGGGGCTCAAAAAAGATCAATCCTTTCGGTTGGATACAGAATAATGGGACTACTGTTAACCTACCACTTCAATGTCAGAAATTTGTATACATAAAAATACAGAAATAGGTACCGGGTGACCAGCACGAGGTGAGGTATGCCCGCAATTTTTCCATGGTTTCAAAAATACATGTTTCGAATTTGGTATGTCGCTATAGTACGGCTATTTCCTATTTTGACGCTACATCTGATAATTTACCACTTTCGGTTTCACCTTGAGTGACCTCAACTTTTCTTTATGACACTCTGTATATTTCTAATGATCATCCGAAAGCGCTTCAAAATTCTGATTTTTTTTTTTTCTAAAATTGAAAATTTATAAATCACGGAGATACAGTTGATTGTTCAATCGAACAAGGTTGGTCATTAAAATTAATGTTGAATATTCACAACTGACAAACTGCGTCTGCAGTTACTAGAGGAAGCGTCAAGGGAAATTCCATTTAAAAATTGGGATCCTCATGAAATTGCGCTTCCCGTAGTTTTCAACAATTATTGAAAATGTTCTCAAAACAGACAGCTACCCTTGAAGAAAATATCCATCATTGTTGAATCAACAACACTCTCTTTTCACTTCGTCATGTTGAAAAATGATGAATTTTCAGATTACTGACATGAAAAGTTTTGGAGAATTTCGAAAGGAACAATATAATCATGTTGAAATAAGCAACATTAGTAGTCATTCAATAGGCATTACTTAAGGTGTCCCTCAATGATCAATATTGGGCCCTCTTTTATTTATCGTATTTGCCAATGATCTCATATCATGTTTTAATGGACACAATCGAATTACTGCAATTGTAAAAATACGCCGAAACGAGTTGATCTTAACAATTTTTTTTTGAATTCACGACATGTTTCGCCAACACAATAGCATTTTCAAGTGAATTACTGCAACCTGTTATGCAGATGACACAAACATTGGCTGAGAATACGTGTGCTAAAAATCATCTTTCAATTAACAAGGCTAAGACTAACGCCCTGATGTCTGATTCGTGAATACCAATGACACAGTCTCAACATCTGAAACCATCAAAACTTTCTTGGAATTCGCATATTGATATTCTCTGCAGCAAACTCACGAAAGGATGTTAGGCAATACAATGTATGTCGAGTTATTGTAACGAAAATATCCTCTTGCCTTATTTATACTTCGCTCACTTCCATTCTCACATAACATACGGAATTTTGAAATGAGGATCAAATACATATTACAAATGAAGATACCAACTTGGAGTAAGGTAAGCTCGGGTAAGTGTGAATTTGGGGCAAGTGTGAGTTTGCTCGCTATCTTCGCTAAACCGGGCGACAGCCCAATGCCATCTATTGACGAAAAGCCTACACTCATAATGAATCCATAACCATCATATAAAATACCAAAGAGATCTTGTGAAATCCAAATATTTTCCCCAATTTTCTAACCTACAATTCATCAACCCGAACGAGTATAACGAGTTTATTTCAAGCTTTGGGTGTATTGTTAAAATCTAAGGTAAGAATCCATTTTATACACTTTTCTTCTACCTAAACAATGAATCTGACTATAGATTGTCTATAGATTGTCGTTTTTTTTACATTTTTCCATTGCATGTCACACTTACCCCGAAATTAAATTTTATTGGGGATAGTGTGACCTATCTGTCGGGGTAAGTGGGAACCTGGTTCATTTGGCCGATCTAATCAGTAATATTTTTTCAGCTATAGTACGAAATTATATACGGAAATCTCAGAGAGCCAAACAATATACCTGGCCAGATGTGGAAGACATTGATACACTTTCTGAGGATGAAATAACAACTGTGCTTCGATCACCACTCGTCAGAAGATGGGGATCAATGAAATTCTCATTCGATTTCTACCTGTAAATTTATCTTTTCAACAAATGTTCACTTTCACGATTATTTTTTGTTTTTTTCCAATGGGTCATATCAAATTCAATATTAAAAAGTTCCTAACTATGTTTTGAATAAAGATATCTCGAATCAAATAAATTGTGGTGAAAGTTCCTTTACTGTTCACTGATACCTGCCCCAGAGAGATTTACGTGCATTACGTGCCAAACTTAAATATCTTTAAGTTTGGCCAGAATCACACTTGCCCCAAATTTCCGGGGAAGTGTGACCTATGGAGATGTATATCTGAATATATAAATAAAATTCATAGAATACGTTTTTCAACAGTTTTCTGTGGCGTATTACAAAAACTGACCTTCGAAGTAAATACCTACAAAATTTCAATGTTATATTAGTTCAGGTTTATCAGAAGGACTAAATTCAATGCGAACTAATGAAAATCACGGTCACACTTACCCGAGCTTACCTTATTCATATTAATTTATTGATTTATAACTCCTTGTATTCATATATGTCAAGTTGATGTTAATTTTGTATTGTCAGTCACTGCATAGCTACAATCTTTATTCGATATTTTAGTTGAATCCACTGCAATTCAAGAGTAAATCGGTGTAGGGGATATTTTTATTAAAAGATATACCATCAGAAGAATTTTTAAATTAAGTAGGACCGATTTGTGCAGATATATCTTTCAAAAATATAATATAATGGCTGTTATCAGCACCTATATCCTATATCTACCTATATCTTCAAAAATACTTATAATCTTATCAGAACACACCATGAGTATGATACCGTGTTGAAAAAACTTATTCTACCACATCAACATAGGACTGTTCGGTATCCAAAAAACTGAGTATATTGGATGCAAATGCTAGGTATAATTCTTTGCTAGAGCATATACAGAAGGCAGCTTTTATAAGAAGAAATATTTACTACTCAAAATACTTGTATGATATACATCAACACTTTCTAACATTTTTTGTATTCTTGTACAAATCAGTTACTGAAATGAATGAATAAATAATCAGAATAAATTAGCCGTCCTGAGCGAAAACGCCGTATCTGCTATCTACTATTTTGCTTGGAATTCTGTAGATCCGACCTTCAAACAAAAGAATTTCTCAAATTTTCTTCATACAGAACAATAATTTGTTAACTTTGGCTATAAACCGGGTGTATACATCATTTCTGCTTGGTAAAACGCAAAATTTATAGTTTTTCAAACCTACAGAGTCCAATATCTCAATAGTCATAATTTTTGTAGATACGGCATTTTTGGTAAGGACGGCAGAAATATACAGTGTCATTTAAAAAAATAGTTTAAGATCACTTATTTGAAAAACAGATCATTTATTTGTCATTAATAGTGCCCAGCGGTACTAAAACATTATGTTAACCTTTGCGCGGTTTTTCCGTTTTCAATTAAATGATATCCCAATCAGCGCAGTCATTAATTATTATCAGCTCCAACGATTCATCAGCATTAAAACAAAATAAACCGGCTAACCAATAATTACATCGTTCACAATCAGTGAGTATAAACAAGATTTCGTAATCCGGTTAAAAATAAACCGTGTGGGAAATGTTTTCACGAAAATAACCTGCTGGTATACAAACATTCGAATCCCGATCGATTTGATTATACATCGTTGCTATTTAATGACCGAGCAAACTACCAGAGACAGTCTGGCACGGAAGTTCCATTGTTCGTAGAGGTCATTTCGTAGAAATCGAAGCGCTGGATTACGTTTTTATTAGTCGGCGGAATGATCTGTTTTATGCTGTCTGCAGTTAGTGAGACTCGTATACTCGATAGCTTCATAACACTCTAACTGTTTTGCCTTCAAGTGTTATTCGTCATTTATACCGATGCCTCTGTTTCGAGTATCTCTCGCTCATCGGCATATTCTGCGGGGGTTCTTGTTTTACGATGCTGTTGGTCGTTTAGGCACACTTTAACTGTATTCAATAAACAGACTTGGCCATTGAAAACGAAACAACGGATCTTAGTCGATAGTGTTTTGAAATGGGGGTTATTCACAACTATCTAGGCAGATTCTGGTCCCTTGTAGATCATAAACACTTTGGAAAGAATGTAAAAACAACATGTTTTTAACTGTGTTCAATATGGGAAGGTTGAGCTATCTACAGACCAATTTCAATCATTCCCATCATCGGTGAAGTAATCGAAAAAATTGTTAAACATAGGATTACGATAGACTAAGATAAATACAAAATTCTTAATAACAGGCTATTGAAGAAGTCGTGGGAAACATAGTGGAAGGACTTGAAGCAGGTAAAGTATCTGCTATGACACTTTGCGATCTTAGTAAGGCCTTTGACTGTGTCGCCCATGAAAAAGCAAAAGCAAAAGCTTGAATACACTGGAATTTTTTTCTTCTTATCTTTCAAATAGATTCCAATCTGTGCATAACAATGATTGTCATTCAGAGTTCAAAATTATTAAACATCGTGTACCTCAAGGATCTATCCTAGGTCCTCTTCTTTTCATATTATCAACTACATATCGGAAAACTTGTTACCGTCATCTTGTGTGATCTTCGCAGATGATGTAACAATGTATGAGACACACATTGATAGGGAATATTTATCTAACTCAATGAAATCAGCTGAGCAAAGAGCTGAAACATGGTTTTTAACAAACAAATTCAAGCAGAACCCTAATAGAACTCAAAGAATTCAGTTTTCAAAACACCCTCATAACAACCCCGATGATGAGGTAAAACATCTGGGTATTACTTTGCATCCCACTCTAAAATGGAACTGCCATAGCGAGAAACTCTGTTCTAGACTTTCTTATCAGCTCTATCTCTTGAGACAACTGAAAAGAGTAATCAGTATTAATGCATCGAAATTATCGTACTTCTCACTATTCCATTTGCACATTACGTAAGACATTCGACTCGAAAATCTAGTCTGTCATTCAAAGTTTTTAGGCAACAAAAAAAAGCCATAAGAATACTTGCTTGTCTAGGTTAAAGAGAATCTTGTAGAAACCAATTCGCACACTTTAAAATAATGACACTCTATTCTTTGTTCTTTTACGCGTGCCTAATAAATCTTTACGGGAAGATCGTATATTTGCAAATAAATAAATATATCCTAATCCCCCATCTTCTGAAGATATTTGTAAGCTGCCTCACATACAGATACTCTCTCTCGGTATTTCTTGGTCCTTGCTTCCATACTCTCTCTCGGTATTTCTTGGTCCTTGCTTCCATCACATACGGATTCGTTTCCAAGGGGTATGTAGGACAGTCAAGGTCATCTCCATTCCCAAACTTGGTAAAAGTGACTGTACTCAGGCAAAAGCGTTTAGAGCCATCAGCCTTACGTCTTTTCTTCTGAAGACGACTGAAAGGCTGGTGGACAAATACAGAGAGAGCGCTCCCGCTCAGCGTACTCCAGTACGCGTACCAGGTTGTCAGGGGCACGGAGACTGCCTCTATCGACTCGTTAATAGGGTCGAGGGGGGTAAGATCGTAGCTGCATGTCAAGCAACAAGGCAAAAGGGCTTCAACCCAGCCATAATAACATGGAATCACGCCATGTTTTCTCAAAGGCTAGCTAAAGCAACTCTTAGAAGTAGCTCCAACGAGACCATACCCCTAAGGTGCTGTCCGCAAGGAGGAGTCTCATCCACTTTGTTTTGGTGCTTCGTGGTAGATGGCCTCCTAGTAAAAACAAAAGACCTGGGTTACTTCACTCAGGCCTACGCGGATGACATTGTCATCTTGGTCGATGACCGGGGGTCCGGCCTCGTGATAGGTACGATACAAAGGGCCCTCAACGGGATGGATGAATGGTACCGATCGTGAACCCTGACAAGGGAAGCTCCTTTTTTTTATCAGGAAACGCAAACCAGGGTACCTCCCAAATGCCCAACTCAATGGGCAACATAAAAGTTCAGCCTAGTACCTTGGAGTCATCTTGGACTCCAAGCTAAACTGGAAAAAGCATATCGAACACATAGTTTGGAAAGTCGCCACAGCTGCTTTATGGGCATGTAGAAGGTCATTTGGCAGTACTGGATCTACACGACTCTCATTTGCCCAATGATTACGTACGGAGCCATCGTATGGTGGCAAGGTACATTATCCGGCAAATCAAAAACCCAATTAGATAGGGTACATTGCCTGCATTGTGACAAGTGTAATGAGGACGGCATCCACTAGGGCGTAGAAGACACTCTTCATCGAACATGAGGCACGCAAAGCCATTGCTCACCTGAGAAGCTCCAAAAAATGGCAGAGCGGGGAAATGTATAGCATTCTCGATTATGGAATCAAACGGCAAAGGAATGTCCCCTCATAGAGATTCCGAGTAACAGTTCTATATCTACCATACGATTCAGCAAAAGGCCGCAGTCTGTCATTCCCAAAAGGGACAACTGGGTGCTGATTGGGTACTGCCTGATCCCCACTACTGGGATCATCTGGTACACAGATGGCTCCAGGATGGGGTATGCGGGTAATCTCCGAGAGCGGAACTCACGATATGTACCGACAACTAAGAGGTGATCAAGGCCCTCACCTCATACAGAGTTAGTTCGCTGCTGGTTTCTGAGTGCATTGACGGTATTTTTCCTCTCAAATATAACGCTTAACTTTCCGTTTTTCCGGACACGCTCCAACTGTTTCTGAAATACTTCAGTGAAGAGTATAATCAAATTAATTTTAATATTTTGTTTTTCTAGAATTGAGACAGGATTAATAAAAGGCTTATGTGCTTCTAGGTCCTCACTGCGATCTTTGCAGATCTATTGTGTGTGGCCTCATGTTATGTTAGAGTTCCTCTACCCTGGTATGTAGCCATATGATAATTCTTGGTTGTAACCCCCAGTTTTTCTCACATATTCTTCTGCACAGGTTGAGGGTTATCGTGCTTTTCTGGATTATTTTCTGTAGGTATTAGTTCTATGTCAACTTATGGTCAAAGATAACTCCCAAGTATTTTACCTCTTGTGCAAAAGGAGTTTCAACCCTCTTAAGAACTGGTGACTTCAATCCTGTCAGTACTCTCTATCGTGGTTTTAGGGGGGTTTAGAGTTAGTTCCTTCTCTAGGCACCACTAATTATGTTGACATATTGACAAAAAGTGATTGAAATGATTTGCTTTGCAAATACATTTGTTTCAAATATGCTTTTAAATAATATATAATATCAAATATTTTTGAATATGCCTACTCCGACGAGTACATATTTTCAATTCGCCTCTGATGGTGTTGTTCAAATCTGTTTTTCAAGAGCTTTTAATTAAAAGAAGTATTTCAGATTCCACGAGGCTTGTAAGACGTCAGCTCTCCCAAGTTAGTCCTTAAATAGCCTCCGAGTGAATCGAATCCATTTATATAACGTCAGGCGTACGCACACATATTGTAATACCAATTTGGCGACTGGAAAATAAATCCTGTTTTTACGTCAAACCGTCACTTTCGCAGGAATTCATAAATTGATTATGCGACTTCCGTACGTGCGGCCGTACGTACACCCACCCACCGGCAGCTTTTCTTTTGAGATTCTCTTCACTTCTCGCTATTCCTGGAAGCACGTGTATTGCTCTCAATAGAGTTTTAATTATAAAATTCAATCTCCTCCCCTGGTTCTGACGTTGGGAATGAAATTAATTCGAAGTGGAAACGTACAAAGAGGCGCTTCATTTATATTGAAATGTTGTTTACTTTGGTGTATGAGGAAATACGTTTTTTGAATTTCATCATGCTCTTTCTGTGGCGTGGGAATTCTCGTTCTATAAAATCACCAAGCTTTTTTGGCAGAAATTTAATATTTTTACACAGTATCGAGTACCTAGGCATTATTGGTGTTTAATTAATTCAGTACTTCATTGTTCCAGAAGTAAAGTTACAAAATAAAATATACAAATGGACAATTTTGTTTCATCTATTGAAAATCCTGTGTCTCCTGTATGCTGATATGATGATGATAATTCGAAATAAAAACAAAAATTTCAAGGCCATCTTCAAATTTTCCAAGAAAAAATACTAGCGATTTTTTTTATATAAAATTTGACGACACTACTGGATTTGTGATTCTTTCAAATGGGTGTGACTAAAATTTCACGTTTTTTTGTTTTATTCAACAGGAATATATGCAAAAGTAAATTTATTATAATTTTATCTAAATATCTTAAATAGTCATTTTACAAATCAGAATATATTTGATAATATCGTTTTTTAAAATGCTCTTTCAGTACGTTAGCAGTCGACTTTGTAAACAGCAGATATTCAACATGGTGTCAAATTCTGTTCCTTCCAAACATAACTGCATAATTTTGGAGATAGTTACATTAAATAGTAATCAACAATCAATAATAACCAATATTGATCACAGTAAAGAACTACAACATTAGTTTTCGTATTTTTCAACCAATTCCCGATTTAATCATCAATACAATCAAAATTCGATGATTGGTTTAGCCTGTCTTAATCTTTCATGCAATTCCTCTTGGTGGTTGACAGTTATTTCGAATATCTACAATTTTGGTTTCATTCAAACATGCTTGGGATGCCACATTCCAAAAAATTTATTTTCATTTGAAGGCTTTGAAACTTTAGTTGCTATAAAGATAACAAGTCATTAGAATAACAGACGAAAAGACACAAATTTGCCAGTGTTATTAGTGTTTATAAAACTCCTCCAGTACGTACACTAATGAAGTATGGCAGATAATTTTGATAGTGATATGAATTTTTTACTCATACTTTATTTCGTTAAAAAAAAATATCGTGAAATTTTAGTCACATCCATTTGAGGGCAATATCCAGTGACGTCGTCAAATTTCATTTAAAAATTCGCTAGTACGTTTTTTCGATTTTTGACCTTGAAAAAATTCGAAGGAGGGCTTGAATTATTTATTTTTATTTCGAATTCATAGCACTCAACTAGAACTATTGCTTCTCTATCTATAAGAAAAAACTTCTGAATTGGAAAATAAATGACAGTTCAACTGTGCAATGAGAACGGTATTGGCCCCAACACTGTTCCTTGTGGTACTCCATACTCTGTAGTTTTATTTGTACCGGAAGTATTTTGTACTCTGACACATTGTTGACTGCCACCTTTCATTCTCATTATTTCAAGTGTATCAAGTTAGTAGAATATGTACGCTAAGAATAATGATAAATTTCAAGCTTTGTGAACGTTGAGCAATAAATACTTTTTGATAGCTTTACACTTTTTCTTCCATTTTTATTATATTATACAGTTTCATGTTTGCTATGAATTTTTTTGAATATTAAATGAAACTGTTAGTGAAAGCGTATCAAATATCAGCCGAGTTGATCCAGTAAGTATACAAGATGCAATCCAAGAATTTAAAACCTGCTGATCTGCTGTCCATGACCAAAATCATGTTTAATGCTCCATATAACCTGAATCGCAGTATGGGAAACACAAAATTATTCATGTCACAGCCGATTACGGAAAATGTAATCTCACGAGTCCCTTAGGGCACTTCCAAGTGAAATCTCTGCTGGCTTGCGACATTTCGAAATCTACGCTGCACATTCCGACCTAATTCATATTTCATTAGTTTGAAATGTTAGTCGAAATCTCTCGTTACCAGCTTAGGTCACTTTCGAGAATTCCTTTTGCCCAAAAGGATTTCAGCAAACGCTACGATATCTAGCCATGTTATTTCAGCAACAAAGTTGAGAGAAATAATGTATAGAAAGCAACAATGGAAGAGACCAAAATTTTGTGGATAGATGCATCTATTAGTCGAAAAAATTGCCATTTTTTGGTTACCCCTTTGTCGAATTCAATTTTCAACGTAATATTCGGAATCAGCTCGTAAAGATACGTTTGATAAAAGTTTGCGATTTTTCGAGAAATGAAAATTTTCCAATTCGATTTCATTAAATATCGAATATTGCTTAACTCGAATTTCATCAATTGTGAATATTTTAAAAATGCGAAATTCCCGCGAATATTACTTGATCCGGAAGAAAATTTCCTTCTGAATCCAAAAATGTACTTAATTTTCGAATTACATTGGTACTTCACTTAGAAAATTTCGATTTTGTGAAAAGATGCATCTTTTCGTCGAAAAAATTGACCTTTTTTGGTTACCCCTTTGTCGAATTCAATTTTCAACGCAATATTCGAAATCAGCTCGTCAAGATACGTTTGTTAAAAGTTTGCGATTTTTCGAGAAATGAAAATTTTCCAATTCGATTTCATTAAATATCGAATATTGCTTAACTCGAATTTCATCAATTGTGAATATTTTAAAAATGCGAAATTCCCGCGAATATTACTTGATCCGGAAGAAAATTTCCTTCTGAATACAAAAATGTACTTAATTTTCGAATTACATTGGTACTTCACTTAGAAAATTTCGATTTTGTGAAAAGATGCATCTTTTCGTCGAAAAAATTGACCTTTTTTGGTTACCCCTTTGTCGAATTCAATTTTCAACGCAATATTCGAAATCAGCTCGTCAAGATACGTTTGTTAAAAGTTTGCGATTTTTCGAGAAATGAAAATTTTCCAATTCGATTTCATTAAATATCGAATATTGCTTAACTCGAATTTCATCAATTGTGAATATTTTAAAAATGCGAAATTCCCGCGAATATTACTTGATCCGGAAGAAAATTTCCTTCTGAATACAAAAATGTACTTAATTTTCGAATTACATTGGTACTTCACTTAGAAAATTTCGATTTTGTGAAAAGATGCATCTTTTCGTCGAAAAAATTGCCCTTTTTTGGTTACCCCTTTGTCGAATTCAATTTTCAACGCAATATTCGAAATCAGCTCGTCAAGATACGTTTGTTAAAAGTTTGCGATTTTTCGAGAAATGAAAATTTTCCAATTCGATTTCCTTAAATATCGAATATTGCATTACTCGACTTTCATCACTTGTGAATGCTCAAAAAATGCGAGATTTCCGCGAATATTACTTGTCTGATAGAAAATTTTCTTCTGAATCCAAAAATGTACTTGATTTTCGAATTAGAACTGTAGTTCACTTGGAAAATGTCGATTTTGTGGATAGATGCATCTTTTAGTCGAAAAAATTGCCCTTTTTTGGTTACCCCTTTGTCGAATTCAATTTTCAACGTAATATTCGGAATCAGCTCGTCAAGATACGTTTGATGAAAGAATGCGATTTTTCAAGAAATGAAAATTTTCCAATTCGATTTCCTTAAATATCGAATATTGCATTACTCGACTTTCATCACTTGTGAATGCTCAAAAAATGCGAGATTTCCGCGAATATTACTTGATCTGATAGAAAATTTCCTTCTGAATCCAAAAATATACTTGATTTTCGAATTAGAACTGTAGTTCACTTGGAAAATGTCGATTTTGTGGATAGATGCATCTTTTAGTCGAAAAAATTGCCCTTTTTTGGTTACCCCTTTGTCGAATTCAATTTTCAACGTAATATTCGGAATCAGCTCGTCAAGATACGTTTGATGAAAGAATGCGATTTTTCAAGAAATAAAAATTTGCCAATTCGATTTCCTTAAATATCGAATATTGCATTACTCGACTTTCATCACTTGTGAATATTTTAAAAACGAAGAATCCCGCGAATATTACTTCTGATTGAAAATTACCTTCTGTATCCGAAAATGTACTAGTTCTTCAAATTAGAACGGTAGTTCACTTAGAAAATGTCGATTTTGGGGATAGATGCATCTTCTCGTCAAAATAATTGTCTTTTCTTGGTTACCCCTTTATCGAATTCAATTTTTAACGTAATATTCGGAATCAGCTCGTCAATGTACGTTTGAGGGAAAATACTGCGCGTGCATCGCCCTCTATCTCGAAAATGGTTCAAGATATAGAAAAAATATTTGAACAAAATTTGTGAAAAATTCAATCTTCTACAATATTTATGATGGATACAAATAGCATAAAACCGATAGGGAACGAGATATTTGCAAGAAATGTGTAAAAAATCGATTTTTTTACCTTTAACCTTGGAATATCTGTAGTCGCGGACACTCTACGATAAGTAGGTGTTGAGAAATTTTCAGGGTGCCAAAATAAAGGTTTATATAAGTTTCTAGCTGACTATCTCACATTCCGAGATACTTGCCTTTATTTGACTAGCGAAGCTGGGATAAATGTTGCCATGTTTTGTAGAGTATTTCCTTTATGAACAAAGTTTTTTTTTGTTCCAGAATTGGGATAGACCACTGCCAGGGGTGAAAGATTACCCCGAACTGAGACTTGCCGTAAAACGCTGGACTGAACTCCAGGATGGTCAAAAGATACTGCTGACCACTCCTAGCGTTCTGGTGGGATATAGGGTGGAAGTATACAGAGCCGAAGGTACAACTCAGTGGTACACAGCTGTGATAATTGGATACAACGAAGCTACTAGGGTGAGTGATTTATATCAGTACAGCAACTCTTAGATATGCCGAGTGCGTGAAAAACATACAAGTGGAAAAATTGCCTTAAGATGTGTCTCATCTTGTGTACAGCTCAATCTACTACATCCAATGAATGACCTCTACTTTTATTACCATAGTTAGGTTAGGTTTGAACGTGAGTGGGCCCATATCAGGCCCTCCACTGCGGCCAATGTCCTATTGTGGCTCACCCTATGGTTATATTATATTATTATATCCATTATTATATCCAATCTCTTAACGAAATTAAGGAGTACATTGGGAGAACAATTTACCAGGTTGTCTTGCCTTACTGTTGTATCAGTTTGTCAGAATCCTGTTTTTCCTTGTGCAAGCAATAAATGCTTTGGAATGGGCTAGGTCCGGTACACTACGCCAATACTCGAGTCTTTTATTGTCTGTCCAGGATGTTATAACATTCTTGACAGAGCTATGTGCTATACCGATTACCGGTTCTGGCCCAGTGAACGTTATTTCGGCCCCCCTTTTTGTTAGGGCGTCCGCTATTTCGTTCCCTTCTAGGCCCGTGTGACCTGGTATCCAGTCTTGGATAACATTGTTGCGTTGTGCCAGTCGGTTTAAGGTTTCTCTGCAGTTCCGTACTGCTCTGGATTCAAAGCAGTTGGATTCAAGGGCTTTCAGTGCTGCTAGACTCTCTGAAAATATTTTCATTGTTTTTCGTGTATGGTATCGATTTTCCAGCTCCCTTGCATATACCTCTGCCTGGAATACCGTAGCTAAGTTACCCATACTAAATGAGCGTTTCACTACTGGGTTCATCCCGTATATTCCGGCTCCGACGCCTTCCAGAGTTTTGGAACCATCAGTAAACGAACGTTCATTTGCCCTACATAGATTACTAAAAATACTTTCATTAATTCGTTTTTTATTCTGGCTGCATCATTATCTTCATCATCTTTACTACAAAGCGTGCGCGAAATCTTCAAGAAACACGCCAGCCGTCTAGAACAGGGCCAAAAATATTTTAAACAAAAAAAAACTCTTAGCTTGGGGCTGAGAGCAACCCTCACCCCCACGAATCGGCCCATGCAGGGTTTTTAAAGCACGAGCGATTCATACGCATATGCATTTTGACCCTTCTGCCTGAAAACTGCATGACAATTGACATGTACCTTTCACTTGCGTTTCTATCGAAATATTATATTTTATATTTGGTCCTTTAATAATTTCTTATCATAAATTACTATTTTCGACACTCTGGATTCAATCTTTTCAAATAAACTCATCAATCTACACTTGGTTGATATATTTGGACTAATATAGCCCAGTTTAAAGGGGAAACCTAAAGAAATAATACAAAATGGAACGCTTCGAAAGTGTAGTCATCAAGGTGAAAATAGTTCGTTGGAATATTATCATCTAGGAATTTTCTATATAGACGCCACTCTACCAGTCCAAAAATTACAAAACCAGACTCAATCATTATCGATTTGATGAATGAAGTCGACTGGTTTATTAATTTCTGTGACAGCAGCGTCGTGTTGGAAAAGTATAATCATTTGAAGAATAATGAATGAATATTTTTGAAAAATATGTGATATTTATCCTGATTTGTCGCTTACACATTTGTTATTGAAAAAAAAAAACACTTTCGAGCGCAAAGTCGTATTAATAACTTGAACAAGAATTTTATCGATAAGAATCAATTGAGGGTTGTAAAATAATCAAATCAAAGAATTAAAACCAATTCATTCCACCTATTAAATTCTTTTCTCCATCAAGCTACCACTTAGGTACTTTGAAAGATACGATTTTATAGTTTCCAAATATGATGATGTCCAAATAAGGGCTGGAGTTTCTCAGAAATTCAACCAATTTTAACTGTCGCTGCAACCAATTATTCAAGACATATTTTGAGTACGCTAAGAACGCGATTTCTCTCAAAACTCCATCATGTAGTCGTATACTTATTTCCATGTAGCGGGAGTCACTATCTTCCTGCATTAATTTTCGCTTCTCCCTAATTCTGTACCCCAGGCCATTGTGTTCACTTTGTCGCTTCTCTATTGTTCGCAGTTATCCTGCTAAAATACAGGACCTCATTCGCTTGTTATATGTCAAAAACAACCCTCTCTGTTTTTGCGGTGCAATTCGTAAATTTATAATAATACCGGCTTGACGGGAGATTATTGTCTTTTCTTGGGTAATGGAGGTGTATATTACGTAATGAACTCTGAAGCTGTTTAATATGTCTTCATATTAACCGAAATAGTAGTATTTATTAAAATAATTAGGTTCATCTCAAAAAAGGACGATGCGAGGAATACGGAGAGGACGTTCAGTTCGCAGACGGAAGCATTGTTTGAAGAGTCAAATTATAGTTGAATGCCTGTGGAATCGGCATTGGAGCAAAACACTAGTGCCATCTAGCGTTTTCACTTGAAAACAAAGAGGGACTACGAAAATTTGTGGAAGGTTTATTTGCATTTTCAACATATTTCACAAACTGATTAATCTCGATTCTCGAATTTCATTCCGTTTTTTGCACCTGTCCTAAGAACTGATCCCGAACAGATATTTTGTTTCTCCTTTCCAGTATTATAATTGAACCGCCACCTATCAGTTGGTAGTTTCATTATATCCTCACGACCTGACTGGGAGACCAGAGTACTATCGCCATCTATATGTCGTCTCCCATCGGAACCAATCGATATCCCATATGATTGTCTTACTATCTTGTTACTCTTTATACAATGACGGAAGCATCCTACATCATCTGGATGCCGGAGAGACGTATACATACCTAGAAACCTGACCTTCGCATTTCTCAGGTCAAGTGGGCTGAAGTCGGAAACCAAGGGATTCATAATGGCCTGCCAAGATGGTGTCTTCAACACCCTCGTCTACCGTAGTCGCGTGATGGGTGTAGAGGTCCTGACACTAAATGCATAGCGTATCGTGAGGTGGTTTAAAATATCCTTGGATTCAGAAATTTATGAAAAATCTGATATCGTATGCACCTGAAACCCATTCCATTTATAGCACCAAGTCACATAAAATACAATCGATTGAGGTATCAACATGAAATTGCATTTGATAACAAAGGAAGATATAGAGCATAAATCTAAATTTAAATGCAGTCAATTTAATAATAGATATATAGGTCGATCATTTAACATACCTTCAATAGAAACAGTTTTGTTATTGAGTCTGTGTTATATTGTTACATCCTCAGATCTGTATATCTTTTTCTGGTTGATTGTATTTTAATTTAGATATTTGTTCTGTTTGCTTGTGGTGAATAATTGATATTAAATTTAATTCGGAAAAGTCTTGAACACCAGAACGTCAAGACAATCTTCAAACCTACCGGTCTTCTTTTCAATGTTTTGGATTGTTTTGAATAATTTCATTTGGAGTCTTCTTTATGCATGTCGTTATCATCATCAACATCGTTTCACCAAATACCTAATATGGGACTTGGTCTATCATTTTCTGGATTTGACCCACAAATGAGGCTTTTTGTACAAAACTATACATTTTACTTAAATTGTTCTTTTCTTTAACATGGGATCTGCCTTTGTGCTAACTTGACTTGAGCCTTGAGAAGTATTCACCTCTTTTACTTTTGATAGGACTAAATATGGATCGATGGCAATTCATTGTGGACTTTAAAAAAGGCCTGAGAAAATTCTTTTTCTTCTTCGTACATTAAATTTTTTACTGAAATTGTACGTTCACTCTTGAATGCATTGAGATCATTAGTAGACGGCATTGAAAGTTGCAGACCTGTTACTAGCACAGTGTTATTCCTTTCTCGGCGAGGGTTATTTTAATTCCGCTGCTAGTGGTATTATATATAATTCTACCCTCGCATCTATTCTGTCCTCGCTCACTTCCAAACAACCCACTGCAGATATTAAACTCTGAAAATTTCTCAGAAGCTGTAATAATCCACGTCCTCGACAAGAGTTAAACAACTTTGCAACAAAACATAACTGTATCCATTCCTTGGAGCCCTATTAGACTCCATCCAGTCTCCAGTCAACTTTTCCTCGAGTAACTCGTGTTGCCTCAACAAATTCACTACTTTATTTCATCCCCTTTTGTTTCTGAAATACTCCTTCAAACGTTGGAAAACTTCGGGAAAATTTTCAGATTCTTTTCGGAAGTTGTTCTAGTGTGCCTTCAACACAAAACTTGCGGGGAATTGAAATTGGGGTAACTTTTTCAAGATCCCTTGCGAGTTCGCTAGCATTACGGCACAAAGTTTTCAGAAGGAATATCCAGTTTATAGATTGAGTTGTCGAGTTTCTACTATAGGTATATGTATTGGAAATCGTAGAAATTCAGTTGGAAGTTTTCCGCGTTGGGAAAATTGTTATCAATTATGAATTTCACCGCAGTACAGAAGTTGAGTATTTATTGGATAACTTATTATGAATTATTCCATAGAGGAAAGTACACAGGCGTAACTTAATTGAAATTTTGCGAAGGTATTTTTCTTAGATCGCCTTGGTCTCTCGTTGACTGATTCCTACATACGTAAAAATATGATGCCTGTGTTTTTATAGACTTGTTCACGGAATCATTTGATCTTACGACCGTTGGAGGATATTGGAATTCGAAATACCTACTAGCCCTCGACCATTTGAGAGCTATTTGATCAACAGATATCAAACTTCATAAAATTAAAATGGACTATAAATAATTCTCAAATTTCTCATACCTACTATAGGAGTTTTATGGGCAAACATCGAACAAAAAATAATTCAACAGCCCCATACCACTGCCTTAACGTAATATCAATAGAAAAAATTAAATGATTACCATTCTTATGAATGATGTGATTTCTTTGAACCTGTATTAATATCCCTCAGGTTTGAAAACCTGCCAGCCAATCAGAATCACTAGATACATATGAAAATGTACAGGATGTCAACCGTATTTTCAAAAAGTGAACCCTCAAGAAGTTTTGGATTCCATCAAGCAATAGTTGACGATATTAAAAAACAAATGTTTAAAAAATCATCTGGCTAGGAGAGAGATGACGAATAGGTAAAATGCATTTTGTAAGGAGAACACAACAAAAAATATTTCTCAAACAAGGAGGATAAAAACAAATAAAACAAAAAAACTGTGTGGGCGGTGTCTCCTATTATTGTTCTCCTACTAGTCTAATGGAGCCACTTGTAATTATATACAATCTTGAGAGGTGTTCTGGGAAAACCTGTATTTTTACACTTCTGTCAGAAATTTACCAGTCAGGCCCTGTCTCCGGAGCCCCGATACATCCGGAGGGCGAGCTAGTGTATCATTAACCCCAGAAAATACTCGCTACGTCCGTGAGGTGAGTGATTACTGGGTTCGAGAATCATGTGCCCTGAGGAGGTGGAATGAACCAAGAATTACAGCCTTCTGCATTCGTCCTGCTAAGATTTCTGCCATATTACAGCAAGTTTGAGAGCAGTGTGTCCGTCATTCCACCAAGGACCCCTAATATCAGAACCACCACTACAACAGAATATTTTTCTCCTCTTTCCGGAATCCGGACGATGGTAGTTTCGCCGGGAGCCAAAAACTTCTAGACGAAAATTGTCCTACTTTGATGGTCGAGGAGGACTACATCAGGCTTATTGGCTTGTATTTGCCTGAGGGTCGTTAATGAGTAGGTCCAATAGATTCGGCACCTTTCATTTTCCACAACGGACTCAACAACACTCGTAGTTATGCCTGCGTAGTTATAGGCTGAGACTGCATTAATTGTTCAGGCGGACAGCGAATGCATTATGATCTCAGATGCCCCACGACACGATCTGCATCTAGTGTCAGGAACCTCTTTAATCATCACGCGACTACGGTAGTCGAGGGTGTTGAAGACACCATCTTGGCAGGCCATTATGAATCTCTCAGTTTTCGACTTCAGCCCACTTGACCTGAGAAAAGCGAATGTCAGATTTCTGGATAAGCCAAGGTCTTCAATATTCTTGAAGAAGACCCCATTATCTTTGTGTAGCTGTGAGAGACTCTCTCTCTCTCTCTCCAAAGCTTTGACGTGAGCTTTTTGCTGAATGGGTTCCAACTTGGTGACAAGAGTTTGGGTTCGTCCGTTCAG
Source organism: Chrysolina americana (assembly GCA_958502065.1). Taxonomy (NCBI): domain Eukaryota; kingdom Metazoa; phylum Arthropoda; class Insecta; order Coleoptera; family Chrysomelidae; genus Chrysolina; species Chrysolina americana. The sequence goes on from OY293414.1 coordinate 80,724,268, forward strand.
AGTCGAATACGAGACCGAGTTCATCGGCTGCACGGATTGCTGCCTTGAAAAGAAATGCTCCGATCCCTGCTTTTATCATTAAATTTCAGCATTCGAAATCAGAGTCTCAATGGTTATTAGAACAATTATGTTCAGACAGCTCTCACTCATCTTTAAATTAATTACGCAGCTAGTCCTGTTTATTCTTCTGTAAACACTTATTTATTTTTGATATCGAAATTCACGTTCCGTTCGGTCATATATTATCATTTATCACCATCCCATGATCTTGTACGAGTCTGAGTTTAGTACACAATTATAATCCGAGGCTCGCGGTGGTCCAATACGCTAATATTTTGGCATCACCGAATATCAGTCACTAATCATTCAAAATCCGATATATTCGTCTCCGATGCGCAGCACCAACTCCCAAACACTCTTCCTGTCATTAGTCAAATTCAAATTTTTAAATCTCCTCTCGTCCTTTGTTTCAAAAGAAATCATTCCTCTCACTTCAATGATATCGATCGCTCAAGACAGACCTCTGTTCCAAGATGGCAACTGAGTTCTGATCATCAGTTCTCATGAGAATACAATTAATCGCGGCTCCTTGACAAAGGCTATTCCGTTCGGTCATATATTATCATTTATCACCATCCTATGATCTTGTACGAGTCTGAGTTTAGTACACAATTATAATCCGAAGCTCGCGGTGGTCCAATACGCTAATATTTTGGCATCACCGAATATCAGTTACTGATCATTCAAAATCCGATCTATTCGTCTCCGATGCGCAGCACCAACTCTCAAAACACTCTTTCTGTCATTAGTCAAATTCACATTTTTAGATCTCCTCTCGTCCTTTGTTTCAAAAGTAATCATTCCTCTCACTTCAATTATATCGATCGCTCAAGACAGACCTCTGTTCCAAGATGGCAACGGGGTTCTGATCATCAGTTCTCATGAGAATACAATTAATCGCGGCTCCTTGACAAAGGCTATTTTAGTGAAGATGGCAAAATTTTCAGCCAGTCAACTTGCCGAGCAGCATTGCTTCAAACAACTTTGTTCATTATTGTCAATTGAAGGACAGGCATAAATCATCATATAATAACGAAACAAAATGTGTAAACTGTGTATAATTCATCAACGGAGTTTTCCAAGTAAATTAAGCGCAAAATCCAATAAAGAACATTTAAGTCAACACTGTTGTGCGGAAAATCCACAGGGAATATATAACGCTCATTTATAACTTTCACCCTCTTTAATGGCGTTCTGGCAGCTGGGGTGTGAAGTATTCTTTCTCACGAAAAACCAAACGAAATTTTCATCATGTCGTATATACAGTGCTACTAGTGTGGTCTTACGATTAATTTATGACGTTGAATCATCATAGTTAGCAAGAACGCATCTCGAAAACAATTGCAGTCCATCTTAACTATTCATATTCATCATCGTCGTGATTATGTACGCTGGCAAAATTTAGCTTGCTCCACAGCGTGAGACTTCTCAATCTTTTCAAAAATTCAGTCAAAGATAGAAATAGCATCTGTAAAAACATATTTTCAAAATCTGAATAGGTTAATATTTCAACGCACGCCCCTGTTTCGTACGGACTTCATTCCCTCAGCGATCCGTACGGAACTCCGCTAAAAGCAAATAGTATATTTCCGTACGTTCAATTATGCAAACGGCGCCATGTATATGCGGAATTTCCCGGCGAATAAATCGCCTCGCAGGTCAGAGTTTGCCTTATAGGCAGGTAAACTGTTAAAGTTCCGAGCACAATTCCATTACAGTTATGTATATGGTATATATCGCCTACTGGGAATGTGAATTATGGTTATTTTCGCGGATCGACAGTTGTCTGACATCCATATGCGATTGTAGACGACTAACAACTAGTTGGGAATACGTTTTTCATTGTTCTTAGGAAATGATCATTACTTACAACTCTCATCTCGTGCGATATGAAGATCAATCAAAAGGATGTATCTTGATAGTACGTAGTTGTTCTTTTCTTTCGAACCGGTAAGAACACGTTGTCATGGGCAACCACAAATTCAAACGACACTAAGAATGTTACCTGGTTTGACATAAATCTGAAAGACTTTACTTTTACCGGTTATAAAATAAATACTGCTATGAAAATGCATTAAATCATTCTTCACATTTTTATCTTATATACCGCTTAGCATCGTCTATCTGCAATCTATCTCATTCAGCTATACGGGTTATCTTATATTTCTCCGCAAATCGCCTGTCACCAGTCTGGATAGTTCGATATCTTTCCAGTAACGTCGATACCGCCACATCGAGAAGCAACTGGATTTCCCGATTCCCCGAATTGCGATGGTGACCCTGCCATCTTCGAGCGACAACAAAACGAGAAGCGGTCAGATCGTTACATATCTTCTGCACCGCGAAGTTCGTTGGTAGTAACACTCTACAGTCATCTCTATAATACTTCTTATAACTCTTATAAATTTATTGGCTTCTGCCTTCGTTGTATTGACGCATTGGGGCCTTGGGTCGTGTTCGGGATCCATCGCTAGCAGCGCATATAACACACTTTCTGCTTCGGTCTTTGACGTCAGCTTGGCCGTCGGCGCAGTAAAACCGTTGCCTCACTTTTTGGAGGGTCTTCGTCACTCCCAGATATCCTCCGGTGATCCCATCATCGATTTCTGTAATAACGTCCTTTCTTCTGTTCCTCAGTGCCACTGTTTGTTGTCTTTCTTCCCCAACATCCTCAGACACCAGCAAACGCTTTAGGGCCTCATTTCCAGGCTGAGAGAATTTCATTGGGCACAGTAGGTTTCAACCACTGGCGAATAACTTTCTATCTCCTGCCACGACGGTTTTCGATTACTCTTCTTCCAGCCGATGACTAAACCAAGATCTGAATCTATCTGTTAGTATTTTTGGATGTTGTTCAAATTCCAGTTATCACCTACTATCGTGGTTCTACAAATTGTCGATTCCTTTTCGTCTTCTCGTCAGCAATGTGAGCAGTCGTCTAGTCATGATCTCCGCGACAGGGCATCTGCATTCTTATAGTTGGTAATCGCTCGATGTTCAATATCGAAGTCAAATTCTTGCAGCAACAGGTCAGTTTTCAACAGATATCTTCTTCCATACACGTACTTGTAGAAAAGCTCTACTTCTTTGACAAAAGCCAACAGCTTCCTCTTGGTGACACAGTAATTGCATTCGTGTTCACTTAGGGTCTTGCTGAAGTAGCCAATTAGTGTTTCCTGTCCTTTTTGTATCTGAGACATGATAGGTCCCTACGTTGCTTGCGTCTGTATCCAAAATTAATTTTCCTTTCGGAAAGGGGAAGGTCAGAATTGGTGCGTTGATCAATGCTTTTTCAGCATTGTGAATAGAACTTGCCATTCTTAGAACTACTTACTGGAACCTTGTTTGCCCTTCCGTGAGCCTGGTCAGTGGTTTAGCGATGTGAGCAAACTTCAACACGTAACGGCGATAGTAGGTGCACAGGCCAAGAACATTTGGGAGCTGGTGTTTGACTTTTGGCGTGGGCGATTTCGTAGCAGCTTTGATCTTCTCCTCATCTACTGCTTCTCCTTCCTCAGAGACAACGTAGGCGAGATATCTTACTCTTGTTGAAACAGATGCCATTTCTTGGGGCTCAGTTTCAATCCAGAGCTTCTCAGTCTCAGAAAAACCTTCTTCACGTTCTTCATATAGTTTTCGTACAATCTGCCGAACAAAATTATGTTATCAAGGTATACTAGACACGTCTTCCATGAGAGTCCTTTCAGAACCGTCTTCACCATTCTTTCCAATGTGGCTGCAGCATTGCAAAGCCCAGATCGCATTACTGTGAATTGCCACATTCCTGATTCGACGGTAAAAGCTGTCTTTTCTCGATTTTCTGGGCCAGTTCTACTTGCCAATATCTGCTCTTCAATTCTATAGTCGTGAAAATCGTAGAACAGGTGCACGTGTTCAGGGTATCGTCTATTTTTGGGAGAGGGTAACTATCCCTCTTCTTCAGGATATTCAGTTGACGATAATCTACATATTGTGTTGATTTATCTTTCTTCTTTACCAGTACGATTGAAGAGTACCAAGGACTGTCAGATGGTACGATAAACTCCTTCTTTTTCCATATCGCACACGATAGCGAGGGGAAGTCTTCTAGCTAATTGCCGGATTGGTCGGGCATTTCCAGTCAATTTCATGCTGATCCACCTTCGTTCTACCACCTCTGCTTTGTCTAGTATCGAAGATGTCCTGGTACTTCATGACTGAACCCATCCATTTAGACTGCTGAGCTTGTCTTGTGTCCTTAGATGAAATGGCAATGCTCCAAAATTGTTCTCTTCTTCAAAGTTACCTCTACAGCACAAACTCTTCAACAAGTGACAAGGTCTTCCCTAGTAAAATTCCTCGTACAATTTTATCACCGTGGAGCTCGAACATTACCACGTTTCCACTTTTTTTTTGTTAAAATTGTTAAAATTGTTATATCTGTCAACCGGTTGCACCCCTACGTGCAACCCTCAAAAGTCAGAGACTTGTGCGAGCTAGGGGAAGACGTAACCCTTACCTTTTAATACGTGTGATGCCATGCACGAGACCGGTGGCAATGCTGAGATTCGAACTCACGCTCTCTGGCTTATGAGGCGAGGACTCAACCCGCACACCACCGCGGCCCACTGCTCGCATCCCCGCCTAAGCGAGCCTTTAGTATAGTTTCAGCCCTTTCAGATAAGCTCATATCTTTATCTAACATCTAACAGAACACGAGTCATCTCTTCACTTCTTCGTTAAATCACTGGCTCTTTTCCGTTGACACGGAGGACGCCGTCTTTGAAATTCAGCTCAAACCCTCTATAGTCCATTCTAATGATTGCATCAACCTCGATGTCCGCTACTAGAGTCCGGTGTTTCATTTCAGTGCTGCCTAAAGTCAGTTCAGTTGGTAGTTCAATATACACATCTGCTAATTGCCCTGTCGCTGAGTGTACCTTACAAGTTGACTGTTCAATTCTTGCTAGTGTCTTACAAAATGTAGGTCCAAGGATTGTACAGCATGATGTAAGTCTTGTTGTTGATGAAACCGAAGACACCTTTGATCTGTCGGTGAAGAATAGCGACATATGCATTATTAAACGGGGCTTGCTGGATACAGGTCGACCTTTCTTCCTCTTTCATCGAACTTATTCAGTTTTTCTGCATTGGTCACGATTCTTCGAATGTTGGACATTTTCTACGCACATGCCCAATTTTTCCGTAATTCCAGCATCTTACCTGACTTTTCTCAGGCAATACCTTTTTTACTTTTTTTATGGTAACTTCAATATCATAGGGCTCCTTATGACTTCATGACTTTACTCGTTACTCTGACTTTTGCAGAACTGTTTCCAAAGCGTGTGCCCAGGGAAAAAAGAGAAACAAGCTAGTGTCAATGATGACCTTGTTTCTTGGTCATGAATATATCGATGTTGCTATCAATATCGATACTTTTTGAATGATTCCATAAATTAGTCGAAGTATTCCACAAATTAGTCGAAGTATTCCACAAGGGATGTCTGAGTTTGATGAAAAATTGGTATAACTTAGGGTGTTCCATTTGAAAAACTCATGTTAAGTTTCGTAGTCTTTCTTGCACTTCTCGTATATCAATATTCATTCCTGAAGAATGCTCTCATGATGCTGTGTGATATGAAATCATTATATGCAACTGACACAAGAGATTTTACTGTGTACTTAGATAGATGTTTCATTTATATTATTCCGTTTTAGATTTATTCATTCTATTATAGTTTTTGTAATACCCAATGAGGCTGCTCGTCATTGTAATATTCTTTCTCAAGCGTTTCTACGGAGTTCAAAGCTCATATCAATGGCACTTATTATGTCAACTTCAAAACTTCGAGTTCTATTCAGCCTGAATCAGCCAGATGAATCGTCTACTTCCGAGAAAGCGTCTCTAAAAAGAAAGTCTCATAATTACGAAATTTATAAGGGTGCGCGGCAAAAATAAATGAACATTTCACAACAAGAAAGTCGAGAGCTCGAGGCTGAGCGACGGAGACAGGAGATAGATATAAATTCTGTTTTACAACTCCCGGGGAGTTCGAGTTGAATTCATTAGGAAAGTTTGCATTGAAAAACTTTGTTTGAGGCGAATTTGTGTTATCAAACTTTGTTTAATGGAGATAGTTGGTTGGTTTGGAGCGCACAGGGAGACAGCGGCGGACGACGGGGTGATTTCCTTGGGGTTGCGGGAATTACGTATTGTTTGTATATTCTTCGGGAAGTTTGTTGGGAGTTGAATTATTACGGCGGTAATCAGGGAAATTTCAACAGTTTGCTTGGGTAGCGTTTCGGAGTGGCGAATCAGATGCAAATGAACGAACTAAACTGCATTATTAGTGGTTATGCAAGTCAGCAGGAATTTATTAAGTACGGCTCGGGGAATTCGGTGTAATACTCTGAATTACATGAATAATTACCTCGTGCTGAATGTGATATGGCGCGAAGCACTAAAAGAAATATGTGAATAAAATTTAGTTAGACTGTATTAGTTGAGCTTTTAGGCTATCGGCTATCACTTCTTTATTTTTATTTCTATTGAAAGGTTTCATACTGCTCAGTTAAAGAGAGATACGAAGTTGCATAATGCAGTAATAGAGATCCAGAAACTAAATTAATATAATTTCGGAGAGGCTAAGTTGAAGAATAAAAAACCACACTTGGATTCAATCTTAAGCTTCCAAATCTGTTTCGTTCATTTGAAAATGTTTTTAATCAATAATTCAGTGCATAAACTTTGATAAATTCACCTCAACTATAGTGCATTCATATTTCATATACGGACGATGTCAACAAAAGCACGTGAACACCAAACTAGAACAGAGACGCATTAAGCTTGTTTACCTAATGAAATGAATTTGAAAATGTAACATCATCCAAAACCAACCCAGAACTTTACACCAAAACAAATATTCGAAATAAATAATCAATAATGTAATTAAAAACACAAGAATAAATCACTGCTGCAACTTCGAACAAATAGCAACTTCAATAATTGTAACGCAGCCTAGCTGAATACATCTCTGCAAAAACATTTCGTTTGGTGTTGTGTCAGGTTGATGTTCTATCGACCAATAGCGTTGCGAGAATTGGCGATCACGAGGTGGACACGCTGCAAGCATGCATTGATCACTGTTTACATCGAGCGTATTTGAAATATGAATACACTATAGTAGTTAATGATAACAGGAATATATTTCAACCCCTGTATGAGGGCTATTCACCCCTGCCGGCTCAGATTATCTATTTGAGCGAGAAAGAGCATATAATCTGTAATTGACATAGGAAATGACTTAAAATCGATTATTTCTCTAGATATTATTACAATCTCTCTTCTTTTGTGAAAGCTATACTAGAATTCGTTTAATCTTGTATTGTTTTGCTTTCCCGACGTCTCTACTGAGGCTGAAATATTCTGTAAACGATTATGTTTTTCAAAATTATTTATGTCAAAATATGTGGAATTTTTGGGAAATGAAGCTAATCTAGTCTAAATGAACTTGGGAAGATGAATGAATGCCACCAAATGAATTCGTTTGTGTTAGGCTCGTTAACTGTTTATAAATAAACTAATTTATGAACAATTCTTACTTAAAAATAAATAAATGAAGTTATAAATAATTTTCACCAACAAATCATCAATTACAATACTTTTTTGGTTACGAATTTCTGACTGATTATCAAAGGTGTAAACATCTGTGAAGATTTTTTGAAACGAAAAAGATTACCAGGAATAAACAGAGAAAATAGAGGAAAATCAAAGGGTTGTGAAGGAGTGAAAAGTAAGCGAAAAAGTATTCCTTATGGAAATGAATTTTCAATCGAGTAGGATAGACCAAAACCATGATATCTTACCAAAATATGATTTATTTGTTCTGGAATAGTGATAGAAAAAAAATCCGAAAAATTATCTTTCAGACTATGCAACGTTTAGACCCTAATGTACTATCATTAATAAGGTTATAATTGGACATGTAAACGAGTTTCGATTAATACATTTACAAAATAAATTCGTCTTATTTTGATCTACAATACAATTTTTTTCCATGTCAATCCCACCCAACTACGACGTTTTTACGAACTTTGACTGGTCATATCTGAGAAACGACACATAAAAAAATCATTTGAACACAAACATTTATCTTAAGACCCATGCTTATCCAACATAATACAATTTCAGCCAATTTGACCGAGAGCCAATTTTCCAAATGTTTTCGTGCGAGTCTTTGATCTTGATTTCTCAAAAACTGAAAGAGCCATGAAAAAGAAAATTAAAAATCTTGAATGGTAAAAATCTGTGGACCCATATTTATGGTAAAAAGTCTGATTTTTACCTGAGAAAAACACCCCTGAAATCTTTAAACTGAATTTTTAAACACCTTATATAAGAATAATTTTAGAGATATTTAACTATTCGGTGTTCTTTATGATGCAGTTGTCCCCAAAGAAACCATAATAATAAATCAAATCAAAAATATGCTGTAATATCGAAAGAATATAATTCTCATTGAAAAAGCTTGAGGATATAAATACAAAGAGGTAATTTTAATAAAATTGTATGAACAGTTCAAGCCATCTAACTTTGAATATTGTGCTTCTGAGTGTTTTTCTTCAATCAAACAGAAAGAAATGATTTGTAATTGACAAAGAGTGGTTTCAAATTTACAAATTATTAAAGTTTGAATAGGTTATTTTAAATGTATCAAAAGAGATCTATCAGCGAATAACAAGCACACCTGAAATGATAAAAAACAATATTCAAGAGTATTAATAACAGATGAAAGGTTAAACGTATTGATATTTTTGGGAACAGCTATATAGTCTAGTTTCTTAATTGTAGATAATTACTCATCGTACATTTTCTGGTTTTAACGGGAATTGAAAGTGCGGAAGGGATGTAGAAAAGTGGCAAAGTAAAACTTGATTTGAAGCCAAATTACCTAGCTTATTTCTGTTCTATATTTTGACCTGCTTTATGTAAATTATGAACGTACACCCGATGAGTCACTATCTACAATTTAGGAACTAGACTATAGATGAGTCTTGGTAGAATTCATTCAGCGTAGACTTTCGCAACCAAGAGTTTTTTACTGCTTTTTTGAATTGGATGCCACTTTTGATTCCCTTCATGGTACTGGAAGAAGATAATTGATTTTTTTTTTGCTTTCATAGATCAGAGAATTTTGTGTAAGTGCTGATATAGGCGTAGTAAGTAGGATATGGAGAGATAATCGTATATTACTACTGAAGTCGTTTTCGTTTGATCTTTGCACTTTTTGTGTATGAGACGTACTGGATGAAAAGACATAACAGTGTTAAAATTCGGTGTTCTATGAATAATTCTCGACAGGAATCGCGATATTTGGCTTTTGCCAAATATCTCATACCCATTTTCTGTAAAATAAAGACCATGTCGAAGAGGTACTGTGAACACAGTCCCTAAACGAAAATGCCAAATCTTAGATGATTTAATCAATAAAAAATTAACCTTTCTAGCATTGGCAATATTTAGCTCGTTATAAACAATGCGTAGAGTATAGTACAGCATATGCAGACCTGAGAACTAGTTGTTTGTAACATTAGTAATTGTTCCATGCTCCAATAGGATTTGATGAGACAATGTTCGTTTCATTTATATGGATAGAAAGAAAATTAGCATCACACCATTATTTGAACTTATTTATATCCACATATTCAGATCAGTGATTGTTTTGTTATGCCCGAGGATTGTGGTGTCGTACGCAAAAATGGTGAATGTGCCCTGCATGGCCAAATCATCGACGTGGCGTATAACAGAAATAAAACAGGTCCCAGGACAAAGCCTTGTGGGACACCACAGTTAATTTCACATTCTTTAGATTCTACCCCATTGAGTAACACATTCTGGCGGCGTTCAGATAAATATAATCACAAAATACCGCCGCAGCTGCTTGTCGGTCATTTGGATTGAGGTTGAGGTTTTCTAGGAATGGAAAGATGGCATCCTGCGTACTTGAGACAAGAAATCCGAACTCTGATGGGAGCTCATTATATTGAAGGGAGGAAATTACTCTTTTTTTCACCAGACTTTTAATAATTTCAGAGAGAATCGTTAGCAAAGAAATTGGTCTGAAATAGTCTGCCCCTTTATAGATTGGAATAATTGTGGCGATTTCAAGTATGATGGAAATGATCCTGTAGATAACGATATATCAATAGCCTCTGCCAAAATAGTCTTACAGTTTTCAAAATATCCATGCAGAGACAGCAAAATTTGTTTCACCTTGTATATTCTATTGATTTCTCTTGTACCGGAAAGAAAAGTTTGTGACTCGATTCGCTCGTTCGTTTCAGAAAGCCTAACATTTCCCGGTTGTATCTCGAAGAAAAATAATCCGAGACGTCGAGAAATTATAAATATTGGCAGCGGTGCGTGAAACGAAAAACTCTGGAACTCCCAAAGATGACTCCAGTCGAATGAATTCAGGTCGAATAAATCACTGCACGAGAAAGAAAGAAAATTACGGCGTGGTGGCCGTCTCTTTTCTCGTAATTTCTGGCTACACGTAGCGGAATCTAAATTTGAACGTCTATATATACGGAGTCGCTTTTGGACGGCCACCGTAAAAATCCGTATGGGTCTTGAATTGGTGCCAAGAACGATTATTATTTACGCCAATTATAAGTGAATCTTTGACCTGGACGCCTTGTGGGGTAGGGCGCATATTTTTAGATGCTTGATTGTTCGGAAATGTTCTTTGCATGTTTTAGGGCTCATTTATCACTTTTTTTAAGGCTATTCATGTTATTTCTTAACCCGTCAGTTCTTTGTTTTTTATAAAGCATAAATCCAATCTATCTTCGAAGATTTTTTCTGAATGCAGGTGTCATACACCGGGTGAAACGATTTCAATACTAAATAAAACTCGACAACACAGTTACTACTTACAGTTGTAGTTGGAAAATTTTTTGGTGCCAATTCTTGATTTGTCAATTGGGTCACACTGTATATTATTTCATTTTCAGAATCATGGTGCTTTGATCTGTTCTGCTGAGTTTTCATGACGACTTTATTCATTTGAAGATAATTTTTGTTTTGCACTGAGGGTGCTGTGATTTGCTTCTCATTATCTCAATGAATAAATAATATGAAAAATCTTGAGAAAATACATTTTTAACCAAAAATTACGTTTTTTCAAAAAGACACATTCCAAGCTACTCCATACCTTTTTCGCACAAGCACAAATCACCCAATAAAACCAAAAATTGATAAAAGAAGAATGTGAACAAATAAAGGTGAACCTGGCCAAAATTCAACGCAAATAATACCCAATCATGTACTTGATTTCAGTTCGATAAATAACTTTTTATGTGTTGAGTATCGTAATGAGAAAATTTTTACCGGACTAGTCCACTAAAATTTATCTACTGAACTCGACAGGTTTGTGCAACGCGTGATATTTAAAAAAAATCATTCATTTTCAATACAATAATTACAAACATACAAATATCTTACAAGTTGATATTTTCATTATCATTAACCTTGATATCATAAATTTTGTTATAAACCCATTTAGAACTACTTATAGTCAATAAATTTTCACTTCTTTGTTGTATTACTTTTCTAGAACACTCAGAAGATTTATTGATCTGTCTCTATTCCAAAGATATTTTCATGGCCGATTCTCTTTTGAGATATCATCCGTCAATGTCCTTTGGCGATGTTACTTGACAGGGTCAAGTTTGGCCTACGAACCATTTGTCGTCACTTTGAAATTTGATTTTGTTTTTTTGTTTGTTTTTTTCGAATCACTCAGGTTTTTGGAGAAAACCGCTCAAATGCAGAGCTTGTGCGAGCAAGGGAGATTCGGGACCTACAGCTCAGGTACAAGTGGATTCCGAACCACTTTAGCTCAGTGGCAGGCAGTGGGGGTCGAACCCAGGCCACCTGGTTGGGAAGCAAACGCTTTAACACCCCCTATGTTTCTCAAGGTTCGTTCCTTCATTATAGAGCAAAACTTTGGAAACCGTTGCCAGAGAAGTTTTCTCAGAAGCATACAGCAATCAGAAAAAAAAAGACCGATTCGTTCCTCCTTTTCCTTTGTTCTGAAGATGTAATCTGAATAGAACGAAATTTTTCTTCTCAGGAGAAGGAGGAAATGATTGGTGTAATTTCCGGCTGAACTTTTAAATTTTGACAGCTTGAAAATCAAAGGACAAATATTGGGAAGTCCATTTTGACGAGTTCAAGGTACTTTTTTTCAGGCTCGATTTTCAAGAGAAGATGAAACGGCATCACGATATGTCAAGACGTTTTCGAGGTATAAAAGGTTTTTGAAAGATTTGCATTTTGGTATGGGGTCTATAACTTTTTTATTTTTGAGAATTTTGATTTCATGCGAAAACTGCTTCGACTTTTTTCTGAGGAATTCAAATGTAAAATCGGATTTCTTTTAGAACTTTAAAATTTTGAGATATTTCCGTTTCCTTAGGAAATACCCTGAATTTTATTAATATTTTTTTATTAGAGAATCGATATGAAATAAACGATAGCTATCGAACTCTGACGCACTATTGCTTCACCCTGTATGAAGATGAATTTTACTATCAGTCGTTTACATTTTTCTATTCTGTCATGTATCACATCGAAAGTTATTATTAATCTCAATATGAATCTGTATATTTAATGCATTGCCGCATCATTCAAATTAGACCAGAACGAACCCAATTCGAAGCAGACTGAAAAATTTCGAACTGTTTTTCTGTTGTATTTAAATGCCTGGGTGGGATTTGGCATCAACTGAATTAAGTCCGAGCATTTTATAACTCGTGAATAAAAAACTCAGCAGTCATGGACTCTGGCCAGAATAATTTACAAACATTATTCACGTGGGCAGTTTAAACAAACATAAATACTACTCGGTCTGGATTTTGAACTTGCGTAAATAAACTGTCGACCTGACTTTTTTGTCGACGATGTTTTCCTTCATAAATAAATTGTTAAGCTACATCGTTCACATTGTTAAATTAGAGTGGTTGCATGAAAGGGGACCCTACAAAGGTAAAAAGGTTGAGAAAGTTGATTAACTCTGAAACTGTCGTGGTTTTCTCGAACATATTTGATGATGCAAGCAAGCAACAATTTCCCAAAAATACCATTAAATTAAAAATATTTATTTTATGTTCGTCTTCAGAACTCTGTAAATATTTCAATAACAAATTTTTTGTACTATGGTTCATGCGATGAATGTCTATAGGTATGTCCCCCTTCATTTACAGATCAGTTTCTGCATCTGATAAACTAAGTCAGAGCCGGTCCAGGCCATAGGCAAATCCAAAATATTTCATCTCAATATCAAAAATTGATTTCAAATGGATTGAGAAAATAAATGCTACTATCGACGTACAGGCAGTTGGTTTATGGAACGTCAAAACTTACTAATACGAACTTTGATTGATTCCTTCAAACTGAAAGGAGTAGGCGTAACACAGTTGGTAAAATACCGGCAGAGATCGCTACCTACCTAGGCCTTCCTAACCCACAACGTTACACAGGTCACAGTTTTATACCATCTTTGGCAACGTTTCTAGCAGATTCAGGCGGATGGATAGCCAACAAAAACGTCTTGGAGTCTGGAAATCAACTGGTGTTACTAATGGTTATTTGGAGGACTCCGTAGAACAAAAGAAAACCATCTCGAATAAAATTCTTCATGTACTGACAACTTGCAACCGATGTCGTCTCCGTCATCTTCATGCACTTTGCAGTCAACGAGTGGTACTCTTAGTCTTAACAACCGGTTACCACCAACTAACTACTCTAGACCGGCAGCGATTTCACAAAATATACTTAGCGCTAGCACAAACCCCACCCACAGTAGCACGTCATCATAAAATCCGAAAATATACGCGGTCCTAGCACGCCGTTAGTAAATATACTTGGCACCAGAGTGTTAGGATATATTAGCTTAAAGGCAGCTGCAAGGAAGCTGAGTTGAAAATGCATAAATTATTAGCCAATCCAACCTGACTTGACTAACATAACGTAAACAGAATTACCATACCTATACCTGATCTGTTTCGGGGATCGACATTTGGCGAAATTGAAAGTGAGCTTTTATAGCGTAATTACCATTCACAATACGAGTTCACCAACAGTTCAGGTTAGCCGAGTTCAGTTGCTAAAAAATTAGAAATTTCATTGGCTAATCCCTAGCTACTGAACCGGGTTCGCTCAAACTGCTGGTGAACTTGAGCCCTAAGGCTCACAGTTTTCAGCTTTTTGGTGCCGTCCTGTATGAGGATGTGTAAATATGCGCTGGTGTCAAGTATATTTAGTTACGGCGTCCTAGGGCCACGCATATTTTTGGATTTTATGATGACGTGCGACTGTGGGCGGGGTTTGTACTCGCGTTAAGTATATTTTGTAAAATCGCGGACTGGCTATTCTGACTCATTTGCAGAATGCAACAAATTGTGTTTTTAACATTAATATTTATGATAACTAGTGGATTTTTGTGTTATTCATTTTGTTTTATTCGTGTTTTTGATTTGTCCATGTGTTTTTAAGACTCAGCTGAGTTGTATGGTTCTTTAAATCAATCAATAACATATTTATACATTCCAAGGCAGTACTGAAAAACAATTTCTTTTTTCAGGACCTGACACTAACGGATGATACTGTTTTAGAAGAGCACAATGAAGATCCTGCGTTGGTACAGATGCGATTGATTGGGGATGGAGGTGAGTTCTGAATCGTAGTTAATTCCATATTTGTTTTAAAAATATTTATAGTATCTTCATTTATTTGGTTAAGTTATAGATGAGTTATAAAAGAACTAGCATTCATTCAAATACATACAGTGAAATGGGATACTTTGCATTGATCAAACAAATGACATGGAAGTTATCAGGAATTTTGCGTATTGAAAAACTACAAATATCAGTAGTTTCAGTAGTTATTTTCAACGGTTGTTTTTCTTTTTTTTTTTATGTAAAGTCATCCATCCCATTGAAGTGTATAGAGGTGAAGAGAATATCTAGACACCAAAACTCCTGCTCACTTTGTTGACAAAACGCTCATAAAAAGAGAAACAGCCTTAGTTGTGGTGTTTGGGTAGTTTCCTGCGTTGAATCGATGCCATCCAACTCGAAAATTCAAAATATGAATGAAACTACAGTTGAAAATTTCACCTCTGATTGGTTAAATGTTTGCAACAATTTCGCATATTCAGGAATGTCACAAATATATAAATTCCAACTAAAAATACTAAAATATATCCATCCGACTGAATAATGATTTCAACAAAGTCACAAAAGCTTATACAACGTGCCAAAACTATAAATATTTGTGAAATTCCTTCAGATATTTATAGGATTCCGCATTTCGAAATTTCAGTGAAATGTGAATTCATGTAATTATTTTCCAATTAATCGCTTTTTAATTGTGAATTGTATAACGATGGTTTATTGGATTGACGGTGTTTTTGGAGATCGATTGCATAATAATGAGAAATTATATGTTCACTGCAACTATTATTAAACCTAGGAATTTAATTTTTTTTTCAACTCAGTGCATCAATCAAACTATAGAAACATATTTCAACAGTTTTTCTGGTGTTTCAACTAGAACCTAGCCTTCAGATATCGATTCGCGAAACAACGGTTTTTCTAGAGTCTTATTTTTTCATCGTTATGTTTGTATTTGTATAGGTATGATAAAATCAGACGAATCATGGAACAAGTACCACCAATAAAAAACATTTGAGGAAAACCGCGAAGCAGGTTAATTTGTATGTTCAAGTGCCTTTTTCCAAAGTTATTCGAAAATTTTGTTATTATTCATTTATATAAAAAATAAAACAAGATTAGTTCATCCCGTGAAAAAAGTATTTGAAATTTTTAGATCAAGCGAGAGACTAGCCGAACTCGCAGACACTTTGAGTAGAGCATTATACAAGTGACGAACAATGGGATTCGTAATTTTTTTAGTGACATTCAATTCCAAGATTCCGACAGCTAGAGAATTGTTGCAAATTGAGAAAATATATATCTGATATGTCGAACCAACTGACTACTTATTCTTTGATGTACCTTCGGAATCAGCATGAAATTTTTCGTATGAAATGTGAATTTCAAGTAAATCTGATGATTTTGTATTGTTCGCGATTTTTTGGACTTTAGTTTTGAGCTATTTGAAATTCACAGAGTATACTAATTTTATCATTCTGAATCGATTGGCGTTCGCAGAATTGCTCTATTATCAACCGTTCTCGAGTTGAAAAATGTATCTGGAGTTGAGAAGGGCTATTCCTTCTAAAACTTTTTTTTCATCATTTCCTTATCAATTTTACAAAAACTCAACCTTTTGTGGATATGCACATCGAATTTGAAGTCTGTTCAAACTCAATTAAAGATTTCGTAGGCTTTTTACGGAACATCTGCAATGTCGAGTTGAAAATGTCCATTCTTTCTCTTGTTGCTTTTTATGGTGAATCTTTTATCGGGTTGAATATTTTCGTTTGTTGCTTTTTCATGGTGAATCTTCTATCTTAGCATCTACAAATCATATACCTACTTATTCAGACTTGTAAAATTTTACTTGTAATTTATTCAATTCATTTCAGCTATAATTTTTTTGTTGAACTCACCTATTTTGGTATCCGAAACAAAAAATGCAATTAAAATTTTTGGCGGTCCAAGTAACTTCGAAGTTACAGGCCTGTTCTTTTAATGATAATCGGAATTTTCTAGCTCAATCTGATTAACTCGCTTTACACTTTTTTTCCATTGAAAAACGCAGTTTTTATCAAAAAATTTGGACTTCTTCATAACCTAATATCAGAATATTACAGCTAAATGTTTAGTGAATTTCATTCATGTCAGTTTTTTTTTTCGATCCATTTCAATGAAACTCATTTTATCAATAGCAAAATAAAACCAATTGGCAGTGTTATGAAGAAGACATTATTTGAATTTGAAAAGTTGGCGTTGACTGAATTCCAAGTTATCATCCTAACATGAATGAAATTTATTGAACATTTTGCTGTCATGTTCCGAAATTAGCTCGGTTTTTTTGGCATTTGTTTATAATAGCTGCGGTTTTCATTTCAAAAAAAGTTCAAAGTGGGTGTTATTATGGTGTGTATAATTACTTTGTGCTGGTGGAAAGAATGAGACATTTTGAGTGTATTTACTGTTTGTTTCGTGGTAAGAACGTGTACTGGAATATTCCAGTAATCATTCAAATGTATGTCCGTATTTCCGAAATTACTTGAGACCGCCAAAGATTTCTATTGGATTTTTTTCCAGGAGACCAAAATTTGTAAGTTGCAAAAAAAATATTTCAGCTTGTGAATTTTACCATAGTACCTTCATAATTTTTCATCCTTCAAATTTTCACGCTTCACATCGATGATATTTTGTCACCCAGAAAATGACAACTTTCACTCTTCGTACCTGTAAAATGAATGCAACAATGAAACTGTGAGCAAGCTCGATATAATCACGTCTGGTAATAGACTGATCGATTTTGACCAATAAATAATCGAAGCAGTCATCAAGCCAATTATAAAGAAAGGAATACGATGAACATACCAATTTATAATAAAAATTGAGATACAACTTTCAACGAATTCCTTTTATGAAATCCTATCGTCAGATTTCATCTCCTAATGTTTTCCGAGCTGAAACCTACAAAAATCCAGAAGTTCGCCCCAACTTTTAAAAGGATTAAAATATCTGATGCTCGATCTATTTCAAATTAAATTGGACTGAATCACTTTTATCTCTGGAAAGTTGGATCGACTTGTTGAGAACCCTATTTTTACCAACATCACAATTCCTTAATATTCATCTACCCTCAAAAGTTGTCGGAGAAGTTTTCTCGGGAACTTGGAAAACTTGTGACGCCGTTCAAATGAGTTTTCATGCCAGTCGGAAACTTTTTATAACTCCCAAGAAGTTTTCCAATAGATTTTCCTACGAAGTTTTTCCATCATAACATCAAAGTTTTATTAATGCAGATGGTTGGGGGGGGGAGGTAGTTGAAACCGCAAGGTGGTCTCTTATTTTAATTATGGTTTCTTTTTTTTTTCTCGCATCGACTTTCCTGTACAAACTCTGGAAATTTTTGTGAAGTTTGTTCAAGACTTCATGAACTGAGAACGCAAATTGAATCCTACCTCTGGTGCTTTTCTATAAGTACAGTGCTTTCATTTTAATTTATCACACTTTTAAAATGATGTAAAATATTTATTTTATGAGGTAAAAGATCCATAAAAAAAAGTATTCTAGTGTTTTTCGTTAAGTTTTATGCTGTCTAGTCAAAAATTTTATCAATTGTCAAATGTCAAAATTATTGACTTAACTTTCTTTTTTTTAATGGTACACCCTGTATATCAATAAATATTTAAAAAAATCTTTTTCTGAATATGCCACACTTGCCCTTTCTTTCCAGTACTTTAGCGCAAATTGGTGTAAATATGATTGAAATTATAATATTTCTAGAACATCAAGATACTATTATTTTTTTGTTTCAAGGGTTCTCACGAATTATCAAAAATTTTGTACGTGAATTTTTTTTTTCCTGACATTTTGTTGGTCAATAAACAGAATAAAATATTCCATAGAAGAAAAATGTTTTATGTTCGATATTTCTTAGGAGATATAGACTGCAATTTCCAGGTTGAAGAGATCCATCTAACAAAAAAAAATTATAGACTTAAGAAGTTTTTCGAAACTGATAGCCTGAATGAAAAAAAACTGTTAGGCCAAAAACGGTTTTGACAGAAGAAACAGAAATTAATTTTCTAGCCAATCCTCAAAATTCATAAAACGATGTAGTTAGAGAGTTGCCAGTGTGTACTGGATCCACCCACGCAGTGACCAAAAAATGCAAATTTGTTTGGGTCGGGCTAATTGGTAAAGTGTTTTGGATCCTATAATTTCTTATAGTGCATTGACTGGTCAGGTTTATTTGAATTTTCTAAAAGCATAGGTATCTGAAGAACATATTGACGATTCACCTCCAACCATATCAAAATTTGGCAACAGGAAGGGGCACCGCCACATTGTGGTATCCCAGTTGAAAGGTTCTTGGATAGAAAATATCCACAGTGGATTGGAAAATCAAGTAGGTACTATTACATGGCCTCCTAATAGTCCCGATCTAACACCGTGTGATTTTTTCTTATGGGATCACGTTGAAAATATTTTCTAATCTACGCTCTGCTATTCTTTGGAAGATGTAAAGATGGGAATTAATAATGCCTTTCAATAGGTGTAAAACAACGGAAACACTTTCTTTAAAGCAGAAAAGGTATAAATTACGTCCATTGAAAATATCATAACAAATGCCCAAGAACTATAACTATAAAAGCTATGGAAACAAAATAATATACGCGGGTACCTGGATGTTCTAGGAAAATAACAATTTTAATCATATTTACAGAAATTTGCGCTAGAGTAATGGAAAGAAAGGGCAAAAGTGGCATATTTTCGTAATCAGAAAAAACAAGTATTTTTAAATAAGTATTTTATGATATACAGGGTGTACCATTTAAAAAAAGGAAGTTGTTTCAATAATTATGCCATTTGACAATTTTTGACTGGACAGTATGAAACTTAAGAAAAAACACTCCAATTTCTTATTTTATTCGACTTTTTGCTCCAAAAATAAATATTTTAAAAGCCTTTCGAAAGTGGGACAAATTGAAATCAAAGCACCGTACATGAATTTATATCACTTTGGGCACTCAATTAAAATTTTAACAATGTTACCCATTTCATTGTATCAGAGATGTGACGATCAACTTTTTTTCTTCAAATGAATCACCCTGTATATTTTTTCATTTAATTGAGGAGTTGTTTGAAGGTTTTTACATATATATCTGCTGCTTTTGACTCCTAGGCGTCATCCAGCACTGGGTAGACGGTCTTCAATTGAAGACGAATTGTGAAAGGCCATTTCGAGTCAATTACCTAATATCTTTTCAAGCCCAATGCTCAACGTTTTGTTTGCACTACCACCTAGGTTGTCGTAGACGAGATTTGACCAACTCGTTTCAGTTCGGCGTGACATGTTTTGCCCACTTCAACACGAGAACTGAGATTTGCAGAGAATAAACTGATCGCATCAGGAGGACTATCGAAATTGAGACCCTCCGAAATGATTAAATCATCCTATCTAAGTTTTTTTGGGTAGGATGTTTCCGGGAAATTGGATTGCATGAAAAGGTCCTACAGAATGGCCAGTCAGATCTCCAGATTTGAGCCCACTAGATTTTATTCTGTGGGATCACTTGAACAACAAGATCTATGCAACGAAAACGGAATCTCTGCCAGCTCCGCGCCAAAAATGCTACAAAATGTGTGATCTCATTTTGAGCAGAACTTGAATCATTTTATGGCAACCGATAGTAGATAGTTTGAGCATTTCATTATTTGACGGTGGTGGTTATACGAAGTTGCATTATCAGTAGTAATACCACAAGTGATTGAATTTTCGCGATAAGTCTGTCGATTCATTTTTGAACGAAACTGAATTGTTTCGAGAAAATACCACGAGTCCGCAGGACGAGTAGTGTTTTCTCGAATCAATTCATTTGAGATCACAAATGAAAGACAGACTTATGAGATAAATTCAATCACGAGTGGAATTTTATTAGACTATTTCACAAAGTGAAAGATAAAAAATCTGAAATTCGGCAGGATTAGAGGAAATTGGCAAAAAAAGTTGACCTGAGAAATTAATAAATTTTAATGAACATTGACATCGAAAGAAATACTTATTCAATTTAACCAACAATAACATAACATACTGAAATATTTTTCAATTATAATTATAAATGGTACAGTTATTATATACAATGTTTTGAGCTTGATTATTTGAACACCCGCTTGTTCTTGCAATAGTTGTTACATCTTGATTGCTATTATTTCTGACATTTGCAATAAGTTTTTCGTGATGTTGTTTACTTAATTGGATGTAGGGTTTCAGCGAATTAGAGCTCGAATGTCCAGTATAATGGTTTCCTGTTCTCCTACTCCTCTACATAAAAGTTCACTGACTGCAGTTGCTCGATTTGAATGGTTGGTAATTTTTTGCTTTTTCACATCAAGCCCTATATTCTGAGCTGATGTTTGGGTCCATTTACTGATCGTATTGATTCCTAGAGGCATATTTTTGTACCAAGGAGTGCAATGATCACTAGGCTTCCAATGTCCATTCACAGTAAGAAACAACCTATTAGATTTTACATTATTACCTCGTTTTGATATCATCTTTTTGGGGCACATTGTTGCATTTTGCACATTTTCAATCAACCATTTGCTGTTCGCACATCGCTGACCACCTCCTTGGCAAGTTTTTGAAAAAACTGTGTTATATTCGATTCTGCCGGTAGGCGCCTCCTTATTATGTAATTCTTCTTTAAAATAATCTAACAAACAATATGCGGCTTCACCTCCTCTCCAAGCAAGTTCTACCGCTGCGATATGGAAAAATTTCTTTTGGAGTCCTGTGGGTGTATCTTCATCCCATTGTGTACATATTGCTTGATGTTCTTCATGGGTCAACGGTGCCGAACTGATCTTTCGTTTCTGTACGTTTCTGTACGTTTTGTATCTCACGCATTTCTGGCCGATTGAAGAATAATATCTTTGAATGGGTCGAAACTTCGTCCATATTCATTATAGAATTTTTCTTGCAATAATCTAGCACTCGTATTCCAGATCGTCTTCACAACACATTCCTTGTAATCAGAACCATCGATTTTTCTCATGTTCAGTCTTTCAAAATAATAGCTAGTCTCTCGACAGGCGTTGCTTCATCTAATAGGTATTTTCGTTCATCGCAAAATCTAGTAAATTGCTTCCAAATGTACTCCTTCGATTTCCTCGTATTTTTCGGTACATTTTCATCGATTTTTTTGTTGATTGATTCGATAGAATTCATCCCAAATCTACTCATTTTTGAATGCGTGCACAGCGTAATCACTTATATTTGACGTTTAACTGCCACATGCACTGTAAATAAATCTGAAAACACCGAACTTGATAGGCCAATCAGAGTCAAGAGTCAAGTTTGGTATTATCGGTAATCCGAACTTGACTAGAGCTTCTGATTGGTTCATTTCGCAAGTGAGTGAAATAGTCCTATATTACTTTTATTGATTGAGCAAAGAGTTATTTTCCAACTTTAACATCAAATATTTCGAAAACGAATCGACAAATTCCTTTCAATTCCACTGAGGGATAAAATGTATTCAGGGGAGTTTCATCGTGAACGATGTCCCTCCCCCTCTACCAAGCGTTTTTAAAAATCCGCTTTTATCGAACAACAATTTTTAGGTTGCTTTGTAGAAGTGAATTTGACTAGCTAGATACATTTGCTAGATACATTGAATATTTTGTTTCAGTGGTGGAATCAATCATGCGTGGTGAAAATGTTGGCATAACTCCAAGAAGATCAAGATCGTCTGCCCTTCTTCAACAAAGTCCTCAAGCACCCCATCAGGTGAGTTCAGGGATGATTTCTATTTAACTTGATTATATGTTTTGGTGGAATTCTCAGTGCACATTTCCTAGGAGCCAGCCAAAAGTCCCCTCATATCTTTTGTTGAAATTTTTAATATAGAAATAAACGGACGCAAAAACTCCTGTATTAGTCAAAATTATGACCAAATAAATATTTAACTCAATAATAATAATAATACTAGCGTTTATTGCCCAACTGTTACATTTACAAGACAAATTATATAAAAAGTGTAGCTAAGAATGCTTTGAAAAATAATATACAGAAATATTTGAATTAGAATAAGAAAATACTAGAAGGTAAGCTCGGGTAAGTGTGACCGTGATTTTCATTAGTTCGCATTGAATTTAGTCCTTCTGATGAAACTGAACTAATATAACAATGAAATTTTGCAGGTATTTACTTCGAAGGTCAGTCTTTGTAATACGCCACAGAAAACTGTTGAAAATGTATTCTATGAATTTTATTTATATATTCAGATATACATCTCCATAGGTCACACTTCCCCGGAAATTTGGGGCAAGTGTGATTCTGGCCACATTTAAAGATATTAATGCACGTAAATCTCTCTTTATGGCAGGTGTGAGTAAACAGTAAAGGAACTTTCACCACAATTTATTTGTTTCGAGATATCTTTATTCAAAACATAGTTAGGAACTTTTTAATATTGACTTTGAAATGCCCCATTGGAAAAAAACAAAAAATAATCGAGAAAGTGAACCTTTGTTGAAAAGAAAAATTTACAGGTAGAAATCGAATGAGAATTTCATTGATCCCCATCCTCTGACGAGTGGTGATGGAAGCACAGTTGTTATTTCATCCTCAGAAAGTATATCAATGTCTTTCACATCTGGCCAGGTATATTGTTTGGCTCTCTGAGACTTCCGTATATAATTTCGTACTATAGCTGAAAAAATATTACTGTTTAGATTGGCCAAATGAACCAGGTTCCCACTTACCCCGACAGATAGGTCTTACTATCCCCAATAAAATTTAATTTCGGGGTTAGTGTGACATGCAATGGAAAAATGTAAAAAAAAACAACTTCATGAAAAAATGACAATCTATAGTCAGATTCATTGTTTAGGTAGAAGAAAAGTGTATAAAATGGATTCTTACCTTAGATTTTAACAATACACTCAAAGCTTGAAATAAACTCGTTATACTCGTTCGGGTTAATGAATTGTAGGTTAGAAAATTGGGGAAAATATTTGGATTTCACAAGATCTCTTTGGTATTTTATATGATGGTTATGGATTTAGCGAAGATAGCGAGCAAACTCACACTTGTCCCAAATTCACACTTACCCGAGCTTACTATAACTGAAAAAAAAATCACAATTCACATAACGTTTTTATTCAGATTTTATACTTGGAATTAAATTATGGATGCTGAACTACTCGAAAAACAATATGTTCAGTTTTCAGTTCCCATTCATTTCGAACTGAAATACAACAGTATATTGTATTCAACCCCTAGTATAATGGCCGACCTTTCAAAAACAGAAGCAGTCAACGGTGCAGTCTCAAAACGATTTTTCCGACAACGAGCTTTTCATGTTCTCCTCATCTACCAGCTCTTCTTTGTTATCTAGGTGGAACTCGAAACACTTGCTTTGTTGGTGAAAATCGATGAAATATCTCGCCGTTTTGACGAAAATTGACGACCGGAAAATCTATCAATTGAAAAATTGTTTACTCTCTGTTTTCCGACGCTTGGGACTGGAGAGCGATGGCTAATAGGCAGGGACGTACATAAAACTTTTCAAGGTGGGCCGCTAGTAGAAATATCTGGAATGTCTAGATGATTTATAATTAATATTACAATCATAACGACTACAATTTTCATAGAGTTATGATAACATGAGTAAACAAAAGTTCTTATTGAAATAAAAAACATACATGTGAAGACGAATTAAGAAAGAGGAACTTGAAATTTCTAAATATATCCGGTGCGTTGATATAACCAGGAGTTCTGTAAATCCTAGAGATATTTATCATCACTGAAAATACAGCAAAAAGACATTAGACAAATGCTAAATATTTTGGGGAGCCAAAAAAACTTTTTAGTTCTTTTTGAATTATTGTTTATGTAAAATAATGAGTTTTCGAACGTTTAGAACATTCAGAGAAATATTTTGGTTTGAAACTAACTCAAGAAGAATTGTAATAGTTCTCATTAGTATACAGCAATCTAATGAAACTTATTAGCATACGACTTTTGGTACTTTAAGTGACGCTATGACATTAACTGAGAATTTTAAGAAAATAGTTTGAATTAATAGTACTCCATCCACACTAAATAGACACTATTGAAAATGATTTCGAACATTTTACGCTTTAACAGAATCTGTATTGTCAATGAACGTCCCAAATATTCGATGAAGTATTTTGGATGTGTACTTTACAAAAGAGAATACGTTATTAAATGAAGGTTTGAAGGTTATAGGTTTCTGGGAAGACCATTTTAGTGCTCTAGACCATATTGATGACTTCCGAGTTTTTGAGAATGTGGATGTCTTCCTCAACACATACCTTGATTGTCTGGAGTTCCTTATTGTGTTTTCTCTAAAAAATGTCTTCATTGTCGATCCACAAAATTGTATTTCCAAAATTCAGAACGAAGTCGTTATTCTCCAAGGACCTAAAACATATTTTTGCAACCAACGTACAATAAGATATTTCTACATGTATACCTCCTTTAGTTATGGTGAAGTTTTTCTTCAACGTCGAAATCTGTTTCTTGGAGGAAAGTCCTTTCTCTAGTTTCCGAGGTAACCCTTTTGGTGTTGACGACCTTCTGCAGTATTTTCTATTGAATCGGCCACGTTGTTTTCTTCTGGAGATCGGATAATTTAATCTCACTTCGTTTCTTGTGGACTGACCTTTTTCCTTGGAATTCTGAATCTTAGTCTCTCCCAGCAGTTTCTCTATCGATGACTAGTTTTTCTGCACTTATAGCATCGTTTCTTCTGTTTTCTCAAAAGGCAAATGTTTGTTGGATGCTAATCTCGCCAAATTGAACTTCCCGTCCATACTCGTATTCCTTGATGCATATTTCGACACCTCGAACTGTAATGATGCTATCAGCGCATGGTCCAAGATGCCTGCATGTCAGTATCTCTCAAGCCGTGGATAAAGGAATTCCCCTTCAATTTGTTTCCATAAACTCGCCCGAGGGTCTGCCATATCAATCAGTCGCTTTACATTCGATCCATACTTCGGCAGAGTTTCGTTGACTTTTTTGTGTTTTAGTTTGGATTCTTTTGGTAGCTTTTGCTGTCCATATATTATATCCAATGCTTCAGATATTCTGGAATATACCTTCTTGCAGAACTCTGGAGGATGTTCTGCAAGATGTGACCTCCACGAACCTGTAGTTTGCGTTCGTTGCTCCTTCAAGTTATGCAAAATTCGTGTTTGCGACTCATATATGGAATCAGAAGACGACATAGTATATCCCTTGAATTGAATGAACACAATTGGCTCAATATGACAAAAAGAAGGTTTCTTCATTCAGCCTGTCTGTTTCACAGAATCATTGTCTCGAAAACGCCCCCCCATATCTGATGAAAAAAATAACATTCCGTGAAGATGTGCATAACATAAATATTCGGTTCAAGTAAACTATAAAGAACAACAATTTACAGAAGATCATTTTCCTATCAGATTTCACGAATTTATAACTCAATTCCACAACACTTGAAGTCTTTCAGAGGTGTAAAAAAAAATATCTTCTGAACGAACAGATGCACTAGGATCATGAGGATGAGCTATGAATAAGTATATCATATTATATTCCATATAGAAGAATATGACTTTGCCCAGAGAAATGAAATTAGAATTTCTGTTTGTTTTAGTTTTTTTCAGTTTTTTCGTACTTTTATTTATTTTCTTCTGCTTGAGAATAATAACAGAGGTTTATGTATAGTGTATTCATACATCATGCATGACCACCTGATCTTCGGCAATTTCCCATTAATATATCTGCGTTTATTTTTTATGTACTTTTTTTTTGTACTTGTTTATGTACTTTTTTGTGATATTTATTTTATGGGAAATAAAGACCTATTATTATTATTATTATTATCAAATTGACCTCACCCGAAGGCTGCCCTCCCAATTTTGGGATTTCCGAGGTTTTCACTTGTATATGTAGACCTTGTGATAGGTGAGATTTCCTCAGAGTGTGTCCACTTGTGTAGAAGGTGCATCATTTCCAGTATCCCCTTGATCTCATCTACTTCTTCGTTAATAACGTCCACCTCTCGTGCCTCCTATTCATTTATTTTGGTCTATTTATTTTCGACGTCTTGAATCTCTGCAAATCTAATAATAGAATAAATAGTTCGCATAGTGAAATATAAGTTCTGAAATACCTGAGCAAATCTGGCCTGCAATGAGAATATACAAGATTAATAAGTAGAACAAGAAAGAACGTTTCTAGATCATTTGTCGATGGTATTGAATACCAGATTCCCAACATTACTTTACTGGGTAATATTCTTATAGGTAATAATATTACGTGCATATGTATTTTGCTCTTGTTTTCTCTAGGAGTGGCGTTTGCAAAAAAAATCTTCAGGAAAAATCTTGGGCGTTTTTTCTTTTCACGTCGCATGGTAACTGTCTTTGCCGAGCGGCAATCTATCACTTTGCGTTCTGAATCCGCAAATAACTATTTTTCAATTACTTCGTTTCTACGATTTTGTGAACTATTGACCTGGAAATAATTGAAAGTGAATGAAAGCGATCTGGTGACCAGATTCTCAAATGTCTACTATCCTTTGTCGTATGCGACAAAATATGTCCATCGCCTTTCTCGAATGTGCATTGAAAAGAAATGGAACTATTTTGTCGCATGCGAAAGGGTAATAGACATTTGAGAATCGGGCTGCTGCTACTCAAAATATGGCGAAGGTGCTAATGTTTACGGAACAAAACATCTCGAAAACGTTAGTTCCTTCGTCCTCGAACTCGATACTTTTTATTCATTATTATTATTACCACCATTCTGAATTGTCTCGTTTATTATTATTATTCGGGTAAAATTTTGCAAGTGATTTTTGATGCACTTTATTCCGAATAATCTGAAAGGACTTGGCTGAAAATTTGGTATAATGTATTTATGATGTCCTGATGTCACTTACCTATAAATTCAGTAATTTGGCGATTATATTGTTACAAAGAGTTGAGGATAGCGATTACAATCTTAAGATATTCGACATGAGTTACAATAAAGAGTTCTGAATGTCTGTGTATAAGGTTCTCTTTGTATTAGTCAATGTTGAGATAGGCAATAGTTTGGAAGTATATCCAAATATTTGTAGATCACCCTGAACAAATCAAACCCAAATTTGACACTAGGTTGAATTTGAATTCATAACACATCGTTCTTCATTTGTAAAAGGTAACATCTCTGGTACCTGTAAACGACAGATCCATTTTTTTCTCAACTATATCGGTGGATTTAACGTGTTTCACAAATTGATGTGTCAATCACGAACCAGGGGATGATAATAACGAACAACGATTTCATCCCCTCCCGCATGTATGCCGCTGCCACACTCTTTTAGCGCTTCGATTCGTTGTCAATGACGTTTCAAGGTCGAACGGCCAGACGAAAACACAATACACGTGCGATTCCCAGAGCTTTCAAGAGCTTTAGCGAGCTTTCGTGGTTTGTTATTTATTCGGCAATTTCTTTAATGGGTAGGTAATCTTCGTGATATATATTATATATATATATATATATATATATATATATATATATATATATATATATATATATATATATATATATATATATATATATATATATATATATATAGAAATACTGCAGATGATGTCGTTTGATGTCCCACGAGTTTCCGAGTATTGTCATTTCGGAAGTTTTTGTCGTGCTACGATATATTGAGAATGTTCATCGTTCATCAGTTCCAGACATACAGAGATTTATTAGGTTTATTTATTATCAGCCATTTGAAACATCGCATGAACGAGGTGTAGGAAAGGGAAATGTGTTGATGTTATGTTAGGGAAAGAAGGCTTTGGTTTTTTGTAGAAATTTTCAGCAGGTCTCGACTCTAACGTTGATAAACCGTTCAAGCACGTTTAGTCTCTAATTATTAAGACCGTCTGTAAGAAAGTTTCGATAGGTTCTAACTACATTGACGTTGTCAGAGTTATGTCACCAACCAATCGAACATCAAACCTTCTTCTAACGTAGGTATGTCCTAAAAGTTTTGGCACAAACTATTTACCGATTTTTTTTAATGAAGGAATTTATTTAAACACCAAGTAGTTATCATAAATAACAACTGAATACCTAACTAAACCACTAATCGAATTAGGTGGGGTCCCTCCCTGCTCTAGAAGCAAATTTCTTCGAATGTCCCTCATGAGAACCTGGATGGAATTCACCATAATTTCTCTCAGTTTTTCGTGAATTCGCCGTCTTAATTGTTCTTCATCTTGGGCTTCCCAGCCTCCATAAAAAACCTCCCTCTCCCTCTCGACAGTAAAGCCTAAAAATCCTCTATTAGGCGAGCCTACGGCAAGTTTAAAGGATTTTTGGGAAAAAATCGTTTGTGGTATTGTCGAAGCTATCAGCATTGGGTATATCCTGAGTAATGGCATGATGCTAGGTCTGGCCAAAACATGATATCGTCATCAGCATGATGATCATGGACAACCTAAAGTAATTTGTAAAGGCAGTTATCAGTATATCTCTGACTATTCAAAGCTTCACCCCTCACTCTTCCCACAAACGGTCGGGATACACCCCTGTTAGATTTTATTTGCAAATTTCTGTTTATGTTTGGATCTAACATTGTCAGGGCAATCCTCTGAGTCGTCCGTGTAAAATCCATCGATTCCTCTCATTTCAGAATTATTCAAAGTGAAATACTTTTCGTCATCTAAAATAATAAATTTTTCATTGGTAAAGTGTACCCGCCTCACTTGACGACAGCATTTTGGTATACGAAGGAGTTGCGCTTAAGAGTATTTGGGGCACTTACGGCTCTTTCAATATTTTAAATCATTCCTCTTCAATTCCAACGATATCGTACTCTTAGAAGATCTGTTTTGACGAGTCAGTCTTCTCGTTGACATTCTAACCTAGTTTATTGCTCTTCTCAGCAATCTCTCTGACCTTTCTGGGCAGTAAATACACGTGGTCTTCCACTTTTTGGGAGATTCAGACATGGTATTCCATACTCGCACACCGCAAGTGTTCTACGAATGGTTCTGTGTGAAATGTTTTCATTCTGCAATATTCGACAGATTTCAGCTTTGGATACACGCCAAACCAACTTGTTGTACCTTGATACTTGTTCCTCATTCTAATTTATACGACATCTTGAAGCAAAAACTTAAAAACTAAGTAAATCTCAACTGACAGTAAACAAACTTATGTTTCCAACGGCAACTTAAAACTATTTTGTTTTTGTTAAAATTAAAGCCAATGAATTTTGTGCCAAAACTTTTAGGACATACGTTAAGTGGAATTCAAAAGATTTATTTATTTATTTGATGAGATTGGATTATATCTAGCAGGTAAAAAGAACCTAACATGATATAGTATATTACATTACTAGTGCGGAAATCACTTTCGCACGAGTAATGTACACTATTTTTCCTACGACCACATAATAATTTTACCAAATAATGTATAAAAATATTTTGACGTTTCACACAAATTTTTCAAAGCCTGCTTCTTATATACAATTAATAACTAACATCAAGACGATTGCCTGACTAGGTACAGGGAATTGATATATGAAACTATTTAACGAAAAGGAACATACATTTTGAAAATTCCTTGCTTTGTTTAGATGATTCAGAATTTTTTGAAGTGGATATTTCGTCGGCATAGTGTAAGAAGTTACTATCTAACAATCTAATGTCCATAAAAATTTAATGAATACTTCGACTGAGAACCATTTTAACTTCATTTATTTTTAATAATTACTTTTATATACAAAATATTTGAAGCAATCTATTTGAAATGTGTAATTTGTTTCAATATCATAATGAAAAAAAAGTATCCGCGAGCGAAGATCGAACCCGCGTACTCTTCGTCAGAAGTCAATATGCTTTATGAACTGAGCTAACGGAACGTGCGGAAAGTTACTTTCCGCGCCTGTGTGTAAAATATTTCGCACGCTTGCGATATAAGCCTCTTTCCGTGTAAATACAGTGCGGTATACATAAAAATTGGTCAGGTAATATAGTAAGAATGCTAAAGTGAGAAGAGAACAAGAATATAGGAAAATAGTTGCACAGCTGATAAAACATACACGTGTGGCGAAAATGAAAATTGGTATAATTAGAAATAGAATATGAATGATATTCACATATTATGTAAGACGACGTGGACTCATCGTGGTGGAAAAGCAAATAATAAAGTTAATCACAGTGAATTAAAAATAAACTCTAGATATTGTACAGGATGTTTGAAGTTTTGAAAGCGCGGGTGCTGATACATCTTCGATTGTAGAATAAGTAGGAGACCATATAGAAACAGAATGAGAAAAAATATGGATACAACAATAATGAGTACACAGCAAACGCATCATTGACTAAGGTAAAAATAATAATGACCATAGCAGTCGATGCCAAAACACCAAAGAAAAAAAAACAAGGATGTTTGCGAGATACGTAGTATTGAGCAGAAGAAAAGGAGTTGGAATGCAAATATTATGTACGAAGTAAATACTTTAGAAACTGAGGAATTACTGTGGACATAGAATGCTGATTATGGAAAACAATTGAATAACAACATACAAATTATGAAGAAGTTAGAGGTTCTTTTTGCTGTAGTTTATTTCCGCTGCCAGTGATTTCTAGTTATTGCATATGTATGGTATTTTCCACCAGTGTTCTTTCGATTCCTTTTTTTGTAGAATTTGGGTGATTGTAGCGGTAGTTGAGATACTGTTTTGAGTGGGTGAACTCACCTGATTGAATCCCCTCCAAGTTCTTTATGCTTGAGAAGTTCCCAGGGTATTCATTCTCGTGGTTTCATCAAGGAATGTAAAGACGTGTTAACATTCGAGGTGAGCGAGTACGAGCCGAGGCTTGTTTGTCGCTTGCCGAGGATGTTAACAGTCGATACATTCCGTGTTACTTACTACATTTTTCCCGCTGCTTGTTGACATTTCTCAAAATATGCCTGGATTGAATTTTTTTTTACCCTTCCTTCATGATTATTCGTTCTGCTATTTCATTCCAAGTTGCTTCAAAGTTACCGAATAAACAGACAACAATAATATTCAGAAAGTCTCATAACCCAAAAATTTATATAAATGAAGCTCTAGGTATTACTTGTCAAAGTCAAAGTCATTATTGCCCTAGGCATGTAAATGACACTATTTACATTCCGTTGTCAAGATGAATTAGTAAACGAATGATAAGGTAGTGTTGGGTAATAAGGCCCACTTAACTTTTGTAATTTTTTTTGTCCTTTATATTTTATTTAAAAAAATCTGAAACTTGATGAGGAGATTTCTTGACATGTTTGTCGCTATGTTATCATCAATATTCGTCTCCATTAATATCTTGGTAATGTGAATGAGACAAATATTAAAAACTTGCTGTTGGGCCTTATTACCCGCCTATTAGGGTAATAAAGCCCATAGTAAATTACCGAATTCTGTTTTTTTATTTGTATATAGATATATACACATCATTTATTTTTATCAAAAACGGTAGAAACTTACTAAATCTCAAATAAAAAAGAAAAATAAACATTATTTTTTACCAAAACTGATAAACGTAACAAAATTCTAACAAAGAAATTAAATTATTGAAAAAAACTGATAAACTTAATTTTAAGAACATTTACTACAGTAAAAATCGTCAACATTTTCAGCCGTCAGTCCTAGTTTCGTGGAACCAATTTCACATTTTAGACACATTCCACGGGCCTTATTACGCGATGGTTGGTAGGCCCTTATTACCGGGCCAGCACTTTTACTTTAACATGCAATTTATAGAAAAATTAACAATTATTTTAATTTTTCTCTTAGTGCGAAAGATAGTACCAATGTTATAGTAAATGATGGAGCACTATAAGTTTCTTTAAGTAAAAGGGGTTGAATCAAAAAAGACGTCTTAACTTCTTGCGAACTTATAATCTGTGCAGCATAAAACTGCACATGCACCTACTGTTGTTAATAGCGAACTGAAGTCGACGATCTTTTAGTATAGCTTTACCACTCAGATGATGCAACTAACCGTGTTGAAATATTTGAAAAAATTTGCCAGTCTTTAAAGAAAGAGACGGTGGGCCTTATTAACCGCCGGGCCTTATTCCCCAACACTACCTTATAGGCCATTTACCTGTTTTGTTGCTAAGCATGTATGGACTATTTACAGTGTCAGCAGCGGAAAAAATATATGATTGATAGAGGCTACTATAAATGTCAACAATACTATTAATAACTCGTAAACTGTCGTGCAAATAACACATACCAGATCGCACTTCAATAGCGTAACAGATAAATAAAGCAAACTATGCAATGTCACCGGCGATACAAAAAAGCCTTGACTCATTTCCTGCATTCAATTGTTACGTTATTAAAACCGCCGATTGCTAATGGCGCCGAGAAAGTTCAACTTGTTTTGTTTGGGTCTGCATTACTCACACTTTTTACCGCCTCGCTGTCTCTCTCGGGAGTGTTGCGCTTGTTCAACGCCTGATTACTGGCGGCTACTAGATAATTTTAACAATCGGTTGTTGACCTTCTTGCGTCTTTCTTCACTGATGGACGCTCTCTTGGTTTCTCGTTGTACCGTTACACCTGTTTGGGTGATCGTGGTTTAGTACGGCGTATACGGGCGATGTGTTTTTTTCGAGTATTTCGTTTGATTGAAGGTAGGGAGAGAAGCATTTCTCAAAGGTATATCTGCAATGACACGTTTTGAAGTGATAATAGTAATTTGCACACTACGGTGTCAGAAGAATGTTGAGCTGAGTAATTTAATAACTAATAATTTATGAAGTCTCAAACAATTTGGTTTCAGATCCCAAAAATCAACTGAAGATGCAATTGTGTATTTAACAGATAATATCTATCGATCTCTAGATGAAGGGAAATGTGAAGGTATTTTTCTAGACTCAGCTAAAGCATTTGATAGTGTTAATCATAAAATATTGTTGGGCGTTATGGAAGATCTAGGCATCAGAGGATCGTTTACAAAATGTTCAAATCCTACCTTAACGACAGGACACAGTTTGTTAAAATAGAAAATGAGATAAGCGAACCTCGAACGGTAATAACTGGTGTACCTCAGGGCACTGTTCTGGGACCGGTACTCTTTCTAATGTACATAAACGGAATATTTTCTCTGAATGTAGACGCAAATATTTCATCATTTGCAGATGATACAGTAATTCTGCTCACAGATACTACTTGGGACGGGGTGAAGAACAAGGCCGAAAAAAATCTGAAAAAAATTAAAAACTGGTTTAGTGATATGGAACTCACACTAAATTTAGAAAAAACAAAATGCATTACATTATCTTGCAATAAATCAAGCTTACCCGATATAGATTGACTCACATTGAAATAAAACAATTCAACTGACTTCATTGAATGTGTGGAGTCCATAACCTACCTCGGAATTGAAGTTGACATGCACCTAAAATGGAACATTCATATAAATAAAACAGTTAAAAAATTAAGGTCAGTACTGTTTACATTCAAGTATCTAAAAAACTATCTCAAGACCAATGAACTCAAAATTATTTACCACTCACTAGTAGAATCCCATATTCAGTACGGAATATCAGGTTGGGGAGGAGCGTACGATAGTCATCTAGAAAAACTTCGAGTGATTCAAAAATATTTTTTAAAAATTCTTTTCGATAAAAAACGCACTTACCCTACAAAAAATCTTTTTGAAGAGATTCCTATCCTCGAATTAAAAAAATTGTATTTTTATAAAGTCCTCAGCTTACAATATAAAATTAAAAAAGAATTAATATCAATTAGACACATACATAATACACGGTACAAAAAACATTTTGAGTTTTCTACAGAAAAAACTGCAAAAACAATAGGTCAAACATCATTTTATTACACAGGCCCAAAATTATTCGGCCAAATTCCTCAGTTCATTAGAAATATAAACAATTCTTCTTTATATAAAAAGAAATTGAAAATTTGGCTTGAACAATTGTCTATAGAAAATATAACAAAGATGATCAATACTCCAGCATAACTATTGAAATCTGTTATAGGCCTATTTTTACAGTATGGCAGGTTGATGAATGAACGTTTATGTGTGTATATGTTTTTAGAAATGATTATATGTCTATACTAGAACATGCGTTTCATAAAATTTTTAATTTTGTAATTTTTAATTCATTATATTACCTCACTTATTATTTTTTCTCACTTCATTAATTGTCTTGTTATTTCTGCAAATATATATAATCTAATTAAAAAAGAAAAAATATATATCAAATGAGGCTTCCTCGAAGAAGATAGGTCGAAAGCTTCCACAACAAGTTCTCTTCGTGGGATATTTTTGATTTATTTTCATTCATGGATATAGTTACTACTATTTTAACTTCATGCGAAATTTATATATCTATATTCTGTACATTTGATTGCAATATATTTTATTTATCATACCTATATTACTATTCATATAAAACTGTTATGTCTTTGTATGACTTTTACCGCTATCACGCACAAGCTTCCAAGCTTCAGTGATTTCATGTTTGTTTTCAACGTTCAATGTTTTATTGTTTATTGTAAATTTTGGAAATAAATATTATTATTATTATTATTATTATTAATGGTGGATTTATAAACACTGCTAAACTAAGAGCCCCGTATGAAGCTTTCTGTTAACGTAGCTGGGAAACCTGGTCAGCTAATAATGCATGCGTTGCCATAGTGATATACAAATTGAATATTTAATTGTCTGTTATAGCTATTAATGTAACGAGATTATTATGCGACTAATAATAATCGAGGACATTGCCATGCGACGAGGCGCTTCGCGCCAAGTCGCTTCATGCAACTTCCAAAATGTATTTGAATCGCATAGTGATCCAGTTACATTCGAAGCTTTATCGTATCGTTGACAACGATGATGTGAAAATAAAATCGTCAGCTTTGGTTATTGTCACGATATTGTCATTTAAGCGTGCCATAAAAATCAATATAGTCTTAATGGAAACATATTTAAAACTGTGGCGAAAATCATGGCAGATATTGATATTCCTGAAAATATAGTCGCGGCTGCTAACACTTTAAGATTAGATTTGCTTCCGGATTAATAAAAATTCCATGACGAAAAAGAATACCTTCAGTTTTGTGAGTGGCGAAATACAGAACAGGTTCAAGGTGCTGGAGAAACGGCATTAGTTGCTTTTATTGTGAAACTCCCAAATGAATGCTGTCTTTCATCTTTGTGGCCTAAATATTCTGTTACGAGCTTGTTTGGAGTTGAAGGAAAGATTAGAAATCAAAAAGTATGGCACTTTGATACGATTTATTTAAAAAAAAGTTGAATATAGAGGGAAAAAACAGAAAGTATCCACGAAAGAGCAAGTTGGTGAATTTGTTCGTACTGCCCCAGACGAGAGATTTTTGATGATGAAAGTAGCTTTTTTAATTGGAATTGGCGGGGCTTGCAGAACCAATGTCCATGTCCATGTTGACATTCTAGAGAGCAAGCTAGTAATTACAATTACTGATTCAAAAACCCATTAGGAAAGGTTTTTTGCGGTGATATCTTTCGAAGACGTTAATCTTGTGACATTATTTAAAAAATATGTAGCATTACATCCAGCTCATACTCCACATAGAAGATTGGTTGTATCATACAGAAACCGAAAATGCACCTTTCAGCCTTGCGGTATTAATTTCTTTCCTAAAATACCTGAGAAAATTGCTACATATCTCAAACTCGAAAATCCAGATATGTAGACTGGTCATAGTATTAGAAGATCTTCAGCAACTCTTCTTGTTTATGTGAATGGAGACAGATTTACCAGAACTTGGTGGTTGGGAATCGAGCAATGTTGCAAGATGGTATTTAAAAGATAACTTGAGTAAGATTTCCATTGCCCAAAAATTCAAGCTGGAGACGTTTTTTTAAACACTGTCTCATGTACGAAAGAGACCATTGAAATGAATAAAAATGTTGCTGGCCAAGATACAGCGGAAATGCCTATAATTTTCAAAAAAAATTGTGCAGGAGTACTTATCTATCAATATTTTATTGTTATGATGTCAATAATTTGTCATAAAGATTTAACTTAAGCTACTTAAAGGAAGCTGAATTTTCAATGAAACGATAATATTCTTTATGCAACGGGACCTACGAATTTATGACTATCAGTAAGAAATGATCAATTGGGTTGATTAATTGAAGCCAAAAAAAAAGGTTACTTATATCTTAATGATACGACAATTGCTTCTAAGTTTTGAAACATGTTTTTTCCATTATCATCTAGGTTTTCATTAGTAATGAGAAGATAGCTAACGATATATTAAATCAATAAAAGTTTGCATGTCTTGATTCATTCAGCTCTTGTGAATGGTATTCAAGAGATTTATGCTTGCTGAATTTTCAGATTTTTTATTGTACCAGTTTTATTGGGAAAAGTTGATATGGGACAAAGTTCAGAAATCTAGATGGAACGGATTTCATTTCATTTGTCAGTTGTCAATGAACTATTGCCCTCATTATTTATATCTTTCCTTGTACTCCAAAATTCTTTTTATGTGTTAAAGGTATAACAATTTAGAGAAGTATTATAGCTATGTTTCAAACTAACTTCTTTCATTGCTTGTAATTCAGGGCATTTCCAAAAATTCTGCTGAAGATTTATCGAAACCACTAACTTTACTTTTCAAATATTGTTCTGTTCCTTGGTTCTCACTTTTTCTTGTATAGTTTGTTTGCTTCGACCCGCTAAATGACAAATAAGATCAGATACGTCGCCATGTTTGGAATATTGAACATATTTGATGACCAACAAACAATGATTCGACAAAGAAAGATATATACATATATCAACTACCTACACAACTAATTTCTTGACGATTATCTACTGTAATAAAATAATGTATCTCCCTAACTTTTTACAACAACTCAGAAATTTGTTCGATAATATGAGTAATAATACTTCAATAACGCCTATAATGTAAGTGCCATAATTTTTCAAACTCACCTCACCATTCTCCAAATTCAGCAAAGGAGAGCAGAATCTTTCCTTTTCTCAATTCAATTGAGATGATCGTGATCTGACAAATCAGTATTATTGAAGACATACGGCTCAAATGTCGTTGGGCATTTCTTGTCAGTGATGAAAAGCAAGAACTTCTGAACAGACCAGAAGTGTCTGTCATCAATTCGTAATCTACTTTGTACATGTAATTTGAAAAGAGGCCGATTACGACTTGCTCAAAATAATGACTATCCTTCCCACACTTTTCAAATTACACCTGTTTCGGTCAACATAAAATTCAATAATCCTCACCTGCTTTCGGAAATGATTATTTTACGTAACAACCCCTAGAGCATCTACCCCAATTCACACAATAATAAAAATACGGAATATGGACCTTCCGATCAAACACCCTCAACAGAAACCTTAATAATCTTCGAAGTATAAAGGGGTCTATTTATAACATAACATTCAAAGTGTATATCCATCGTATTATCCCCATTAGACCGGAACGTCGGTGATTTTTCAAACTGTGACAAGGGTCAAA
The DNA here is from genome assembly GCA_958502065.1 of Chrysolina americana. NCBI lineage: Eukaryota > Metazoa > Arthropoda > Insecta > Coleoptera > Chrysomelidae > Chrysolina > Chrysolina americana. The sequence goes on from OY293414.1 coordinate 80,762,577, forward strand.
GCCCTATTTACCACAGCAGGTAGAATCTCGCCGGGTTCAGAAAAACATTCGAAAGGCAAGATGACTTGACGGTTACATGATAAGGTGGGTACAGTCCAAAATATAAGTGACTTTTTAGGGACTAATTGCGGGTCTAACAAATGTGTTAGGGACCAGGGGTAGTTTGAATTTATGTGAGTAAAGGTCATCCACATTTTGTCAGGTAAGAAGTTTACAGAATATAACAGCTCTCTTGTGGTCGCATATAATGGTATTAATATAATTGCATAATAGTAGCTTATGCAACAAATATAATAAAGGCTGTAGGTACATAAGTTTTTAAGACCAATTATGAAAAATATTCATTGTCATGCCCTCAACCAGTAATAATATGAATATATATTGCAAAGGATTAAAAATACCAAATTAAATGTTTGCTCATTTTTATTTTGGTTTCCTGAATTTTCTATATTTTTCATTATTTTCTTCCGACGGATTTTTTATGAAAATTTCCATAAGCATATATACAAATATCACCAAAGCATTCGTAATCCATATTTGATTCTGTGATACCTAATTTTGCTGATGAGCATGCAAATGGCTACACGTAAATTCGTCATATTATTAAAATTCATCCCATTTTCGTTCAATATATAGTTTTAACAGTTTTCTTCAACTCTCCTCGAATCAACACTTTCAGAAAGCTCTTTTTTGGCATACATTCCTGAAAACAAAACTTTGCACAAGCTACAACAAAAATTGCACTCTCAAATATAAGAGAAGTTGAGTATTCATGGAATTTCAGCTCTAAAAAATATGTGGGTCAAACTTGAAGGGTTATGAAAATACGGTTCAAAGAACACACATATTTTCGAGGCCCTGTATCTATTCAAGACACGGGATTTTGAGACTCTGTGCGAAGTTAATCAGTTCCTGCGAGCTGAGATCCTGATGTGGGAGAGTGTTAAGAATGTATCTTTCAGGAATGTGAGCCTCTTGCATAAGAGAGCTGGGCATTCGCAAAGCAGATGTTCTGCAGTTTCCGCGAAGTTCTCGCAATAGCGACAACTACCTCTCTCTGATTTACCAATCTCTTCAAGGTGATACCCCAAAGGGCAGTGCCCAGTGGGTAGTCCCGTTACCGATTTCAAGTCTTTTTTACCCAACTCGGGAAGCTGTTTAGCTTTCCTTGGCGATAGGCTCACTAGCCTTTTCGCTTATCTTTGTCCTAGCACTTTATTCCACTGAGATTTAATCGGATTCCTCCCAGCGTTCAAACTCTTCCAGAGTCCACAGAAGAATTCTGGACCGGGAAGCGGTGTGTTTACCCCTTCTTTGGCAAGGCAGTCTGCCTTTGATGCCCATTTGACCTGGCACCCACCTCAGGGTTACCTGATTGTTTGCTGCCAGTTGTTTACAGTCCCAAGTCAGCTTAGACTCTCAAATATGTAACTTCAGAGCTTTTAGTTCTGCTTGGCTATCTGATATATCTAGTATAGATTTCTGCCCTTCGGGTTCCCCTTCCAAGGCATTCCTGAGCACAAATCTCTTTAGCATGTACTTCTGCTCAAAAGATCCTTGGGGTCCCACCAAAGGGTTTTGAGAGCCTACAATTTGACCCTGTAACGCTCACTCCAACCCCTTCGTTCATCACATAGATGCAATGGCGGAAGGTTCAGAACTGCCTCTAGAGCTGCAGTAAGGCATGTAAATACTGCTCCTGCTATTCCCAGGCAAGCTAGCCGCTACACTCTCTGACCATAGTTCTGATGATCGTTTGGTATGACCAATAAATAATTTCAGACCCCATCGAAAACACTTACCGAAAACTCTGCGGCATGTCCAGTTTGCCGCTAAAGCCTTGGAAAGAATGATGCTGATTTGGCTGTTCCATGTCAGTTTTTGGTATTTGGTATATTATTATTTTATTATTTTTTTGGAAAATGTTAGCTGAGTCCCATTCGGCGTTGAGGCCTCCTGGCGAAAGGACCAGTACTGTTTTGCTAGGATTGACATTGAGTTCCTCCTTGGCACACCAGCTTCTGATTATATTTAGGGCTACTTGCATGCGGTCGGAGATTACTCCGTCATGTCTGCCCCTAATAGTGACGACCAGGTCATCGGCGTAACCTTGAGTGGTGACCCCAAACTCCTGTAGCTTTACTAGCAGGTCGTCGACAACCAGCGACCATAGTAGAGGCGATGAAACTTTCCCTTGGGGCAACCTTTTTCTCCTGACTGTCTCTCCCAAGGGTCGCTACAATTAATCTGCTTTTCAGCATTGCTTGTATCCATCTGAGCAATGATATTCCTTTCCTCTAGTAATCTGGTTAAGAAAGCATGTGAGGTGTTATCGAATGCACCCTCTATGTCGATGAAGGCACAAAGGGCCATTTCTTTTGTCACGTTTGTTTTTCCAATGCTTTTAGAGCATTAATCGTGGATTTACCTGCTTGGTAAGCAAACTGTTTCATGTGGAGCGGTCTTAACTTGAGGAGTTCGCTTCGCTGCACAGAATGTAGAGTCTGGTTATGGTATCGCCCTCATTGTTGATCCTTGGGTCACAACTAATTGCTTTAATAAAAACCTCTGGATATGTCCATTATTGGCTGTTTGTTTCCAGGCATTTTGAGAGGGCTTTGTTCAATGTCTAAGACCTCCTGAATTTTCTTCTGGACAAGTTCTCCCCTTTTTTGTGCATATATTAATATGTAAATTTTGCGAATTCCTTTCCATATTTGCATAACATGGAATAAACTATCTTCTTGGGTAGGAAACTGTGGAGAATGAACAGGCGCCTACAGAAAAGGCGAATGGAAATTCCTGCCGTCGGGGAATGGTAGAACGCAGACGATGACGGAACAAGGGAAGGAAATGTTCGGAAGATATTTCCAAAGCGCCTTCCGGGCCGGTCGGGACGAAACCGAAGAACACCGGAGTGCAACCAGGAAAGTCTCGTAGTTTACACAAGTCTCAAATATCAACTTGGACAGGCACACTTACTCGAAGTTGATTACCATCTTCGAGGAGATGACACATGGAACAAAGCTAATCCAGGAACAAAGCTAATTCACATTATGAATGCAATTATGAAGTGGCACCACTGCCCACTATACTTGAAGCATGCAAAAATTGTACCGATACTAAAAGCTGGAAATCCCCAACAAAGAATAGAGAACTACCGCCCCATCCCATTGCTGAGTGTGGTCGCCAAGTTGGTGGACTGCTGAAGAAAGTTGAGAATCTCGAGAGAGACATTCGACTCATCCCGAATGAGCAATTCAGCTTCCAGAGAAGTTACTCTACAACTTCTCAGATGGCAAAAATCGTTCACGGGGTGAGGGAATGTTTCCACCGAGGCCTCAACACAGTTATGGTCCTGTTGAATGTACAGAAGACCTTCGACACTGTCTGGACAGAGGGCTTTGACGCGAAGATGCTGAGAGTAGGCATGCCTAGGCATATGGTCAGAATTCTAGACTCTTACCTGGATGGTAGGGCTTTTAGGTTCAGAATCAATTGAACCACATCGGCAATGAGGCCGGTCGTAGTGGGTGTGCCATAGGGATCCTGCCTCTCACCACTTTTGTACTCGTTATATACGCATGATTTTTCAATGTCGAAACACACGAGCATGGCGGTATACGCCGATGATACCGCAATTTCTGCCCAGGAGGGCGAAAGCAATATCGCTGCTGCTGGCCAGGCGGCGACACACCTGGATAGGCAGGTCGTGCCGTATCTGGCGAGTAACAAAATAGTGGGAAATCCGGAAAAAACAGCTCATTAAATTCACTGAGATTGCATGAGCTGGCCAATGTCGGGACGATTTCAGAGTATGTAAAAAAGATTGCAGATAAATTTTACCGACATCACATACTTGGAAGCCCTCTGACCAGGGACATCACCATGATACGAAGCTATCATAATGCCCCGAAAAAGCATCTGGGGCTCATATACCAGGCACTGGACCTGTTCCATGAGCAACTAGAAGATGACTAGGAAATAAGGTGTAATGTCTACACCGTTTTTTTTCTGGGTTTTTCGGGACTTGAGCAGATGATTCTGTCCATGTATACCAGTGAACTGATGGCTACGTAACACACCTGCATAACTTGGAGGAGGCAGGAAAACAGACAAGCGAGACCAAACTACTTACGTTCATATGGCCCACATTACAACGTGGGGTCTGTCGCCGGACTAATGTGGGACGATTTTGCCCACCTCTTGGAAACAGGAGGGCAAGGCTAAAGTCTCTCACCCTGAAAGCCGTACCTACCTCCACCCTGTGGTTGTAGCTAATGTTTCAATATGTCTTCAATTTATTTATATGTCCTTAAAAGTGTGTGCTGTATTTTATCTATATTCAATATTAATACATTTTTTGTTTTTTTTTTAAACTATCTTCTTCATCTTCAATAATGTCTGCCTTCAACGAGTGCAATGTATTAAAGACAAAACATTGAGATGTTCATCATTACCGTTACAGTTATTTCAACACTGACGCTCTGTGTCGTAGTCCCCTCAATCATTCTTTCGTCTAGCATTTTGTCTCTGAGTATACCTCCGAGAAATGCCGGGGGACCATCTTGAACTGCTGACTAACAGGTAAAACGTTTTTAACACTTGACTAGCTGTCTAGCTGCATGACTAATTACCAGTCGATATGCCCGAGGCACTCCAGTGGAAGTGACTCACTTTTTTACAACCTCGCTTTTGATTACATTAGCTGATGCTTTTTTGTTCGGAACGTGAACCTTACAAACTTTCAGCGCCGTAATGGGTGATTGATTGAATGGTTTGTTTGATACCTGCGGGTTAATTGATTTTGTTTCAATCGGTTGAAATGGATGACACTTCGTTAGATATTTTACTGGTAATCCAAATAATTTTTTGAGTCTTAGTATGTATTAGCTTTTTATATATTGAGACAAGAAAAGTATTCTATAATGCCTGAAATATAAAGTTATCGGGTGTTGCGATTTTGGAAGTTGATTGTTTATGTGAAATTTCTCACTAAGAAATATTACCTTCCTACGTGTGTCTAAATGTCTTGAAAATCCAAATACTGTCTCAAAACTTGGATTACCACTTTCCGAAAACGTAAAAAAGAAAGGAATACATTTTTTTTTATGGAATCCTCGATGTAACCCTCAGTTACAGTTGAGGAATTTCCCCGCCATGCCGTTTTATTGTAGTCAAACTTGCTACTGAATTCGTTGAAAGAGATGCTGAGGATCTTCGAAAAACTGCTGCGGATCTTCATCAATAGTGGGAGGAATCTTCCCAAAAATATTCATTCCAACTGGTTGAAAAGTGCATTTGTTGTTAGAATAGAGAGGAAAAACCAAGGGTGAGTAACAGAAGTTGGGCGTAATACAGCGTATTCACGGTAATGATTCACGTAAGTTCCAACGATGCAAAAACTTCTTTGAATGTTTGTTTTGGTATACGAAATATGAATTAGTAATGACTATTGTTTCTTCAATGTCGTCTACGCTCAATTTGAAGAGTTCTTCACGAGGGCACGCTCCAAATAATCAAAAAATCAGGAGTTTCATTAAAAAATGTGTTATATAATTATAATCTAATTAATTAATTATTTGAACAACTGACAGTATTTACTTATATAGATAGATAATTTAGACCACAACGTTGATGACTGTCATACTTCGAAATAAACTAAAAGTTCGCTTTCAGTGAACTTGCCTTCAACTTTCTTCATTTGACTCCATTCGATGAATCAATCCATTTTAAGCAATATCATACTGGTTCCGTGATTTTTCAGACAACAGATCTGAAGCGAAGAATCTAATTCATCCATTTCAACTTCCATTGTATTGTCATGCCTACTATTAGATTTGAAATATTTAATATCACCGTCAGTAATAAAGTGCATTATTAGCCCATGTAACTGAAGCCTCTGATCATGTGTTCGAATCCTTTGGATCTTATGATTTTTTTAATACAAGCAGTAACAGTTGTACTAAAAAAATTGTATGATAACATTTGTCCCCAGTCACAAAATAAAATGCCACTTTTAACACTTGTCTCATGAATAACTACTTATAGTATCCAAACCTTCCAGTTCCAGTACCGTTGGATAAATGTCTCTATTTCATGGATATTTTCATGGCTGATGCTCTTCTGGGATACCATCAGTTGTTCCACCCTCAACAGTTCCACCCTTAACAGTTTCATAGAGACATTGATGAGGAACCTAGATGTAGGCTACTTCTGGAACTGTTTTACATTATCCATAGGCCAACTGAATTAACTGAAAAAAATAATATTTTTGAGCATAATAGTAGTTCCAGTAATAGAATTTTTTATAAAATTCAATCTCTAATTTAATTCATAGTTTGCCATTTTCTATTGAACACATTTAGGATAAACGTCCTGGGTAAACGCAAATTATCGGAGGTAATACTACGAGTGCTCGCAATACTATCGATAGTAATTTTGTCGGAAATCAACAAGATCAAATTGTTTGGTAATACCACGAGTCCGCTAGGACGAGTGGTGTTACGTCAAAGCAATTTGTTCAAGTTTAAGATTTCTGACAGAATTAACGATAGTATTGTGAGCACGAGTTGTATTTATTGAGATAATTTCAAGAACCAACGAAGTTGGAAAAACGTATATTCTTGTTCATTTTAGTTCAATGAATAAAAGCTGTCAGACTGACATTTATAATGTCATCCTTGCTAGCAAGATATATCCTTCATTGTTGTTTGCATGCGTGGTTGCCCATGACGACGTGGTATTACCGGCTCTAATGGAAGGAACTGTATACTATCAGTGAAGCATCGTTTTTATTGGTTCTATATCGCAGGAGATGCGAGTTTCATAAAGCAAGTGAAATTATCGATAAAAAACAATTTTTCAGCATAAAAATCGACTCGTACGAGAAACGTTTTCCTAGACAGTGTTTATTTATTCATTACGCTTCAAATCCGAGAAGCTCCGTAATCGTTTTATAACAATATTCGGTAAACGATAAAAAAAAACAATCGAAGCGAACACGAACTCTTTCTGGTCGCTCGCAGCGCCACCAAAACAAATTAAAAATCGGGATCAATCATTGCGGCAAGCGAGCAATTCCAAACAATAACAAACAATCGGGCGGACGTAATAATTTAGCGAGGGCGTCGGCAGAGCGTATACAAAGCGAATTCTATTTCGGGCACGATATATTTCCGATGATAATTAATTATAGGCCGAGAGGCAGGGTTGAAAATGAAAACTACGGGAATTTTGATAATGGTTGATATCATCATCACTGACGGATTTTTCACTAGATCATATAGGCCCTTGTCTAGGGCGGCAAGCTTTATAGGGCAGTATTTTGAAGGGACATTCATTCAAAAAGGCGAGAAAAGGACAAAAAGCTGATGAGGTTTATGACGACCTCTGATTCTTGATTTGTTTTCTTCAACTTATTCATCAGAATCGAAAATGAAATTAAAATTTTAAAAAGGCGAGAAAAGGACAAAAAGCTGATGAGGTTTATGACGACCCCTGATTCTTGATTTGTTTTCTTCAACTTATTCATCAGAATCGAAAATGAAATTAAAATTTTATTAAAGAAAATAAACGAGGATATGAAATTTAAAATCATATTGCTCTGCTCATCAGAAAATCTCTTGTAGATTGCAGGGGAGGCAAGACGTACCTCGACCTCGAAGTATTTCGTGCGTGATCCTTTTTCTAATCTGCAGCATGTCCAGCTTCTCGCTATAGTCCTAGAAAGAATGTGGTTGATTTGGCTGTTCCATGTCAGTTTTTGGTCGATCATAACGCCCAGGTATTTTACTTCTTTGGAAAATGTTAGATGGGCCCCATTCAGGGTTGGGGCTCTAAGTTCATACTGTTACGTGCTGGTTAATGGGACTAGCACTGTTTTGCTAGGATTGACACATTGAGTTTCACCTTTGTGTTTAGAGCATGCGGTCGGAGATTACTCCGTCGTGTCTACCCTTAATGATGACGACCAGATCATCAGCGTAACCTTGAATCGTGCACCCAGATTCTTGTCCTCTCCACGGAACTCTTAGGAAGCTCTGGACACGGAAACCCGGGCGCCCCCTCCTCAGAGTCCCGGTGCACAGGCTCCCTCCTACACGCTGTGGGTTCCTGGTACTCACCCTTGACTAACGGGGATTTTTTAATTGCCTTGCATCTTGCTACAAAACCATTGAGATGCCACTGCTGTGCAGGAACACCTGGGCAGGTCATTTGGGAAAAGTGTTCTCGAGAGGTTTGCTAGCCCTCCTCAGCTACTCCCCTGGAGTCAGAGGCAATGTGTCTGACCCCTCGACCCATAATAAAATCTCTTTAAAATTTTTCTTAATATCGTAAAACATCTCTGTGACACCCTGATATGATCACTATTCAATTACTTCCAGTAAAAACCCCTTATTCTCTCCTTAATTTAGGCAGATATCTGACAGAAAACAACTACTTCCCTGGCTAATACCACGACGGATGTTGAATTAAATCTGACAGTTATCTGTGCAGCGTTCTCCTTAGAATCTGGGAGACAGCCATAAATGCTTTCTGTATCAAGTAGCAGAATCCTGCCCGACATGATCAAAGACTTGACCACTTACATACTAGTTTCGAGGTGTATTGCCTCTCTACAGTGCAAGGTAGGTCCGACAACATTTACAGTCATCGACGTGCTTGGTCATGCCACGCAATTCACTGATACTTGAAATGTTTCTCAGAGGTGGATACGGCGTAGTGAGACAGTCGCAGCGTCACCTCTAGAAAACCTCAGAAAGCATTCCAAAGCAACTCGGGGTAGAGTTTATTTGTGAATATCAGACAAAGTCTGATGGCTTCAGAAGAGAGGCGGAATTTCAGTAAAACTCCCTTATTCTCTCCTTAAGCCATCAGACTTTGTCTGATATTCTCATTCAATTACTGTTATGTAGTATATGGCCCTTGTCTAGAAATCTATTCTAAGATACAAAATACAAAAAGATCAAAACTCATGTATCAGAATGATATTTGGACTACCAATATACAGGCCGTTTCTTTTATCATGTGGTAACATTGCTATATTCTAAACCGTAATAGATACAAAGACGATTAAATGGGAAAAAATGTAACTATTGTTGTGAGCAGTACATTGGTCAGAGAAAATCTACGGGGATTCTCGCCCTTCCCGACTTATACAGGGAAAACTAAAATGCTGTTTTCGGTTTTTTACGAATAGAATGGTTATTTCAGAAAATATCAAAAAATTAAAGAAGAAGTTGTATTCAAAATGTACTAGAACTACGTAATGATAAATTTTTAAATAAACGTAAAAAATCGAAAACAGTATTTTCAGTTTTCCCTGTATAAGTTGGGAAGGGCGAGAATCCCCGTAAATTTTCTATGACCAATTTACTGATCACCACAATAGTTACCTTTTTTCCCATTTAATCGTCTTTGTATCTATTACGGTTTATAATATAGCAATGTTACCACATGATAAAAGAAACGGCCTGTATAAATTAAATTGGCTGGCTGAAAATGCATCATAGAAGAGATCTCCATTTAGGCCTCGTTCACCAACTTTGATAACAATAATAACTTCCTACTTACTGGAGAAACTAATACCCAGAAAGCAGATTCATCAAAACACTCTTAGAAATTGTCAACTGATTGGCAAAAAGTCCCAAATAGGACTGAAAAAAAAATGTGGAGGGAAATCTTTCCACTCCAGATGAACTCTTCAATTCGGGAATGGTTGAAGATAGAGCAATTCTGCGAACTCCAGCGATTCAGAATTATAAAGTTAATATAATCTGTGAACTTCGAGTTAATAGATGTAAAATAAAAATATTCGAAAAATCGTGAAAAATACAAAATCGGCAGATTCATTTGAAATCCGCACTATATACGCAAAATTTCATGCAGATTCCAAAAGTATATGATTTGTTTATGCTCAGATACAAGGTTTGGCATATAAAAGGAATACAACGTCAAAAATGTCCCGAATAGAACTGAACAAAAATATGAAGGAAAACGACTCCTTTCCACACCAGATGAACTCTTTAACTCGGGAATGGTTGAAGTTAGAGCAATTCTGCGAACTCCAATCAATTCAGAAATATCAACTTAGTGTAATCTGTGAATTTCGAGTCAATAGATGTAAAACAAAAATATTTGAAGAATCGAGAAAAGTCCAAAGGGGTAGACCCATAAAAATCGTGAAAAATACAAAATCAGCAGATTCACTGAAATCCGCACTATATACGAAAAATTTCATGCAGATTCCGAAAATATATGATTTGTATATGCTCAAATGTCCCGAATATGACTGAAAAAAAATATCCAAATCAACTCTTCAACTCGGAAATGGTTGAAAAGAGGGAATTCTACGAACTCCAATCGATTCAGAATTATCAAATTAGTATAAACGGTGAATTTCGAGTCAATTGATATAAAACAAAATTATTCGAAAATTCATGGAAAATACAAATTCGTCAGATTTATTTGAAATTTTGCACTACATACGCAAAATTTCCTGCAGATTCCGAAAATAAATGATTTGATTTCAATACGGCATCCTATATTCTAAAAAACGCTCAGGAGAATATATGTTCTACAAATTTCTACATATTCTCCACAAAGTAAACATTACTAGTGAGTACTGCAATTCATGTAGAAACAGTTCCTAGTAACTCGCAGAAGAAAGCATGAAAAAATTGAGAAGTACTCTGGAGAGAATGTGCTACAAAATTCAGAATTATACTGCAAAAATTACTGAAGATGGTGGTGGTTCCATAAGACGTGAGACACAGGGTATACGTTGCCTACAGGTATCCAATGTATTCAATTATCTTGCCAGAGTTTTAGTATAAATGCCTGATAAGTCCTTAAATTGAAAAATTGCAGAAATTTTAATTATTCGAATCCTAAGAAAACTTTCCTATGGAGTCACATCGCAAAGACCAATCATTATATCGAAGAACTTTGGAAAACTTCTTCTTGAGGAAATAAATCTAATGATAGATGAAAAGGAACTGATTCGTCTTCACCAGTATATCTAGAAAAAGAGAAATTTTGTTCTGGATGTTGTCTAATCTTTCCATGAGGTCTTGCATGACTTTCTATTTCATAAATTGACTCCCCTTACCCTTACAATATTATCAATTGGTGCAATCAATCCTATTTGAAAACAAAATACTTCAGAATTGAACTTAGTCCGAATAAAAACAAATCAGAGCGGTAGCATACTAGGTCCAATAATCTATCTGCTGTATACGAGTATCTACTACGTCATAGATTAGGCTTGGTGTCGAAATGAGAAAAGTGTGTCATCATCAATACAATCTTGCCATGCATCTTTTTCTAAGAATACGTCACGTTTTTAACATGGGCTCCCTGCCTATTATATTTAGTCCGTGATGGAGGAAATGTTTTTCGCGCTATTTATAAGAGCATTTACTGGTGCCGCGCCAAGCCAAGAGATCTTTTATCTTTATGGAGCAAAGTTTATGCGTTTTCGACGCGACCTCGAGATAAAGTGCGGACGTATATGCAATGCTAGATGGGCACGAATGCGATTACGTCCACGTTCGTGCAGTTGCAACATGAAATTATCATTAAACAGTTATATTTTTCGTCAACTTTCGGTGTAATTAGTTTTGCTTCCTTTATTCATGTATTCAGTACATAGGCGTCGTATAAGATTCAACAATTCATTGAGAAGGACATAAAACAGAAATGTGAATGCAAAAGAGAAAATTAAATGAAAAATTTTTATAAAGCCAGCTTACAATTACCCTAGGCGAATTTATGAAGTACTAAGAAATCTGAAAACTTAAAGCTTTATTTGAATGATGGTTAATTAAAAAAAAAACATCTGTCTAATTGTGACTAGAGGCAATACTCTTTGAATGTGACGAGTGCAAATGAAGGTCTAGGCGGGGATGATAAACTATAATGCCATTGGACTGATGTTCATTATATCAAAACTCTTTATGACTCTTCAGTGCGAAGCTGGCTAGAATATGCATCAGTGGTTTAGGCTCTCATTGAAAAAATTCTCTCTTTCTCTCGTCAACTGTTCAATATTATGAACATATTGGCAAAATATCCTGAACTCCTAACGCCTGTAGCTCTAAACTGACTGTTCCGATTGAAAAATGTCATAGGACCAAATTTTCATAAAATTCAGTAAGATGCTTTTTGAAATTTCAAATTCGCTTACTGCAATGCTGATATATGAATTTTAAACCAATAAAGGTAGTAGCGCCAAATTTCCGCTAAGGCTAAGGAAACTTTTTTAACACGAAACCTTTTATTTCCTATATTTTTTTTGAGTAAAAGTGAATGTACTCAACTCAGTTTCAACTCAAACTCATTTTTCAAATTGTGTGAAATCACATCATAAGTACTTCTTGATAATCATTGCGAACTATACAATACAATGTTGGTATTTATTACATTACAGTTCGTTAATAGTAAATTTACTCAATTTTCCTGCCAATAATGTAATTCACCGTAAAATTGATGAGGTTTACATGTATTTACAATGGAATCACCCATCTTTACATAAACTTTACAATGGTTCACATAATATCACAGAGAATATGTGAATATACATGTTTGCACAAGTAACTTCAAGCACCATCTTGTTCCATTTCTTGCAAGGGGCATCAAAGGTCATTTGAATTCGTGAATCTGTCGAGGATCGTCACGCAACATTTGTTTGCATTTTGAATTGTGAATTAATATAAGTTCAGAAGTGAAATATAACGGTGAGTACCTAACTAGTTACAATGTTCAAGTGCTCTCTTTGTTCATCTGAATTCGAGACAATAAGAGAAAATTCAATATCATGAATATTTTCATCGAAGAACTTGCCGCTATTCCATTTGTTTGAACTCGAACGTTCGCTCCTATTCTACCGCCAGGAACAGTTTGAATTTTTTTCAACCGTAAAATTGGGATGTTATGATTTATAAAACGTATATTCAACTCATTTAATTCGATTTTTGTCTAAATGTCTATATTTTGCTTCGTTCAAACTGCATAAAAATCAATACGTTTTCATTCTTCAGATCCAAAATACCTTATTGGTAATGAAGGTGAAATTTAATTGGTAATGGAATTTGGAACAATATGTGTTCAACAACAATGGACAACAATGAGTCATATTCGGTAAACATACAATAAAAGTATGTAATCATATGTAAAGGGCATGTAAAAATACCTATGACACAAAGTAAACAATAATTACTGAAATTTACGAAAGGATTACATTTTTTACTGTAATTATACTTAATACACCGTGAAAACATCATGTAATTTTGTATCAATAATACTATGTATGATATGTAAAAAAATACAGGCTAGCTTGTAAAGTTACAATATTTTACATTTCGAAATGTAAATTCACTTGACTTATCATGACATCGAATATCTCAAATTATATCATGTATTCTTACATAATCTGTTTTTACAGTGTAGGTAACTATAGTACCCGATCATTTATCAGGTACCAGACAATTTAAGAACAAAAGTACAGGGGAGAAAAAATTTGTCGTTCAAAGCATTTATAACCAATTGAGAGGGGATCAATTACATGGTCATTACAATTAAGAGGGTATTGTGACAGCCGTAATTGTTGGCCTGCTTGCTTCTTCTTCTAGCTTCTTGTTCATCTCAGTGATCTTACAGGCAGAATAGTATAATCTGTAACAAGGTTGGTATGAAAATTCGATGCAAGTGGGAAGTTCCGAGCGCGAGCATAACGAATTTTCATTCTATCCGAGTAACAGAGCATTCTTTCTCCACAATCAAGAATATTACTTCAATCTAAAGAGAGATAATGTTAGTTATTATTAAATTCGATTTCCAGTTCTCGAGCGATTTTTAGGGGCTGAAGCCACTAATTTGTCTGTGGACTACTTGTTGAAACCCGACTAGTTTTATTTACTTCAATCACAAATAAGCGAAGCAAAACAATCTTAATGTCGTTGTCGCCCGGTAAAGTGCAATCATGAACGCTGAGAGAAGGCCAGTTGTGAACAATGCCCTTTTGCATTCCAGGTTCGCAACAGACGAATATTTCAGGACGAAATCGCTACCTCTAAATCACGATTTTTCCGGGGTGCACCCGTCCTGGCCATCCGCTGCAGCAGTGAGACGGTCACAGCAGGATTCACGATCGTGGCGGCTGCGCCTCTGTCGATTGCCCTGCCCTGGCCTCGGAGCGTCTCGATTCTCTATCGCTTATGCTGCATATTCTGCAGAACTGACGCGATCGCGTGTTTCTTTGTTCATTCACAGAGCTTTGTTTCACACACAAGAGCATAATTTCCAACCGAAATTTCCTCGGTAATTCCGCAGGAAGATTTCCGCGAAGTGTCCGACGCAGGATCCGAGAAGGAGACGGCAGGATAACGCGTATTCGGAAGTGGATCTTTCTCGGTGGTGTTGTAGTGTTTACTTTCTACATGGGTGCTCTGCAGAAAGGACTTGGTGCGACTTTGCAGTAAGTTTATTGCTTCCGTTGTGGTCGGGGAGAGGTGGGGACGCCGAGCGTCGGGTTGTACACAAAATGGCCGGTGCGGGGAGCGCTCGATATTGTTGCGGTAGTGGATGGATGGGTTTTGACGCTAATCGCTTTCTGTTTCAGATGATCCGACGTGCTGGTTCTGTCGAAATTCTGCTCTTGCTGTATGAATTTTTTTTTATATTCTTCAAAACCAGATGTTTTAGCAAATGAAATGCTGTGACTCAAATTGTAACCTCAAATTCGTAACTTTACTGGTTGTGCTCAAGGGTTATTAGCTTAGTGGTTATATAAATTTTTTTTTTCAACCGGTTTTTTTGGTGAAAATACTGCTCCAAAGATGAATAAATGGATTTTTTGCTATCAACGATTATTAGTTTCGTTGGGGTGCAAGTGCATTTTCAAAGAGTATATCCATTCATTCATCTACATAATAAATGTGAATAATTGAACTGCTACATAAAATAAAAAAGAGTATCCATGGAAAATATTGAAATATTAGCATAAAATATGATTACATTGCTAATTTAACGATCTCAAGAGATTATTGTGGCTTGCATGTTGACATCATACAAATATCTATATATCCGGAAAAAAAATCAGTTAAGTGTATCTTCACCAAGGGGGTCTACTATTTTGAAGCTTGTTATTACTATTACCATTCGATTCCTTTCTATTTCGGTTGCTATTGAAAGCTGTTTCACTTCCACTCAAACCATGGTACCACGAGATTTTGTCATTGTTTAAAACCTTCAATAATTCAAAAATTATTGATACAAATTCCAAGCTCTCATCCATAAGTTACATTGGGTTAGTTTTAAAATGATCGGGTGTGATCAGAGATCAG
Source organism: Chrysolina americana (assembly GCA_958502065.1). Classification (NCBI taxonomy): domain Eukaryota; kingdom Metazoa; phylum Arthropoda; class Insecta; order Coleoptera; family Chrysomelidae; genus Chrysolina; species Chrysolina americana. Next base: position 80,777,924 of record OY293414.1, read on the forward strand.
AAACAGACTGTTGAGTCTTTTTATTGAGGAGAGTCTTCTTTGGCAGTTTGACACCAACTTAGACGTACGTAGGTTGATATTTCTGTTCTAGGTATACGACTGTAAACACCTGCACCAGAACCTGAGGATGTTTTTGAACCATCTGTGAACCAGTAATCTGCTCTCAGTAGTTTCTCTTTTTGGAGGACCCAGTCGTCTCTGTCAATTGCATGCAATTGGCAATATGCATAATTCTTCAGGTGGTCCATCAAGCCCCTCTCTCCAGGAAGATGTGGAGGGGAGGTAGGTCTAGTAGGATTTCCATAGCTGCTGACGGTGTGGTGCTGATGGCCAGACAAGCTTGTCTCTGTAAACTTGAGAGCTTCACCTAGGCCGTTTGCTGAGAAGTTTTCAGCCACTAGGCAATGGCACCGTATGTTATCATTGGTCTAACAACCATCACATATATCCAGTGGATTTTTTTGGGACCTAGGCATCAAGATTTTCCACAAATCCTCCTAAAAGTTTATACGGACATTCTGGCTTTGTGGAGAACATTTTCCAAACAAGCATTCCATGTGAGTTTCTTATTAAGGGTGACCCCTAAATATTTCACTTCTGCTGCAAATGGAATAACTTTACCATTGAAAGAAAGTGGAGTTAGGTCTTCCCGATTTCTTGTTCTGGTAAAGGGCATTATGAAGGTCGTCTGCATAAGCCTGAAGCTCCTCCGCTCTCCTCTCGAGGACATTGAGTAGGTTGTCCATCAGGATGAACCTAATAACCTCATCTTGAAGAGATGTAGTAGCAGTCTGGTTCATAAGCATGGCGTAGATTCAGCCTGATATCGTTGGTCTATTCTTATGTTATTGAGTGATTTTCTCTACAGGGTTATATGCTGAATTTGTCGATTTGCCGGTTTGATAGGCATACTGGTTGTTCAAGAAAGCATGCCAAGAGCGTTCCGTCTGAGATGTTAGGCTGATTGATCGTATCGATTCGGGGTGTGGGTCTGTACTTTTGGTATGTATACCACCCTAGCCGCCAACCAACTGGGTGGTATATAATTTCACGCTAGACTAGCTCTGTACAGTTCAATTAGGATAAGTAGAAGCAATTCCAGTTCGTTTTGAAGAAGAGCTGGAAATATACCATCCTCACCAGGGGATTTGAATGGCTAAAATGTTATATTTGACCATTCAACTGCCGGTGCTGTGATAACTTTCCTAACGACCTCCCGATCATTCCTTCTTGGACGTTTGGCGCCCTCAAAGAGGAAAGTTCGATAGTCATCAAGAGTCAAGGTTCCTGAAAAGTGGTTTTCTACCAGAAGCTCTAGCGTTTTTTTTCTGGGGGTTGTGAAATGTGACCTCGGGTCGTTTCATCGATGTTCTCTTTCGTTTGAACTTGAAGATGGTCAATATTTAAACTTGAAGATGGTCAGTATTTTAAAGTAATCATAGTACGATTGATTTCGATGTTTGAGCAAGATTTTTTCTAAAACCGAACTGTTTTGAAGATGCAGGTTGCCCTTCTTTAAGAAAAAAATATTTTCTTTTGGCTTGCACAAAACAGGGGTTATTGAAATTGGCCAATATAATCCAAGAGCTGGCGACGAATTTTGGGAAGGTCCTTTTGGCAACTGGAAATTGCGAAAAAGTCGGTTATAAAGTATTACCAGACTCCTCCAAAAATATTCCATTAGTATTCCCAAACATATGCTTTTGGCGACCTGAAATTTTAATTACGTATTCATTGAGTATAATTCTGATCATAACTGCCAATCGCCAGACAAATTTAGCGATTTTAAACAACTCCCAGACGTGAATAAAGTTTACAAATGAATACGACAAGAAAGTCTTATACCTTAGGTGCGGGGAAGAATGGTTATTGAGAAACCGCGTGTTTCCAGTATAGTCTCGGACAGATAAGCATTTCAGTTGGACATTTATCAAATCATCATCAGCTATGGAGACTGACATTGAGTGTAAGTGCTGTGAGAATACGAAGTGAAAAAACTCCAGCATTTTGAAGCAACATACAATAAATTTTGCACGTCTAATATCCGTAGACATGTCTACACTATTTGCAGTGTCTCCCTGTAGTTGATTCCATCCGCAGATACGAACCAGGTAAGCTGGCTGCATCAATCTCAACAATCGTGGAAACCGGTTCGATTCACAGTTTCCAAAGCGGGCGCTCTCGGTCTGATCTGTATGCGTACAAACGCACTCGACAACGCTTATTTCCACGAGATTTATTACACCGTAATGGGTGCTTCGCTCCCGTTTCGCCATTAAAAAGTAAAAATGACGGAGGAGAACGGCAAACGGAATTGATGGCATGAATTATGCAGGAAGCGGGGCGGAGAGGAGCACAGACCGACTGAATGGATGGAAAGTGATCGTTTTAATCGGATTTATGGTTGTTTTCGTTATCGGATTACCGAAGAGTATAGAGGCACTTGAATGTAAGACAGGAAACGAAACTGTTGTTACATATTCTCCGTGACGTCTCCACATAATTACACTCATCACAGAAACTTAACAATTGTTTTTTCATGACAATTTAAACTTCAGACATACCAGCCATCAAATTAGTAATCGTCAAAATGATGGACAAAATATATTTCAACTGAGGCATGTCCTGCTTGTAGAGGGTTCTCAAAGGTGTCGCATCTTTCGTAACGCTGAAGCTCGTCAAAATATGATTCTATTGAAAATCGTCTATATCAAACACAGATATTTATGAAAACTCTCATACAACAATGGTTTACGGTCATGGTACATTTCGATGAAATTCAATTCCATTCACAAACACCTTCACACGTGTTCTCCTTTCTTTGTCAGAGTTCTTCCAGGTTAGTGACTTCTCCAGATTAGCACGATAATTCAAAAGTCTGCGATAAAATTCAAATATAGTGGAACAATCTTGAGGATTTAAGGTTTGTTTGTACTTTTCGATATTTTACTGTGTGGTTATCTTACTCTACTTGCAATGTGCAGTGCAGTGCTTCTTGACAGCTTCCATAATTTAATTGTTTTTTGTTGATATATCTCGAATGGTACAGACACTTTAAACATGCCCTTCTCGTTGATTGCATACTGCCCCGTAAATTATAATGAGAAAGAACTTTTTGAATTATTTGTAATCAAGTTTGTATTATATGTAAAGTCGGGTGGACTCAACGCCAGTAAGCTCCCGCATCAAATACAATCGAATGCATCTCTCTGTTTTTGTTCTAAGAGTGTTCTTATAAACATTTTTTTAGCACCCTTGAATACCTCATTCGGTTGGCGTTGACGTGTTTACGCCTTGAAAGTTTTAGAGATAGTTTTTATAGTTCAGGGGTATGCTATATCTGAATGATTACCAAACTGTTTGCTGATCAAACATGGTGTAATTCGGCATTAAAATAATCCCTTGGTTGGAATTTGGTATGGCTTAGTCAGAGTACCTGGTTTAGCTGATATAAGAGCACTGGAAGAGGAAGAAATATACAGAGTACTTTCCCAACACCAACCAATATTTCCAACACCTCGACACGTGTTTCAGTCACAAAGGGACCATTGTCAGTATTTTCATTACTACAAAGGTTCCAAACATTGTAGTGCAAGTACATTGATCAGTCAAGTATGTATGGGTATCTGATAAACCAGTAAAATCTAACGCAACCAAATCCCAAACTTGTATTTTCTCCATAATAGTCAATTCGACGATGCCTACCATAACAGACGACTTCCATCTGCTAACTGACCTACTTGAAAATGCAACTCCTCTCCCAACTCATAAAGTAGGATATGAAATAATATCTCATAAAGGGGTCTTTTGTATGCACGGAATGTACAACGTCGACTATACTTCCAAGCAACGTCCTAGTTCCCAAACCATTTTATTTGTCAGCGTTCCCCTTTATCAAGCTCGGTTTTTGTTTTTCTCTGCGCGAAGTTTCGAGTTTCTGCAAACAGTTTTACATAATAAACGTTCTAGTCAAAAAGTTTAATGTTCTTTAGTTCGCAATGAAAACGTGCTCGGCGAATTGACGCTAGACGAGTTCTGTTATTTTGTCGTTATTTCTCTTTGAGAAAAACTTTTGTCATAAACTTTGTTTCGTTTAGTTTGTTCGTGAATGTCTTATCACTACGAGAACTGTAAATGCTACTTTGATTTTCAGTTGAAAGTAATGATGTTCGTTTGAGGATTCATTTTTAAATTTGTTGAGGATACTTTTTGCTTCGCAAGAATACTTGTTTTGGTTTCTTCATTTGAAGGATTTTCCTGCTGTAGACAAAGCCGACAAGAAGCCTCAGATGTGGCTGAGATACATTGATGACACCTTTGTTATATGGAACCACGGACAAGAAGAACTCGATGCCTTCTTGCAGCTCCTAAACGAGATCAGACCGACAATAAATTTCACAATCGAAAAAAAAACCCAAAAGGCTTTTCCCTTTCTTGATGTAAAAGTTCAGAAAAGAGATGGTAGATACCAAACGTTAGTGTACAGAAAACCAACGCATACCTGAATTTTGAATCGAACCATCATCAGAATCTTCAGAAAACAGGTGAACTAGTACAGCCTACCTTATGTCATCTCTATGTTTGAGGTTTATATGAAAAGATAAGACGAATTGGAACAAGTTACAACATCCGAACATGTTTCAGATCAGACAACACCATTTTGAGCCAACTGACAGAAACAAGACCTCCCTTCGAGAATAGTGACTCCAGGAACTGCGTTCACTGTTTTCCTAGTGAATGTTGGATGGCCTTCGTTGAAGAAATCAAGAGACAACTAAATGTTGAAATCGGTGAACTCAAGAAACACATAACAACGATTTTACTAAATAATACGCCGAGCGTACTACTAAACTGTTTTTATTAAATTCGCTATGAACATACAACTACTACACTGGCTGATAAAACACTTAGATCTGCTTTAACTAGCTAAATATTACAAAAACTTATGAACTTCTTCAAACATTTTTTAACTTCCTCATAACTTCCTAAAAACTTCGCCATTCGAGTGAACTGAGTCGCCTTATATACTCAACTCGAGCAGAAGAGACTTTTCGGGATGTTTCCGTTCTCCAGATTCCTCGGTACAGAAGAACATCTAAACAAATTCAGGAACTGATCGGCTCATTTGTTATGCAAATGATTTACGTTATAGTCGGCACTCGACAGCGGCGTAGCTAGGGGATTTTTATAAATCTCCTAACATTATCCCCCTCTCAATTTTGATCACCCCGATCAAACAATGTTTGGTTGTCTTCATTTTAACGTTTGAGTCTTTCTAGGTGAACGACCATCATTTTTGCTCTCGGGCTAAGTTGAATCCTATAGACCACGTCGTTTATTCTGTTTACTATCGTAGGTATAGGGTCTTTCCCAAGATGGTGTGAATTTGGGAGGCACTCCTTTCTTACGACGAGGGTTGTACAGCCACACTCGATCACCTTCTTTGAATCCACCGGTATTGGCCTTAAGATCACTAGTTATCTTCAATCTATTTCTTGCAAATTCATGGATTCAAGCAGTTCGTCTGCATAATCCTGTACCTCTTTTCTTCAGCACTTGGTGAACCGAAGTAGGGATAAAGTAGCACCACTTTATCCCTACTAAGCGAACACCAAGTCACAGGGCAAATGAAGTTCTCTCCCGAAGAAAATGCTGGCTGGGGTAAGCTTTGTTGAATCGTGCACAGAAGCCCTGTCGGCCATCAAGAATAGTGGAAGATATCGATTCTAATTTTTTTGGTGCTCTTCTACTACTTTGGTAAAATGTTCTTTCATAGTTCTGTTGAACCTTTCAACCATGCCATCAGACTATAGGTGGAGGACAGTTGTTCTGGTCTTGCTAATTGTCATCAATTCACAAACTTCCTTGAATAAGTTTGATTCAAAGTTCCTTCCTTGATCGAAATATAGCTAAATTGGCACTCCAAACCTTTGAAATCATTTTATCCACCAGAGCTCTTGCGACTGTGGATGCTTCTTGATCAGGCAGGGCATAAGCTCCAACCCAGTTACTGAAGTAGTCCATGACAACGAGAATGTGTTTGTTGCCATCATTCGTCATTGGAAAAGGTCCAGCTACATCGATGGCGATTCGTTTGAAGGGAGCACCTACATTGTATTGTTTCATCTCTCCTCTCGATCTTGTCCTCGGGCCTTTGCTTGCTTCACACTTCGGAAATCTTCGGCATCATATCTCTACATCTTTACGACATTGGACCCAGTAAAATCTCTGCCGTATTTTATCCATGGCCTTATTCACTCCAACATGTCCACCTGATTTGCAGCCATGAATCTCCTCCAAGACATCACTTATTCTCGACCTTGGCACAACCAATTGAGAAATCACTTTTCTGCCGTCGGCCGATTCCCAAGCTCTCTTCAATAGACCATTCTCAACAATCAGGGAATCCCATTGTGCCCACAATGCCTTGAAACCTGGTGATCGTGAGGAGATTTCCTTCCAGGTGGGTCTTTCCGCTCCGCTTTCCTTCCAACGTAGAAAATCTGCAATGCTTGGATCACTTTCTTGGTCCTGTCTCATTTTCGCTGTGGTCCAGTTGTCGTTAATCATCAATCTCACTTGGTTGATTCCTTCGCGACGTTCAATTCACTCACAATGCTCACAGGTATCCGAACGAGGTATTCTGGACAAGGCATCTGCGTTGCTGTGCAATCTTCTTGGTCGATGTTTTATCTTGAAGTGATTCTGGTTCAAATTCTTAATCCACCTTGCTACGTCAGGGGTCTTAATGTCGTGAAGCCACTTTAGAGCTGCACGATCTGTTCTAATGAGGAACTCACTACCATAAAGATATTTGTGAAAGTGGTCTACAGTCTTGATTATTGCCAGTAGCTCCTTTCTTGTTACACAATCATTTCTTTCTGGCTTGGTCAGTGCCTTGCTGTAGAACTCAATTACTTGTTCCTGGCCATCTTGCTCTTGTGATAGTATGGCTCCAATACCATTATTTATGACATCTGTGTTTGACGTGGAAAACTTAAAATCGGACTGGAACATAGAGCAACTTTCAGTTATTCAAATATATATACGACACTAGCTAAAACAATACTTATTGGAAACACAAAAATCCGGCTCGAAGGACCAAATAATGCGCGAGTAATATGCAATAGACTGTAATTTTTTTAATGTTATTTGTTATAAAACTGATATAGAGGAATTTCGGACAAACGAAGGTTTTATTTGCCGCACGGTATTCAGCATGTTTTGTAGGTACTCTTCTGACGGCCGTCTCTTCAGCAACTTCAACAGCTTCAACAGCAATGCATCAGCAAAAATATTTTCAAAATTCGTTATCTCGAAAACTGTTAAATTTAAAATAAAATTTGGTTGATTTTGAATAATCACTTTATTATTAATCACAATTATCAAAGATAATAATGAAAGTAATTTTTTATTTTGTAACTTCGAGGGCCTGTTACTTAGAATTCAAAGGAAGGATTTTAGGAAAAAAAATATGTGAAGCACTGGTGATATTTCAACCCCATCCGAGTGGCAATAAGGATATTCTGGAACACCCTGTATACAAGTCACAACTCCACTTGGAAATTTATCGTTTTCGATAACCTTCGCGCAGTCCGCCTGAGTGGCTCCATCCATGCAGCCGAAACACAGCCAAAACAGTTTATGAGGATTTACGGAACCGCCATGCATCATCGCTGTCGCGCAGGGAATCAGAGGCTGGAATTTTTTCTCGGAGCGTTATGTCCTTTTATTGATCGCCTTTTCTCCGTGCATTATCTCAGGCGATGCAATTCATTCCGAAAACTGGTTTAAAGTCGTCTTGCACACACGTTTTATGGCCGCTTTTACGTGCATTCTCCTCGCGGTGCCGGACCGGTTACGTTTTACGACCATATTTGTTTTGAGTGGCGTTCGTTCTTACATTCATGCACGTTCTCTCGTTTCGCGTCTACTCATTAAACTTTTTGCGCGAACCGAAGACGACGGGTTCGACCGCCAAGTTGACCTTGAGAGGAAGAAGCGATGATTCGGCTCGACGTTTCGTCGAGAGGATTATTATTATTATTATGAATGTTTTCAATGCAGTCAGTGTAGGTCATGTTTCATATTGCGAATTTTAAAACTATAATGGATAGAAGATTTTAGGAAAACGTGAATATAATATTTTTCCTATAGCATCCTGCTTTTCCTGTTCCATTTTTATAGTGGAAAAATCAGGTGAGTTGCAATACTTTAGCTGAAGAGTTTTTTATAACATCCAATTTCATCTTACATGTTACATGTCTAAAAATTAGATACATTCTATATCTTCAATTTAATTTCCTTGCCCGATAACACAATTATTGCGAACGTGGTGGCATTCATACCGTGCAGTCTTCAATGAGATGTCCCACTTTCCCACATCTATAGCATGTCCTGTTCTTCTGAATGCTCATTTTGCTTATCAGACATTTAATCTCACCCAGAACCTATTCGAATGAACTAGTAACTTCGCCAAATTGTTCGGATTCTTCTTTTGATACAGCTCGTAGTTTTGGCCTCGAGGTGTTGAAGGCCACCTCCACTTCTAGAGAACGTACTAAGGCATCGCTACTCCTCTTGAAGTATGTTAGTCATAAAGACTTTTGGATTTCGGTGTTCCTTGAAATCTCTCGGTTCTTGTGGGTAAGCCAGCTGAATTAGGCGTCTCACATCTGCTTTAAATTCTTGCAGACTCTCAACCAATTTTTGAGTGCGAGTTTTCATCTGAGCCCGATACAGCTGTTCTTCGATATTGATCGCCATATTGTAACTTATTCAGCGTTTTCAATCAATTGTCATTTTGGGAACAGGCATATAGATTGCCAAAAGAGTTAATTTCTTCATCAAAACTTCTTAAGATGATGAAAACAACAACAACTTATTGCATTGAATATGTAATTTATATTTCAACTAATTGTTTATTTGCTGAGATTTTTGATACAATTGAATTTCTAGTTAAAAATTCTGCTGTGAAATCGTTTCGCTTTTCTATATTATAGCCGTAGAAAAAGTAAGTACAAAAGGCCCAGTTCGTGCTCCTATAGTTAAGCGAAATATAAGGTAGTCAAATTAAAAATAATCTTCTTCACTAGTAACCACATGAAATTCAGGAAACATAGATTATCGCCCGAATGTAGTAAATTTGTCTCACAATGAGATAACTGAAGTAGCTCATTGTCAGTGGATATGTTCATACTGCTTACTACGAAACTTTTTTTCTACTGAATAGCAGCACCTCGAACTTCTATCCATTTATTTGTGAATGTAATTTAATGGACATACTGATAAATTGTTGAGGTCTTTTGTTTATGATAACGGTGAAATGAGCTTTTGTTGAAGTCTGAGATATACATTGTGAATACCAGAGGTCCTAGTATTGATCCTTGCGGTATATATATATATATATACTATGATTTACATCTAGCGGCTGAAAAGGTTATGTTTTAGTAATCGTTTATCATTCCCAGAAATGGCAACGTAATGAAATAAAGAGATCGTGATTCAATTAATCGAAAGCTTTCGAAGATTAACCAACAATGCTTATTTTGGAAAAAAAATTAAAATGGGTTATCAGAGTGCTATGTTGGTGATACCATATACCCTTCTTCTGCTAGTGAGATGCCCTTTCATAACTTAATTAAGAAAATCCTTAGTTTCATCCTTAGTTTCTTACTAACAACCCATATTGAACAAAATCAACTTCAAAACTAGTCTTCGGCTGGGATTTATTATCAAGAAGAAAAATTACTCATCTTTCCTAGTCCAAGGGTAGGAATAAATTACATACAATTATGTTGCTTGCAGTTTTATATTATATTGTGAACTTTCCAAAATAAAACTGTAGAAAATCGTAGAAAACTGATTATGGCCTTTGGTTTGAACTCCTTTTCAGTGTATATAGGAAACTCTGGATCTATCCTCGTCTATAGAATGAACCTCGCCCTTTTAGTTGTGATCAGTTTCGACAACACACCCTTCTGAATCCCGACTGTCATCATTAGAGTGAACAAAGCTGCTGCCATAACTATCTCAGATAATTATGGGTCAAGTGTTAGTACTTGTCCTGTGGGATCTATTAGGGATGTTTCCTATCATGAACTAACACTAAACAGATGATAGTCTAGACACGGCATACGATTTCCTGAAAATATATTTTCGCAACCATGTGGCACTTAATATTGGTTGAACTTAATTTCATATTGAATATGTATATTATTTATGCGAAATTTATATTGAGCCAATGGGACTTAATATCGAAAAAACAATATACTAATGTCAACATTTCATTCACTCAGTATAAAATGAGCATTCAACCATTATTATCCGTAACCTGATGGGCTTTGCAAAACTGGCGTGATAAATGTTTTTGGTTTCTTGGGAGTTGAAAAATGAATAACCATTTCATCTAGAGCCACAATTGCTCTTATTCAATAGTGTTGAGAGAGTATAACTCTTACGAATATACATTCCAAGTGGTGCTTAAATAAAATAGAAATGATATAATGGGTATGGATCGATATGAGTTATAATTAATAATTCGCCGTAAAATCATTTGAACTGCACCATTTTGAATGGTTATAGTTAATGATCTTTCCACTTATTCGATTCCAATTCACAAATGAAAGATTGAAGAGATTATGAGACAAGTATTTTCATTATTTATCTTGCGTTTCACATCACTTCCAAAAGTTCAAATTCACGTACAGTTCCCAATATATTGCTTAGTTCTTGCGATGTTATCCGAAAGTTTGAATCAAGAATCGACCTTCTTTCGTAACCTCTTTCTTTCGAATGCTGAGTGAAATTACTCTCCATAAACAATTGTGGTTCGAAATCACCTCACTGCATTTGTATAACTTGAATTGGTGCCTACTCTTCAACTCTGCGGACTTGTGTTTTTATTAAAATTAATCGTCGTGAACCCCACTCCAAGGTAATTTTCCATTTATTATATCTCTATTTAGGCAGATTTCCGTTGAAAAGTAATCAACTTCGTCGGAAAAACGAGTTTCATATCGTTACAATTAAAATTCATCCGACCTTCATCAGTGAATCTTTGTGAAGGAATCCAACGAAAAAACGTAATTATTTTTTCCGGAACACCCTCATCATTCGCCCTGGATTCCACTGAAATGTAATTATCCCCCTTTTCCTTTTTCCCTTCGCGACGCAGTTGAGGGTTCACAAAGGGGAAATTTCATTTGGACTCTTTTTCTCTTTGAAAGGTAAACTTGTAGAAAGAGTAGGTCTGTCAATTCCCAATGATTGAGTGTTACGTACTAATTCATTTATGCTGTTGTAAGAGTATCACATTTCTTATTGGTTGGGGCGGTATCATGTGGGAGCGCTCAAGAAATGTTATTTCACTTGAGTATTATTCTATATGCCTAGAGAGGAAAGATTTTGGTTGTAATGAAATTCATTGAATCAACAAAATTATCCATTTAGGTCAAATAGAAATAATTGAGAAGATTTCATTGATATTTCAATTAATTTGAATGACATAAGCCCCAGTATTTTTTCACCCAGAAACGGACTTTTCCATAGTTTTTTTTTATCAAAGATATAATGAGAATATCACTTTGCGGTTAGTTTGTGCTTGAAAAAATATTAAAAAACAGTATTTTTTTCTCTCGTCATACGCTACTCAACCTTTCAAATTCGTGAGGTGAGAGTTTGTCCACGAGCAAAGCGGAGTGGAACGAGTGTGGCAATCTCACAAAAAAAAAACTATTTCATCTCGACTATGAAATGCTATTTTTTCTACGATAGATGTTGTTTATAAAATACTGGAATTTCGCTATCACAGAGTCCATATTGATTATAGTTATAGGGAGGAGTTCAAATATAATCGTGAAAATGTTAATAAACTGTCAAACGAAGTGACGTTCGTTTGCTGATTCAAGTGCCAAGTAGTGAGATTAACCGTCATTAGTGTCAAAAATCCATCAAATTATTTTAGTATATTTTCATCGGGTCGCATGATGATGTTCATTTGTTTCATTTTCATCTCTAGAGTGAAAAATCACTTTCATGAAGGCTATGGCGGTTGAAAAATTAATCATTTTCATATACATGAGTAGAAAAACAAATTTCTTCATTATGCTCAAGTCCGGTCCTGTACTCAGCAAAAGATGCTACAATATTCAACCACCTGCTAGTCCCCCTATTCTATTCTCTCCGGGAACAATCATTTCTCGTTCCTGAGCAATTTATTACTCTATCGATTTCGCATTCTTACGGCAGATATTCGAAACTTAAGCTCTCGAGAGTCGAGAGGGAATTTCGGGCTTTATGGCATTTATCAGAGTTCGAAGTGCGAGTCTCTTGATTAATCGAAGCAACAATTCTCGTTAGATGGCGAAGATAATGGGCTACGTTCGACGAGCAATCAGGATTATTTATTGGTATTACCCGCGGGGAAGAGTTTGTTTCTTCAAAACTAGTGTGTATGCAAGCAATGATCTTGGATTTTTTACTGGAACTTCTGAATCTCCACTGTAAATGAACATTCTCATCGATTTCTTCTCAGCTTCCAAATCAAAAAGTCATGGATACGAAATGGAAAAATCATTGTTAATGATACATAAAATGGCTTGTTTCGCAGACGACGTTTTCACTATCGCTATTTTCATTCGAGTTTATACAGAACGTCGTTCTTCGGAATGGACCTTTCCACGGACTATGAGAAAACACTGTAATTAGAAAGTATATACGCTAATATAACTTGGGATTTTTTATTTATTTTTTCTGACCGCCAGTTTTTCTATAATTTGAAAAAAGGTTTCGTGACGTCACGTTCATCAAAATTAAACTTGGCAACGTCGTATGAGTTTTACACCATGGAATCTCAAATTATCATTACATCTGGATTGTGTACTATGATAGTTGTCATTTGATACCAGATGGGTTTGTTCGTCTGTTTCATGGAGCAGATCAATAACAATTGTTTTTCTCTGTTTAACTCATTTGCTTACCTTATGTGATACAAAACAGATGCTAGTAGATCAAATCTGTATGCTGGAAACTAACAGACTCTTGAATATTTTATTTTCTGAGGTTAATGCGGTTTGTGAATTCAAAGTTTTGTTGTTTGTGTTAAGTAATTTCTGTTATCCTTGTAACCGTAAATATGTCTAAAAAGTGCTTTGTACCCGGTTGTCTGAACAGCAGTGAAAATTCAAATAAACTGTATGGACCTTTGTTATTCATCATATACATAAATAGTTTAATGGCACTACGATCTGAAGGTAAACTTATCAGTTTTGCAGATGATATAGCAATAATCTACAAAGGGCAAACATGGGCAGATCTAAAAACCACAACAGAACAAGACTTGAGAAATGTATGTGACTGGTTTAAATACAGCAAATTAACAGTCAACAATCAGAAAACATACTATTTACCTTTTACATCTTAATCAAATCACCTTCCAAATCTGGGAACCCTGAACATTGGAGACGACACTATTATAAGAGAAAAAGATCGGTTGAAATATCTAGGAGTTACACTTGATAAACATTTGAGATGGGACTTACATATCGAGCAAGTGATAAAACAAATTGAGAGGTCTACTAACGAAATTCAGATACCTAGTGGAATTTCTGGATTTAAAGAACTTGAAGAAGCTATATTATGCACTTGTACAATCTCAAATGTCATATGGGATCCTAGGTTGGGGAGGTTCAGCAGAAAGTAACATATATAATTTGAGTATCATACAAAAATGGATCCTGAGATTAATATCGAACAAAAAACATAAGATATCCCAGTGACAAGCTATTTTCAGACAACAAGATTCTTGATGCCAGACAAATATTTTGATAACGAATTCTGATGTATATTCACAAAAATAAAAACATGAAATATCCGACTTGCGAAAAAACTGCCGGCCAACGCTCAGCTGAATTTCTTGCACCAAAAATATTCAATTTACTACCAGACAATCTAAAATCCATCAAAAGTTATATCTCTTTCAAATACTATGTAAAACAATGGATGACCACTACAGATAGGAAAATACTGAATAACCTGATAGACCTAAAGTTTCTACAATAAAAAATTAGACCGCCCTATATCACTCAAATACGACATTTTACTTACTATGACTTCAAACCTACTAAAATAAGACGCAAATACCCTACTTTGGCCAAAAAACAAACAAAACTGCATTAAAATTAGTTTTAATATTTTACATATTATGTGATTATTTAAATGTTTTACCTTTGTGATTTTAAATGTTTTAACCCATGTGATTTTTTATGTTGTGATTATTTTAATATTATGAAATTATTGATATATCGATTAATTTGATAGTTATATTTTATTTTTATATATTAATACCTATATCACGCACAAGCTTTTAAAGCTTCAGTGATCTTCATGTCTATTTTCAAATTTCGATTGTATGTATCTTGTATTTTGAAATTTTTGAAAATAAACATTATTATTATTATTATTATTATTATATTTTTGTGTTCTGTGGTAATAACAACTTTTGTTCCATAAGAACTGTTATTATAATTTGTGGTGTTGCCAACAATAGTTTTTCATCAAAAGGCAGGTTCGTTCAGAAAATTTGAAAGTTACAAATAATATAAAAAATTGCTTTTACGTAAAATGTGTTGATCCAGTTACAAAGTTTCAATTATTTCTCGATGGCTTATAATCAGCCAGTAGCTGTATTTTATGGGAGAACGATATTTCCTATTTCGGAACGTGGATTATAATGGGGGATGTTTTCGATGAACGTGACGTCAGAGGCACACTTTGAAATGTGATATTTTTCTTAAATAAAAGAAGTAGAGTGGCACTCGTTGATAAATAGACATTTTAGACTATTAACAATCGATTGAAACGAATTTTGCAATTAATATTATGTTAATGTAAAGGTCCATGTTTTCTTACGTTTCGGTTACACGAGTGGCTAATTTCATCTTGATAATGATGTCTCAAGGTTTCTTACTCCACAAATTATATTTATTCTGCCACAGGTAGTCTGGCTCATTACCTATTGTTAATAGATTCGCGTCTATATTTGTGACTGCATTTTTATTGGATAACATGTTTGTATCTGTTGTCCTTAAATTGTTCTTGATTATTCTTTCCCTTGCATTTTTGAGACTGTGATTCCAGACTAGTCTCTTCTTTCCTATCAAAATTCCCCCTGTGCTTGTGGATCGCTATTGCTTTGCAGTCGACTATGATAACCGTGGTTTGTGGCAAGGAATATTGTGTTTTCAAAAATTTTTCTGTGATCTCCTTCACTGCGTGTTCCGTTACTGCCGGTTTGTCTGTTTGGTCTAATCTACATTTTCTCTGATGTTCCTTCAGCCTTGTTTCAACGGATCTTTCCGTGGTTCCGATTTATACTTTCCTACAAGAACCCAGTATAGGTATGCGTTATACCCTGCAGCTGATAGTGGGACTCTTTTGCCACCTCCTTGTTTCGACTTGTGGAAGTCTTCGGTTTCATGGACTTGTTGATCTCGGCTACACTACATCCATTCTATCTCAAGGCCATGCACTTGAAGATGCTCCATTTCTTCTTGTAACATGCTCCGGTTCACGTATTACAAAACCACATGACATTTCCACATCAATGTTGCCATATCTCAAAACAATATCATTTTTGGAATTCTCATAAGGCTGGCTCCTTCATAACTTTGTTGGATAATTCCAGAGTAAAGCGAACAGCTATTACATATAATACAATTAATTGTTCGAAAATAAAGGACGTCTCTCTAAGAACGGTATGGTTTTAAAATGACCTGACCCTATCCCTGGTATATCATCCTTGTTACTCGTTCTGTTGTTAAAAAAAATATGTCAGTTTCAATGATGCATTTTTTTTTCTTTTCAGAATCGCCTGATAAAGGGATTGCCGACTGTTACCTGCACAGTTAACGGAAGAAAACCTAGATCGGGTAGGTTTGCCGTCTTGGAGGCTGGAATTCCTCCGGAACCTCCGGATAAAGGTAAGCTAATTTTATGTTAATTTCCACCAAACGGACAAAACACAAACTTGCAAACTTTTCGAAACCTTTTGGAGACTAGCGTGTTTTGCGACAGTTGGAATTTTGTTTTTCGGGACCCGCTCGGAATCCTTTTAACCGTATAGAAACTTGCCAAAAAGTTTGAAATATTTAGAACAAGGAAATTTTTTGTGGGGTGGGTGGTGTTATTGGAATCTCGTTTCAACTTATCCTCTTATATTTGGAGCGCTTTATGAAAAAATCAATATTGATGAACATTTTGGACTACCAATTCATTTTCCCAACTGAAATTCTATAAATACCAAAAAAAATCGAAATCATTGACGTACAAAGTGTCCTTAAAAAACTTGGCATCATCAATTTTTGATAACTTATTTTGAGATTTGACTTTGTCGTTGTTTCTAAAAAATGATGAACGTTACTTTCGCTACCTGTCGAAAACAGCATTTTTTAAAATCAATCGATTAAAATTTATTTCGTAAGATGTCCTAAAATTTGGTGAGATACGTAAAGCAGATCGATGAATTCATGATGAATTTGGCATTGGTACGGACAAAAATTTATTGAAATAAATGTCTATCGGTAGCATGGTAGAGCTAGTGGTGAAAAAGTTACACATTTTTTAAATATTAGAAATTTTATAGATACTTATTGAAAAAAACTTTAAATGTAAAAGTTGCACTAGGACATTCATATTTGAGACATGAGCAAAATCGGTACAGAAATGTTTTTTAAAATCAAACAAATATGACTATTTTGAAAAACTACCTTTTGAAGGGTTGCAAAGTCACCTGACCCCGTCCATTTTTCAACTATTTGCAATACTCAACGCCCAATTAATTATCAAACGTTTTTTCCATATGTTGCCAACTTTTTGAAGGACACTGTATTCTACACACTGTATGAATATAAATCCTGCTCATAAAACTTGTATGTGAATCATAAAGAAAAGAAAAAATCTCAGGTATTCACTAGACCTCGATTTATTGACGATTGGGTAATCGCAAGTTTGTAAAATACAAAGTGAACTTTGATTATTTTTCGTAACACGGCCATTGCCTTTATCTACCCAAGCTGTTAAATCCAAGGTAACGTTAAAAGATCTTATCTTTTTCCCGTGTAAATCCCAACGTAAAGATAAGCTCTGACACTGTATAACAAAGATTACGTTGTAGGTGTTCTGTGAAAGGAGTGGCTGAAATTATGCTGCACTTTTCTCTATTTTTGCTTGTTTTTGAGCTGAGAATTCTCGGAGAACTTTGTTGTTGGTGGAAAATCGTGAGGAATCGAGTCGTGAGATTGATTTTGAGGTCAATAAGAAGGTTGAAGAAGCGAATAATAATCTTCCGACTTGTTATTAGTAATTATCTATAATGTATTCAGTTGACTTCCGAGCTTTGGATGCTTGGAATAGAGGTAATTGTACAGCAGCTTATTCAGGACAAACGGGAAATTTTTTTGAAATAAGGTACCGTGAACATGTGTTATCAGATAACAAATCAGGCATATATAGACATTTGCAAGAAATGAATCATACAATAAATAAAAATAACATGAAAATCCTTCATACGTGTAATAAAGGAAGAGAAATGAACTTGTTGGAAGCCTTGGAAATAAACAAATTGAATAAAAACCCCAATTTTAATACCCTCAATGACCAGTTAGATTTATGTAGCTCTCCACTTCTGAATTTGTGAATTTTGATATCAAAGTTGGACCCACCGATTGTATGAACCCCTATTACATAAATTAGATTGACTCATCAGGTAGATTCCAGGTATTTTCCCAATTTGTTTTGAACCATCAGTTAGGTAATTTAAACCCAACCTTTCTTTAATTACTTTCATATGTATAAATATTCAATAACTTGATGAAATCTGTAGTTACTTGAAAATGGTGTAAGAGCCGAAACCGGTCGTAATAAAGTAGTAAAGTGTTAGTGGAAACTGGACAAAATTTATAAATTTTTCTTCCATTCTTATTTCATCATGAATTTACACAAAATAAATAGATCATCATTCAAACAAGTTAAATAAAATTGACATCAAATTGGTATTATGAATATACAGGTTTCCAAGGTCAATACAAACATTTCAAGGGCGTTCCTGTGGTCAAAATAATACTTTTTTTCCATAACCATATGTCCTAAAAACCCCCTCCAAGCTATAGACATCGCAAATGACCAAAAAAAATCGCAAATTCTGAACTGTGGCTACAAATATGCATTAACTGTTTGTAAAATTAATAGGTCCTCGGTTTTTTGAACACTCTATTAATTTTTTGCTTCAAAAATAATGTAACTCTGATTCAAAGAGATTAATGAGGGTTGACAGTTTTCTGAACCAAAATTTTCTATTTTCACAAAAAAAAATACTTGAACATCAGAGTTAAGTTGGCCATTGAAAAACCTAAAATTTTGTTCTCTTTAATTTTTTTTGAGTCAGCTAATCGTTTTCGAGAAACTCGCTGATAAATAAAAGGGGACCATTATTAAATTATTAAACCAAAATCATTAGTGAGCTATTCTTATTTTGTTTCTGCTAATAAATGATACTGTCGTTTGTCAAATATCATAACGTCATAATCAATCGGTTTAATTTCAACAAATGTGCATTACTTGAAATACACTTTCACACCAAATTGTTAAAAATGAGTCATTTAACGGTGAAAGCAGAAAATTAAATCTACTGTAGTAACCATAGGTTTGTTAAATATTAGTGCTCGAAATGCCATCCTATTGCTACAATACTCTCCTCCAGCTTTCTTCGCATAGATTGACGTACGCGTTCTACAACTTCAGGAGTATTTCATAGATGGTCAATGGAAGGTACTGGCCCTGCATCATAAACTAGGCTCTCAAAAAAAAAGTCCAGCAAGTTGCAATCTGGTGAGCGTGGAGGCCAAGGTATTGGACCTGCTCTGCTTCCGATCAAATAACATAACCTAGATGAGTAACTCGCCGCACACGCATAAAGATTTGTGTGTAAGGGACATCTTCCCCCCAACGGCAGTGTCGTGCGTTGTTAACAGAAATATTGAGGTTAAATAAAATAGAAATAATGTAAACCAAATATGGAAGGGAAACCTGAAATTATGATGAAATAATCTCCACAGGATTTTGAGAACAGCCGATGTTTTTTCATAATTCATTCATTTTTCTCTTTTTCAATTTGGTTTCCCTTTCTCGATAGTTACGACACTGGTAGCTTCAAATGATTGTTCTGTCAAATATCAAATGCAGCGTTGTCATACTGACAAGACTATATCGACAACGAAGAATCTCCGTTCAGCGATGGAAATACTATCGTTTTTAGATGCTCCCAACAAGCTGCAATGAACGTTTGAATTGCCTTCTTATTGTTATAAATCCAAGACAGTATTTTTGGGTTTTCGTCACTATGAATCTACCCGACAGATATCAAAATCTAGCTGACATGCTTATTGTATCCTTAAAAAATTACGACGTGACAACCGTAAGATGGTGGAGCATCATCGTGCATAACCCAAAGACGCTGACGAATAATTGAAGGCACAGAGTCTGAATAACTTTCTGAATTATTTTGCAAGAAGTGTTAGTATGTGTCGCCGTTTAAAATTTTCGGGAAAAGAAATGGTCTAATTATATCATTTTCCACTATTCCGGCCCATACATACCACAGGCACTGTGTTTTATTCATAATCAAAACTAGAAGGCCAAGAACCAGTCGGTTATTTTAGATGTAGTGGTCTCACAATCTTCTCTGAAGGATTTCGTAGGGATTGGAAATAATAAGGCATCAGGCACACTGAGCAACCATGACCGACCGTCCGCGATCGTCCACCAACGACCAGAATTTCCATCACGTGTATTCTTATCGGATAACTTACACTGAATGATCGTCGGTTTTTAAAGATCATGTTTGAACTCCAATCTGCTGTAAATGTTGGTCAATCTGTGTTTGAAAGTTTTCATTGATCTCTTTTAATTTTTGGTCGTTGCTGGACGGTCGCAGACGGTCGATCCTGGTCGGTCAGTGTGATTCCTAGCTAAGTGAAGTATCGTCTGCGTACATTGTGAAGGATACTGATTCATGGAGCCTGTCTATGTCGTTGATATAGATTATAAAGGACCAAGTACCGACCCTTGTAATTTTTCAGTTACCCAGATGATTTATTCTTTATTGAGACATATTGTATTCTGTCCCAGATCGAATCCAATAAAGTGGCTTACCTCTTATGCCATTTCAGTAAAGTTTATCAACGAGTATGGTGTGATTCACACAGTCAAATGCCCTGCCGAGATCACAAAAGATCCCAACAAGGCATTCGCATACCTCAATGCAATTACTATTCTGTGGAATAGATTGCAGTGACTGTCGACTTCTTGGATAGAAATCCGTGTTGATTTTCTGATATTGAATTATTTTTCCTCATGAACGATAAGAGACGATGTAAGTGACGATACTCAAAAACCTTTAATCGCATTTTTTCATATCAAACTTTTTTATATACAGTTAGTTCCACTTCTCATGAAAACACTCTCTTATCTTCTGTAATTTTTGACGAGAAATCATGAAAATTTCAGGATCAATAGATACACTAAGAGATGAAGTGTCTGCACGAAAGGAGTCATCCTACGTGTTACACTGCACGCCAGCAGCAATGAAACCATTTTTACGGAAAGTTATATCAGGGGGCAAAATTAGTCCGAAATTCTTTTAGATTCGTACAGTTTGTAGTGTATTATCCTGAAAATGTCTTGGTTCTACGTGGAAAATTACGATAGATACGGGGGCGTTTCCATGGGAAGTGAAACATATTAGCATTTTTCAGGACTGAAAATTTTTCAGGAGATAGGTGTATTAGTAGTAATTTGGGGATCCTGAAAAAATCCGAAGGAATTTCGGGCCAATTTAGCCCCCTTATATAACTTTCCGGAAAAAGGGGTGGATCCATCGCTGTTGGCGTGCAGTGTATATCACGTAGGATGACTCCTTTTGTGCAGTGAGCTCATTTCTACTATCAATCATGAAAATTTCATGTTTCTACGTTGAAAATAACGGAAGATACGGGAGTGTTTCATGAGAAGTGAAACACCCTGTATATCTCAAACCTGCGACATTTCACTCCATATAAAGTAATTAACTCGCAACCCGCTCAGCCGCATCGGGAAAGAGTCGCATAAATGGAGTTTCGAGGATTGTTCTCCGATGGGCCGTAAATTCACCCTCAATACGGTCCATGAGCCTTATTAAGCTCGGCGTTCCCCGTTTAATTAACGTACGTCGACTTTAATCAAGTTTCCTTTGAAGCACATTCGGAAAAATGCCCATAATCAACCGACCGGACGGGTCGTAGAAACGATAATTGGGTTGATGGTGTGTGTACCATGATGGCGGCTATGGTTGGGACGTCTGTCTAACTGCATTCGAATGTGATTATCGGCTTCAAAGGAGATTCGAGATTCTCTTCTCTGAACGATAATTTTATAGTGTGTCCAACAAGTCCTCGACGCTTTGTGTTGAGGGTGAGTAGGTCCCGACATCTCATGGCAAACAAATTTTGATAAAATACACTGAAACTGCTGAAAAAATCAATCTTTAATAAGTACTTAAATGAACATGTGATAAAAAATCCGTAAGCAAATAGTAAAATACAAAAACTGAACAAGGGGTACCACAAGGCTCAGTCTTGGGGCCGATATTATTTATTCTACTTATATATGATATGAGTCAGTATGTGAAACATTGTCAAATCAGGCTGTTTGCGTATGATACAATGCTGTATCATGCAAGAACAGAATATGAAATTAAATGTTGATAAAACGAAATTTATGGTGATTGGTAGTGAAAATAACCTAAAGCAATCAAGAGAAAAGAAATGTAATATAATGATTAACAATGACACAATTGAAGAAGTCCAAACCTACAAATATTTAGGAATTTATATGGAACAACAATTGAAATTTGGGTCTTATTATGATTTCACGAAAAAAATGGCCAAGAAGGTACATTAGAATTTTTTTCAAATAAAAAAAAATTTCTAATATTTTTACATAAAATATGATTGCTAATAAAAAGTATATTAATTTAATCCACTAAGATCACTAGCCGTAACTAATTGCGTCTTTTGTTTTGCTGACTTATCTAACATAACCTAACCCCGAACTTTAAATTGACCACTCTGAATAATAGGTAGGATGTACCCTGATATGGAAATAATTTGTAAAGAAATTGTAATTTCAATTTCATATTCAAATCTTGAGAAGATCTCAATTTATTTCAATATTTCTCTGATACGTTTCTTTGCCTCAGTATTTCTAGAGGTATTCAACATTTAGAACTTAAAAAAAAAACACAAATTCCTACCTCCTGAGTATCTTAGTTATCACAGTAAACTGCAGAGTTTTGCTATTCGTAGAGACATATTCATTATATCTCCAAGCTGACAATAAAAAAAAACACACCATAAGAGCTCCTTATCTCTACCTCGCTTTCTTATACACTATATGACACAATTTTTTGTCGTTAATGAGAAATAATTCATTCATTACTTGCACTGCTCGCTGGTCACCGTATAACTTCTGTGGTTTTTCTCGTGATAGTTTATTGGTGCATGAAATTAACCGCAGCTGAACTGGAGAATCAGAAAAACTGTGACATTGTAATAATACTCAGTCAGGCAAGATAGTGAGTGCAAACACAACGTTTTTTTTGTTAACAATCATTTCTTCAATGGTAATGATCGAAGGATAAATTATCAACGCCTGTAAGAAATAGAAACTTTTTAGAATGATTGACGTCATGGCCATGATATAGAGAAGGCGCCGTTTGATTTTGAAAGTAGGCGGTTCTGTTTACAGTGTGAACATTAAAATAATGCATTTATTCTACGTCAATATTGACGAAAAAATGTAACGGACAGGGATGTGTCATATCTACGCGAAAATCGATTTCTACACAAATGTCTGAAGAAATTATCCACAGGTTTTGGATCACACCTAGAAAGGTACGCCTTTTGTCATCTATAGCTCGTACAATTCTCCCAGAAACTTGGGTGTTGTTCTTGAAACATTTTGGACAGAATTTTTATTCAATATGCCCTATCTTCTGTAACTTTGCTCAATATATAACGTTCTTCTTGTACAGGACATCACAAAGATTACTTTCGAAAACTTAGATTCCCAAGGTTACTCCAAAAATTTAATTCATACTTAATCA
The DNA here is from genome assembly GCA_958502065.1 of Chrysolina americana. Classification (NCBI taxonomy): domain Eukaryota; kingdom Metazoa; phylum Arthropoda; class Insecta; order Coleoptera; family Chrysomelidae; genus Chrysolina; species Chrysolina americana. The sequence goes on from OY293414.1 coordinate 80,801,121, forward strand.
AGATACATTCTTTATTACTGAATTCAGAAAATGGGCAAATTGGAACTTCTTTTATGTCTATATCAACTCACAAGCTTATTTTGATTTTGCCACCTTTGGTTTTACCGAACATGAAATTTCCTATTGAAAAGGTATAATGGGACATCTTGTATATGCTCGTGTTGTTGTTCAATCAGTTCTGAACAATTTTGGAAAACTTATCAATTTATTATTTTAGAGCATAGATGACTTTGAAACAATTGGTTATTGCTGTCAGGTACAACGTTGATATAAAGTGATTCTCGTTGAAAATTTTGAAGTAGGTAATGAAAAAAAATTCAGCAATAAGGACATGTTCAAAATTACTGTTACTTCGATTGGTCTAGGCAAGTTCTGCATGTAGATAGTTTAGAATTACCTGCCGAATATAAAGTATTTTGGGTTCGTATGTGAAAATGTAGGTTTAGCACATTGGGGTTTGATTACGTTCCAGAAAAGTGCCAAAAATTCGAAAGCCGCGTCAATAGTTGCATTGTCATGACTTCTTTTCAGGATTTATCTAAGCCAATATATTTATAAATTTCTTGCTTATAGTAATTAACATTATCGATAACGTTTCAGCAATACAATTTTTTTTATTTCTATACACCCGTCATAATGTTATCGTCTCATCTATTTTCATTCTTTTTTACACATTTATAATACAGTTACGTGAGAAATTTCAGCTATTAATAAATCATTTATATCATTTGTTTTCTTTTTCTTAGTTCCCATGACATTCTTTGAACATTGCAGGATTATCCTTTCGCTTTCAACCAGAAAAAAAATAATTAAAGTGTATTCTTTCGGTTTTTTTTTGGTTTCAGAACACCACCGTATGGTGAATATCAAATATAAAGAAATTAATGTTTTCAAAGCTTGGAATAATAATGTGGATGAGATCTGAAAAAAACGGGATGAACTGAACTCCACTGAAAATCATTTAATGCATTATTTTACATGTGAGAGTTCTGGTTCTCCGTCTTTGTATTTTCGTATGCCGAATAATTTACGACTTCGGCCTAAAAGGCCACAAAGATACCCTGGCAAACAAATTAAAACCACTGCATTCCCATTCAGCAAATAAGATAAGACAAACTTGAAGCGACGCCGACCTGCTGGAGATACTTTACGGTGCTGAAATAAAAATAAACCCATATCGCATTAAACAGGAAATGCAATCCTCAGATTCCGTTACGCTGCTGCCCTCCATCTTGGATTTCTTCACAGGCCAGTTTCCCACTGTCATTGTCGAACAATTAATCAGTTTTTGTCGTGATCTTGTATCATTATCCATTTATTCTCAGTTATATCTCGTCTTGTATCCATCGTTAGTTTTATTGTTGTAATAAAAGCTGACAGAGGTCAGGAACACCAAGGTAAGAAAATTATCTAGATATGGGATGGAGAAATAAAGTTGCATCACAAACAACAAATATGGCGCACACAAAAATAATTACAGTGAACTCCTTGTCAAATGTCAAAATTAATTAAGAAAACATTCTGCCAATGAAATAAGCAGTCAAATAGAGATCTGAAAGAATTGTACCTATACTCTAGAAATAAAAAATTCCATAATGATTTTTTAGTATTACTCAAGTACTCGACAACTCGACATAAACACTCGCAAAATGATGCATCTTCATAGGAGCTTGCATCCTAAATCGTCTGATTCAAGGTTGTACTTCCTTAGACAATGGGGCGGCCGTGGACTTTTGAACATAATGGTACTGGATGGAACCTATGAAGTATTCAGGAGTTCAGATCCCCTTCTTTGCTTAGTATGCGATCACGAAAAAGCAGGGATTGGAGCATTTCTTTTCAAGGCAGCAACCCGTGCAGCCGATGAACTCGGTCTCCTATTCGACTCTGAACGGATGAACCCTAACTCTGTCAATGAGTTGGAACCCGTTCAGCAAAAAGCCCTCAAGCCCTCGTCAGAGTTGCGGAGATTGAGAGGCTCCTACAGCTACATAAGGATAAGCCAATGCATGGGGTCTTCTTCAAGAACATTGAACACCTTGGACTATCCAGAAACCTGACCTTCGTTTTTCTCAGGTCAAGTGAGCTAAAGTCGGAACCCGAGATATTTATAATGGCCTGCCAGGGTCTTCAACAACACCCTCGTCTACCGTAGTCGCGTGATGGATATAGAGGTCCCTTCTTGGTTCACTCCACCTACTCAGGGCACATGATTCTTGGACCCAGCAATCACTCACCCCACGGACGTGGGGAGTGTTTACAGGGGTTGTGAATGGTAATGATGCAGAAGTTTCAGGCATAGGAAATGTACCCATTTGCTTTGAGTACTTTTCCATCAATTTCTTAAGAATAAAATCAGCTCATGAAACATCGAACTCAAATCAGAAATTTAAATCAAGCGGGTTGAGGTCAGGCAAACGACGTGACTAGAAAATTATAAATTATAAGTGCATATGAGAATAATCTAATAGATATTTTGGAGAATTAGGTATGTCTATCTATGTGCCGCGTGGTGGAGGGATTGTACGTCAGGGTCTGCTTGCTCGAGTATACCTAAGAAGCTGAAACAAAAACCAAACAACAGAGTCGATAAACCGATTTTTTTCCGAATATACAAGGCGAACCAAGAAATATCTACCGGGTCGAATGTTTTGAAATGGAATACCACGTATAATAGGACATTTTTTCAAGCATTTCAGTGTCCTCCACATACCCCTCGAATATTATTGACTATCTCCCAACCACTTGTTTTGTCGATATAATGCCTGTCATCACGATTATGGAATTCGAGAGGAAATAATTATGATAATAGTATTTTTGAATTTTGAAAATTTTCAGTTGTTATTTTTTTTTTTCAAACGACATTATTTATAGTTTGTTCATTTTGTCTTTTCGTATTTTTGTTTCTTCTCGAGTTTGCGTTTTTTGTAAGTATTTCGCATGTGAATTGTTTTTATTTGTTTTTAATTGTTCTTGAAGAAATTTGTATTGGGTGACTCTTGGCATGGTATCATACATTAAAAGTAAGGGCCTCGTTTTGCCTAGCTCGCACAAATATATCGAAGACTTTTGAAGTTTGCTCGTAAAATAAAGAACAAATTTTAGAACAAATATTTTAGAACAAAGACGAAATGAACAAATTCTCCATTTGAAATTGCACTCATTTGTTTTCATGGTACAAAATAATGTGCGTGAGTGAAAATGGGCAACTGAAAACTGAAATTCAATATACCGGAGACGGCTACAAGTAGGCATGAGAATGCACGTACATAAATATACGTGTATATTTCAATTCAATTCAAAGATTTCGTAAGTGAAAAATTATTTATAGTCACCCTGTATAAGGGAATGAGAATGGACCAGGAATATTACACATCTGTGTATTTAATGGCATCAGTTGTTTACTTAAATTTACGTTGGTTGCTTCGAAATATATGTCTTATACAGGGTGTCCCAAATCAAATTAAATGAGAAAACTAATGGCATTTTTCATGGCCTTCTCGATGTTGAAGATGAACATAATTGATAGTCGTGTTTTCAAAATATTTCATAAAATGATATTTTTAAAACGAAACATCGTATTTTTTTTCGTGAACAACAAAGCTCACATGACTTTTCTTCATAGTTGAAGTTGAATATAAGTGCGCTTTATTAACAGGGAACATTTTATAACAATTAGAGCTGATGAAATATGGAGTGAATGTTCAAAAACACCGCCTTCTTGTTGAACACATTTTTGGACCCTTTTCTTGATACACCAACATGTATTCAACACAGTTCGATCTCCAATTCATTTAATTGTAGTTTCAGGAGTAAACCACGAGTGATTGAATTTTTGCGATAAGTCTGTCGATTTATATCTGAACGAAACTGAATTGCTTCGTGAAAACACCACGAGTCCGCAGGACGAGTGTTGCCATGGTTACGTTGTTGAAAATACCGAAGCTGATCCTCCAATCAGAATTGAAAGACAGCTGGTGTTATCGCGATAACACGAGTTGTCTTTGGTTTGCGATTGGTCAGATTATGTGAGAATTTTAAGATGAGTGAAATAGTCAATATAATTTTTCAATTCATCTTCATCGTTACATTTCATTTAGTATACTTCATTCTTCAGAAATCCCATAAATAAAAATCTAGGGGTGTCATGTCTGGTGAACGAGGGAGCCACTTAACAGGGCAATTTGTAGCTGGATAGAGCACCAGCACACAATTTCAGTGCAGTAAAAAAATCATCTGACGAGCCTCCAGATCAAGCTCATCGAAAAACTCTTCCAAGACTCTTGTTAATAACTTAATGTAACGGAGTACGGTCAAGAACTATGGTAAAAATATACCGATAATTCTATTCGATTATAAGGAATATAATTTCGTAGCATCAATAATAAAGGAGTTGGCAATGGTTTGGAACACCCTATGTAGGACTACAATTTTGCCAAAGCTCCAATCCAGATTTAAAAAAAAAAACAAAAATTCTTGTAATTCATTTTAAATGAGACACTGTATCTGAGTAGTCGTGTGAAGTGTGCATTTTATTTAAGTGATACAAATATATTCGGAACTTTGTCATCATTCAGTAAGTAGACAATAAGTGGAACTCATGTCACGAGTCACGACCTTCAGTTGACATTGGTAGAGTGATGAGTGTCATCGCAAGCTTCGAGTCTCAACACAATGCGATATTATTAAAAGTCCTCTAAACGTCTGTCAATAAACAAGAAAAACAGAGGGTCCTTTTACGACCTTTGGGTCGTTCGTTCCGCTTTTTCCTCTTTTTTTATTTGGTTTGGCTAGTAAACGTGTTGGATGTATGCGGGTGAGATTGTGTTTCAGGCTTGTTTTTCGTTTGTTTTTGTTTGGGTTCGTGAGATTCGTCGGTTTTTGAGTGAGATTCGAGCGTGGGTACTGAAGGTCGTTAAATTTTGTTTTATGTTGAAGCTTTTCGGCGTGTTTGGTATTTCGATTTTGTTTTCAGTTTAAAATAGCAAGCTCATAACGTTTGTGCATCCATCCATCCAGGGATTCGGGGACTGGGTTTAATTACCTTGTCTGGATATAATATTGATCGTTAAAAATTAATGAAGCCTGGTGGAAATATGTATCCAATTTTTAATTAGTCCAGTCAAAAGATGTGTGTGAAGTTAGCAAGGAATTTGCCAGCAACGATTTCGAGCAACTATATGGTAATTGAAAAGTTTTCTTTAATTCAAAATAAATTTTTTTGTCATTGATTGGCTCGAGGAGTATGACTTTCAAGTTGAAATAGAGAACAAAATTTCGAATCGTGTTTAAGAGCAATGAAATATTTTTTTTTTAAGTTTAGTCGGGAACGGAGAAATTTATTTATTTATTTATTTATTGAATATATACATCCAGCAGGCCGAAGCCCAATTACAGGAGTACTTAATAAAATATTACATGTGGTTGAGGAGCAGTAATAACAATAAGTATTTTTGGTTGAACCTAAGTTAGTCAGAAATTAAACTGCAAATGGTTTGTCTGAATTGATTCTAAGTGAGGAAAAAAATGTCAACTGGGACAAGCTTATTGTAACTTCTGCACATTGAATTGAAATGTTTAGAGAAATGTTTAGAGAATTAGTAATGAGTAAGTAGGTTCTTTCTTGAAGTGCTTTGTGTAAGAACACATTCTGTGAATATTTTCCTTGTTCACGATTCATAATGGTTTTAACGATTTTTCGCGATTTTTATAACTTTTTACTTTCGTACCGACTTCTGCAGTATTCACTTCTCAATTTTCGAAAGCATTTCGAAACATTATGTGAAAATTTTCAGAGAGGTTTTTTCCATGTTCTCGACTTATAATGAAATTAACGAAACAAATCTCGAATTTTCACGGACTCTAATTATTTTTTGATTCTGTACTGACTTCCAAAGTATCCACTCTTCGATTCTCGAAAGATCCAGGAAATTTCCAGGTGGCTTTTTTCCTTTTTGTCGACCTATGATAGAATTAACAATATATATTTCGAAAAGTCCCGTTATTTTATAATTTTTTGCTTTTACACCGATATTTGAATTATTCACTTATTAATTTCCTAGAGATAAACATTCTTCAATTTTCGAAAGATCATGCCTTTGAACACTTTCTTTCAAAAATGTCTAGCTGTCTTTTTTCCTGGTTCTCATTTATAATGAGAAAAACGAAACTTTCACGGTTTTTTATTATTTTTTGCTTCCGTACCGACTTTTCAATTATGCACTTTTCAATTTTCGATAGACAATGCATTTCAACACATCATGTGAAAATTTCTAGGTTGCTCTTTTCCTTGTCGATTTCTATTTTTCTACCGTTCCGTCCAAATATGAAATTTCAAAAGAACACAATAACTTTTATTCATCTGTAAGATTTTCAAGGGGTCTTTTTTCATGTTTTCGGCTTATAATAGAGAAAACAAAATTATCAATCTTGAAACCCGTGGACTTCATTTGTTTTGTAAATCGTGTCCAAGTTAAGTTTGAAATCTTACACAAAGCACTTCAAGAAAGAATATACTCATTTTTCCGTTCTGTGAGCATTTCTCTAGAAAGGTGTTCTTTCGTTCCCTTTACGAAACTGAACAAAAACAATCACGGCAACCAGGATTTTTCTGAATATTTGAATGTTTTTCATACACCTCGAACTAATTGACGAAATATATCATTTTGAATAAAAGTTAAATTTTTAATTGCATAAAATCCGCCCTACCAAATCGTTACTGACAATAATTTTCAAGAAATCAAATGTTATTATAATTATTTTCTCTTAAATTCCATAATCATTACAACAGCGATTTTTTTCGATATGCAACTACAAACGGCATTATTTCGACAAAAATTAATCTCACATAAGTGGTTGAAGATAGTCATTGGATGAGTAGATAGAGGTCACTAGAATACTTAAAAAAGGGGCTAATTTACTTCGCATTCCATTTGAAAAATAGTCAACCCTATGGATTTTTTTCGTATTGCCGTTCTTAATTAGCACAAGATATCTAGAAACATTAGTTCTAGTGCCAGTTCTTAATCTCATATATTCTTTGTAGCCCAGATTTTCTTGCTTGGTCTAGGAACAAAATTTAGAATATCAGCAATCCAATTGTGATATTTGGTAGTTGAATAGTTCAAGCATTTTGTCTTTGAACTCACAATTTTTAATACAGGCAGAGTTATCTAGTTCACTAACTGTTCCATATCTGACACATTCGCCTTATCAGCATTACCAATCACAGCGTGCTTTATTCAGCTGGTGGGTGTAAATAAATTAACTGGGAAACCTAATGAGTATGGAATCATATGTTCAAAAACCTATAAATATTACAGGCATGCGTTTTTTTTGTAATACTCCTAGTATAAATCGATATCCATATAAGCCATATTCGACATGTGCCATATATGGAACTTTATGCTTCAGTGTCTTCAACCTCTCATATTCAGCAAGAAATCCAAAGCCTATACATAAGTATTTCCCGTCCTCATTTTATTGGGATTTATAACAGTTCTGCGGAGTTGACCTCATATGTAGCTTTGGATTTTGTGGAGGACAGTGAACAAAAAAATATATGCCTTTTTCAGAGTTCAAATTGGCTCTTGCAGTATAAGAGTAGGTTCAGCTCCGAGAAAAAAGGAAGGCCACCAAGGCCACCTACATCCTTGCAAACTCAGCTAAAATTGAAGAAAATATTACCTTCCAGTCTGATTTCACCCCAAGAGTGTTTACATGAGAAGTAAGACAAATTCTGATTTCTTATAACTGAATTTTTTTTAGGAACAAAGTGGTTCTGTAGTAAAATGGTTATTCTGATTACGAATCCAAAGACATTTTCGATCTATTGTGCCTCCTACTAGTTTTTTTGGACATGTCATTAGATCAATTGCTGCTGGTGTGTAGTATATCACTTGAAACAACCCCTTCTAGGTCAATTTGTACAACTTTGGTTGTTACTATCGATCCTGCAAATTTTACAATTTCACATGAAGAATTACGGATGTTTCGGGGGTGTTTCCGTGAGAAATGAGACACACTCTATATTGTGCCAAATATGTTATTATTACTATTATAATGAAGAGGTTAAGGACCCAAACACGTAACAATATTGTACTTATTTTGTTTAGTAGCGGTTTGCTTTTTGCATGAACCTTCAAAACCGCTATTATGGTAGTTTACGAAGTCTAAATCCATGTTCCAATCAAAGAATCCAAAGACTTTCGAAACAGTTTCAATGCCGCAAATAACATTTCACCGTCACAAAACGCATTCGCCAATTTTGTCGCATCAGTAATCGGTTAACGAACGCTAACAATCGAAAGCCGATTGCAATAAAACTAGTCTCGGAAATCGTTAAATATAATGAAACCATCAAAGCCCCGTTATGCGAGAGATATCTTGTCGTCGAGCCAGCCGCAGCCATCGAGACCGAGTCATCGGAACGAAATTTATTCTCTTATACGGAAAAAAAAGAGAAGAAAACCCGTTCCTCTGGCATTCGAGTTACGACGCCATGTAAAGCGACAGCGCGTGGTTGGATTTTTAATTGCGATTTGACTTTTTTTTTGTTTTGTTTTTTTTTCACTCGCCTTTGTAGAGAGCGTTCATTCAGTTATTTTTATGTGACACACGAGAGTCTGCACGTCCGTGAAAATATTAACGTTTACATTTATTAAATTTTCCTGTTTATTATTGTTTTGCTGAGTTCCTGCTGCATATGTGAAAGTTGTGGACACATACCACACGACTGTACTTTGTACACCGATTCTGATTCTTATTGCCATTTTATCCTTGTTCATCTGTTGATGTTCAATTTGAAAACTTCCCACTCCCTAACTAAGGAATTTGAAAATTCGGAAAAAAATTCTTTTCGACGGGGGCACTTATGAGGAATAGATAGTAGATTGTAGGGGTGTAGTGCAGCCTCACAAGCACCTCAAAAGCACCTCAATCTGGTGAGGTCTTTTGTACGTTACCCATAATCTATTCAAGACCTGGGCTAAACTCCTGATGTCGGAAGTCGTTACGAATGCCCCATGCAGCGATTTTAGCCTCTTGCAGAAGAGCGGTGGGCATTCGCAAAGCATGTTCTGCAGTTTCCGCGATGTTCTCGCATTAGCTGCAACTATCACTCTCTGACTTGCCCATCTTTTTGATATTTTTTTGTTATGCAGAATAAGTGCAACCGTTGTTGGTGCAACCCTCTGGAAGGAGTGGATATTACCCTGAATTTTTTGAATGGAAAAAGAAGTCAAGTGCACATCGTTTCAAATCATCTTTAATCCGGTTTTTTAATTTTACGAACGTTTATTCAAATTGCTTTCCGGTTCGAAGGGACCAGGAAGCAATCGGTAATATTTTCATGGTCGTTTATAATTCATAACTCAAGTACGTGCTGGCATCCTAGTGAGCTGAAATTTTGCACACGTTTCAATACGCGATGAATACAATAATTTAAGAAAATTTACCCCCTGCGCCTCTGGAGGCTACATGGAGAACACACAAATATACGACGGTATAGGACGTCGAAAGTTGTGCAAAAAAAAATTCGTTCAGAAAGCAAAAAACTTGTGAAAACAAAATCAAAAAAATTCGTAAAAATAATGAAAAACATTGAACCATCGAAACTTCCAATTTAAAATATATTCACATCTCCTACCCCCCTGATGAGTACTGGGGGTCTCGAAACAAGTTGCGAAATCTCGTGAGAATAAATTTGAAAAATTCCATTGAAATTGGGAAAAATTTTAGTTTCACAAAAATGTTCTTCCTGCTCTCTAAAAGACTATATCTGCGTATAGTGGGAATAAGCACATAAGTCAAAATATCGCATTTTTCTATTAAGCCGTATTCGTCGAAAACGACTGCAAATGTATAACTGTGTAACATCACATGTCAATATCGAAACGTAAGTAGGTTAAAATGATTGTTTATATACACATTAGTCGAAATGCTACGATATACGGTGGGTAATAATAATATAAGTCAGACTTATGTTAAGTGGCTCATTTTGACTTATGTGCTTTTTCCCCCTATACGCAGATATAGAAAACACATATTTACATAGGATTACGAAAAATCAGCCGGAAGAGGGGAACTTGAGCCCTTCTTTCGGAAGAAGTTGCGAAATACGTGAAAATGAAATTAGAACAATCCTTAAAAAATTGTAAGAAATACCTAACCTTCTAATAATAACAGATACCAGAATTGCTTGAGAATCCATATGGTATTAGCCAAAGAAGGTACTGTAAACCAAGTAGGTTCGTTGAAAAAGGATGATACACATATACGATATTTTGAGGAAAGCCTAAAGATGCTCACAGAAGCACACTTTTCATCCTCAGTCATTCTTAACGGTCCGATAATAGTAGAAAGCACCAGAAGCAAGCCAACTAGACCAATAGCTTTGGAGTGGGGACCAGCTACGGAAATACTGAAAAACCTAACAGAATTAGGTAGGCTATCAGTAAATTCTAACCATTCTAATCCCCTGGAATAGATATAGAATAGAATATACCCTACCTGTCTCCAAAAAGGGCAGGAAATACTGATCCAATTCCTGTGCCGTATTACATATATCAAGGATGTGGCAAGAGGTGATAATCATTTATCTCCCACAAGTAGGGAGAATAGACGACAAGAACCCAAAGATTATCGTCCCATAAGTCTAATGTCTTTCCCACTCAAGGCTGATAGATAGATACAAAAGAGATGAGGTTCTATAAACAAGCCCACTCAATGAACGCCAGTATGCGTATCAGCCAGGCAAATTAACAGACTTAGCACTAAACGATCTCAACAGGCAACTTACAAAGTTCTTGAAACAACATGTCCATGACAACATTCATAGACATCGAGGGTGCCTTCAATAATGCAGCCACCGAGTCTACAGCAAACGCTCTAGCAAAAAAAAGGGATACCTCTCCTATTGTGCCATTGGATGAACGTCAAGTTGAAAAACAGGTTTATCAGCAATTTGCGGAATAACACTTACAGCAAAAGCAAACAGCGCATGTCCTCAGTAGGGCCCATACTCGGGGCCATCCTAATGGACGAACTAATTAAACCATCTAGAGGCTTTCATTGCTTAGGATATGCCGACGACCTTTTGATTATTACAAAAAGCAAATTCGCAAGGACAGTCTCGTAGCTTACACAGACAGCCCTAGATATATTCGACAGGTGGTGTACAGAGGAGGAGCTGACAGTGAACCCTAAGTTATGTTCACACGAAAAAAAGTACTGAAAGGACTTAGCTCACATGTACTGAACGGGATAGCAATTCCATTTGTCCAAGAGGCAAGTAATCTTCGACCATAAGTTAACATGGAATCAAATCCTACAAAAAGCTATAAAAAAAGTTCAGTAGCCTTCAATCTTTGCATGAGAATTGTTTGGGGCTGTATTGAAGCCCTAAAAAAGATGTGCAGTCAGAACAGACTGACCCTAGCCTGGGTACCAGCGCACACAGCTTATAGAGGCAATGAAAAGGCCGATTCACTAGCCCATGAAGGGGCAAGTGAGGCCCTGAATGGCCCAGAACAGTTTTGTGGTATGGAAAAAGCTGTAATAAAAATAAACACCAAAGCATGGATCCAACAGAAATTTCAAAAACGGTAGAACAATTCACCAGGGATGAGACAGGCCAAAGATTTTAACTAATAACCGCAACCAACATTCAGAGCATATTAATAAGACTTCTCACAGGGCATTGTGGGCTCACTCAACAAACATATGAGTACAATCGGTCGGGCAGAAAAGATGACATGCAGGTTCTCTGCCAGGAAGAAGTGGAAACATCAGTACACATACTATGCCACTGCGAAGGCTTGTCAAGGCTAAGGTTTCTAACGCTGGGAGAAGAAAAACCAAGAGCTCCCCGATACATGGGAGTTCTGAAAACAATCTTTTCGAGTCTCGTTACGAAGACAGGGGTAGATAGAGAGCTCTAAACGATTTCGAGGGTACACACAATATATCTGAATAGGTCGCGGTGGATAGGCTTGTAGCACGAAAGCCCCTATCTAATCTATTCTTCCAATAATTCAGTTTCAAAAAATTTAACCCCTTTTCTGTTGGTCTGTATTATGCGAATCGCAGCTGCAGTTTCTCAAAGGCGATTTTATCATGAACCTCGGAAATTGTCTTCTGGACTTTGTTTAGATCATTTTGGAGTCACTTCAATTCCTGGAAAAACCATGACTGCCACAGCAACTTTTACTGAGGTTGGGCTTTGCAATGTTCAAGGTAGCTCTTTGCATTGGTTTCTTTCTCAACTCGTTGCTTGAGTGCTGCTACATCATTTGACTTGATCTCAATAGAAGATGTAATTTTTGGGAAAATTCATTACTTCAAGATATGAATCAATATTAGTAGACTGCATTATTAGAAAAGAAAACTTACTTGGCGGAAGTTTCAAATCGTACACCAACTTCCGTCTAGAGTAAAAGGACCCCGCAAAATCCTTATGGAATTTGGGTCTCGGTGGATTTTTTTTAATTTTTTTGATATGATGTAGTCCATGTAATTCTCAACCAATGTTACCATTGCGCCAACCCCAAAAAATGAACAGTTTTGCCGCTAGGGGTCGTTAAAATCACCCCTTTCTCAGAATAGACTATTTATTTTCGAATCCGGGAACGACATTTTCACCTGTTTCATTGTAGATAATGTTGCATATGATTATGCTCTTTTATAAAACAAATCTTCCCCCCAACACATATTATGAAACATAAAAAATGATATCTGGATTACTTTGAAATTCATCGTCAGATGTTTGAACATGTTTGAATTAGGGAAATTGCACTTTTTCATGATTATCTCCCCTCCCCCCAAGGGGTACAAAACAAAAAAAATTCGGTGGATTTTTCTGAATTTTCAATATGATGCAGTTCATGTTATTGCGAATAGCAATTAACCAGGTGATAAACCCAAAAAATAGATAGTTTTGATGCTTGGGGGCTTCAAAGTCATACCTTGCTCAGAATAGACTATTTATTATTATAGGAGGGAAATATATTTGAACGTGTTTAATTTCAGATTACGATGAGTCATATATTGTTATAAGTATTTCATATAAATAATTCTAAAACGTCACCCCAGCCACTATTTTAAAACACTAACAAATAATTCTTGACTATACTTTTAAAGGCGTAGTCAAAATTAATGTTTAATAATCCAGGTATCATTTTTTGCGTTTCCTAATAGGTGGTGGGGGAAAAGGGGGGATGAATAATTTTTTTTTTTAAAAGAATACAATCTTATGCAATATTAGCTACAATGAAACTGGTGGAAAGGTTGTTCTCGGTCTTGAAAATAAATAGTCAATTCTGAGCAAGGGGTGATTTTAACGCCACCTAGCACCAAAACTATCCGTTTTTTGGGTTTATCACCTGATTAATTTCTTTTCACAATAACATGAACTGTATCATATTGAAAATTCAGAAAAATCCACCGAATTTTTTTTATTTTGTACCCCTCGGAGAGAGGGGGGATAATCATGAAAAGGTGCTATTTCCCTAATTCAAGCATGTTCAAACATCTGACGATGCATTTTAAAGTAATCCTGATATTATTTTTTGTGTTTCATGATATGTGGTGGTGGGAAGAGGGAGGGGGTGAAGATTTTTTTTATAAAAGAGCATAATCATATGCAACATTATCTACAATGAAACAGGTGAAAATGTCGTTCCTGGTTTCGAAAATAGTTTATTCTGAGAAAGGGGTGATTTTAACGACCCCTAGCGGCAAAACTGTGAATTTTTTGGGGTTGGCGCAATGGTAACATAAGGATTTTGCGGGGTCCTTTCCTGAGAAAACAATAATAAAAAAGTTTTCCACTTATTTCAAACTTTTTGTGACCACGCTTCCATATCGTTTCAACGATTCGGTCATGAATAGCACCAACATGCTCAACAGCTCTACTGCATCCGTAACCCGGAGAAATTCTGCCATCACTCGCTCGCTGACTTTGCCCATTTCCTCGATATAAAGCGTAGCGGAACACGAACTCGAACAACAGAAGGAGGAGGAGTATCTCGCAATAAAGCGATGACCTTTTCCAACAATCAATAGAGCTATTCAGACAATTGAAAACAAAACAAAGACCTAGCGGTGTATGAACACAAGACAATGAAATTCGTTGATAATTCTGAACAATGATCCCAGATTGCATAGGCGTACGCCAAAGAATGGAGATGGATATGAATTAATGGAATTCGTACATTTTATCGAAATAATAAGTCTTGGGGAGTCATAGAAAAGTCCAAGTGGCATGTAACTTTATCTAAAATCAAAATCTGCCATTAGTTCATATACTCCGTTGAAATTTCGATTATATTTTATAGACAACATGTTTTTTGAGATTTTGAGGAACTGAGACTTTCTGCACCACAGCAGTCAAAATGTGGTAGATAAAAATATACATTTACGCAGTGAATTTGTCTCAGTTTCAAAAATAGTGGTACACGTAAGCCCTAGATAAACAGAAACAGATAAACTGACAAATTTTTTAAAACTTCAGCTGATTCTGAGCAGTCGTCACCATAAAGAAAATTATGATTTTTATTGGTTTTGTGAAATATCATTATTCATTACATACTTATGTATAAAGAAGCGAGGCCTCTAAATATCACTGTTCTCTTCCCTTGTTTCTATTTGGAGTAACATTTTCTTTCATTTAGTCTTTGGCTTAATGATTACACCTGTTTGCCGTTTTCTTTGATGTGAAAAAGCTTATGGACACAACTTGGCGCTATAATATTCCCAAAATATTGTACCATTCGAGAATCACTGAAAATTTACCAATGAAGGATTTTTGAATAATCGAATCGTCTGTATCAGAGATGAAAATATCATTCCCAATCAACGAGGGCTAGAAAACGTAGTCCCTCAAGGATCAATTCAACGAGAGCTTGAAAACGGAGGCCCTAAAGGATCAATCCAAAGAGAACTTGAAAGCCCTCTTCGCAACCAATATCACTGATAAATTCAACCCAATGGTAGGAAAATGCTTGTATGTTGATAATAATGCAGTTTTTTGTTCATCCCCATTAGAAGAATCAACACAAGAAACACTTCAAGATACAATCAATGAATTAGGAAAGAATTGTCAATGTAATAATCATGATGGCCCAAAAGAGGAATTGATTGTGAACAGAAAATTGATTTTTTCTACATTCATGCAAAAAGCAAAACTTTATTGAACTATATTCAGTGGAAAAATAAGCCCTTTATTGCACTAGTGCAATAAAGTTTTTTTCTACAAGCGTGCGTGTTCTGCCCTATTCCCGCACGCAATTTAGTTTGAGAGGTGTCATATTCCCGCACTAGTGCGGGAAAAATTTTCCCGCACGCTAATGTCACTTCAAGTGAGTTTTTCCCGCACTAGTGCGGTAATAATTTTTCCCGCACGTGAAAGTTTGTTCAAGAGCATCACATAAGATGATTCAATGCTCTTGTAGAAAAAAATCTTGATCCTTACTCATACGGAAAGGTACTATCCCGCACTCGACTGCTTACCCGAACTCCGCTTTGCGTCGTTCGGGTAACGGCAGTCTCATGCGGGAATAGTACTCTTTCCGTACTTGTTAGGATAATAACTATTATTGCACTCATCTGTCATTCTACTTCAACGTGCTGTCATCATGATAAACATAAACGTTCAAACCCACTACATATTTAGCAGATATTCTGTGAAATTGGCCATACGTTTTAAACAGCTACATATTTTATATACTTTTTGTATTAATGTTAGCAGTCAGAGTTGAACAAACAATGCCTTCCCGAAAATAACTCTATAATCAAAACCGATCCGCTATGTTCTAAACCGTCTACCTGCATAGAGCAAACTGCCTGTACTATGACCACACCTCGTGATAACATACGCGCTCATGGCTACCATGATTTTGATTTTTATAATGCAACTGTGCTTATATAAACGTCAGTCAAAATTTAATTCTGACAATTACAGAACTGAAAGTTTTAAAATGAGTAATATTGATGAAAACTAGATGATGGTGATGAAATCGATAGTAATAATTATTTATTTAAATTGCGTATTTCATTTTCCTTCACCTAGTGCCGCACCTAAATAAATAATTTTTTGCTTTTTGCCTGACGGCCTCGTCGGACAATTTCACGTCGAGTGCAATAAACACTTACTTTTTGCACTTGTTGCATAAATAACTATAGTAATGATATGAAAAAAGAGCACGGGCACTAAGATCGCGTCGGGAAAGTAAGAGACCTCTCAGTGCGAATATGTAACTCCCTGATAATGTCTACGATGTACTAAAATTGTACAACATACGGTGCTTTTCGTCCTTTTTTCATCAGAATTCTAGATTCGATCCACGGTGCAGGATTGGCACTAGCCTCAGACCAACTATACAAGTCCGCTTGAATCACTTTGCTGTGAAACAATGATATCGCTGAAGACCAAGGAACTGGATATACTTTCACTTTCGGACATAACTTCATCAAACCAGTATTATTCATTCACTGCGGAATTATACGCAATACTGTATCTGGACTCATGTAACTTCAACTCTCAGAACCTTTGAGTTGGAAATACATATTTCCGATTCAGCAGAATCCAGCATCAGCCTGAAACAAAGTTGTTCAACAAATATTGCCCTGCCATATGTATGTAAAGGATAGTAATGAGGTACTCATATGGAAAGTGAAATATCATATCTTAATATAATTTGTAGAGTGGAAAAATAATTGAATCAAACTTGTGTTAACTTTGCCAAAGCCCTACAAACTAAGTGCTAAGTATAATGATCACAACGGTTATGCAATTGTTACTCATTATACATGATTTTTAGTTTTGTGGGGTCGATTCCCAGCATGTGGTCACTGGTCTCGTGCATGGAATCCACGTTCACTAGCTCGCACAAGTCTCTGACTTCTAAGGGTTGCTCGTAAGGGTGCAATCGGTATAAAACAACAATAGAAATTCCCATTTTTTTTCTGAATTTTTGATTTTGCGCTCAATATCTAGGATATTGGGCATGCGAAAGACAAGTTTAATTCCATCATCTTTTTCCTCACTCTTCTACTCTACAAGATATATATAAAAAGATCTGTTATTTTCTTCTCCATGAAAGTAACTTACTCATCACTATCCTTAAACGATTCATAAAGCAGAGCAATATTTGTTTCCCTACTCATCCGTACTACTCCACTTTGAGCTAAAACCATGATGATTTGGTATCAGATTCCGTCTCAGTAGCAAACATTAGACCACCGTATTGAAATTCGGAAGCCAAACAGTCATGATGTGCTACAAAAAGGCGAGAAATTATGTCAACACTATTATTATTTTGTTTCGCTAATAATTTTTCGACCTAGATTCATTTGGTACATTGAAAAAACTTCAATTGGGTTCAGTCCCGATTCTATAATAAGCTAGCTTATTTTTTGTTTAAATGACTGTGACTACCAGAATTGAGTTGCAATCTACAGCCTGTTACAGTCTGACATCTACCCCAACTAAATGATACTTCAAGTTAAAAATTAAATCGTTCCTCCTTGGTACATTTCTGCTTTATAACATGTCGAACTAAGCATGAAACTTTGGGAAAAATAAATAGTAAATTTTTTTTTCTGTAACCGTTTTAACAAATAAGAATGAGAGAAGAAACTACTAAAATATAAACTACCAAAAAAAAAAGTGCAATTCAAAGCAAGAATGTATCAATGAGAACAAACATACTGGCAACAAAACTGTTTATAAGCTATGGTCGACACATGATCATTCAATGTGATAAGATAAATGAATAATAGATCAATGGGACTTTTTTCCACTTATTTTTCTACAGCAGATATAAAGAAACCTGTTACGTTTAAAATTCAAGCCTCACATTTCAATTCATTCACGTTAGTCCCCATATGTTTTTCGTTTTAATAATGCAATTATCTCTCATCTGAGCTCTTTTGTGAAGGGCACAATCAAACATCTCTCGTGTTAATTAAACTCGCAGAATATAAACCCTTCTCCTACGCCGATGGAAGCGACAGCGTTTACGAAGACAATAGCATGAAAATTACTTTGTTTTCGGTAGCTGGAATCGTGCAAAAGCAATTCAATCAAATTAAAAACGTTTCATCTCCTCGCAGAGTATCAAGGATCAAATTACAAAATACAATTAGGGCAGAGAGATGTATACGGAAATAAAATATCAGCAACGAAATTTGCCGTACAGAATTAGCAAAGGAATTAAAAAAACTGGTAATGGCACTTCATTCCGCTAAAAATGCTCCTCTATTGTGTTGGAGAGTTATTACTTTCCTTTGTTGTGGATCGGCGTTGGGCATTGTTTTTCCTATTAAAAAGGACGTAGTCATTTCGAACAATGACATGGATCTCATGGTATTTCTTGGTGCTGTTATTGTTTTTTGCCGTTGTGATTAAACGCGATCAGATCAATAATTGGTGGTATGAATTGTTTTCAGTTACCTTGGTTATTGATCCAATGCAGTTTCACAGCTGATAACTGGAAAATGAGTTACTCCAGTTTAAATATATTTTGGAGTTCTGTAAGTACACCAATTGATGAACACTGACGTAGGTGTTCATTGGTATAAGATATTTCAATCATATTCAATAAACCTAGACCTTTTGTGGAATTTGTACCTACGACAACCTTGATGACTATCTACCTACCATAATTTTGAAATCTTCAAACAAAGACAATGAAAACATCGTGAAATTCAAGAAGAAGAAAATTAATGAAATGAAAATTATTGCCAATGTACCTACCTACAGTATGAATCATTGGTTTTTGCGTGCTGTTATCTGTCATTTGTGCTTTGTTATATTTTTCATTTCATACTGTATCCCAAACAAACTTTTACATAATGATTCACAATTTTTTTTACTGGACTTTTTGAAAACACATCCTCCAGCCCGTGGTATTTTCAAAGCGGTGTTTCGTTTCTAGCTTGTGTATACATTTTCATAGTTGCGACAATCACGGTAAATATAGAAACGTCAGTTTGACGGTTCAACTCTTCAACTGACATTGATTACACAAAATGAACCGTTCTTGCAATACGCATTTAGTCCATAATATAATGTATTCGTGAAATTTTCTGATCGAATATCACTTCAAAATGCAGATTTTCCAGAATACTTTCACCTTGCCAGGCACTCAAACTGTGTTGCTGTACAAAACACCAATCGAGCAAGCTCTCGTGGTGTTTCTAGGCAACACAGTTTTCGTGCCAGCAAGGCGAAAGTAGTTTTCGAAAATTCTGCACTTTGTCGGGATATTACTACTGAAAATGCACTTCACTATATTTTGCTAATTTATTCACACAATCTTCTTCTTGGGGCTCAATCTCAGTCCGGAGCTTCTCAGTCGCAGAAATACCTTCTCAGGTTTTTCACGTGGTTCTCGAAAGATCTGCCAAAAACAAATTTGTCGTCAAGGTATACCAGACACGTCTTCCCTGAAAGTCCCTTCAGAAACGTCTCTATCAACGTTTCAGAGGAAGCTGGAGCATTACAATGCATAACCGTGAATTGCCACAGTCCTGAGCCAACAGTCAAGGCTGTTTTTTCTCGATCTTCTGGAGCCAGTTCTACCTCAGCTTCTCGAATCAAGGGTCGAGAAAATCGTAGAGCCAACCAACGTGTCGTAAAGTGTCGTCTATTCTTGGGAGGATAACTGTCTTGATTCGTCAGGTTGTTCATTTGACGCTAGTCTACGCAAAAGCGTATTGATTGATCTTTCTTCATCACCAGCACTACTAGAGAGGACCAGGGGCTATCAAATGGTTCGATAACTCATTCTTTCCCCATATCGCAAACTATTTTGTCAGTCTCTTCCTTCTTAGCGAGCGAAAGTCTTCTAGCTGATTGCCAAATTGGTCGATCTGATGCTGGAACCACATTTGTTTACCATCTCTGCCTACTTAATTCTCTCTATTTGGACTGTTCTTGGACGTGATGGCAACCAACCTCCACTTCTGCTGGCTGGCTTGGCCTCATACACTCCTAATCACAGAAGAAATTGACGAGCATTGCCCCTAAATTGTTACTTTCTTCAAAGTCACCGGGTAATAATTTACATTCATTACCCTTACCGGCACAAATCCATCAACTCTCACCACGTTTCCGCTGTTCGCATCCTATCCAGGTGAGCCTCCAAAATGGTTTCAGCCCTTTCCGGTACGCTCACATCTTCAGCTAGCATGACACGAATCATTTCTTCACTTCTCCCGTGAAGCACCTCTTCTCCATTCACGCGTAGGACGCCATCTCTGAAATTCGACTCGAACCCTATGAAGTCCATGATGTCCTTCCCTATGATTGCATCATTCTCGATGTTCGCTACTAAAGCCCGGTGTTTCACTGTAGTGCTGACTGGAATCAGTTCAATTGGTAGTTTCCAGGTTGACGGTTCAATTCTCGATGGTTGTTTCAGCAAAAACAAGCCCCAGGATTGTCCTAGTCGCACCTGTATCTAGCAGCATGGTGCAAGGCTCGGTATTTATGAGACCGTCTACAAAGACACCTTTGTAACTTGCTGGATACAGGCTGATGATTCCTCCTTCTCAACCTTTATCGGTATCGATTTTTTGAATGTTAACGATTACTAAGCAGGTGACCAAGTTCTTCACAATTTTGGCTCTTATCAGTCTTCTCCCAGACAGCACTTCTCTCATTACTTTTCTCATGACAGCTTCCCTATCAGCAGGCTCCTATGGGTCCTTACTTTGGCAGCCTCAAATTCCAAAGTGTGTGCCAGTGCATCAAGATGATTATTCAGCTGTTCATAGTCCTCTTGTTCTTGGGCAGTAAGGGGTTTGTAAGATATGTATTGCTTCGCCACGCAATGCCAGTGTCAATGCTATAGCTTTTTCCCCTGCATTATATTCGTTTGCTTTGGCAGCAGCTTCAAATTATCGGCGGTAGTTTGCCCATGGAGTTTTCCGTCGAACTGAGGTAGTTTCAGTGAAAGCTTCCGTGGTTCAGCACTGGCCTTGAAATCTTTCATGTCTTTTTGAACTTCCTCCAAGTTCACATTAAATTTCTCTAGTATTTTTGTCTCGAAGTTATCTTTGATTTTTTCCCTGATAGTTTCCTTCATTTTGTCCATTTCTGCCCCGACTTCATCTTTGATTTTTTCTACTTCCGTGTTAAATCTGTCTAGCTCGGTCTCAACGGATCGCATTCTTTCTTTCAACCGATTTGCCACACTACAAACTTCTCATTTCGAACTTCTCCCTGAAAGCATTTGGATTTTCCAGAAGCTCTTCTATTAAACTCTTCGAGTAACAACTGAATTCGTATCACACTGCTATTATCTCGGAGGTCATGGAAGAAGCCATGGCTTTTGATATTTCTAAGACTTTGATCCCGTTCGGCACCAGGGACTCCATCGGTTTGCATTCCCAGTTGTGTTTCTTTCTATCTAGCTTCCTCTCAGACAGTTCTCTCCATGTTCTAGTAGATGGAGGTTCATTCGATACTCTGCCTATAGATTCTGGCGTTCCAAAACTGTTTCCTTTTGACATCAATGATTTGTTGGAAGCAACTTCATGCCTGAGTATCCTCAATACCGCTGCTTCATCTTCCAATGCTCCGATATCAGCCCCTGAAATCAGAAATGAAGGGGGGAGGAATGTGAGTGATTCAAATATGGACCCAGCAAATATTCTAGAATGGGGATCCAACAATTTGTTAGGAGATTTCGGTATCAGGAACTAAAAATGTTAGTAACTTCTTGTTGTCTTCTAGTCATCAGATAAGAATCTCTGAATATCATATTGTTTATTGAATGACAAATTTTCTTTTCAAGATACATTTCACCAAAATTTCAATTATTCAGAAAGTTACTACATTATCGAGTGCATCTCCGAATGTCTCACAAAAACCGCGAACAGGTGAAACTACTCTACTTGTTACCGACCATCTTAGCAACGAGTCGAAACGACAAAGGAAAGGATGAAATTACCTTAAAGTGGTCACGCTCGAAAAATCCTTTCACTAGCACCCGAAGCCAACCAACAAATATGGCGCTCTTCGCCGAGCGATCTTTCAACAGAACAATGAATCCGGCATTTTTGAATTTCAATTAGGTCCGATCGTGCACACTTCGAAATCTCTCGATCGTTCTGATTGTCGAACGTGACTCAGCAAACTATCCGGAGTAGGTTCACGAACAATCGAACGACTGAGTCACGTTTGTTTCGGGTTTCGACATCGAAATCGCTTCGAAAGGAGAAGGTTAATGGGAAAAAACTTGGAGTAGGTAGGTGATCGATGAGAATATTGCGGTCGAGAGCTTAGTGTTTAAATCGATTACTACGACGTATACCGAGGATATGGTTAGTTTTTGTCGCGTTTCAACAATAACGACTTTTTTATGAGGATTACAATTGGGAACACGCCATTGCGAGTGTTGGATGATATAATAAATACTTTTTCCTAGTACGTAACACCAATTGCAGGCCATTTTCATCTAATAACTCTTTATTATTCCTTTCGTGGATGAATTATAATTAATGATTGAAATTTAAGTTACTTAAGGCGTAAAATCGCTCGTTGACGTACCCAGGGCCCATCATACCTATAATTATGTTCTCCAAATGTGGAAGGTTTTTTTAACCTTTCGACAGAGCCTCTGATTGCCCAATTGGAAGAGTTGACCAACTGACTCACTAATTTTGTGAATCCCAGAACTTATTTAGAGTAAAAGGACAAATGCATTAGGTCACTAACATGAGAGCATTGAATCCTTTAACAGAACTTATCTGACTAACCTATGACAATGGTCTTTTCATACAACATTCATAACTCCTCCCTATTAGTGAAAGGTTACCAAATATTGCGATGTCGGACATCTTCCTTGCTTCTTTGTTTTGATGATTTTAACATGAATTGTAGCGATTGAATTCTTTTGTTCGTCAGGATTTTACCAGCCAGGTCCTGTCTCCGGAGCCACGATACATCCGGAGGGCGCGCTGATGTGTCATCAACTCCAATAAATACTCCCCACGCCTGTGGGGTTAGTGATTACTGGGTCCGAGAATTAGGTGCCCTGAGTAGGCGGAGTCAACCAAGAATTACGGCCTTCTGCGTTCGTCCGGCGAAGATTTCTGCTATATTACGGCATGCCGGTATGATTTTTAAGTTGGAGAGCAGTGTGTCCATCATTCCACAAAGGATCTCTATTATGAAAACTACAATTTTAACAGAATGGTTTGGGTAAAGCCTGTGGAGTTCAAAGAGTAGATCTCGGTATTTTGTCCGTTCTTTCTCCTCTTTTCGAACGATGTTCGTTTCGCCTGGAGCCGAAAACTATATGACAAAATTCGTCCTACTTTGATGGCGTATTGGCTTGTATTTGCCTGACGGTGGAGAATGAGTAGTTTCAATAGATTCGACACTTCTGTCAGTATCAATCATTCGCAGTCGTAGCAATGTTCGCAATGCTATATGCCGGTGAAAAATTTACAGATCTGTAAATAGTAGAAGCAAAAGTGCATTAGGTCGCTAATATGAAAGCATTAAGTCCTTCAACAAAACGTATTCACCGATGACAAAAGTCTAATTCATACATCCTTCACTACTCCCTTGCCAAGATCTGTAAATGAAGGTTTCGAATTTTGCGACGACTCGATGTGGGTTATAGTCCTTGCTTCTTTGGTTTGATGATTTTAACATACATTGTAGCATCTATTGCGATTGAAAGAATTAGCAGCATCAATATGAAGCATGTCCAAATCCTGTCTTCGATTTATTGCAAAATGTTCACGTGGAAATTGTTTCAATATGCTTCAGGTCATTTTCGTCGATAGGTTTTAGCTTCATTGGAGGTGAAGACTGACTTGTTTTTTCGGTTGTCATCTGATTTATCCCATTCAATTCTGGAGTGAATCCATTTGGGTTATCCTCGTCTGACTTAGGGTTACGGATATTCCTTTGCAATTTGAGATTTGATTATGTCTGCGATGCTTGGTTGGGTCTTCTATACAGTAGTAAAG
Source organism: Chrysolina americana (assembly GCA_958502065.1). Classification (NCBI taxonomy): domain Eukaryota; kingdom Metazoa; phylum Arthropoda; class Insecta; order Coleoptera; family Chrysomelidae; genus Chrysolina; species Chrysolina americana. The sequence goes on from OY293414.1 coordinate 80,825,109, forward strand.
GTTTTCAGTCTCTGAGTAACTTGCTACAGCTGTTTTATACTCGTTTGTGCAAAAGGAAGGTTGCGTTCCTGAATGAGATGGCATATAGATTTGGAAGTATTTGTAATACTTACTTAATTTGCTTTTATTGGTGCGTGAATTTCTAACATGATTGCTAGGGTGAAAATTGATAATAATAGTTCATGAAATTTTGCAACAGGAGAATTTGTGTACTCTAGTATATTTTGTTCAATTTTGATATAATCAAAGATTATCGATTGTGTTTGCAAATGAGAAAGCTTGCTCTAGGTTGACACCTTCCGTTCATTTCAACAAACTGAAATATGTTTTTAGGTTAATAAGTGATTTAAAATCCATTTTATATTTTATATTTGAATACCTCAGTATGTTATCCATAGCACGTTGAAATGTAGCCATATTCTTCAAGCCACAATGTATAATTTCTGATAAAATTAATGATCTCTCTTCGACGGTTACTTCACATGATGATGTGAAGTAACACTAGTGGAAATTTGAAAGGTACAGTGATAAAATGCATTTCTGAAGATACCAGTGAAAACTCAAACTTTACGCAGATTTTGTGAGAATACCATATAAATTGTCTCGTACGTGCGTAATTTGAAAGATGTTCTGTATTCCAACGGAAACATAGAAAACTTTAAAAGAACTGGTTACTTGATAATCCCTATATATTATGTATTACTTGAAAGTTGGCGTTGCAGGAATATGTGCTATAAATCTTTGCCAGACATTAAAAAATTCACAACCAGTGAACTTGATTAAATAAAATAAAATGGGTTTTCATATTCTATTTCTTGTTACTGCCATAATTATTTAGGTATATAATTTTATTATTCTTTTGTCATTACCAATACGTTTTTGCTTCAATATAAAATATTTAGCAATGCTACTGAATAAATTAATGAATAGAACTATAAAATCAAAGCTGCTGATGTTTACTTAACATTCGGTATTCCGAGAAGACCATATAATGATATTACAGATCACTGCAATAAAAACAAATGAGCCTGTTTCCCAGCTTTGTAACGATCGAAAACAAACTGAAAAAACTATAAAAACGCCGACCAGAATGAATTCTCGCAGAACAAGTAGTTTACGTAACCGATGATATCGCTTGTTTTCTCGAGACTTGTCCTTGGTTGGCTCTGTGAAAGTTGCTGTTCGTATCTACGAGGGCGTATCGATAGTTTTATTTAATTTTTTTTCAAATAATCAATGATTGTGAATGGAATTGCGAGAATTTGAATACCTTCTTTATCTCGTATATCATGATAATCCGAACTATATCATCGAATTATATTCCTAAGAAACGATTAACATTCTAAACCGGGAAAATATTCAGTTTTCCGAATATTTTTTACCTAGACTTCGTTTTCAGTAGATATTTTCATATTTATCTTCGGATACTACCCTGACTGATTGAACCCCTTCAGACCAAATAGCAATCCAAGAATATTAATTGAATTCAACATTAACATTAGAAAGACAAGGCCAGATCTACTGAAGCTCCAACCGCCTTTTATTCAATGATGTTGGTTTATTTGAACACAAAATTTCGACTGACTTATTCAAACAAAAACATATGATTGACTGATTCAAACTCAAACTATCGACTAATCCTTCAGGATCTCTCAGGAAATACCACTCGTGGTTTGGTTACCTAGAGCTCTTGAATCTATTGGCTTAACCATTTCTGTAATTTCAACAGTGGCACGCACCTTGGTCTCCGATTGCTATGTGTCTTAAAAACTTTAGGAACTGTGGCTGTGTTAAATACATTTAAATATTGATTTTTCCATCATGATGTATCTGTGTAATCGTCCTATTACAAAACAGGTTCTATCTCAGAAAACTTCAAAAGATAAACGATCGCCAAAACTCTTTATCTCAGATGTTTTCAGCGATATCATCACTCGCCTATTAGCTAATACAATGTTGCATAATTTTCTGGATGACATGTTGATTTTTTTCGCGTTTGAATATATTCCCTTTTGGTTAACTCTGAGAAGGTTTCTCCGTATATTATTTCTTTGGGAATTTGCAATTCGACATTATTGCTGGTTCAGTTTTACTCAGTGAACAACAGCTTCAAGGCTCGCAGTCTAGAATTTGTTGTGCTTTCATAAAATAGGAGAAAACTGACTTCTAGTGAAGGTTATGACGATGGGATCATATAACTTCTGTGTCAAAAAGATTTTCAATGCAGTCCTTTTAGGTGAGCAAAATAAATTCAGTTGCGGTACTATGCTGCTTGAGTTCTTACAAATTTATTTCTCATACGTTTACACTTTATTTTCAATTGAAATGTATTTTGTTCAAAATTTAATATTCATTTTATTCATTTCCTTTAAGACGACCTAACCCCTATAACCTATAGACCAGAAAGTCGAAACTTCTTCACTATACCTAATTACGTTCATGTTATTTCATTTTCAGTCGTTGATAGTATATACTCCTTTCAAGTGACTGAACTCAAGTTTGTTTGATCAAAAGTAAATGAACATTCCCCTCGTAACTTATGGTATTATTCTACGAAGACTGAGGCATGGCAAACCGTGGAAAGAGGAGACTATAATAACTCTATATCGAGTTTGCGTGGGCGTATAGCGAACACGAGCTTGCTTATGGTAATGAAGTATTGATGGTCCCATTATCTCCGATCTCTGAGTGACTAACCAAGCTTTGAAAATTGTCAATTATTTCTGACAGGAACAATATTCGCCTTTTCCACTAATGAATTAGCTTCGTTTCGTATTCGGAATATTTTTGATTGATTAGACATTAGATAGATTCATTACAGAATTGATTATAATGTATAATTTCTGACACATAGTCACTGTATTGATTCGTGACCCATGATATTATCCAAGATCTGCGGAAGACATTATCAAAGGCGATGTGGTACCGATTACAATACTCGTCTGGGTAGCGCCGCCTTAAATAAACTACTCATCACTAATTTCGTCGCACCTCAAAATTTTGCCCCTGTTGAAATATGAAGAACTTTGTTCTGCTTTGAACAATTTGAATACTGTTCACACCGTTTGTCAGCCCAGTCCTTCAGCTATAACATCGTACTTCTACAAAACATAAGGTTCTTCATATAAAATCGCTACAGGGTGTTACTTGAAACTGTGCAAAATTTCTGAATTTTCATATGGATCTCAATTCAAATTTGACAGCAGAGGCATGAAAATGATCTCATTTCCTTGAGATATTAACCGAATTGTCTTCTTATCTGATTCAATTGGAATCAGTTTCAGCTGATCGGACGTTAGATGCGGCATCGATATTAACAAGTTTTTTTCACACGAATTAAAATTGATGTCTAACCTGGCATGTCAGTCACTTATTGTAATTCGTGTTACCTTCGTTACAGACCATGCATTTCAGGCGAACAATGGGCTGATTTTTATTTTATTTCATATCTGTTCATCTAAAGTTTCAACTTCTAAATGAGGCAGAGATTTTGAAAATCGGTTGACGAGGAAAAAAGTTATGACTGCAAAACCAAAAAGTAAATTTTTTGAGATCACCATGTAAATTAAAGAGATAAGAAGACACGAAGAACCTCATGTTTTGAAGAAGTACAAAATTATAGCTGAAGGACTGGGCTAGCGAACAGTTTAAACAGAATTCAAATTGTTCGAAGTAGAAAAAAGTTATTCAGATTTTTACATGGGCAAAATTTTGGGGTGCGACGAAATTATTAGTATGCAGATCCATTTGCTGTGAGTGCCCTCAGCGAACAATGGCAATTGGGAGATGCAGAAAAAATGTCCAGATTTGAAATTTCAACAATTTTTTTAATTTTCAACTTTCCCTCGTACTCAATCAATTACTCTTTGGAATAATAAAGACGACTGAATACTTTTTCTTCGAACTTTCCTGATATCGACTAGATACTTACAAACAAGTTTCTATCTACATTTATTTACTCACTCATACTTATTTCAATTGACCTTCGCGTAGACATAATTCTTTCGTTGTTAGTCATTTATTTATACCCATGCGAACTATTTATACAATCGTTGTATTGTTTTGCCGCGTCTAATTTACATTTCGATACGGTATGCGAGTTCGTTATCGTATACAGGAACCGCCTTTGTTTAATTTCAGTTCAAACGTTGCGATTCTGTCTATTTACAATGCAAATATTTGGACTGAGACAAGGAACTGAATTCTGAATTTTATCCAGAGCGGAGCGAAGGCCTAATCAAGTGGATTTTCACGGAAGGGGACCGAATAATGCGTTGATGTGGCATAAATAGGGAGAAATGGATACTCATAACTGCGGACGGGAATGAAAATATCTCGTTTCCTTTCGGTATTTTTGATACAAATCAGCTTGAAGGGCTGGAATAGAATAGAAGGGTGAAAATATTGCTCAATGAGCAAAAATCCAATTACAAGACCAATTGCACAATTGAAGTAAATTAATATGTACACCAACAGAATTCATCAAATTATGAATAAAATTGGCAATGGCCATTGATTCGGTTTCAATATAGAAAAATAATCATAAAATGAATTGATCATATTGAACATAAACAAAAATAGAAAATGGAATCAAAAAGTAACCTACGCAGTTTATGGTTCAACTATAGAGGGACCGAAAGATTTTTGCCAAAAATCGGGAAAAATAGTTACTTATTTTCCTAACAAGTGCCAATATGAGGTGCTACCTGTAAATAATCCGATAAGTCGATGTTTAAAACACCACCAGTATTTCAAACACACTTTTACAAGTGTATCATAAAATTATTTTCTGTCACTTGAATTTAGATTTGTCAACAATCTGCAATACCCTAATTATAATATCTATTCCCCAGAAATATATAAGTCATTTCATCAATCAGAACGTTTACATTAAATCAATGTAAATATGTCACTCAAATTACAGTTTGACCACTTTTTTCAAAACCTGAATATAAGGTTTGTCCTCAAAATAGTGAGTCATCGGCAGCAATAATACATTCATCTGCATATCATAATGATATCGTTATGTGATTGTATTATAGTAACATAATTTCATTATGGTCATGGGACCATAATGAAGTTCAAAAAGTCCTAGTATTAGAGAAAATGCAAGTACTTAGTATCAAACAATTTGATTCAAAATACAAAACTTCACCCACCAAATCGAATGGAAACTATCACCACCGATATTCAAAGATTTCACTACAAATAATTCAATTGACAGCGGTGTGTTTGACAGTGAATGAATTCCTAATAATAATGAACGTCATTATGATCCTTAGAACAAAAATAATTATTTTTCATTTCAAAACACTTGATACCATAAATTTTTTTCCACCTGATTTCTCTGAAAGTACTGAAAATTAAAGTTGAGGTGACTATGACCTTTGAGATGGTGTATAACTAAACCAATCTGTAATTTTATACTTTCCCGCACGCGACTGCCGTTGACCAGAACGACACGAAGTGGAGTTCGGGCAAGTAGTCAAGGGCCAGTAAGATACCTGACTCATGAATTAGGAACATTTTTTTGTCTACGACCGCATACAGATTCGAAAATCACTTTGAAAATATATTTAATTTCAGTATACAAAACTCTCAATGAAATGAATGACTCGGAATAGACGGTCCAGAGTATACCGGGTGACCACGAGCTGAGGTACAACCCCCAATTTTTCTATAGTTTTGAAGATACAGGTTTCAAATTTGGTACGTCAATATATTACTGAAATACGCATATTTTGACTCCATCACCAGTTAAACCGGAAGTGACACCAAATTGAAAATCGGTTGAAAAATGGCGGAGATACAGTTGATTGTTCAATCGAACAAAGTTGGCCATGAACATCAAACTCAAATCATCACAACTGACGAACGGCGTCAACATTCACGAGAGGAAGGTTTGAGTTAAGATCTAGCTGAAAATTGGGCTTCTCATGTAATTGCAGCAACCATATTTTCCAACAAATATCAAAAATTCCCTCAAAACGGAGTAGTACCCATAAAGAAATGCTCACAACTCAAATAATCTGGGTTTGATTAAATATCAAAACCTGCAGTAGTATGAAATAGTAACATTCGGTAAAAAGTATTCACTTATGCATATTTTCTTTTTCCTCTTTTTGATTTAACTTTTATGAGCTACTTTCAATTGTTCATCCATCCTCCCTCGTAAACGAATAAAGATTCTTTCATGGGGAATAAATACAATTTCCGGCGAAATTCGACATGAGCTTATTTCCCATTTCTTATCTAAAATCTACCAGTTACTGTATAATTCATTAATTTATGGAAATCCTATTGAAATTAGAAAAAATAATAAATTGAGAATTAATTAATATCCGAACATTAGATCTTATTGTGAAAAAGTTTTCAGTTTTGTTGAATATTCATGAAGTTCTTATAGTTTCGAACACTACTATATCCTAACACGAAGCTCAGTATCAAAATAACTCCCAAACCCAAAACGGTGAACAGAATTGAAAATAGGTTTATTAACAGAGCACCAGTCATCATCATATACAGTGTGTCTACTAAGGTTCGCAGCATAATGTGAAAAACTTTTTTTATTATTTGTGTACGAAAAAATATTAGAAATATCGGGAATTTGGTGTTTGTAACATTCATAATATATACAAATAATTCATCTACCGCATGTTACCACAGAGAATACAAACATCATTTGCAGATGATGATGGGAGTGTGCCGCAAGGTTAACTCCTGATGCCACTACCGTTCATAATATTCACAAATAATGTTAGATTACTGATATATTCCATTAAAAAATTTAATTACACCAATGAAATTAGCTGAAAATTAAGCCAAAATACTTTTGGAATTTAAATTGACATAAATTAAGAATCGCGAAAGAAAACTAAACATTTATGATGACCTGAGCTGGCTGACCATATTTAAAATATTTGCTCCTAAACATAATGTCTTCGAAGAAAACTGAAACAATTTGATGGTAAAAACAACTTTCACTCCACACACTCAGTAATCAGTTATGGACTAGTACTGTGGGAGATTGGTATGTTCTTACAAAATCAATGCTAATCAGTTTTTGATGATTGTTCGACTTTTTCGATCAATTTGATATTATTCAAATTGAGGTTTACAACACTCCAACTGATGTGTATGCTATTGTAGATTATCAAAAATACCTCTTATCATCAAAAAGGCTCGGTCTGGTTGCCAAAAACAAATGATTAATAAACCGTGAATGCGAGCATAATAATTGTTATATGCTCTAAAGAACCTCAAATCTATTTTTTACCGCCATCTGTCTTTTTATTGTTCGAATCCATGGGATATATATATAACACTTGATAACCAACTCGTAGTTCTTGTTTAATTTGGAGCACAGCCAATTCATTTCGGAAACATGCTAATTTATGTGCCAGATGCTGCCACTTGTCAAATATCTGTATCAGAAGCCAATGTGTTTATGGGAATGACAAACAGGAAAACCAGTGCTGGGAATGCGTATAGGCCTTTGTAGATTCCGATGATTTGGCCTGTGCCAGAAGTATATAATAATTATTTATATCTCAAAAAGTTGTTAGAAATATGATTGTTACGACGTACACGACTTTTAATGAAATTGTATAATGTGATTTTTGACGAATTTTGTTTTGGAATTTTTCTCAATGGAAACAGGACTACACATGTTTATCATAAAGGACAATTTGGAACAATTAAAATAATATTGGATAAAAAACAGTTATCGGAGCAGAATGATTAACAGCATTCAAAATAGAATTGCTACCATACCTGATAAAGGATGAAAAATGCCTTATACAGGGTGTTCATTTCAGAACTTCCCACCATAATTTTCCGGAAATGTAGGTATTTTTTCAAAAAATCTCGAGACACGTCAACAAATGTAGGTAAATCGAAGGAGACAAGTTTTCATTAACTCACCCGTTTTCATTAGAAAATTAACGCCCCTCTTTCATACCCTGCAAAGGGGAGCTACTAAAATTAAAATCTTAATTAAATTCGATTCGAAAAAATTATTCCAAAAATCGAAAAAAGTCCAAACCAAAAAGTCCAAGACCCCTAAAAATCATGAACTATAAAAAATTGACAGATTTACTTGCAATCCGTAGTATATACGTAAAATTTCATGGGGATTCCTCCGTTCAAATGAACTCAATCAACATAATATTTTCATTTTGTGTTTCATTAATGCATTTATGTTACAAATTTCAATAAATCTTGTAAAATGAACAAATTATTTTTTTAAATATTGTCCTTTTCTCATTTCATAAAAAAATTAAAAGATAGAAATATATTTTCATATATTTTGCACAAGAATCAATTTTTGCAATAGTGAACTCAGAAAAAAAATAAAAGAAAAATGATTTACCCATTTGAAAGTCAGGGCCGACTATCAGCAAATTTAATCGCTAGTCACCTACATTAAATCATAATAATAAAAACCGCCCTCTACAGTGTGTCCAAGATGAGAATGAACAGCATGGGGATATCGAAAACGGTAAGAGATACGGGGGTCAATCAAATTAGAGAAAAGTAGCGCATTTATCTGCCTAATAATATGCCACTTAGAAAGTTTTAATATTCCGAGTAGTTTCGGAGATATCCGAGAAAAATCGAAATTTGAGAATTTCGTGTTTAGTTTCTCCTAGCTTTTCAAAGGAAATGTAAAACAAATAGCACTTTACTACGGCCACTTTTTGAAGACTACACGATAACGTAACAGAATTTTTCTGCGACGTTTCGTCTTTTAGAAAACATCATCAACTTTGTATTTTTATAAGGGCCGAAACTAAAGTATTCCCTGTATATGACTCCATTTTTCCTTGTAAATACAGCAACGTATCACACAATATGATTCTACACAAATGAAAAGTTATTATTTAACCTGTTTTGCTTCAATTTTAGAATAGTACAGTACAGAAATTGTTCACCTATCGCACATAAACAAAATACGAAATGTTTTAAATGATTAAAGTTATTTGCGTGAAATCCACAGATCATTGATTTTATTTTTGCATCAAGGTTATTCGAAATCTCCGAAATAATTTACGTACATCAATCAAGAGGAATTGATTGATATTTTTGATTTGTGTTACGTTCTTGCAGTATTTTCATATATCGTTATCATTTACTCATGTGTATATGTGATTTGAAAGTTAGTTAACTCGATTGTTACTAATGATATCTATGAAAATTTACATTTCAGAAGAACTGATATACTCGTACAAAGGTAAAAACGACAAAGATGGAGCTAGTAAGTTTCTCTTTGAATCAGTTCATCGTAGTTTGATTTCTGAATTTTAATATTCCTAGAAACAAATTGAAGTTCAGTCGGTTTTCTTCAGTTGAGTTGAGCTAAATTATTATATTATCATTATGTTTTGGTTTTTATGAACCAATTGAATTGGAACATTGTATTTCTGCAAACTAATATGGAATTATATTTGGCTATTATCATCGTTTTGTTCTTTGTGAACAGTCCTTGCGACTTGGGTTCCATTCATTTATTTTGACTGTTTACTTATTTATATAATTTATTTATTGTCTCATTTATTTTTCCTGTAGACGTCTGACTATAGATAGACTCATCTCGGATCTGTATACATACAAATATTTTTCTATGTCTATTTTTAACTCACAATGTTTTCTGATATCCCTGAATGTATAAAAAACAGGGTTTCGACTTTCATTGCAAACTTGACAGTGTGATTTTCGCACCATCTTAATTTGACTGACTTTTTTTATTTCATTCATACATATATTTATTATAGCCTCATTCTACGAGATGTTCATCTTTCAATAATTGAGAGAATATTTTGATTGATGGTTTGCTAACAATCGATCTTATTTAATAATTCACACTCCCACAAAATACACAAAAAAATACATTATAATATCTGGCCTAAGTCTACCTACACGACGAAAGTTTTTTTATCAAATGTCGTGTTGATAATTCTGTTATTCAAGCACAACGACTCTCCTAGAACAAACAAATGACACGCATTGCTTATGTAATTCAATCTCGCCCCCTCGGCCTTGTGATATCATAAAATTATGTATCTACTCCCATCTGGAATGCGTATTAAATTTCCCAAGATGTTTACTTCATGGCGTGGCACATCCTCCTCGACCTCTCTGCAGGGTATCATCCGACCGTATTTATTATCCCAGTTGTGCCGGTTCGGCAAACATGGGCGGGGTAGACGGTTTTTGGGAGGGCTCGCAATTTTGGCACAATCAAGATTTGTTTTTTTTGCTCTAAGAATTCTGTATAGTTCCTGGATGAGTGAAGGATCACATCAATAACAACACTATTTATGCAATAAGTTCAGTGCTTCAGTACAACAACTGCACTGAAGTCAAATAACTCACTGTTCAAGAAACTATAACAGAACTGACTGACCTTCATTACTTGATATGAAAATATTAAATCTGAAATGCCCTAGATGTCCGTTCATATACACATTTAGGCCTTTCGACTGTATGCTGCTTTCCAAATTCCAAATTCTCATCAATGGATGAATATATGACGAGCCGCTTTTCAGAGAAATAATTATTTCGAGGAAATCCTTTCATAGTTATCAAATAATATTTAGTTCCTTTCCGACAAAATTGTCTAAGCTCTAGGCTACCAAAAATTCAAATATTACAATAAAGTTTTTTAAAAGTATTGAAATATCTGAAAAGTTCTGAAAAAGTCTATATATTCCGTATAATTATGAAGTCGTATTACCAAGCAACACAAAGTAACTCTCATGAAATGTCATTCTAGAAAATTGTATTCATTTTTGTACAGTACAGTCATTAAAAATCTGTCAATTTGTCTCCTTGTCAGAATTTTCGATTTTTTTCGGATGGTATCCGATACTTTTTCGTTTCAAAAATCATTTATGGTATTTACTTATATCCACGTTTTTCTTGATTTTCAATTCAGCTTTATCATAGGGTATTTTGACTACAGCGTTATGACTTCCATATCTTCAATTTTTCTTCGATAAAAACTAAAATTAGATACTCTTCTGATGATAGTTTCCTTCCGATTTGGAGGGTGAAGTTTTGTATTTTGAATCAAATTGTTTGATATATGAGTATTTGCATTTTTTCTCATGAAGTTGAGAAACTTTACATTTGAATTTCATTATAGTACTAGGACTTTTTGAACTTTATTGTGGTCCTAGGACCATAATGAATTTCATTATTTCACTGAAATACAATGCCAACCGATGATATGCCAGCAGAATTGTCAGGTCTGACAATTCGATATCGTGACACATTTCAAGAATGTCTTTAAGATATGTGGAAAAATATATATACTATTTTTAATCATTACGTGAAACTAATAATGAATTATGGTGGATTACGTAATCCAATCTTCCGCAAAAAAACGTATACAATAGGTATGGTCGTCGGCAAGTATTCAACAGAAAACAACTACTGCCCCCTACGACCATTGAATTATATCTGTTTAATACTTGGCAAAGTTTTCTACAAGAACCACTTTGCAATGCATTTCAAATATCAAAGCTGAAATAATTTTTCGATTTAATTGGGGAAACACCTCCGTACCGGTTTCATGGTCATTGCCAATCATCAGCGAAGGCTAGTTCGACCCAATTGAATCGAAAAATTCTTTCATCCTAATTGGAAATCCCTGAGACAAACACTACTGCACCCTACGACCATTGAATTATATCTGTTTAATACTTGGCAAAGTTTTCTACAAGAACCACTTTGCAATGCATTTCATTCATTCATTTTTTTTTTTTTTTTGCGGAAGATTGGATTACGTAATCCACCATAATTCATTATTAGTTTTATGATCTTCCGTCAAGTAGTGTCGCCCATCTTTCATGACATTACGTGAAAGCTTATTTCTTAAAAACAGTTTGTTTATATCAAATGTTATAAGCACCACCTCTATTTCTTTAAATGTGCTCTGAAGAAAATTTCATAGAAAGCAATTGATGTTTCATCTTTAAATTAATTTCTGTATTGAAGCCAAGTATAGACCTTGCCACCAGGTATCCAATACCGTATGAAAGGTTTTTGGGGCATTTTTTAGCCAAACCGAATTCTTAAATCTCTTTACGAGAAAGTTCTTAATTAGAAATTATTTGAATTCTTGTTCCCAATGATTGCCTATTTCAATTTTCTTTTGCAAATTTGTTTCCTACTATTGTTACATAGAATATAACAATATGAGTCATACTAACATTAGAAAGAAGTATTATAATTGAAGTAGACTAAGTTGATACAATTCTTATAAACAGCAGTGATATGTGTCAGTGAATGATAAAAACATTACTATCATTCAAACAAACGTAAGGATTTGTTGCACCGGAAGAATGGTTCCGATGGAAAAACATGACGGTACGCTGCTGTTCCCCAACACGTACTGAAACGATAGCAGGTAAATCCGATTGTTGTCCGGGGGCCTCTAATAAATGAAGTTTCAAAAATGCAAGGTCAGGATGATTGTTCTTTTTCCTTTTGTTTGCTCTCGAGTCTGGGAAGAATGCCTTTCATGAAGAACAAGTGCGAACAGAGAACAACTATACCACAATCGTGAATGTTGTTATTCATACTTTTTCTGGCAGCTCGTTGTGATTTATTGACCAATAAACGCGTTGGCGTTGGAACAATCGCATGCATTTTAATAACCGAGCGGGCGTTATTGGACAATGAGTAATTATTTTGTTGTTGTTTCAGTTTCTGTGAAAAATTGCCCTGATATAAGTTATGGTATCGTGAATAATTACTTCAGATAAAGTGTTGATGTCATAATAGTTCGGAAGAAATCAAACCAGATTTTTATTTCTCTTGTTTCGAGAATTTCCGATAATAAAAAATTGTGAATGATACAGAGTTCCATTGTTACAGCGTTCTAAACAGAACTTTTATAGGCAAGTTTTGAATTGCGCCATATTCCTGATATGCAGATTGAAATTTCGAAATTACCATTCACAATAACCGTAGTAGTTGACTAGCATAACAATAAATCAAAATACGTAAATGCAATTCTCAACGGGTGAATTTTGTCGTCCTCGAAATTGCCCTCCAGCTGAACGATAAAAAAATCATAGTAGTAGAAGCTATGTATTCAGTAAGTAAATCGATAAAATGCCAATATTTATGAAAATAGAAATTGTTTCATGTTCCAATTTCCGAAAAAGTTAGTAATCCCCCAGTGTCGGATTTTACCACCGGAAAACCGGGAAATTTCCATAAAACAGGAAACAAAATTATTCGAAAAATCGAAATCGGCGGATTCACTCGCAATCCGCACTATATACCCAAAGTTTCATGCAGATTCTGAAAATATATGATTTGTTAATGCTCGGTGAAGGTTTGGCATATGAAAGGACAACGTCGAATATGTCACGAATAGAACAAGAAAAAAATAAAGAGGAAAATTACTCCTTTCCCCCTCCAAATGACCTCACCAGCTCGGAAACGGTTAAAGATAGACCAATTCTGCGAACGCCTATCGATTCAGAATTATGAAATCAGAAAACTCTATGAAGTCATTTGAATTGAAAAAAAAAATAATTCGAAATATTGAGGGCCATGAATAAGTCACAATAAAAAGCAGTGGAGTTTGATAAAATTTTATCGGATACAATTGCACATTGCCTGTTCAGTTTCTTCTAGCTGTATTTCTGTAAAATCGCAGATATTAGATACAAACTAAAATAAATGTTTCAAATTACCAAAAATATTTTACTGTGAGCAAAACTCGATGTTAGTAATGAAAAAAGTGATAACATGAATTTATTTACTAAGTGTTCGAACTGCTTTCCTTTACTTAGAATGCACATTTGTATCTCTCGATTCGTGACATCTAAAAGCGTTGCTCTGGATATGGAAGCACATTCATTTGCGATACAATTTTTTAGATCCTCTACATTTTGTGGACGTAGAATATAAACTAAGTTTTCAATATATCCCCACAAAAAAATTCCACTGGAGTCATATATCTGGACTTCGAGCTGGCCATGGTGTTGGAGCCTTATTTCCAATCATCCATTTCTCATTGAAAGTGTCATCCAAATATTGGGTAACTATTCCGTTCTTATGCGGAGGTGCCCCATCTTTTTGAAACCACATATTTATTCGAGTTTGAAGTGGTAAAATCTCCAAGAGATTCGGCAACACATGTTGGAGGAAAAGCAAGTACCTCTCTCCATTGAGAATTCCTTCGAAAAAATGAGGCCCCACAGATTGATGTTTTATTTCTTGAATCCAATGATGGTTCACGTCAGACCAATAGTGACAATTATGTTTGTTTATTATACCATTGCTATGGAAACGGCTTTCATCACTCCATAACATTTTGTTCAGAAATTGATTATCCTCATTAATATGGACAGACAACCAAGCAATGAAGTTCAATCTCCTATCAGCATCTCCTAAATATTGGAATGGATTCTAGTTATGAAAAATAAAACATTATGATTAATACCTAGCTGTAGTCCTTGAACCAGAACAACAAACAAAGTTATCATTAATATCAAGTGAGTAGCAGAATTAATAAATTGCATCAAAAAAAATTAATAGACCTCAAAGAGAACAACATATTCACAATTTTGGAAGTTGTCTTTTTAACTTTGTAGGTATGAATAATATTGATCCATCCTTACTTATATTGATTGAGAGATATTATTATTATTATTGGTGTTCCACTTCGAATCAAGTTTTTATCAAATTTCGACTTCGAGTAAGTGAGGTAAGCTCGGGAATTTGGGGCAAGTGTGAGTTTGCTCGCTATCTTCGCTAAACCGGGCGACAGCCCAATGCCATCTATTGACGAATAGCCTACACTTATAATGAATCCATAACCATCATATAAAATACAAAAGAGATCTTGTGAAATCCAAATATTTTCCCCAATTTTCTAACCTACAATTTATCAACCCGAACGAGTATAACAAGTTTATTTCAAGCTTTGAGTGTATTGTTAAAAACTAAGTTAAGAATCCATGTTATACACTTTTCTTCTGCCTAAACAATGAATCTGACTATAGATTGCCGTTTTTTCATGAAGTTGATTTTTTTACATTTTTCCATTGCATGTCACACTTACCCCGAAATTAAATGTTATTTGGGATAGTGTGACCTATCTGGCGGGGTAAGTGTGAACCTGGTTCATTTGGCCAATCTAAACAGTAATATTTTCTCAGCTATAGTACGATATTATATACGGAAATCTCAGAGAGCCAAACAATATACCTGGCCAGATGTGGAAGACATTGATACACTTTCTGAGGATGAAATAACAACTGTGCTTTCATCACCACTCGTCAGAAGATGGGAATCAATGAAATTCTCATTCGATTTTTCAGATTTCTACCTGTAAATTTTTTTTTTTCACAAATGTTCACTTTCAAGATTATTTTTTGTTTTTCTCCAATGGGGCATTTCGAATTCAATATTAAAAAGTTCCTAACTATGTTTTGAATAAAGATATCTCGAAACAAATAAATTGTGGTGAAAGTTCCTTTACTGTTTACTCACACCTGCCCCAAAGGGTTACGTGCATTAATATCTTTAAATTTGGCCAGAATCACACTTGCCCCAAATTTCCGGGGAAGTGTGAGATGTATATCTGAATACATAAATAAAATTCATAGAATACGTTTTTCAATAGTTTTCTGTGGCGTATTACAAAGACTGATCTTCGAAGTAAATACCTGCAAAATTTCATTGTTAATATTAGTTCAGGTTCATCAGATGGACTAAATGCAATGCGAACTAATGAAAATCACGGTCACACTTACCCGAGCTTACCTTACGCACTATTCATTTAAATTATGGTTATAATGGTAATGTAATAAAAATACACAATCTACGTTTTAATTATGTATATAGAGTTGTTATGCATAATGATCCACCTAAATGCACCTCATGTAAATACTATTTACAGCCATTTGTAGGTCATGCAAGGTCTCACAGAACACCACCTTGTCCTCACTAAAGGAGAATTATTATTCGTCATCTAAACAGCCATAAATCTTGTAGATATCCCTTTAGAGCATATAGAAAGCAGTAAAAAATATACCCGAACGACCGACCGAGTAGAATGTAATAAAAGCAGCCATATTTAGTATCGGGAACCGCTCCAGAGGTCGCCATGGCAACCTCCCGCTGCGAGATTTGAGGCATCTGTTTCGAGTCTCGGATTTCGTTAGTAATGAAAAACGGAGACGAACAAAAATGTACGGTTTCCTTGAATTAAATATATCTTATGATATATTAAAAATAAAATTCCCATAGCTTGCTCGGCATACTTTTGAAAGGATTGGAAATATTAAAGAGGAAAAGAGGTTCCCTTTTATTTCTGACGCAAAATCTAACCGAGCATTCTGAACTTATGTGAAATTGTTGAAAAGGAAGACATTCAGTCTGGTTGAATTTCAAATATTTCCACTTGAATATTAGTTTCACAGGAAAAGTTGATTACTTTGGACAGATACTTATTATTATGGTTATACGTATTTCTGAAAGGGACCGAAGTAGATGATCATGCCATGAAAACAGACAAAACTGAATTAGTGAATTATATTATCATTATTTCTTCCGTTGGATCATTTACCCAAATGACCACTCGCCACATCTGTGGAGTCAGAGATGATTTGCTCCGAGAATCGTGTGCTCTGAGCATACGAAGTCAGGATAAGGTTTCCTCTGCATCATGGTGAGCCTGTATGATTTTCAAATTCGAGAGTAGTGTGTCTATCATTCCACCAAGGACCCTATTCTATGATCAGAATCATCATTTTAACATATTGGTTTGGGTAAAGCCTGCGCTTTTCAAAAATTAGTGATCGATATTTAGTCCGTTTTTCGTCCTCCATTAAACAATACTCGTTTCGCCAATAATCAAAAATTCTATGACCAAAATCATGATGATTGAGGATGATTGATTACATCAGGATTATTTGCCTAAGGGTAAGGAATGGGTAGTTCTGGTACTTTCCATTCTCCACAACCGACTCAGTAATCCCCCAAAGCATAAGACAACACCGGTGTCTCGTTTATCCCGCACGAGTGTTGTAGATAGTAAGTGCTACACTCATAGCGCCGCGTTATGCATGTGGTTATTGGCTGATACCGCATATCCTGGACAAACTGACGTCCCACGACACATTCTGCATCTAGTGACTGGGACTTCCATACCCTTCACTCGACTACGATATGTCAAGGTGTTAAAGACACCATCCTGGCAGGCAGACTTCAGTCCACTCGACCTAAAGCAGAGGTTAAATTTTTGAATAAGCGTCCATTGTTATTGCGTTGTTCTTATAGTGCCTTCGATCCTCAATCCGAAGGGGTCAATACTTCGTCTTATGCGAACCGAGAACGGTTTGGTGCATTGGGGAGTTGGTCCAGTGAACCCACGACAGGCAACGGAGGGTAAGTTGCTTCTTTCCTCCTGGATGCGCATGAGTTGCCGGTAGATTTTGCATCGTTTGCTCGGGGAAGTAGTGTCGCAATCCACTAGATCCTCAGATATTGATTTAACCACTGTAATTCGCTAAAAAAAAATTAATTGTATTAGGAAAATGCTGAAAATAGAATGAAAAAAAGCAGCTTTACCATAGAGCAAGTGCTGAACTTTTTCTTCAATGACACGTAATGGAACAACTTTGGTGGTAAATGGTAATTGGGTTATTTGTAGTCCAGTGGGGACTTCTGGAATACTGAAAGGTTGAAACCGTTTACGTAAATTATAAAAATAATAGGCCCCAGGATTGAACCGTGGGATAACCCATGGATAAAATTTTTGAGGTATGTCCTTAGGATATTGCCTTCCAGGGCTTTGGAACAAAGTTTGAATTGAGAGAATGAGATTCAATGTAACTTCTCTTACTCCACAAAACTTGATGAACATTTTAAAATAACATATCTCTTATTGCTATAGACGTGCATTTCGTGATCCAATCCCCTCACAGACTAGTTGATGTTCTATCTAAACCCAATTTCACTGGTGATTAATTAGTTTGTCGGCAGTATTGTTTCCGTATGAGAAAATAATACAGCTTTGTGCTCGCGTATAATTGAATTTCATTAAACAAAAGTTCGTTTTGGCATTACTTGTTTTGTTAACGCTTCGTTGCAATCTCGGTTGTTTCACGGAACAATGTGAACTCGCTTGTACGGATCGGATCGCTTTACAATGGAATTACTCTGAAATGGTAGTATTTGACGATTGTAGTTTTCGATTGTTTTTTTCTTCTGTAATGAGCGTTTGGTATCTTCAAACGTATTGCTATAATCATGAGGCCAACAATAGTTAGTTTTACTAGGAATAAAAGCACAAGATTTAATGCTGCGGCTGGTGTTTCATAGCCGAGCGTAGCATGTCTGCAGGTGGTCATTCCCAGCCAAATGAAGGATAATTTTCTTCTTTGAAGAACGTTGCACAAATATCTGTCAGTTGTAGTTCAATGTCCGTCGTGGTATTAGCCAGGGAAACGCTTAGAGAGAAGGGTAGGTACCCCTGTATTCTTTCAACCTAACGAAGTTGGTTACTTGACCAAGTGTATTGTATATATACACCAAAATTACCTAGTATATTTGGGTAAAATAAAGTCATTAGTCAGCTTACAAAGTCGGTTCAAACGTATACCCTTTGTTTCATCAATCAATACTAATGAGTCAGTGTGGCTATTGAAAGATAGACCTCCCCTTACGCAATCAACCCGACACCAAGGAAGGGGTTTGGGCCATAACATTTTAATTACATCGCTGTCTTTTTTAATTTAAAACTTGTAACAAATTTGGGACTCGTCAACGCCTCTAATATTGTGTTCTATCGTTTACCATATTTTACGTTTTCACAATACCCCGCTTTCAGCCGAGGGTGTCCAGATAGCGTTAGAGTTACATGCACCCTTTCGGTATCTTTGTCTACAGCAGGTACTGATTCTGCAAGCCGTAATGTTTCGATTGGCAATCGGGACTATTAAATGTTCTTACATACGTTGTGACCTGTTTTTTTTATTTACCTATGCCTGTACGCTAGTACCGTAGTTGCTATAGTATTTCTAATCCCTATTGGAACGGCATTAGGAGGTGTGTTCATATGGAAAATGTTCATACTACCAGTGTTTTAAAGCGTTCCTGGTACAATCATAAATTAGTTCTCTCGGGTGCCCCTTGTCGCCCATCAGATCATTAGTAATAGTAATAGTAGTAATAAATATATTTGAGGAATAAATGTTCGGCTAGCTGGACCGGACACCTGTTTTCTGAAGCCGAATAATTTTACCAGTTTACAATATTTCCGTATCAGTGCCATTTGTGTTTCAATTGCAATGATGGTAAGAATAAGTACTGAAACAATACCACTGAAAAATAATATACCGACGCCTGTCGATGTCAAAGCGGCAACTAGAAAGAGAATTTCTTATCGAAACTTTTTATGTCGGTCCAATTGGTATTAGAAATACTATACATATCGATTGCAGACTCGGTTTACGCAACTTTGATACACTTTTGAAATCGTGGCCGTTTCTCCTAGCATTTATAATAGTAGTAGTTTTTATCTATCCCAAGAAACAGTTTTGTTTATAATAGCGGTACAAAAATGAAATAATTACCTGATACCTAATACCTATCTAGAAAACAATAATATAGAATAGTGCATCCAATTCAAAAATCTAAATATTATAAATAGTTGGAGTGCAAATTTTTTTTTAATTATTGGTGAAGTCATAAAGAAAATATTTTTTGACTGCTCTTTAAAGTTGACGCTTTATTCTTCCTTCATTTCATTCGGGAGTGAATTAGAAATCACCATACCATTATGATATATGGAGTTTTTTCTCAAGTTACTT
The DNA here is from genome assembly GCA_958502065.1 of Chrysolina americana. NCBI lineage: Eukaryota > Metazoa > Arthropoda > Insecta > Coleoptera > Chrysomelidae > Chrysolina > Chrysolina americana. Next base: position 80,844,950 of record OY293414.1, read on the forward strand.
CTGAAACTGCTCTGGCTTAAAAGTGTTTTTTTGTCTTGTATTTTAATCATGTAAGTTAATTACCTCAATAAAATGTAAAATTGAAACTCTATGTTTGGTTTGAATGAATGATCACATTTTTACTTTATAAAGTGAATTTAATCTAGTAAACTTTTGGGTTTATTCAAATTGGCGGATGATTCTAAAAATATAATATTAACCCAGATAGCCCTACCGTCCTTTTAAAAGGACGCACTACTAACTATTTCTTTCCAGCTAATTCTGCTACTGGAGTAGCAGCTGATCAACACAGGATATGAAGTGTTGAGAAGCCACCTAGAGTACAAGTTTCCAGTAACTGTAAGAATGCCGACAGTTAGACACGTGTGTTTGTTTGTTATTTCAGTGGCCATTGATGATGTGTAACTCTAGGTAGGTGATTGCTATTGATAAGAGTAATTACGATCGTTAAATTTCATTTCTAAGTAAACTAATGAAAAATGAATCTTTTCATTATGATAACCTCGAATTTTCATTTGAATTTTGCAAAATAAATGGCAAGAAACAACACTGTCCTTTAAAAACGACAGTAGGTCTATCCACTGCTATTGACTATCTTTCTTTCTAGTTATTGGAAAAATCCGCTGACCCTTTCAGAGTTGCTGGCAGAATTGGAAAATGACGAGGATGCTGTGCTTCTAGAACAAATAGTGATTTTTCCTCCAGAAAATGCTAACGACGGTTGTGATACTGATGAACATTCACGGAATGAGAACGTAGTTGAACTTAATAATTTACCTGAAGCACAACTGCTACCAGAAATTCAAGTTCAAATGCCATCAGAATTAGAAGAAGAACTTGGGCTGGCATGTGATAGTGGTCGTGACGGATTTTGCATGTTGGGAAGTTCCATCATCTGCGGCAATGAACCTTTCACCTTGCGACATTTTTCGATTGTTCTTTGATATTGTATATTTTACGAAATACATATGCACAACAAAAAAAATCTTGCAGAGGATATCACTCCAGATGAGATATTTTGTTTCATTGGAAATCTTTCACAATCCTACTTCATACAATAACTGAGATATTCCGTAGGCAATACTTCCGTAGCCACCCGGTATATATCGATATAAAATACAGGAAATAGGTCAGTGTAAGTATTTTCATACGACAGAAACGAATATCATGCTTGTATGTTTCCGTTGGAATACACAAAATATTTGCTGTGAATGCAAAGCCCTATCAAGAAAATTTCAAAGATATTCGGGATCAGCATATTTGTGTGAATTTAAACCAAAATGTTCTAAGAAATGACTGAAAAAAGGCGAAGTATTTTTCGAATCTGCCAGGTGAGCAAGCCGTCACTGATTATTCGATTTGCAATAAACCATAGAACCGCATGAAGGTGTTACTCCGTTTTGAATTTGTTCTCAGGTTTAGCTATCAGATTTATAGAGCACCGTAAAGAAGTTCTTGTAGAAGCTCTGTCACAATTCTAACAGATATAATTCAATGTTCGTTGGGGGCAATAGCTGTTTTGTGCTAGAGTTGTGGAGTATTTATTGATAACGGTTTGTAAGCACATAGTTACCACTCAATTAATTATGCATTGAATTTATTCATCTAGCGGAAGAAAGAGAAAACCTAGAATTACGTAACTCATGAAGCGGTTTGTGAAATAACAACCTGTTTGCTCTTCGCCACATAACCTCGGATCTCTCTCATATCGAAACTGTATCCGAAATGCATATCGAGACTAAACGAGGTGTGAAAAATAGACCGGTTTAAGGTAATTACGTATTTCTGCAGGGCTACCGTTTGAGAATTGAAATTCCGATTTATCCGCCTTGTTGATTATTCCAGCCGAAGTGGAAAATATCGTTATACAATCAGCATGCTAGACTGCGGGGATACGAAACAATTTAGAATGCTGTCTATTTCACCGTGAAATTATAGGCAATTAGCTATACCGGTCTTAATCTGGTCTAATTTCTTTGGCGGTAGCGTTCTGGATTCAAATCAATTACTATGGAATTATTTGAACCGTTTGCTGCTTTTATTTCTCCGCTTCGATGTGAAAGGAGAAAGGATGAAGACAAATTCATAAGACTACCGGACAATTTCATCCGTATAAAATCAATATTTTTCATGACTTCAAAGTTTACAATTTTGTTAAAATATTTTCTTCTCAACAATTATTTTTTGAGTGTTCGTTGTGAATAGGAATTGAGGCTAAAGTTAGAAAATTGTGGACTGGGATTTACAATGATTATGTTGGTTCTTTCAAAAAAATTTACCGAAGGACTATTGTGATACTGTTGATTAACATACATTTTTTAATGAATAATAGATTTATTCATCATCATACTTTCACAGTCTGAATATATACAGGGTGTCCCGAAACTATGGTGCCAAATTGAAACAGAAGATTCCTCTTGAAAAATAAATAGGACTTTCCTAATATTTCTCTTCTCAAATGTCGTCCGTTGCAGAGATACAGGGTGTTGAATATGAAAAAATAAAAGTGATTTTTATTCATAACTTCCACAGTTCTAAAAGTTTCTGAAACATTTTTTTAAGAATATTTGTGTTCAATAGGTGCTTCATTTTCAGTTGTTACCAGTGGCGTACTAGAAGGGCATCATGGTCCCTTTTCTCCCCTATTTTTTACACCACTGGTGAAATCAGTAAAATTAATAAGTTTTTGCATTCCCCTTTCAATTTTGAGTAAAAAATGTATACCTGTTTCATTTCAGAAAAATCAATCGTTTTCAAGATAATTTCGCTTTTATGAATACAAACAAACATAACTAGTAATGAAAAAAATGTTCGGCTGAAGTGAATTTTACAATCCTAATTACTGATTAAACTTACAACTAGTTCTACCAAAAAAATCAATGACATTTCCACATGCCTTTTTTCTTGCAGAGGTACAGGGCGTTGAAACTGGAAAATAAAAAGGCAACTTTCATAGTTACAAAAAAAAAACAACTAAATTTGAAGGTATGCCTTTCTTCAATGGGTGCTCTATTTTTGAAAGAAATCAGTTAGATGTTATTTGGACCAGTAATCAGGATTGTAAAATTAATTTCTGCCGAACAAATTTTTCGTTACTAGTATGTTTTCATTCATAAAAGCGCAATTATCTTGAAAACGGTTAGTTTTTGCGGATTCAAACAGGTATACATTTTTACTGAAAATTGAATGAGAAATGCGAAAAATATATTATTTTCCTGATTTTACTAGTGGTGTAAAAAATAGGGGAGAAAAGGGACCATGATGCCCTTCTTGTACGCCACTGGTAACAACTGAAAATGTGTTTTCTTTCTCGAAATAAAGCACCTATTGAACACAAATACTCTTTAAATTTTTTTTTGAGAAATTTTCAGAACTGTGGAAGTTATGAATAAAAATAACTTTAAATTTTTAATATACAACACCCTGTATCTCTGCAACGAACGACATTTGGGGAAAGAAATATCAGGAAAGTCCTATTTATTTTTCAAGGGGAATCTTCTGTTCCAATTTGGCACCATAGTTTCGGGACACCCTGTATATATCTAAACATTAAACACATAAATACGAAAATGAAAAAACACATATACCTAACCACAAGGAAATGAATCCGCGTGTGGCATGAAATATTTGTTTAAACATCAAACATAAACATCATTAAAATACAAATACTCTCAATTATATTAAAATATGAAAAACAAAATCTAAAAATTATTAAGACTGGACAATTAAAAAACAAACCAAAAGGCTAACCAATTAAAAATACAACCGGCGGTATTTCCATCCTATTTCTGTACATACCATTCAATAAAAGAAAAATCATGCTCCATATTCTCCATCCAAGAAAGAAACATTTTCTATAAATGATGTAGAAATAGCCAACACAATCACTTGAAATGTAAATTCATTAAGATTTTCAAATATACTTCCTTTGTTCACCAATATACATGCACATTTTCACATATATTACAACAATGATTTTCGTTAATTTCTCCACATAAAAAATTCTTACCCCTTCTGCAATGGTTGCAATAGAAATGTCTTTTGTACGGTTCAAAAAGAACTCAACGTTGTTTAATAAAGCAAAGTTTTTTCAATTGATATCATGAAAATAAATAGCACATTACCCTTTGAGAAGGGGTCAATTTTTTACAAACTATCGCATATATCCACTTTATCCGTAATTCTTCGCCTTCTAGGAAAAATACTGGGATAAGAATGTTTTGTAGGCCACTGTGGTCCAATGCATGCCGTGTATATCCTCTTAGAACTGATAGTGCTGAGTAATCACAAAGGATTTGCTCAACAGTATCATCACTCCGTTCATATCCTTTACTAAGAATTTTCTTAGCAAGATTGCATCATTTAGTTTTGTCCCATTGTAATATCTGTTATCATTAATGATAAAGTGACCGGTTTGAAGACTATCCAGCTTCTCGCCTGGCCAGCGAGTCTGCAAATTGTTTTTTTTACTGAATGTGAGAGTGAGCACGTCATCATCACATGATGATATTAAGTAGTCAGGTTGTTCAAATTTTTTCATGTAAAGTTTTTGATGCAATATCACTTAGAATGGTGTAGGATAAGGGGTTGTTTCCAGAAGATTTAGTATGACACTGATACCAAAGTACTTGCTGTTGAAAAAGAAATGGGGTAGGCAATAGCGAAACTGAACCGAGATGAGTTTCATAGACAATCATCTACACAGGAAATAAATAACACTTGTTTACAACCCACCTGCAAGTCCACACATAAGGGATATGTATTTGGGAGAGACTAATAGGATTTGTAAAAGTAGTTTTAGGAGCAACACTGAAAAGTCAGTCTCCCAGACAAAAAAATGCAACTGACATTTATAATTAAGCTGAAAATATTATCGGTAGCAGATCATGTTGGTCAGGTAAGGTGATACTTTGTCACATCCTAGTTTGAACGTCGAGCTCAGCTGTTCTTCCTGGTCACTTTTGTAGAAAAACATTGGAAAATTTTACAATTTTCTGCTGATTACTTCTGGAGATGATGGTTACGAGAATGCCTTCCCGAATTGACCCAAAAATACGAACTGGGTTTTTCGAAACCTTAGGAAATTGAAGTTTGGTGACAGTAGGAACTTTTGGTCAAATGGTATCCTAGAAAAGGTCGATCAAGGTGTCGACAATGAAATTTTATCAGGGGAAGACTAACACACACAGTTTGGAGTTTCCAAAAGGCCTGAAGTGAAGTTAGTTGAGTGTCCTTGACATACACAGGGAACAAGACGTTCCCAAGAAGAAGACTAAAGACAATAGATGTCAATAAAAAATAGAATGATATATCAAATTGTTTAGTTATGTTTTCGATAATTTATATATTCTCAACTTTTGCTCGTTAACATGGATGAAAATAAAAAGAGGAGAGAGAGAGGTTGACAATTGATTTTTTTTCAAGTAAATTTTCCAAGATGTAAAACAAACAAAACTTAATTTCGATCACATTTCGATATTTATTGTATAAAAAAGCCATTGTTTCAACATTGTTTTATGATAACCTTGTGCGGTTTGTTGAAAACAAATTCCGTAGTAATTAATGAGCCCATGACCGTATAACTATTATAACTATTATTAAACAAACTGAACGATCTTAACAACCTCAACCAGTTTTTGAAAGATATTTCAAGGTTTTTATCGCGCCTAGACTTCATTTCTATATCCATCTGTATTAACAAATCTTTTTTTACCATGCACATTCATTTTTAAATGTGCATGAGATAATTACACACTCATTTGTATATCCTGTATAATGAATGTAGTAATCATGTACATACCCATTATCCGTATCGAATGCAATAGCGCTAGTTTATGTATTCGATTACTTTTGAGGTCAAACCGATTTGAGGTTAGTCAGCCCATAAATTTATTTCACTTTCTGCGAGCGGACGAGAACCGTGGAACAAATTATGTGTCATTACGCTTTTTTTGTTGTTCGCTTTCACCGATTACATTGATATGCAAAAATGGACGGCGATCGCTGCCTCGGGTAAGGATATGGATAATGAGAGCTTCCTGCGGGCGTCTTATTTGATTTTCGCCTGAATGTTGTCTGTGCGATTACATGTAATCCATAAAAACGGTAAAATATAGATCTGAAATAGTCTATGATTTAAAATTATCGAACCAACAAAGTTCAACAACGATTTTATGGAGAATCGAACTAGATAGGAAATAATTTTACAGAAATGGAAAGGAATTGAAAAATAACTTTGTAAAAACAAAACATTACAAAAACCAATTTTCATCAAAAACGAATTATCCCGGAATCAGAAATGATCATACCAGACTTTTGAAGAACCAAAATTTTATGAACTGAAAAATCACAAGACGGTAGTAATACCATAGAATGAGAATAAACACGAATGTGAAGACGGATGTTCGATCAAACCGTCAAATTACAGAAACAATATCTTATAAAAATTATAAAATATAATAACAAAATATTTCAAGTCTGCAAAGCGTAATGTTCGAAAGTCAAAGGAATTAAAATCGTCGAATCAGAATACCTAAAATTGGCATATTCGAAGTCATCAGAGGCTAATACCGAAAAGTAAAGAACCGAAAATTTTCAGAAATTGAAGAGTTATAGCGTAGCGAAATGCCGGTTGATCTATTTTCTCAGAGATGGCGTAGCATGCGGTTAATGTACTTAAATAAATTCTCATATCCTCATTAAATTCCTTCTCATTACTGTCTCACCAGTATTAGGTATCACGAAAATAATATGATTCCGACTCCAAATGTTTTGTGGATTGACACGCTAAGCAGCAAATATCCTCTTTCTCCGAAAGCGTCCTTATGGTAGGTAGGTAATACGTAGTATTTTGCCGATATATGAGTAATAATTGAGAACTGACATGTTGCTAAGGTTGATCGTAGCATGATGGGATTATGAGTTCAAATCGCAGTAAGACATCAATTTTTTTGTATTATTGTTCAGTGAAATTCAATGAATAACATTGGCTGTTGCCTTCGAGATTCTTGAAAATCGTGAATGGACCAAACAAATGAACGATCAATGTGAGTCCGAACCAGCCGATTCGATTTGTTCAACTAAAAATTAGCGCCATCTAAGAGCTAATAGAGCAAGTTTCTACTAAACTGGTATTATTCACTAAAATTTCTGCTGGGTTTCGATTCTGGTCGTTTTATATCTTACACATTAAGATTCCATAAATTTCACGATACTAAATTTTTTTTTCTGATAATTTGTTGGTTTTACGTTTTTAGATAATATTAAATTATACAATTATGTTTCGTTAGTTTTTTAGTTTGACGGTTTTATGATATGAATAGTTTAGGATATTGAGATTTGCGATTTCTCAGTTTTATCATTTCAGTCACGTTCGTTTCTTAACTAATTCAGATCTGTGAAAAATAATTCTTATTGTTTTTGTGTATGATTCTTTTTCGGTTCTCATACAAACGTATTAGATGAATTTCTATTCGGATTATAAATCAGTTCTTTACATTTCATTCTGCTATATTTAAGTCTTATAAAAAAAAGTTATTCTGATAAATGATCAATTCTCCATTTTATTGATATTACGTATTAACGTTTTTTTCATTTATTGTTATTAAGAAAGAAATTCTGCTATTTTTGGCCCACCGTCTATGCTTTTGTTTCAATGCATATAAATGAACAGTCTGAATATAATTGTCAACCGAGTATAAAAATTAGACTTTATCCATAAAACTGGAAAAGTAGAAACAGAGGTTTGAAGTAATAATAATAATTATTTCAACACTATTGTTAAAAGTAAAATGACAAATGAGATAATGTATTCAGGGTGTTTCATATTTAAATGCTGATCCTAGAGGGTGATAATCCTTGGATGATTTAAAAAAAAAGTCTTCATATGAACATAGGTCTGTAACAGCTTCATTTTTGAGATAGAGGATGTTGAAATTTAACAAAAAAAATCAGTTCTTGCCCAATATCTCTGAAACTGCTTTGGCTTTTTTTTCAATTTTGATACATGCCAAGTATGCATAAAAATACATTAATTCCATGATAAAAGGATTCCTTAATTTTCATCAGTTGTGTCCCTGTTAACATACCCTGTCATATTTTTCATCAAAATATTGATACGCCACTGTCTTTTCTCCACATAAATATTATTCTTGTAATTTTCCTCTATCTTCTCATAAAAATGGTATCTTGCCTTTTTTTTTCGTCCGGCGAACGGTTTTTGAGTTAGAACCGACGGTGTATAACAGAAGTTGGGCGTAATACAGCATATTCTCGGTAATGATTCATGTATAGTGTCCAATGATGCAAAAACTCCTTCGAAAGTTGATTTTGGTATCCAAAATATGAATTAGTAATGACTGTATTGTTTCTTCAATGTCATCTATGCTCAATTTGCAGAGTTCTTCACGACAGCACACTCCAAATTATCCAAAAATGGTTGCCACTTCAATCATAAGATATTTGGTATCAGGATCAGGAGCTTTATTTGAAAATCTGTCAATTTGTTCCCTTGTCAGTTTAGATTTTTTCGGACGGTATCCGACACTTTTTTGTTTGAAAAATGCGATCAATTTATGGTATTTACTTATATCCATATTTTTCTTGATTTTCAATTCAACTTTTATCATAGATAATTTAGACCATTGCATTGATGACTTCCATAACTTAATAATAATAAATTTGTCTTCGAACTAAATAACCTAAAGGTACGCTTTCAGTAAACTTCCCTTCAACTTTCTTTATTTGACATTCGATGAAGCCATTACAAGCAATTTCATAGTGATTTTTCAGGTAATGGTAATGATAATTAATCAACAATTATTAATTGCTTCACTGTCATGCCCTTGGAGCTGGAGCCTCTTCCTTGTATTCCATAAAACGTGTGTTCGAATCCTATGGATTTCAATAACTTTTTTCCATTTTTTCTTACTAGCAGTAACAGTTGTACAAAAAAGTTGTATGGTACATTTGTTGAAAGTGATTTTATTTTGCTAGTAGGGTTCCTTCAATTTCAATTGAAATGATACCCTTACCAGGTGCTAGAATGTCGTCATTCGCAAAATATGAGAGCTGTTGATTCTTTTGCATTCATTTTCAGACAGTGAAATCTCCAAATATTGTATTTTTTCTCAAGATCGTTTGTTGATGCATTAAGGTGATAATCCAGGATTCAAGCAAATAAGGAAACAGTGATGTATATAAATTAAAGAATAATGGGCTGAGAATACTACCCTGAGATACTCTACAGGTGATTTTCTGGGAAGTTGATATACGTATGAAGTGATTGAAAAAAAAAGAACGCTCATTCGAGTAATGAATATCAAATATTTTTTCTTTACATTAATACTTCATCATCTCCAATAGACTCAAAAATTCAGATTTTTATTTTGGATACAGAGCAAAGGTCGCAAATCGTAAATATATGCAGTATTCTGGGATATAGTCTAAAGGTTCTGTATACAGAAACACATAATTTTTATTTCGCTTAACAATATACTCCAACTGTAACTAAGTTCATCAGAATAATTAATTTATCAGAAAGTTAAAAGAAAATATATTGAAAAGAATTGGATTTTCTAAAGAAATAAAACTAATTGAATTGAATAATACATGAGCTAAACATGAATTTATATAAAGAATGGATAAATAGGTCCTAAAACTTTATGTAGTACCTAAATAGGTTTTGACCAACTCACAAAGATGTAAATTATCTATCAGATGTCTATCAATCAGAGGGACGTGCGGGTTCGATTCCCAGCATGGTCACTGGTCTCGTGCTAGGAATCGCACGTAAAAAGGTAAGACCTCGTTAATCCTTAGCTCGCACAAGTTTCGACTTCTAAGGGCTGGCGTTCGTAGAGGGATGACAGCTGGTTTACGGAAAAAACAATTTTAAACAACAAACTACAACAACAACAAACAAGACGGGATGAAATTTCTCGTACTTTTTTAATTATTTCGTAAACTCGCACATTTCATGTGAGTATACCAACACTACAATATAAAAATAAACGTTTTTGCTGTAATTATCTGGCTAGAAACTGAAAATGACGTTTCATCCCCTCACGTGCACGTTGATTGATGCCAGAATTTTATTATTCAATAGCGTGAATAAAAGACACCAAAAATAAATGTCCTAAATATTCCGTATCTTCGAGGAATTCGAGTCATTAGCCTTATCAAATATTGGGTGTTATCGTTATCACGGTTCATTACACCATTTTCGTTCTTACATTCGGAAAGTAAATACAAATAAGTCCGCTTTTTTCATTAAACAAATATTTTACTTGATAATCTCAATTGTTCTAATCTCGTTCTGGGGAGCTTATCGAATGTTTATTCAAACTAAATGTAGGTCGTATAATATTTGCTACGTTTTTGCGTAAAACTGATAATGAAACAGCCAGGTTAATTCGAACTTGTTTAAAGATATAGTAGAGGATGTAGAACCCTGATTTTTCTTGATTGATTGAAAAATGGATACACGACCAAAAACCCAAAATCCATACAGAACATTGAGCGAGGTTCGTGAAAGCCTAAAACAAACATTTTCTTGATTTGTTCGTTACTCAGTTATCGTACTCTTCGATTTGTACGTTAGGCCTCTTAGAGGGCTTGGAGGTTTTCATATTTTTGTATTACTTGTATCTGCAATCCAAATCAGGTAAATGAGAATAAGCGTATGTGCTACTTCATATTTGAATGTTCATCGAACACTTTACGCTTGCCTGACTCGATGTACGCGGCCTCTTTGAATTTTTGTTTGAACCAATGTAGAAAACTTGCAATGTCCTACAGAATATTCAATGATGCCTCCTACATCGGAATCAATGACGTCTTCAGAAAACAACGAGTACAACGTGCAAAAAAATGCCACTTATACGCCACCAGATCAACTGGTTTTAAACCCTGGCTAATATAAAACAAATATGCCGATATAAATCTAGATACTGGCCGAAAGTGTCTCAGCTGGGATCGTAATGTACTGGATGGAAGAATGGGACATTTCGATAACACACTATAGATGAGGTTGAAAATAGTGTCGTCCACAACAACCACAGCAATCAAATCATCATAAGCACAAAGGTCAATAAACTAGATATGAAGGTCGATAATTCTATGGGGAATTTCCTCGATATGATACATGTCGTTTCAGAAGTGACCTCAATCAAAGCAATTAAACCAACGGAATTCCTGAAGATGTTCCCGATTCAAGCGCTTTCAGCGCTAATAGAGTATCTGAATATATGGTTAACGCTTTCCGTATGTATAATTGGTCGTACGACGCTTCCGTATAGCCAATATACTTCTTGGTGACATGTCCCATATCCTTGGAGCCCAACAGAGCTCTTCGAATTTTTGGTGAAAGCTAACAGATGTCGGGAGATTCAAAATACTTTGGACTGAACTTAGACTCGAAGCTCATCTGGAACAAACATCTGGGAAAAGTGCTGACAAGGACAAGGACATCATTTATGATGGCTAGGTGGTCCTTCGGCAAAACATGCGGACTAGGACCCAAACAATCGCTTTGACTATACACAGCGATAGTGAGGCCCTCAATAATGGATGTGGCTAGTTTGCAAAGATTGACCCTTCTCGAAGTCACTGATGCGATGTCCAGCGCATCGACGATTAGCCTGGGGTGTTCCAGAACCTCCTTCATCTGCATCTATATGGGGTATCAGGCAACAAGTGCGTACACGGACAATGCAGATACTCTAGCAGGAGCGGGAACAGCAACAACTCTCATTGGACCAGAATCAGCCTGAGGAAGCCCATTTGGGGACATAAAGCAAGACACGAAGAAACGGGTGATCATCAATCTACCTAGAAAAACTCCTCAGGAAATACTAACCAAAAAATTAAGTTGATGGGGACAACAGACTGGCTATCAAGGCATCTTCTTGAACTGAGCCGGGTCTCCCTCAGGAAGATGGTAGGTAGGACTAATACAGGACACTGTCACCTGGGAAGACTCCACACTAGGCAGGTTCTGTGAAGAGGAGAACGAAACAGCTTCACACATATTACTTGAATGCGAAGCATTCAAGCACAAGGATGAATATATTCAGACACTGTAGTGCAGAAGATATCATCTCACAGGATAACCTCGTGAGAAATCTTCAGAAGTTTATCAGGTGATCCGGAGTACGGAGATGAACCTGACAGCGGAGAGCAGAAAGGTTCTACGTAGAACTACCTGCATTTCGGCCGATGGCCAGCCCCGCCTCATAATAATAATAATAAAGTGACCCATCTCATGATTTGTTTCAAAATGTCCTCTCCAGATATGAGTTTCAGTTTAACTTTTCATCCAGAGTTACTCCCAGATACTTCGCTTCATTCGCAAAAGGAAGTGTTACACCATCGATGGTATTAGACGTTCCAGCTTCCTTTTTCTGGTGAACGGTAGCATGACCATTTTGAGGGAGTTCATGGACCTGGTTTTCCTCTCATACCATTTATAAATGATAACCAGTACTTCTCGAAAGGTCTCTCTGAGTTTGATATTTATTAATAATCGTCAGCTTATGCTGCCCAAAGTAAGAGTATGACCAGCATGTCATCCACCAGCAGTGACCACAGCAGTGGGAAGAAAACCCCTTCCTCCTTGGGGACAGACACCAGCAGTGACCACAGTAGTGGGGAGAAAACTCTTTTCCCCATAGAACAGCCTCTGTCTGGCTGGAAGCCGACACTTTTCTCTTCTAGAGAGGTTCTTAATGTTCTGTTGAATCATAGTTCCAGTTACATAGTATAAGTGCAATGTTAAATGCTCCCTCTATGTCCAGGATTAGCAACTGCTACCTCCTGGTGTTCCAGCATTTTGTTAATTCCTGAGACAAGGTTGAAAAGGGCAAGTTCTATTGATTTGCGAGCATGATAGGCATACTAGTGAACAGTAAGGATTTTTTTTGTTAGTATAGCACACTCCACCACTATTTCTCCGTGCTTTTCAACATAAATGATGTCACGGTTATATGTCAGAGAGTTTGAGTGAGGATCTATCCGGCCCACCTTACGTCAATTTTTCTCAACATATCTAGCATCAACTACAGCTTCACTCTTTTCCATCTTAGAACTCATTGATGCCCCTTTATATGGTGTTGACCTCCAGGGGACGTAGTTTTCATCAGATAGTAAAAGAAATACCGTACGCTGGAAAGGGTGGTTCTACTATATCGGTCAAGTGGTAGGAGATTTTGGCCCGTCCGGTAAGTGAGGATCGTCTAATCTGCTTATGCAGGAGAGGATTCATTCGACATATTGAATTTTGATGAAACAAGTTTGTGTCAGTACAAAATCTAAACAATTCTTAGTCTCTCTGTAATATTTCAAAAATATATCCCTCAATTATCTGTGGTCTACTTTTTGAATATGAAGCAATCTTTGTGAGACCGTTTCGAAAATAAGACAGAAAAGCAGTATGGATAAAAAAGAACCTTCAAGTAGGTAATAACAGTTCAACTCCTTTTTTGCGCTCATTAAAATCATGCGTAATTAGCAACCAAGTATCATTAAGTAACTACGGAGAAATAATCGAAACAGAAAACGAAAATACCCGCCGTTACCTTATCATTATTCAACTCTATGTAGGTAGAAAAACTCACCAGGAATAACTTTCATCCGCAGTAAAAGTTCAAATGCCCAATTAGCAAAATCGATATTAATACACCTCATTAATATAGATACGAGCACAGAAATTTTAATTTTATGGACTAATTAATTAATTTTCTAAACTTATAAAGTTAATGACACCGCAATCAACACGAGAGATAGCTAGCTGCGAATGACTTTCAAACGACCTCTACGCAGTTTTTAAGCTCGTTTTGTACGGATTGGCCGTTTTAAACTTTCTCGAAAAAGTTGACTGAAAAGGTTTTGTGACAATCTCTTTGTAAGGAGGGTGGATCATAAAAGGAATTTCTTTGACCAGTGCCCATTCTTTCGATAGTTTTTGACTTCAATAAGTCACAATGAATCCTGCTTGTGAGCTGAATAGATAAACTAATTTTTTAAATAAATTCACCGTGTTAATACGCATTGATGAAAGCTTCGACTCAACAACTAAATTAGTTACCGAACAGTTTGGTTTTCAATGTTATGAAAACACGACCGATGCCATCTTTGATTTCTTTGGAAAAATCTACACCACTCTTAATGAGAAGGAAGTGGCTGCGGCAGCATTTCTGGACCTTTCTAAGGCCTATACAATGGTTCACGTCTTATCTAAGTGATAGGAATCAGAAAATATCATTGGGTAACTAAATCTTTGAAAGTAGAAAAATTATACGCGGAGTCCCTCAGGGGTCAGTGGTTAGGTCCAATTTTATTTCTGCTATATATAAACGATATGGCTGAACTCGATATATCTGAAACATTCACTTTATTTGCTGATGACACCACTAACTCTGACGTAACAAAGATCCAGCCACTTTGACTCGATATATCTACTTGGATTTGGAAAAAATAAAAAACTGGTGTGAATCAAATATGATATCGTTAAATGTTCTTAAAAAAAATGTGAAATCATTCAAGTGGGATTTGGAGTAGGTTACAGTAGGTGATCAGATGATTGAAAGAAAGCCTATAACTAAAGATCTTGGCATACATATCGATAGTGATTTGATATTTGATTACTGCTCGGATTTTCAGCATCAATAAATGAAGTTCTCTCGAAGGAGTAGGCAGATTGAGACCTTAGAGAGAACCAGTGACGAGACATGGGGAGTAGGCAGATTGAGACCCCGACGTCAAGTCACAAAAACCGAACGTAATTATACCTGAGGAGTAGGCAGATTGAGACCTCAGCGTAGAATTACGTTTCAACCATTTATTAATTTTCTTTCTTTTTCAGTTCTTAAAAATAGCTCCAAAATCGGAGCCGAAACGTCGAATTTCAACAAATTCTATATATATATATATATATATATATATATATATATTACGAAAACACCACTTGTAGCGCCTGAATTGGCATTTCTGCCGAACAAGCCACATATATATATATATATATATATATATATATATATATATATATATATATATATATATACTCCCATTTCGTTGTTCAAAAAAGAGCTTTGAGAAAAATATTTAAATTGAAGTTGAAGAGACTGTCTACATGTTTTCACTCATTTCATTATCGTTATAATCTCCAGCACATATTTTCGAACCTAGTTGTGAGTCGTAGCTTCATCCGTTGGGAAAAGATTATTCAAACAGTTGATTATTATGGGCAGGGATATGACAACCCTGGCATTGATGACAGGCAAAACCATGTCTGCAGGTGGTCATTCCGAGTCAAATGAAGGATAATCTACTGTTCAATTAGTAGATACGCACTTGCAATTGTGTCTTCTTGGACGAACGTTGTACAAATATCTGTCAGATGAAGTTCAATGTCCGTCGTGGTACCAGCCAAGAAAGTAGTTTGCCTCATTTTTCCACTTGGTGGAAACGTGTGGAGAGAAAGGGTACTTCGACTTTGTCGGTTTTATTTGTTTCATTATGATGACAATTTTTATCCTTTCAATATCTTTATTATTCCAGTTCTTGGGGGGAGCTCAACTGTGACTTTTTATAACCGCTTTGGTCATCAACTTTAAAAAAGATATTACGAAAACACCACTTGTAGCGCCTGAATTGGCATTTCTGCCGAACAAGCCACTTATTCATCGAATGAATATTTCATCATGCATGATCATGTACAATTTGCTTAGTCAGCATAGCAATCTCTATACACACACGCTTTGTCTCTCCGAAAAGAGATAATAAAGATTAAAAATTAATTGAAATAAACTAAGCAAACAAGACTGACGAATGAAATGTGTTATGACTGGGAAATATTCCATAGAGATTGCGTTTGTTCGAATTTACATATTTTACTTTCCATCTCCGTCTACTCTGATGTGCCGATTCCATTTTGATGTTGCACAACATCGAGATTCTATTGGAAACAACTAATACGGTTGACATTGGATCGATGTACCCGGAACAAAATGCAATAAATGTTCTATAATTGTTTTGTCCTTGTTCGGCGTGTCAGCGTTATAATTTATCGTTAATAGTTTATTATTACAGAGACATGTTTGGGAAATATTTATGGCGACAGAACAAGAGAAGCATTATAAACAAACATGTCCTTTGGGAGATGTGCAGAGGCAGTTTCGACGGTGTTTATCGAATCAAAGAGTTGTCACATTTTCCTTCAGAACAGGTTATTCTTCTTTAACCCTTCAAATTTAGAAGAATTTCCATTCATATGGAAAATATCCTCCCAAAATATAGAATTACTCCCAAAGCAGCTTAGACCGTACCTACTTCCATAATAGAAAGTTATTAACATCTAGCTGGGGAATTTTGGATAGTCAACAGTATATTTTCTGTCTCAAGATATCAACTGATGATTCGATAACTTGCCCTAGCCTTGGTATAGTAGGTATAGCTCCAAATTTGATTGTTTTGGCAACAAAGTTTTCATATAACATTTTGAGAGGCAATTTCAATTATATCTGACTTCATATCGGAAACGCTGAAGTTCAGTCTTCATTTTTTAAGCAACTCTCTCTTCCTCTTCTCTGTTGTAAACACAAACAGCGAGTGTACTTCTGCTCAATGGTTGCTGATGCTAAATTTTGATCCCATGTGGTCATACTGTCAAAATCACAGAGTGTGCTTGTGTGTGAATAGTTAATAGCATACGGTCAGTCGAACCATCTGTGGGGATTTGTAAATATCAACCAGATCCAGCTTTCGAAAATCGTGGAGGTCTCACTTTACTTTCCATCAGGTCATCCAATTCTCTCAAGCAGGTTCTCTTCTGGTTCCATTGTTTCCACTATTTGCAATTCTGTAGGGAAATTCCAGCACTTTTACTACATCTGTTGACTTGTTGATACAGTATGCGCGATTTTCATTGTTTAATTCTGAACACTTGTGATATGTGATACCTTTCCTCTTTTATGTTCTTGGTTCTCCAACATTTGACATAATATCTGATTGGGCTGCTATGGTCTGATCTGTTATGGGTCTAATCTGATTTTCCTATTACTTTACTTCTACTGACATATTCAGCGGAGGGTAGTTTTTTTTTGTAACGAATCTTCCAGGTTTTCCTGAGAGAGAAACTCCTCAGAAGCTCCTAGGAGCTTGTGCGAGCAAAGAAAAGATCCGGGACTAATGGCCGTGCTGGGCTTTGAACCCACGACCTTATGCTTGTAAGGCGAGCGCTCTACCTCACGACTATCACTGTTAGTTTCGTATAAACATATCACCTCTTTGCCAGATATGATTGAATTTCCCTGTAGTTTTTATCATGAGAAATAATGTCTCCGTCTTCTGTAGGGGATTAGTTTGGACTGGATCATTTCTAATTCAATTTTATCGGAGTTCCTTGATTCATAGTGAACCATCAAACGTGATTCCATGAGGTAGGGTCTAGTACTGATTTCTCAGGGACACCTTTTTTTAAGATGCCAACAGTAATTTCGTCGATGTCAACCTATTGGTGCACGCTGCTATATAACATATATCTTTATTGGAGGTTAATCATTTCGTCTAAAATTCTACCGGTTTTGCCGATATTTTTCCACTTTTTAATTGAAAATCTCGCTCCGGCCGCTGGTGGGCATTTTCATAAACTGTGTTGAGCCGTTTCATCATCCTCCAATAATGTTTCAGTTATTTATATGAAAGCCACAAGTAACATAGTCGTTTTTGGCGCATTAATAGTATTATTTTATGTTCGTATTTTTGTTACCATTCATAATATATTTTTTCTCGATTTTATCTCGTGTCAATATCCCAAACATGTGATAAATTCAGTTACAAATAACAGATACGGTAGCTACGTTCAAGTGATGAAATCATTATGGAAATATTTAATGTTGTGGATTCGATTAAATATAGTCGGATCAACAAACGCTGGCAAACAAATATAAATCTTTACGTATATTCAATGTTACATCGATGACCGCAGAAATTATATTTACGAAAATAATCTATTTTTGGAATTCATGTTTTACTTCAATTGAATGTGTATGCGATAATTGACACTTCATAAATTATTATTCGAAAATGTTTTTTGTAATTAAGTTGGTTATGACAAAAATAATCGTAGGTAATATCCCAAGACCATGACAAACAGTCGACTATTATTTTCTTCATAATATGAACATATGAACATTAATAATCTGAATAACTCCCGAGAGCTTTAGCTCGAGGGAGTTATTCTTTTGTGCACTGTGGTCTTGAGCCTCGTAATATCTCACTACTGGACTGAATATCTAAAAACGTACATTGGATCTAAAATAAAACACATTTCTTTTTCTTTTTTTTTATTATAAAATTCACTTGTTACATCTTTCGATATATTATTGATATATCGAAAATACTTAAACTCGCATAATTTTCATAATTCACTCCAGAGTTATTGCAGAGGTTACAATCCCGTAAAATGAAGATAATTCTTTTTGTAGATTTGTTACTGTTTTCAATCGACCATCGAGACAAATTTCATGGTAATCCAGGTACACAATTCAGAAAATAATGAAAGTTTCGATATAAGTAATTCCTGTTACAAAAATTACTTTCGACTATTATGTATGGTAATCCAGGCAAACAGTTCAGAAGACAATGAACACTCTTAGACAATTTTTAATTGCTTTCATTACTACCATTTGAATATTAAACTGATATCTAGAAGTGTAATGGAGTTCATGAAGATTTTCAGAAAAATGTAAAAAATCAGTTCCTCACATTATTTCTAGTCATTAATTTTAATTTTATTGTTTCAGGTGAGAACTTACATAAATAGGCGAGCGTATAAATGAGGTAAGTAAATATTTGAATAACAAATTCAAGGCCTTACAGTGGAGTGCGTATTTTTGAACAGAAGGATGTTAAATAACTAACTAATAAAACATTATCTGAAATTCAACCTTCCGCACATGCTACAACAGGCATCCCGTTGGCAAAATGAAATAACTGCTGCTCTTTCCGATGGTTCACTTATATCTGTTAGATTATTGCGAAAGATTCAACAAGAAATAATCCGCAAGTGTTTTCTACAAATATAATTTCACCCAGTTCTTCCACATGGAAGTTACAATAGTTAGAATGCTTTCAAGCAGCTATAAAGATGATAGTGTGCTCATGAATCGCACTGTTTATCATAGAAAACGGTGACGTATTTATTATATAGTTTCATGATCTGAATCTCTATGAGTCAAATAAATATCAAACATTTGTCGTGATCAAAAAATAACACCACAAAAGTTACAATTTGGAATTACCTGTAAAAAAACTTTGTTGAGGAAACACATTCATCAGTTTGCTAATTGATGGAGTATTGCAATGGTAATACTTTCAGAAAACGTAAATCATTTCAACAAAAACTTGAAAAACAAGTAGTGAGTATTAGAACTTTCAATATACCGGGTGACACAGGAGACGTGTAGCAGGCTTAATTTTTTTTTCTATATGGATAAATAAGAATTTGAAATTCACAGGAGTTACACAACACAACTACTTGTTTGACCGGAATTAACTCCAACGTCTTTTATTTAAATGCCACCCTCTATTTTCTCTATCCTATCTCTACTTCACTAGTGTGGTAGGCTCTGAAACTCAAATATCATTAGTTAGCCGATATTGTTTCAAATGATTCAATACTCTGATCAATTCCTGCAGGTTGTCGATAACACTTCATTAATTTCAGAATAAACATATTAAAATTACTCTCAAGGTATTGGAAACTTGTTTTTTTTCATTTGCCTACTATGAAGAAACTCTCCGTTTTTCAGTTTTGTCACATAGCCATAACATGATTTTCCATTTCTATTGTAATTTCTATACATCAATTCACAAGTCTGTTTGTGCAGGTATTTTCATTATTTTTGAAAATTCAGCATACAACGACAAATTTTATCAAACTAGGAGTAACTTTTGCAGACACGATATTTTCCATAAGTTGGAACCTAATTTTGACAGATTTGTCAGATATGACCTTGCTTAGCACATCAGCAGAAAGCCTCAGTGAACAACGGACTGACACCATAGGAAATTGAACATTTATCATCATCAGAAATCGAAGGTAGAGGACGTGGTGTGTCATCAAAACATGAGTTTGTTGCAGTGGTACAACATATAATAAATTATCACAGTTTGGTCTTGAATTTAACAGGTGTTTTGCTACTCTAGGACACCCTTTTTATTTTCTGAAATTGGTATTAGTTCACATTGTATGCCTAATAATTTTACTTCACTTATGACTTTTTGTACCTATAAACCAAAAAGAGTCGAAAACAGTTACTTTGTAATGGGGCGATGCAACACGTTTACTAATCGCGATGTGTAGAAACTTTCTTATCAGAGAAAGAGGAAAATAATACACTCGGAATCTCTCACGTTATAAATCATGTCAATCAAAAGATAACAATTACAGACCCGCTGTTAAACATAAGTGGCGATCGTTTAATCTACAACGTCTCTAGGAATGATTCATGCTCTCGCGATTATCCGCATCGGCCTCTCACAAATACGATTCACCGCTACGTCCATCCATTTTCCGCCGAACTAATTACGTTCACAGCTTCCATCAATCCAATCATATTACAGTTTACTTTCCAACTATACTACGATAATCGGCTTACGAGTAAGCCTCTCTCCGATGTAAAAGTAGGAAGCTGCATATGCAATTTGTTCGCCTCAGCAAGATTTATCGTTACACATTATGGGCACAGTACATTTACATTGTGCCAGGCGACTAGACTAAGGATTATGTTTGAGGCAGACCTTTCTAGGAAGTGTCAGACACGACAGTGATAATGTTAATGTTTGTGTTTGAGGCATCGGAGTTGATGACCTTTGGGCCGGCCCGTTATGGAGCGGAAGGCACGAAATAATTCGATGAGAATTCCTTACCAATGCATTTATTGTTGATCACGTCCCTCAAGACTTGTTGCCCTAACTCCAACTGGAAAAGTTAATGTAGAACGCTTGCATTAGGTTAATTTGTGGGTTAAGGAAGGGGGAGCACATTTCACAGGCTTTTTCAGAAGTACAGTGGTTAAGGATGGCGGAAAGTAGATTACTTCATCAATGTGTTTATTACCATAAAATAATAACTGCCAAAAAACCTCCGTATCTCTTTAATAAATTGAGTTTTCGATCGGATGTGCATAATATAAATATACGTAGGAAAGATTGTCTATCTTTGCATAAACATAAAACTACGACATTCAGATCTTCTTTCTCATTCCATATAGCAAAAATTTATAACTCCATTCCTGCGAATATGAAACATTTATCTGTAGGTAATTTTAAGAAAGGAATGAAAGACAAACTTTTGACTGAAAATGTTGGATTATGAATATGAATATACAGTGGACTATGGCTTATTTCTATATATTTGGTAGCTTATTTCTTCTATCATCTTTGTATGATAGATCTAATAGGGATTTATTATATTTTTCTTATATTATTAGTTTTTTTTTCCTTTTTAATTATTCATTTATGTTTTTCTTTTTCATTATATTGATCTGGTGTCACATAATACATTTCGTTTCAGAAGGTTGAGTGTAAGAGCGCCGCTTCTTGACTTTGCAGTTACAGAAGTGCGAACTCTGCCTTTTGCAACGATAGTATTGCACGGGCATCTATATACATATTATTATTTTAAACATTATTATTATACTCATGTTGGTATCCTACCCTACTTTATGTAATATGTATATTATGTACGTGTATCTATCTGTTGCAATAAAATCATTTATTATTATTATTATTATTATTAAATTATTTGAAGGGAAGATATAAAAAACTTCAGTATGGTGCATCGTTGGGATTTTTGACATGTCTGCTGAAATATGAATATAATGACACTACGACAACACACCACGTCTGGAAGTGAATAAACTGAAAGTGGCATACGTTTTAAACCTCTTCTCTCTGAAATCACACTAGTTAGTTTTTTAACATAACAAGTTTTCAGGTGACACGTACACAACTAACAACTAGTCTCAAGGAAATCTTACTTTTCCAATCCATCGCTACTCAAAGTGATCTTGAACAATAGGGAAGATGGCAATACAATCATCAAAAACAAGAGAAAGTTGAAATCTTTGAATAATAACGTCGTTCAAACTAGCTCTGACAAAACCAATATCCAACGAGCGTACCTGAACACAGTACTATAAAAACAAAATGAACGTAAACAGAAAGGCGAGGGTGAAATATATTCATGGAATGCCCACAATAGCCGTGTCAAAAAAGTGGGTTGCAAAATAGGTCATACTAATATATGATCCTAGAACAACTGTTTCGATAGTTTCAAGGATTGCGTCATAGAAAACAAATTTTCTCTAATTGGTGTAACTGAAACCTGGCTCATGCCTGATTTTCCTGATGATCTTCTTATGATACCTAACTTCAACATCGTACGAATGGATAGAGGCAGCAGAGGGGGTGGTGTGAGGTTTTTTCTTAAATCGTTGAATAAAAAACGTTAAACAGTAGTTCCTTATACAACCTTGAACTTAGGACTAAAAAAGAGAAAAAAACGCGTATGTACAATACATCTCAAACAAAAATAGAAATAACTGCGAAATGACTTGTAGAAATCTTGCAAAATAACAATCTATCTACTAACTGATTTGCACCATCCCGAAGAAAGTAATACATTTTTCTTGAATGTGGCAGGTGATTCGATAATCAATGAAGATACATTGGCATTTTATATCAATAACAAATTAAACAATGCAACTCTTTTTTTTTGTGTATATAGAATGTGAAAACATTCTGACTGCTTTCCGTGAAATTAAATCGAATGCTCTGGGCATAGATAACATAAATATTAAGATAATATCCATCGTGATACCACACTGTATTGAATAAATCAAACATATTTTCACTGAATCCTTGAACCAAGGCGTTTTTTCTGACAATTGGAAAATGGCGAAAGTAATACCTGTACCAAAAAAATGCACCCACATCATTCAATGAATTGCGTCCTATAAGCATATTGCCTTCCTTATCTTAAGTGTTTGAAAAAAAAAAATCCGTCGAATAAAAATAATTTTGGAAGAAAATAAAATACTGACTGATGTACAGTCGGGGTATTGCCAAAAACATGGAACTCATACCTTACTTAAAGTGCCCAAAGAGTAAAACTTAATCAAAATCTCCTATGTTCTCCATTGAATGACACTTAATCAGGTGTCTCACAAGGAAGTATTCTAGAGCCCTTAGTGTTTTCGATCTTTATATTTGATTATCCGTCCTCCCTATCACTTTGTCAAGTCTATCTCTATGCAGATGACTTCAGAATTCACGTATCTGGCAAGGCCGATAAAATTGAAAACTTGTATCACTTATATCAACCAAGACTCACATAATACGTTTGTTCACTCAGAAAATCACGGTTTGACTATTAACCCTTGTAAAACAGTTCCATAATGCTTTGGACCCTCAAGACAAAAAACAGAAATAGTCTCTCATTGAAAAATACTGGTATTGAATGGGTTGATTCCGCATAAAATTTGGGCGTTATTATTGATTATTATTTGTCATTCCATAAACATGTTGGAGAAATATTCAGAATTTTTTTTTTAAATGAAGAATTTATATAAATTTAAGTATCAGCAGTGTACAGAAATGAAATTAGGGCTAGTTAAAACTCTCATTTATTCACATATCAACTACTGCTGTACAGGCAAACTCCCATGAAGATGCATCATTTTACAAGTTTTTACGTATCATCTCCGTTATAAGAAGAACCGTGCCACATTTTTTGCTCCCGAATTCCATTTCCACAGCATTTTTTGAAACGATCCAATAGATCCAATATATTTTGTCGGTGTTGAGATGAAAAAAATGCATTTTATAGTTTTCAGTAAGAGAAGATCTTAAGCATATTATAATTGTAAAATATGAGTATTTTTTCAATTAAGCGGTGTTTTTGTTCATATACTTCTAGACTTTCAGTTTTGGAGATTCAGTGCTTTCTCTAAAGTATTCTTCACCAGTTTCATTTCCAGACTAATAAGAACCTTAATTGATTTTCATCATCCTTATTATTGTTATGCCGAATAATTTACCATAATAAATAGACCGCCCCATCGTCAAAACAAATTAATGATATTAGGCGATCCGGATCATCTTCACTGATTTATTACCGAGAGGTTATGTGAAGTAATTACTGATAATACTGATAACGGGAAAAACAAAGTTATCAAAATCAAATTATGCCACTGTTATGTATCTGTTCATGACTATCAAATTGCATGTTTTGTTCATTCATAACCTTGCTGCAGGTTCAGAGTTCTTCAGAAAACAGTATAACCAAGACTTGAATTCGAAAAAGATTCTATCACATTTTATTCACTTTGTCACTTTCGTCAAAGAGAATGAGACACGTTACCAACCATTATAAACTCAAAGCCCCCTCTGATCCGAATCGAAAGAGCCTTTTATACTCGTAAAAGGAATTTTACAATCATTTATTTAAGTTGATGTCAGTTGCAGGCTTTCAGCGAACGAGGCAAATCTAATTTCTGGAAGGTTGTCTGGATTAATGCCAGCAGAATAATGTTTCACAGTTATTTTCTCGACGTTTCTTCTCGGGGAAAATAAAGAACATCCGAAGCGTTTTCTCGAGTTTTCAGTTTGTATTTCGCGGAATATAATTAAGTGAACATAAAGAAACGGAAGCAGTCATATTCGAACGGTTATGTGAGCAGACGAGGGCGATTCGGGGGTTTTCGAATGTATGCTGCTATTCGATAAAAATGGGTCGAGAAGAAGTTGCTAGTCGTTCTGAACATTTCAAATTTATCGGAATTCTTGCTCATTGATCCGAGTTGCTAGCATGTCTCCGAGAAATATTCTTCGATTCTTATCCGGGCAAAAAACGGCAGTAACTTTATTTTATCGTCGGATGCACGTTTGCTCCCATAAATCGTCTACATTGTGAAGTCTGCAAATATCATGAAAGAGTTGACTGGATGTTGACTTCAACTATCGAACAATTTATTGGAATCTATCGAACGTCTGATCAGCTCCATCAGCTGCATAGTTGTGCAGAGTTACTCAAGCCGAACGGCATTTCTATAAAATCAAATTCATTTTTGAACTGCCTGTGAGAACTCAAAATATAATTGATTGCAAGCTTTAGTAATTCTATTGAGATGAAAATACAGTGTGTCCCAGCTAAAACTTGTCACCCCCCTAATATCCGAACTCATGAAAAAAATTGAAAATCGCTCAGACCCGTCGATTTTTATTTCAAGGGGGAACACTTTCACCAAATACACCATCATTGTGTTGTCAACCCCCTCAACCCCAGCACCCCCTACTTCAGAATTTTCAATGGGACTACTATACTTGTGATACATCATTTTGAAGGGAATTCAATCCCAAATACATCGGTGTACTGAAATTAAGGATCGATCAAGTGTTGTTGAAGTTTTAATGAAAACTAAGTTTTATCCAGATATTTTAATTTTTCATCACCTCAAATGTTAGCGTCGTAAGAAAGGTTCACTGTGGGTACGCCACTGTATTGAAAAATAATATGCTGTCAGAAATAATAGTTTCGAAGGTGAGACAGACGTTTTTATGAAAAAAAAATTGCCCTCATGTGTTTTTGTATACGCATATCTTTGTTTACGCCTTGGTAATTGATGTATTCGAGTCACTGCATTCAACAATTTGAAAACATTCGAAAATGGTTTATACTGTACAAGAGAGAATATCCATTGTAGCTGCGTATTTTGAAAATGGACGATGTGCTAGAGCTATGGCTCGAAGTTTCAATGAAAGTCATCCAGAAAACACCACATCATATCAGTACGTGCTTCAATTGATGAATAAGTTCTTGGAGTCGGGATCAGTGCTGAATAAAAAACATGAACGAGAGAAGCCTATGAGAAATGAAGGGGTCGCTGTTGCAGTTGTAGGACATGCAGTGATGGACAACATTCAATCGTTAAGACAACTTGAGACTATTTCTGGAGTTTCGAAAAGCAGCGTACATCGAATTCTGAATATAAAATGCAGAATGTACAAGAATTAAATGAAGATGATCCTGACAGACGTACAGAGTTTTGTGAAATCATGAGTCAATTATTGATTGGTGATAATAATTACCTCTACAATGTGTGCTTTTCTGACGAATCTTCATTTTATTTAAATGGACATGTGAACAGGCACAACTGCAGATACTGGAGTGATGTAAATCCCCATTGGTACAGGGAAACTCATTCACAAACTCCCCAGAAATTGAATGTTTGGGCTGGTATTCTGGGAGACCATATTGTAGGTCCATATTTTATTGATGGTAACCTCAACGGACAAACGTATCTTGAACTTCTTGATACAACCGTGAACCCCAGAATCACTCAGTTACTTGAAGACGATGATAGGTTACTTGACGGTCAGCTCACCTTTCAACAAGATGGAGCTCCTCCACATTTCGTTGCACCTGTACGTCAATTTTTAGATGACAATTTCACAGGGCGATGGATTGGAAGGCGAGGACCAATAGAATGGCCGGCTAGATCTCCTGATTTATCACCATTAGACTTCTTTTTATGGGGTCATTTGAAATCCAAAGTTTATATTACCCAGCCAACTTCTCTTGATGATCTACGCAGGAGAATTGTTGTGGAGTGTCGTGCAGTGACTCCAGAAATGTTGAGCAATGTGCGAAGAAATTTCGAAGATCGCTTATACTTCTGTATGGAACTGAATGGTTCATACTTTGAACCTTTCATACGATGATAACATGTTAGGTGATGAAAAATAATAATATCTGGAAAAAATTAGTTTTCATGAAAACTTCAACAACACTTGATCGATCCTCAATTTCAGTACACCGATGTATTTGGGATTGAATTCCCTTCAAAATGATGTATCACAAGTATAGTAGTCCCATTGAAAATTCTGAAGTAGGGGGTGCTGGGGTTGAGGGGGTTGACAACACAATGATGGTGTATTTGGTGAAAGTGTTCCCCCTTGAAATACAAATCGATGAGTCTGAGCGATTTTCCATTTCTTTCATGAGTTCGGATATTAAGGGGGTGACAAGTTTTAGCTGGGACACACTGTATATGAGAATGTGTATTGAGAGAGTATATGGTAAAGGGGAAACACATTTTTTGATTCTCCTTATCAGAAATCTCTATCATATCAGTTGGTAATTTGATGAGGAATCGCTCCTAAACTACACTTCGATTTTAAACTTTCAGAAATCGTCTTTTTGTAGACAGCTCAAATCACAACTCTAACGACATAATGAGGAGTATTACTCATTTGCTTAAAAAAATTATTTCGTCAAATACGTAGTGCCTCAAGGACTGAGTCGTGGGCCTGTGCTCTTTTCCTCATTGCTATATATGATTCAATTTGCCTGATTTGAGTGTCAGAATCTTGATGGGCGATTCAAATATTGTAATCGATAATCATCAGAATATTTTCATCGATTGATTTATATCCAATACATTTGTTGTTGACCAATTTTTAAACAACAACTCAAGCAACAGAATAGAGAAATACAACTGGTGTAAACTATTTGAAGTCCTGGGAATGACTATCAAGTGCACTCTTAGATGCAGCAGTATTAGCATGGGTTAGTTGGACAGAAATTAGATCTGTTGGGTCCTACCTTCTCTGCCTCCCCAAATCAGCCCAAGTCCTCGATGAATTTGAGTACTTAGGAGGAGATTCCCAGCCCGCAGTATGGTTTTGGCTCAATTATTAGGGTGGAGCTCCTTTTCGTGCCAGAGTGTTTGTTTCCCTCTACTCTGGCCTGTCCTGGCACCCAGAGGAGAACTGTGTTAGTATTACTGCCTATCTCATTCAATTTGTGCATACATTTCCATAACATTTGCAAATTCATGTAGGGTGAGCTGAATACTTTAATATGACTCTAAGGTATTCACCATTAGATATTCTTACCTGTCAAGGTTGAACTTGGTGCACCATTCGATGTCGTTAATTTTCGCTTTATTTCATACGAGGTCCAAATACTCTTACCTCAGTTCCCTTCGAGGTCTTACTTAGATCCTCCTTTTCAGTTCAATCGTTTTGGTTCAGTTTTTTATGGAAGTGTTTCTCAAACCTGAATTCCTTGACCATCTGGTGGAAGCTTGGCAAGATTGATATCCACCAAAAGAGTTGGGTCCTGGAGGAAAAAGGTTTTCCCCTTTATTCCAACTGTAACCTATCTGATATCAGCTCCCGGGGCAGTTCACGTCGTCACAATGCGAAGGGGTATAAGGTGTGACGCACTAGAGCAGCACTGGGTGTGATGACTGACCTCTAGTGCTGCCGTCGGATTTGATCTCATTGCTTCTGTTATGCAGAGATATCCAAATCCTACACATCTCTAGAGTTTTTATTGTCGAAGCTAGTGAATTTCATCCAAATCAGTGCCAAGGGTTGCAACCCCTACGATTTTTCTATGACTTTTTTGTACACCATTTTGCCTTGCTGACGATGATTCCTACGTGTCCGTTTCAATATTTTCTGGTCTAATGTAAGTTCTAAGTACTCTATTTCCTACGAAGGCGTAGAAGGCCCAACAACAAAATATTTTTCAAATTAGTTGGAATTGCCACTTTGATCTGACAATTGTCACATTGAACTGGCAATTGTCACTTTGAACTGGCAATTGTCACTTTGAACTGTCAATTGTCACTTTGAAGTGGCAGTTATAAGTGACAGTTGCCAGATCGAAGTGATAATTGTCAGATAAAAGTGACAATTGCCACTTCAAAGTGACAATTGCCACTTCAAAGTGACAATTGCCAGTTCAAAGTGACAATTGCAATTTCGAAGTGCCAATTGTCAGATCAAAGTGACAATTGCCACTTCAAAGTGACAATTGCCACTTCAAAGTGACAATTGCCAGTTCAAAGTGACAATTGCAATTTCGAAGTGCCAATTGTCAGATCAAAGTGGCAATTGTCACTTCAAAGTGGCAATTCCAACTATTTTGAAGAATATTTTGTTGTTGGCCCTTCTACACCTTCGCAAATTCCTGCTCATTTAAATATCTATTCAATAAAGATTAATGTGTTGCTATTTTTTTTCTTTTCTCTGAAGATACCACGGTGATTTCGGTTGAGTTGAATCTCAACCACTCGGAAAGACGCCAGTTCCTGGTAATTTATATTATTCTCTCTATGAGATTGCAGAGAGTTCTTTCAAATTTGCCTTTGACCATGATGTCTATATCGTTAGCATATCAGTAGCAACTGCGACTGTCTTCTCACGAGACTCCGCATCCACTTCAGAGAATCATTTCAAGTATCAGTGAATTGCATGACATGACCAAGGACGTCGACGAATGTTAATGTTGTCGGACCTACCTTGCACTGAAGAGAGGCAATACACCTCGAAACCGGTATGTAAGTGGTCAAGTCCTTGATCATGTCGGGCAGGATTCTGATACTTGATACAGAAAGCATTTGTGGCTGTCTCCCAGTTTCTAGAAAGAACGCTGCACAGATATCTGTCAGATTTAATTCAACGTCCGTCGTGGTATTAGCCAGGGAAGTAGTTGTTTTCTGTCAGATATCTGCCTAAAATTAAGGAGAGGATAAGGGGTTTCTTTGCTGAAGTTCTGTTTCTCTCCTGAAGCCATCAGACTTTGTCTGATTTTTCAAGAATTCATACCTCCCTACGAAAAAAATCGTTTCGTGTGTTGATAAATTTTAATAGCTTTTAACACTATGACCTGAGATGGGAAGAAACAAATGCGGATTTTTAGAGATTCATTCGGTGTTGAACGGCCTTGGGAAGAATTTGGGTTGGGTGGGACCATTCGTGAGGGTATAGGCTGATGCCACTCACGAATGTATAATGTTTCGTAGGCCGATGTGTGTATAAGTGTATCAAGTAAGTAGCTTCACTTTATATTTTTACATTGTTCCATGTCTCACAATAATAATGATTATATAGTTTCGTTTTAAACTTGGGGCGTGTTTGGTCTGTTGCCGATGAATATGGGGTGTTTGTTTCACAGTATATCAATATCAGTTTCAGGCATTCAACTTAGTTTCATGTGAATAATAATAATAATAATAATTGCTAAATTAAATTTGGGTTTAGTTATTTTCAAAATGAGGAAGTTTCGTAATAATCTTGCGGGCGTTATGAGAGCGAACAAGAGAGGACAATAATAATAATAGTTTAAATATAAACTTGGCCATAATTTTTGTTGTAATAATAATAGTAGTAAGTTAATTTTAAAATATGGCGTTGTTTCATTAAGTACTGGGTGCGTTTCAAAAGTGAACTTGGGGCTTATAAGAATGATGAATATGATGATTCTAATTTGGAGATAGATGGGATGGACAAGGTAATTGAAGATTCATATTTTGGTGAGTTGTTCAGAAACACGCGTTTTAACACTATAGTGACCTTTCATGTTTAGGGGAGGGAGATTTCAGTAAGGCGATCACTTGAAGGTAATGTGATTCCTGAACTGACCGAGTATCTTCGGTTTCAAACGTAGTAAGTAGCCGATCTGATTTTTCCGACCATCATGTCCTTATAGTGGCAAATTATCCAATTCGGCACTGAAGAAGGTGAATAATTATTCGAGGCATGGTGTGTCCTAATCAAGATTGAATTTTATTAGTAATTTTATTTACCGAATTTGAAGGAAAAAATTTCAGAAACAAATCAAGAAAATTGTATATCGAAATAAATAAATGATAAAGTGCCACATTAATTATTCTTATATACTGATTATAATTTCATTAGAATCAGTTATTCTATTTTTTAGGAGTATCTGCAAACAGTTTTTCACCTGTAGCCCCCCCCTCCTAAGTTACCGTGATTCGTCACTGCTCACCGATTTAATTCAAAAACTGAGTAACTCTCTCTGTAAATGGCTGATCCCTAACATATACACATGCAACTGCATACTCTAATGGCAGGGTCATTTCATTTCTCATTAACTGCCAGCAGGAGAATTCGCGTGTAGGCTGACCCTTTGCCATTATGACCTCTCCAGTTCCCTTTCCGTCCCTCTTCTTGTGCCGTTTCGACCGAAACGCACACAATAAAAAAGGCCTTGCGATGATAAGCGTGTCGACATACTTTCGTGACGGGTATAAATTAATTTCTCCGACCCGTAAATACTGTTTTTCCTGCTACACGCACTCGAATGGAACTTTTATATCACGACATTTCGTGCGGTTTTTTCCATTCGCCGCGATAAACATTCAGGATGGTATTTGTCGATTGTCGAGAAGATTTACGGTTTCATTCTCCTCTAGGAAATTGTTAACGGCGAGGCATTCTGGGAAACGCGAAGTTTCACTTTTTTTAAGTAATTCATTTATTCAGAAGCATTGAGAAGATTAAAATAAAACAAGTTGCCACGCATTCAGGGTCGTTTGCCAGAAAAAACTGAGGTTTGGCACAAACCGAAGTTGGGCCAACTTCTATAGGAAAGAATTGTAGTAAAGAAAAAAAGTTGGTGATACCTTTTTTGGAATTTTTTATTAAATTTTGAAATGTAAAGATATTTGGTGATACACATTCAATATCATGAATAAAAGTTGGAACAGAGCATTTATATAGATATAAACACATTAACGTATCACAGGTATTTATTTATTATACATTTTTTCAGAACACTTTATGTATTTTAGGATTCCAGTGCAAAAGCTTCTTCTTCATCTTTTCCTTAGTTTCGTTTTAATAGTTTTTTTCAAAATTGACATCAGTTTTGTCATGGCTAGGTCCAAAGTATCATCGCTGAAAACAGTTTCAATTCTACAACTTGAACTGCAGGCAGCAGTTATAGGTATCTAGTGGATTGTCAAAATTTGTCTCAGAAACTACTTAATTATATATTTCCAAATTGGTCTATTGCCGTGTTCGAATAATTTACAAACGACAGTACCAATGGACAAGACCAAAACAGTAAAAACAATGCGATCAAAATGAAAAATGTTCTTATAGCCAGTCTTCTTGACGAGACTATCGATATTCGACCACTGAATCGAAATAAACGTCACTAAATGTGCAAATCAAAACAAAATATTTCATGATTAACAGGTTATGAGGAACTATTCCGAAAATATTACTCGAGATATGGTATGAACATAAATACTGTAGAAGTTGATAGACGAGTTGTATAATTTTTATTTGATATTCCTTACGATATCCTCCAAAGAACGTTGGAACACGTTCACAGCTGATGCCAGAGGAAACAGTAGCCTTTACCAGGAAACTAAATCTGGACGACCTAACTCAACTTTCTTTAAATGGCAAGGTTATTCAATTTGCGGCGGGTCACCCTTGATAAAAAACTCATATGGAACGCTCATTTGAAAAAGGTTCTCCACAAAGCCAGGATGTCCTTATGGACTTGTAGAAGGATTTGTGGAAAATCTTGGGGTGTAGGTCAAACAAATCCACTGGATATGTGATGGTTGTTAGACCAATGATCCTGGTGGCCGAAAATTTCACAGCGAACGGCCCAGAATTTACAGAGACATGCTTGTCTGGCGATCACTGATGCCATCATCACCACACCGTCAGCAGCTATGGACATCCTATTAGAACCACCCCAACTACACATCTTCCTGGAGAGAGAGGTTCAACCTACAAAATCATGCATATTCTCAATTACATGCAACAGACCTATCCAGAGCGTACTTATATAGCAGACTGCTGAGTGACTCTGAAAGTCACAGCATTCTGAAAATTACTTCTGATTAATGCCTCCAATAGTATATGTCGACCTGCCTTATACCGTTCTAATTAAGAAGGGAGACTGGGTCCTCCAAGAAGAGAAACTACTGAGAGCAAATTACTGTTGGTTTGCGGATAGTTTAAAAACATCCTCAGGTTCTGGTGCATAGAACAGAAATATCAACCTGTCTAGAATTATATGCGACAGTATGCTAGACGGAAATTCACGCCATCGATCAATGTGTTGAGAGACTGGAAGAAACCAACTTCGCACAAAGAATAATCAAAACTTTGTCGGACAGTCAAACGGCTTAGAAAGCACTTGGCTCATGTCGATCAATGTCTAAGCTGATGTCAAACTGCCAGAGAAAATTCTCCTCAATAGGAAGACTCAACAGTCTGTTTCTGGTATGGATGCCTGGCTACTCCGGTATGGAAAGCAATGAAACGGCGGACCTTCTTGCAAGGGAAGGTGCCGCAAGTAGGTTCATCAAACCAGAACCTGCCATAAACATCTCACCAAGTTCTGCCAAATATACATTGAACACCTGAACAGCAAGAAAAGTATTGAAAACTAATCAGGATTGGTTCATTCCAAGGCATTCATACATTCCTCAAAGCATTTGACCAAAACACTGTTAGACTCCAGCAGGGATGACCTGCATTGTCTAACAGGCCTACCCAAAGTGACCTGAAACTGTCGGAGGACCCGACATGTCGTCTCTGTCTTGAAGGTGATGAAAAAGCAGAGCAGATACTTTGTGCCTGCCCCACCGCGGACTGAATCAGGTTTTTAATATTTGGCGAAGTTTCACTTTCTCCCTCGGGCCTGAAAAATCATTCACCAACTGAACTAATCGGCTTCATCAAGAAGCTGGGTTTATTTGGTAAAATATGAATTGTTATGAGCCACAATAGACCCTTGCGGGTCGTAGTGGAGGGCCGAGCAGACCCGCTCATTTTGAACCTAACCTAACCTAACCTAACCTATATACTCTTTACGACATGGTATTGTACTTCCTCATACTACTGGACAACCTTATAGATCTAATCTAATCGCAGCGCTTCTGTCACCACCCATCACCACTAAGAAATACCAATAAGCTCCATCTTAACTTGAATGTCGAAAGTAGCTTAAACTTTGAACGGCCTTGATAAACTTTTCTTAACGAGTTCGACGTTCTACATACAGTTCGAGTTCGAAGTTTGACGTGTTGCAAAACTCTCCTTTGTACTTGTGTTCGAGACGCGAATGAACTTTGCTTGTACCCACCAAAACTTCCCAAAGTTGCACGGAATGACGGCTTCATGCTCTACACATACTCTTCGTAGAAACGTCGGTTGTTTCAAAATCCTAGCCGTCGTTAACTCGATGAATTCCACGATGATGTTGAACAATGCTAGACATCTCCGTAACTGAGTCACGTATCCACTGGAAGTAGAGACGAGGTAGTTGCATGTCGAAACTCAGAACTTTACGCTGACTTACGCCGTATTCGCAAGCACTCGAGTGCACCCACTCAAGTGGGCACGTACACGTAATGTGAAGTTATGACTTCGTTTTCTAGTAGGTGAACTGTAGCGGCAAAGTTGCAAGGGACTTCCAATTCAACTGCGTCCTTGTGGATATACAGTGTTTGACTCACTTCATGGAGACATTCTCCCGTAATTCTTGACGTAGAATTGTAAAATTTGCAGGATTGACAGATACATAAAAAAAATTACAAAATAGAGTCTATACCACTATACCGCTCGCCAGCAGCGATAGAATCAATGATACTTCTGAAAAATGATAGCACCTAGTGAGAAATAATTTAACACAACTCTTTGTAGCTAACACCACGTGCTGTCCTCGCAAATAATTTTAAAGGTATGGAAGCAAATGAATTTACTACTGCTGTATTTTGTATTCTTTCACGAGACTCTCGAAATTTGATATTTCCCTTCTCGTCTCGTCTCGTCCCGATTTTGATTTCGAGACAAGATCGAGACGAGACTAATGGGTTTTTTCGAGAACCAGATCGAGAAAAACACTTCGAGATTTTTTGAGATCGAGAAATTATTTCGAGATTTCTCGATCTCGAAAAAATATATTATGTGCTGCAATATATCATTATATTATTAGATTTAAACAATAATTTTAAAGTCTTCTATAATGCTATTTTATATTTCTTTATTACAATAATTAAAAGTTGATTATTATTACTTTAAAAATTAATTGACTCGGTCAGTCTGGCCTTTCAGGGTAAAGAAATTCTGTAAAGGGAAAGGGCCATAAATTCAACTTTATTTCCATTGTATTTAGATATGTTAGCCCAAGCTTAATACTATATTATTTCCAAGGATATTCTTATGGCAGGCTTATGGCACCATTTTTTCTTTAAACTGACGACTGTTTCGATTATAAAAAATGAGTTTGTTCCTGCTTCTGGTACATTATTCTCATCACGAACAAAGAAACAATTTTGAACTTTCACCTTTCGTACCTAGGTAAATTTTAAATATAGGGAAAAAAAAAATTAAAACTTCAAGGATTCGTTTAATTTTCATTTTTTGGAACAATATTGTTTATTTTTGTGCTGATACTCCGCGATTTTTTTGTTATACGTGGCCTTCAGTTCATAGCATATAGCTTCTGTATTTTAATGTAATTTTTTTATAGAAAAAATTTAATACCCTGTATTTTGGTGCATCAGCCTTGTTGGCCTTTGTTATAACCTATACATAGATAGCATTTTTTTAAAGCATTCAGTTTTTGTTTTCGAGACTGTCGAAATTTCAAGATCGAGATCAAGAAATTGATTTCGAGAAAAACATCGAAACGAGAGTTTGTTTATTTCTCGTCTCGATGATCGAGACGAGACGAGTAAGTGCCTTCGAGACGAGATTTCTCGTCTCGATGAAACCCTGGATATGAGTCGGGCTTTCGACTGCTTGCAATATGAGATTTTATTTCAAAAACGTTATAATTTTGAAGTAAGAGGAAAACCTCACGATTGTTTCAAGTCGTATCTCCAAAACCATACACAAAGTTTTAAAAATCGGAAAATATTCAAACTCACTTTTTATCGACACCGATGCGTAATAGAATTGAAGTACCCCAGGGCTCTGTTCAGGGGCCGATGATGTTTGTACTTTATATTACTGAGTTGTCTGTAATTTCACCAGGAGCATTCTCTTGTTTATATGCTGACGGCACAACACTTTTGTTCTGAGAAAGAAATTAATTATTCTACAGGATACAACTCGCTCCACTCTTAATTCCTCTCTTTATTCCTCAACCGAGTCAAAACGCAATTATGTCTTTCTAAAAACGTCGCCGTAATAGTACATCAGAACTAGATATAATTATAAATAAAAATCAAAAGAAAAATAAAAATTTGTTAAATTTTTAGGAATGAATATATTTTGATACTTACCTCTCATAAGCGCCACGGCAAATAATAATAATAGCCGTCCTCTACCCGCACAGTCTATGCCTTTGGGTACACTCAACGAGTGTTTATGAGGGAGTATTATTATTATTATTCACCACTCATTGTGTAAATTTCATGAAAAATCTGAATGGCAAATGTTAACAAATTAGAGTTTGAGAAGCATTATTGCTATTTTATTATGGTTGAATTCAATCCAGACTGCTTTAGAGTCGAATTCAAATAATATACTCACAGTTTTGGGTTTATTTATCGTTGAACTATAATAAAAACGTAATAACATCGTTAAAATACAAGAATAAAAAGTGATTTCCGTATTCCAAGAAATCGTGCATCATTGTGCCAAAATTCCTACGAAATAATGAGCCTTATTATGCTCTGTAAAATTCTACCAGAGAATAATATTAAGAGATTGATAAAATTCCCCTATCTACGCCGCTGAGTGAACCATCGCATACAAATAAGTTGACGCCACAGGTATTTATTTAATGGAGCGCTTCCAAGAAGAGATCATTGTTCGGGTGGAATTCTGTCGTGAGTAATCTACAGCGGAATCCGGAAGAATCTGGTTACACTACTTGAGTACCTATATAAGGGCGAGACATTTCACTGGGATGATTAGGAAGTTTATGAAGAAGTGATAAGCAGTTTTTGAAGAAGTATATAAGTGTTTGGAATATTCAGCTAGTTGTATTGTTGTATAGATCTAAGTGTTTTATTAGTCAGTGAAGTAGTTATATGTTTTTAGTGAAGTTAGAAATAGTTTTGGTTGTGTGCTCGGCTTATTATTTAGCAAAACCTAACAATATAAACGCTTCACTAAGTTCATCATTTCAAATTAGTTATATTAAAGTCTTTACAATATTGATTTTAAATAAAGTCGTTTTGTTGTTTTTGAATTTTTGAATGTTTTTAAATGTTGTATGTCTATATTTACGACAAACTTCAGGGGGTTATTCTGTTGAGATGTTAATTTGTTTTCCCCATAAAAGACAAAAGATATTTTTTGTCACAATTTGAACAAGGAATTCAAAAATTATTTTCAGTTTTAAATATCTCAGTGGCGTACCATTTGTCTCCGTCATCAAAACTCCCTGAAAACTTAATTCTTTATAAGGTTGGAGGAAATAGCCTCCGAAACTTCAACAAATTTATCATTACAAGTATTGTTTTTTTTTTCAGATAGCCAAATTTAAAAATACGTAACTGACAAAACTAAATATTTTTTCCAAGATAGCAGTGGCTAATTGATTCATTTTCTTTCTACACTTGTACAAATTTCTTTGAATTAACACTTTCTATTTTCAGACTATGAAAGGTTGAAATTCCCGAAAAGATATTTCAAGCAACGAAAATCCCTCACAAAAACAAACTTTCAATTAATGCAGGCCTGTATTTTCTCAAGAAAAACCGATCTTACAATAGCCAGTTACAGCCGGAAGATCCGTTTCTATCAAGTTCCCTATTTTTATGCTTGGTATTGGTGGCTGATAGTGTTCGAGATCTTGGCGTATTATTTGATTCCAAAGTCACATTCTAGACACACATTGATAACATTGTTTCCAAATCATTTAAATTAATGGGCTTCATTGCAAGATCTTCAGATAAATTCTCCCTTTGCACTTGTAAAATATTGTACTGCTCTCTCGTTCGATCAGTTATTGAATATAATTGTATATGGTGTCCATTTTATCAAGCTGATATCAGTAGAATTCAAAAAGTTCAAAATAAATTTTTAAGGTCATGTGCATTCAAACTGGGTTAATGCGTTCAGATCCTACGTCGGGCGCGTTCTATGCGTTCAGATGCAAATGTCTGCTAATAAGTTGGGTCGTTCAGATGCTAGCGGTAAATTTTACCATCCGTCCAACCATTTACCCCAGTCGACGCATTGATAGAAATTAACCCGCATGCGCAATGCAGTATGTAATGACGGGAAGTTGGGTTATATTTAAGTGTGCAAATGATTCAAATGAGATATTGGAGATTAATCTACTAAAGAGAGAATTATATTGATCAAGAGTTGAAGATATCACAGAAATATGGATAATTTGTCGACTTCTCACAATCTGGTGGTTGATGAGTTTTCAAGTTGGGACTTTGAAATTTGACATCTCCCAATATCATTCAGATGAATCTTGTGTCAACGACTACAACCAAGAAAAATCTTGCCGTGCATTATTTC
The DNA here is from genome assembly GCA_958502065.1 of Chrysolina americana. Taxonomy (NCBI): domain Eukaryota; kingdom Metazoa; phylum Arthropoda; class Insecta; order Coleoptera; family Chrysomelidae; genus Chrysolina; species Chrysolina americana. The sequence goes on from OY293414.1 coordinate 80,883,287, forward strand.
TCTACCGGACAAAGCATCTGAACGCACTCCTGAGGAGGGACTATGAATATTCTGACATTATGGGAATTTTAAATTTATCCAGTTTGGAACATAGAAGAGCTGAGATGGATTTGAGATTTCTGAACAAAGTTATAAATGAAGCTATTAGTTGTCCAAATTTAACTGAACTCTTTAAACTGAATGTTAATCCAAGAAGAACAAGAATTTCCGAACTATTCATGGTTCCTCATCATAGTACTAACTATGGCCAAAATGAGGCAATTACAAGGGTAGTTAGATTGGCAAATAAAATTGTGATAAAATTGATTTATTCAACAAATCCACATATTCATTCAAATATCAAATGAGGCACATTGATATGTTGTAATTTAGTTTAGGTTGATTATGATTGTATTTGTTGACAAGTTAATGTAAAAAACTGTCTCTTAAATATTTATTTATTTTGTAAATTGGCATGTCCGTATATAAATAAATAAATTACTACTTACTATCAGCAGACATGGAAAAACCATGTGATGTTCATTGCCCAAGGTGTCTCTCAAAAACTTTGAAACTGGTGACGTTATATGCTCTGAGACTCACAGGAATGCTGATTATTATTCCTAGGCTTTTTTCTCACTGGCAGTTTTCAAATGCCCATTATTAATGATTATGCACAAATTGTTCTGTATCACATTTCGGTATGTGTTACGAGAAAATGATCAAATATTCGAAATGGAGAAAAAAGTAGTGCAGAAACCGAGAGTGGTAGACTTATAATAGTTATTTATGTAATACGGATCATAATGACGATCATGATACATGACTTTATCTGCTGGCTTCCATAAATATATACACAATTTCCAAATTTAGTATGAAAAATAGTGAGCAAGCTGTCTGTGCCTTAATTTCGTCATACAACAGCAGATTATGTATCCATCATCAGACGCACACTGCTGTCAATTGGATTTTAAGTGAATTTTTTTTGAATGGTGATACTAATTATAGTTCACCTTCCGATTTGGAAGGTAAAGTTTTATATTTTGAATCAAATTGTTTCATAGTAAGTACATTATGAAGTTCATTCATGCTAAACTTTAGATGCGAATTTCATTATAGTGGAACTTTTAGAATTTCTTCTGATGAACTCCTGAAGATTTCTCACGAGGTTTTGCTGTGGGATATCTTCTGCACTACAGTGAAATAGCCATTACCTTCACTTGGAATACGGAGACTTGAGTACCGAGACTCTTGCCTTGGTCTCTGCCCGTATATGCTAGCCCCTACTCTATTGCTTATCTTAGAGCCATCTGTGTACCAGATTTTCCCCCTTGACAACACTGGTAGGGCCCTTGATGTGACTTACCCATCCTGAATGTAATAAATATTTCTAGAAAGGGTGTCGACTATACCTGCCTGCTAGATCAAAGTATCGATTGATGAGACTAGCACTGTCATAAGTGGTGCGTGAAATGTCCTTTCTTTTTTGTTAGTTCAGAACGACCTATAGTAACCATAGAACATATTACAATTAGAATAAATAACGAAGCACTTTTTTAACATTTCAAGCATGCGTATAACGTTCTTTTGGCTACTACAGTAGTGACTAATCACCACATTTTACGAAATAATATAGGTACGTTATCTGCTTCAGAATGATCACTTCAGGTCTGAACAAACACGACAGTGTTGAAATCAATCGATCTCAACTAAAATGTATGATAAACCGAACTGGTATAGCCCAAACGACCATTGCAACTCAGATGGACTGTCGACTGGTAACAAGTCCGCAAGATAAAATCACGATATATCAATTAGCCGTCCCCGATCGTATATCAACTAGCCGTCCCCGATCGTATATCAATTAGCCGTCCCCGATCGTACCGCAAAATACCTACTACGATCCCTCGTGCATTGTGGCGAACAAAAAACTCCCGCAGCCCAAAGGGCACAACTGTTTAACCAGATGTTTGGAGCGCTAACCAGCGTTTGCCCTCTATTCGACCTTGCCGGGCAAAATGAGAAGCATTTGAAAGCGTGAAACGTCCAACAGCAGTTTCCACCTCTATAAATCGACGTTCGATAAATATGTATTTATTCTAGCGTGTCGATTGAATTATTCATAGCCGTATTGGTAAACAAATGAATGCAAGTTCGATTGCAGAAGCGGGGTTAATTGGAAAACCTTGTAACGACGTCCACATGATAGCTTTTTAATTATTTTATACTTTGTATCGTGTTGCCTGAAGCTGTGTACGGGTGTGCCAGAGTTGGGTTCGCTAGCGTTGAGATTCCTGAGATTATGTTGGACGATGGTACCTTATAGAAGAATTAACGACACTTTGGGCTAGACTGAAACTTGATACTATTAAAAAAAAAATGAATTCAGAGCACATTAATCACACCCACCAGTAGCACGATTTGTCACTAAAGTTTCAAATCATAATAATCACAAAATGAAATATACAGAGTGACCCATTTGAAAACGGGCCACCTCTCTAAAATTGTTGTTTTTATCCAGTTTAGAAGTTTTTTTTGTTTTTTAATAGATAGATCATCAATCTAGCAAAGTGCTAGGAATTCGAAAGAAAAATAAATTCCCAGGCCTACTTCGAATTTTTTTCAAGGTAAAAATCCAAAATACCACCGGATTTGTGATGCTTTCAAATGCGTGTGACTAAAATTTCACGATAATTTTTTAACAATATAGCATAACTAAAATTCCTATCATTTTATCTAAATATTTCGAATAATCGTCATATGAATTGCAATCTTTTTAAAAATATCTTTTATCTACAACTGTCGAGTAATGATTATGGTCGACACTTTTTTGAATGTCATAATGAGGTTTATTACCGCACTAGTGCTTTTTTGAATCTATTACCGCACTAGTGCGGTAATGAGATAAGAAATAAATTTCAACCAAAATAAATCGTTTATTGAATGAATACAAAGAAAATTCAAATAGAAAACGATAAAAATTCAACAAAACGTTATTTTTCTCTCAAGAATTACTTGAAAACTTACTTGATTCATAAACAATAACAGTAAAATGGTAATTATCACTCATAATTTACGTGAAAACTTATATATTATATACAGGGTGTCCCGAAACTATGGTGCCAAATTGAAACAGAAGATTCCCCTTGAAAAATAAATGGGACTTTTCTAATATTTCTTTTCTCAAATGTCGTTCGTTGCAAAGATACAGGGTGTCGAATATGATAAATTAAAAATAATTTTTATTCGTAACTTCCTCACTTTCTAAAATTTTTCAATAAAATTTGACAGAATGTTTGTGTTCAATAGGTACTTCATTTTGAAAAAGGAAACGCATTTTCAGTTGTTACCAGTGGCGTACAAGAATTTTCAGTAAAAAATGTATACTTGTTTGAATCCGTAAAAACTTCTCGTGTTCAAGATAATTGCGCTTTTATGAATACAAACTTAAAAAAATTAATTTTACAATCCCAAGTACTAGTCTACTACACTTTCAAATTTAATTGGTTTTTTTGTAACTATGAAAGTGGCGAGAAAAATGCCTTTTTATTTTTCAGTTTCAACACCCTGTACCTCTGCAAGAGAAATGCATATTGAAATGTCATTGATTTTTTTTTGGTAAAATATCGAGTTTTGAGTTTAACCAGTAATTAGGATTGTAAAATTCACTTCAGCCGAACATTTTTTTCATTACTATAGTTATGTGTGTATTCATAAAAACGCAATTATCTTGAAAACGGTTAGTTTTTCCGGATTCAAACAGGTATACATTTATTACTCAAAACTGAAAGAGGAATGCAAAAAATTATTAAATTTTCTGATTTCACCAGTGGCGTAAAAAATAGGAGAGAAAAGGGACCATGATGCCCTTTTTGTACGCCACTGGTAATAATGCCAGATGCCGACATTCCCAACGATTTATTTAAATAATTACATATATTATGAGTTTGAAAATTTTTCGATGTTGTGGGACTTTTTCTTCCAAAATTTTCATTGCCGTCCTCTTTTTATTGTCAGTAGGAGTTTCGATGTAACCTTCGGCAACCGAGTTAGATTTCCAGCCGCCGCCAGAATCAGCCAAAAGTGTAGTTGAAGATCGCCGGAAACAATGTCCAGTATATTGTTTTGAATTGGGCAATTCGAGAAACTCGGCAATTGATTTTGACATACTGCCAATAGTATTTATACCAATTGGTTGTTTTATACATTTTCCAGCTCTATATCCAACAAAGAAACGCTTATGATCACAATTTGTATGTCTTAATTTCAAATATTTCCTAACAACTTCTACTAAATTCAAACCGGCAGCGTTTCCAGATGTTATAAAGAATTCTCGTGACACTTTTGTTTTAGTAGTTGGTATGACAACTTGATAGCATATTCCTTGGTCTTCAACATTTTCAATCAATAAATTTGTCAACTCTTCTCACCGACATGCGCCAGCACACCAACAATCAGTACAACCTTCAAATTAAATATCGCATTAATACACCTTTATACATTAAAATATATGTCTATAGTATGCCTTCATTTACAAAAATTTCGTGTCGTCCGCATCTATCAGAAATCTGATTATTTCTTTCTTCGTGAAAACCTTAGACTTCTTAGGTTTGTACCCCTTGGATATTCGTTTCAGGAGTGCTATCAAATTAGTATGTTTCTTGATATCGACGTTTTGCTCAATTAGAAATCCTCTCCTCAACATTGAGTAATAGCACCAAAGTGAAGGCTTCTGTAATTTGCTTAGTTCATTGAAGTATACTAGCAATCCCTTTTCATTCGTCAAGTTAACAACCTTCCTTTCTCTGCACCATTTTTCATACCTATCATACACTAAACGGTATTTTTCTCGGGATTTCTCGGGCACGAGATTTGAAATAACACTTGTCGCCGCATTTTCAATATCGGATGGTAGATCATCTTCACTTGAAGGCATTTTCACTCAAGAAACTTAATGATGGTTCTGGATATCGATCTGACAATTTAATTTAACATCTATAAACGGCTTTGTTTATACCTACCGTTGCTACGATTACAAAAATGATCACAGACAACTTGTGTTTTCAATTTTCAGAAAACTGTCATGAGTGGTACATCGAAGTGGAATATCAATGAGGTACATTTAAAGATAGTTATGAAAACGTTGACAGTTGTAGATAAAATTTTGTACTCAACGCGTGGAATACTACATTATTAACGCACTCATGTGATTACATGACTCAGCCTACGGCTTCGTCGTGCAATCCTCGCGTAAATAACTATTAAAATGCTCTTTTAGGTCGTTAGCAGTCGAGTTTGTGAACAGTAGTTATTCAACAAGGTGTCAAATTCTATTTCTTCCAAACATTATGGAGTTATGTATGGGAGATAGTTATGTCCATCAGAGAATCCGTCAGAGAAATGAAATCAACATCTTCACATAAAATTTAATTAATAAATATTCAATCCTAATCAATAATAATCAATATTGATAACAGAAATGAACTACAACAAAAGAATGGATTGAGATGAGAGTGCCTACACATTAAATTTCCGTACTTTTCAACCAGTTCCCGATTCGATCATCAATTCGAACAAAATTTGATCATTGGTTTGAGATAACAGCCTGTCTGAATTTTCACGCAGTTTCCTCTTTGGTGGTTGGTTAACAGTTATTCCTAATATTTCAATCTTGGTTTCATTAAAAACTATTTGAATTATTTTGATAGTGATATTTTACTCATGCTTCATTTCTGTTAGAAATAAATTATCGTGAAATTTCAGTAACACCTAGTTGAAAGCATCGCAAATCCAGTGACATCGTCAAAGTTCCTTTAAAAAAATCGCTAGTAGGCCTTGAAATTTTTATTTTTATATCGAATTCATGGTAGAACTATTGATGCCCTATCTAATGAAAAAAATAACACTTAAATTTGGCAGTTTTCAATATATTGATTCTTGAATAAACAAAAATAGCCCAAAAAATCTGGCCCTAAATGAATCGTCAAAAGTAATTTTGAAACATCTGAAATTTTGTTTGTGAAAATAATGTTTTCTTTCCAACTAGATAACACCATTTTGACCGGATCTAAATACCAAAGTAATTCTGTATGATCGTACCCTGTACTTTCAGTGAAATCTAAAAGGATTATTCTGTGAAGATTTCAATTCTTGACAATCTGCTACAACAATTCTTCAGTTTAGCTGAAATAAAATTGTCCGCCATTGTTTGTCCGAACGAACGATATCGATACTTATCAAGTTAGTCTATCAACTACAGCTGTTTAGCAGCTGCCGTTCTATTTACTGCAGGGTCGAATTAATAATCATGTATACCTGTCAGGCATATTTGGAATTTCTCGTGAATAGATTGATGGCGAACAATGAAAACAATCTGATAGGATCACTAGGGTTTGTTCAAGTAGACAAAAGGTTCGCGACCTGACTATTTCTGAACTAGTCACGATGAAATTGTTCTCATTTATTGTGATATATTCACGATGTTGAATAATTCGTTTGTTTTGTTACAAATTAGTTCTATCCGTCAACCGGCTACACCATTACGAGCAACCTTCAGAAGTCTGCGAAAGACTTGTGCCAGCTAGTGAAAACGAGACCCTAACATCTGATACCATGCACGAAAATTTTCCTTTCTTCCCCTTGACGTTGGCTTCTTGGGATGTACTCTTCCTCATAGGTTGTACATCGACTTATAAAACGTGATGGGAAGAATAATAGAAAAAACGAAAAAGTCTTTACCAGTTAATGACTAGACGCCCTCAACTGGTCTACACGGTTAGTACTCCGCGCCATGAAGTTTAAAATATGTCCTAGGAGGATCTATCAGTAGGGTTTTCTCTGCAGTTTAGAAAGTCCACAATGTTTCAGAAATGACGTATCCCATGCGTCTTCAGATCTGATTCATCATATTTTGGCAACTCTTTCCCGGTAGTACAGTGTTTTCTAATTCCCCTGGTTGATAATATCTTCATTCTTGAATGGTTGTTTATGAAAACGAGGTCTCAGTACAGTTGAGCTCGTGATATTTCCACGGTCCCACTTATAGCACTAGTTTCCTTCAACTTTCAGCACTGCTCTTTTAAATTATCTTTTTTTTTGCAATTCTTTGAATGAATGCTAGGTACCATTTAAAGCGAATTCATAGAAGCATGGAAATCATCAATGCTGCAGTCAAAAGAGTGCGGATCCAGAATTTCTGAGATGTCGTCTCTCCATTGACCAGAATGTAAGGTCATTATATGTCAGAACATCCACCCTTTATCCAGACAGATCCTATCTAAAATGTAATACCCTGGTTTTCCCTGGCTCGCACAAGTCTGTCGAAGACTTCTGAGGGTTGCTCGTAAGGTTGTAATCGTAAAAAATACAAAATTTAACATAAAAAAGAGTTATTTTCCTACCAACTATAGAGTTTCGCCTGTTTTTCGTAGGAATATGTAAATCTGCGCTTCTTTCTTGACTTTCTGCTTTCCTAAAATTTTCTGCAGCTCGGCCTATTTCATGTCATCTTTTATCACACCCTTCGGCTATCCGTTCTCCAAGTCTGAGCTGCCAAAAGCCGCCAGGAGCTGCGAAGAGCTACCAGAAGCTGCAAAGAGCCGTTTGGAAAAGTTGGCAGGAGATATAAAGATCCACCAGAAGATGTCGAGAGCTGCCAGAAGCTGTCAAGAGCTGCCAGAATCTGTGAAAAACTACCAGGAGCTTTCAAGTACCGCCAGGAAGCTGTCGAGCGCCACCGGAGGCGCTGTCAAGCGCTGCCAGGAGGTGCCTAGAGCTGCCACGGGCTGACAAAAGCCGCCAGAAGCTGCCACGAGACGCAGCAGCTGCAAAGAGAGCCGTTTGAAACTGCGGCGGGCCGTCCGAAGCTGACAAGGGTTGGCAGGAGATATAAAAATCCGCCAGGAGATGTCAAGAGCTGCCAAATGTTGCCAAAAGCTGCCAGGAGTTGCCAGAAACTGCCAGAAGCCGCCAGAAGCTGCCAAAAGCCGCCAGAATTTGTCAAAAGCTACCAGGAGCTGCAGAGTGCCGGTATGAGCTTTGATGGGCCGTCTAAAGCTGCCAAGAGTTGGCAGGAGCTTTCAAGTTCCGTCAGGAGCTGTCGATCGCCATCAAGAGCTGCCAGGAGCTGCCAGGGGCTGACAGAAGCCGCCAGCAGCTGCCGCAAAATGCAGCAACTATCAAGAGCCGCCAGGTGCTGTCAAGAGCCGTTAGGAGCTGCAAAGAGCCACCAAAGGCTAACAAAAGCTACCAGGAGCTGCAAAAAGCCATTAGGTGCTGCAACGGGCCGCCGAAGCTGCCAAGAGTTGGCTGAAGCTACCAAGATCCGCCATGAGCTTTCGCAAGCCGCTTGAAGCTGTCAAGAGCCGCCAAAAGCAGCCAGGAGCCGCCAAAAGCCGCCAGTAGCTGCCAAAAGCTGCCAGAAGCAGTCAAGAGCCGCCAAGAGCCATCAAGAGCTGGCAAGAGCCGCTGAGCCGAGCCAAAATGCGTCGGCTGAAGGACAAAAATTAGCAATTTGGACCAAGGCGCTCCACCATGTTAATAAACGTGAAAGAAGAGGATGAACTCTTGTTGTCCTAACTAATTTAGAGAATTCTAATTTAGAAAGTGTTCATGGGAGTTTCAAATAAATGAAACGAATTATTTCGATGTCGAAAAAACAACTACCTTCCTGGCTAATACCCCGCCGGGTCTCGAGTTACAACTGACAGATACTTGTACAGTATTCCTCAGGTGAATAACTGAATTTTTCACCCGATGTCTATTAACAAATTTACTCACGAAGCAGTCATCAATCAACCTACAGACAGAACACGACGATAATGATTTCCCATTATCTAGACGGAATCGGGTGGAAGCGAAAAACGCAATTCGAACGATAAACCAGCAATTATCGACAAACTCCATTAGGATCGTGGAAACGTGTAACCTTGTTTCGAATACCGCACTGTGGCAAAGTTCGCTGTTTGTCGAACTTTAATTAAAATCAATTCGGCTGGGTCCCGTGAGCCTTGAAATGCCAGCCCGAAATCCGTGTTCGATTCCCGCAGGAGCGCCCCAACGGCAAACATTTCTATTTCAATCGGGAAAAAGTTTCTGTTTCTGGATTCCTGAGGTTCAATGTTTAATGACGGGGGATATTGACACGGGATGTATTGAGGTTATGTATGTAGTGTTGTTTGCTTTTGTTGTGGATGTTAGTACTGGGGGAAAGTGTACCTAACCATGAACTTTTAGGTGAAAGAAAGTACTTTGGGAAATCAGCTCGTAAGGTGTATGTACTCCAAAGTAGTCCTAGATAGTTGTTTACGATAAAAAAAATTCAACGTGCGTTCTGAAATTGCTACTTACCACACGAAGAATTATACTTTCCGTGTTAGAGCTCCTGAGGATGCCGACTTTGTTAGGAAAAAGTTTGACGAGTGAAATAGACGTTGTTTTGGTGTTTTGCTTAGTTTAATTTTCTTGAATTTCATAACAATGTTTGAGCTCCTCTATTCAGTGCATTCTTATTGTCGTATATTTGCGTATTTCAATCCACTCAAAATCTTCCCGTAATAAATACAAAAAACATATTTTGTAAATCTAAACTAATCGTCTACTACCATCGCCAGCTCATATTCATCACACAATGTAACAATCGATTTGAATAGCTGCAGATATATCAAAATGTTGGGGTTTGAAATGCTTAGATGTTGCTTCATTTATTTAAAGAAGGTTCTTATTAGAAACAGCAATCAGAGATTTGTACAATCAATAGCCGTATAGGCATGGCTAATGTGCTTTTATTCGGGAAAAAATAATTTGGGTATCGTCATCTCATAGTAACTGTATATTTGACAAGAACGTATTCAATTAGGAATCTGGGAAGTGTACATCACGAACAATAAAGGCCCCGATATAGAACATTGAGGCACACCTAACGAAGAAACATGACCTTCCACGAAAGTAGCTGTGACTTGTTTAACACGTTGACTGCTGGGATCATATTTTCACTTTTGTCATATCAGATCCGAAGCAAACTCAAAATTCCAGAAACCATTAGACACTCTACCTAAATAATGCCTACAGGAATTAGTACATCATTGAAATTTTCGAAATTTGACACTCTGGATCCATGAAATTATATTTTTTCCACTCGGGATTACATATTTTTGGACAACTTGTGTTTCATAAAAAACAGTCTATTACATTTTATTCATTGAATAAACGTTCATTTCACAGTATTTGCCCTCCAAAAATTCTGTGCCACGCCGACTTGGGTCTGTATGTCTCATGAAATTTGACATATAAAATTTTCACTGAAGCCGTCTCGGTCTGACTCTGCGATATCACTAACAGTAATGTAGACCGAAGGCTTCACGAGCAGTTCAACTGACTCGGTCTTATATACCGAGTTAGCCTGGTGTAGCAGTCAATCTCGGTCTATAGAACGACAAGGCATTCAACGTGTTGAATATATTCCAAAATTGTACACAAAAACCAAAAAGGTAATGTTTGATGAGAAAGCGAATAGAACGAACGCAGTAATCAAGTTACCAGACCTGGCTTTGTGCCTTTAAATCACGAAAAAAAAAATCGAACTGACGGATGGGTATTTCCGCTAATGACTTACCATAATATTTTCTTGGAGAAGAAACTTTCGCAAATTGGGGTGTAATTTCTGCAAAATACAAACTGAGATAAGGAGTATTCGCTATGAATTGGAACAAAGAAAGTATAGTAAAAGTTCGTTCAATTTTTTGGAATATTCAGCTCGTTGTTCGATCAAAGGCAGTTGCGTGCAAAAAAGTTATAAGCGACCCATGGATACCGGTAGTGGTGTTCCTCATCCAGAAAATCATGATATTCTTTTCTTTTGATTACTCTTTGTGAACAGTGAACTTGTTGATGAGTTTGTCTCGCAACATTTTTTTCAGTGAACTTTTCGTATTCGTAATAGTTGTTTTCCTTGTTTCGCGGACATTGAACCAAAGCAGCTTGATTAACAATTGTGTTTATTGAGAAGGCCATATTTTGAAAACAATTGAGTTTAGTACGGATCACCTATAATGTTTTGTTTATGAGTCTATCTAAACGTCCATGTGCTAATATTACGGCAGTTATCCCCCAACATCCTGTGTACTGAATACGTCTATAGATAGCCATTCTGTGCATTCAATAAACTTCAAAGTGATTTACATAAACCGCTGTGAATTTCCAGATTCAATTCAAATTATTGCTCTATATACTCGAAATAACACAATGCATCTGTTTGCCTTGATTTTCTCGTGAACCATTAATAAACATATCAAACGCGTGGGATTATTTCCCAACATGAGAACATGTTAGATAATCAAAGTGTTTGTCGGAATTGAATATTCATCTCTCTATAATTAGCATAGAATTCATCGGAAATAGGAAATAATATGAATAGTATTTATGCCACGAGGAATTTTCACACTCATTGATTATTCATGACTAGATGGCAAGTCAATTAATGGCAATTATAATTGGAAATGAGCTGTAAAATTGATCGGGAGCTTACAATGTAAACATGTTGACATTGCTGATGTAATTCTCGACAAAAAAGTTATTTTTGCCAAGTAGACTTGCTTGCCTACTTCAAATAATATTTTTTTCATAGAAACACAATTATATGTTATTTTCAAAAACTGTATGTTGAATTAAATTGGTCTGGCATTCCCGCTACCCAGTTAACAAACTGGAATTAATATCTGTGATTCATAAATAGGGAACCAGATATATTATACAACACTATCAGAAAAACCTATACAGATAATTTTTTGACGATAAGCGGAACATAGAAGAGAATAAATAAGGTCACGCCTTATTATGAACTACAACACCAAATCTAAAACTTTTTCCGCTAGATATTAGCTGATTTCTCTTATGAAACAATCTATGATTTTTGTAGGTAGCTTTGTTTTTTCAGCGTTGTGCCTTGAACTGTTATGTATTACATTATTTCGTGTGAAATAAACGTTATTATAAGTAGTCAACACTGTTAGGCTGGCCATCTTTGGCATTTGGCTCATCGTCGTAAAATTATCAATTGATCCAATATTTGTATTCTACCATGTTCTGTTCGCTGTGAAAATAACTGAAACTCTTTCAGAAAATGTTTCAAACATAGTAGAACGCCTGGAGAAAGGTAAAAGAACAGAACTGACATCATGCTACCTCTTTACTGCTACTATTATAGGGCGCCTTACTCTGGTGTTTACCAGATGCAGCCGATATTTTACGGCGATAGGGTTTCATACTTGGTCCCTTCTCTTTCTAGTATAGGTCAGGTTGCCGAGTGATTAGAGTCAATGCTTTCAATCATTCTGGTTTTACCGGTCGCTGGTTCAATCCCAGTGATTTCAATTTATTTTTCTGATTGCCTGAGGAAGTGCAAGGAATCGCACGTTAAAAGGTAAGACCTCGTTTATCCCTGGCTCGCACAAGTTTCGACTTTTGAGGGCTGTCGTTCTTAGGGGGACGACAGCTGTTTAGCGTAAAAAACTATTTTTAATTTCATTTTATTATACGCATTTTTTTCGCTGATGACGTAACATCACAGTTTAAGGAGGAAGACTACAGAGGAACCTTTCACAAAATGTTTACGATAGACACGATATGAATAGCTTTAGAAATGTGTATTTTTGTTTTCTGTTATATGGTTGTGGAATTCAAGAAAGCCAACTGTGCCCTTACCTTCAAGAAAATCCTATTGTTTTTTTATAGTATGGTAAAATCGTGTTGGCAAGTATATTTGTAGGAGCAGTTTTGTTTACTTTAGTTCTGATAGTAATATCATAATAACCGGTATGGAGTTTCAATAAATACCCACTTTTATCCCTGGATCATCAAGAAAGGAACTGCTACGATAGAAAATATACTTTCGTCTTCCACAAACAAGACTCTTATTTCCGCAAACAAACGATACATTCCGGAGAAATAAAACCGAGATTAGAGACCGAAAGAAAAACGAGGAAAAATCCCCTTTCAGGTAAAACTCGGACGGAAGTCACAAAAGAAGTAAAACGCAATAATAGCCATCCGGTCATTTCAGCAAATACAATTCCGGAAAGAAAACACGAGTTGCTGTAATCCCGTACCTTGATCTCTACTCAAGAATTCTTTTCGCGAGTTACGGACTGGATCACGCTTCCGTTTTGTTTTCAGTCTGGAATTGAGAGTGTCTTCCTTGCATTTAAAACTGCTTATCCACGAGCGTAGGAAATCTACTTTACCGAAAGTTTTTATTCCTTTGTGAGGGTGTGATTTCGCAGAATAATGAAAATAGGTTCCCTGAACCCAAGTGGAAGCTTTTAATTTTTATTGAGCAATAACACTTCATCTTGGAAACGAGTTTGTTGTATCTCGGAAAATATATCCTTGATAAATTATTCAATCTCGCATAAATGGGTTCTTCGAAAACATTGACGTTGTTTTGGATAATTTCTATTTCTTGTATTTTATTCACACCAATGGTTCCAAATATTCATTTACTTGAGATATAATCCTGTATATTCAATAATTCAGAACTGGTGAGAAGAGACATGTAGAGTTGAGAGAAATCGAATGTTCGTTTGAACCAACACGATAATTTCATATATTTTTTTCGAAATCATAGCAGTCAACCATCAACGACCAACTAGTGTTCTCTCATTATAACTGTGTGGTTCTTACATCAAGCTTCCTTCATGTACTAGTACTTGAAAAATCAGGCTATACCACATATGAAAGAGAAAGTTATATTGGATATTTTACAAACCAGTGAGACAGAAACTAAATTTTTCTATCTCTGTCTTCTGTGTCTCTATATCTACTGTGTCTTCTGTGTTTCCTATATCTTTTTTGTATCCTGTGTCCTCTGTGTCTCCTGTATCTTCTGTGTCTCCTGTATCTTCTGTGTCTTCTGAGTCTCCTGTGTCATCTGTGTCTCTTGTCTTCCGTGTCTTTGTGTCTCTTATATCTTTTGTATCTCCTGTGCCCCCTGTGTCTTCTGTATTTTCTCTGTCTTCTGTGTCTCCTGTGTCGTTTCTTCTATATCTCATGTGTCGTGTCTTCTTTGTCTTCTGTGTCTTCTGTGTTGCGTGTCGTGTGTCCTATGTCGTATCTCCTGTGTCTCCTGTGTCCTCTGTGTCTCCTGTTTGCCCTGTTTCTTCTGTGTCCTCTCTGTCTTCTGTGTCACTGTGTCTCCTGTGTCGTGTTTTCAGTGTCTCCTGTGTCGTGTCTCTTGTATCTCCTATGTCTCCTATATCTTGTGTCTTCTGTGTTTCCTACATCTTTTTTGTGTCCTGTGTCCTCTGTGTCTCCTGTATCTGCGGTGTCTTCCGTATCTCCTGTGTCATCTGTGTCTCTTGTCTTCCGTGTCTCCTGTGTCCTCTGTGTCTCCTGTTTGCCCTGTTTCTTCTGTATCCTCTTTGTCTTCTGTGTCTCTGTGTCTCCTGTGTCGTGTTTTCAGTGTCTCCTGTGTCGTGTCTCTTGTATCTCCTATGTCTCCTATATCTTCTGTGTCTTCTGTGTTTCCTACATCTTTTTTGTGTCCTGTCCTCTGTGTCTCCTGTATCTGCTGTGTCTTCCGTATCTCCTGTGTCATCTGTGTCTCTTGTCTTCCGTGTCTCCTGTGTCCTCTGTGTCTCCTGTTTGTCCTGTTTCTTCTGTATCCTCCCTGTCTTCGGTGTCTCCTGTGACACTGTCTCCTGTGTCGTGTTTTCAGTGCCTCCTGTATTTGCTGTGTTTTCTGTTTTCTGTGTTTTCTGTGTTTTCTGTGTCTTCTATGTCTCCTGTGTCTCTTGTGTCTCCTGTGCCGTATTTTCAGTGTTTCCTGTGTCTCGTATGTCTCCAGTGTCTCCTGTGTCCGTGTCTTCTGTGTCATCTGTGTCTTCTGTGTCTTTGTGTCTCTTATATCTTTTGTAACTGAGTCTTCTGTGTTTCTCTGTCTTCTTTGTCTCCTGTGTCGTTTCTTCTATATCTCATGTGTCGTGTCTTCTTTGTCTTCTGTGTCTTCTATGTCGTGTGTTGTGTGTCGTGGTTCCTGTGTCATGTCCCCTGTGTGTCCTGTGTCCTCTGTGTCTCCTGAGTCCTCTCTGTCTTCTGTGTCTCCTATGTCGTGTCTTCAGTGTCTCCAGTATCTACTGTATTTCCTGTATCTTCTGTTTCTTCTGTGTCCTCTCTGTCTTCTATGTCTTCTGTGTTTCCTGTGTCGTGTTTTCAGTGTTTCCTGTGTCTCCTATGTCTTTTGTGTCACCTGCTGTGTTTCCTGTGTCTTCTGTTTCTTCTGTGTCCTCTCTGTCTTCTATGTCTTCTGTGTCTCCTGTGTCGTGTTTTCAGTGTTTCCTGTGTCTCCTATGTCTTCTGTGTCACCTATGTCTCATATGTCTTCAGTGTCTCCGGTGTCTCTCTCCTGTGTTTCCTGTGTCTTCTATGTCTTCTGTGTCTTCTGTGTCTCTTGTGTATTCTGTGTCTCCTGTCTTTTGTGTCTTCTGTGTCACTGTGTCTTCTGTGTCACTGTGTCTTCAGTGTCTCGAGGGTCTCCTGTTGTCTCCTTTTTCTTCTTTGTCTCCTGTGTCACCTGGGTCTTCTGCCATCATCAGAGCTTATTTTTCAAATCAAGGCAAATTTAATTCATTTGTTAAGGAATTACACTATAAAAATTAAGAAAATAGCATTTTGTATTCGAATAGTAGAAACAGCATGAAAATACTATACAAATTCTTCGGTGGTTTCTCAATTGTTATACTGTATCACTTGAATATCGTCAGATTTTAAAATTATATTCACTTGAAAATACATCCTTCAGCCGACCCTTCTACCAAGTGAATAAATAATAGGCTAATAAACTTGGCAGAAGATACAGGCCTATTAAACTGACAACGAAAAAATTTCCAACAAATCCGGTTTGGGTAATTTAATTAATTTCTGCACTTTTGAAAATATATTTATTGAATTTTTCTCACCATTTTGTGAAGCAATCAATGTATTAGGACTAGTATGAATCTTTTATACCTACAGTGTGGTCCAACGAAAACTTAACACCTCGATTTTCCGGCTTTAAAATGAAAATGTGGAAAATCGCTCGGACCCGTCAATTTCTAATACGGGGGGGAACAACTTTTCCGCTTCAACCCCCTAACGGGGGTGAGCACAACCCCTTGATTTTGAATAGGGATGCGGAGTGTTGCGATACCTCATTTTGAAGATCTCATCGTGTACTATCTGACCGTAAAATTTCACTTCAAAATATCCATCGATAATGAAATAACAGCGAAAATAGTGAAAGAGGCAATATGGAATTTATCTCGAGAATAGTATTCGTATCCGACGCATTTCAAAGGTATTGAGTCGTTAATTTTTTGTCCAAAAAAGTAGACGGACCTTGTTTGTATACCTTAGTCTATCGTGAATGTTTAAGAACGGTACAAGTGTGTCAAAGCGATTGTAAATTGGTAGTGGAATTAAAATGGTGTATTCCGTAGAAGAAAGGGTGGAAATGATAAAATTATTTTTCCGAAATAACGACTCTGCGCGCACAACAGCGGCTTTATTTAACGAACGACACCCTGGAAAAAATGTATCCGCTGCTTACGTTGTGCAACTGGTTGCCAAATTTGACGCTACTGGTTCAGTTGGAAACAAAAAGAGGGTGCATGAAAGAGACGAAGCGAGGGACGTGGCTGTCTTAGGTCATATAGCAATGGATCCGACCGTTAGTACTAGGAAATTGTCCGATATATCTGGTGTTTCACGAGAATCCTGAAAAAACATAAATTCCATCCTTATAAGATACGATTGGTTCAGGAACTGAATGAGGATGATCCCGATCGCCGACTCCAGTTCTGTGAAGTGATCAGTGAAATAATTAACGGCAATCAAAACTACATGTTCGATATCTGTTTTTCGGACGAGTGTTCATTTTACCTTAACGGCATTGTAAACCGGCATAACTGTCGGTATTGGTCAGATGAAAATCCAAGATTATTTCGTGAGGTGTATACACAGCGCCCCCAAAAATTAAATGTTTGGGCGGGTATATATGGAAATCACATAATCGGCCCTTTTTTTATACCCGGTAATCTCACAGGCCAAATTTATCTCGATCTATTGGAGAACGCTATTTATCCAGCCCTCGTGCAAGTATTGGAGAATGCAGAAGACCATCAAACGATCATTTTCCAACAAGATGGCGCACCACCTCACTTTGTTCAGCCGGTGCGTCAGTTCTTAGATGACAATTTTCCTCACGCCTGGATTGGAAGAAGGGGACAAATTGAGTGGCCACCCAGATCACCTGATCTGGCTCCACTGGACTTTTTTCTATGGGGTCACCTGAAATCCAAGATTTACGCTACCCAGCCTGAGTCACTGGATGATTTGCGAACTCGGATCATTAATGAATGCCGTCAAATTACACCAGAAATCTTGAGTAATGTACGTGAACGTTTTCAGCAAAACTTATATTACTGCATGGAAGTGGATGGTGCCCATTTCGAGCATTTAATAAAGTAATCACAAAAGTACGTACTCTTCCACTACTTTACCTGTCCTTTCGATATCGATGGATATTTTGGAGCGAAATTTTACGGTCAGATAGTACACGATGAGATCTTCAAAATGAGGTATCGCAACACCCCGCATCCCTATTCAAAATCAAGGGGTTGTGCTCACCCCCGTTAGGTGGTTGAAGTTACGGGGATGAAAACAGCGGAAAAGTTGTTCCCCCTCGTATTAGAAATTGACGGGTCCGAGCGATTTTCCACATTTTCATTTTAAAGCCGGAAAATCGAGGTGTTAAGTTTTCGTTGGACCACACTGTACATGTTTCAATTGAGGCGTTGTAGAATATGAGTATTCATGATAAATGAGTCTACAACATGATGAAGTTAGTTATTGATGGGTAAATAATGATAGTTATATGTATGTGTGAGGTCGAATAATTTTCACGTTATCGAATAACTCCCATTACTCACTTTAATTATGACAGACATGAACTCTCTTGTTTGTTACTCGATGAAAGTACGGTGATTCAATTTCAGCTAACGGAAACTAGATACCTACTTTCCTGTACCTCGATAGCAACTTTAACGAACAATATGCCTTGATTAACCCATAAAGATGATATGAAGATTAATCTTTGCAAAGCCTTCCTGTACACAATCCCGGCGACGTTCGAAGCAGCAAAGTTCAGGGGACAGCGGACCACAGTCGTAAAGCCTCTGCATTGTTACGTCGCCATGTAGTCAGTCGTAATTACTAAATTCCATTTATGTAATCCGATACGGAGCTTAGTTCTTGCGAGCTAACTATCGATCCCGGACAGCGTGACCTTTGGTTACCTATTTACAGCAAGGAATTTCGGTGAGGTGTAGTCACCAAAATTGAAAATGCCAGGAATAATCCAGTCAGAATAGACGAGAAATTTGCTAAACCTCGAAAGAAATTCCGATGAAGTTGTGAATGTTATTCATACACAGTCTAATCATCAATTCAAATGAAATATCAAAAGTACCCATTAATCATTCAAGATCAGAAACGAAAAAAACAGGTTGTTCAAAATACCGTTCAAATAACAGTTACCTACGTAGATTCAGTAAATGCGTCAATCAATCCAGAATCTATCGGATATCACTCCTATTCAGTAGTTTTCGATTCAACATCCATAGAAAAATTCCATTGTCCCGAACTTATATTCGATATCAACCATCCATCGTTTCCGGTTTCTTTGAATGGAACAGTAATGCAAAAATTCCATTTCACTTCGAAACTTCCAAGGACAAAAACCTTGAAACTTTCCGCAGTGGCGATAAGTTCCATCAAAGCCATTCAAAGTGCACACGTCCCGTTGCCGTGGCAACGTTTTCTACTCCCCTGAAAGGAATTTCGCCGGCTGATGCGACCGACGCCATAATTTACACCGGAACAAAATCGATTTACCGAACACAACGAAACAATTATGTCTGTCGCGGTATCGAAAACAAAATTTCAGTAAAAGATAAAATAGGCCAGTGAAGGAATGGTTCATCGAAAAGTAAATGAACTGTCATTTTGTTTGCGGTAGGAGTTAATTTTGTATAACTCTATCAAACGTAGCTGGAGCATTCTTCAAACCGAATGGCATACGCAACAATTCGTATTGTATGTGAATATGATAGGAAGATAATAA
Source organism: Chrysolina americana (assembly GCA_958502065.1). Taxonomy (NCBI): domain Eukaryota; kingdom Metazoa; phylum Arthropoda; class Insecta; order Coleoptera; family Chrysomelidae; genus Chrysolina; species Chrysolina americana. The sequence goes on from OY293414.1 coordinate 80,902,419, forward strand.
TCAAATAGTGAAATAGACTTCAATTAATCAAGTTAAAAACTTGCTGGATAAATAATCTACAATAACTGCAATTACATTATCCTCTAAAGTAATTATAAATGCCGTCGAAGAAGGAACAAGAATCTTCTGATTTCTGTCAACGAGTTGGAATCAGTTCAGCAAAAATCCACATACAGGCCACGGAAAATGCAGTTCTGCTGCAGCTGCACAGTGATAAACCTACGCTTGAGGACTTATTCAATAACGTTGAGGACATCGGTTTATCCAAAAATGCTTTTCTTAGGTCAAGTGGGTTGAAGTCGCGGACAGAAGGCCTCATAATAACCTGCCAAGATGGTGTCTTCAACAGCTTGGTCTACTTGGTCGTACGATTATGTTTCTGCTGTCAGAATGTCTGTCACATGCGATCTTAGCCTAAATCCTATACTCGTACGGTATAGGCGTGACACCAGTGATGCCTTATCCTCAGGTCGATATTGAGTCCGTTTTGTGGAGAATGAGGAGTATCGAATTTATTAAAAGTACTCATTCCCCACCCTCAGAAAAATAGAGGTCAAAAAGGTGGTCGTCTTCGAACAAGACGATGATGATCATAAAGTTTTTATAGTGTAGGTGTTTTTAATAAGGCTAGTGCTCCCTTCGAATGCGTCGGAGCTTCCACAAAATGGCCTGACAGAAAAAAATTTATTAATTTCATAATCTATTTAATATAAATTTACTGACAGAAAATACTACTTATTTAAATACATTAGAAAAAAATGGAGGACTGTCAATAGGGTACAAGATTGACTGAACTATTCATACCCTTGCATCTCTCGAAAAGTAGAAAAATGCAAATGGAAAAAACCGAACCCCACCTTCTGAGCAACCTTCCTGAAGCATACCTAGATTTGCCAATATGTAGAAAATTAGTTTTTATCTTAAATGAATGCCTGTGAATAAATAATAATTTAGTTCTTCTATTGAATTCATCGATTATAATCAAGTATCATCGGCGTTCATATTAAATTTAATTTTCATGTCTGTGGTCAGTTGTTTGTATACATTAAGGACAGAATAGGCCCACGTATTGAACCCTGTGGTACATCCTGGTAATCCATCATTGGAATCTACTATGTTTCGATTTTAAGCATTTGGGATATACTCAGATTTCAGAATTCTTTGTTGACCCATGGACTTGGTTATTTCTAGTTTCTTTCAAAGGCCTAACTGTGATTGATTGAATCAGCAGTTTTGTCAGTAGGCAAATGGGGCGCAGGTCTTTCTTCATACTCTGTTGGTATTTGAACTTTTGATATTGGGATCACAGTACGTTTTTTCTATAACCGCTTACCAAAGTAGTTTGACGCTTTTAGAGCTCCTTGCAAAGTTGACATTTTCCGAAAAATGTCATTTCGTTACAGAATTCCCGCACTAGAGCGGAAATATCGAAAAAACGCTTGATGTCCATCCTTTCGTTGAAAATAAAAGTGTAGTTCAAATTCATTTATATTCATATAAAGTTCAAGATAAGATCGTCCACCACAAGGATATTTGAAACGGTATTATTGATACAGATTTGGTTAAATGGGAAAAAAGTTGCATATTATTATAGAGTCTTCAAAATGTTTTTTGATTTTCAGATTCTTTTCGAAAAACTGAATATTTGGATTTAAAATTTAATTTTTTTCGAGTTGTATCGTTAGAGCTGGAACAAGATGAGGAATTATTCTTTATTTACCAGAAACTTTTTATAAGCTTTCTTGTGATGATTTCAGTTTTACAGAACTGCCCACTATTTAATTTTTTTTATTTGACCATCAACACATTTTTGTTGGCCCTGTTTGAAAAAAAAATTCAAGCAATATTTCCTGAATTCAATGCTACCTATCATGCTGGTTTCAATACGTTTCAGAACTGTTGAAATTCTTCAGACGTGAGATTTCTTATTTCACAATTTTTTCCCTATTCCCAACTGCTGAGTGTGATACGTCATTGAATTTATAAATTTGCAAATACTTTAAAAATCTGTATTGATTGAAAGAGTGACGTATTTAAAAAAAATATGATGATTGATAACGAAACGGCACACACTTAAACTGATATCGTTACAAGAAAGTTAATAAAAAGTTTATGTGAGTAGAATTTCTTATCATGTTCTACCATGACAACACTAAATAAAAAATAAAAATCTAAAAACTCTCTGAAATTATTTTAACATCTAAAATATTTTTGGAAATTTAACCTTCCATATAGATTTTTCTATTTTGTAAGTTTCGATACAAGAATTAGCTTTGTTACTTTGTAGACGATATTAAAAAAAATGTATTATGTGCATTACGCGACTGAGCTTAGTTGTATATTCAGTTTTCTCAAGTGGCCAAAACAAGTATTTGAAACTTCGAAGGTGGATTTTTTCGTGAAAACTTCTATGAGATATAATTTTTCATTTGTTTCTACGTTGAATACTACATTTTCTCTTTTTCTTAGTCTTTCCCCTACCCTCTATTGAACAAAATACCTTTTACTTATGTTTTAAAAGAAAAGAAATAAGTTGTGATGATAAATATATTCTTGAAATAAATTATTAGAAGTCACCAAATAAGCATGAGAAGAGGCCCATATAGATAGACCACAATTTCGAATACCAATCAATTTATCCGCGTGAATCACTGAATTAAATTACTCTCAGACATACATGTCCAAAAAAACGCTTCATATGCAAAACGTTTATTACGAACGGATGTGCAAAAAATAAGAAATATGGCACATTTCCCAACCACACGTATGCACACGATCCATTGTGGTTTGTCATAGACGGGATGTGAACGTCTTGAATGGCTAAATAATGTCTCAGTTACCAGCAGGTTGCGGTTCGAACAGGAAGCTTGACTTTGAATAGATAATGAGTGGGTTATGAAGCAACTGTTTACGTAATAGCTCCCAGCGCGTAAACAATAAAATAATAATCAAGCATGCAAGGGTTGAACACTGCTTACGAAATCTTCTCAATATAACTTTCTAGTTTCGACTCGATACGACGTAATACTTCTAGCTAATACAGTCATTTCAATTATTCTGTGAATTCTGGTTGGAAAAAATAGTAATGTTGACCTTGAAAAGTTTTAGATAGACAGTGAAGAGCATGTTGGCACCTGCTTTGATAGAGCTGTAAGGAAAATGCATAATCTACTCTCAGTGAAAAAATGTTGCAAATAATTTTTTTCTTGCAACCGCTCGCCAAAGTAGCCTGTCATTGTTATATTTATTTGACAGAAGAACACCAATAACATAATTCGACACAGTCTGATTGAAATATTCACGACCATACAAAAGCGTTCGAAGCGAACTAATTCTATATCGCGATTTTTTAACAATTTCACTTTTGAACTCCTGAACGATGTGTCCCTTTAAGAGGACATTATGAAAATTTCGCATCATTTCATCTTGCCTCTACATGATTTGCTAGCAACTCCATAGTACAGTGCTATTGACTCGTCGATATTTATTACATCAGTCCACCTCAAGATGGTGAATTGACAGAACAAGACTTCTCGGATGGTGAACATGAGGAAATATGAATCAATCGGGTCCAGCAATAGTAAAAGCTGAGGAAAAGATAATTAATTCTACATCATACCAACCTAGTGAACGTTCCTTCATGTTCTCACTGTCAACATCTTGAAAGATGCCTTTATCAGTTGGAAAGTTGGTTGGTCATTTATATATTCGAATTAAATTTCGTTGGAAAGGAAAACAAATGAAGCGCTAAAAATACGTAAATCGAATATGGGAATGAAATAGAGAAAGCTGCAGAACTAAAGATGAAATTACATGAAAAAAAGTCAAGGTAGATTTTGTTTTGAACACAAATTATGTTGTGAAATATCCACCAGCAGATCTCCGAGATAAAAAAATTCTGTAGATTTTTTTTTGCTGATTTTCGAATGAATGTTCTGAAGCAGGGCAATACCACGCATTAGCTAAGAACACAAATATCACATTGAACCAATCTCTAGACGAGTTATATGTTTTTTCAAGGATACAATAAGCACGTCAGCTAGATTTTGATATCTGTCGGGTATATTCATGGCAACGAAAACCCAAAAATACTGTCTTGGATGAAATATATGACAATAAAAAGGCAATTGAAACGTTCATTGCAGCTTGTTGGGAGCATGTAAAAACGATACTATTTCCATCCCCGAACGGAGATTCTTCGTTGTCGATATAGTCTTGTCAGTACGACAACGCTGCATTTGATGTTTGACAGAACAATCGTTTGAAGCTACCAGTGTCGTAACTATCGAGAAAGGAAAACCAAATTGAAAAAGAGAAAAATGAATGAATTATGAAAAAACATCGGCTGTTCTCAAAATCCTGTGGAGATTATTTCATCATAATTTCAGGTTTCCATTCCATATTGGGTTTCCATTATTTCTATTGTACTGAACCTCAATATTTCTGTTAACAACGCACGACACTGCCGTTGGGGGAAAGATGTCCCTTACACACAAATCTTAATGCGTGTGCGGCGAGTTACTCATCTAGGTTATGTTATTTGATCGGAAAGTTTAACATTACTAGAAAGTTGCAACTCATTCTGTCCCAAGAAGTCATGCAAAGTTTCGAATACAATAAAATATCTTCTCTGATACTCTGAAGATCGTAATTAAATTGAACTTATCCTAGGGCTCAGATGTACTTCATTGATTTGCTGAAAAATGTCAGATAAAGGAAGTAAGCGGGACCTTACAGCCAATCGATGTCATGTAACCTGGATGACAAGCGGTTATCTTGAAAAAACAACTGCACTTCAAACTTGAGCTCAAACAATCTTTGGAGGACTTTTTCAGGGAAGAGCCACCTAAGAGTTTTTTAATCAAGGAACATTACAATTTTAAATGTGATATATAGTTGAAAATGTTTTTTTTTCCTCTAATACATGTGCGTATTATTTATTGTGTATATGCATATGTGTAAATAAGTGCATGATGTATATTTATTTTTTGAATGTGTGGTTCACAATGTTCCAGTTTGTGGTGTATTGTGATTTATTATATTACCTGTAATTTAACTTTTTGACATTTTTCACAATTTCTTTGTATTTTTTACTAGTCAGTTTTATTAGTCAATAATAATAAATATTATAATTATTATTATTATTATTATTAACCTCTGTTTGGTAAAGTGAGCTGGTAAGGAGGCTGTCCATTTCTTCACAAAGCCTGAAAAGCCTTGAATTTGAAGCATGTGATTTGATAAAGTTAACGATTTTCACAGCTTCATCAACAGTTTTTAGTTCAATTCAGTTCAGTTTTTGCAGGCAATACTTTGCCAGTAAATACAGCAGTGAGTCCAGTTTACATGAGGCGCAACCTGTTTGACACAAGCTCGAAGACCAATAAAACAGCCGGAAATAGATTTTGCTCCATTGGTGGATTGGCTACAGCAAGTCTTCCAGGTTGTGTTATTCTTAATAAAGAACTCATTCATTGTTTCTGGCAAAGGGGTAATACAGTAAAAGATTTTCTTCAACCTCATTTCATCAGACATACCCTCTAATTCTACGAGATATAGTTGAGTTATAAACAAGAATAGTGTGGTCTACTTTTTTCTAGCACTTTCTACAATAATATTTTTGAAAATTCAATACCTAATAATTTCTTTACTATACTATGAACTTGAACAATTTTTACTCGTGTGGATGCTTTTAGGAACAAGTTATTCATTGTATTTTCTTTCCGCGAACCTCCTAGTAACCCATCACGAACCCCATGGGATCGCGTACCCCAGGTTGAGAACAGAACCACTGCTCTACAGAATGATATTCCAAAAATTTTCTGAGACTATGCAACTGAATCGTTTTGGATTCATTTTACGAAACCTTCACAAGATTAATAGATGCTTACTACATATATTATCATACACCTTAGAGTGACTTGAATGCATGACGTCCCTTAAGAGGAACGTTCAATTTTTTAATAGCAGTAAATATTTCAGTTTTTTTTGTGTCCATTATGTTTCAAGCCTATCCCAATCCTAGATAATGAAAAATATTACTTCCGATATATATGTAGAGTAAAATGAATGCACGTATTGCTTAGATGAGACGCATTTGCCATTTCACAGCAGTAATTATAACTGTAATGGTTTCCAAAAACCGAAACGTGGACGTGACTTTCGATTTCCCCGACCTTCCCCCCTGGCTCGTTCGGAATATTAATCGACGGAATTTGGAGATTCTCGAGCCGCTTCGCAGAATCCAAGGCCGAGGCGGATTAGCGTGCAGAGAGAACCAGGTATCAGTGACCCAGTACGTGGAAATTTTTTAATAATCGTGATGCCAGTGGGTAATTCGTTCTTGCCATTATATGTTTTTATGCGAGCGCTGTTATGGCGTTATTAACGTACAATTAGGTGCACGTAAGTACGAGAAGAGGAAATACGGTGATGATGCCAATGAGAACGGTGGATTATTGTTATTATTTCTTTATTGTTGGTGGGTCGGATATTCCATTCTACAGTGCGAGGTTCAGATTTTCTTCCTTGGTGGCACAACATAGATTTCGACAAGGAGTACTGGGCCTTCAAATTTTGATTAGCCAATGAAATTTCTAGTTCCTTAGCAACTGAACTGGGTTCACTTGAACTGTTGGTGAATTTGTCTTGTTCAACTCGCGCTAACTCTGGTGAGAATTTGAAATAATCAGTTTTGGAAACATTTTGAATAATTTAAGCTCAACATTTTTCAAAAAAAATCGCAATACTCTTGAAAAGGTATTACAGGAATAGCTTGTTTTATAAATAATATGTAAATTTAAAAAATTCAATAGAAGTTTGTATACACTTTGTTGATTTATGTGAATATACAGAATTGTACTTAAATCAAAAAGCTATAATTTACTCATTTATTTATTCATTACAGTTTTGGGATACATACAGGTTATAAACCCAGAAAAATATCCGCTAATTCCTAATTCCCAGCCAACCATCAAGCGACATGAAGGTTTATGTGATGTAACAACGTTACACCAATGTTGACCAGAATAATTCATTAGTATTTTATACATAAAAAAGAGGTCGGTAATTGTTCTGCGTTTTTCTAGTTCTAAAATACCGAATGACTCTATAGCAAAGCATAAATTATTGATATCAGTTCCATTATTTTAAAATTCGAAAACCTTACAAATTAATTTTGTACTCTTTCTAACCTGACTGTTTATATGTTGCACCCAGGAATCCAAATTACACTAACAAAATTTAATATGCTATGCACAAATGCAAAGAAAAGAGATTTCAGTGATTTTTGAGATTCCAGTCTTTTACAGATCCGAGTGAGGAAGCCTAACATTTTATTGCAATTACTGATGATATAGTCATAGTGATTGACAAATATCATCTTAGAGTCTAGAATGAGCCCTAACTTAATTCTTGAATCGTTTACTTTGTTCAAAACCGTATCAGATATATCATAATTGAATTAAAATTTCTGTGCGTTTTTCGTGAAAGTAATAGTTAGTGGAACATTTATTCAAATTCAGGAATAGTCTTTTTTGTTGTCAATTTTCTGAAACCGTGATAGATCAGAGTCCAACTTAGCACAATAATCCCATGATTTTATTCCAGAGAAAACTCTCAAATCGTCTGCGTAAAATATGAATTTGATATTTTTGAAACATTCGGTGATATCATTGATGAAAATTCGAAAAAGCAGAGGGCCCAGGTGTGAGCCTTGGGACACTCCCGATGTATCAGTGAAAGCTCTAGATTGATACCCATTCATATTCACGTTCAAGACATACGAAGCAAACCAAGAGTTTTCCATGTACACCTACTTGAGTAAGCTTCAGCAACAATATATCATGATTTATTTTGCTAATAAACGGTATACGTGATAATCCCATAAATCATAAAAATATTGACTTTGACTTTTAGCACATCCTTTTGATTTGAAGAGATGATAGTTTTAACAACTGAAATTACCCTCTAAACATCTCATCGATTCACACAAAGCCTACTTCCAGTTCCTATTTTGCGTTCGAGCGAAAATAACACGAACTGAGACTGTGATTGACGGCTAACGCATCCAGAATTCGATTCTCCCCTAGGAATGCGCCTTTTCGAGCGTTGAACGTTCAATATTTCATGTGTTATTGCCAATTCGACCGACCCACGCGATGTTCGGTGTCAAAAGCGTCGAAAAGGGGCCTTTATTTACCAATCATTTATATCAATTGAAAAAAGAGGTCGTTTATTTTCCCCATGAAATCGGAATAAATCCTGCAAATGAGATTTACTCGAATGTTTATGAGAAAGGGAAGGGTTCAGGCTCGTCTAGGGTTGAGTTTACCAACTCGTTACAAAGTGTTTTTCCGGTCGAAAAGTAGATCTATTTGATCGGCAGCAGTAAAAAACAGTTTATAAACGCAGAGAAAAACATAATTCTATGAAATAATTAGAGAAAAATCGGAAAGTTTACGACAAAAAATAACTACGGTCCCTTACAACTATTAACTATACAGGGTGGCCAACCATAAACGAAACAAAGCCATTTTCAGGAACCTCATCAACATTTTAGACTCGTCGATTTTTGATTAAAGGGACACGCTTTTCCGGTATTTTTGACTACACTACTTTCAACCCCTGGGAAGAATTAACCCAACATTTTTAAATGGCATCGAGGGTCGAAAAAGGTGTCTTTTGAAAGATGTGGTACCCTAACCACAGATATTGCAGCTTTGCAAATTGTACAAACAATACTATTAAGATAGTCAAGTCAGTAGACGACACATTCACATATTTTAATATAAAAACTGATACATTCATCATGGCACAGTTCGTAGGATACATCTTCCCTTTTTTCAATTTATTGAAAGGAACTTTTAGTTTGTCTCTCGTTGGAAATTTTTAATGGTTTGATAAATTTTGATGATTTTTAATATAATGGCGGTCATTCAAGGGTCAGTTTACCTAAGCACGTACTAATTGTCTTCTTAATGTTATAATAATGCACGAATTGTTGCAACCTTAATTTTTGACACCTCACCACAGATATTGCAGCTTTGCAAATCTGCAGCTTTCAGAGGACTATTATTATTATCAATGTTGAAATGCACCATACAGTGTGTTATAGAAACGTAGACGATAAAAAATAATCAAAATGGCAAAAAGTCAGTAGACACAATCACATATTTCAATACAAGAACTAATACATTTCTTTATGGCGCAGTCAGTAGGATATATTTTCCTTTTTTTTTATTTATCGAAACGATCTTTCAGTTTGTCCTGCGATGGAAATTTTTAATGCTTAGATCAAGTTTGATGCCTTTTTTAATGTAATGCAACTATATCCAACTCTATGGTGGACACAAACTAATATCAGATAGTCTTCTCAATGTTACAATAAAGCCATCGTTGAATGAAAGAGACATATGACGGTATAATGATAGTAAATTGGATTTATTCTTCGATGTATTTCTGTTTAAAACTGCATTCGAAATTTGTATCGTAGATTCCAAACGAAACCAAGGCATTACGGTAATGCGTGCGTTAATCGAGACAGTCACTCAGCATGAACAGATATCGTTACGAAATTAGAAATCTAGTTCAGTGAACCTCGGCCGTAACCATCTAGCATAGATAATTAATTTTTTGTCTGCTCACCTTGAGACTAGTAATTCTCAGCGAAAAACTGGTAATGACTGCTGAATTATGCATGATGGCGAACAAACAAGATTTCGGGAATGTTTATTGATGAGGGTTCCACCTTGAAATTTACATCTCTTCAATTTTTACGCAAACTGAATCCAGCAGAGGAGTTTTCAGGCAAATTTTAATCTTTGTATGTTATTATATTCAAAGATTCTATGAAAACATTCTCATATACAGGGTGGCCCAAGGTTAAATCGCCAAACTGTTGAGATTGGTTTCTTAGGCAGAAATAAGATTTTTTCTCCGCAAGAATGTGTCCTAACTTGATTCCTTTTCGAAATACAGGGTGTCAAATTTTTTTGAAAAAAATCAGTTTTTTATTAACTACTCGAAAATCTTTTGGCTGAATTCTATAAAACTGGACATGATATCTCAAGGTAATAAGGGGCTTATGTTAGTGTACTTAGAATTATTATTTCCAGTCCCATATATAGTAATCCAATTGATTGATTTTTTTGCGTATTTGCATTCATTTTTGAGAAACAATTTAAAAAACCATTTCCCTGAATGTGACAGTTTTAAAAATACTGACGAAATTGTTGAATTAGGGACATATGGAAAACTTTTTTATTTTTCAAATAGGAAAAATAATGCTTAAGGAAGAGTTCGGCATGTTCTGGAACCCAGTTGTAAATGTCACAAATTTCTCTTGTACCAAATTCAAATTTTTTATCGCTACTCGTATATTTACAACTGACAAATTTTAGGATTTGATTATTCTAAATTTCAGGATATACAGAACTGTTTATACACAGAGGCTTTTTTTCAAAAGCGAAAAATTCTCTACTTGTCGCCAACTTAAATGGATATTGTATTAATTTTTGTATGGATTTCGACTGCTTATGTCAGTGCAGTGATTTAGTTCACACTGTATAATTAACAAACCAAGAGATCAGCTGTTTCATAATACAATAAACTAACAAATAAAATGCTACTCCAATTCAGCTATCATGTAACTACTCTTAGGTGGAGAGATGTGTTATTTCTGTTATTTTATAAAATATCAGAACTTCATTGTGTTCCGTATTTGTCAGAGTTTGATTTAACAAGACATTTTTTTCAACTTTGCGGTTTTAATATTGCGTCGATTGTCCAAATTTCCAGCAAGTTCGTCAGTTAATGCCAACGTCACCTTATAAAATGCACAGATATTAAATTTGGCACCCAGAAATTTGTTTACTTTCAACAAATCAAATAGTCGTTCTATTTCACTTTTTGTTGTACATTTGTAATATCTCAGTTTTTTCTTCAGACAAACCTTCGTGCCCCCATCAATCTGGTTTTGTAATTCGATCCGCTCCGATATCATTTCCATAAATAAAAAAGGTCGTAATAAAACAGAATTGCGTCACATATCCATGTTGTAAAATAATCAAGGTGAAGAATGTGGTTATACCTACCTTTTTACCTGCGGTTTTTATGCTGCTACCTAACCTCTCTTGTTACGAACCCGTATCGAATGAAATGGCTCGATAATTTCGTAATTAAAAACGTAAACAAGTATAATAAATCAAAGCGATGTGATAAATCGAACAATGTCAATGATTTATGTTATTGGAAACGTGTTTTTTGAATTTCGCTTGATTGTATCAAACGCAACAAAAATTCATTACATCCAACTCCTATTCGGTGAACTGTGAAATGGGATCCCAAGCACGTGCGATCCCAAGCAATATTACAATCATAATCACACACCACATTTTTTGTGCTTTACACAAACAAGTCAACGTACGTTTCAATTGTAGTTCAACAATGGACCTGTCCGAGCATTTTCATATTTTTTTTATCTAGCTTGAAATGATTATATTCTTCAAGTGGTTTACACACTGTATATGCAAGGATTTCTTGGTTTTATCTCGTTTCTGTCCTCACAGATTTCCTTTTGACCCCTTCTTCCCTGCTTATATAGGCTTCACACGTCGATTCTTGGCTATTTTGTAGTTTCTGGTTCTTTTCATTAGTCTCACTTACTGACACAAGTGGTTGGGTTTTGGTGCCACTGCACGTAGACCTCTCAGCTTGGGACCTTTAATCACCAGGTTCAGCTGGGTATACCAGCTTCCCTGTCGTAATTCCTAAACTTCCTAAACTGAATCTTTCAAACGTCCTCTGGGCTCAGTCTAGTATTCCTAAGACGATCTTTCTCTGATGCATCAGTGCTGAGTATTCTGCGAGGAGATGTAAGGAAGTATCGGCATTTTCCAGGCACTACTCACAGAGGTGATCATCAACGAACCCAATGAGGAATTTGTGTCTGGTCAGGTGATTCTGCCACTAGCTTGAGATTTCGTCTACCAAGATCCCTCTTTGGGTTTTTTCGAAGGCCCATCTCGATTGCCTCGTGCCAGGTATGTCCTGCCATGATTTCACCATAATGACAACTGTTCTTGCAACAGTTCCTTCATTTCATCAGAAGCTAGGCCAGGCTGTTGGAAGTTCTGGTCCAATTGATGGTTTCACTGATGCCTCCTTGATTAGTCTGTCTGCCTCCTCGTTTCCTAGAAGGACCTATTTGAGACTAACTTTTCCTCGTTTGGCGAGGCTTTCAGCCATCAGCTTGGCTCAAACCTTCTTTGATCCTATTGCCAGTATTGCTGTATGCAATCTATAGTAGATCTTCGCCATCTATTGTCGAAGTTTCCTTGGATGCAGGAGAGTAGAACATATACTTCAGCCTGGAACACTGTGGCGTATTTGCTATGGGAAATGAAGATTTCTTTCTCTAGTTCTCTTTCGTATGGCACTGCTCCGACTTGCCTACTGACCTCTAAGCTCTAGCTATGCTGTCGGCAGGAGACACGTTCGGCGCTATGTCATTACATTTTCCCCCCGTGGAAATGACACTATTGGGGTCTTTGCACACTTCAGGCCTGACAGTGTGATGATACATCAGTAAGACAGCAAGATGGTTTAGCTGCCCTGTGCCTTGTTCGAAAGAATGAAGAGTCATTCGTTTCTCCTCTAACGCTTTGCTTCGCGGCTTCGAGTCTTTCGTCAGTATATCCGAGATCAGCAAGGCCATGAGGTCTAGACAGGGATTATGTATAAACTGTCGCACATACATATTTACCGTATATTCACCAGGTGACGGATAGAATCGAAAAAATCTTGTGAAAACAAAATAAAAACAGTTTTCAAGCCAACACAGTCTTAGATCACCCAAATATACGACAGATCCTTCATCAACTGGAGTATCTGGAGTGTATCGCAGCCGGGTACATGTGGAAAGGCTTACATCTTAACCACTAATAGATATTTGGATACGAGGTTGGGAGAACAGGAGAGAAACTGCAGAAGAATCAACATATCGTCCTTACTCAAGGCTATCACAACCGACTCATACGAGAAGCAAAAGAAATCCATGAACATATGGGTAATTTTAATAGGCAGAAGGAAACCCTGAAACTGAATCAAATCTGGCATACGATTTTCAAAAAAATTTTGGAAAGTCCTACTAAATATCGATCACCTACCAGTGCCAATAGAATGTCAGCGGACCACATAGCCACACCCCCCACCTCCACCAGCAATATATAAAAATATAGCCTCAGCTAGAAATAATTAATTGAGCAACAAACGTACGATGCGATTCCAAAAAACGACGAACTTCAAACATGGAAAGGAATGATTATTATGGTTCAAATTTCAGCCGCGAAAGCCTCAATCAATTTATCACGCATGGCTTCGTTCTCAATATGAAGCTACAGGTGTAGAGGTGGCAGTCCTAGTGCTCCATTTGGTGCCGTTCTCGTGGCTCCTGTCACCTGTCATTCCCAAGCAAACCAGCCTTTCAACCCTGTCCAGTTCATTCATGGCCTTGCTCTTCAACCAGTCCGTACGTTATTGTCGGACAAATAATTGCATTATATATTTAATGTTCGAGTTTTGGTGTGAGACCCCATGTTCTGCCAAATGCTCTTCTTCATGACCAGCACGAGCATGATGCCTTCTTGCATTGCCTATTTTGCATTTTTCATTGGTAAGCAATACCAAATCCTTTTCGTACATCTGAGCTACTGATTGTTTAGTCTCTGACATTTTGACCCAATTCTACTTGTTTCCGTAGTAATGTCCTTGGATCACCGTTCAGATAGCGAAAAATTAATATTTTACCAATTCAATACGTACACGTCATATTATTTGTTCTCATTAAATTACGCCACATGCGTCTAGAAACTCATTTTGATAGTGTACAGGCGTTTTTATCACGGACAAAAAAAAACTAGGGAATTGATTGATCACTGATAAGTATCTCGAACTATTCATTGCTATGAAATAAACTTTTCAAAATCTGATTCTATTTTATGACCTTCAGAGTCTAACAGCGGTAATTCAAAGCACATGAAAATGAAAAGGACTGAAATCAAGCAACACCAATTCTGTACGAAATCCTTGGCATCATTAGCACTTTGTAGAAGTAACTTGAAAAAAAAGAGAAAAATTTCAGAGACATTTTTTTCTCAATGATCATTCCAGAACATCAGAAGGATATTTTTGAAACCCCTCGAATCGTTATGGATTCCACTAGATAACACCACTATCTACAACCAAGTTGATCGAAGCGCCATCCGCACGGAACAAGACAAAACACTCCCAAGCAGCACAGTCTCCGGGGAGAGAAATCTGTAAACATTCAAACTAGTTCGAATATATTGTCCAGAGAGGTATCAACAATGTTGAAAGAATACAGGGGTACCCTTCTCTCTAAGCGTTTCCACAAAGTGGAAAATAAAGGCAAACATCTGTCAGAAAACAACTACTTCCCTGGCTAATACCACGACGGACATTGAACTACAACTGACAGATATTTGTGCAACGTTCTTCAAAGAACACCCAATTGCAAGTGCTTGTCTCGTAATTAAACAGAAAATTATCCTTCATTTGGCTGGGAATGGGGAAATATTAGTTAAACAGTTGATTATTATTCATTTATCAGGGACAGGACAATTATAATGTTGTCCGACCTACCCTGTCACTGATGAGAGGCAATAAACCTCGAAACATGCATGTCTGCAAGTGCTCATTCCCAGCCAAATGAAGGATAATTTTCTGTTTAATTACGAGACAAGCACTTGCAATTGGGTCTTCTTGGAAGAACGTTGCACAAATATCTGTCAGTTGTAGTTCAATGTCCGTCGTGGTATTAGCCAGGGAAGTAGTTGTTTTCTGACAGATGTTTGCCTTTATTTTCCACTTTGTGGAAACGCTTAGAGAGAAGAGTACCCCTGTATTCTTTCAACATTGTTGATACCTCTCTGGCACAATATATTCGAACTAGTTCGAATGTTTGCAATACTGACCTTGAACGAAAAATTTAATTTAAAAAATCAGAAACGGAGTTCACCCGTTTCAGGATTATTTCAACACAAATTAATTTTTTAGGAAAATAATCGTTTCGTTTGAAATTGAAATTTTTTCATTAAAAAAAAGTACACCTTATTGTGTAGTTTGAGTCTTCAAAATGTGGTATTTATTATTTGTTATCAAATTATTATGAATTCGAACAATATTTAAAAAGTGTGCAGGATAATTTTGACGAAGTCGAAATACCGTTTTCTCCACACATTCTCACAAAGTGAAGAATTTGAGAAAAATAACTGACAGAAAACAATAACTTCCTCTTAAGACGTTGAATTACATTCAACATCTATTTGTGCTGGAGGACACAATTGGAGGACACAAATGATTGGTTAAAGCTTTTGCAACCGAAATTCGAACAATTTGTTTATTCCACAGAAAATTGTATGCGACAACACTGAAAAATAGATCCTAATGACAATGAAATCCTGTCAAACTGACAGCATTTATTTCTGTAGCGTACTGATAGCGTATAAGTAAAAAACTGTAAACAAATATTATAGATGAAAAAATATTGTATATGAACAAGCGAGTAAAGTGTTTTTTCTCTACTTGCACTCTGCTAACCCGTAAAAAAGTACAATGATGCAACTGTTACAGCCATTGTGAGAAAGTTCTCGATCATTTTCAATAATTAGACAAGTCGTGACTATTATTCTAACATTAAATGATTAGTTGTTTAATATTCCTTTGCCACAACCAACATATCCTTCTTGATTCCTCATCGTACATAATCAGGCAATTAATTAATTCAATGAAACGAATTCGGGAACCAGTTCCTCGAGGCATAAATATCTACCTACTTTATTCCAACAATGCCATTTGAGACACAAAAATTAAGGTTTTTACGTTTCGCATTCGACGAAAATAAATTACCGTGTCGAGAATGATTCACAAAAGAATTTCCTACCTGTATTCGGCCGTGGGCTATGGATTTCCAGTTTCTTTATTTGTAAACCGCACGGCATCTTTACAAAGTGCCATGTTTTATATTTACGTTTTAGGGATTTTGCTTTCATTTCTTTTAATACCCACTCAAGGAAATTCCAGTTACCTTCTTCGCAGTGCAATAAAAATAACCTTCTCCGTAACGAAGACGAGGAGGATGCAAATTGTATGGTAGTACGGTAAAATTTGACCTCAAAAATAGAACAACACAAATAAAATACTTTGATCAAAAGTCCTGTACATATGGCAGTTTGACTATATGAAAATCTCCAATAGATGGAGGCAGGTAAATATTGTTTTTCTGGGGCGGAAGAGTTGAAGAAAGATGTTTTTCTTTGAGTCGAAGTGGGGAGGTATCAATTTACCTATGTTTCTTTGAATGCAGAATCCAATAAAACCAAAATTGAAGCGACAGGAATAACCGTTGAATCAGAAAAATTAATTACAATGCGGGCCTCTCTTAACTGTCAGGTCGTTTGTAAATCCAATGACCGAACGATTCTGAGAAAGAAACCATTCTACTTTCCAGACTTTCCTTCAAACATAAAATTGCATTTTGAATGTCAACATTAGTATAGTAAGCTCGGGTAAGTGTGGCCGTGATTTTCATTAGTTCGCATTGTACGACCCCTTTATTCATCATCAATAATATCAGTATACTTATGTAACCAAATGTAAAAATATTTAGATATGAATAAATTATTAATATTATTATTATTATTATTATTCAGATATACATCTCCATAGGTCACACTTCCCCGGAGATTTGGGGCAAGTGTGATTATGGCCACATTTAAAGATATTAATGCACGTAAATCTCTCTTTGGGGCAGGTGTGAGTAAACAGTAAAGGAACTTTCACCACAATTTATTTGTTTCGAGATATCTTTATTCAAAACATAGTTAGGAACTTTTTAATATTGAATTTGAAATGCCCCATTGGAAAGAAACAAAAAATAATCGTGAAAGTGAACATTTGTTGAAAAGAAAAATTTACAGGTAGAAATCTGATAAATCGAATGAGAATTTCATTGATCCCCATCTTCTGACGAGTGGTGATGGAAGCACAGTTGTTATTTCATCCTCAAAAAGTGCATTAATGTCTTCCACATCTGGCCAAGTATATTGTTTAGCTCTCTGAGATTTCCGTGTATAATTTCGTACTAGAGCTGAGAAAATATTACTGTTTAGATTGGCCAAATGAACCAGGTTACCACTTACCCCAACATATAGGTCACACTATACCCAATAACATTTAATTTCGGGGTAAGTGTGACATGCAATGGAAGAATGTAAAAAAAAACAACTTCATGAAAAAACGGCAATCTATAGTCAGATTCATTGTTTAGGCAGAAGAAAAGTGTATAAAATGGATTCTTACCTTAGATTTCAACAATACACTCAAAGCTTGAAATAAACTCGTTATACTCGTTCGGGTTGATGAATTGAGGTTAGAAAATTGTGGAAAATATTTGGATTTCACAAGATCTCTTTTGTATTTTATATGATGGTTATGGATTCATTATGAGTGTAGGCTATTCGTCAATAGATGGCACTGGGCTGTCGCCCGATTTAGCGAAGATAGCGAGCAAACTCACACTTGCCCCAAATTCACACTTACCCGAGCTTACCTTAGTAGAATACGAAAGAGCGTAAAAATTATATTAACGTACAAAAGACAACATAATTGTACAATGTGATCAATTAGATAAAAAAAAATCGAACATAAACAAATGATTGTGATCTGTAATTTAAAGAATCATATATAATATCTGCCTTTGTTGTTTACCACGGGTACGATGACCCTGACGATCAAGAGATACGAACACTATTGCAGGTAAAAACGTTCTACACCCCTCATTCACATAACAGAGAACCCTCCGATTTGCCCCGTTCAACAAAAAAACTTGCAAATAAAAAGCAGTTGATCGCGTTGCTAAAAAAAATCATTTGAGAACAGTGAAATTGAAGTTACACGAATCTCTGGGAATGTTAGAAAATCATTGAGAAACACTGCTGTGCCGTTTTTATAAGCCGGGAGACTGCAATTTGGTGGGAATATAATAGCTGTACGTAAAAGAGGATAGAAGTTTAAAATCATATTAAAATATTTATTTCAAGGGTTTCAGTTGCTTCAGTATTGGCTAATATATCAGAATTAATAATACTTTGTCATAAAATATTGAATTTTGTCGACAAAGTTCAGTTTCTTAAAACATAAAAATTTATATATTTAAGATGTCGCATTATGAATAAAAATATACATAACTCCCTGAAGGAGTTTTTTACCTCTTTCAAAAATGTTTCAATTTATTAATTTTTCTGATAGAAAGAGGTAGGTGGTTGAACAACTTCTTCCCATTATTTAAGTATGGAGGATTTAATTGACGATGTTTTGAGAATAGGAAGACCAATATTATGTGTGAGTCAAGTTTCATAATTTGACTGATGTGATGTAATACTTCCTCTGTAGTTTTTATGTATTGAGTGTTTCCAAAATGAAAATACAGGGTAATGGTAAAATTCCTTGGGATGGAGAAGGTGGTCTGCAAGAATCTCTCATTCCTGCCCGACATATGTGTCTTAAAGCTCTTTTTTTTGGAGTATGGATTGAACTTTGCGAACTTGCATCCCAGAAATATACTCCATAGTGCAAGTGTGACTCAAGATTGCAAATTAAACATTTCTTACTGAATGAATGTCCAAGAGGGTGGCGATTTTCCTTATGGCATAGCATCCTGAAGATAAGATTCTGCCTAATTTTCTAATGTCTTCAAATTTCAATTCACTATTACTTAATACGAACTTATTTTCAGTTTCAAAATCGATTATTTGTTCACCGAGTGAAACACGATCACTGCATTTGAATGGTAAAATATTTGTTTTCGAAGTATTGAACGTTAATGGAATTTTAGGTTATTTTCTATATTTTTTGTAATGCAGCCGTGTTATTGTCATGCTAAAGTATAGACGTATCGTCCGCAAATGTAGTGAAAGCCCCACTTATGGACGAATTATATATTATTATATATAATAGGAATGGGCCACAAACAGACTCTAGTGGTACTCCGTATTTTATGTCCCTTCTGATAGATGTTACACCATTAAACGTCATCTTTTTCACACGAGCTGTTTGATATGATTAGACAACAATAAAATGTTTCCTCTGAAGTAATATATTTCAAGTTTGTTTAGCGTCACATCACAATTTACTGCAACTTCATTATTCAGGTGAAGATAAACTCTCTCGAGAAGAGAAAACATTGCATCATTTTTGTACTTCTCGAAGATTGAAAACCAAACTGTTTTGAATTTATTATTTTATTTTATTTAAGAAAGCTCAAGAATCTTTTTTTCATTCGTTTTACAATAATCTTTCATAATGAAATAGGTCTGAAATTTGCTGGTAAACTTGGATCACCCCTTTCGAATAAAAGAAGTTTCAGACATGATGGAAAAATAACATTCAATACAAATGTATTTACAACATCTGCCAGAATATCTAAAACGATATCAGGTACTCCCAACAAATATCATCCTGACCTGAAGAGTTTTTATTTTTGATTTCAGTGAGAATTATTTCACTTGCATTAGTTGGTTTAAAAAAAAAATGTTTTTTCCGTTAACCAGCTGTTATCCCCATATGAACGACAGCCCTCAGAAGTCAAAACTTGTGCGAACTAAGGATTAACAAGGTCTTACCTTTTAACGTGCGATTCCTAGCACGTGAACATGTGTCTCATGTAATCAATGGGATTTGCTTCAGGCAATATTTTTTCAGCTAGATTCTCGGCTATAGACCAATATAATTTATTAAGTTCTTCAGAAGTCAATTTATATTGCACGGGAGCTAAGTTGTTTTTTCCTCTCAATTCATTAACAGTTTCCTTTTGTTTATTGCTGGCATCTAATAAATGTTGATTCAGATGACTCTTTTTAGCTGTCTTGATGACCCACTTCTATACTTGTTATAGTAATTAAGAAAATGTTGAATTTCCGCAAAATATTTTCTGAAATTTTAATGCATTTGGTCATCCAAGGTTTCCTTTTTTTACCTTAAATGTTCCTCATTGGAAATACTTTGTCAAACACTTATAAACAGTTGATGGTGAAAATCACTTAGTGGACGGTCAATACACAATACATATCGAAGTGGATGTTGCATTAAAGAAACAGATTGTGACACTAGATGGAACAAATGGAACTAGGCCTGAAATTCAACCTTGTAGAACTCTTCACATGAAGAATAAATAATAATAATACTTCATAATTGGCATCCAAGGAACTACTAAAATTGAACAAAATATGAAGGAAAAAATCTGTTGCTGAGATGGTGTTATTCAAAACTATAGTTCTTTCTGAAAAATTACTTATTGCGACTAGATAATTTCTGAAGATGCTTTCTCAGTAACTCTATGGCTCTCTCTAATATTTCAGAGGGAAAAACGTCCATTATGGCTTTTTCCCATATTAAAACACACCATTAAAGAGACAGGCATGTATTGTATTAATTTACTGAATTATTTTCTTATGATCCCTTTCATTTCATAAAGAGAGTCCATTCAAGTTGACGAATTCAAATTACCCGGGTCGCCACTTTCTAATTTTTAGATCGTCTGCATTTGTTCCGTTGATGATATCACTGATTGGACATTATTCCACACTTCCAATTAAAGGAACCAGTTTTAATTAACTCGAAAGAATTTTCAACCATCAAGTTTTTATGGATTCGCTTAATCCGAATAGGAAATTCCGGTTCAGACCTTGACCACTTTTTGCTCTCTCTCTCTTTCTCGCTTTTAATTCATGTTAATATATTCCATTAATTTTAATTCCAGAAAAGCGATAGAAAGGAAGTGCTTTGTTCGAAAGAAATGCGATAAAAATGTAATTACATACGTATAACGTTTCCCTTAACATGATTATGGACAAAATTGGCGCTAAAACGACTAGTTATGGCGGAAATTCGCACATTCCACCACATCCTGTATGTGTGTGTGCGCGGAGATTTGAGACAACATGAACGTGCGTTGGCAGTTATTTGATAAAAGAACTGTCGCGGCGTTTAAAAACATTTACCGTTATCCAGAGCTGCTGATTAGGTAACCAGATACCGTTATTATTTATGTTTATGTAATTGTTGACTTATATCAATGATATTGTCGTTTTTATCTCTACTATAAATACGTGGGTGTGTATTTCGAATGGGTGACTATTTCATTGAATTAATTATTGAATTATTCAAATCCGTAATTACCATTGAAGACGGATGTTCATTAACAATGTATGAATATCATTCTATTACTCAGATCGCGTAGTTATTACATGATGGAATTCTTAATTACATTTGAATAAATGAATGAGGAAAATGGAACAACCATAACCGTAATTGAAATATACGTATTTCCAGAAACATTAGCTAAGTATTTTCATTTTCTGAAAAGGGAGATCGTCATTTAGGTCTTTGTCAATTATTCCAACAGCAACAAAATAATAGTAACCATAACACGAATATATGGAATTCAACGTATGGCGTGGAAGTTGATGTGAATAATTTACGACTCCTACGTATTAAATTGGAATAAGTTATTTATTGAAGCAAATGCTTCGATTCGTTATCTAATCCCCACCTACTGATAGTATCTAAAGAAAAAATATGAGAGATGTTCTTCAATATTTGTTTCTTAGCGAGATCGAACCCATCTTGCAGTTTGTCCTCCAATTTGTTTAGAATTTTCTTAGAATTCAGTGAAAATTTTATAATATCCATAATCTCTGGAAAAATTCATGACAGATAGAGTAACACACAGATTGACAGATAAACCACAGAACAATTTTTTATGCTGATCATGTTGTCCAAGACAACTATATGGGTCTAACTAACTTATATAGAATTTGGAATCCCCTTAGTGGACCATAACAAATATAGTGTTCTTCAAGAAGTTGACATCATATGAGAAAATTTTTTTTGATGACATATTTTGAAATTTAACTTGGTGACTCACTTTGACTGGGTCAAGTGAATTGCGATACCTGTCAAAAGGTCACTTTTTATTAAATAATCGTAACATAATGAAAATTTGCAACACTATTTTCATTTTGTTGAAGAAAAACATATGTTTATCGATTTTCAGTAGTAAAAACTCAATTAAAATGAAAACAACCCTCTTTTGGAAACATTTTCAAAATTCAAAGCAAACAAAAGACTATTTTGAGATATTCGGTAAATTGTACTTTTATCAAGTAGGCATTTTTTTTTATAAAAATTGAAATCCGAAGTTAATTTTCAAAATAAAATTATGAGTTAGTTTTTCCCAATGATAACAACTTTTTGAGGGATTATCCTAAAGTTTTCCAATTTGTGATTGTCTATAGTCATCACTGACGATCACGAAAAAAATATTGGTCATTTGATCTAAAAATATGTATTTCTATCATGACACATGAGTCCACCTTGTCATTATTATGTTTATTTTCATGACTTTCGAGCGTGCACACTGTAGAAATATATATTCTAGGTTATTTTATCTGTAAGTAAAAAACAGAAACTTTTTTCGGTACCTATTTTGAAGAACTGTTTCTGTAGGTACGTTTTCTGGTGATTATTTGTTACAATACTCAATCATTGTCTCGTTTATAATTTGTCTAAATTTTCTTTTTTTATTCCAGGTAAGACACCAGTCGAGAATAGAAAAAGAAATACTTTTGGTAAGTAAGATAGAATCTTCAGGAACATGATTTCGGATTACGCAGGGTTCTATAATTGGACTAATTATCTTTTCATTAATGTGTTCAATATCCGGATATCTGACTTACGACTGACTTATTTATTGTCTAATTTCAAGCCGACATTGGTTGTCAAATATAAAATGATAACACTTATTGCAATTTTAGTACTTTAAATTGTTTGTTTAATACACAAACATAAAATGAAAAATTACAGCGATGTTTCTGATCATATTACCAGTTAGGATAGTAAATGAGGTTGCCAAATACAAGAAATTCGCTGATGATAATATCGATAACTTATAAGTTGTGAAATATTTTATCTCCTATGTTAAATCAATAATATCAATTCAATTTTTATTCCAGAAAAGACTATAAATGATTTTTGTCTAATAAAGGGCGTTGCAGTTTATGACAGTTCATAATAGTTTTCAAAATACATAATTCAGAGTTATTCACAATTGGTTTTCTCCATATCAATCACATATTGAATAAATTTCTCTATGATTTCATGGACAATATTCCCGACTACTAAGGATGAGTGGTATAGGAGATGTCATTAGCTGTGCTGCAGCTGCAGCTGCAGCCCTCCCTCCCAAGTCCCCAATTCTACCATTAAACCGAATATCCACGTATCTTGTTGACGAAAAAAAAAGCTCTGATACGTTCAATGTTCAGCCTAATAAATTGAAATCCTGTCTGCGACAATCGTCATGAGTGTAATGATGGGTGCATTTATTTTTACTGCATTCTTGTAAAGCATTGCCTCGCTTATTCAATCAGTTACGTTTGGAGGTAATGCAGGGCTTTCCTGCAGTTTTTAAAAGCGATTACTTTCACTAAGTCCCTGAGCTGATGTGTTGATCAGTAGACTATTGTTGACTCATGATACCATATCTATATCGACCCTGTAGATTTTTTGGTTCAGCCTGTATATTCGGCACTAATTTCTGTTTATATACACGCTGTTATCTTAGTTATCTAGTTTACTTTGGTTTTTGAATCCTATTCCTAGCCTATCATAGGACTAGCAATAGGACTCTGAACACTATTGCCTCACCCTGTAGTCATAAGTTCTAGATCAAAAAATTGTGAGATTGGGAACGAGAACATGAACTAGTATTTTTAGGCGCTTCTGAAGGATTCTCAGAAGATTTTAGGTTTCCAGTTCACTTGACTTCGTATTCTTTCTAATGATCATGACGATATCAAAATTCAAAGTGAAGTGATGATTAGGCGTTTACATTATTCCAAATCCAAAATTATATATCGAAAAGAAACAACGTTAATTCTTACATTACCCCTAATTTTTTAACGAAGGCAAAACGAGTAAATAAAAACACCAAGGTCACTTGAATGTCACTGGTTATTAAAATTAAATGAGCAAACAAACGAAACTGATAATGATGATCTGTTTATTTAGAGCACTCGAGTGCATGATATCGCAGGTAAAATGTGATTACTGCTATCGGACCCCATTTTTTTACCTGGCTTATATAAAAGTTGGGTATGGCATTGATGATATCTTTGTTATTTATTTAGTACCCAAACTGACTAAAAATAGTATGAGCTGTGACACTAATGAATGGTTAGGAAAATGGCTAAACAGCTTGAGACGCTGTTATGGAACATAAATTATATGAAATAATTTAGTTAGAGGGGTGTTCTGCTTCGAACTGGTTGAACTAGAAATATCCGAGACGAATAACATAATTTGTCTACCAGAGACAACTAGAGAATTGTTTGGGAAAGCAAATTAGGATATTGTTACTGTTCAGACCGCATTGTACGATGGTAACAGCAATAATGCATGATTTTTTTAATAGTCCATTTCCAGGGGAAGGTCTAACATGGTCTAACTAATTAAGACAAATGAAAAGTCTTCTCCACATTAGAATGGAAATATTATGCATTTCGGCAAGTTCCCTTGTTTATCAGTTGACGGTATAGACTTGTTATTAAGAAGTTACTAATAGCATTTTTTTCAGATTTGTTCCTCATTGGAACAAAGGATTCAACGCATGCGACACATGATAATTGTTCTTTTCACAATTCCTAGATATTCCCTCTGAAAACTTTTAAATTTTACACAGTATATCCAACTATTATGCAATCCAATTGTGCAACAGTGTATATGCATATAATAAATATTTCTTATTTCTCAGTCTTCAACAATTTTCAATTTGTACTGGTAAAGTAAGTGAAATGAATGTCTCATTTCACCATAAGACTATAATTTTCAAGAAATCTTAAATAAAGATTAAATTAGACCCACACAGCAAACAGGCCGACACCCGACGGGCCAGAAACAATGTTCAAAAAGGAAGGAATGTTAATTCGGTTTTCATTGACCATTTTACAATAAATTATTATGTGATGAGCAGTAAGATGCAGTTGTGGCAGAGGGGTGGAATGGGAATCCCGAAGGAATTCCAATACTTATTATATTATGTAAGGGTGGGAATATATCACATAGCTGACCAAATATATTAGTTCTAATTTATTATTTCTATTTTGTATCAAATTCTGGTCGGTGCACCGGGCAAGTTTTGTAAAATGTCGAAAAAAATTAATAGTGATTTTGGTATAAGTGATACCGAAAATACTGGCAAAAAGACTAAAAAAACAATTGACAATTGAATTGACTTTATTAGGATGGACGATGGCGCGGGGATACCTGTAGGAGTTAAAATATCTGGCTATCCGAAGTATTTCAAATATAATAAACAGGGAGAGCAAACAGCAGTGTTTACTTTGCGAGCAGAAAATAATTGGAAAAGTTTTGAAAATGAAAAATGGCAATACATCAGGTCTATCCAAACTATCCAAAATAATATATTATTCAATGAGCATTATTATGGTGGCTATTATTCACGTGGATGAAGTTTACGGCACGAGAAGCAATATTTCCCCTCTGAAACATATGTTGCGGTTAAAAAAAAATGCTAAAACAATTAAACAATTTTAAACATTGAGTGGTGATTTATGGTAATTTATGCAACAGGCGGTCAGCGAATAGGCGAGGACAGGAAAAAATATTTTTGCTTCAAATGTGTTTTAAAATACATTTGGTTTTGTTGTTTTTTGTGTGTTATATTGTGACTGCGAGATTATTTGTAAATCGAAAGTGTTATCCTGAAAACCACGTTACTCGAGTTTTAGGATCACTAGGAATAGAAATAGAAATAAACACTTTATTACCATTTTCACTATTGTTCAAACACTTGGATCCGAAACAAACTAAGAGGCATTCTGAAAAATCTAATACAAAACCGATAAACAACCACAGAATAAATATAATTCAAACTGAAGAGAAACAGAAAAAAGACCACCACTTTTGTACGATACCAATTTGAGCATGCGCATTGCTGCATTACTTGTCCATGACCACAGATTTCAAAATTTATTCATCACAACATTTGTGTTTTGTGGACATAACATAAGTATGGCAACGTTGCTAAATTAATTGACGCTGTCAACTGTGGGATTGGTTGCTCGGGGTAGTACGTCACAATGGCGCTAACAAGAAGCCATTTGAATTTATGAACTTTAAATATTTTTTCTGAAGTTTCAGACAACTCTCAAAAAAACAAGAACATTGTCAATAGAGTTTTCATTGGATTCTACCCATTAAACATATTTTGAAAATTTCGTGTCCTCGCCCATTTACTAATTGGTTTCCAGGCGGCGAATGGTTACACGTATAATATACTCAATCTGGTCTACATAGGGAATTACGAAGTCATATTTAAGTGAGTTTGGATATATTTTCGTTTCACCTCCGATACAAACTCCAACGATATTTCTTTTCAAATACATTCCTCATCCGAATCTCGAACCATCAATTCAAATTCCACTGCAACCCACCTACCTATACATAGATAACATTTCCCAGGCACCAGGCAACGTTCTTTCAGCCGTCCCCGCCGCCTCCGAGGCCGGAATGCCCGACCCCGACGCCCGGAATTTCCCGGATCCAGACGCCGACGAAGGCGACTCACAATTATGCAATTACTGGTGTTTGGGTAACGAAAACTCTCGAAGCGAGAGGGGCGGCGGGGGCGGTAACTGTGCCGGGAATCGAGAAAGCTTCGCGTTGCCCGGCAACCTGCGGGAGTGCGGCGCGAAGGAAGGCAGCGCGTGTGTGTGGGAAGCGCGCGATACTCATGACATTGACAGTTGCCATAGGGACGACGCTTGGTTACCGCCATCTATATTGTTTTGCCACTGCCGCTGCTGCAGACGGGATTACCTCGGGGCGGCGGCGGCGGAGGCGGCAAATGGGTCAAATGAAGGAAAGTTGAGGATTGATGAGCTCGCTTTATTGCCTGGATAGTTTTTGGGATTTAGAGCGAAAGTTTCTGAACCCGAACTTTTATTTGAAGAATTTTATGTGTTTAACCGTATAGTTTTGGATTTTGGATGGATATTATTTATGTATTTACCAGTCTGTCTAGGGGTACGATGCTTTCGAAAAGTTGCGAGCCACAAAATCACGAACGGAAGACTGTAGACGATTCGCTTCAGGTGAACGAAAAGTTACAAAATCCTTCTCTCAAATAGTATGAAAACATCTAATTCAAAATTCCATTATTGAAATAATTTTTACAAAATGTAGACGATTAAATACCAAACAATTGTATATTGAAACCATATTACTTGACGGTAGAAGCCTTCATGCATACCAATGTCTCGTTTTGATATTTTCCAATAAATTAAATTATTGCACCTCTTAATAAAAAAATATATGTTATTTCAAAGTTAAAATTGACGAACAATTGAGTGATCCACAAGAAGTTGCTGTTGGCGTTCCTCAGGGAACAGTGCATGGACCTATTCTATTTCTCATTTATATAAATAGTATCTCGGAAATTACCGACTTTCATGGTCATCTCATCTGCTATGCTGATGACACAGCTATTGTTTACACAGGAGCATGGCAAAATGTTTATGATCTCGCAGAAGACGGGCTCAAAAAAATTGAGACACGGCTTGATTATAGTTCTTGAACTTGAACAAATTGTTCCTAGGGCAGAACTTGAGGAAACATCTCTCTTGTTTAAGTTTCGTTTCAGTTCAAATCACGTATGGAACTTGTAACCTAAATTGGTGTTTCACAATTTCCATGTCAAGATTCCCGCGTTATTTCTGGATGATTTTATCACTACTAGGTGTGATACTCTGTTATCTTATAAAAACAACAATTTTCGATTCTACTAGGAAACCTGCTAGAGAATTTAATCTTGAGCAAACATTTTCGTATCTCGTGACATTCACACACAAATATCGCAAATAAAAAGCACACAATCTCGTAGGTATGTGGGAAGCAGTTTAATATTAATAAATAAGTTAGGTACTAATATGTGTATTATTTTTTTCTTGAATTCTCCATATATTGAGCTTAATATTTCTATATCGTTCATTTTATTAAATTTTGGCAGATTATCAGTGAAAGTAGGTAATTAAATTGTTTAAAACTTGTTTAAAATTGTTTTTTTCCTTTAACCAGCTTAAATCTCACCAAGTTATACTTGGTGAGATATGAGACCAACCTGTTTTTTACAAAAGTAAACCAGTAAATATTTCTCAAGTTCGGCTAATATCGATAAAATTGATAAAAGATATTTTTCTAGGTTTTAATCAATAAATGAAACGGTGTTTCAAATAATTTAAGCGAAGCCAAAATACATTTTCACAATGTGGGATATGTGAGGCAAATATCTCTCAGAAAACAACTACTTTCCCTTACGGACATTGAATTATATCTGACATCTATTTGTGTAATGTTCATGACACTAACAGCAGAATCCATTGTCATTCTTCAGCGACTCCCCAGACGTTATTCATTGAAAAATGGCTATGAATGAGTAATAAAATTTGATGATAAATTGACAAAATTTCAGAAAATTTTTAGTCGAAAAAATGCGCCTATCTACAAAATAAACATTTTTTAAATGAAATGACGTAAAAATACGAGCTGATTTCGCATTTTAAAGAGATTCACAGACGATTAAAGTCGAGTAATGCAATTAGCACAAAAAAAATATAAATAAAACGCTAACAATTCGCAAACGGTTGAAGATAGAGCAATTTTGCAAAAACCAATCGATTCATTAATAATACTCTATGAATTTCAAGTCGATCGGCATTAAAAATAAATTACTTGACTATCCATTCTTGACTATTGGTATGACCATCCTCAGATTTCTATACATATATTGGAAATCTGCTCAGTTTTTTGATTGAATATGACGCCCATTTAGAGTCTGCACGGTTCTCATCGAAACTGGCTGCTATAGTCTGGACCTCTTGTTCGGATTATTTTCAACTTACTCTAATGGGGGAAAATCAACAACGTGGTTACTTCCGCGTTGGTGATTCGTATCTGAACCTTTTTTGTTCAATGAAGTAATCCTTGAATAAATTATTTATTTCGAGTTTGGACTGGGCATTTTGATGATTCAGTGTTACTCTATCTGGAATGTTCAAGAATGCTTCTTCTTCATCGACGCATAGTTCCAGAAACGTTTTGTATTATAAGTCAGATCGTTCTCGATGATGGTCATCTACCGACAACAGTCTCAGTCTATAAAAATTTTGGACTAGGTTCTCAGGAGTAAAAAATTCAACTATCGTTGTTATTTTTCGAACGTTTTCATTTCTTTTTCAATTTATTGTTTTTTAGTTTTTATAGAAAATACAAATACATCTTAATGTGAACCTTTCAATTTCAATAAAGTTTTTGAACATATCTAATATTTTATTGAAATATATCGACATTCTGATACTGTTAGGCTATGAAATGCGAAGACTATTTGACGAGCAGCTTTCTTAACCAACAAATCAGTGATAACTTTATTTCCGAATCCCTCTTAAGCTAAGCCTTCCTTCATCTCAGACTGACCAAATTTTCATTCATTAGAAACGATGACTTCTTTCGGAATAACTGGCACAGTTCTGTTAGAGCAAGGTAGAACAGTCAATTCTGAATGGTTCACCCAGCATTCGTTTTGCCAGAAGTGTTTGGGAAAATGTCTCTCGTACAAAAACGTTTTTGAGCAGTCAAAACATCGAACTGATGGGTTATCCGCTGAACAGTCCTTATTTGGCACCTACTGATTTCTTTTTATTTCCGCAGATCAAAAATAAACTACGAGGTCAACGTTCGACGCCTAAACAAGTGGTTGATGGGTTCAATCACATGCTTTAGAGGTACCCCAATCAGAATGGAAAAAGTGCTTCGGAAATTGGTTCAAACGCATGGCAAAGTGTTTTGATTTCAATGGAGAATATTTTGAAAAAGGATAAAGCTATTTTCGATTATAAATATTTGTTTTTATTCGTCTATCTCAAAACTATGATATGTGCCGGTTTTTCCAGACAGGATAATCCTGATTATGTTTTGCAGTAAGGATATGATATAACCGTCGAATCAGACTGTTCTACTAATCGATTCTTCACCCCCTAGGCAAAGCAAAACCATCGGTATGTATCGCCGTACTCCGAATCGACCCCTATTCCTCTACATACACCCTTGGTCGTTTTCCCTCTCAGCTGATCCACATCGGCGTGTTCCCTTTCCGCCAACTTTCTCGATTCATTCCCGACTTCCATGGCGCTCTTTGATGCCACGACAACCTTGCTCTACGGAAGGGACCGGCGGGGGTGAGTTGGGGCAATGAGGCGCCGGGGAGAGTTCGGCTCGAATTACATTCGCCCCCGCGTTTCGTCATTAACCTATAGAGTCTATGTGGAATTCCGAGCGAAAATCGATTTGTTTGTTCGGCTAATTGAGTGGAACGGTTCAAAGGAATTGCGTTTATTCTTTTCGTTTTGTTTTGACGGTCTACGAAATTCGTTTCTTTCATTTGAAATTGGTTTTATGGCTGGACTAATGTTGGCGTTTCAGGAGGACTTCGGTAACTTTGAATTGAACCGAATTTAAACGCTATGAAACGTAGGAGAAATTTTTATCTGCACATAGATTTTTGTATGCAAGATATTGTCAGACTAGAAAATTCATTTGTGATTATTCGAGTACATTATCTCAACTGGTTGAAGACGATTGCAAATACAAGCATTTGAAACGTAGTTAAAAACCTTCAACCAATTCAGATGTCTACTAAATCGTAAGCGTGTGCAACGACTATGATTCAATTTCAACCTTAAACCAAAAGAAAAACCACTCTCAAGTGGCCCACCCTAGGGTTTTGTATTTATATTTTCTAAACACGGACAATTCCGTAAAATTCCAAATTTCTTTGTCACTCGATTAGCAAATTTCATTCACGAAAACAGCCCAACATTATACCCAAACTGCACTAACGTTGAAACAAACTAAAAACTCCCCAAATTTATATTCAAACTAATTATCATTAATTACATAAAAATTTCAATAAGAGTGTGAGACAATACTCCCTTTCAACCGTTCGTTTAATTTATGGAATAACATACCAACTTCAGTTTTTACTTCCTCAAGTGTCAATTCATTCAAGAACTTGCTGGATAAATTGTATGCAGCTAATCCTAACCTAATCTCCCAAGTATTCTTGTTAACTTAAAAACTTACCAGTTTAGATAAGAAATTTTGTACATAAACCCATGTCAATCCTGAAAAGAATGAATAACTTCAACTCTTGCAATTGTTAAATAAATAAATAATATTTAAAAATAATTCTTATCATAATAGGCTTTGACTTTTATGTTTTTAAATTTGACTTTCAATTTGACATACTTGATGACATTTTGTTATTGTATAAAAATTTTTGTCAAACAATGGCTTTCGCGAATGAAGAAAAATGAGATATGATATGAATTGATTACAATTACAATGAAAACAGTGTCACGACATCGAAAACGTATCTACCTAAACTAGTAACTAGTTCAAGTTGTTACATCAAATTCTCACCGAGTTTGCTTCATTTGAAAAGCCGAGAAAAAAATACGGAGACAAAATGGATATTGAAAATAGATAATTCGCAGATAAATATGAACCCGGAGAAATCCACACGTCAAATTTCCATGAATAATGTATGTCATCTAAGGGCTTAGAGACAACTTAAAAAAGCGGTTTCAAATGTAACAAAATTCCTCAAACATTGAATCCAGGTGATCCCGAAAGGCGATTAGAATTTTGTTATTGGCTAAGAAGACCTGATCTTCCTGTTTTCCTGGAAAATGTAATTTGGACAGACGAAAGTACTTTTACGAATTGTGGGATATTCAACCAAAATAACGAATTCATTATTTGGAGTATGAACAACCCCAGGCAGTTCTGAGAAATTTCACCTCAAGTGCGATTCAGTATTAACGTGTGGGCAGGAATTAACAGAGAGAATTTTGGGTAGTCGTCATTCGTTTAAAGGAAATTCTGAATGGAGAAACCTATCACCAGTTTTCAATGTCGATTTTTGAAGACTATGTGAATGATCTGTCTACCTTTGGCTAACTATAACATCATCTGCAGCATTATTGTGCTCCACCTCACAATGCCAGACAAGTATCTAATTATCTAATAAGCATTTGGTAGCAAATGAATAGGAAATAATGGCACGATGAGGTGGCCAGCAAGATCTCCAGACTTAAATGTTTAGGATACATTCTTTTGGGGCACACTGAAGAATAGAGTTTATGGTCAGAGGGAATATCAAAATATTGAGGACCTTCAACTCAGTATTATTAGATAGTTCGTAAGATTGAGGAGGAGGGAAATTAATCGTGCAGTGAATGTTATTCGAAGAAGAGCACAGTTGTGTTATCATGAGCAAGGCCAGCATTTTGAGCTTTTGGTGTAACTTACTTTCGTCTTTAAATTTCAGTTGATTATTGTTATTCGTTCAGAGTTCATTTCAGTTGTAAGTTCATCTAATAACTTGAACTCACTAACCTACTATCGTTCATAAACATCATTATTATTCAAACAACAAAGTGATCAATCGATATCAATTTACATAATAATACACCTTCGTCAACAAGGCATTCGATCCAAATAGACTATTCACAATAAAATGGTTCATAATCCAGAGCGATGCCGAGTGTCTACGTGCCGAGTTCCGCAGGGAAGTCATCGTGGGCCACTTCTCTTCATAATTTATAATGATGACATATGGAAATTTTCCAAAATCTCCAATGTTTCACTTTACGTGGCCGACCTAAAAAATCGAAAATGATCTGATTGACTGCTCTCAAATGTTGAAGATATTGACTGAGCAGGTATCGCGAAAATATTGCTAAACCTCGATGATTCTTTCACCAATAATAAAAATAAATCACAGAACACGTATAGCATCAATCCTGATGATCAAGGTGATTGAAGTAGGTAATGATCTGGGCGTTTCAGTCTTTCAGTTGACAAAAATATTCACATTCAATTCATTCAATACATACTTACATACATATAGATAAAACTGCGAACGCAGTTAACCAAATGTTGGAATTTCTTATCAGAAGTAGAATGATATCATCCATTCTGTCATATTGTCATTTGTGCATTTTTCCACAATTGATTGGTCTTTATCAGCAGAACTTCAAAATAGCCAACCAAAAACAGCGAGCAATAATAACATAACGGTCTGTCACAGCCGATAGGGAATGCCGCATTGGAAGTGGCATTCCATCTATTTTTTATTATCATCGCATGCGACGACACAATAATCCTTCACAAAAGAATGACTGACGTAAATATAGAGACAGACCCTCGCAACGCGGACGAACCCACGGTTATTATCTTCTTTCTTTCCATCTATAAATAACAGCAGAGCGGCGAAATTGTATCATGACTCTACCAGCGTTGCCAAGTGTTGGGTAATTTCTTTACTTCCGGGAATTTGCTAGGGATATTGATTTAATGATATGCATGGGATACACACCAAAATTTTACAGAATTATTCGTTTTCAGGAGACGAAGTCCACTTAACCTAACCCACCATGGTTGTACAAGGAATTTTCAGATCTTGGTTACACGAAAATATTCTCATATGAGGAAATGAAAAATAATATAAGAAGCTAATAGGTAGTAGGGAGGAAGTGACCAAGCTTATGATGTGATCTGGGCAAGGAATAAAATAAATGATTGAAATGCAATAAATATCACAACTCAACTGGAAACATCGCATGCGTTGACCACCTTTTGTGAGAAGTTAAATTGAGATTGTGTTGAAGAAAATTTAGAAATTCTCAGTCTGAATGAAGACATAATATGAGCATTTGGTATGGCAACGTGGCTCTCTCTCTACCATCCCTCCTTGCACAGGCAGGCATCTCTTAACTCTTCTGAGGTTTCGAGTGGGGTTCGCCATTTCCGTAAAATACATTTTATGGTCGGAATTCGGAAGTTAAGTTTCATTCAGCCTCACTTAGGACTCTCGGTGCACGATGCCAAAATGTTTCAGATTTGCTGACGTAACGTTACAGAAAACAATAAGTAGGGTGTGACGTAATCACCATATGCTATTGTACGCCCTTCTCATTCAATTATTTATGTATTCTGACAATATATCACAGACGTGCGTTCTGAAAGACAGACACCCGCGGTGATACCAAGTGATATACGGACAATAATATTTTACATATATTAATGGAAATGTGTCGTTATTACTTTCACTGACAAGTTTGTCCTGAAACGTGAAGCTTACAAAAAAATGTAGGACATTGAATTCCTAAGACTGAGAATCCTCATGAAACCGAGGATGAAAGATGAAACTGTACATTGTCTCCCTAAATTTTTATGTAGATTTTAGAAATGTGTGCAATAAAGGGGCATTCATTATTGACGAAATGATCTAAAAGGGGTAATGTCACTACTAAACTAAGTTACTTGTTCCCGAAAAAAATGCAAGCATTAGAAATCTAAATTTGTCCCACTTCTGGCACCAAAAGTTCGATGGTGGAATTCTTATTGAAGTTGGCTTGTGAATGTTCCACGAATATGTGAGGTTTTCAAAAGGTAATTATCATTATATATAAGCTCGACATTCTTCGAAAACTGGTCATATAATTTATTTAATGATGGATTATTTGATAATATACATTTTGACTAAAACTCCCTTCCTAGTTTTCTTGCATATTTGAAAATTAATGGACTAATATCAATATCTTAACTGAAACAATTCATATATTAACTGTATTATATTGCAAGATTAAGTCCGTTATCAATAACGTTTACGGTGATTACTAATTGAATGTGAGTATTTTAATTATTATAATTAATTGGTTGATTTTGTTTTTTTTATAGTAATTATTATATCGATGAAAGAAAATTATGTAAAACTTTGGCTGTTTTCTGGCATCAATGGTTACATTAAAAACGGTTTAGACATTACACCTCATTTTCTAATTCATCGCTGATGGAACAGGTCCAACGCCTCCTAGTATATAAATAAGCTCCTGATGCTTTCTCCTGGCATTGTGGTAGCTTCTGGTTATGTCCCTGGTCAGGGGGCGTCCAAGGATATGATTGGTTGATTTTGTTTTTTTTATAGTAATTATTATATCGATGAAAGAAAATTATGTAAAACTTTGGCTGTTTTCTGGCATCAATGGTTACATTAAAAACGGTTTAGACATTACACCTCATTTTCTAATTCATCGCTGATGGAACAGGTCCAACGCCTCCTAGTATATAAATAAGCTCCTGATGCTTTCTCCTGGCATTGTGGTAGCTTCTGGTTATGTCCCTGGTCAGGGGGCGTCCAAGGATATGATTGGTTGATTTTGTTTTTTTTATAGTAATTATTATATCGATGAAAGAAAATTATGTAAAACTTTGGCTGTTTTCTGGCATCAATGGTTACATTAAAAACGGTTTAGACATTACACCTCATTTTCTAATTCATCGCTGATGGAACAGGTCCAACGCCTCCTAGTATATAAATAAGCTCCTGATGCTTTCTCCTGGCATTGTGGTAGCTTCTGGTTATGTCCCTGGTCAGGGGGCGTCCAAGGATATGATTGGTTGATTTTGTTTTTTTTATAGTAATTATTATATCGATGAAAGAAAATTATGTAAAACTTTGGCTGTTTTCTGGCATCAATGGTTACATTAAAAACGGTTTAGACATTACACCTCATTTTCTAATTCATCGCTGATGGAACAGGTCCAACGCCTCCTAGTATATAAATAAGCTCCTGATGCTTTCTCCTGGCATTGTGGTAGCTTCTGGTTATGTCCCTGGTCAGGGGGCGTCCAAGGATATGATTGGTTGATTTTGTTTTTTTTATAGTAATTATTATATCGATGAAAGAAAATTATGTAAAACTTTGGCTGTTTTCTGGCATCAATGGTTACATTAAAAACGGTTTAGACATTACACCTCATTTTCTAATTCATCGCTGATGGAACAGGTCCAACGCCTCCTAGTATATAAATAAGCTCCTGATGCTTTCTCCTGGCATTGTGGTAGCTTCTGGTTATGTCCCTGGTCAGGGGGCGTCCAAGGATATGATTGGTTGATTTTGTTTTTTTTATAGTAATTATTATATCGATGAAAGAAAATTATGTAAAACTTTGGCTGTTTTCTGGCATCAATGGTTACATTAAAAACGGTTTAGACATTACACCTCATTTTCTAATTCATCGCTGATGGAACAGGTCCAACGCCTCCTAGTATATAAATAAGCTCCTGATGCTTTCTCCTGGCATTGTGGTAGCTTCTGGTTATGTCCCTGGTCAGGGGGCGTCCAAGGATATGATTGGTTGATTTTGTTTTTTTTATAGTAATTATTATATCGATGAAAGAAAATTATGTAAAACTTTGGCTGTTTTCTGGCATCAATGGT
This sequence comes from Chrysolina americana, assembly GCA_958502065.1. Classification (NCBI taxonomy): domain Eukaryota; kingdom Metazoa; phylum Arthropoda; class Insecta; order Coleoptera; family Chrysomelidae; genus Chrysolina; species Chrysolina americana. The sequence goes on from OY293414.1 coordinate 80,938,919, forward strand.
TACATTAAAAACGGTTTAGACATTACACCTCATTTTCTAATTCATCGCTGATGGAACAGGTCCAACGCCTCCTAGTATATAAATAAGCTCCTGATGCTTTCTCCTGGCATTGTGGTAGCTTCTGGTTATGTCCCTGGTCAGGGGGCGTCCAAGGATATGATTGGTTGATTTTGTTTTTTTTATAGTAATTATTATATCGATGAAAGAAAATTATGTAAAACTTTGGCTGTTTTCTGGCATCAATGGTTACATTAAAAACGGTTTAGACATTACACCTCATTTTCTAATTCATCGCTGATGGAACAGGTCCAACGCCTCCTAGTATATAAATAAGCTCCTGATGCTTTCTCCTGGCATTGTGGTAGCTTCTGGTTATGTCCCTGGTCAGGGGGCGTCCAAGGATATGATTGGTTGATTTTGTTTTTTTTATAGTAATTATTATATCGATGAAAGAAAATTATGTAAAACTTTGGCTGTTTTCTGGCATCAATGGTTACATTAAAAACGGTTTAGACATTACACCTCATTTTCTAATTCATCGCTGATGGAACAGGTCCAACGCCTCCTAGTATATAAATAAGCTCCTGATGCTTTCTCCTGGCATTGTGGTAGCTTCTGGTTATGTCCCTGGTCAGGGGGCGTCCAAGGATATGATTGGTTGATTTTGTTTTTTTTATAGTAATTATTATATCGATGAAAGAAAATTATGTAAAACTTTGGCTGTTTTCTGGCATCAACGGTTACATTAAAAACGGTTTAGACATTACACCTCATTTTCTAATTCATCGCTGATGGAACAGGTCCAACGCCTCCTAGTATATAAATAAGCTCCTGATGCTTTCTCCTGGCATTGTGGTAGCTTCTGGTTATGTCCCTGGTCAGGAGGCGTCCAAGGATATGATTGGTTGATTTTGTTTTTTTTATAGTAATTATTATATCGATGAAAGAAAATTATGTAAAACTTTGGCTGTTTTCTGGCATCAATGGTTACATTAAAAACGGTTTAGACATTACACCTCATTTTCTAATTCATCGCTGATGGAACAGGTCCAACGCCTCCTAGTATATAAATAAGCTCCTGATGCTTTCTCCTGGCATTGTGGTAGCTTCTGGTTATGTCCCTGGTCAGGGGGCGTCCAAGGATATGATTGGTTGATTTTGTTTTTTTTATAGTAATTATTATATCGATGAAAGAAAATTATGTAAAACTTTGGCTGTTTTCTGGCATCAACGGTTACATTAAAAACGGTTTAGACATTACACCTCATTTTCTAATTCATCGCTGATGGAACAGGTCCAACGCCTCCTAGTATATAAATAAGCTCCTGATGCTTTCTCCTGGCATTGTGGTAGCTTCTGGTTATGTCCCTGGTCAGGGGGCGTCCAAGGATATGATTGGTTGATTTTGTTTTTTTTATAGTAATTATTATATCGATGAAAGAAAATTATGTAAAACTTTGGCTGTTTTCTGGCATCAATGGTTACATTAAAAACGGTTTAGACATTACACCTCATTTTCTAATTCATCGCTGATGGAACAGGTCCAACGCCTCCTAGTATATAAATAAGCTCCTGATGCTTTCTCCTGGCATTGTGGTAGCTTCTGGTTATGTCCCTGGTCAGGGGGCGTCCAAGGATATGATTGGTTGATTTTGTTTTTTTTATAGTAATTATTATATCGATGAAAGAAAATTATGTAAAACTTTGGCTGTTTTCTGGCATCAACGGTTACATTAAAAACGGTTTAGACATTACACCTCATTTTCTAATTCATCGCTGATGGAACAGGTCCAACGCCTCCTAGTATATAAATAAGCTCCTGATGCTTTCTCCTGGCATTGTGGTAGCTTCTGGTTATGTCCCTGGTCAGGGGGCGTCCAAGGATATGATTGGTTGATTTTGTTTTTTTTATAGTAATTATTATATCGATGAAAGAAAATTATGTAAAACTTTGGCTGTTTTCTGGCATCAATGGTTACATTAAAAACGGTTTAGACATTACACCTCATTTTCTAATTCATCGCTGATGGAACAGGTCCAACGCCTCCTAGTATATAAATAAGCTCCTGATGCTTTCTCCTGGCATTGTGGTAGCTTCTGGTTATGTCCCTGGTCAGGGGGCGTCCAAGGATATGATTGGTTGATTTTGTTTTTTTTATAGTAATTATTATATCGATGAAAGAAAATTATGTAAAACTTTGGCTGTTTTCTGGCATCAACGGTTACATTAAAAACGGTTTAGACATTACACCTCATTTTCTAATTCATCGCTGATGGAACAGGTCCAACGCCTCCTAGTATATAAATAAGCTCCTGATGCTTTCTCCTGGCATTGTGGTAGCTTCTGGTTATGTCCCTGGTCAGGGGGCGTCCAAGGATATGATTGGTTGATTTTGTTTTTTTTATAGTAATTATTATATCGATGAAAGAAAATTATGTAAAACTTTGGCTGTTTTCTGGCATCAATGGTTACATTAAAAACGGTTTAGACATTACACCTCATTTTCTAATTCATCGCTGATGGAACAGGTCCAACGCCTCCTAGTATATAAATAAGCTCCTGATGCTTTCTCCTGGCATTGTGGTAGCTTCTGGTTATGTCCCTGGTCAGGGGGCGTCCAAGGATATGATTGGTTGATTTTGTTTTTTTTATAGTAATTATTATATCGATGAAAGAAAATTATGTAAAACTTTGGCTGTTTTCTGGCATCAATGGTTACATTAAAAACGGTTTAGACATTACACCTCATTTTCTAATTCATCGCTGATGGAACAGGTCCAACGCCTCCTAGTATATAAATAAGCTCCTGATGCTTTCTCCTGGCATTGTGGTAGCTTCTGGTTATGTCCCTGGTCAGGGGGCGTCCAAGGATATGATTGGTTGATTTTGTTTTTTTTATAGTAATTATTATATCGATGAAAGAAAATTATGTAAAACTTTGGCTGTTTTCTGGCATCAACGGTTACATTAAAAACGGTTTAGACATTACACCTCATTTTCTAATTCATCGCTGATGGAACAGGTCCAACGCCTCCTAGTATATAAATAAGCTCCTGATGCTTTCTCCTGGCATTGTGGTAGCTTCTGGTTATGTCCCTGGTCAGGAGGCGTCCAAGGATATGATTGGTTGATTTTGTTTTTTTTATAGTAATTATTATATCGATGAAAGAAAATTATGTAAAACTTTGGCTGTTTTCTGGCATCAATGGTTACATTAAAAACGGTTTAGACATTACACCTCATTTTCTAATTCATCGCTGATGGAACAGGTCCAACGCCTCCTAGTATATAAATAAGCTCCTGATGCTTTCTCCTGGCATTGTGGTAGCTTCTGGTTATGTCCCTGGTCAGGGGGCGTCCAAGGATATGATTGGTTGATTTTGTTTTTTTTATAGTAATTATTATATCGATGAAAGAAAATTATGTAAAACTTTGGCTGTTTTCTGGCATCAACGGTTACATTAAAAACGGTTTAGACATTACACCTCATTTTCTAATTCATCGCTGATGGAACAGGTCCAACGCCTCCTAGTATATAAATAAGCTCCTGATGCTTTCTCCTGGCATTGTGGTAGCTTCTGGTTATGTCCCTGGTCAGGGGGCGTCCAAGGATATGATTGGTTGATTTTGTTTTTTTTATAGTAATTATTATATCGATGAAAGAAAATTATGTAAAACTTTGGCTGTTTTCTGGCATCAATGGTTACATTAAAAACGGTTTAGACATTACACCTCATTTTCTAATTCATCGCTGATGGAACAGGTCCAACGCCTCCTAGTATATAAATAAGCTCCTGATGCTTTCTCCTGGCATTGTGGTAGCTTCTGGTTATGTCCCTGGTCAGGGGGCGTCCAAGGATATGATTGGTTGATTTTGTTTTTTTTATAGTAATTATTATATCGATGAAAGAAAATTATGTAAAACTTTGGCTGTTTTCTGGCATCAACGGTTACATTAAAAACGGTTTAGACATTACACCTCATTTTCTAATTCATCGCTGATGGAACAGGTCCAACGCCTCCTAGTATATAAATAAGCTCCTGATGCTTTCTCCTGGCATTGTGGTAGCTTCTGGTTATGTCCCTGGTCAGGGGGCGTCCAAGGATATGATTGGTTGATTTTGTTTTTTTTATAGTAATTATTATATCGATGAAAGAAAATTATGTAAAACTTTGGCTGTTTTCTGGCATCAATGGTTACATTAAAAACGGTTTAGACATTACACCTCATTTTCTAATTCATCGCTGATGGAACAGGTCCAACGCCTCCTAGTATATAAATAAGCTCCTGATGCTTTCTCCTGGCATTGTGGTAGCTTCTGGTTATGTCCCTGGTCAGGGGGCGTCCAAGGATATGATTGGTTGATTTTGTTTTTTTTATAGTAATTATTATATCGATGAAAGAAAATTATGTAAAACTTGAAATCGAACATACGAAAAATAATAAGTGATAGTAGGTAATGAAAGTCATTCGAACTATCGATGCAAATCTCTTTTTATCTTAATGCATCATCCTTATTGCATACAATTTGTAAATTTTTATACAGAAACAAATTCTATACAATTACTGAGAAACCTTCATAATAATTGATGAAATGTTTTTGACCATCTGACATCATTGTAGATTGTTATATGTTGAGTTTTTATCAACAGATATTCAATATTTCCGGAAAAAAAAGTATTTTGCAAATGTTTTCTTGAAAAGGGAAGAGCGAAATGCTTGAAGACCTCCATAGTCTAAAGGAAGAGAAACAAAGGGGTATGAAGGGCTATGCTATAACAGAAATGGTAGAAATATATTGAGGGGGATACCAGAATTAAAAATGTAAGCATCTAACATCATTGTACATTGTTATGTGTTAATATTTTTCATCAACAGATACAATATTTCCAAAAGTTAATGTTATTTGCAAATGTTTTAATAGAAGAAGAGTGAAAATGCTGAAGACATCCATTGTCTAAAGGCATTAGACAAGTTTTGAATGACTGAAGGCTGTCTTGAAATACGAAAAAAACTATGGATCGGTTTTTGAAGGAAATTCATTTTCTCAGATGTGGAAAGATAGTACCATTTGTAGTTCTAGCTAACGAGACGAAAGAGTTTTTCTATTTTCCGGAGGATAATTTATATTCATTAAGCGAGTTGTATACCAATTCATCCGGCACTGATGATGTTGAACAAACTGATGGTGTAGGAACACACTCGTTTCTTTTCCACTTTTTCCGGAACAACAAGTTGTGTGGGATCGCTAGGTGATAACAAACACGATTCACGAACTTTTGCTCATTCGCCAAAAACACGAGCCGTCGCCGTCGTTAAAAAACAAGCATGATTGATTTTATTTTGTGCTGAGACATTTTTCACGTTCCCCCAGCTTCTGACCTTCCCTGGAAAATGTGCAGTGCATGATTTGAAAAAGACAATTAATTTTATTGAACATTTACCTCGCTTGGCATAAATACATCTCAGGATCATAGGTAAGGTATATCTGTCCTCAAACTTGTCTCTCTCGGAATTCAATTCAGTCTTCGACGAACGGCAAAGTCTTGAAACTGTGGTTTTTCCCTAAAGTAACGAATCTTAGCTGATTTCCCGTCCTGCCTTTAGTTTTTCCCAAGTTCCATGAACATTTATTTATTTATAACATACCTACCCATATTTTTCTAGTTAATCCAAAGATGAAAAAAAAACAACTCGTTATTCATTCAGATAATTTGTTTATTGACTCATTCAACTCAATGCCAAGCAAGTTCTTCCAAACGTGACTTCTGTTCCCAGCTCCACTACACGTCATTTGTTCTATGAAAAACAATAACTGCCTAATGATATCATCGTGAAAAAAAATATGACCATTAACTCTGGAGTCATTAGAGCCGCATTCAGCAATTTCGAATAAAGCCAAAACACAAACGACATAAAAACCCACCATTATCAACGAATTTAACCACACCAATCCATCATCGTTCGAAAACAATGCCTCTATTTTTTGTAGCGTGACCCACAAATTCAGGTACGCTATTTCTGAACAAAAGAATTCACCGGTAACAATAGAACAACACTTGAATCCAAGGCCCGAGAGAGGTTTAATGGGATGTTTCCGTAAACGTTGCGGCGTTGCCAAATCTTTCGCCGGAGGGCTAGCGATATAAAAGAAGTCGCACAAAACAAAAGACGCGAAAAATAAAGATCAATGGTCGATGCTGGCGATCTTGACCACTGATTACATTCCCCATTCCCCACATAGGTATACGCGTGACGTAATCAAGTAACTAGTAACTGAACCGAGTTTATCTGCTTTTTGTTCTGTGCTCGTTTGTGAAATACCTTCTGATGCGCCTGCAGTAATTTAATTTGAAATAATGACTAGTTGCACCACTTTTTTGAATCAAGTTGTGTGCACTTCGTTCGGAATAAGGAATTTGAACATCCTGCTGATCATCAAACTTCTCGTAGGTATTACAACTCACGCAAGTTTAGTCATATTGTATCTACTTCAAGGTCTTTTGCACTACTGGACATTTCTGGTGAAGTTTGTTCGGAAATATAGGTAAAATCCTTTCTTATCGACTTGTTAAAAATAAGCAAAAATGCTCTCCCTCCAAGTTATGCAAGGATGTAACAGGGGCTGTTTTCTGGCATCAATGGTTACATTAAAAACGGTTTAGACATTACACCTCATTTTCTAATTCATCGCTGATGGAACAGGTCCAACGCCTCCTAGTATATAAATAAGCTCCTGATGCTTTCTCCTGGCATTGTGGTAGCTTCTGGTTATGTCCCTGGTCAGGGGGCGTCCAAGGATATGTTGTCTGTAGAATCCACCTGCTATCGTTTTTATGTATTCTGTGATCCTCTCATTAGCCAGCTCATGCAGTACGGCTAGCCGAATGTACCTGGCACTGTCCGTGACGATACAAAGTACCTATTTTGCATCCTCTCCAGCCGCACCGCCTTGTACGCAGGGAGGCTGCAAAATATTGGACAGGCGTAGGTCATCCATGGCCTGATGACCTGTTTGTAGATCAACGTTTCGTTTTCCCTCGACAGCTTGGAACTGTTCGCTATCAACGGGTACCTATGTCCGCTTTGCTGCACCTGCAGCTCGTTGAATTGCCAAGCTGACGTTTCAATAATCGTCAATCTCCTGTCCAATTGTACCCCCAGGTACCGGACAGTCTCTGCCTTCTCGAACTGGGTGCCCAGAGCTATAAACCCCCTACTCGTAATCCACACTTGGTACGTTTCTTCTTACTAGTGAAGTTTATGAGCTCTGTTTTTTTCCTGAATTTACCACTATTTCCGCCACATGGGCGAACATGTAATAATAAGCCGTAGCCGTATGTGCCTACCTATAGGCGATGATATAATATTTCCGAACATGCAGACTTCTCCTTCAATATTTTTGCCGCGGATACCACTACTACTTTTTGGCTTAACAAAATCTCCACACAGCTTCCTCGTAATATTTCCTTTGGTATTTTTAAAATACGGATGTACGAAGACGTAGAAGGACCACTATTATTCAAATTTTTATTTTCGTTGATACCGAATTAGAACATGTTCTGTCACTACTAATTCTGACTTAGTATGACGAAAATAGCTAATTCTGAGATAATAAATCGGAATCCTGACTCAACATTTCGGATTAGCTAATTTTGAGATACTAAGTCGGAAATCTGACTTAATATCTTGGAATTAGCAAAAAAAATTTTTATCAGTAGCCTTCGTACTGATGCGATAGATCCTATTCAGAAAAATTTCAAGATTCAATTAAAGTTGTTTGGTAGAGATTTATACCCATCTTCATTTCTTAGATTACAATGACTAAGTTTATTTTATTCAGTCTATATACAAATCACACAAACCAATTTGCAATTTTTCATGAGATTTGAGAAAAACTAAGGTTCTTCCTCGGACTGAAACAACATGATCCCAGGAAGGAAATAAAATGACTCTGCAAAATAAGAGTATCGAAGAAATTCAGGAAGCGTTATACTTTCCATTGTGCCAAGAGTTGTAAACAGATACTGACAAGCGATAGGACATACGGACCTACTACATATGCAAAGGTTATAGTATGTTGCCCATGATTAAAGGTTCTATTTCTGATCTTTTTCATAACGCAGCTCGTTAGGTTTTTTCACATGCTGAAACAAATCACGGTTCATCATATCATTGCTACAGGTTTTCAGTACGAAGGAACGAGGGAACGAAGGAACGAAGAAACGAAGAAACGAAGAAACGAAGAAACGAAGAAACGAAGAAACGAAGAAACGAAAGAAAGAAAGAACGAAGGAAAGCGGGAACGAAGGAGTGAGTGAACGAATGAATGAGTGAACGAACGAATGAGTGAACGAAGGAACGAGGGAAAGAGGAGACGAGGGAAAGAGGAGACGAGGGAACGAGAAAACAAAGGAACGGGAAAAGAAGAAACGATTGAACGACGGCACGAGGGAACGAAGGAATGAAGAAACGAGGAAATGAAGGAACAAGGGAACGAAGAAACGAAGGAACAAAAGAACGAGGTAATGAGGGAACGAAAGAACGAAGGAACGAGGAAATGAAGGAGCGAATGAACGAGTTAACGAGGGAACGAGGAAACGAAAAAAGAAGGAACGAGAAAAAAAGGAACGAGAAAAAAAGGAACGAGGGAACGATTGAGCGAGGGAACGAAGGAACGCAGGAACTAAGGAACGAAGGAACGTAGGAAAGAAAGAAAGAAGGGACAAAGGAACGAAGTAACGAAGTAACAACAGAAAGAAAGAACGAAGGAAAGCGGGAACGAAGGAATGAGTGAACGAATGAATGAGTAAACGAATTAATGAGTGAACCAAAGAACGAGGGAAAGAAAAGACGAGGGAACGAGAAAACAAAGGAACGGAAAAAGAAGGAACGATTGAACGACGGCACGAGGAAACGAGGGAATGAAGAAACGAGGAAATGAAGGAACAAGGGAACGAAGAAACGAAGGAACAAAAGAACGAGGTAATGAGGGAACGAAGGAACGAGGAAATGAAGGAGCGAATAAACGAGTTAACGAGGGAACGAGAAAACGAAACAAGAAGGAAAGAGAAAAAAGAAACGAGGGAACGATTGAACGAGGGAACGATTGAACGAGGGAACGATTGAACGAGGGAACGAAGGAACGAATGAACAAGCTAAGGTGGAATCGAGGGAACAACGGAGGAACGAATGAACGAGTTAACGTGGGAACTAGGGAACGATGGAACGAAGAACCGAAGGAACAAAGTAACGAATGAACAAAGGAACGAAGCAACGAAGGATCGAATGAGCGAAGGAACAAAGAAACAAAGGAACGAGAAATAAAAAAACAAAGAAACGAAAGAATTAATTAATAAATAAAGTAGTTTCATAAACCAATACGTGAGCAAATACACATATGAAAGAATAAATATATCTGTTTTTCTGAAGACTACACTACCGAAAGATGTGATAATATTTGATATCGTCGATTGAGAGAAATAGATATAGGTAATCTATGAATTAATAGGTGCATTGAATTTACGAATTATGTAATCTCTTATGATTCAATTTTATTTCATAGTTATCAGTACACGTCTGTTTTTACGTTTCAAACTGACCATTCCCATACAGAGGAGGAAAATTAAAATCATCATTTCAATAATTACCATTCCTGAAATGTAACCTAGAATTCATTTAAAATGTTGACACCCTAATTCCAGCATTCAACAAACAGACAACATAATCACTAACAATTAATTATCAATCACCATTCTGAGAGATTTCCGTTACGTGAAACGAGATCTCATCCAGACGTGGCAACGTTACTCCGAAACCATTACATGATGATTAAGTATAAATAAAGTGCAGCGTCGAGCTGGTAGAACGTTTGACCTTTAAATGACATTGAACGGCGCAGCAATAGAGGCGAGGCATCCGCACACACTGGCAGGCTCAGGCACTGAATATTTTAAAGTGACACTGCCCGAATACAGATTGGTTTGTTTCGTCAAGTGGTTGATGGGAATATCCATTCACGAAATAAATGTTCCAGAGTAATTTTTGTTTGTTCGTCGCAACCTGTCCTTGAACTCTTGATGTGTATCTTTTTCGTAATGATTGACTCTGAAGTGATAATTTTGGGGTAATGATTGAATCTGAAGTGATAATTTTGGGGTTTTCTGTTGTTTTCAGGCACAAAATAGGTGACTTTTATGGCTTGCTTGCCCATTAGCAAAAAAAATTATTAACAATTGATTAAAAACAATTACAGACTAGTAAAATGGAACATTTACTTTAGAAAGCCTCAAAAATAATGAAAATTGACAACAAAATTATGTATTTTTGTCACTAGGAACACCAAATACTTTTGTTCTATAATTCACAATCAATAATTGTCAGTCATTACATACAGGGTTTTTGGGATATCCTCCACTGTCAATTTTCAATTGAATTGGATGTATTTCTCGTCACCCTAAAGCACCCCAAATAATAGGTACCAAAAGAAAAAAATAAAAAAGTTTATTAATATTGAATTTACAATAACATACAAAACGTATAAATAAATAAAATCAATATTAAATCTATCCCTAAGCAGCAGGGGTTAGGATAGTGTAATATTGGGTTTATATGTGGGGTTTTGGGTTTTCTGTTCTGCCCTTCTGGGGTATCTATCCAGCGGAAGGGAAAAAACCTACTCGAGCCTGCTTGCGCCGGCCCTACGGTGTTGTGTCCTTAGACTCTGTGAGTGCACGTCTGTGCTTGGGTTCACTTCCCTGCCTCCTCCGTGTTATGCAGGGGACTTGATGACTTATGTGTAAGACATCAGGTTATCTGGAACATCTATAGTCGAGTTTTCCCTAATCTTCCGGAAAAGCAACGAGAAAAAAACGGGTTCGGACATTTATCCTAAAATGAGTTTGTCACTCTTCTGGATATTCGTAGAAAATAACCAACGCCTGGTAGATAAACCCATGTTTCAGGTGTATGTTGCCATGGGCTCTGACTGTCGTCATATCCCTTCGATTTTTGGAATATCTGCTAGCTCCATCAAAGTGTCTAGCCGAATGTACCTGTCACTGTTGCTGGCGATGCGATACGGAGTATATTGTTTTGCCAAGCTGACATGTCTTCCAAAGGTTAATCTTCTGTCCAGCTACCGCACAGACTCGGCCTGACTAATCTCGGCGTCCTGAGCCCTGAATCCTTCGTGAGCTCAGTTTCCGCAGAATTTATCACTATTTTGTTCTTTTCTATGTACTCGTTACCTGCACGGCGGCTTCGTTCGTCAAAGTTGCCTGTGCGTGAATTGCCGTGTCGTCAGCATAAATGGCCGTTTGCGTGTTTTCACGCATTGGGAAAACGAGTGTTTATAACGAGTGCAACACTGATGATAGACTCGAGCCCTGCGGCACTCCTGCCTCGGCTTTTCTCACTGTGGACCTGGATCCATTCACCCTAACCTTGAACGTCCTGTCGACCTGGAATAAATCTATCAATCTTACCATGTGGCTGGGCATGTCTGTCCGTAGCATCTTCATGATGAGGCCATCGACCCAGACGGTGTGGAACGCTTCTTGGATATCCAGCAGGATCACCACCGTGTTTTGCCCCCGATTGAAGCATTCCTTCACTCCATGGACAATCCGTGCAACCTGGGAGGTCGTTGAATGATCCCCCTGAAGCCGAACTGCTCTGCTGGGAAGAGCTGGAATCTCTTCAGTTGGATCCTGTCCACCACCTTGACCACCGAACTAAGCAGCGAGATTGGGCGGTAGCTCTTGATTGAGGATGGAATCTACGCATGCTCAGGCAATTGGAGTAGTGCGGCCATTTTATCAAACTGTTAATGGTATTAATTAAACTGTACGAGGGACTTCCTTGGGAGGTTCCTCCGTAGAGCGGCGTTGATCATGTCCGCGCTCGGTGCCTTCTTGTTCCTGGGGAGCCTCTTGATGGTTTCTTGAACCTCCCCAAGGTTGTCTATCAACTTCGAGAAGCTTCCTCTGCCCAATTCTACCTTAGGTGTTTCTCTGAACAGCTTGGCTCCCCTAGATATAGGTACCACGAAGGTATTGAAATGCATGTCAACATTTTTTATTCTATTTAGTTATAAAAAGTTTTACTTTTATTTTTGTGAACAGTTTCCAGATATTCATCAGATACTTTGAGATTATTGCAGAACGTTTCTGTTTTTCAAGCAGTCTTCCTAGTAAAAGAGGCTCAAACCGGCCCTGACGGTGGCTATTACGCTTTCATTACAGAATAATATCGATATTATTAACTTGTTCTCCGAAGGAGTATGTTAATGCATCCTGAATTCGTAGAAAAGCAATTTAGTTGTTCGAGCTGAACAGTTTCAGCATCGCTTCGAGTTGGGAACAGAGGTTAACTAACGTTCGGCGGTTAATAGCTTTGAAACTAATTTACTTCCTACTTTGCGCCGAACTTTAATAGTGTTTGTCTTGGTTACGAATCGGGTATAATAACGCTTCAGCACTCGAAAGTTTCACAAAAGGGGAAATAAGGGAACGCCAGTTTCACTTCGCGATTGCTCAAACGAGATTTTGATGTCGCGAGGAGAATGGAATTATCCGGCTCGAAGGATCAAAACATATGTTTAACTCTGTATTTCGATATTTTTTCGCACGGTGATATAACCACTAAAGAGACTCACACTCATTCACGCCTTTAGAGGTTTGAACAAACCGCTCAGAGGAAGGCAGATAGAAAAATAACACATATGTCTGGGTTAGTGGATTTATTGACAGAATACTGCATTCACATGAGAGGCTTGTGTTGGAACAGTTTTTAACCTCCGTCAAGGGTCCTGTGGCGCAACGGATAACGCGTCTGACTACGGATCAGAAGATTCCAGGTTCGAATCCTGGCAGGATCGCTTTTTTTCAATGTTTTTTCCAAAATCAATATTTTTTTCTATAAATCGTTGTCGTCGATTTCGATATGTTAAATTGAATAAGAATATTTTTACTTTAATTTATTTATTTTACAAAGGAGTATCTGTTTGATACAATTCAAAGCCCATCGCGGTTTTTGCCAGGGAAGTAGTTACAGAAGAGTGAAATTCAGGCCAGTAACAACTATTGTTATCAAATGATCTCCCGAAGAACTTCCAGCTTTGCTCTTAGCAGTCGTATGCTTTCAAGATTGTATTCAAATTAAAGTTGTTTCATTCACTTATTTCTGTATTTATTCATTTCTTTCTTTATTTCTTCTACCGAAAGAGTATCATCATGCGATAGATGAACAATGAGATGTAGCTATAGAGATTCGAAAATAAAATGTTTATGACATAAAAATCAAAAATAGTACTGAAATGAAGAAATTTGGATCAACCAAATTTTGAAACCGGATCTGTCGGTTTCCGGCCGGCAAATTCAGTTATAGGTTATATGTTAGTTAGTATGCGAAGATGATGAGGGTTGATTTGATGACAGAAACATTCTCGCATGAACAACACCCAGAGAAATTTTATTGGTGTAAATTAAATCTACCCTCATCACTTTCGCATAATAACACAGAACTGAGAGATCCCGGGTTTGAATACAAGTTAATCCAATTTTTTTTTTTTCATTCAGTTCTATTTATTTGTTCTGTGTTTATTATGACAAACTTATTTCACATTCAATTTCAATCACAGACATTAGCCATGACTTCATGACTTCATGACAAAAATGGGTAAAAAAAAATCGGATCTGAATTTCAAATCATCGTGCAATCTGTTTCAAAAACTGTTTATCACCGATGAACGAACAAATGTCTTTCAAGCAAAATTTAAAAATGTTTCATATATATACCATGGATTCCGTACCATACTGTTATAGTTCTTGAATTTTCCAACAGTTTTTACAATCTTCTAGAACATTCTTGACTTTTTTCTCATATCCTATAAATTTACTGAGAATTTAACCAAACTCCCTTCTCATTGAGAGTCGAACATTCCAGAATATCCATTGAGCGTCTCATCAATATGATGTAAGTCTGTTCTGGTTCATTTAACGGTGTTATAGAATTTTCCCTTACATATGCTCTGAGAACATTGCAGAATATTTTAGAACATTTTTAGATATACATTGTTTTGAAATGATCTAGATAAATCTTCGAACATTCTAGATTACTCCTCATTGTTGTAGAGCGTTTTAGATTATTCTAAAACATTATACAGTGTTGGGCCAAACATAAAAAGAGTCAACATAGATCACTCTTCTCGACCGTAAGTTTTGTCGAAAAAGGAAGAAAACAATATATATTCCGCAGTACAACGTAGAAACTGGAGATTTTCCAATTTATCTACTTTATTTTTATTATTTCCCCAAAAATATTCTCATTTTTATATCCATCAAATAATTTTTTTCAATAAAGTGAAAAAGAAACGACTAATGTTTTTTTTATGAAGCAGAACAAACATGAAAAGTTGAAAAAGTTTCAAAAAATCGAACGAAGTGAAAGATATAAACCATTGCAAGTGTAAAAATTGGTTTTTGAAATTTTGCACTACCATTTGAGAACAAACCTATAAAGTACCATTTCATTAATTACATAAGTTTATAATGATCCCTGAAAATTAGTTGATACCAAAGAAAGGAGCGTTTTTTAATGAAAAAAAATGTGGAAAAAATTGCGATTTTCAATTTTTCGAATAGATATTTCAAATTACGCATGTGGACCTCTCAAATTAAATTATAAACAACTTTCTCAAATAACCTCACTTTTGCCAATTCGTTTTTCAAATATGCAGAAATGGTCCCCTTGTATATTTTGTAACTCTGATAATAAATTTTTTTCCCATATGCTGCAATCGTTATGGCCCACACTGTAGAACATTCCAGATCACTTTGGAACATTTACGTTTGAGATAATTCTCGACCATTCTGGAACACTTTGGAACTTTCTGAAAATCCTGCATCTCTATTCATAGACACAATATATGAGAAAAAGGTTGTTAGATATATCTCATTACACATTTCTTCATCTTTATCGTCAATTTTTTCCAGCAAGAGGTACTTCATTTTACTTTTTGCCTACTGATTAAAAATCAGCCACCGCAATCATCTCAATAGTCGCTCCAAGCAAAATGTACCTTTGACGTAGTCTTCATCCGGTTCGAAGGACCACAACATTTACCGTTAGCGATTCAGTGATATTTATTTCGAATTTTTATGGAATATTCTGGAAAAAATAGTAAAACTGTGCTTCAATTTTACTGAAAAATCATTCATGAAATGTCTATTCGCAAATGGCTTCACAATTCCCTGTTTACACAGAATTCTAGCGTGAATTTCTGGATACATACAGTACGTACGTTGAATATTCATCGCTCAAGAATTACCATGTTGTTTGCGGTAGGAGAGGAACGGCATCGAAACCATTGAAAGCGTTATTACATGACAAGTTTATACAGACAGGATGCGGGCACACGGATAAAGTGCCCAGGCATGCATTCAAAGATCCTACATTTCTCCCGTTTCGGTCATTATCGTCGTTAATACGAATGGCATTTGCGCTTCTGCATGTCAAGAGAATGTGCGACGATTACCATGGCGATACGTGCATCGGGTATACTTGAACTGTGAGTGGATGAAAGTCTATTTCTATAAAAAAAATACTTTCGACCCGCAAGGGTGGATATGAAAGGTTCATTCGATATAAACGAGTTGAACAAGTATTCAATATATTTATAATACTTCCTCATAAACACCCGTAAAGTGTATTGCCTGTGCGAGTAGAGGACGGCTATTATTATTTACCGTGGCGCTCTGCGGTGACTTACTGGTTTGATGGCGTATTAACTGTAAGAAAACCTGGAAAGTCTACTGCACTACTCCGAGTGGAAGGTGATCATTTCAAGCAAGCAGACTAATGATAATTTAATCAAGCAAAGGCAAAAAGATCAACCAATCGAAGGGTATGATTCAAGATTTTCACATATTGTCATTGCCGATAGCTCTTCCATTCGGCCGGCAGAAATTGAACCAAATATCTGAAGTCCATACTGAATCAGTAATGAATAAAAAATATATTCTTATTATAAACTCTTTCAGCAGAGAAAAAAAATTAAACTTCAGTTTTTTCGCTTTGTGAGAATGTCTGGAGAGAAGGGTTATTTTGTCTTTGTCATAATTATTATTTTCATTACATTCCTCTATTGTTTTTTTGAAACTACTTTTATTTTCAGACTATGGAAAATTAAAATTACCAAAAGGTTATGTCAAGAAATAATGGCATCGTTATGTAATTTTATTGAAGTTACATAACGAAGTTCATTAGGGTCCTAGGATATATGATGGGATCACCGCTGGACATTTGGGGTGACAAAGACCTTCTAGAATCTGAAGAAACGATTTTACTGGGTCCATTGCCAAGTTGACGTTAGACCATTTGAAAAAATCGCCGTTAACATCACTGGTCCGTTTCCACAATCTAACATAAGTACATCCTTTTGGCCTGGCCAATTAAGAAGCCATCGTCGTCATCGAATTTTGATTCAACCTGTTTCAAGAAATTTGTCAGATGTTGAAATCCAGAAGATGATAACCACGGCTCTGCATCCACAATCCGATAGATTGGTGAAGAGGAACAAGACGATAAACCGTCACCTGTCCAAGGTAGTCTCTGACCACCAGAAAGATCAGGACCAGTACCTTCATTTGTTCTTGATGACCTATCGATCCGCAGTACACAAGTCAACCGGCCAAGCCCTGTCTAGTATTATTATGGACCGAGGGCTATGACTTCCCTGTGACGCCACCAGGACAAAACACTGCGGGAGAGGACTACGTCAGCACAGTTCGACAGAGAACGATATCCACGAACGAGTCCATTTGATCATCCAGATTGCCAGCGACAGAATGAAGGAGACCTATAACAACATCAAAGTTGATGCTAGAAGATTTCAAACCGGTGATCTAGATCATAAAGAGGATAAACGACCTCGTCTACAGAAGAGAAACCCAGGATCGTTCAATTCAATAGGTGAAACCACGACTAAGCCCGCATTCTCAGATCACTGGAGGATAAAATGACGTTCCAGAAGTTATTGTCCTCATACTCAAACGGACAGAAAGTTCGGTATGGGGTATTCGAGAGTAGCCACTGTGGTAATTTCCAAGTAATTTGGTCGACTCAAGGAACTACGGGAACAGAACCCAGAAGTTGGAGGGGTGCTGCAATTGAAGAAGGGCCAGAAACACATCTTCTACCTGGTTACCAAGAAGCATTATCGAGATAAACCGACCTAAGAAGATGTCTGGAAGAGCCTCATCAGGTTAAGAGACACGATGCTGGACCAGACAGAATCTTGTAGACCTGGCTATCCCAAAATTGTCCTGTAGGATTGATGGGCTGGACGGACTGGAGTGTTGTGAGAAATATGGAGACGATATTCATATCCAGCTGCGTCAAGATTTGGGTGTGCTGTAACCAGCTTCCACGACCCAAAGTGAATACTTTGGAGTGTTACTTTCATCGAACTTCGAAGTGCAGACATTGAGAATCTTGCAGGTATCGACACACTCCAAAGATGATATTTCGGGACGAAAGGTCTTTAAGAAGGGTGCAATGTAACGTGCGGGAGCCGGACATGTTTATCGAACTTGACGGCTCGTATTTGGATGATTGTGCTCGGCTTGTAAACAACGCATGACATCATCGCATTCCAACATACCAGATTCCCGAATTGTTTCAGAGGGCTGCATATGGACACGATCAGAACAACGAAGAATATACGAGACTATTCGAGAAGAACTCCACACCGATATATAAGCCAAGCGCTCAATGTCAGGGGAGATTAGTGGCCGATATAGTAACAGAGTTTACATGAGATAGTGGTTGCATATTAAAAATAGTCGGATTGAAGTTAAGTGCATTTTCATCACATTGTGTTTTTGAAAATGAAATGTGTAAAAACATTCGTTTAGTTTAGGAATGAGGAAGATAATGAGTAATAAAAATTGTGAGTGGAATTAAAATGAAACAAGATATCTATTGAAAAATGCTTAGGAGCTAGAACCCTACACTAATTAGCAAATCAAAATCATTATCAAGTAACTATACTTACTCGTATAGCCAAGGCATCAGTAACAATAATTAAGCTTCCAATCGTCGTTTACAGACACATGTCGTGTTGGTCGTGTTGTAAACTCAACTCAAACGTCCTATCTCGTTTTACTAAACCAAATCCAAGTGCTTCGATGCAATGTAACTTGTTTGTTTGACTATGGGTTGTTTGACCTGCTTATTACAGTTAGACATGATTTAGACATTGAAATGAAAACTAGCAATAGAGATAATGACAGAGCGCCATTATGTATTTGACCTAATAGTCATTACAGTGAGCGTGCTTTCCAACTATTATTACACAACGTCGAAATCGATCGCGAAATCCCGTATTGGATAGAGATATAAATAGAAGATAAATTGGTAGATATACGTGACAAGTCTCCCTAATTCAATTAATGGCAATGTTGTTCAGAGATAGGAGAACCCACCTTGAGCGATATTTTGTTGTTATCCGTTATCGGTGTCATTAACTCATGATATCGCCGAACAATGATAATCTACATTCCTATGTGTCCTGTTTTATACTCGTTTAAAAAATAATGAATGTGACCTCTTTAAGCTTATCTGCTGTTGTGGATATTTTTAAATGATTTTGGAAAAGTTTATCGACTTGACTTCAAAATTATAAAATTATGACAGCATTTAACAGATACTCACTATGTATTATAAAATCATTTCGAGAGTAAGATATAAAATTTGTAATCCGAGTGCTGTTCAAAAATTGTATTATTGATCTTAAAAATAGTGGTGTTTTGTCAAAATTTTCTTACTTCGTTTCACTGATTTGAATATTAGCCAATTCATCAGAGTGAAAGTCAGTAGGCGACAAATGTTTATCCTGATTTGAAACAGCCGTCGATCCTCTTGGAATTGTTCCAAATTCAATTATCATTCCAGTGTTTATTTATTAGGCTTCTCAAATTTATACAAAAAATGTGTTTTCTCGGAGTAACTTGTGACAGAAAGTAAGTTTACAATAAACATCTATTTATGGAAATTTGTGGGCATGCCTAAAATTGACACGATGATGATTTTATAAATATCTGTTGATACAATAGGTTTTACAAATTCATGTATTTGCTCTATTTTTTTGACAGGTTCTTAGAAGTTTTTCTTCCCTAGTCTGCAGAAAATATATCTCATTCCTAGACTATTGTAATAAAAATGTACTCAACTCTGCCTATCTAACTTATTTCTGAAATTGATATCTTATAACGGGTGTCCGCAGGAACTAGCTCGCTTTTATAACTTCTTTCTTTTCACAGATATGGTGCCGCCAATGCAGAAGAAATGAATCATAAAAATATTTTAATAAAGCCTGAATTGTTAATCACAGCTCAATAAAATTAAAAAAAATTGAGTTTTTTGTTGTTGCAGATAATCAAGTGAAATTTGGAAGATTTCACCGATAGTGGCATAAACTTTCGATTTTCAAATGGGACACTTGCTACATTTTCACCTCTTCCATCTCCATATGACATTCTGAATACAACCATGAATCATTTTTGTGAACAGTATTTTATTTACTCTGATATTTAATTCCTAGAGGGCTATGGATACTTTCAAATTACCTATTTCAGTCATAAAATTTTGTAAAAATTGCATTAGTTACTATATTTGGTCAGAATTTATAAGCTCTGTAAAATTTAATAATCAACTTGGTATTTATTTCAAATGGCAAAATGGTATTGCATTCCGATTTATTTGATACCCCACACAATTAGCATTCAAACAAATTTCCGTTAAATCACTTAAAATTATTATGTTAGATCTTTTTTGAAATGATTCAATCATCTTTAGAGATTAAAATAAGATTTATATGCATCCAGTAACCCGTGACCAATCCTTCAAATTTAATTTGATTATCTCCAATAGCAAAAAGTTTTAAGGTGCGAGCTACTTTCCGCGGACACCCGGTATAGCTCGGCAGAGTTCTTCAAGACGTTTCTCGAGTTTTCATTTTTCGTCTTTCGTTTTTCGACGACACGAACAACAACAATATAGGCAAGAGGACACTTGTTGTGGACAGTTACAAACCCAGCTCGTTACAATGTTTCATCTAAACATCAACCTCACGCAAAAAATTAGTACCTATATCAAAAAATTCAGCTCCAATTTTTTTGCAAGAATATCTGTCTCACCGAAGCTCCCATGCGTTGGGGCGGTGGTATTATTACCCGAGTACCCTCTCCTAGTGTCTATAGGACAGATAAATGGTTATTGAGTCCGAGAAGTGAAACAACGTGAGCCTTCTTTCTGCATTCGTCCGGCTAAGATTTCTGCCATCTTACGGCAAGCCGGTATCTATCACTTTCAGAGCGGCGTATGATCAGATCCACCTGCTCGGACTCACTCCAGCACATCGACGATTAGCCTGGAGGTGATCCTGAACCTCCCTTCTCACAATAGGTTTGTTTTGGTTCTGAAAATTATCAGTCCTGGGACGTCAGGATCATGCGCAGTTGACGATAAGTGTGCTCTTTAGGTTCATATTCGCTCACTTTTTCCCAACTGCGCATAATCCTAACGTCCCAGGACTAATAATTTTCAGAACCAGAACAAAGCTATTATAGCGAAGGCGAGGATAGACGCCTCCAGACTAAAGTGCACGGTCCAATAGAAAGGCAACAACTTAGGCCATTCCAACATAATGAAGGCCATAAAAATCGACGCATCTGGGATGCCGTCGGACAAAATGACCTATTTCTTTGATGGGACATTCACCACCATCATTCGAGATGGGAAAGTCATCAAGGGCCCTACCAGTGCTGTCAAGGGGGCAAATCTGGTACACAGAGGGTCTAGGACAAGCAACAGGGTAGGGGCTGGCATTTACGGTCTCTGCCCGTAAATCAGTTTAAGTCTCGGTACTAAAGCCTCCGTATCCTAAGCTATTTCATGTGTACAAGAGAGATTCTGAGGAAGAGTTCTAAAAAATAACCCATAGTCATTTTCTCCGACAGCCAGGCGGCAATAAAGGCTCTGCGATCATGCAGATTTACTCCCAAATTAAATTGGGAAACTCACAAAAACCTCAACGACCTAGGAGCACAGAACAGAGTACCAGGTCACAAGGGCATCCAGGGGAATGAGAATGCAGATGCCCTAGCAAAAGCGGGGGTAGCAACAACTCTCATTGGACCAGAACCAGCCTGTAAAATCCCATTTGGCAGGACACGAAGAAATGGGTCAAGAACCATCATCAGTCTTTCTGGGAAGACGCCACAGGCAATACTCAATACTCATTTTGAAGGATGGTCTCCTCTTTTCAGACCATATTCGTTTATCTTGTGCACAAAACTCAGAGGAATACAAAGGGTCAGAGACAAGAAGCCTCAGTGCTTTAGCCAATTCTTATGTGGGTGCAGTAGTATCTGACTCTCAACAGCTTTAATGTCAGCTTTCTACCAAATGGGATTAATTCGATAACAAACTTTGTGTCACCCCACCCATCCCGTGTCGAATAAAAGACCAAGTTCATGAGCTGCAGAGGTTGCTGTTGCTTCCTTTAAAATAAATCCCACTGACCACTCCTGATTACTATTATTATTATTGTATAACAATCCTCGCCCAATAATTTACGCAGATAAAATAAAATCAATAGTACTTGACTACTTACTGCAGAATAGCATTTGTCTTTTGTATAAACTTTGAATCCCTGGTGGAAGATCTTCGATGATACTAATCCAGCTGTTGAGAAACTTGAACCAAATCCTTTCGGAAACCCCTTGCTTTATTTTCATCCCAGACTCGCAGCGCCGTTTGATTGCCTTTTCTGTACGTCAATCACTACCCAGTTTTTCATCTACCCCCATAGTCCGCTCGCTTCGATTTATGGCCATGCCGGCCTATAAGATATGCATCAAGACGGCCGGGCCGGAGCTCTCTGCTGCGGAAACAGCTGCCGGTGTGAAAAACATCAGAAGTGCGCGAAAGGTCGCCCGATCGGCAGGTGATGTTGCCCGGCATTCCGGTTTCGGGTACCGTGCGTCGAGGGGGAGAGGGACACAGGCATAAGGGGCACAACATGTGGCTCTGGAATGTATCTACCCGCTTCTAAAGACCCGTCGAGACAGGTGTCTGTTTGTCGCTTTATTCGAAAATGGTAGCGAAAGGAGCAGAGGTTTCGTCGTGTCAACGTCCTTCGGAATCAGAGGCGTAATCATAGGGGGCGGATGGATGGATCATCGAATTCAAATTCTTCAGCGTCAAATTAGTTCGACCACTTTTCAATAGATACTTCATTGGCAAACTCCATCAATATGTACCTCACGGATCCACACTTGGACCTTCAGTCTTTTTTGAAGTCGCCATGTCCACCAGGCAAAGACTATGTATAAAAGAAGTGAAAAAATAAATAATTATCCTTCCCTATCAATAAGATTCCGAAACCTCCAGAACATCACCTCAACTCAACAAAAAATACCTATATTTGAGAAAAAGTTATCACCAATGCATTATTCAAGAGGCGAAGTTCAGGTTACTCCCAAGGGAGCTCCTGTTCTTCCACTTAACCTGAAATTGAAGGTAGAAGAGGTAGAAGAGGGGAAATTGAGAATGAATATAAAGGAAAATAGTGATCGAAGGGAGTAGAGAGAGGGGGAGAGAGAGAAACAGAGAGAAGAGAAATGAAAGCAGATGAGCTGGCGTAAGATCAAGCAGGGTGGGGAGGTCCTTGTTTCGAATTTTGTAATAGTGCTCTTTTAAATGCGGAACATGTTCTATTTGTGCTATAATTGATTTTCAGTATTCACTTGAATCACAACCTCTTCACACATGCATTGAAATAAAAGATTTGGGAGTGGGTTTTGATTCCAAAATGATCTCTCCTGAACACTTTACTAAGGCAGAAACGCTGTTTATCGTCTGAACTAGTTTCTTTCTCTTTTTACAACGAACTTTTAACGTTATGTTTTTGGGCATGGTAGTTTTAGCCATGATCTCATATGTTCATTCCATCGTATCAATCTATAGAAGTAATGATTGTTGAATAACAAAAAAAAAATTGTGATGAAAATAATTTGTTACAAGACCTGTTAATATTCAAAAAAATTATTTTATTATCGCACAATAACTACATATTTTGTTCTGTAGTCAACCTAATTCAATTCATTTTCTGCATGTTTCACATTGTCAATTCAACGTTTTTGTTTCAATATGTAGATACAAATAAACCTCAGTCTGACCCTTCTCCAACCTTTTTTGCACACGCCACTGTTCGAGATATTCGATAAATATTTTAATAGAATCGGTATTCATGAGGGGGAGTGTTTCTCGATCGACACAAGATCTCTCTCGTTTTTTTTCGTTAACGGGATTATGGAAATTCATCAAATTGAATTTTAAATATAAAAACAACCACTTGAGCCTCGAGCTCCATCCACAATTTGCATCTGAATGTAAATGATACGATCAGAGAGAGGACTACCGAGTTGCGAACATGATAATATTTTATTGACGTTGATGAAATATTTGATGATCTGTCTACTATTACTCGACACTGAAATAGACATTCAACATATGAATAGATGTAGCAGAGAAAATTTGTCGAACAAAAAAAAAAAATGTTCTCGAACTCCCAGACTATCCCAACAAAACTAATTATTTTTGAGTCTAAATTGACTTTCAAAATTGATTTCTTAATAGTTGAAGAGTTAAGGATATACAGGACCCATCCCTTTAAAATCACTTGTCAAGAAAATCCTTGATCAAATCCATTCGCACTTCAAGTACGCCACACACACAAAGTATTTACTGGAAAAATTACTCATATTTATTAAAAACTGTCGAAAAAACACAATTGATAATATTCTTTGTAAACATTAATATATATCTCAAGTTTATAATTTATTCAAGAGTTTCTTTTTTTTCAGGTAAGACATCAGTCGTCATTCAAAAAAATCTTTCTGGTAAGTAAGATGGAACCTGTAGATGAAACCAGTGGAGAAGTGTACAAAATAGCAAGTATCTGTTGACAGTATTAGTGAATGCAATCACATCGTGAGAGCAGAGGAAAAGTGCGAAGAAATTGGTGTTCTAGCCATGATTCTGATTCAGGATGTATGCCTCAGGGAACATCTCCTGAGGCAGTGAGTTCCGATGCTTTGGTGTACGGTGGAAGAATGAGGAAAGAGAGGTTTGTCATGTGAGGACTGAGCTAATATAATGACAAATGGTTTATAAACAATCGGGGATTTCGCGTAAGTATGCATTGGGAATATTTCCGTCGGCAAGTCCCCAACAGAAAACAACTACTGGCCCCTACGACCATTGAGTTATGCCTATTTGATTTTTGAAGCCCTCTACAAGAACTGCTGCTTTACGATGCTTCATTATAAACCCCTAACTTATTTCATTTTCAATAAAAAAACATCATCACTTGTTCCGCTATGTTTTTGAATTTGTGATTACCAGATATCTTCAAAGTTCTTACTGAATGAAGAAGTTAATTACTAATGCATTCTAAAAAATAAGACCTGCAATATATAATAGTGGATTGAAATTTCCCAAAGGTTTTGAAACCTGAGGGTGATCTAAGTTCCTAAATATCAGCTACCAAGTAGCATCTTTTTCTACTTCATTTTCATTATGGCATTCCTGTAGAGATAATTAATTTGTTGTTGTTATAAAAAGAAACTTCTTCTTTCAAAATGATGATAACTGACAATATTTTAAATTGATCAGAAGACTAACTTTGATAAGTTTAGACACAAAAACACTCGATTCGTCTTCAACAGCGAACAGGAATTTTTCTGTTGAACTTTTTGAGATTGAAATTATTATTTGGTTGGGGTGGGGACGTTACGAACAGAAGGAATTGGATCATCGCATGGCAATTGAGTAAGTTAATATTATTGTGGTCTACATACGTAAGGCATTCGCCACTATCCAATAAGTAGGATGAATTTTCAAAAAAATCGCTTAAATTTCGCCTGTAAGTTTAAGCATAAATCACCTATTTTGAATCACTTCTTTGATCATCAAAAATCTGTTGTATTATGACGATTTGGATCAGTTCAAATACGTCAAAAATCTAAAAGACATTAAATATAATATTTAAGTAATGTAGACAACTTAAGGCAAAACCGCAATATTGATATACAATGCCATCGTTTGTGAACTGTAACTAACAGTCCGTTGGTTTTGCCTATCAAATTATGCAATCGTTTACCCACTAAGATTAAAAAATTATCAAATGTGTATAAAGTCAAATATGAAGTGAGAAAACTTTTAGTTAACGAATTTTTTATTCGTTTCAGGAATATTTGTGTTGTTACCTAGCATAACCACTTTTATACACTGTTTTTTAGAAACTTTCTTCATACACTCCTTTTTGTCTTTATACACTATTTCATAATGTAATGTTCGTTTTTAACACATTATATGAAATTGACCCAATATCCTATACATGTGTATGTACAAGTCTGATTGGAAATGAAGAAATTGAACTGAATAGATATACAAAAATATGTGACTAATTCTTTCAACAGTTAGAAAATATCTTAAAAATACAAGTCTAGTTACTCTTGGATATAGGAAACGTTTAATGTGTCTAATAAAATTTTGGAACAAGATTAAACATGCGATGAGTAAGCTATGAAAATGTTGGGATTTTTTATTACAAATATTGAAGTTCCTATTATATTTATTTCTTTGTGAGTTCGTATGGAAACCGCAAAATATATGACTGAATGAATTTTTGCGCCTCATAGCATTCGTATCGTCACCGCTTCTCAGAAAACACTCCGTTGGTGGCATTCGTTCAGCTACAATACCAGCCATGGTCGTAAAATGAAGCAGGTTTATTATTTCTTCAAGATATGTCAAAAGTTATTGACGCAGATTGAATTACATGCCTCTTTCAGAGAAACTAACAGAACGAATACATTTGCATTTTAGCTTTTATCGCTGCGATTATGGAAAAGCACCCATCCTTATCTAGGATTGCTATGAATGATAATACGGCAGTATAAACGAAGATTTCAGAAACACGCTGAATTATTTGTTTATTAAGTTTATATATATTTTTTCAAATCTCCCATTTTTCCAGTTACACTTATTCTCCTGAATGCTGCGAGCAAGGGATTTCTGGGGTCGGTAACGTTCTCAACCATTAATGAATGAAATAACTAAAAGAATAAAGACTACCAAGATACGTTCGAGGAGATACGAAAGAAATCACGTCATTATCCGGCTCGTAGGTCCATGATGTTCACTCTTCTAATACATTGTTTTCCCAATTCGTGCTCACTCATTTATCCAGGCTTCATTAAACGATTTGTTTACCCCCATTTTCATGAATGATTACCTCCAAACATTGGTGGTCTCACGCCACGTGGTCTACATCAAATCGCGTGAATTCTAATTGCATCCATACATCGTCCGTCGATTTATGACGATGGAGCGTTCGCAGGTTCGCCGTTTCTCGAATCCGAGCTGTGTTAATAAATTACGTTCATTTGTTTTTCCAGTCTCCCGACATCGTACGTGCCATGATTCATCGGCGATGGCCTACTATAACCTCTAATCCTATTCATGCGAAGCCATGCCTCGCTCACCAACGCAAAATGGGCACAGCTTAATGTGGTGGTACGGGAGGTATGAGTTTGAGATTACGGTAATAAATTTAAAGGATCGTGAATAAGTATTCTAGTTACCGCTGTAAATTGCACAACATGCGACGAGATTCTCGTCTGTGCGTTTATGAGTTTGCGAAGCGTCTGCCATCTGGCGGAGAATGTAGGCTGCGATACATTTCTAACATTGTGTAAAGCCACAGAAGTGCATTTTTAAACGAATGAGATTCCAATATTCCTGCGTGTCTTTGTGCAGATGTGATATTCAACAGTCAAAACGTTGAAGGTCTTTTCCTCTATACATTTTGAAGGGATTTCTTTAGACTTCTGAGCATGCCAAGTCGAAAACGTTTTTGTCATTACTGTTTTATTATTTTATCGAGAGTATAACTACAAGAGGTTTTCATTTTATCGGTTTCTTTTGTTAGTTAACGATAGCAATAAACATGACAAAATCACGACACCCATTCATTTGCCCCTCTACACTTAGGCAGATTTTTTTTACACCTATTTTCCTTTTCAGACTGTGGTTAAAACCTCTAAAGAAAACCTCTAAGTACAATGCAAATCTCTTCAAAATTCATTTTCAAATTAGGGATCGTCGCAAATGATATTAATTAATGGCTCATGATCGAGTTTTCAAATGTCACTGGTATATAGCAGATATATAGAGTACTGGACCTGGTGCGCTACCTTATGGTACTCCCGCTCTAATATTTTTCAATTCAGAGGAAGTATATTCTCGTTTTGATTTTGCAGTATCTGTCAATCAAATAGTTTTGCTAAAGAAAGCCAGTATTGTTTATATAACAACATTTTCAATTTATGGAATTGACCGCCATGCCAGACCGTATCGAACGAGAGGGCAACGTCAAGGAAAATGGTACAATTCTTTTGTACTATTGAATTTTCGATCATATCAGTCATTTGCCTTTGATCGATACTTAAATACTTTTCTACAATTCAATACTTTGGTAGGTATCTGCGACTCTTTCAGACTTTTCTCAAAACATTTAGTTAACTAGTAAACGATTTCTGACTTTGGAATTTCTTATTCTTTGAGAAACATTTTTTACATTCCTGGATCATAAAAATGTCCTGCGTATTTTAAACAACACGGCTATAGAAGCATCTTTTTCAAATCAAGCACGTTGCTTCCACCAGTTACACCTTTCCTCCATCAATATTCAGACATTTTGCAGGCACTCACATCCAAATCGACTTGATTACTCGTATGATGGATGCCTATGAATAATTCAGCACTTGAGATATTCGTTTCAGCCCAATTCGGGTAATATCATACATTAAACTGAATCGATATTTGCGGGAACCTACGGGGAAATCATCCGTCCTGATGGTTCTTTTCGTCTTTATTTGGAATTTTTCGTTCAAGCATGCAATAACATTGTTCATGGATACCAAATGATGAACAAGGAAAATTAACATAAATTCTGCACTCCTCTAAAAAAGGCATGACTATATACATCAAATTTCCGATTTTCACAATTTTGGTAGACACGCTTTTACAAATTTTAGTGCTCAATTAAGCTACAATCATGCATTACTGCTATTAAAAGAAAAAAAGTTAACGAAATCCATAGGATTCAAACACACGATCTATGGATCACAACAAGGCAAAGGCAACAGCTACATGCGCTAATACACTTTTATTATTGACTGTGATATTCTATATTTCAGATCTAATAGGCTGATAGTGAGGCAGATAAAAAGTGAATAATAATTGTTTCTAACCACAAATCAATAAAAGTTCCTAGCTTATTTGTAGTCGTTGCTATCAATTCTGCAAATATAAATACCAGGGAAGTTGAAATGGATGATTTCCACCAGAAATTCAAGAAGCTGCAAACAGAGTAACTTCAGATCTGTTGGCTGAAAAATCACGGAAACAATACGAAATTGCTTGTAAAAGAATTCATCGAAAGGAGTCAATTAAAGAAAGTTGAAGGCAAGTTCACTGAAAGGGTACTTTTAGTTTATTTTGAAGAAAAATCGAAGTTGGCAGTCATCAAAACTGAGGTCTAAATTCTCTATGATAATAGCGGAGTTGAAAACCAAGATAAACGTGGATATAAGTAAATACCATAAATTGATCGCATTTTTCAACCGAAAAAGTGAGGACAATCAAAAATCCTGACAGTGGAATAAATTGACAGATTTTCAGATGACGCAACATTTACTTAGCGATTTCATGACGTATGGAAACATCAATAAACAGGTACATTTTTAGTTTTACTTTCACAGTTTTGATGGCTGGCGATAAGCATGACACCGCTATGAGAACGGTTGTAGGGGGACTTGCCAATGAAAATGTCCCTAATGTTTCCGAAGTCCGTATTATTCGAAATTTATTTGTCATTCTATGGAATATATAAAAATATATGCCGAATACGGTGATTAAAAAAAATTATTTTGTAGGTTTTCAATATAAAGTTGAAAAAACAAACTATAGTTTTCTTATTTACTTTTCAAATTTAATTGAATTTATCTTCAGGATCAAAAACATAGTCACAGTATTAATTGCAATATGTAAGTATACCATTGTAGTTTGGATTTTCGTTTTTTTATTTAATATGTAACGGTCTTTCAATTTCAGAATTAACTTTTGAAAAATATCATAGATGAAGTGGATCCCAACTTCATTATTTTACACGTAAATTTCACATTTTCAGATCTGACATGATATTCTGAACATATTTCATGTATATTATCACCTTTGCGAAATATTTCAAATTCTAAGATGAACATTTCGTACGCAGATCGAAAAACATTTTCTTACTTCTGTACAAAATTATGAATTTTTTATGTGTATCGATAGTTACATAGATGTATAATGTATGCCTTCATTCAACAGTTTTCGAATTATTTATGAATTAACAGATAATCACCTTTTCGTGAATTTAGCTATTCTCAGTTGGCCATGGCGCTCGCGGTTGTATTAGAAACAATCAACTGCCATGGAAACGTCATTGTAATTAATCTTGCAGACTCGGTCGAATTATACAAATTCATGTGTACCTCTACTCCATGGATCTAACTTGGAAACTCTACTATTCATATTATTCATTCCATCGGTATTTAAATATTCACAATGTTTACGATTTGCGGATGACTTGAAAATATTTAAATATATTCAAACAGTAAGATTGTGCATTGCTCCAAAAATACACTTAGATTATAAAGTGGAATCAGCATGATAACAAATATGAAAAAATGCGCTATTTTAACAATAACTCGCTCAATAGATAAAGTTATTATAATTATTTTATGAACAAAGATATTCTGACGAGAAAAACCAATATTAAATTAAGGCTGACTCAGATACATGCGTTCCCACCCTGCATGAGAAATGCATGCCTGTCGACGTTCACACCTGTGCCTGTCTATTGAAATTGGCGATTCAATTTATTCAATTCATCAATATTTACTGGACAATGCCTAAATCAGTATTTTATAAAGAAATTTTGAATCGCATCTGGTTCTCATAATTCTGAATTTTGTCAAAAATCTAATAAATCTTATGATAATAAATACCTCTATAATTCTGATTATCATTAGTTTTCTTATAATAATAAGTATTATTATTATTTTCTTTATTGACATGCTTTTTTGTAAAAGGATCCATGTAATTGAGCTGAAAGCTTATAAGTACGGATTAAATAAATAAATCAGCATCAGCATTTGATAACTTCTACAGTATATACGAAATTCGAGCAAATTCACCGAAATCCAATTTCCACCAATGCGGTGCGTGGTCCTTTGTGGGCAATTTCATTATTATTATTCGTATGAGACGAAGCTCGTCCAAAAACTAGCTTTCAATATCGTTTTCCCTAATTGGTGCAGAATAATTTCTCATTATCCTGCGGTATGCTAACCAGCATTATCGCAATTCAGACAAGGCACACCCTCTGCAATATTCCAGCTGGATCTGGCAATAAATTTCAATTTCCATCCTCCATCGACTCGACTGCGTAACTGCCGAGCCCATTCGATGCAACATTGCACTGCGACGAGGGAAAACGCTCTTTGTATGCAAATCAGAGGCGTATTACCGCGTATCTCGACCTTCCTGTGCCGAATTTGGCCGACTTCACTATGCTCTGCATGCTATATGCTACAGAGTTACCGACTACGACCATAAACATGCCATGTCTGCTGCTTTTCTCCCTCTCTCTCTGTCTCCGAGTTCTGCGAACTGAATTTCAAGTGGTCTATTACCGAATACCGACCGAGTAGCGTGTTGGTCGAGAGAGCAATGTTGGTCCATATTTCGTAGTGCATGATTTGCATTTCAACAGAAAGACAGAGGAATTTCCTTGAAGTTGACGAGAGTGTTTGATTATTTCTAAGAAGTTAGATTTCAAACGATTGCTACGTGAATTTCGTAGGACTGGACGTGTAGCTTATGAAAAGGCATATAGACCAAAACCTATCATTGGAAATAAGGAGAATGAATTTCTTATTATGGAGAAAACCCTCATACGGGTCAACGTAAGATCGAGAAAGATACAGGGATAAGCAGACTGAGCATTTCTAGGGTAATACAAAAATACAAATTTCACCAGTACCGACGAATCAAGTTTTGTCTATATGGTTTCTGGACAAGTTTAGTGAGGATGAACATTTTTTGTATTCCATTTTATTTTCTGATCTACTTTTCATAACAATGGCTTAGTGAACAGCCACAACTTCCATTATTATAGTGATGTGAATCCTCATTCCGGACTCTGGATCACCAGAATTGATGGTCTGTTAACACATGTTATAGGACCATACTTTTTTTATGGAAACTTGAATGGTTAATTTTTTTACCATTTTTACGAGATGATCTGCCTGAGCTTCTAGAGAATTGCCGCTGAATATCAGACAACGGATGTGGTTACAATTGGACAGACCTCCGGCACATTTCGAATTCAGTGTCAGACAGTTTTTGAATATGTGCTTTCCGAATGAACGGATTGGTAGGGGAGGACCACAAAATTGGCCAGCAAGATCACCAGATTTAACTTGCCTCGATTTTTTTCTATGGGAATACTTGAAGAATGATGTTTACGACACTCCTCCAACCACATTGAAAAATATGAAGGAGAGAATAAGGGCTGCTTTTCGAAGAGTGACGCCTCAAATGCTATTAAATGTTAATTAAGCAGTCTTTCAAAGAGAGAGTGGCTCTTTGCATTCAACAGGATGATATTTTGTTGTTTCAGTTGAATAATAAAAAAATTGTATAGTCTGTTAATGAACTACTGTCAGAATATGAATGTAAATGTCTTACTTAATTTTAGTGAACAGTAACTATTTTCGATAAAGTGAAGTATAACAATTGTCAATAAGTATTGTGTGAGCAAATCAAATAAATGTCGTTTCAAATCTATCTTGATTCAAAAAATGCATTGAAATATGAACTACTATTTGAAAAAGCCAATATCTGAAAAACTATTAAGGTTAGGTATAGGGAACCACGATATGAAATAAAATAATCCAATTTTCTATTCCTCAGAGCAGAAAAATACAGAGGGTTCCATTTGAAATAACAAAGTTATGTTTGTCCGAAATTATAAAAAGTGGCATTCTGTATAATATTGAGAAACGGGTTTTGTCGAAATCAATAGCCCAAAACCTCTTTCGTGCATAGTCAGAATTCGAAGAGATGATTTCCATACATTTCGATGTTATTTATTTTCTAATTGTATCTAGCATTTTCATAAAAAATCAATAACTCGAAAACGGTTATAGTTAGGTACATAGTACCTTTTATGAAATCATATTATTTTTTCCTGACTTATTCAAAAGTCTAACGAAATACAGCGTGTTCCATTTAAAAAACACAACTTTGATTTATACTTTTGTGAGCAACCCTGTAGACTACAAAATAATTTCCTTTTGTAGCCCTAATCAATATACATATAATGAAATAGATTTCCGAAAAAATAAATGATGTGGCTTACAGGGACCGTGTCTTATGGGGTGCCCCACCCTGTATATGATTCCTATCAGTTTTCACTAATACTTCGTAAAAGTTTTATAATAAACACAGACTATTGCATGAATAAACTTTTCTAATAACACAATGCGTATTCTTTACTGAACGATAGTTAATCTCTAATGTAATGATTAATTATTCACAATAGCGACAGATAACAGCTTTCTCTCCATGCAACACAAAGCCAGTGTCATTACTGTAGGGAGAGTTCATCGAACTCCATTGAAGGGATTCAGGATTGAGAACCGAGTAATAATCGTCTTGCCGGTGTTTTGAAACGACCTCAATTAACTAGGAGATTATATTTTTCAAATGTGTCATCATCTCAACGAAAGCAAGCTCAGAGAAAATAACGTACTGCTATGTGTGCATGCGAGATAGAAATTCTTGGCTATTGATAATAAGGTACCAATAGCATAAGAAAAAGGTTTTCATAAATAAGTTAACCACAGCACTCATAGTTTATTAGTAGAGTGGTGCTGGGATGGTACGTTAAAAGAAGACCATCGTCGTTCCCAGCTCACATAAATTTTGGAACACCACCTGAAGATTTCTGTTTTTGAATTCATAAAGTTATGAAAAGTTCTCGATTTTTTGAAAAATGGAAAACAAAAAATTTCGAAAGTTAGATCGCGCGAAGGAATTTTTGACGTTTAGTTTCTTTTTTATGCTAAACCTTGTATCTGAGCATCCACAAATATATATTTAGGAATCAGCATGAAATTTCAAGTGGAATCTGATGATTTTGCATGTTTCATGATTTTTTAGGGGAACTTTTATCTACAATTTTTTTTTCGCTCATCAATTTGTAATTCCTGAATCGATTGGTTCTCACAGAATTGATCTATCTTTGATTGTTCTCCAGTAGCAAAGTACATCTACAGTTGAGAGAAGTAATTTCCCTCCAAAACTCTTTTTGCTTATTATTCTACGAGAGTTTGTGATTACTTCAATTGAGTACTGGCGGTTTCAGTTATTTCAATAGTGTTTTTTTTTGGTGAAAGTGAGACAGTGATGATTAGAAAAAGGGTGAAAGGTTTGAAATGAATAGCCCCAAAAGTGACCTGTGACGAAACATTCAATAGGTTACATTATAACAGCCCACACGTTGGGTATTATTATATTTATATTATGTTTTATAGTTTTGAATAATTAAAAGTTTTTGAGAGACTTCACTCAGCATATTTCCATTCGGAAAGAGAGAAGTCACAATTTTTTGACATATTTTGGATAATAAGATACTTGAGGACATATAGAAATAAAAAAAAAATCACATTAGGAACCAATAAGTAATTCTGAACCTCAGAGAAATTACTCCTGCTCGAAAATTATTCCATATCTAGGATACTGCAATTCAAGGTTTACAGGGTTTTCCCAAATTGAGTCGACAACATTGCAAAATAAGCTAACTAGTGGCATTTGGCTGAAATTTGTCTAGATGCCAATCCCGAGGTCTCGTGCGTGCTTGGAGTTCGCGCCGACCACCCGGGGTGGTGCTGTAGGATTTCCTATGGCTGAAAAGTGAATACGCCACCAAAAATTAGTAAGTCGCCCCGGAGTGCCACGGCAAATAATAATAATAGCCGTCCTCTACCCGCACAGGCTATGCCTTTGGGTACACTCGGAGTATTTATGAGGGAGTATTATTATTATTATTATTTTCAATGGCCTTCTCGACTAAAAAACATTACAGTCGCGTTTTCAAAACATTTCATGAAATGATATTTTCGTAAATGGAACATCCTCTATTTTATCATGCATTTCGATTCATAAGTACATTCTCAACAACAGAGCAAATCACGAATCGATATGTATGGACCCGCTCATTTTTTTCATAGTTAATATGAGGGGATAAAAAGTTTGGATGAAAGTTAAAGGGTACTTTTCTCTGCACCTTTCTAGGAATTCAAATATTTTTTAGATGTGCCAATGGTGTAGAAGAAGTGACGTCATTGGCTTTTTTTAAATGGAAACATATGATAGCTTTAGTATCGCTAGAAGGTTATGTTTCATCAAGGTACTCTTTTATTTGTACATTTGTTATTTTTTCCAGAATTGTTGAAGAGCAGGTAGAGTATACAAATTGGTCTCAAGTCCTTCAGTTGTTTTGGATTATTCATTTTTGGAAGGGGAAGAACATGAGTCATTTTCCAGCACTCAGGAAATATGGAATTCTCTAGACAAAAGTTAACAATATGAGTAATTAATATATTGTTACGAACCTGGTAGTAGATAGAAAAATCATGAATCCTTCTGTTTGCCTTCTAGAAACCCATTAGAATGTACTAGAATCATTAAAGTTTATTCGAGAACTTAGTATGGAATGTTCTGTTGAAAGTTCTATAGCTTCTAGAATAATGTTATCCTATAAATACGATCAGATTTGCCAAGTTTGGGAAGTTTTTGAGTTTTGTTTACTTTTTAACATTTGACTGTTGTAACCCAAGTGAAGTTTGAAGTATTTATTTGAACTGCAAAGTGTCAAACAGTGTTGTCAGTTGTATTATTTGTTCTGTGACAATAAAGGCGAGTTTATAAGTAAGTGTACCACTTATTGAACCTGAAAAACGCAACAGTACATTATAAATAGAGTTGGCTCAGAGGTAGTGATCGTATTTTGTCGAACAAAATAGAAGCTACCAAGTCCCAAGTCTGAAGTAAATTAATTAAGTGTGTTTTCATATTTTCATTATAATATATTTTTCAATCGATTGGGAAATGAAGTTACAGTTCGATTATTATATCTTTACCCGTGCATCATCATCACAATACCATAATTCTTAGCTTAGCAGACAAAAAATGTAAACGAATTTTGAATCGCTCATAGCGGTTGTTAGAAAGAGATGCTGTAAAGAGGATGTGTGATTTCTTCGATCATAAATTGATGACGCATGGGTAAAGATACAATAATCGAACTGTATATCAGTCAAATATAATATTGCACTAAATTTAATGTCATCTGTGACATCGACATCACTCGTAGCAGCCCTGAGCACTTTCGCGAGAATTTGCTTATCTGTTTGAAAAATTCGAGGAGTCGACAAAAATGTCCGAAGACTGCGATAGGATATTGTGTAAGCGCATCACGTCCCATCGAGTTCCGAGACACCAAACACCAATGAATAAGGCTAAGGCGACGGACGGCCAGATGAATAACAACCCTGGCCGGAGAGTTTTATGCGACGATTTATCTGGTCGCGTCGTTCTGCATTCGCTCGGTTCGAGAGTCGAGACGATATTTTACAGGAAGTGCCTCTCAGAACCTCTTTACATGAATAAGCCATTTTATAAATAAGGAAAGGATCGTTTTATAAATTTACTTTGTAAATAAAAGCAGGTAAGCAGGTAGGTATCTGTGAGAGAATTTCTTATTGGGACGGAATGAAAAGGCGCTTGGAAGTAGGGTAGGTAGTAAACAAACGACTGTTTAATTCGTTGGGATTATAGTTCAGGGATAAAAGTTTTGATAGCAATTATGTGAGGATTGAAACCAAGTTTAATTCATTTATCAATATCCTTTTCTGTTTATCTGTATAGGAATAGTCAAATGCAAAGCGAACAGTCGTAGTATTTTTGGAATTCAAACGAGCTCTCGAAACACGGGTAAGAAAAACCGCACAGAGTCACTATAAAACATGTCGAAAAAAAAATCCTCATCTACTTGTGCTGATGTACTTAGTTTGGGGAGCCATATCAACTAGGAAATAATGATATTTGGGGAAAATAATAATCAATTTTTTTGTTTTTGCGAACATTATATGAAAAAAGACCATCTGGAAGAAGTATGTATATTTAATACTTCAGGTTTTATAAACATAACAAAAAGATACATTGAGAAACGACAGAGTTTGTTAGACAAATTGATTTAAATTTGAAATAATTGCATGTATCATTACGATATACCGCCCACGAATTGGAAATATAATTTTTTCTTTTGAAATGTCTTTAAAATAATTTTACCGAAAGACATTTTCTTATTATCATATCGGTAGAGTACGGGTAGAATATAAACCTTTTGAATATACCTAACATGCCCCAATTTAAAAGTCTTTAGTCTAGTTCCGAAATTGTAGATAGTGACTCATCGTACATTTTCTGGTTTTTACGGGATTTGAAAGTGCAGAGGGGATGAACGAAAGTGGCAAAGTAAAACTTGATTTGAAGCCAAAGTGCCTACAGCTTATTTCTGTTCTATTTTTTAACCTGCTTTATATGAATTATGAACCGTATAACCGATGAGTCACTATCTAAAGCTACCGAACAAACGAAAGCGGTTTCGAAATTCACTAAATTGGGTTCGAACCACAACCACACGAACAAAAGCTATCCATCTATCTACAAAACGTCGATCGTGAAAACGAGAGGAGAGCGTAAAAAGTATAAAAACAAATGCATGTAGGTATGAATGCACACGTCACTTCGATCGGTATCGGTGAAAGGCACGTGAAAAATATACAAAGCTAAATCTTCGTCGGGACTAGCCTTCACGGTGAAATGAGCGGGAGACGGAGAAGGAGCGAGAGACGGAGGCGGAGAGATACTCTACCGTTAGCTATTCAAAATGCATCCGATATAATAATTGATGTGTTTACCGGCAGGGGGGCGGTCGAGGGGAAACGCCAACATGCACACTGCATAAAGCAGTCTCTGCCAACGATGCTTTCGAATGGCGCTGTTGCCAGATGTCTGGGCCATGTCAATTAGTGAACCGAGGAGATATTCTCAATTTTCGGCCAACGTTTCGGATATTTCTGTTAATATGTTAAAAAGTAATGGGTAAAGGTATCAGACGTTGTACAGTTGAGTATCAATTTATGACTAACCAGCTGATACAGGAATTTATAAATTATACCAAGAAATTCAAAATAACAGTTGTTTTTTTGTTAAAATTGCTATTTTTGTCAACCGGCTGCATTCATACTCAGAAGTCTTCGTAAGACTAGTGCGAGCTAGGGAAGACGTAGCACTTACCTTTGAACGTGTGATACCACGCACGAGACGATTGGCCATGCTGGAAATCGAACCCATGCCCCTGTGTTCGAGAGACAAGCGCTCCACCATCACGACCACCAAGGCCCATTCAGGACATTGGTAGTCAGTAATCAGCCAGCTGAGAAAGAGTACATCATTGGTTTGAAACCTATTGTGAATGTTCACATGTAATTTTTTTTAAATATGAGAAATAAAATAAGTCCTCAAAATTAAGAAGAAAGATTGGTCTTGAATTTTGAATGCATGGTTGATCTGGGAATACACATGTACCTACTTCATATTCTAAATGGTCTTTTTCATTGCATCTTCATCATAGATGAAAAGGTGCCTTTAAAAAGTAGAACTTCTGAATTATGAGACTTGGGTCATCTAACCTGTCCAGGAGAGTTTTTTCTTCCAGTTTCGATTATTCGTAATGAGCATAGGTAATGATCGGTGAGGTAACTCTCCTCTTTCAGAGCGAAAATTGTTTCAATTTGATAAAAAAATATGTAAGTAATGCAATTTCTACCTAACAGTTAGATGAATAGTACTGGCAGCGACAGGCGTTTTGAAAGATGGTTGTCGACCGCATGGATTCTATAGAAATATGTTATAGCCGAAAACTAGATCACAATAAACCCTTCTCTCTGCCATAAAAAAGACAAGCTAGATGAATTACTCAATTAATACCATTTTGTTGGTTGGAAACTAAAATAAAATAAAATAGGTTTATTGATACATAGTAGATCTTTCAATTCAACAGTGTTGTGCTGGGCTCCGTTGCCAGGTGTACTAAAAACGACTTCATTGGCTACTAAATTCGATTCTTCGATACTAAATTCCTTCTTGATCGACAAAACGCGGGAAATTCGAATATCTGTGATGAAACAAAATCAACTCTATACCTGTCACCTGTCAGTCGTGTAACTTGTCACTTGCCAGCAATAAGACGTCAAAACGTAACGTCAATGGAGATTAATGATATCACAGAACACGGAACACAGTTGAGCGCAGCGCACAAAACAGGGTTGCGTTCGGTTGAGATACTATAGTTGTACATTTACGCTGTGAAACCCTATTACCTCAACCTCTCATTCTATGGAAAAGCACATATCTGACTGAATGAAAATAGCAGAAGGGGAGCGATGGGTCGAGCAATCCAATCCATAGTGGTGGTAATAAGTAAGACACATGCCTCCTGCAACGCTTATTTATGCATGTCGTAGCGATTTCATTCATTGTAGAAAATGCGTCTAGATGAGTTTGTCGGAGGTGGTTGTTGTCGTGCTGTCCCGGAAAAGACTGATGCAAAAAACCGGGTTGAAGTGGCTATATATTAATATTATACTACCCTGTATATTTTTCAGGATAGATCTTTTTCTGAATCTGTCAATGCAAGATTTGGTGCGTGGTGTGTGACTCATAAATTCTCAATAATTAAATATCTATTTTACATTAGTCCAAGTACACACATCATTTAAAGAAATTGTTTGTTCATATGGTGGTGCTGTAGGTTTTCCGAGTTTTCCTACAGCTGAAAACTGAATACGCCACCAACAGTATGGCGCCCCGGAGCGCCACGGCAAGTAGCCGTCTTCTACCCGCACAAGCTATGCCTTTGGGTACAGTCTATGAGTGTTTACGAGGGAGTATTATTATTATTCAGTCTTTAGCTGGACTAGTAATTTATGACGCAATTGAATTTTTTGCATCATCGATCAAAGTTCGAGGAGTCAATATCAACTTTAAAAGAAAAATCATTAATCTGTGAGGAAAGTTATTTATTTAACCAAATAAAAATCCCTTTTGTTTGGTAATGAACAGGCTGAATGAACATGATGAGTATGATACTACCACTACACATCACGCCACTTGTCAAGCAGGCAACATTAAACTTCCCGATCACTTTCTCTAGTCAAAGATTCAATATTTTAAGGAGGCTGTAAGATGTTCAATCATCTACCAAAAGAAGCAAAAGAAATTGGACCATATGGAAAATTCAACAAAAGCTCTGGATAAG
Organism: Chrysolina americana; assembly: GCA_958502065.1. NCBI lineage: Eukaryota > Metazoa > Arthropoda > Insecta > Coleoptera > Chrysomelidae > Chrysolina > Chrysolina americana. The sequence goes on from OY293414.1 coordinate 80,978,555, forward strand.
GACTTTTTATAGTTTAGTAGAATTTTGTAATAGTTTTTAATTCAAACTCGTTCTTAATATGTTGCAAGATGTTTTTCATGTATTGATTTTAAATTAAGTATTTTAGGAATGAATATTTTATAAACTTTTAGTATATTGTTAGTTCAAATTTTCTTTTTATTATTGTTTCTTGTATATTTTAGTTCGAGGTGAGTTTTAGTCCGTTAGTTTATCACCAAGATTTTATATCTTTGAACAATAAAGTATATTTATTATCTTTCTTCTCATTTGAATAATTGTCCACAAGAAAATCAATATTTCAAGTTTTATTGTCCTAAACATGGCACCAAAAAGAAATTTCCCCCTGTAATTTAATGAAAATTACAGTTTTTTTTTATAAAATCTGACTCTCAAATCCAATCCACTATGAATTAAGTAGATATTTTTGATTTCGACAAAGAAAAATACTCATATCGTGCGCCTTAAACTTAATTTCAATGAAACACTGCGTATAATTTCATTCCATGAATCGAACGTGCTTCAAAACCCGGCATGCATGGGCACGTATTTATCTGAATCGGCCTTTTTAGGGTGTAGGATTCTGCATACTCGTTTGATCATCAACGACAAGAATTCGTCTAGGACACTAATGGTATATTCAGACGGTCGGTGAAATTTTTTAAAATCAACTATGATCAGTTGAATCATTACCATATATTGATCATAAATCGACTCTAAAATAGGTCGATTTTACTAAAAACTTCAATCTATTGGTGGAACGTTTTATTACTCCAGTTTTCGACTGCCAATTTACGTTTTCGCCGACAGGTGAATTCAAGGTGAATATAATAAGAAATCGACCTACCCAAACATTCAAACCGACCAATAGTTTCTGAAATTGCTCACACACTTAGATTTGTTCGTCGATCCGTTCTAATTATTCAAGAGGTTACATAAAAGCGAATAAAACGTGAATAATAAATATAAAAAATGCATGACACAATTCTTGTTAATTACTGAATGTAAATATCGTTATAACAGATTAGATGCTGCGGTGAGTACTGCCTACTTCATTACAGTGGCGTAGCCAGAATTTCCTTCATGGGGGAGGGAGGAGGGGCTAGTATAAAGTATACTAACATCTTACAATTTGAATAGCCAAATCGTCGAAACTTTGAATTATTTCGGGGGGGGGGGGTGATGGTCACCTTTAGCTACGCCACTGCTTCATTTGAATCGGTTACATTATCGTATACGTAATTTGTTTCATGCGACTACAATCATCGTGTATGCGTTCCTAGAAATGGAATTGTTCAATTATTCCGATAATTTATGATGATTGGCTGTTCTTCACTTCTTTGTAAATTCTCTGGAACGTCTATTAGATGAATGAATCGATTTAGATAGAGAAAATGTCATGAGGTCGGATACACTGATACAGAGTATAATTTATTATCAATTGTATGCATTAATGTATGTGATAATAAAACTATTTACTCTATACCACACACATACATACAAATTTAGAATACTGTTGATGTAGCAAAGAGCTAAAATTGGTTAATCTACTTCCCTAAATCTTATTAACAGGCCGAACACATGTTAGGGCTCGCACAGTTTCCTGAACGAGAGTTATGCAATGCAATTACCAGCAGAATAATTATAGCGGTAATTACAAGGTTAATGGATTACGGACGGAGAAAGTTTTTTATAACTTCTGAATATTTATATTTGCTCGTTGCTGTTTCCTCCTGCGGTTTCTCTCACCATTAGAATTTTATAAGATCATTTCAAAATGTTTCGGAATATCAGCAGTGTCTCCAACGTTTGAAATATTATTTGGAATGGTGTTTGCAAGTTTCATAGAATAGCCTAAGGGCATCAATAGGTAATTTGGCGTTGCTGCTATTTATTGATTATAGTTATCAACCAGTCAACTATACAGGCCGTTTCTTTTATCATGTGGTAACATTGATATATTCTAAACCGTAATAGATTCAAAGACGATTAAATGGGAAAAAAGGTAAGTATTGTAGTGAGTAGTGAATTGGTCATAGAAAATTTACGGGGATTCTCGCCCTTCCCAACTTATACAGGGAAAACTGAAAATGCTGTTTTCGGTTTTTTACGAATAGAATTGTTATTTCAGAAAATATAAAAAAATTAAAAAGGAAAGTTTTATTGTATTCAAAATGTACTAGAACTACGTAACGATAAATTTTTAATCAAACGTTTCGTGTCAACACCGCCATCATCAAATATTTTTTTCAAATACGGACCTGTCTATTTCATCACAAATATTGATAGAGCGATCAAATCACAATTCAGTGGTATATCACACTCCACATTTTTATAACGTTTCATATGAAATAACTAGCATCATTAGTGACAACAGCATTTTTAGTTTTCCCTGTATAAGTCGGGAAGGGCTTGAGTCCCCGTAGATGTTCTCTGACCAATGTACTGCTCACCACAATAGTTACATTTTTTCCCATTTAATCGTCTTTGTATCTATTACGGTTTAGAATATAGCGATGTTACCACATGATAAAAGAAACGGCCTGTATATTATTTTTATAAATAAATATAAGAAGCACACTAGAATTGGAACTAGGAATGGAACTACAGAGGTGTTGAGATTAGAGGTATTCAAGAAAGATTATCATGGACGATAATATTTTGGCCACTTGCAGATTTTGTTTGTCGGAAATGTTTTTGACAGTGTCTCATCAATACCATCGTTTCTGAGATGACACGAATTGTATCAATGGACAGTAATCTTTTTTTTCGGTCTTGGATCCCATATAATTAAATTGATTCCATAAATAATTCATTCAAATGAAACACAACAGGGGCCATAATTGGATAACCTGATGACACTGCCATATTTTATGAAGAACATTCGTGGGAAAGTTCGAAAATTAAGGTATAAAATTAGTAATATATAAATGGTTCGATTACAAATTACCCAATTGAATCATAATTCTCACCATTCAGCTGTGACCCATTCAATATGACAGATATGCAATTTCTTGAAAATGAAATAAATGGGAATTCTTATGAAATACAAACAGAAAAAAAAAATAGGAATATACCTTGATTGAAATGGAATTCCCACATGAATCATACCGTACAAAAATTGCAAAAAAATCATAAACAGTGGTACTGTTGCTTATAAATACCTGAAGACTTCAACTTGACACTGAGAGCCATGTCCACTATGGATCACCTGTTTGGGAAGAAGCTTGGCGTGCACATTCAAAACACCATAAAATATAAATATGCCAAAGGTTTCTCAAAATTATAATGGCAAAATGCGTCACATCCCTTATAAAGGACTCATATCGAGAATCAGCAGAAACTATAGACCCCAGACACCTAGGTGTTGAATATACTAGCTCATGGACCAGACAAAAAAATACTTGAACATTCACCACTTTGGCACGAAGTCAATTTCTCAATTTTGAATCGGAGATATCACCGATATTCAAATCCAAATGTGAAACCCTGTATCGGTTTCCCATTTTGAGAGAGAATTCCGTAAATTATTGGACATCGGTAGAAATTGACGTTTAAGTCGACCTGTATGCTGAAACTGAAGAAATCACAAAATCAATAAATACGTGAAAATCGTATCTTAATATATTGTAAAGCTATATCGAAATTTGTGAAAACAGTATCTTAATATCCAAAGTAAAAATAAAGCGAAAAGTTCGATAAATTGCCTATACCTCCAAATGGGAGTCATCAAGAAATTGATGACGTGTATTAACTGCAAAATATACAGGGTTTCCCATTCAAAATGAAATAGTAATTGCCAGTTTGAAGAAGCGGCAATGCTGCAATTTGAAGATATTCTAGATGGATTGAACACTTATTAAGGCTAATAGTTTTAAAAAAACTGTCCCTTTTTATCAATTTTGTAGAATTTAATTTTTATAGGATTATTTTAATAACGCTACATAAAAATCAACTCATTCAGTTTATTATACTTATGGTTAGGTAAATACAATGTAGATATATAGCTGAAGATATAAAAGTAATTTCTAGGTAGGCACCGTCGTTAGGAAGTATTAGCTTCAAATTTCTTTAGGATGTGGGTTCATTCTGGTTTTTTTACCTCAGAACCCACAGATGCTGTTCTTCTCTAAGGGCCAATTCAGATACATGCATGCCCATGGATGGTTTTGAAGCACATATGCATTATTAACCCTTGTGCCTGAATACTGCATATGCCTTCCACTTGCGTTTCTTTGACAATGTCATGCATGGTGAGCACGTATCTATATGAATCGGCCTTAAGCGTCCTGAGATATTCTCCAGTTGTATGTAACCCATTAAAAATCCTGTTAGGTTCTGAGATTTCCCCTACTAAGGCTTGCCTTAGACTGGAAATATCTGCCAGTGCTTTTTTCTCTTCATCGATTTCCTTCTGGAAGTAGGAGTTTCTGAAACCACAAATTGGTTCTGGTTGAATTAGTGGGGTGGAAGCCCTATTAGTGCTATCTGCTTGTTCGTTGCCTTCCACTACGGCATGCACCCATGGTACCTATGCATAGTCCTTTCCACCTATGTTCTTTGACCCAACCAAATTAAAAAATTTAGGTGATGAAGAGTTTGCTCTTTCAACATTCACATCGAAAAAAAGCAGGGTACTACTTGTTGGTGTCCGTTTCCGAGGTCCGATATGATGAAGGGGTCATCCACGTATGTTACCTATAGATTTGGTTTTTACTATGCCAAATCCTCGATGTTGGTGATTATTGTAGAATCAGACGTTCATATCAGCAGTCCGTCGACTTGGGAGAAAAAACAGTCCTTCCTGGAAGTAGTGTATTAGTTCCAATATCGCTTTTGTGGGGAGGTTAGTATTTCATGAAACTGGTAGTCTCCTTTCAGTTTTCTCTTGATGGAACCGAGGGATTCTTTAATTGGGATAAAGGCTCGAAGCTGATGGAACTATATTCAGGTCAGAATTCTTGACCAAGGAGCTATTTGTCTATAAGGGTTGTATTATCGATGGAAGGTATTTCGATAATTTGTGGGTCTCTGAGTTCTGGAAGCTGGTGAGTGGAGGTCTCAGTGGCATGTCCGGTTTGTGGATTTTCAGAAGATCGTAGAGATGAGGTGATTTGCTGTAACGTGTTATCAGGTGTGTCCTTTTCTGTACCACTTTTACATTGTCATTATACGTCTGGATGTCCATGTAGACTGGGGACATTTCCTTGACTGCAAAAAGTAAAAATATTTTCTGAAGACTTTGTGGCCCAAAGATCCATCTGGTTTTCTGATGACCAAAACATCCAGAAAAGGCAGTTGTCCATCTATTTCCTCTTCCATCATGAGTTGAATTTTAGGTTGAGGTGGTTAAGAAACCTAGCGCCAACCTTCTAGTTGACGGAGAAGAGTTATAATTTCAGGAATGATGTTCGTAAACAACAAGGTAACATCAAAGCTGACTAGAAAGTCAGTTGGTCTAATTTTCTCAATGAAGAGAGTAGAATGAATCCCTGATGTATGTGTCGGTGCTGCCAACGTGTGGGTTAAGTAGGTCAGTGATGGGATGAAGAGTGAACTGATCAAGGCTTTAACTGGACCTGAAGGAATTTTTATTGTTTTTAAGACATTGCTATTTCTTCAAAAGCTATTCGATCTTCCTTATACCTTCGAGGAATTTCGTACTCTCAGAAAAAAGCTACGGAAGTACAACCAGTAACCAAAAAGAGACTTTGCCCAACAACTATAGACCTATTGAGTTGCTATGTATTATCCCAAGGTCATGGAGAAAGCCAGCACCAGCAGATATTGTTTTTGATACCAAAAGTCAATGTTCACATCAGCTATCCATCGAAAATAAGTCGAGTTTCTTACTGTGGCAGTAGATATATATCTCAGAGTCATTTGAAAGCGTTTTTCACCAAAACTCCCAATTCCTGCTGCCCCTGTTTCTCGTGCTAGTCTCTAGAGTTTCACTCAACACTCTGCACATACAGGCTCACCACAGGGATCTACTCTAGCACCAGCACTATTTCAAATTTACACAAACGATTTGTTGGGAACATTCTCGTGTCTACACCAGCTTGCTTATTTCCCTTTCAAACCGACGATTTTCAGCTCGTGAAATCACTTTTGATCGTGGGAAAAATGTCAACGCCCATAAGTGAAATCAACGAAAACACAACCGTGAGTCACCCTATCGCGAACAACAACAAAAGCAGAACGTTATTGATGTTCATATCGACACGTTCGATATAATTATCTTCATGCCGAAACTGCAGAAATCGTCCGTCTCGAGTTGCCTGCCTGCCTGGCCCATAAATTCTCTCGCTAGTCGAACAAAGCACAAACCGAGTAGGCTGTGGCGCAACTTAAAGGGGAACTGCTGTTCGATGCGGGCAGAGACTAGAGAGAGCATCGGGACGACAGACGCACACACTCAGCTGTGTCAGTCACCCGGTCGGCCGGGTCGAACGAATCTCCCGAAGCGCCTACACTCTTCGTGCGCTGGCGGGGCGTGTCCGAACTCGCAACTAACGTTTTACGTATACCTGAAAGCTTCTTTGGTCGCGGCGGCGACGTTGCCGGATGTCGAACGTTCCGCGATATTGGGTTGCGGATTGTATGTAATTGGAGTTCGTTCTCGGAGCGGTGCAGACAATGAGGGATGATGAGTATCGATTGAAAATGATGCACCGCACAGCGTTTCTGCGACAACTTCGGGAAAAGCGGCACTTGGAAGACAGGTTGTTCTCTGCAAGGCATTTTAATGCAGACTGATATTTACTGGTCCGATTCTCAATTTTTTCTAAAAATATGCGTTTTACAAAATTTGGTCATCGATATCTGTTAACTTCGGGATGGTATTTGGTCTATGGGATTTATTACCTACTCCTGGGAGTCTCCTACTAATAGTGACCAGGGTTGCGACGATTTGAATCAAATGATTTAAATTAAACTATAAACTGTTTTAAAAAAAGTCGACGACGCAGATAGCTCGTCTGGAAATTCAAAAAAAAAGGAGGATAATTTATTTAAAATTGCTTACATTCATTATGTAAGTGTAAAAATATAAGCAACCAATCCTATATGGATTCAACGGTCGTAGGGAGGCAGTGGTTTTTTTCTGTTGAATACTTACTTCATTATAAGTTTGATGTAATGAATGGTCTTCCGTCAAGTAGTGTCGCCCCTCTTCATGAGGATATGATTTTTACAGAAATTGAATCATTAGTGGCAAAAACCCACTGGGAAGTAGGTAGTTCCTTTGTGGCTTTCAAAGCACAACTCTTCGTCGTCTGTTAGAACTAATGAATGATGTCACCGAGATTTTCTAAATATTTTTAGATGTTAAGAAATTCCAAAAAGGAACTGTTTACTTCCGTAGATATTTGAAAAAAAAACGAAATTGGGCGATTTACTTTCTATTTTGTTCTGAAATTATTTTGAAAAAACTAAAGGCACATTCTCATTATCACTTTTCTAGCTCTACAAAATTTAACAATTTCAGTACAACATTTAGTTTCGAAAAAACTATACTTATAAGGCACGAAAAAAAGTACATCCAGTATGACATACCATTTTTCATTGCAAATGCAACTACGTACGTAATAATATGTTTTCATTCAGAAAAATGCTTATTAATAATTTACAACATAATCTAATATTGAACCAAAAGGCAAAATTATTTTAAAACATTGTGATTAGTAAGTGCTATAGCAACTGCTCAAAGAAATTACATCCAGTTTGTAGACACAAGTATGCCCGTCTATGATTCTTTTAAATGCTAATCGTACTGAACAAATGTTACTTGAATACCCTATTTTTAATAAGGCTCTACAAAAAATTCTAAAGGTGTTAGGTGTGGTGACCTTGCTGGCCAGGGTGTATCACTATTTTCTTGGAAATAGCACAAACAGGTTTTGGCGAACAGCTATGGCATTATGAACCATGCACCATCTTGTTGATACCAGCAATCATGCACAGCGCCCAATGGAAAATTATCCAATCCATCTGCATGGCAGCACACGTTAGAAAGTAAAGGCTACGTCTTCCCTAGCTTGCACAAGTCTTTCGAAGACTTATGAGGGTTGTGCTCTTAAGGGTGCAGCTGGTTGACGAAAATAACAAATTTGACAAATTTTTTCAACAATCTATGCACAGCGCCCAATGGAAAATTATCCTATCCATCTTCTGAATCTTGTCGTAAGAGACGAAGATTTGAGTAGTTGAAGAAGTCTCTGTATGCTCTGTGTGATCTGTGGCTTCTTTATCCGGAAATCCTAAAGTATTTGTCTGTCATCAGTATGGTTCTCCTGTAGTGCCATGACCATGACGTACACCAGGACCCTGGAAACTAGTTCTAGTAGTTCATTTTTGCGCTAGCTAGTGCTGTTAATGTTCCGAGTTCTGAGTTCCGTACGTCATGCTCACATCAATTGCCAATATATAATTATTGAAATACCCCAGGAATAAGCAGACTGACTTCGTTCCGACCATTGATAAATCTACCTACTTTAAATTAATATGTTTGTTTGCCTTTGGGTAGACTCATATAATCGTTCATAAGGGATGGTATAATTAATATCAAATGTGTCGTTAATGAACATTAATAACTTCGGCATTTGTTATATTCCGCAGTTTATATATAAACGCGTCGCTCGTTAATCATTCGATAATGTTTTCGACGTTATCTGCTATTATTGTATATTATTCATTCACCGTTCTCAGAATGATGCGGTGGAAGACGAGATAAATATTCTGGAAACTGACAACTGAGAAGTTTGCGGTAAAAGGGGTACTTGTTGCTGCACTTAATATTCAATAGTACATTGTTCGGCTGAACTTTCTCTTCCATCAACTCAACGTTTGCTGGTCAACACTACGACGCTTTGATTAAAAGTATGTAACATTTATTAAAATTCAGCTGTGGTACTTCCAATCTAGTATTCGACCTCTTAAGAGATGATGGAACTTGAATCTGTCTGTCTCACTGTCCTAATTTTTTTTGATTAACCACCACCTACAACTGTATAGATTCTAAAAAGTCCAACGTTGTAAAGGGGATGTTGATTTGCCACATCTCCCTTTCTTTTATGAGAGCAATTGTGCATCCAAGCCAGTTGTGTGTGGCTTCAGGAGCTTCAGAGTGGATGAAGCACTATGTGGGTTCTGATGCCTTCTAATGACGGTATGAGTTGACCGTTCGCTTTGCTCAAACTGACAGGGTCACTTCGTTGAAGGTCTGAGGATGAACTCCAATGAACGTGATGAGATGCTCTAGGTGTCTTTCACACCTTATAGGGCATTTATTTCCTCTTTTTCACGTAGTTGTTTGTTAGCAAATCCTATGGCCTTTCTATCTTTGAATCCCTACCTTATATTTGAATCGAACTTAGGACCCACAGCCCAAAGTTCGGATAAGTTAGCTTTTCCTTAACGTGGAAGCTTTGTTTGGTGCTGCCGATCCTATTCTGTATCCTTTGCACATGGCGCATCCTACAACAGGTGTCAGATTTTGGTTGACTCTCTGGTAATTCCAAGAGACTCCGCCAACCGCTGGCACTGACTGGATTGAATCCATTTTGGCAAAAACTCGTGAAACAACTTGCCAAAAAAATATGTCCCGGAATATCGCATAATCAATACCAACAAATATATTTACCGAAATCCTTCTCAATATTTCATAATTTCTGACATATACTTACCAACCCATGAGTTAGCTTAGCAGGGAGGGCGTACATGCTTTGGATGCAGGAAGTAGATATGGCCGTGGCGCCTTGGTAATTCATAGTATTACGCTATAAAATCTACGTTACCAATTGTTAGCTAAAAAAATCTTATATAAATGGTCTCAGAACATGTAAATTCTAACAGCTTTGCTGGAATGAAAGAATTTGTGAACAACGACATGATTTAAAACGAGTTTTATGATGTTTACACCAATCTATTTGCAAATGTTCTCTGTAATTGACCTTCGATGACCTTGATTGACTATCGTAAGACATTTGAAACGATATGCATTGAACAGCTGATGCTGTCCCGGGGGTCTTGCTTTCCATGAGATCAGGTCAGGTTCAAACTGAGCTTTTTGCCATTCGAGAAAAGGATATACGTAAGTCCCTAAAGGTAGTCCGAAGTAATCAAATTTGCCACGGCTAATTTAAAAAGAGAATGTTAAGTTCATGGACGCAGAAGTCCTACTGCATCATGATGTCGAAGAGGTACACTTCCTAAGAGTGAAGCAAAACTCCTCTCAAAAAATAACACAAATAATTATTATTTTCGCGACCTGCTTCAGACTATATTACGATAAATCTAGATATCAAAACTTTCATTTAAGAATTATTCCACTAATTTTATAGGAATTTTATACGGAAATAGGTGAGGATTTTCGTAAAAGAGTATATAAGACATTTTTTAATATTGATTTAAACATTATATGGTGGCAAAGTCTATTATGCTGAAAATAATTACAAGGATTTCAGACAAGCAAACACAGCTCAAATTTGTTTTGTAATTCTAATATAAATATTTGACATTCAAATATTGAAACTCGTATCATATTTATGTTGTTTTTGTCACAGAACGAGATTGTGGAATTATTTCTAATATTCTTTCTGAACAAGTGGAATCATTTCTAGTAAGTATTCTTTCTGAACAAGACCAAACCGCTCTACGTCAAATGCTTGGTTCCGATCAAATAATTATAATTTACTCACATAACTAAACCGTTGTAGAACAAAGGCTATGGTGATCTTTGAATGAAATTTACCATGATGTAATATAAGACGAAATGAATGAACAATCGAAACAAAACAGTTGATCATAAAAGATTTATAATTATTTGACGCTGTCTACAATTCACGGCCCAATGAATATTTATGGTACCCATTATTACGGTAATCCAAACAGGTGTCTATTTTGGAACTGCCAGCAGGTAGTCCACTCCTCCATTATATCCTCATTATTATAATAGAAGTAATCCTATTGTCGACTATATAGTCTGAGTGCGAGCAAGTTTCTACTATTTGTATCCTTGAAGGTCATAGAAGTAAATAAAATATCTATAAATTCGAAATGAAATAATAACAATCAATTTTGAATCGCTTATATTATGATGTAACGCTTTATGAAGTAAAAAAATTCACTTATTATAGACACCCATTACGCTTTAGTTTTTTTTAATATTTTATAAATGGCATAACTTCAAAATTACTGATTTCACTTTCAAAATGCAAATATGTGATGTAATGGCAAGTTTTATTGAAAAAGTAGAATATTGACAGCAACTGTTCTTGATATTCTTGACTCAATATTACACCAATTAAATCCTATTTCTTATCTTAATTCTTTTCTATCATCATAGACTATGTTTGCACAAACATCGATGATGTATCAAGTTCTGTTTTCAATCCGGGGTTATCAGCGGGAGCGCCATGGCAAATAATAATAATAACCATCCTCTACCTGCACAGGCTATGCCTTTGGGTACACTCTATGAGGAAGTATTAATATTATCATATCACAAAGCTGTTCTTTGCATTATTCCATACATTCGTAGAAATAAACTCACAAAAAATAAGTCATTTGGACGAATATAAGGCAAGAAAAACTATGCGCAATTCAAACATATTTCTCATAATACAGATTGGAATTTCATACATAGAGCGGAAGATCCAGTAACTAAAATTCAGGAAAATATTGCGGAAACATTCAACCAAGCATTTCCAGTACGGCTTATGAAGAAGAAGAAATCAAATCCCTGGGTCATAAAGGCTTGATAAAAATAATCAAGTGATTTACGTTGCCTGCACAATGTTAGAAAATTCCATAGCGATAATAACTTTGTCATGACATTTCAATAACCGGTCAATTAATGCAAACTATCCTTCCAACGATTGATCCACTTGATAATTTACAGAAATTGAGTTCTCCGAGAAATTTAACTGACGTGAAGTCTGAAATCCACGATACAAAAAAGACAAAATCCTATGGTAAAGACCACTTGTCAGCAAAACTGTTAACACAATTGCCTGACGAATCCTCTAATGCTTTGGTAACACCTATAAATTCTTCTTTTGCGACGGGTGTCTTCCATTCTAGCTTGAAGTCTGCAATAGTGATACCTTTTCACAAAGGAGGAGCTATTGATGACCCCCAACACCTTCAGACCAATATCTATTTTATCAACATCATCTAAAATCATCGAGAAGCTTGTTAAATGTAGGATAATGGGATTTTTAGAGAGACAATATATTGGCTAGAAAACAGTTCGGATTCCAAAATAAAAAAAGCACAGGATACGCCATTTTCGACTTTCTTGAAAGAATCTACATAATTCTCAATGAGAAAGAGGCAGCTGCAGCAGTTTTTCTTGACCTTTCCAAAGCGTTCTCATGAGGATCTATTGTGCCTTATACAAATTCTCATATTTCACCAAATTAACCCAGTTGTTCGACAAAGCCGATTAGTTTATTTGGTGTATGAGCGAATCCTGGTAGGTTTTGCCAGAAGTTTAATACTTCCTCGCAAGAAGGTCCGCCGTTTCATTGCCCTCCATACCGGAGTGGCCAGGAATCCAGACCAGAGACAGACTGTTGAGTCGTCCTATTGAGGAGAGTCTCCTCTGACAGTTTGACACCAGCTTACATGTTGATCTATTCGAGCCAAGTGCTTCAAAGCCGCTTGACTGTGCTAGAAAATTTTGATTGATCTTTGTGTGAGGTTGGTTTCTTCCAGTCTCTCTACACTTAGATCGATGGCGTGAATTTCCGGCTGGAATACTGTCAGACAGATATTTCTGTTCTAGGTATACGAATGTCAAAATTTACTGTTGGATGCATTATATCAGAGGTCATTTTCACAATGCTGTGACTTTCAGTGTCAATCAGCAGTCTGCTACGCTTTGTATAAGTCTGTTGCATGTAATTGGCAATATACATGATTCTGTAGATTGTCCATCTAGCCTCTCTCTGCAGAAAGATGTGAAGAGAGGGTAGGTCTAGTAGGTTTCTATAGATGCTGACGGTGTGGTGATGATGGCATACACCAGTGATCGCTAGACAAACAAGCCTGTCTCTGTAAACTTGAGAGCTTCACCTGGGCCGTTCGCTGTGAAGTTTTCAGTCACCAGGCAACGGCACCGTATGTGATCGTTGGTCTAACAACCCTCTCATATATCCATAAATCCCCCTACAAGTCCATAAGGACATTCTAGCTTTGTGGAGAACCTATTCCAGATGAGCGTTCCATTTGAGTTTTTTTATCAACGGTGACAACTAGATATTGAACTTCTGCTGCAAATGGAATAATCTTGCAATTAAAAGAAAGTGGAGTTAGGTCTTCCAGATTTCTTTTCCGGGTAAAGGATATTATCACAGTTTTGCTGGAGTTGACAGACACCTGTTCCCTCTGGCATCAACTGTGGATGTCGTCCAACGTTCTTGGGAGGATATTAGAGTCTACCCCTTCCTGACGTGGTCCTTGCCAGAATGACAAGGTTGTCTGCATAAGCCTGAAGCTCCACGCCTCTCTTTTTGAGGGCACTGAGCAGGTTGTCCATCAGAAGTGACCATAACAGGGTGGAGAGTATCACTTTGTGGCAACCCCTGGAGACCCTAAGCGTATCAATCATAATTTTTACATAAATTTTCATATAATTCAATTCATATAGGTTATTGAGAATTAATTATCTTCCAAATATTTCGTCGTTTACACTCTTTTGCAACGTTTTTGCTGCATTTTCAACAAAAAATGCGGCTATGCAATGCACCGTCCTAATCTCTAATCTGGTACACCGTGTGCACCTCATGGGGCCGTTAAAATATCACATTACCCCGTTAAGATACTCAAGATCCGTCATCGAGCGTTTATTCCATCTATTTTTGCGTCTGGCGCCGTTCCAGAAGATGCAAAAAGCGCGATAGTGCAGCAATAGCAATAAAAAATGCAAACTATTTAACGTTCAGATTAGAATCTTCGAAGAAAAACAACTGGTATGTGTGCCTGGAGATTATATTTCGGAAAGTAGGGCATTGTGTAAGCGCAAATTAAACTTTACGTTACTCTGATCCTCGTGAAACGTTGTTTATTTTGAAGATACCGTATCTGCGCTAAAATGTTTGCGAAATATCTGTATCATATTTGTTCGAGTCATTAAAATCACCAACATGGTTTGGATAAACTATTTGCATACACCCACATTTTACATAGCGAATATTTTAGAAAAGTGCGGAAAGAATTGTTTAAAATGTAGTCATCACTGAGAGACTACGTGGACTTTCCGAAAGTAAATAAATATTATATTTTCGTAATCCCGTACTGTTATTTTGATTTAACGGTATTCAGATAACAATTGAAAAGTTAACGGTAATAGACTCCGTCCGTTAATATTTTTAATCGGCGGCGTCGTTGATAAAGTGAACTCGCCAGTATAAAAACTGACGTTGTTTATAATATTTTTGTGATATTGTTAAGCGGTTCCATGACAACACGATGTTGAGATTTTTCTGAAGAATTACAAGATACGTGGTTTGTTCTTTCCTCGGAATCAAAATGTAATCTTTCAGCGGGATTACGAAAAGTACACAGGGCCGATTCGCAAATAACTGATTTGGTTGTTATACAATATTCAACCTCATCCGCTATATGCTACATATCGGCCTTGTAAAGATAATTTTTTGATTACTTTCAACTTGTAAATCCCTTGTAGTCTAATCTGCATTTCTATTGTGACTCCTTTACGAAGAGGTCTACAAGATATCCGAGAAGATATATGATAATAATAATAACATTTATTTAGTTCGAACAATACAGAAATATATAGGTCAGCATGGTAAAAAGAATAAACTTAACGAAACAAACATAGATAGGGTTTCTGGTTTGATAATGATGGTCAAGTGTTTGCATGTCAGAACGATTTTTCAAAAGATAAATTAACAAAATAAAGTTATACAGTTGCCTCAGACTCATTACATTTGCTTCTTCAAATAAAAGGTCTATGCTGTATTTCATATTTTTAAAATTAATCATTTTCAATATTTTTTTCTGTTGTATTTCAACGTGTTCTAAATAACTCGGCATAGTTCCTCCCCAGTTGATAATTCCGTACCTTAGACGAGATTCAACAAAGTATGCTGTGTTGAGAGTTGGGAAATTTGTTTAAATTCATACAATAAAAATCTTAATGTCTTAGCAACGTCTGAGTGAGAAGTACATCTGAAGTGGGAATCTAGTTTCAGCTCAAAATATTTTATTTCGTTTTTTAGAAGATATCGGTGTTCCTGACAGTTCTGTTATTTTCTTAATAGTGGAAAAATTATTTTTATAACTAGTGAAGGGAACAACATATATTTTTTTTATGATTAACTGTTAATATCTGATGACTAAAAATGTCAAATATATTTTTCAAATCATCCTCAACTTATCATTTATCATTTAAATTCATTTGTAGAGTTATAAGAGAAAATATCATTTACATTTAAATTGAATAGTATTGGCCCCAAAATAGTTCCTTGAGGCACCCCAATCAAAACCGGGTTTTCAGTACTAAATTCCTCATCTATTCTCACCACCTGTTTTCTGTGTGACAGGTAACTTTCAAAGAATTTATGTGGCAACCCTCGTAATGGTTCACAGTGTCAAAAAATGCTATTGCTATTGGTTCGGCCTTATCAACAGACATAGAATGAAGCACTGAAGGGATTCATCAGTTGAGAGTCCTTGGTAACCGAATTGCCGCTCCGAAATCAGACTATATTTATCCATGAATTTTGTTAGCCTTCACTGCCTTTTCCATTAATCTTGACAAAGTGATATCAAAAATATTGATCTGTAATTACACAGATTTTCTTTTATGTCTTTTTTATAGAATGGAGAAACTAGAGTTGTTTTGAAGTAGAAGAACATACTCCAAGTGAATATTAAAATTAGACTAGCAATAGGTATACATAACTGACTTTCTGATTTTTGAATATGTCGGCTTTTGAATTATCTATCCCAGGCGCTTTATTGAGCTTCAGTGATTTAACAAGGTCTCTAATTTCTTTTTCAGTCACAGTTTATTTCGCGTTGGAGGAGGATTCGTTGGTTGGTAATAATAGTAGTATATCAAATTTGATAATTTACTTTAGGAAATTCGGTTTGTTAATTTGTTATTGGTATTTCAGTCCATGGATGGGTGGGATTCCGAGTACCATAGATTCGACAGATATGTCTCTTTCTCTCCTATGAATTAACTATAATGACATCTTATTTATTTTATTTTTTTTATTAGAAAACCGCATCAACCTCGAAGGATATTAGCGGTGTAATACAGTATAAATCATATTTAAAGCATACAGCAGTTATATCAAATGCAGAATGTTTGTAGATTCCAGAAACTTCAGTAGGAACTCGATATTATTTGGATTCAATGCACCACTGAGTTGTTCGGGAGAATCTCATTTATTTGATCGACTATAGTATCCCACAAAAACTGAGAGACCTGATATTAATGACACACAAAAAAGAGAAACAGAGGAATTTACAATCAATAAGACCAGCTATAAAAGAAAAAATATTAAACGCAAACAGAGCATACTTCGCCAATAAAACATTATTGAGAAGTTAAATATTAACAAAGAATAGTAAAATAAATATCTATAATACCATAATTAGACCAATTATGTTATACGGAGCGGAGACGATGACAATGACAAAAAAAGACGAGGAAGACATGAGGAAATTTGAAGGAAAAATTATGAAAGCAACATTAGAACCAAAAAAGATCTCGGAGGAAGAATGCAGAATAAGAACTAACTTGGAAATTAGACAGGAATTAAAAGAAGACATAATATGTAATATAAAACAACACAGAATTAGATTTTTGGGGCATGTATGGAGGGTGGGAAAAGGGGCAGTAACTTACTCAATGTTACAATGGGACCCCGGCGGAAGAAAGAGAATAACCAAGATCGAAATGGATGCAGGAAGTGGAAGAGGACTTACGCAGGGCAGGAGTGACAAACTGGCAAGAAAAAACCAAAGACAGATGGAGAAACATAGCCAAAAGCATAAATTAATACATTGAGCGTGATCTACCCAAAAAACTAGATCTAGATAGCTTTTGCAGCTCAACCCCACAAGGGGTGTACAGCCACTATATATTTATAGAATTCTATGGTTCACGAAATCTCAGCCCAGGTCGAAAGTTCGGTACAAAAATAATACACGATATCACCATTTACTATACGCTTATTTTTTTTCGGATTTAAAAGTACTGAAGTAAAAATCAAATAAAAGACTTGATAGTTCATATTTAATAAAGTATAAACTACATATTGAGTTAATGCAGTCTCATACTCAATTACGCGAACTGTGTCACATCTCGCTAACGACAACATAATTACATTTTGCATCCATGTGGTCTGAAAGGCCAACGAATGTTAACGAAGGTAATTACAACTCGAGGATCAAGTGCCATTCCTGCTAAGTGAACTCGTAAAACGCAAGTACCGCTTCTCTTCGGCACCAGAAGGGTTTTTTATTAGAAATTATGAACCGCCGCCAAGACGACTCTGATCAAGCATCTATTATCCAGTCACCTAGCAAATTCGATGTATTTGCGAAGAGAAAATATAATTTCCTGTTATCATCGGCGTCTGATAAACTTATATAAATGAACGAGGTGAAGCGGTTACCGACATTTTTATAAGACAAGATTACTTCCTGCTATATGCGGAGTTTCAGTCGCTGCATTGAGATTTGATGAATATATACGTGTCTGGAATTGATTGATTTCCATAAATGAATCGTGGTATTTGTGTGACCCCTTAGGTGAGAGTTCGCCGGTGCTAAATATTGCGCCAAATTGCAAAACCTGAGATAAAGGGACCAAACGACAGTTCAAAATTAATTTGGTATGTGTAAAACTATTGAGCATCCACTAGAATTCTGGCGATATCTTTTTACTAATGACCTGAGCGAATTTGAAGGAAAAAGCAGTTTCCTATTATACAGTGTGTTTCACTTCTCATGGAAACACCTCCGTATCTTCCGTATTTTTCAACGTCGAACCATGAAATTTTCAGGATTGATAGATTCACTATAAATGAACTCGCTGAACAGAAGGCGTCATTCTACGTGATATACACTGCACGAAAATAGCGATGGAACCACCCATTTTTCCAGAAACTTATATTAGGGGTCAAAATTGGCCAAACATTCCTTCGGATTCGTGTTTAGGATCCCCGAATTACTACTAATACACCTGTTTCTTGAAAAATTTTCAGTCCTGAAAAATTCAAATTTGTTTCACTTCTCATGGAAACGCCCCCGTATCTTCCGTAATTTATGACGTAGAACCATGAAATTCTCAGGATCGATAGATACACTAGAGATGAACTCTCTACACGAAAGGGGTCATCATACGTGAAGTAAGTGAAAAAAAATTGAATTTTTCAGAACTGAAATTTTTTCAGGAGACAAGTGTATTAGTAGTAATTTTGGGATCCTAAACACGAATCCGAAAGAATTTTTGACCAATTTTGCTCCCTAATATTACTATCCGGAAAAATGGGTGGTTTCATCGCTGCTGGCGAGCAGTGTATATCACGTAGGATGACCCCTTTCGTGCAGAGAGTTCATCTCTAGGGTATCTATCGATCCTGAGAATATCATGATACTTCGTCAAAAATAATAGAAGATACGAGGGTGTTTCCATGAAAAGTGAAACACACTGTAGAAAAATATCCAACCGTTCATACCGTTGATTTTATTTTCACATTATCGTTGTCAATGATACGATAAAGCTTTGAATGTAACTAGATTATTATGCAATTTAAATAAATCTCGGAAGTTGCATCAGGCGACTCGGCGGGAAGCGCCTCGTCGCCTGGCAAGGTCCTCGATTATTATATGTCGCATAATAATCTCGTTACATTAATAGCGGTATTCTTCCATTTTATATCAACTCTTGGTTACTACAAGTGGTAGAAAATTATTATTTCATCAAGTTTCAGCTGCTGAAACTGCGAGAAGTCGTATGTGGGTCAAACTAGAAGTGCCATGAAAATACGGTTCAAAGAGCACATAGCACATAATTTTTCGAGACCAGAAGAATTGAGTGTGGCCCAACATACTTTGGATCACGACCGTCGACTCATATTATTTGTTTACTTAACATTTTTTTCAATCCAACCATCCAAACTTGTCCATCGTCATTAGATCATAATAACAAACATTACAATCGCAATTTGCACAATAAACAATAAAGTCGAATTAGCGAATCCACTTTCTAGAAAATATTATTTTGTTGTTCGCTATTCGCGGAATGAATGATAATTCATAGAAAGGAATCCAAACTGGTTATTTCGCAACTGCTACGTCACAAACGACTCCGGGCAATTATTTAGTTATTTACCTTGGCGCTGTTATGGCATACATAACAAAAGCGTCGTGTTCGTCGAATTGAATCAAATGGATACAGGGCCGGCCTGACATGACGTAAAAAACGAAGAACTGAAAAATTTATAAGCCTCAAAACATTCATTTATAGAGAAGAAATTTTCTTTTTTGACAAATGTATAACTGGTATTGTAATGAAGTTGTTTTGCCGCGAATATAACTGTGTATCAGATATTTCTCGACTTTTTTTAAATATTGAGGTATTGTCGAGTAGTGTCAAAATTCTGTGGCCCCTAAAACGCTGACTACAAAAATATCTCGAATTCAATATGCAAAACTCTTCTTTAGAGAGCGAGTATATTGGGACATACCTGTAAGTTGTCTTTATCCCAATCAGGCGTGGATTTTGAGGTGGGCAATTTTACAGGAGAGGAAGCAATTTCACCAGAACCGGATTTCGTACAGGGGAGGGAGTAATTTCATCATATTTCATTCAGGGGGCAACAACTTTGTATGATCTCACAAATTTTTCAATGATATCTACAAAACAGATCAAAATAAGTGCTTTGGTAGTGAATCACGAAGAAACCAAAAAAGTGGATGACTGCTGGAATAAAAATATCATGTTAAAATAATAGAAAACTCTATCAAATCAAACTACCAAAAATATTGCAAATGTGCGATCTTCAAGATCTAAGTAACTCCACAAATAAAGGAAAAGCAACCTGGTCTCTAGAAAAAAGTACACTGGTATTCAAAAACAGAGAATAAACGATTCGAAAGTGATGAAGGAATACAAATCCGGAATATTAACAGTTTTTATATTAATCAATTTTCTGAACCTACCAAAATATCCAACGGTTCTGCGTAGACCAAAATAACACAAAAAACATAAAATCATACCTTATTTCAGCAACTGAAAATTAAATTTGCAATGTGATAATTTCTCTGAAAAATCTTAAATCAGTTGGGGAATATGAAATTCCTGCAAAACTCCTCAAGTATACTGCATACCAATTATCAAAACCTTTTACAATGGTTATTAATATGACGATAAGTAGGGGCATATTTCTAATGTATAAGTAAAACCTATATTCAATAAAGGAAATAAGAAAGAAATTAGTGATAACCGTCCTATTCCCTAATTTTATACAATCGCCTAATGAAGTATTTAGAAAAATTTGAGTTAAGTGACACACAAAATGGCTTCAGGAGGGAGTGAGTCTACAATACTATGCACTGTTATTGATAGTCAAAATGACATAAAACAAATCCTATTGATATGCTCATACCTGTCAAAAGCCTTTGACAGTAATAGTCATAAAACATTGATTTGTGAGCTCGAAATGTTCGGCATCAGAGGTATTTCAAGTAAATTAATATGGTCATATCTACAGAAGCAAAGGGTGATTGAAAAATGCTATATCAAGAATAAAATCCTTATGTCAGAGGAGCTGACTAATTTGAGGGGAGTAGGGATCGATCTTGGGGCCCCTGCACTATATATTGTACACCAATGAGTTTCCACAAATGATCAACCACAACACCGTACAATTTGCTGACGAAACAACAGAACTGATCGAAGAAGCGAATATGAAGAATTGAACAGTAGTGTTTTCATAGCATTAAATACACATTAAAAGACTGGTTTACGCAAATCCATTTGATGCTGAATATAAAACCCAGCTGATAAAGTCTTCACAACAGTCGGACGGATGGTGAAATTGAACTCTTGTAAATGTTCAAGGTTTTTAGACCTGAATGAGCTGATACAGAATATTGCAAGATATTCTTATGCTTTGAGGGTCATCACAAAATCAATTGATATAGGTGCTGCTCTTTGGGCCTACTATGCACAGGTACATTCAAGAATAAAAGATGGCCTAATATTTTGGGGAGTATCAGTAGATGCTAACAAAATATTGATAATGCAAAAGAGATGCCTGACAATAATATTTAAATACAAACAGATGAAAAGCTGCAAAACGCTGTTTGCAGGAAAAAATATCTTGACTATGTATGCAGTGATATTTGTCAAGGACAATACCACCTTATTTGATAACTTCAAACGAACCCACTTCTATTCTACTAGGCATAGGACAGATTTGACTCATGACACTGCAAAGTTTTCATTTATTCAAAGAAATGTACCATATACCTTGATCAGTATTGAAAAGTAAATTAAAGACATTCCTTACCAAAAAGGCATACTAATCAACTGATGGATTCTTGAGACATACTATAATTTTATGAAAAAATGTGATATTTTCATGTGGTGTTCGTTATACCCTTATCGTGTGAATTCAGCATATTATAGAGCGGCTTTACATTTATGCAATGCATTTGCAATGCAAGACAGGTATTGCAAGGCAATGTAGAAATTGTGTCTTACATTTATGCAATTGTTGTTGTGTTGCCAGCAGTTTATACCAACATAATATATTTCGAGAAAATCTAACCTCAATAAAATATTTTGATATTTTGTTGGTTTGTACTTAACTGAAATTCGAAAAATTACATTCCACTTATCACTATCGCTTTTGACAAATTTTCCATTTCTTTTTTAAGTTGGAGTTAAAGGTTAGGAGACATTCGAAAAACAATATCTACAGATACTTTTGTGTGCTATTGGCCAGAAAATTTCAACCAGTCGAAATTTTTTGGGCTTGCACATAACTCGCATGGGCGCAAGCGCAACGTAAAATTTAGTCTTGCATTGCACAAAAATTGCATGAAAATTACATAATGTAAAGCCGCTCTTAGTAAACTCCAGTTAATTTTTTTTCCTTTTTATATGTAAGTATTGACACGAAAAGCATAAATGAACAAAACTTTACCCCTACACCCATCTGGGTATATATTTACTTTTGAACCAATAAAGTGATCTATTTATCTAATACACTTTTATTTTTTTCTCTGTTCCAGTTCAGCCTGATGAAGTGTGACTTGCTCAAATGAGGTTATTACCATAAAAAGTAGTGCGAATATGTTATTCACAATCCACATTCACATTCCATTCTTATGATTTTCGTGAACTTTGATTTTATCTCAGTCCACCTCTGACCTTGACAAACAAGTTTCCGATGATTAAATGTATTATTTATGCATTCATTTCCAATGAATGGTAATAAAATTATCTTTAGTGAAACTTTCCTGCTCTTGTCCAATTTTTTTCAAGTGAATACCCAGTGATAGTGTGTAATTATGCATTCTCGGTAAACAAGTACTGCTCGACGATGACCGGTTTAATAGTTAATGTAATGTTGTTTGTTTATATTTTGATAAGGATGAGTTTCACTTGTGAAATTTCGATTGAGATATTATATCGAAGTTCTCGGAACAAAGTTCAATAATTCCCACAGCTTGAAGCTGATTATGCGTATACAGCGTGTTGGACGAAAATAAAAACAGTGCCATTATCTGGAACGACGTGAATATTTGAGGCATAAGTTCAGACTCTTGCAGTTTTAATATCAAAGGGAGGCCCGTTTCCCTTATTTTCACAGGGTTATACTCTACCGCAACTCCTTCGCAACCGTATTTTGATTTAAAAATTTTGCCCAATACACCTTAAGAAATTACATTTTGAAGCTTCCAAGCTATCGCATAATTAATGTTTCTGAATTGTGAAAAATAGTCGAAGGTATAATGATCCCAAAACCAGGAATAAATTATTGCCATTGATATCGAGGCTCTTCGAAAAACTGCTTTTCAAGAGAATGAAAATAATAATAATAATGGATGAAAAGTGTGTAGAATTACTGACATATGCGAAAAGTCACTAAAAGTAATGAAAGTTTGTTCTACCATCTTCCTGGACGTGCAATTTGTATATTAATATTCTTTCTTTAAAAACGTTCGAAGCTTTTACAGTACTATTTGACGAAAACATACTTGGGTGGGTAAAGAGTTCGCTTATCAACCCAATCATCGGTAGGTGCTTAAATTCGAATTCCAGGGCTGTCACCGGCCCTGTGCATGGCATCACAAGTTGGAAGGTACAAAATCAATATGAAATAAGCCATAAACAAAGCAGGCAACTTGGTTTACTGCTTTTTTTTTTTGACAGTTGGAGATTATTTGATTGTATTTTGTTTCCAAATGAAAAGGTCATGTTATTGCTACATGGCAAAAATTAAAGACAGATTATTTCTTCACAAGAAGCTAAATAAAAAAATATGTTCCAGTTTTTTCAATATCTGAATGAGTAAGCCCATGGATTTCTCTAAAGCGTTCGATTCCGTAAATTACGGAAATACTGCTGCGAAAACTGCTTCGATGCGGTTTCACAAAGAGAGAACTCTGGTGGTTTGAGTTGAGTTACCTTTCAGATCGCCAACAAGAATGAACACAAACAGTGTCTCGAAAACTTCACGTATAAAACATAGTGTGCCATAAGGGTCAGTCCTTGGACCTCTCCTATTTCTACTTTATTTGAATGATATGGCTTTTCTTGAAATGACAGCTAAAAAACTTTGATGGCAATACTGTTATTCTCTGGCAAGAAAATGATTTAACGATATTACACCCTAACATAGAGCATGCTATTGGAGTCAATAAAGATTGGTGTGAATTAAACTTTCTATCTCTCAATATCAAAAACAATATTCTGACTTTCCACTGTGACATCCTAAACCTACATATCGGCAATGAGGAAAGGGAAAATAAATTATCAGTCAGATTTCTGAAATTGTTTTATTTGATAACAACTTACTTTTCATCGAACAATGCGACAACTATAAGTAAAAAACTAGCTTCTGTACTCGAATAATCTTCGTAGATTTACAAATTCTGTTTGGATTGTTCAAATATTGATTGTATCATCTATTTTTGTCTCATTCATTTATGTATGTCTTTAAGCTTATGTATATTTATACATTGTTATGTATATTCATACACATAACCATACTTTGTTACGAGCTTTGTCTACGAGTGTTATATACTTACGACATTTAAGCAGATTTTGAATTGAAAAAAAAAGTAATGAACTTTGGATTTCAAAACCTACGAAAGACCGAGTACAATAAGTACAATAGTAATATTTGCAGACGATACCGCAGTCATTGGAAATAAAAAAAATCATGAAGAGGCACGAGAGACCACGAATGACAGAATTAAGTTAGATGAAAGTACCTGAATAAACTTTGATGCAAGACTACGCTGGAAATTCCATGTGAAAAAAGGAACTCTGGGGATGTACTAGTAAAAGTACTAAGTATTCGAAAATTCAAAAGTAAAATAATAAAAAAATGCATTTTGTTATCCAGTCGTCCGCTTAAACTAATGCAACAGGTATATTAGCCGGGAAGTCCTCAACAAAAAACAACTACCGTCCCCTACGACTGTTGAATTATATATTTTCAATTTAACAATACAACAAATAACAACTACCAGAAGGGTTTTATGAAAGAAACTTCTAGCGTACTGGTCCTTGAAGGTCCGGTATTGTTACCGATGAACAGTTTCTGCCGATTGAAATGTAATTATACCGCAGTGGAAAAATTCGTTGCATTGAATACCTACTTTTAGCATTGAAATATGCCGTCGTAAATCTGCATCGGTATTGAATTGTAGCTCAGGGCCGTTCGTGCAACGCGTTTTTGTTTCATCTAAACGGCTGCGAATTCATTACTGCACATTTAATTTGTTGTTTTCAATTATGAGAACACGATCCGTGCTAGGAGATTCAAGGTTGTTTCCATAATAGGTTCGTATACTTCAAGAGGAATTATTGTAATAAGTTATGACGCAATGCATTCGGTTCACAAAAAAAAGTACTTGATGAATGCATGATTTGCTAAGTGTGTGCTTGAATCTACATAATTCATTCGTTTCTGAAGTCCAAGTTCACTACTAAAACTCTCTTATTTTATCTGAATTGTTAATATCATTTCTGTGATGTCACCAGTAAAGCGGCCATTAAATAATTTGACCTAACATAAATTATTGAATTTTTTATAGATTTTATATGTTCGGACAAATTATTATATATTTCCTTGCTCTCATACAGAAGAGAATTCTTAGGTTGTTTTAATTTTTCCTGTTGCGTTTGCTACTTTGAGTACCAACAGGTCGAGGATTGTTCTTTATGGATCCAACATACTGTCCATAATGAAGATGAAGGGTAGGTGGGTAGGTAGGTAGGTGTGATCCCAGTATATTCAATCTTTTGTGATGTACAGCATAACAATCCATGTTTCTGGATGTTCCCCATCAGAATCTGCAGGTGCTGTTCTCCTCTAAGCCTAGCTTCCTTAGGTGTTCTTTGAGTCTGCTCTGCCCCGTAAAAAATCCCGTGATTGTCTTTGAGGTTAATCAGTGTCTTCGATCTTGCTCGGTTGAAATTACCGAGGAGATCTTAGGCCTGCCTTAGCCCTGGAAGTCTTTGACAGTAAGTTGCTTCTTCGGTTTCATTGAGTTTGTCTTGGAAGTAAAATTTTCCAAGTCCGCAAAATGGTTCTGGATCGATCAGTGGCGTTGATGCCCCTTTTCGTGCC
Organism: Chrysolina americana; assembly: GCA_958502065.1. NCBI lineage: Eukaryota > Metazoa > Arthropoda > Insecta > Coleoptera > Chrysomelidae > Chrysolina > Chrysolina americana. The sequence continues at coordinate 81,004,414 of OY293414.1, forward strand.
AGGATATCTGCTTGTTCGTTGCCCTCCACTCCGACGTGCCCCAGCACCCAGATGAGGATCACCTTGTTGTTCCTGCCTAGATCATTAAGTTTGTCTAGGCATTCCCAAACCATCTTTGAGTTGATGTTATATGAGCTCAACGCTTTGATGGCTGCTTGACTATCGGAGAGGATTGCGATTTCCTTGTTCCGGTGTTTCCTGTCGAGGTTGAATTGAATGCACCTTTCTATGGCGTGAATTTCCGCCTAAAAAATACTGGGGAGCTGGCCCATGGGTTCGGAGTATTTGGTGCGAGGCCCAAAGACTCGAATGGATTCTACGCTCCATCCACTCTTGGTATTCAATTCCGTTCGAAAGAATTTCTCGAAACTAAATTTCCTGGTAATTTTGTCAGTTGGGAGATCGGCAAGGTGTGCACTTTCGGTGAGGGTTGAGCCCCTTACGATGTGTGCTGTCCCTTTGAGTCCGACTTTAGCCAACCTGAGGTTTGCTCCCCAAACAGTTCTCCTCACCATGATATGGAGAGGAGTGAAGTCCAGAATTACCTCTATTACTGCTGTTGGAGTCGACCTCATTGCTCCTGTTATACAAAGACATGCTAGTCTTTGCAATTTCTCCAGGCTTTTCTTTGTTATGGCGAGTTCGGTTCTGCCGTGCCACACTACTGCTCCGTAGGTGATCATAAGCCTCACTATCATGGTGAACATCCATCGCAGTATTGATGGGTTACAGCCCCACATTTTTCCTGCAATGTTCCTGCACACCATCAGTGATGATTTTGCCTTTTTCACGATCTTTTCTACGTGTCTGTTCCAGAGTAGTTTTGAGTCTAGGGTAAGCCCTAGATACTTCACCTCTTGCTTCCATTCTACGTCTGCTCCGTCGAGGCGAAAGCCCTGCACATATCTCATGGCCCTTTTTTGTAGTATAAACACAGACTGCAGTAAGTGTTGTCTACAGAAACCCTAAAAGAGAATGCCATACCTTATATGCGATTGATACGGCCCTAATTGCATAGCAACCTGATGCTAGTATTTTTCTTAAAGATATGATGTAATCTTCCAACTTATTATTTATTGTCAATGATTATACCAAGAAACTTAGTGTAAGGTTTATTTTCAATTTGGTTCATATCCAAACTGAGATTTTCAAATTTGAAATTGAAAGTGAGTAGTTGGTTTTCTTAGCATTACGACACAGTGAATTTGAGTAACACCAGGAGTTAACTTCTTCGAGTTTCAGGTATATGACACTCTTCAAGGTATCCACAATAAAAACTAGATAGGTCCCCTGAAGAACTTCTGACCTAATATCTAAAAACTCTAATGTTTCGTTGGTAACTTCGATGGGCGTGCCTTCTGTTGAAAAGATATGATTCAAACCATTTCAAACCTATTCTCCTAAACCCATAATACTGTAGTTTATTCAACAATACTTCGTGATTCACCTAGTCAAACGCTTTTGAAATATCACAAAATACTGCTGCTACCATCTCGCCCATGTTGAGGATTAGGTATAATCTTTCGAGGAAACAAAAAATTGCATCATCTGTATCTCTCGACTATTGGAAACCAAATTGCTACTGTGACAATATATATATTGTATTTTTGTAGGAAGATCATCATTTTATTTTTAACGATTTTTCGATAATTTTTGAGAGATATTGAAGTGGTATTGGTCGATAATTGGATGGATCATCCATTTCACCAACTTTGTGGAGTGGAATAACAATAGCTTCTTTTAGAAAAACTGGAAATGACCCTGATGTTTCGTCTATACCTGCAGATTCCTTATTTTTTATTTCTCTAAAAGCCTCTCTCAATTCGTAAATATCATCGGACCTAAAAAATTTGATATATTCAACCGTTATGTTATCAAATCTCCCCTTTCCCTTTCCGTCATTATTAATTACCAGATGATCCAGACCAAACACAATCGAATTACGTACCACGAATTACGCAAGCCAGCAAACCGAAGTATATATTTCCATCTGACCGATTTATTTACACACAATTAATTCTCGTTGGCTGTTTGTATAACCAGCTATACAAATAAGGTGTAAAATTAGAATAAAAATGAGGTCATCTCGACAACGGTAGGTAGATGGAGGAGAGTAGGTATGTTCTTTATGATTTTTTTATATTACACGCTAACCTTGACGCAGTCGAGAGGATATCGCATCTGCTGCAGACGGTATTAGTCTTTGATGTCGGTGCGAGGTGATGCAACAAGGACTACTGGTCTTTGTGATTGCAGAGAGAATTTATACGGTGTTTGCTTGACTGATTTCTAGAACATCTCGTGTCACTAATCACTGCACGACACGACACGAACAAGAAAGAAATACAATACACTGATATAAATTGGGGCAAAATTAGACAAGTTTTATAGAGATAGTACAAATTCTGTGTAAAATCTCGTCATGAATTTGACATAAAATGTGAAAATGATAACTTGATTACTATATCAATGTTCCTACACCCAGTAACAAGAAATGAAGTAATCAACTTCATTTTTTTTTATGAAAAATAGTACTTCACCTGTATTCGATAAGATTTCAGTTTTCTCAAACAAAAGCTCCACACGCACTTCATTCACACTGTTCTATCATGCAAAATACCTGTCAGAAAACACTCCCTTGGTAAATATGTGAAACAAAATATATTTTGTATAATTCTCAAAATGTAGAGGTTTTGGTAATTCTGCGTTATTACAAGTGTGAATCCTGGAATTCTTAGTTTAAATATTTTTTGGCGTTTAAGTAGAAGTTGACAATATATAAATGATAAGAAGGCAAAGTAGCTGCTATTTTAATACACGTAGAGAAAATGTTAACAATTTATTTCATAAGTTTGAAATAAAAGGAAGTGTTGGAGACGAAAAACGATCTGAAGGATCAAACCCCTTTTCATTCTATAAGTAAAATTGTTTGTACCTATTGAGTCAGCCCCAAAAGACAATGTACAAAAAAAAATGTAAATTCCACCCCTGTGCATTAAAAATTGTGCATTGACCACCAAAATTAACCATTTGAAGTTACGGGTTCCAATGACACTGTGACGTCTAGGATGATTATGTCTCCAGATTCTATCAGAAAAGGCGTTAGCAACCATTAATTGTCAATAATAAATGTAGCAATTGTATTGTTTATTTTACACGAAATAGAATCCTAAGGCTAGGTATGTTTTGGTGAAGGGGGAACTTTTCCAGACCTACTGAGAATATGAAAAAAATTTCCATTATCCAAGAAAACTGACCTTCTCTCGACAGGTAATTATGCAGTCACCATGTATGTGTTTAAGATGAATTAGTTTTTTTTTCAAGCCAAGCATAATGAAATAATTATCCTGACTTTCCTGAAGATGGAATCTATCAAGTAACATTTGTAACTGCATTTTGTTTCGATTCATCCAAAGCTTTTCTTGTATTGGTGTTCTAATGGTCAGGATAATTCATGTGGAATGGAATGATACGACCTCAGATTAATTCAGTGTGACCTTTGGTATTCCACCGGGCTCTGTATTGGGACCTTAACTATTTTAGATTCAAGTAAGTGACTGACAACAACACCCAGTGATAACCTCAAAATTTCTTTTCGACAGTAATTATTCTGATTTAGAAGCAGATGGTCCTGTTGTTCATGGGGCGAAAAAGAATCCTCTCAACTTCAGATAAAATTTTCAACTCGAGAACGGTCGAAGATAGAGCATTACTGTGAACGCCAAACGATTCAGATTGATAGAATTAGTTGACTCTAAGGGGTTCACATGAAAGTATCAACAGCCAAATATTTGAGTGAACACCTTATCAGACTTTCGAAAAATTTCAACCAAAAACTGCAGAGGTTTCGTGAAAAGCGCATTAAAGCTATAATTGAAATTGAATCGACTTCAAATTTGGTGAGCATATTCGAAAAAGGTTGTATTTTACGAAAACTAATAGAAAATAATAAAAATGAATTATGGGGCGAAAAAGAACTCCTCTCAACTCCAGATAAACTTTTTAAATCGAGAACGGTTGAAGATGGAGCAATTCTGTGAACGCCAATTGATTCAGACTGATAGAATTAGTGTACTCTGAGGAAGTGACATGAAAATATCAACAGTTAAATATTTGATTTTTCATCAACGTTAGTTTCAGTTAACTTCTGAGTTAAATTGTAAATTTCTCGCCAATAAGGTTTCTGAGAACCGCGGAAATACCTGTATTTGGAGAGATAAAATTAATTGCATTTATTTAATGGCAAAATACTTCAACCGTAATCGACTCACGACGGATTCTTCGAATTACTTTGAGATACGATCGCAGTTTTTCGTATAAGACATACGGTAAACATTGCTATGCGTTTGAATGGCGATAAAAGCATTGTGAAGAAATTGCGGAAATTTTCCGATTATAATGGATGTATGCTTTATTCAGAGACGTAGAAAATTACGTAAACCCAAAACTACGTCAGTTTCACTTGACGAGCGTTTTGTCAACAAGGTTAGCATCATCAGGAGCGAGTTTTCTGATTTAATATACGGTATGATGAAACAGTCATAATGCCACCGATAAAATCTGCGAGAATCAAACTACTGAATTCAATGCCATTTTATGATATTTTTTGTGGATGAATAGGTATTTCTCGTGGTGGCACTGAATCCATCAAGAGCATATTTTACCTACGATTAGGGATCGAAGTAGTTTTTTTTTGCTCCATCCAGACCATGTCAGTACTTGAGCACAAAATTGTATCTTTACGTTGAACTTTCTGTAAATAAGGTGAATTTTAGCGAGCACACATTTTCTTCGTTTTTTTATTGAAAATTTATACCCGGGTTCTACCTAACTACCTAGAGTTGGGAAAAGGGGTTTCCATAATTTCGTATTAGTTACGGAGGAACAATAAAATTGAAGTATATATGTTTTAATTGTAAAAGTTCCTGCAATGACCTTCATAGTCGTAAGGACTTGAAAAATTCAATGAACGGGATAAGACAACTAAGAATGAGATGGAAAACGGAGGTTGTATCACAGGACAGAGGTTGTATCACAGGACAGAGGTTTTATCACAGGACACAACCAGATGATCTCGGGCTTTTTTCCTCATATGCACCAGATCTTTGGTAAATAAAGACTAATTATTATTCCTGTCCTGACAAAGTGAGATTGTGAGTGGTGCATACATACGAAGGTTTCCTAATCTATACCTTGATGAAAAATGATATTCATAAGAACAGCTTGTAAACAGACCCATGGACTGACACGAAATAGAGAAATATGTGACATACCTCTTATTTACACACGTGTCTCGCAATAAAATGTGAAGTGCATATCAGTTTTGGGGTTAGGTCGGGTAGTAAGTGAATGTCCACATAATTTTTTCTGTCCTATGTTATACTTTTGTCATAGGGGTTTGATGTTTATGTAACATCTTCATAAAAGAGCGTGTAGTGTTTGTTACTGCAAAAAAAAAGAACTCGTGATTTAGAAAGTGTACCGCCGTGCACCTAGATAGCTGATCGCAGGTTCCTTCCAGGAAAACCTGCTTCGGAAAATGTCTCGAAGAATCGAAGAACAGTTCTTCAGGTTAGTAGGAATGACAGAGAAAGAGTTATTAGATGCTATTGTGTTCTGTCTATGATGAAATCATTGAATCCATACCAACGGATGGAGAATCAGTCGTAGAATAACATTACATCGAAACTGAAGTTGCATTTTCAATACTTTTTATCATGGGCGGTACACTAAATGGACCACCTGTTTATATTGTAAACTTATAAACAAATATATTTTTTGTAACCCATTACAAACTATACACATATACGGCCTAAAAAATATCACAGACAATTTTTTGATCCACTTGTGGTGATATTACTTGAGAAGATTTGTCTCCCAATGAATAAGGAAGAGCAACCCGTCTTTCCGTATTCATTGATTTATTGAAAACCTTTGATACCGTCAGTCACTGTCTACTCTTACAGGCTTTGGAATACGACATACTAGGAAACTGTATGAAACTATAATGGATTCCAAGCAGAAGGGCGGTAACGAGGAGGAGATGATCGAATATGAACTTTCTCAAGGGTCTTACTAGGCCCTCTGCTTTTCAATATAAATACCAGTGGTAACAGAAGAATTCGTAATTATCAAATGATATTATGAATGATCAAGATTTGGGTTATAATATTGGAAATGTCACTAATTGTTCGAATCGCAACATGCGAGGTACTCAAATTCTGTTGTGTGAATATAACAAAGTTGTGTTATTTATGCTCTTGTAAAGAAAATCACGTGAACAAAACCTACAGCATTTCTTCCTTTGAATGAGTATGACACCAGAAAGATATTAAACCCTTAATGCTTAAGGTCGCAGCTCAAAGGTCAAACTGTAAGTATGACAATATACCGGAAAAGATAAAATTAACGAATATTATCAAACGTTTTTCTAAAAAAGAATAGAAGAAAGATTCAATTGAAAGTAAAAGAATTGAAATTAACCGAATATTCGAATATATAGTGTGAGTCTCTAACTTGGATTAAATTCAGTAAATCGAATACAGTTTTTTTGTTACAAATATGCTCGAAGAACTTAACCTGGTGTCACTCAAATTCACTGTGTCGTAATGCCAAGAAAATCAGCTACTCACTTTCAATTTCAAAGGACATGGCACTGGATACATGTATTCCTGGGGCTTGATAGATTTTTTTGATTTTTGGTCAAAACAAGCAACTTTCTTCATTAGACTTTTTTTCTGGCTCTACAGCGTGAGCTACAAAAATGGGTTGATTTTTCTACGAATGGATTTTTCTTGATTTTTGAGTATATCATGTGAAAAATATCAATCGACCTGATATTTTAAATTGCGCTTTTTTGATGTTAGAAAATGTTATACAGCTTATCACGAATTTGATATATGATGTCAACGACTTTTTTTTAAAGGATATTCCTAATTTTTTTGTAACTATTCTTGAAGGGTATATCAAGTTACACATTCGTACCAAATATCAAATTTTTATTCCTTGTCATAATACCTTCGCTAACTATTTTCGCTCGGTACGATTCCTATATCCATACTTGTTTTTATTTAACATTTTTGTTTGAAATTATCAACATCAACCCAGTTTGACAAAAACTGATTAACAAATCTTCATATTCCATTTTAAAATGCCTGAATTATTTCATTGAGTTGACCCATAAAAAAAATTATACTGACATTTTAAAAAATTGTCGATGACGACATATCTTAAATTTGAGACATGCTGTATGACATTTCCTCACATCAAAAAGAACACAATTTAAAATACTAATCGATTTGTCTTAGCATATTTTCAACAGAAAAACTGCCTTTGATTTACTCTTTTTCTTTTTCTCAGTTAATAGAGGGTAATCGAAAAAAAGTTCGGATGAAAGTTGAAGGGTATTTTGCTCTGCACCTTTCTAGGAATTCAACAATTTTTTAGATGTGCCATTGGTGGAGAAGTGACGTCATCGGCTTTTTTTAAATAGACCCATCTGTCATGTTTAGTATCGCTAGAAAGCTTGTTTTTTCTATATTTATGGTACTAATATTGTTTCAATTGTCTCTATAGGTATAGCGTGTTTTTTATTTTTGTGTTCACCTCTGTAATCCATTCACCTGTTGCTTAATTTGTTAAAATTTTTTCTTAATCGGGGAATGTAGCCAGTTGATCTTTTAAGCGATATAGCAATTTGATTCAGACAGTGGCGTATGCAAGTTTTTATATAAAAAAATATTTTGTATGTACAACATTAATAGTTGTTTCATTAAAAAAAATCACTTATGATGTTTGGGATAATTTAAGGTGTCTCTCCTACAAACAAACCAAGACTGGACGAAATACAATATTTTACTCAAATTTCAAAATATATTCTTCATATCTATCTAGTAGGTTGTAACATTGGATTTCATCGTCGATAAGTGCCGACTTATTAAAGTTGTATACTTAATGTTTTTTCATGAAGTTCAAATTGAGTAGTTTTTTTCTTGCATCATTGATCATTTATCTTGTTGATGGTATTTTGTTAGGTACACTGGCGTTTTTGTTATTTATGTTTGTTGGCTTTTTTTTAGCATTCATTTAACAAAAACAAAGCTTCGTACTTATCGTCTAGGAAGATATGTTCCGAAGCCTACAACTTTCAGTAATTCAAAAATAATAATAATAAGTCCTGTGTAGTTCCAATTCTTTATATGGTCACGCTGTTCTCAGGATATCTCTGGATTTTTCATTTCGTGTGAATATGAAAGAAATAAAAAACATTCCAATCAAATTAGGTACTTCTACCCAGCGTTCCTATGGTTTCAAATAATGCCCTAACTCACCCAATCTCAGCAGTCAGCACCCTGTTCGATTTCCTCATTATTATAATTATTATATCGACGTAGTAGTGAAAGATCAAACAACGTTTCTTTCATGAATGAACCCTCGAACATCCCCTAAAGCCACTTTTCAATCGAAATGCCTCAACTGTGCGCCAAATTAAGGGTCCCTAACTAAGCCCCCCGCCTACCTCTCTAGTCTAGGCGGCCTTGATCGAACTTCCACATTCCTATCTCGCTCAATGATTGCTTTCACGGCTTATCTTTTGTTTAATTTTCTACTCTACCCTATTTCTCGGTCGCATAAGAGTACTCGTAGCATCTGTCGCATATCGCGTGTGTATACACACACACACTATGCGACTACGAAGAGAAGAAGGGTGAAGGGTGCTTTGACCGGGCGCACATGATACGCGTGTTTCAGTTGCATATTTTGAAACGCAGCTCGCAGCTGTTCCGGAGCCTCCCACGGTTCATGACAACAAAAAATATTTGAACATGACGGTAAAATAAACTGTTGAACTTCTGTGTGAAAGTTTGATACGACACCGGAGGCATATGAAATGAAATATTCAAAGCGCGATGTTTCAGAGGAGTAAGCGAGTTTGTCACAAAGGCATTTATTATGGAACAAATTGGCTTCTTTGGTAGAATCTAAGAAAATAAGTGTGTGTATAGTTTTTGTTAGAGTATATCTAGTTGATATAAATATCAGAGATAAGGATATAGCTATAGTATCCCATCTTCTTGGAGTACCAGAAAATCCTGTCAGACTCCGCTCCACAATCTAGTCTGCAGGATTGAAAAATCACTCCCGAATAAACGTGCTGCACTCACAGCTTTTCTTGACGTAGAAGGAGGTGGAGGTGGAAGCCCTTTTGTGAACCTCGTGATAGACAGCCTCCCTATAGATATAAATCGGGGACGAGTATATGCCCAGAGCTACGCTGACGATATTTCAGTAATGGTTAATAGTAAGTATATGGATCAGCGCTCAGAGACGTACAAACGAGGGAGAACCTCAAGATCAACCCCCCAAAGAAAACACGATTGTCCCTTTCCTCAGAAAAAGAAACTGGAATATTGGTGAAAGCCCACTTGGGACTGAACTTAAACTCGACTATACACACCAATAGTGAAGCCCTCGATAACGTATGGAGCCCTGCTGTGGTGGCCAAAAGCAGAACAAGTAACAACCAAAGGAAAGCTAGCTATAGTTCGCAAAAACTGACCCTGCTCGGAATCACTGGGCAATGTCCAGCACATCGACGATTAGCCTAGAGGTGATCTCGAACCTACCTCCTCTGTATTTGCGAAGGCGACGATAGAAGCCTCTAGATTAAAGTGCATTAGGTCATTCCAAGGTAATGGAGCTCATAAGAATTGACGTATCTGATATGCCGTCGGACAAAATGACCCCAACCTATTCCTTTGATGGAACATTCACTAGCATCAAAGAAGTAATATCAAGGGCCCACCAATGCTGTCAAGGGGGCAAATTTGGTGTAAGGATGACCAGCAATGGGGTAGGTGCTGGCATAAACAGGCAGAGACTGAGGCATGACATCAGTCTAAGCCTCGTTACTCAACGCTTTGATTACAAACCAAGGTTACAGCTATTTTCGTCTGCACAAGAGAGATTCTAAGGAGGGATCCTAGAAACCAATCCACAGACATTATTTCCAACAGCCAGGTGGCAATAAAGGCTCTGCAATCTTGCCAAATTAGTTTGGGACACTCACAAAAACCTCAACGACCTAGGAGCACAGGACAGGTAAAACTTGTCTAGGTGTCAGGTCACAAAGGCATCCAGGGGAATGAGAACGCAGATGCCTTAGCAAGAGCGGTTAAAGCAATAAGTCTCATTGGATCAGAATCCGCCTTTGAAATCCGATTTGGAGACATTACGCAGGACACGAAGAAATGGGTCAGGAACCATCATCAATCAATCTTTCTGGAAAGACGCCTCAGGCAATACTCACGGGAAAATGATGGTGATGTGGCCAACTGATCGGCTATCAAGGCATCTTCTTGAACTGAGCCGGAACTCCCTCAGGAAGGTAGTAGGACTAATAAGAGAGAAAGCATCTGCCTATGTTGGGGATACACCAAGACTCCACACTTTTGTTTGAATATGAAGCCCTGTCTCGCATCAAGATGGATATCTTCGGACACTGTAGTGCAGAAGATATCATTCCACAAGAAAACCTCGAGAAATCTGAAGGAGTTCCACAGAAGATCCAGTGTACTCACGAAATAGATCTGACACCGGGGAGCAGAAAGGTTCTACGCAGAACTACCTGCATTTCGGCCGATAGCCAGCCCCACCCCATAATAATAATAATAATGTGTTTTTGGGAGTGGATACATTGTTCTAGGACAGGTCAGATCGGTGTCTCAAAAATCATAAGAAGATGACGGAATGTGCAATAGCTTTCGAGAGAGTAATGGAGCTGACCTTTACTGATTTTAAATATCATAAAACTCTTAATTCGGTTTTGATTCGATCTATCAAGTAATTTACTTCTTGAGATTGAACAATTTTATCATTACAGACCGGCAGCTAGCGACATTTCCAGTCGGCTGGCGTACAAAGTCTGCCACAAGCAGTTTGTGAATGAAAAAGATAACACTGATTTCCAATCGACACCAAAACTACGAAGCGCCATTGTTGGAAATTGAAATTGTTTACATTTTATGAATTTTGAACAAATAATTAATGTCTGCCATATACTTCTATAGATTTTTTTATTTGAAAATCCATCAAGAATAAAATGGCAGGCACTTTTAGAGGATACTAAGTGTTAAAATATACGTGTCAAAATTAAATAAAATATTCTACATCGAACAAATGATTAACGTCTGCTAAAAATACATTCAATCAATTTGTCTGAGTACTACAATTATCTAACTTGAAACTTGTTTTATACTTAATCTTGTGTTATAGGTATAGTTATTATAAAAAAGGCTGAAGATTATAGTCGACTTACTAATTATTAAAAATAATTCTGGGCACGTTAAAATAGTAGGATGACATTGTACAACTAACATCTGCTATCAATATTTTCGCCACAATTATAATATATTTATGCAAAATCTTTGATGGCAGAAGTTTTCGTAGGTAATATTTTTTTTAAATTGGTTTTGACATTTCGTCATCTCGCCAGCCACAACTTTCGTAGGTAATACAACAAGTGTATAGGTGCTTATCGAAATAGAAATTCCTTCGATTTTGAGAAACAAAAATGTTTCGAAATCGAGAAGGAATTTACGATAACCGCCGATATCACGAGTTGTATTTGTTAAGATTATTTCATGAATAGAATCGAAACCATTTGAACGACTATGGCCAGTGATTTTAATTATTTGTTGTTCTTCGATTCCGGAACTGACAGCTGTAGATCTATATACACATCCAGTAGCCATTCAAGAGCTGAACTACAAAATCGAAAACGTGATGGATCAAAACACGCTATTTTAGCATAAGTGGAATAATCTTACCACTAAGTAGGTATAAAGTATAAATTAATGAGAAAGAAATACATTTTTGAGTAACAATAAACATGATTTTTGCCATTATGAATGTATAAGAGAAATGACGATCTTTTATCTATATTTGATGGATTTGTTCATAACAGCTGAAGCTGAATGATGGGCGAGAGAAATGTTAAACGTTATGAAGGAGGCAGATGTTTACATATTAACCTGAACATCCACCTGGAGAATAATTCACATAATTTGCATGCCTCATGGCCCCCCGTAAGTACAATGAATTCTTTGATAATGCAGAAAGAATCCCGAAGTCTTAATAGGAAGTACATTAAACTCACTGTCAAAAAATCAAAAACCTAAATGATTAACTTCCGAACTTCCGAAAACACAAATTTACCTACAAACACAAATTCACTGTTTCGGAAAAATTGAATTTTTTTTTAACTTTTTCCACTCATTTCCACTCCCAGACGCTGATTACTTGCAGATATTTTTAATACATCTCCAACCAAATTACTAGTTTTAATTTTCATGTTAAGTTATAATCTGAAGAAACAACCTCACAGTAAATGTATTTTTTTTAGAGCAATAACTATTGGTTTTACAAGTCGTTGATATTTTTTTTAAAGATGCTCCAATATTCACTCCATCTTCTTTGGAAACCAAACAGTCTTAGGGGCGAGACACCTTCTGTGGACACCCGGTATATAAGTCAATAAACCTATCCGAACACCATTCCAACGGCTCGCCAGAGATCTTTCGCGGTCATTTCTCACACTGGGTGAATTTCGCGTTTGTGAGAGTACCGCAAATTTGCAATTAGAAATGCAGGTCATTATCTGTTAATGGTTTTTAATTAGTAATTTATGTAACGACTTTCGTGGCATTCAGCGTGCATAACCCGCGTAACAGCATCATTAAAATGCTAAATATTGATTACCTTTCCTTTATTTGTCATTCTCCTTTATCAGAATTCTTGTTTATGTACTTTGTGTTCGTTTCTGGTATAACTTTCAAAGAACCCGAATACAGAAATACAATAAAACTAAGCTCTTGAGGAATAAATAGTAAACAAAAATTATAACAAGATATGACTGTTGGCCAGGAACAGGATATATGAGGACAGGTGTTCCACGTGGATCCATTATCGAACCTACGTTATTCTGGATATATAAACGACTTCATTTGTAGCTTTCCGGAAACATAATTCTCTTAATTTTCAGATCGCACCATCTTGATTATCAGTAGTATTTCATAGACTATTTCACTCATCTTAAAATTCTCACATAATCTGACCAATCGCAAACCAAAGACAACTCGTGTTGTCGCGATAACACCAACTGTCTTTCAATTCTGATTGGAGGATCAGCTTCGGTATTTTCAACAACGTAACCATGACAACACAAAGTTTGGCAGTTCTATCAATATCAATTGTACCTGACTGTAGTACAAAATAAGTCGCTTCAGTGCAAATTCAAATGAAATTATGAAACGAAACATTATAATATTGACGATTTTAACAATTTGTTTATGACTGTTATACATTGTACGTATTTATTTAATGAAGATACTTTATTCGTGAAATAGTCTAATAAAATTCAGCTCGTGATTTAATTTATCTCATAAGTCTGTCTTTTATTTCTGAACTCAAATAAATTGTTTTGAGAAAACACCACTAGTCCTGCGGACTCGTGGTGTTTTCACGAAGCAATCCAGTTTCGTTCAGAAAAAAATCGACAGACTGATCGCGAAAATTCAATCACTCGTGGTATTGATCCTGATAATTTCACCACGAAATTACAAATCATGACTGTTTCTGAACTAACAAATCGATCTGAGTTCGATCCAATTCGTACAGAACCACATATGAAATTACATTTTTTTGTGAATGATTGATATTGCACAGAGCCATTCTTACTAGAAAAAATATGAGTCGAGCAGCATATAAAACCTATAACGCCCTGAGAACGCTTCACAAATATAAAAATCTAGGAATTGAAAAACGAGGACATAGAATGTAGAAAAATGCAGCCTGTTGAAATCCTCCTTTATTAACTAGAAACTTCCAATTTGCGTATAAGTATCGAGATTCTTCTTTGTTCATACTAGCTTAACTCTTGATATATCATACATTTTCAAAGCTTTTTTCGTTAGCTCACAAAAGTCATTATAAGAGGGCGCATATCAGATTTCTCCAGTTAACTCAACCTGAAGACTCTGCTTGCAGCCTCATCTGGGCAGGAAAATGTGAAAATCCTACGAAGCAAGCATTTTCTTGGTAAAACTGTGGTTGGAGTTCGAATTTTTTCATGCGGTTCAAGTTTTTGAACTATTGATATCAGGGTTCCTCAGTACGTTTTGGCCACTGCAATTCTCCAAATTCTGAATCTTCAAACATACGCTGAAAAGCTCATTTGTATCAATCTGACACAACCAAGATAAGCAATCTGCAATAAACGAGATTGGAATCTCTGTATACGCACCGAATTCGGTGTGTAATACATCAGTAAATACTTCACAAAGCAAACAGCCTATTTTCAGAGCATTATTTGAACAACTTATCTTGTTTGCAACCGAGTTTTATGGAAATTCATTCAAAACAATGACGAATTTACATGTGATGATGAAAGATGATTATAATGCCAATAATATTCTGTAAGTTGAACATTTTTTCATCTAGAATCGTCAAACTTAATGAGAAAATGTATGTGGGCAGTGGGAATGGGAAAATGAAAGTAGATAATGGATAGAATTCAAAGTTATCTATAAATGCTATTGATCAAGGCTACTACTATTGGAAGCATCAGGCGGGTTGTTCAAAACACTAAACGTATCTTGTCGTGAAACAATTTCTGATGATTCTGATGATTCCTAGTTGAGAAATTGAAACGACATGTCAGTCATCAGTAGACTATGCAGAGTATTTTGGAATGCAAGCAGAATACATGATATTGACTAAAACGACTGTAATAAACATCGAATGAGGAGCTTCCAAATACATCTTTGGAGGGATTTTAAACAAAAATAACAGAAAGAGGTGCATTGATGGAAAGCATAATTAATGCTGAAATTGCCTATATATGATGTGGATTTTTATATTCATACGAATTATGGATATTTCTTGGAAGTTGACTGTAGACTGTATAGAGAATACTCGTTTCAGAAGTTCCATTCAACACTAGATAAGGAAAAACCACAACAGTGGTATGTGTAGGAGTAGAAAAATACAGTAAAAGATAATTCTTGGTTCACTTCTTCGGCTAAGGGTACTCGAGTCTCGGACTCAAAAATCATTAACCCCATAAACACCCAGGGTGGACGTTAGAGTGGTGCCATATACCAGCGCCCCGTTAGAATATATCAGAGCTTCGCGGAGAGGGTTCGTTAAAAGATACACCTACTACAAGGATGATTTTGTAATGGCATCAACTTCTCAATAGGTCGATACTAACATTTCTACCTGACCCTGCATCCACACAGGTAGTTCAAATATGCATAAATTATAAAATATCCACATTGTTTTTTTTTTAAACAATCTTTGGACGTGAGATTTTTTGATATCGGCTGATTATTTCGACTAAATTATTTGGTCGAGTTCAAACATTAACACAACGATATATATCGCAATGTTGGAATCTGGATTGTTTTTCAGTTGGAGATTACTCACGCTGCTTATCTGTTGTGGTCGTCATTCTGATTCATCTAAATGATAAAGCGAAATAATCGATGAATATTAATCACTGTAATCATTCATTCATCTAAACAACTTTGTGAATAAGAAGAAACGAAAATGGTTTCGCGGAAACCTGCTCGTTATAATATTCATGTGCTTTTATTGGATGCGTATTTGTCGATGGGAATCAAATATTCTTCGAACAAATCAGCAATTTCTTTCGCAACTGAAATTTTTGTAGTTACGTAGATGTACTGAAAAAATGGTTTTAACGATTTAATGGCATAATTCGACGAAATTCAATACAATGTTATCGTTAGCCTTTTGGTCAAGCTTGGTATAATACTGAATTGATGACCTCGGTTGAACCCTGTTGAATTGAATTGTTTCATTTCAACAAAGTCCATTCATTAATATTATTGAAATTAAACTTTGGGATAATAAAAAAATAACCAGTCGATATCAAGCATGTACTCGGATGTAATAATTCTACATAATTTGAAATATTAAAATCTATTGACATTCGTGGAAGCCAAAATAAAATAGAAACACTGTTTTCCGCAATACTTGATGACTATCTACCAAACTGATTGAAAAATTAAAAATCGTCAAGATCTGTCAATTTTTGTTTTGTGTGAGAATCTTTTGGCGAACACCTCATCACAAATGTATATGGGTACTTGAAAAATTATTTTAAAATTGTGTTTTCTGCTAACCAGCTGTCGTCCCCCTACGAACGTCAACCCTAAAATTCCTCAGCAGTTTTCCAAAGACATGATACACCCAGGCTATTGAATCTCTACTTCAGACTAATGAATATAACATATACCTTCAGAAAATAACTCGAAAATGTATTACTGATTGATCTGAATTGAGCAATTGTTTTTTTTCTGTTTTCTTTAGTACTATCTGTATGTATATATTTGTTATATTCTAATCATATAAATGTAAAAGTGAAATTTTGTTATGAATATAAAGGTGAAATATTATCTTCAAGTCATTTTTAAGGTAGTTAATTCCGTTCCAAAAAGAATGGTGCATCACAATTATTGATGTAGTTTCTTACAAGTTGTTAATGAAAAAGCGAGGATTTGTTATATCAATAATAAACTACTTGCCAGATGAAGTGGGACAGCCCAAAAAATACCTAATTTTGACTTGCTAGAACTTGGACATTTCTTGGCCGATGTTGTATTTTCAACCAAAGGTGGAAAGCGTCATTCTTGGTCTATGCGTCATTGGCGTCGGGTTTCTTTTTCTGTCATTCGTTCTCTTCGTGCAGGGTGAGAATTTAGAGCTGGAAACATTTCAAATTTTTGATCAATAATTTGGGAAATGTGAGGGACCCTAGAATTTTTTTTCAGATGTTGGGTGAATTGTTGAGCCGATATCTCGAGACTTCTTTGAAATAATTTTGATAAATTGCGTTGCTATGGAAATATCGGCATTTTATGAAATTCCGTTATTATTTCAAAATGTGGACTGTTTTAGCTGAACAATAACAGCCTCTATCTGAACTGCAACAAGAGATATTTCTACTGAAGATAATTAACACCAGTGGCGCGCAAAAAATTCGTTTTTGTTCAAAAAATTCGTTTTTGTTGAAAAAATTCAACATTTTTATTGATCGTTACAGTTAAAAAGGTGCCATACCTTTAATTAGTATGATGATGACAAATTCAGAGGCTTGCAAAAGGGGATTCTGTAATTTTGACAAATTAAATTTCCAGTTTAATTTTTATTAACAATGTAATTAATTTCTTTTTGATGAAATCATCGTACAAAAAAGGATCCATATTTTTACGAACATAAGAAAACGTTTAAAAAACTATAAAGATACCGCAAATTAAAACAAGAATATTAATCCTATTCAGTAAGGCGTTGCCCCCCTCTAGCCTAAATAACTGCCTGGCACCGACTTGGCATGCTCGGAATTAATTCGTTGATTAGTTCTATAGGAACTGCCTCCCAGAGGTCCAGAACCATCTGTTCGAGATCTTCAAGAGTTTCTGGCTGACGTTCCCTTCGGGAAAACTCCAACTTCATCCAACTCCAGACGTGCTCAATAGGAAGACGTGCTCAATAGGATTCAAATCTGGAGATCTGGGAGGCAATTCACTACGATTAACATTTTGGTATTGCAGATACCTGTTTACTAATACTGCCCGATGAGGCCAAGCATTATCATCCACAAGAATAAAATCATCGCCATAATTTCGAGCATGCGGAAGAACTTCCTGAATCAGACATTCATTCAGGTAGACTATGCTGTTAACATTGCCTCGAAACACCACAAGAGTTGTCTTTCCGTTGTGTTGAATACCGCCCCAAACTGTCAATCCACCACCGCTGAAACATTTAACTGCAGGTGCGCTCGGATTCTTTTGGCGGTCCAAACCCTATTTCTAATTGCAGTACGTACTATTGATCGGTCCTGACCGGGATTTGTTATTTTTCGACTTCCTCCGCCGTGTTGGTAAGCAGAAGTACCGTTGTTAGCTTCTCTTTGCAAAGCTCTTCCTACAGATGATTTCTTGACATCAAGTAAGTCGGCAATCTCTCTTATTGTATAATTTCTTTGCCGCAATCTTAAAATTTTCACCAAATCTGCGATGATAAGTCGTGGCATTTAGAGGACAACAATAATTGATATTTGTTTTGACTTAAAATGCAATCTAATGTCAAAATATTATTTCCTTGGTGACATTTTTATTTACATCGACATGCAGAAATAAAGTTTTGACATTTATATTGCATTTTAAGTCGAAAGAAATGTAGCGACTTTCCAATGCAGAATTGATAAATATAGAAGTTAACAAAGGTACTACTACTGCCTACTGACATGCACTACCAGTAGGCCCGTGGTCAGGGATTAAAGGCTCGTCAAAAATATTCACGATTAGGAAATTTCTTACTGGGCGAACAAATAACAACAATTAATAAACTTATTAAAAATGTTTCCATATGAATCAAACTTTTTGGATCGCCTTGTATAATGGATTCTCTTTTATACGCCAATTAATTACAAAGATGCTCATCTTGAATTAGTAAAAGAGTAAAAAAATAATGAAACTGGAATTTTAATTTGTCTACATTACAGAATCAATCCTCTTTTGCACGCATCTGAATTTGTCAGCTTCATGCTGATTAAAGGTATGGCACCTTTTCAACTATAACGATCAATAAAACTGTCAAATTAAAAAATAAATAAAAATTCGTTTGTTAATATCATAAACCCCTTTTTGCACGCCACTGGTGTTAATTATCTTCAGTAGAAATATCCCTTGCTGCAGTTTAGATGGTGGCTGTTATTGTTTAACTTGAAAAGGCCACATTTTGAAATGAAAACGACATTTCATAAAATGGCGATATTTCTATAGCAACGCAATTTATTAAAATTATGTCAAAGACGTCTCGAGGTATCGGCCCAACAATTCAACCATCATCTAAAAAAAAATCGAGGGTCCCTCACATTTCCCAAATTACTGGTCAAAAATTTTAAATGTTTCCGGCTCTAAATACTCACCCTGCACAAAGAGAACGAATGACAGAAAAAGAAACCCGACGCCAATGACGCATAGACCAAGAATGACGCTTTCCACCTTTGGTTGAAAATACAACATCGGCCAAGAAATGTCCAAGTTCTAGCTAGTCAAAATTAGGCAATTTTTTGGCTGTCCCACTTCATCTGGCAAGTAGTTTATTTCTGAATTCTACAAAAAATCGAAAAGAAAAATCAATACTCGAGGATTTTTTTGAGGGAAACATATTATTAATAATATGCCCTAACTGTTATGCTTCAAAGTGTGAATGCAAAAAAGGATGATTCTTTCAGGAGAACTGCTACATATCTGAAAGGTCGACCAGAAAAATCGTTGGCCACAAATACATTGTTGAACAATTTGCTATGAATCCTTAATTTTCTTTGCAAAAGGCTGCAATGGAAACTAAAATTTCTCACGAATCGGCACAGACAATCCTGAAGCATCATGAGTTTTTCCGAAAAACATGAGAACTTGGTGATGAGGCCCTAATAATAGAATTTTGAAAACGGTTCACCAACTTGATTGATGCTTAGGCTGGAACCATAAAAAACCTTTGATTCAGTAATAAATGTACCCTGTTTTTGAATGGGGAGGTCAATAAACAAAACTATCGTTACCTATTGGAATGATGAATATCTGCACCTTTTTAGGCAAGAGAAGTATCCTCAAAATATAAATGGGTGGGCTAGAATATATGAAGATAAATTATTTATTGATGGCAGTCTAAATAGAAAAAATGTAGTTAGTTGAAAACTACGATAGAGCCTTATTGACCAGGTGAAATATCGAAATGATTCAGACAACAAAGTCTTAAATAAGGCCAACTTCGTTACCAACAAGATGGCGCCTCACCGCACTATTAAAGGTAGTGGATTTTCTTAAGAGCTATGACCTTGAGCATATCTGCGCGTCGCTTACAGGCAACAACTCACAAAATTATTGAAATGGAAACCGAAAACATTGACTCAACTACTTCACTATAATAGCCTAGCCTAGCCTATAACAGCCTACGTTCAGTAGACGACTACCGAAACGTACATTCGTTCTCTGCGACGGTATGAGTCATAGCTCTTAAGAAAATCCATTACCTCTACTGCCCCTGTGAGACAATGGTTGGACGATAATTATAACAACCGTTGGACTGGAAGGGGAGGATGACCGGTCGAATGGCCTCCAGGATCTCCAGATTTGCCCCCCTTGGATTTTTTACTATGGAGGTTGTTCATAAAACTCAAGGAGCCTCAATTGCAGAACTTGAGGATCGCAATAGTCGAAAATGCGGAATCACACGAAAATTTCACGAATTTGAAAACTGGTTCTATTATTGCTCCCCAACATATTACCTAATCTAATCTGAATGACAAATAGTCATTACGCTGAAGCGACCTACCTCATCTTCTTTGTCCGATGATGTAAGAGCAATCTCCCTCTCGATCGAGCTCCGCACGTCGAGATCTCGCCGACCGACGACAAAAGCGATAAATTAAGCAAGCCCACATACCCGGAGGGGGCGCTTTTCATTCCGCCGGTCGAAACTAGGACACAAACGAGGCCTCCGTAACGCTGATGCGGGGAGGTCAATGCCTTTTGGCTTTTCGAATCGGCTAATATATTAGCGGCAATTGCTCCGTAACGCGCAATAATTTACATGTGTGATGTGTGCGTTATATATTATTAACTGCGAGGAAAACGACGATAGAGCCGTTTGGTGCGAACGTTTATTTGAGAACTCAGACACGTTTCACGAAAGGCTGAACGAACGTAGGTTTTCTGTTAGCCGTGGCGTAATTGGAAAAAGTTCCAGAGAATCCTTACAGAAACGACAGTTTCCGAGTTTCGCTCTGCAAATATATCTGACAGCTAGCAGCAGCCTAGCTCTCTCTCTCTTTGGAAGAACAAACACAGCGTCATTAAAAATTGAGATCAATTTTCCTTACAAGAACTTATTCCATATGCGAGTCAACTGAAGCGAAATACTTGCTATTGACAAACTGAGTTAGTTCTCTCGTTCTCTCGCAATTACCCTAGTTGTGAATCTTCCCCACGACAATTTTTTTTTTAAATCGGAGTAGTGACTATTGACGGAGAGATCGTCATTAACGAAGTCCCAGAAACTTGGTGTCTGATTATTGAAAATGCAGATCTTTGATAAATTATAGATATAATCTGGAAGGCAGATGGTTCAAAAACAGATGAAGGTATCGGGGCAGAAATAAATGGAATGAAACGAACAACAATTCTTATTTCAAGACAAGTCCAGAACGACATACAGATGAATCTAGAGAGTTAGTACAGACGAAAACTCCATCTACACTAATATCTTACAGCCAGAGGTAGTCAAAACAAGTTTTGACTCATAGATAGAAGTATAGGCCAACTTGAAAGACATGCATCTGAACCTTCATTCACAGACCAAGAACGTATTATTTGGAATTATTTACGAGTCTTTCGATGTCCTTCAAAACAATCCCAACCAAAACATGATATTTTAGCAGAGAGGCAATGGAATTGTTGATTTTGCAATCGCCAAAACAACTGACGTATTTTTGTTTGAATTTTACCGAACCATTGTTTACAAATCCCAACAATCGACCAGGAACAATAGTTTTAATAATACATCAACAAATATGAAAACGCAATTGAAAAATGAAGGTGTTCGTTATCGAAACAATCGCGAATCCAATCAGCGTCGGTTACTGTACGACCATAAAACAAACAACGGT
Source organism: Chrysolina americana (assembly GCA_958502065.1). Taxonomy (NCBI): domain Eukaryota; kingdom Metazoa; phylum Arthropoda; class Insecta; order Coleoptera; family Chrysomelidae; genus Chrysolina; species Chrysolina americana. The sequence continues at coordinate 81,026,174 of OY293414.1, forward strand.
CGTTTTCATAACCAAACAATGATGAAAACCGCCTCCAAACATTTTATGGAAATATGACAGTCAGTCTTATATAATGAGGAGTGTATTAGCATAACATGACTAATGCACGGCTGTAAGTATGAGTAGAGTCGGTTCCAAAACAACGTGTAAAATAAATCAAAAGGCACGAAACTTCGTGTGGAAATGAAATATAGGAAACGTCTTCGAGAAAACAGGAGTGGTGTAGATGTGAGATAGAAGTACATAAATATCTTACTACCTCCACGAGGTTTTCAGTTTCTTGATGTACTGTCGTTTTTCTTCGTAAAAATAGATTCTTCAAAGTTTGTTATCCGATACTCTCCCCACTAATCTTGCGCGATTATAGAAACATATTTTTACAAAATCATACCATAAGAATTTCATGACATGTTTCATGGAACCGATAAGGAAGGTATTATTCAAATTTATTTTTTTTTCGTCACTTATCGCTTGTGAATCTAACCATCAATTCATCACCACTTCATCAGATCTAAACTAGTACTTTCTATATGAATTGAGCACCCATCCAGTGTAGACCACAGCTTATTATTGTCTAATTATTTTAATGCATTAGAAATTGAAATGGTGATATTTGGAAATGCGGATTCCAAACCTTGAACGCGTTTAAACTCATCCAAAATACCTAGTCACTTTTTGCAAGTTTTCACATAATGTTCTGAAATGGGCGAATTTTTCATTATGCGAGCGTCAATCAATTCAGAATAATAGATATACTCCGTGAATTTCAAGTCGATCAGCTGAGATAAAAATTACTCGAAAAAAGTCCCAAAAAATCATGAAAAATACAAAATTATCAGATTCACTTGAAATCCGCATTATATACGCAAAATTCCATGATGATTCCGAAAATGTATGATTTGTAAATGCTCGGATACAAGGTTTGGCATAAAAATTCCATCGCACGACATAATTTTCAAAAGTTTTTTATTTCCCATTTTTCAAATAGTCGCAAATGTCACTCAAATGCATCTCCATCAAGCTGATTGCGAATCATACCACAATAATAAATTTCGATGACGAATCGACCAAATTTCTGAAGAAGTTTAATCAAAAATCGCACTTATCGACAAAATCAACATTTTCTAAGTGAATGAATAGGCATTGTTATTAAAAAATACGAGCAGAATTCGCTTTTTAAAGAGAATCACAGATAATTAAAGTCAAATACTTATGCAATATTCGGTATTGAAGGAATGTGAATTGAAAAAAAAGTATTTTTTATTATTCAAAAAATTGCCAGAACCCCTCATATGTATCTAGACGAGCTGATTCCGAAAGATAAAAAAATTTACGGAAAATTACCTCTCTCAATTCCAGATGAACTTTTTAACTCCCGAGCTGTTAGAGATAGATCAATTCTGCGAACGCCAATCGATTCATAATTATGAAATTAGTATACCCTGTGAATTTCAAGTCGATCGACAAAAACAAAAAATAACTCAAAAAAAGTCCCAAGGGGTAGGCCCCTAAAAATCATGGAAAATACGAAATCATCAGATTTACTTGAAATTCGCACTATAGACGCAAAATTTCATGCTATTTCCGAAAATATACTTGGGTATAATTTGTAAATGCTCAGATACAAAGTTTAGCATAAAAAAGGAATAATACGTCAAAAATTCCCTTGCGCAATCTATTTTTTAGATAAAAAATTACAGATGTCTCTCAAATGTTTTTGGACGAGCTAATTTCGAATCATATCACAAAAGTAAATTCCGTGACAAATTGACAAAATTTCGCAAGATTTTTTGTCAAAAAAATGCACAGTGAAAATATTTTTTTGGTGGGAAATGACCCCTGACAACTCCAGATAAACTTTCCTACTGGATAACAGTTAAAGATAGATAAATTCTGCGAACACCAGTCGATTCAGAAAGATGTATTTAATATGTTCTGTCAATTACAACTCGATCAGCAGAGAAAAAAAATCACTCGATAAAAGTCCCAAGGGGTAGACCCCTAAAAACCATGAAAAATACAATATCATCGGATTCACTTGAAATTCGCACTATATACGCAAAATTTCATGCGAATTCCGAAAATATATGATTTGAAAATGCTCAGATACAAGGTTTAGCATAAAAAACGGACAGAACGACAAAAAATCGATACTGATGGAAACCGAAGATTAAAATCGGGATCCCGAGATTGAAGTTGTAATTATTAAAAACAAAACTTTGGCCCTACAGCGCCTTCGTAGAGACATTAGTAGGTAACTACAAAACAGCTGTCGGCGGATGTTGAGCTCTTGGGAACTGAATCGATCTAATTATTTTGTTCCTGTTATTACACGAAAAACTTGATTTTGTGAATTGGGGACAAAATGTTGTCTACCTGTCAATGTGTAGATAATCGTCAAACTTTGGATTCCATGGCTCGTTTCAAATTGAGTTTCAACTATTGACTGTAGTGTCACAAGTTACTTTTCTTTCACACTGTCTTCGTTTTAGGTTACAAATACAAAGTGCATTCGTTTTAATTTTGAGAGACCTCATACAGCCGTCTTGATAACTACGAAACAGCTGTCTGCGGATACTGAGCTCTCGGAATTGAATAGAAAACACTCTATTCACTTTATCTTTCTCTCAAATTTTATTATCTAGGGTCAATGGGAAAAAAGTAAGTTTTGACTGATTTCAATACGCCCTACCAAAAACTAGTAAGTCACCCAGGAGCGTCACGGCATATAGTAATAATAGCCGTCAGCTATGCTATGCTATGCCTTTTGGTAATCTACGAGTTTTTATGAGGGTGTATTATTATATTTATTCAGTAGCTTATGGTTGTAGATATTTATTATGAGGTCTGCATATTTATGCGTGAAATAATAAACGTCGTTTATCAAGACTGTTCACTGTGCTAATAGCTCAGATGAATAAAATCAACTTTAACATGAGCTTGCAAGCGATAATAATTCTTCGAATCCAGTTCAGATGTCATTTGAGATCATTCTTCGAATTTCAACGTATCCGTTCACATAAACAAATTGTTATTCTGCTACCAACTGTACATACAATACCGTGAAAACGGCTGTTATGCCATCAAATGCGGCAAGATATTTTAATATTTATGAGCGAACGAATACCCGGAAGTATTCGTCACATTTTCATTTCGCAAAAAGCAATAAAACAATCGATCTTCGATGCGGCAGCAGCCGTAACCTACTTTAATGTCAACCGTTTAATTGTTCTATTCACCTTTGGCTTTTGGGATTGATCGTGGGTTACGTGATTTGCTGAAAATATTTAATCGAGTGGCTGCGACTTGTAGTCTAGTCAACAAGTGCCATTTAGACCAACTTTTTTCAGCAGTCTCCGAAAATTATGATTGAGGTGTCATTCGATTCGGAATGACATCCAGATGATTTTTGAAAAAAATTAAGTTCCGCATGAAAAAATTGTAAAAGTTATTAACAATTAACTAAAAAAAAAAAGATGGCTTTAGTATTTTGTAAATATCTCAAAAACTAATTAAAATTTTTTAAATCTAAAAAAAGATTCAAAAAGAGGAGGAAATTTCCTAAAAAAAAGCTCAATTCCCGGAATTGTAGCATCAATATTTATAATTTTCCCAGAGGGATGAAAATACGGCCGAAAACGGGTACTCTGGCTCGGGCAATCCACACCCACTTTGGACACTTTAACAATAAAAATTATTTTAAAATACTAAATATGAAAATAAAAAATTGGAAAAATTCAGGCACTAACTGAATAGATTAATGAACAATAATTCGCTTGAAAAAAATTTTTATCACAATTTTTCAATTAGTTAATCAATAGTTAATTAATAATTTTTTTCTGCTTGAACATGAACATTGCAAGTGTGATAATTGTTAAACTATAAATTTAAGATTTTTTTCCTCTTTTGGAGCAATTCTTGAAAGGCTTCAGAATAGAACCCCGTTGGAAAAATTAAAAAGTTTTTATTTTTCAGTTTTTTATTAACAATTTTCGTTGTTGCAAAATTAAATACTTAAATTAATCATTGAAAAAATTTTTTTTTTTTAAATATTATCAATAATCCGTTTTTATGTTATCAGGAACTACATAGAAATAATTTTTTTAAATTTTTATCTCTAATTGTTTAAAAAATTATAATTATATTGTAAAAATGTTGAGTAATGAACAATAATTGATAAGATACTTGAATGAAGTAGTCATATTTTTATTAGTTGATAAGATTTTTAAGCATTAAAACAAAAAAAAAATTTTTCCCCAAGTATTTTTCAACAACAATTGCTATAAATTCAATAAATAAATAAGTAACAACTAAACTTTTCTGCTAAATTTGTTTTTTATGTAATGGAGAATAAATAAGTCTTAAGTATTTTCATCGTATCTCCATTAGTTTGTAAATTATAATAATTTTAAGGATGAAGACCAGGTAAGAATGACGAAGTTAGAGAGAACTTATATTTAAAAATTAAATAAAATATAATAAAAAAAATTTTAAAAAAGAAAAAAAATCATGTCTGTTTTTGTGACAGAAATTAGAATAGAAGAAAAAATATAAGGTAAAAATTTATTTGTTTATAACAAATTGTTTATTGCATAAACAATGAAAAATTAAATAAAATGGAATTTTTTTTTTTTTATATCAGAGAGAAAGACAAATAATGATTTAAAAAAAAAAATGGTTCCTTAATATTAATTAGAAGCGGGAGAAAATAATTGTTAATTAACAAATGCGTTTTCAAGCAATAAAAAAATTTTTTTAAGGAACAATTTTTCTTTTAAAAATCATTATTTGTATCAAAGATTGAAATTCCATAAAAAAAATTTCAATTATCTTATAAACAACGCATTTGTTTATAACAATTTTTTAAACAATTAGAGATAAAAATTTAAAAAAATTATTTCTATGTAGTTCCTGATAACATAAAAACGGAATATTGATAATATTTAAAAAAAAATTTTTTTTTCAATGATTAATTTAAGTATTTAATTTTGCAACAACGAAAATTGTTAATAAAAAACTGAAAAATAAAAACTTTTTAATTTTTCCAACGGGGTTCTATTCTGAAGCCTTTCAAGAATTGCTTCAAAAGAGGAAAAAAATCTTAAATTTATAGTTTAACAATTATCACACTTGCAATGTTCATGTTCAAGCAGAAAAAAATTATTAATTAACTATTGATTAACTAATTGAAAAATTGTGATAAAAATTTTTTTCAAGCGGATTATTGTTCATTAATCTATTCAGTTAGTGCCTGAATTTTTCCAATTTTTTATTTTCATATTTAGAATTTTAAAATAATTTTTATTGTTAAAGTGTCCAAAGTGGGTGTGGCTTGCCCGAGCCAGAGTACCCGTTTTCGGCCATATTTTCATTCCTCTGGGAAAATTATAAATATTGATGCTACAATTCCGGGAATTGAGCTTTTTTTAGGAAATTTCCTCCTCTTTTTGAATCTTTTTTTAGATTTAAAAAATTTTAATTAGTTTTTGAGATATTTACAAAATACTAAAGCCATCTTTTTTTTTTAGTTAATTGTTAATAACTTTTACAATTTTTTCATGCGGAACTTCATTTTTTTCAAAAATCATCTGGATGTCATTCCGAATCGAATGACACCTCAATCATAATTTTCGGAGACTGCTGAAAAAAGTTGGTCTAAATGGCACTTGTTGACTAGACTATTGAGTGGCTTAATCAAAATTCAAGACGGATGACTGAGCTACGTATCGAAGTGTTATGAATGACAGTTAGTCATGTTTTAAAGTGGCTATTGAATGACATCATGAATACCTTTATTATCGGTAAAGGAATTTTCGAAGTCATGGTGATAACGTACATTTCTTTTGAAAGTTTGATCAAACCCGATTTCACAAAGACCTGATGTGGAAATAATCACGGATACTACACGAAAGACTCGAAAGTACCCAATTGTTGAAAGGCAGATTGATATATCTATACACCAGCTCGTTATCCGGTTGTGCAGATTTTTAAGACAATTCATAGTGCAATTGTCATTTTGACAGCGACCAAAGTTTGCGGCAACTTTCACAGCGATAAATGCACTATAGTGCATTTACATTTCAAAAACGCCCCATGTAAACAGTGATCAATGCATGCTTGCAGCATGTCCACCTCGTGATCGCCAATTCGACTCGAAAAACTTGCATTGTCGCGTTTTTAATAGTTGACACTTTTTCTCGTCTAATTGCTATGCAACAGTTTTCTTAAACAACCCAAAACACGATAAAATACAAATTTCTCGTGCAATTTTAAGTGATAAAACCACCGAGTTACTTTGTAAAAGACTAATGGTTCATAATTTTTTTACATGTTTGTAATGACAATTCAAGCATCACTCAATACTTTTGTATAATTAGGATTATTTTGATATGCAAAAAACTGTTATTCAAATAAGGTTACAGATAAATGTTTGAAGCTCCATGCTTATGAAAAATGTCTTTCGGTTAAATTTCCTGAATTTTTTATATGTTGCAGATTTCATCTTCCTAAGCAAAGTGCCCATGAGAACAAAAAATCGGCCAACTAGTTTTCGAGATATAGGGTGTCAAAGATGAAAAGTGAGGCTTTTTGCTCAGAATTTTTAACAATTCTGAGAATTGATAAAACTTCTAATCATTCTAGAAATACCATGCCCCACTAATGAAATGATATCACCTTGATCTTGTATCCATTATACTTATTCGTTTTGTGCTGTACAACAGAATGAACAAAAAAAAAACTAAGTCGAATAATTCTCTAATGAGAATTGAATATTTATTTTAGCCTCATTCTTGATCGACATTATTTTATTTCATACAGGGTGGTTAAAAAATAAGGGTACTTCAACTCCCTTGATTTTTTAGATCAGATAGGGGAGAGCACGTCATATAAATATCAAACAATCTTCGTTGTTGAAAACTTCGCAGTCATTTCATGTATACAGGTTGAGTGAGAAGGAACAGTCCAAGTTTTATAGGAAAATGCGGTTTTTTTCAATGAATACATAAGACTCGGTTAATTTTCATGATTTTTTGATATGATATGTGGTTTAAGGAGTCTGAGATATTATCATCAGTATCAGCATAGGTCTCCGGAGTCGTTTTAAATATATGGATTTTATTGATACTACATAAGTCAAGTCAAAATATACTTTATTGTCAGAAGTTATAAAAAATTAAGGGACGTTTCAAGGCAATATTAAAATTAAATTGAATTAATGATAAAAAAGTATAATGGTGATTTTCCCTACTATCTGCATATTACCCCAGATGAGGGAACCCCAACATTATATGCGCTCCGGGGCGACTTGATAATATTTGATGGCGCATTTGCTATTTCAACTGCAGGAAAAACCCGGAAAAACCTACAGTACCACCATTTTGTCCTTAGCGACTGAGGGAATGAAACAATACAACAACTAGTGCTAGTGCTAGGAATCGCACATTAAAAGGTAAGACCTCGTTAATCCTTAGCTCGCACAAGTTTCGACTTCTGAGGGCTGGCGTTCGTAGGGGGATGGCAGCTGGTTAATGGAAAAAACAATTTTTAAAAAACAACAGCAACAAACGTAAACACAAATTTATGCTCTGTGATCTCCAGTTTATAAACAGATGAAGACTATGTACATGAAAGCAGAAAAATATTAATCAAATTGGGAGGACCGAAATGGGCTATTTTCAAGCAATTCTTTCTGTTGAAAAATATTCGGAGTAGATTAGGGCGGTACCTATTCCAAAAATGCAATACCCTGGGGAATGATATATCTTTCATTGTTTCCAAAGTAACTAGATAAAATTGAAATGTACCAGTAGCAAAAAACTTCTCAAGGTTGGGACTAACTATCCTTTATTCTAGAGCTAATTCAATGTGGATGGAGAAATACATCATATAGTTTTTGTAAAATGTGGGGTTTCCAAAAAATAGGGGATATTTTCCAATCAAGCCGACGAAAACCTAGGAAAGGGCCTACAAACAACAAATAAATGGTGAAGATATTACAAGAAAGTCCGTAATAGTGAATATCTGCGTATATTGTGGACATTCATACAACAAACTAATTTTGAAATGTATGTGAATAATTTTTACAGAAAAAATATGAATATGAATAAAAAACGTTTCAAAGGCAAGCTTTTAATGAATTGCAATAATAAGAAAAAATCATTTCTTCAGCTGTATCACGCTATTCTGAGAGTAACATCTTCAAAAGCCTTCAGAATTCCTTCTATAGAATATATTGTGTATACAACAAAACCTTTTGTTTAGTCGTAACATCTTATATTGTTTTCGGAATCATAACACCTCTATAGTGATTATAAAATTTTGTCATATATACCGCATTTTTTGATCATGATGACAGTAAATTTCATTCAAACATTAATAGTAACTCCATAAATGGGACAAACTAATCCCTCTGCATTCAATAGTACCAAAGTATACAGACTACACATTAGCCGGTCGACACAACAGTATAAAATTAGTATATATATAAAATAAGGTCATCAGAACAGTATTTCATTACTTGAAACATAATACTCTTCAACGTTAAATTGTGTTAAGATAAAGATTTTAATATCACACCAACAATGTAACTGTTTGAGAATATTATTCTGTAAATCCTAACCAAATGATATTGAATTAACAAGGCCGCAGTCTACATTATAACAAGAGCAGTTGAGATAATATAATCACTGTAAGCGAAAATAATCGAGTTGCACTGATAATAGACCAACGGTCACTTCTGTTGTTCATTTTCATGTGAGTTAGTTCACATTTCATCGAAGTCGTGTAATAATAGTGATTCGTGAGTTTCAAGTTAGCTGTTTCTGAGTGTCCGAATATTTTTTAACAAGAAGAATTGTTTGAAAATAGCATATTTCGGTGTCCGATGGAGTATATGTGGTATCAACAAAATTCGATAATTCAAAAGTATGTAGCCGAAAAACGAGTCCGGAGACTCATGTTGATTTTCTCGGATTCCTCAAACGATACATTTTATCAAAAACTTATGAAAATTAACCGATTCTTTTTCTCTCCCCTATTCGATCAGATAAAGTTGACTTACCCCTATTTTTGAAGCACCCTGTATGAAATAAAATAATTTCAGTCACCTTCGATCAAGATTGTGGGAGTTCATCCAAGCTAAATTGAATCTTAGAATAAGACTTTTTTTGTTCATCCTGTTGTAGAGCACATAACGAGTAAGTATAATGGATACGAGATCAAGGTGACATTGTACCATCATTGAGGCATAGTCTTCCTAGTATAAATAGGAGTTTTGACAATGACCTATCAGAATTGTTAAAAATTCTGAGCCTCACTTTTTATCTTTGAAAACTAGCCAGTCGATTTTTTGTGCTCATGGAAACTCTTGCTGAGGAAGTCAAAATGTATAATATATCAAAAATTCAGGAAATTCAATCGTAAGTCATTTCCCATAAAGATGGTGCGGGGTCCTTCAATCGCTTGACGCAAACATTAATCTTTTACGAAATCCATTAATTACAGTCGGCTTACCTGGCAATCTTCAAGCCCCTGTGCAGCAAAGTCGGTTTCCTCGATTCTGAAATAACAAAAAGTAGAGTTAAAACACATGAGGCGAATGATTTCTTCCATTATCAATTAGTCAAGATGCAGCCAAACAGTTGCGTCGTTTTGAAGGACATAATCAGTCTACCACATACTGATAGTTATCAAGTACTTCAGTACAACGGCGTCGCAAATTGTTTTTCTTAATTATGGACATACTGAAACGTAAGAAATTATTTTTCTTTTGCCTCTAGGGGCAACATAGAATTATTAATAATTATTGGATGGTTGTTTTCTTATATCATAAAGATTAATATGAGTTTTCAGTGACTCTAATGACTATATTTTCAGAATATGTAAAAGATGTTTGCAGTTCAATCACAGATGAAGAGTTTGACTCATAGTGATGGATTGGATCACATTAGCAGAGCAGAAACTAAAAAGAAAGGAGAAGTGACCGAGACAACAACCATATAATTATTGATTCAGTGATATCTGTTTTTATTTTTCAAAAGAAATAGGTTTTCATTCAATATTATTCTTCTAATAACACTTAACTTTGGTAGATCTATCAATAAATTTTTCATCTGATTCAGGTGGTAAGTCATATTATTATTAGGTACTTTGGTCTGTTCATACTGATTCAAGATTATATTTTTTATACTGGTAATTGTTAATGATGTAACTGTCTTGTTTAATAACGCTTTATCCATGAGATTTTAATCATTGACAATAAAGATTTTTGATTGATTGGTATGTTTTACATCATTACCCACTTTTATACATATTTTATTTCTTAGTATACAGGGTGGAGCTTATACTAATTGTTTACCAACACTTATTTTTCTACACTTGAAGTTGTATTTCTGGAATTTCAATCGCCACTCTTTGGTAGATGAATAACTTTATTAATTGCTATTGTTGTTATTCATCTACTGAAAAGTGACTACTGAAATTCCAGAAATACAACTTCAAGTGTAGAAAAATAAGTGTTGGTAAACAATGAGTATATGCTCCACCCTGATGTTACAATGTTACATTTTACAAATGTTGCATAGATGTTTTGAGTAACATTATATGTATGTAATAAAGTCACATTAAAGTTGCGCAAAATATGATACATTTATGTAATGTTAAGTAATTAACATTACATTGTAATATTTAAAAGAAGCACAAAGGCATATGGACGCAACGTATCTGTAACATCAAGCATATCTCTGAATATCATCACCAAGTCACAATGTGATATAACAGTTATGTTTAAGTTATTTTTTTATGTTTACTGGGAAGTTTTCTGCTCTTTCTGTTATTTAGAACTTATATTCGCTCAAACGACAATATGTTTGTTGCCCAACTGTGAAGATTTTCGTCATGGTATGCTTTTTATCGCCATACTCTTTCTGATATCGCAGTTGGTTTTCAATCTTTTGGGACCCAGCATCTCTAGAATTCGCCAGACCGTGATATTCATCCTGATTGACTTCGGATGCAAGAAACGCATCGTTAACGTTACATGGACGATATTCCAAAAAAAAACTCTGTTGGGTGATTTACCTGTGATGAAATTAACCGTTGAATTAATTTCCCACTTCACTTGGCTTACAGCCTTGTCCCAACGGACAACGGTTCTCCTCTGTTGAGGACGCTAATCAAATAAGAGAAAATTCAACGATTCATTTTCTCTGCTTGTCTGTTTGTACCAAATTTTAATTATGTTATCAGTGTTACCCCATGTGAACCCCATGTTCTTCAATTAAAAACTACAAATAAATACAAAAAAGAAAAAAATATTAGGCTTGTTTTAAAAAACACTTTTGAGACTAAGAACTAAAATGTCCTATTTTTCAGTTGTCATTTCAATATAAAAAAGTCAGAGTGAAGAGTTAACAAATTTTCTCACTAGGTAGTTTGAAAAGTATTCGAATAAAAAAAACTAATTTTTATTGAAGCAGGGGCGGTTTATACGTCTACTGAAAATTTCATTCGACAATGCTATCTCAGTACGCTTACTCTATGAATAGGTTCATTGGAAATTCGAATGATTTATTTAAATACCAGGTGTGATGAGATTTCTCTTATTTTTTAAAATTATATTTCTGTATCAAAAAATATCATATGATACTCTTGTGAAAAGTGTGTTTAAAGCAGTGGTGTAAAACATTCACAGCCGTGTTTTAAACATCCACTTTTCACACTCAATATCAATTGTCGCATTTGTTGTCTCTACACAACGAATATTACAGAATATTGTCTCTTATAAAACTTGTATAAATAATAGACGATTGTAAATTCATCAACTATGAGATAAGCATTTTTCTTGACCTCGGAGTAGCCGTAGGTGATGCAAAAATCTAGAGGATTCAAATCCGGCGATCGAGCGGGCCAATCTTTCGCACTTCCCCTATACCTATCCAACGATTTGGATATATTGTATCTAAGTGATCGCATATATTAATGCTAAAATAGGCTGATGCACCATCATACATGAACCATAAGTATTGTCTCAGCTGTTGAGGAATTTCTTCAAGAAGAACAGGCAACTCTTCCTATAGGAAATTTAGGTAAGAGTCTTCTGTTAGTCGTTGTGGGAGGAAATATGGACTGATTAAATGATTATCAATCACCCCAAGCCATACATTTACTAAAAACTGATGTCAAAACTGTGTTTCTAAGATTCTATGTGGATTTTTCTCAGCCCAAATTCCGTATACACTGTCGTCCAAACATAGTAAACAAAACGCCATTTAAAAAGTTAGGAATTTGGGCTATCAGATGGAGAATCTAATGGCAAAAAACTAATTAATTTTGTAAACTATGAGATTGGTTTTACAATTGCAGCAAATTCTAGTTGACGTCTGACGTGGCGTGGAAAAATCTGAGGTGTCGGACAATTACTATCTTGGCCTTGTACCATTTCCTTACTGTTTTTGACTATTTGATATTGACATATATCCAGATATTTGAAAGGAAACTCTTTAAAAACAACTTGAAAGATGTATTATTCTCGAGTTCAGATTATTTTTAAGACCTGACCCACATATTTCATGCCAGACTGTTGAAATGGTCACTTCTTTACAATGGAAGGAAACAAAGGCATGTGTTTGTTGGAACAAATGCAACTTAATAGCGGTTTAGTTCATGTCGGGCAAATAATTACTCTATTTTGGCTCGTTCGCGTTTATTTCTTCCTGGGCTGAACTCACTTGATGGCTAAAAAATTGTGTGATTAGTCATGTGGCTTCCTACACTTTTACTCTAACACACAAACGAATGCTTTGTTCTTATTTCCTGTAGGTCCCAAACAGCTGGTAACTGGAATATTCATTCGGTCGTTAATGACGAATGAATCGAATTCTGTAAACGAGTCTCGTAATTCTCGAAAGTATTGCGTCACGCAAGTTTGGATTTCTCAGCATTCGTACTACAGAACATGTCATTATTCGAAAGAATGAATTAAATAATGTCAATATTTGATTATGTTAATTTTTATCTATGAAAATAATGTTAAATGCACGGTAATTTTTTGTCTCCTTGCTAAAAAGTTTGCTAATCGTTTGAAGAGAATGTTCGCTGTGGGCTGTCCAAGAATTATCACTTGAGTTTTTCGTTTTCAGTTTTGGTTTCGATTTCTTTTAACCATTCTGGAATCCTGCTGGCTGAAGGCAAATCGTCTTCATTGTCACAATCAGCTTCGTCATCTGTTTCCGAAATTCTTCATCCTCACACTGATTGTTATGCACATCTGAACTCAAATACCATAGGTGGCTAGACTAGTTGGCAAATACGCGACATCATCTAGATATTTCACCACTTCATGGATTGCTGCATAGCGTCAATTTCACAGGAACATATGCGCTTTGCAGAATCGTACTGATTCGATGCAGTTATGACTGTTATGAGAATTTTAGCTAGGTGCCTTCGCCATGTAGACCAAGGTCAAACCGATTTTAAATACCGGAATCCATAAAAAATTCTTCGCAGTTTGTAAGTGGTCGGAAAGTTAAGGGTAAATTACATATAAAGGTATTGCATTGCATTTTATAAAAAAAATCTAAAAGACTCTATAAATGTTTGTTAGCTAATAATGATTTTACTATTGACTCTTTTCGTTTTTTGGCGAAACTGGATCTAGAACCAGAATAACAACGCAAACCTGTCTGAAAGTACCCTGAAAGTTTGAGTTCTTTCATTGCATTCTTGGTTGGATGCTGACAAATGAATTTTCTATCTTTGTTTACTACACTACATTGAACAATGTCAGTGCCACATTTTTTTGCAAACAAAAAATCGTTTGTTTTCCATCAAAATCAAAATGGACCTTTTATATTCATCGATGTACTGCTGAAGGAACTAACTACTTGAGGATGAGGCCAGGCATCTCCTATTGAATGTAAATAACATATTTCATGAAAATTAATCTTTTTCATCAATTTCTTATTTGCAATAAATAAGAAAGAAACTGTCAAGATTACTGAAAAAGTTGTTTTTTTTTGGCATTTTTAACGATATTTTTCCATACGAACAATATATTTCTTCATACTGTATTAAAGAAATCCTTAAGAAAAAATTACATCCCAATCAAAACAAAAAAAAGTTTTCAAAAAAAATTTAAAAGTTTGCGGGAGAATGAATTAAAAAGATAAAAGACAGTTTTTAGCATTTTTCTCGTTAATTTCAATGTATTGTTGGAAAATGATTGATCACAAGTACTTTTTATTAATTTTTTTTTCGATAAAATGCATATTTCAGCTACAAATTGTAGGAAATCACCCTCAAAATGTATATTCAGCTAGCTCCCTTCTGGAACTATTACTTAGTCGTCTTGATTTTTATCAATTCACTCATAATTTTCTCTAAATTTTCTGACCATCCTCATACTGCTAAAAATGTTTTTGTTTAAAAAATGATTGGCCCTGGTCTAATATGTCAGATATGTGTCAAAATGTGGTAAGAAGTTAGTAATAGTGGTAGTAGTAGTAATATAAAAAAGAGAAAATCACTGAACAGCAAGATATGTTTTTAGAGTAATATCTCTCTTCACTGTCTAGATTTAGATCCAGTACACATTCTATTCGACTGAAGGAGAGTTTTTAGGCCTCGCCAGACTTTCCATAAGGCAGAATTGCTTTCAGTTCAATAGCTTCTTCTATGAACAACTCGAAGGTACAGCCAAGACCTGTCTCCCTTCCTAGTCTGTTTATTTATTCATTTATTTATTAGGAGAACTATTCGAATTTTCGAAAACGGAAATGCCCCCTTGATATGTCGTTATCTCATAAGAACCTCAAGTTACTGGGTATTTCGAGGCCATTTTTAGAACCCTCATTATGAGGATGGTATAAAAAACTTCGTGTAAACTACAACAAATCTTGGGTACTCTCAAGGATAAGACAAAAGAAAAAAAGAGAAGCGAGAATTATGTGGGTCAAACTAGAAGGGTCATCAGAGTACGGTTCAAAGAGCACACTGCCCATATCAAATTTCCGAAACCTTAAAATTCGACATAAATGCGAATTACATAGACAAGTTCCCTATCCTCCTCTCTATAATTGAGTCATTAGTCTTCAGTTTCTGCGAAATTTGTGTCCTCAAATCCGAAATGAGAAGGTAGAGGATAATAAGTGCGTTTAATCACTCATATGGATTTATATAGGATAAGGGTAGAATAGGTACGGTCAAGTTCCTGAAAACGTTGTTTTGTAACGGCGGTGAAATTTTTTTTAGTTTTGGTATCGGGGTAGTTTATATTCCTCGAATCACATTCTATTTTTTGGAAGTTCTGCAATCAACACATATTCTTGTTTCCTCTTTCATAACTACTTACTTTCATACAAAAAATAAACTTATTATAATCACTGCGATATTCTTTTATTGCGGCATAACTTCGCGAATCGATATATAATATCTTCGGTTTGTGTGTGTGTTACCAATAAAACCGATGACGCCCGCTTTTATAAATAGCCTCTTGATTATTGTGGGTCGATAAGGGAAGCATTAGCTGAATCATTCGGAACATTTCCACGTTCCACAAATGCGTCGTCGTAAACAATGTAAAACATAACGACTCACTAACGATAATACCTCAATAATGACGGTGACATGAAAGAGGAAAATATTCATAGAGTGCAGGACCGTCCTTGGGTTTTATCTCTCAGTATATCAAAAGCAGACAATTTTTTGATCGCATTTTTTATTCACAAATGTATCGTATCGATGGACCAAATTTCACACGAGAAGATATTCGTTTTATCACGTAAAATGAGGCCCTATTTTTTATAATTACTTGTAAATTGTAAAAAATATGTTTTTTGAAAAAATAAGAAATTTCGTGGAAAAACGAAGTAGTTGAAAATGTGAGACGTAATTGGGTAATTTTATGGGCTAGCACAAAAAGAAGCATGAATATATTCGAAAGCTCTAGAAAGAAGTTATATGTCAGATGAAGAAACGTTACCATTTTCTGATGATGTTTTGGATAATTACTCTCCTTATTAGACAACTGATTCGGATGAACCTGTTATTTAGGAAGCAAGAATCTCAACAATCACATAGATTCGAGAAATTTTTTTTTCATTACAAATTCATAACTCTCGACTTCACGAAGTCAACTTTGTTTTATACTTTAATCATGTTTAAATTTGAATTGGCTAGTTGAAATTATCATTTTTCAGTTCCAAAATGTTCTTATTTCTGTGTATACGTTTCATGATCGATTTATTGGATTCAATAGAATTCAACGTACAAACCCTAGGTTGTGGGGTAGCAGGGATGGTACTTGTTAAATTTACAAATCAAGGTATTTGCTCGTTTCTGTGTTGCGTTTCATATACTTTGTACATATCTTTTTATTGTTTTGAAAATTTATCAATTTAATATGAAAATTTAACAAGTTGCAAACATTTAACTTCAATTAAAAGTTTCTCGAGATTCTCCACATCTCTAAAAGTGTGTGTTACAAACAAAAGAAGATTGTTTTACAAGTGAAGGAAAGTGGTAGTTTTCTATTGTGTGGGAATATTTTTTCTTTATTTCCACTAGATAGAAAATTGACTTTTCTCATTGGTTAAACACGCTGTTTTTTCGCATTTCAAATGGATAAACTTTAATACAATAAAAATATTCGTAAATCATTATAGCCGCTCTCTAATACTACATACGTCAAATAGACATATTCATGCCAGATGGAAGATAAATAAATCAAATAAATCAAACAATTTAGTCAAGTAAGAAGTGTATGTGACATAGTTCGATTCCAATAAAATTCTTCAATAACTTTTGAATGAATGAACAATAAAATTGACTAATATTTGTTGAATTTACACATAACTATTTATTGGTCAAATCTGGTGTTAATTTCTCTCAGAAATACCAACATAATAACATGAAAAGCTCAACCACAGAACTTCAATTTTGCAATGCACATTGATCAAGGTAAATTTTAAAAATCAAAATCTATGTTTTGATTTATATTTTTTGAATTCAATTATTCAACAAACAGTTATCATAACAAACCGAAATACACTAAAAATTTGCCAAAAAATTATTATAGAAAACAATTTCCTATTCATACCTACTAATTGAGTTCAAGGTCACAAAACTAATGAATTTGAAAAAATCCCATGGATTAATTTTCATATTTATTATTTTTGTCATTACGCACCTGTCTTTTACATTCATTCAAAGTCCTTGTTTTTCTCTCTCCGTGATACTACCCTGCACTAGAAGGCCCTGGAATCGATTCTTCTGTCACACTGGATGATTATTCACGTGAACTATGTATGGACACGTTTCAGTGCCTACTCAGTTGATATGTGGAATATTGCTAGATGTCGGTACAAGACCGACAAGTGTAATTTACCAGTTTTTTTGTGTTGCAGGTATGTACGACGACTCGCTTTGATTGTTAAAGGAAATGGCCGATCCGGTGTAAGTATGACGAGTATTAAATTAAATGATTCTCGAGCAGGAAAGAATTCAGAACCGGAGCTCGCATAGCAAACGCTGCTGAACTCGTAATAAAATAGCATATGTGAAAAATATTCACAAAGTGGTAATCAAAATTTATTCTAATTCTATTCTATTCTAGATTCTGATATTTCAAATTAAAAAAACCATAGCATGGGTTTGTCTTTAAACTAGAATACAAATGAGGCCAAGCTTAAACGGACGCTTCGACCGTTACCACACCGTCTTTGAACATGTCTACCGCAGATGTCGGACGAAACGTCAGGACGAATCACTTCAGACTAGATACTTTTTACGTCATTAAAAATTCTAAACTTGGGCGTCGTGTTATTAACGAATAAATGGCGAAAAAAAGAAAATGCTCAAGAACTTTCAAACCGTAGCGTTGTATATATACCAGTGAATGAGTGATCTCTTAGACCAAACGCAGTTTTAGCATTGCAAGTGCTTTAAAGGCCCTTATACACAAGTAACACACGTTTTTTTTAATATGCCTTTAAAATAATGCTGGAAATAAATTTTAGATCAGGAGGTCCCTTATATTTCATTACACGTAATAGAGTTGGTGGTAATGAACATTTAATTATTATTATTTTGAATACCATCCGTATACCTTGTGTTAGAAGATCACTTAACAGCAAACACTACCATGATGAAAAAGGAATCAGTTTCATGACAACAAATCATGCTTGCTGCTGCACAACTATGTACAACAACTGTTGAATTTCAGAGATATCCGTGATGATTTATAACATCATTTTCGTTCCTCAACCTTCAAAGACGCGCCACTGAGGCAAACACACCTACGAGTACGAAAATCGCCGATGGTCCATGTTCAATTTTCAGTGATTGTTCGTGGTTTCTTGCACATTACAACCATGCACGCATTCGGTCATTTTTCATCCACTCCGGTATTTACTGAGGCATTATTTCGATGTATTTTCGTAAATCCATCATTCAAGAGGCATTGATACCTATGGCTCGAATATAATTTATGCTCAGATAGGCGTTGTGATAGGGTACACAAAAATCTCGATACCAAAGTGAATTCATGTTGTGTTGTAATCAGCAAAATCATTTATTTTTGGGAGTCATGCGAAAAGTTCGTGATAAATCCTCAGCTTTAGTCCCACGTTTGATAATGGAGAAAATGCAGGGATTATGATTGTCTACATAATTACATCCAGAAAATGGAGAGGACACACTATAATTTCCCGTGTTGTAGGGTAGTTTCTATTTCTCAAAGTTCACCCTGTATACATATTTATGATTTATCAAACATATGCTACTATTGTAGATATTTTGATATCGTATGAACATAATGAACTGTTAAAATTAATGTTTTATTATAACCTTCCTCAGAGTTGAAGCATTTTGATTTTAACTGCAATATTCATAAAATTCAAGCAAGATTTTAACTGCAAGAGGGCTTGTTTGTTACAGATAAACCTGTTATATAAATTATGTCCTACAATACAATGTATGGATAGTTAACGACGTCAAATAATTATATACTCAGTAATGATTCATCGAATTGTTCAATATAATCGTTTATTGCACACGTTATTTCCATTATCACATGAACGTAATGAACGATGAAAGTAAATATCATATGAGATAATAATTATGCTGATTCTGGAAGCAAAGTTGGTCATGAATATTATTATCTTTGTCACCTGAATAAGAACTTTCTAGTTAGTTGAAAATTGAGTTCAGAATGAATTATTCGCTTAATTACTTCATGTTTGATCTAATTTTTCAATCATATTCGATATTATAAAAAATCCTGATCTTTTAAGATGAGGAATGATTGAATGTGTCAGCTCACCAACGGTTTTCCAACTTCATACACGTAGAATGACTGGTGTAATATATTTCTTCTGTTTTGCAAATCTGACTGCTTCGCCCGCATCCATTCCAGATACTTAACGAACGGAACGAAGATTGGACAAAGTTGTGACAGTATCTATCAATCAGTACGGGCTCGGACAAACTTGACATGTTTTCACAGATCGAGCCTTGACGATTATTCGTCGACACTGATGCGACAGATTTTTTTTCAGGAACTAACTGACTGTTGTTAAGTAAACTGCAAGAAACTTTCGAGAGACCACAACGCAAAATATGATTGGTCTTTTATTAAAGCTATAAAAAACAGCAAGTTTGTTGAACGCATCGAAGAATGAAATGCTAAAATGTATTTAACATTTTTATGGACACCTCGAATAACATAGCTTCACACAGAGGGAATGTTAAAAAATTGGCAGTTACTAGATACATCTAGTCTAGTCGTACCTAATGTGTGCCACGTAATTTTGAATTGTTTGGAATACTAATAATATCAACCGTGGGTCTTTCAAATATTAATGGTAAGAAAAAATAATAAAATATATTCCAGCATAATTACAAATCATGTAGTATCAAATAGTATCAAACTCAACCAGCTCGAATTCATACTAAATTTACTGTGCGTCCAAATATCGCAGAAACCTAACGAAAATCTATTCCAGAATCAAGGTCACGAATCAAAGATCTGCTCATCAGATATACAGTAGGTAACTAACTATTGCCATGCCCCCGCCTAATAAATGACAAAAAACAAAATTCGATAATTTGAAATAAAAAAATTAGGTTTATCCAAAAAGCCCATTTCATTGTAAGGATCGTTTAGCAATTGGCTTGACATAGAAGTTTGTCATCTGATACAACCTAATTTCTTGCGGGTCCCAATGAGATATTTTTTGTAAATGACCGTTATTGTCTGCATACTGAAAGATCGAAGGTACACAGAAAATAAATTGAACCAACAATTTGGATTGAACTCCCCAATTTTAAGAGATTTTGAAATAAGATCAGTATTACCAATTGTTTATGCCCTTTTTAAAAGAAAAATTAACATGGAAATCATGCCCTTGCATCGGATGTACCTCTTCTGAACTGAGGAACAAAACACTCAGAATCTGACCAAATCACCTCCAACCCCTAAACAGCATCAACCTCATGAAAATTCCACCAAACAATCATTCTTGCGTGTCTACCATACGAATCACTTCGTGTGCCTTTTGTTTTGTCTACATGTTTGTCTTTCAAACATATAATTCGAGCACAATGGACCTTTTTGTTGTAGGTAATGAGATACCTGCACCAATACTATACGGTCGAAAAATTAATGTTTAAAACAAATAATAACGAGCCCAATATTATCCATAACGTATATGAGATCTCTAGGTGAGAATTGAGCACGGTTAAAAGATAGTCGTTCAACTTCATCCCTACCAAATATTTTTTCAACATTACTCCCTATCACAAAAGCACCAAATTGAAGCATAATCAACTAATAATTTCTACTCTCTATCGAATCGGTAACATTAAAAATTACCAATTAACTGTGAATTAACCACTTAAGAATTGAAGTAATCAACCACAATCCACAGCATCCAGTCGTAGTTAAGGAAAATTGATTTATCATAACAGATGAAACGAATTTTTTGATCTGACTTTAACGTTACTGTATGTTCCACTCGATTTGAGAACTCTTTTGAGATTAACAAAGATAGTTCGCATACAGGGACCCTCACCAATCGCGCCAACTCGAATCCTATTTTTGAGACCACTTCAGAACATATAAAATCGGCTGAACCCCTCTGACGACCCGACAATGACTTTCAATTATGAAAAGTTGTAAATTGGACTGAAATGAATGTTTTCTGATCCACCACCAATTGCGCCAACTCGAATCTTATTTTTGAGACCACTTCAAAAAATAAAAAAATCTGCCGAACCCCTCTGACGACTCGACAATGACTTTCATGCGACTTCGGCTAACAAAAATTTAACAGTTGTACGCTGTAATGAACATCACGTTTATCTGTGCTTCTTTTATGCATCTTTTCTTTCTTAATGTAAGATTTTAATTTTTTTTCTCATTGAACTTTTCAGATATTCATATTAATTAATGATTATGCACTTTTATGGCTATGTATGATGTTTCAATTTCTAATTTCATGAGAGGCTCGTATCTATAAAGGATCCAATTTGCCTCCAACTGGTTCTCTTGAAAGAGTTGATACTATTCGTATGCGTACAAAGCCCAAGGATACTCAATACGTATCTCGATCTACATTCCGATCCATGCCGCCCTGCTGTCATAAAACGGCGAGATAAATGATCTGCTCGCTCTTCCAAGAATGGGGCATTTGGACCAAGTCCAGTATAAACATTTCAGATGTTCGCCGGCCGACCTTCTATTTTACGAAACCGAGTTTTTTCTTTCTATTTCATTTCGGCATTAGTCACGAACAACGTGATCAACATAACAACGACGAGGAAGAGATTCATCGCGTGTTGACAAAAAAACATCGTACGAAGAACACGGAAAACACATCAGGCGCGTTTTTTAAGAAGTTTTGGGAGTATGTGAGAGTGTGATTTAGCTGATTTTGAAGGAATCAATACGTGTAATGTCGGTCTGCAAAGCGGATTCACTGTTGAAGACGTTATCATGCTGGTCGTGATATATCCGTGTACAGTTCGATTATTATATCTTTACCCATGCGTCATCAATTGATGATCGAAGAAATCACCACACTCTATCGAATATACACACAAAAAAAAATTATCTCAGATTGACAAAACGCATTTCTTTGAAAATTCAAGTAAAACTCTTTTTTCAATTGAGCATATTTCTTTGAATCGAAACATCTGTTATTTTCAAGCAAAGGATATAATTTTATTGAAATATTTGCTCAATCCAAGAACACCATTATAAAATTAAAAATGTAATTTCTTCAGCTTGATATGGTTGATTTTTCGGAATGAATAAACCTAATTTATTGATTTAATGCTTCCTCTTTTTGATTTAAGAATATAAATATACATTTCTTCAAATTAAAAAACGGAAATACTTAAAGTTGATATTACTGACTCTTTTCAATTGAAAAAATATGAAATTTTATTTCAGTACTTCATTTTCTCAATAATAGTATATACATTTTGATTTCTTTCAATGAAAAATGAAATGTCTTCAACTTTATATTACAGTTGTTATATTACATTTGAAGCTGAGATAATATTAAAATTGGATGGTAAAACCACAGTAAGTATTGCTAAATTGTGATTAAATTGTTGTAAAAAATTTCTCGAATTACCCTTATAGACGTTTAAAGGGCCATTATTCCGATAGTATGCTGAAGTGCAGAGTTTTGTTTCCATAGCCTTGATCAGCAGTTAAAAACATGTTGAGTCCCACAGAAATTATAGAGATCTGAGGTGGATCCCAGATAGGTGCAGCAAATGTTCAATAAATTTCTAACATTGTTGACTGACATCATTCTTCTAGGACCGGCCCTGACGGATTCCATAGGCTGTTGTGCAATTGGTAAGGGGGGTGAGGGGTGTAATGTCTGTTAGTATTGTAGTTAGAAGTGTTTTTCGGGTCTCGCCGTTCGCAGGTTACAGGTCTCGTTGAGGTTAATGTGCATATTGGGCCAATGTGCGTTTACATACATTCGGACTGGAGTTGGTATATTTCATATTAATTGTGAGAAACAGTTATGAAAACAAAAACATGGATATCCAAAAACTTCTGAAACTGTGCAACCTTGATGGATTAAGTACTTGTATCAAACTTCCTTGGTAGGTGAGTATTAAAAGATGACCGGCACAACCCCATGGATACTGGATTACAAAAGGTGGTAGGCTGTTTTATAGTTTTATAGAAAAGTTAATGGGTAAATAATTCATAGTACTTTGGCATTATGCCTAACCAACGAATGTGAAGAAATAACTTTGCATCGATAGGTATAAAAAGTAGAGGAAAGTGTAGGTATTTACCTACATGGGAATGAGACGCACTTGCATCAGTGTATTTTGATACTTCTATATTCTTGATTCAAAACTATAAATATGTATTTCTTTGAACACAAACATATTATTGAAAAGAAAATAAGGTGTATTATGGGGATAATGAAGCCATTCTGAATAGGATCAAAATTATTCAGTGGTTAAAGAATTATTTTCATTTCTTGAGAAATACAACTACAAGTTAGAAAGCTAGAAAAATACCTCTTTTGAATCCTTAATTATTTAGATGAGCTCTACGTTTGAGAATTTAGGTATTCAAACTTTCATGAAGAACAAACATTTATGAGAAACTATTGATGATTTCGTTTGAATTTTGAGTTTATTAAATAAGCATTATTTCAGATAACAAAGTAACTATCGAAGATTTGCCTTTCCTGAATGAGGAATATTTGAAGAAATTAGCTAGTTTCCTCTCATATGACAACGTAACAGGATCCTTCTACGGGATGAATAAGTGAAATAAAAATTGGTATCGATAGAATTGTTGTTACTTCTTCAAAACTGTTTCATCTTCATTAACTTGTCTATCATTTTAGATAGACATGGACTTTGAGAGGCTCTACCCTGCATCGATTATGAACTTTTATGTAAAATAGGCACCATTTTACAACCCCATTATGCAATAAAAGAAAATAACTGCAAGAAAAAGTGTTGGGAGTCTGATCGAAAAAATTGATTCCACTGAAAATACAGGTAATTTTATGTGTATTATTTATTCAGAGAAATTCACGCTCTATTGAAAGACATGATTTAGAGAACAATAGTGCATTTCTTCGTTTTATTTCAAAAGAAACAGTGTACCAGAAAATATTTTTAAATTATTTTTTCCGTAAACTTAATTGAACTAAACTTAATCAATTTTTCGGTTTGGAATTTTTGGGTTTCCAATTATTTCTAATTCCTTGTAATGTCAAGTTTGTCAATAGTAGGTAATAGGTGCAAATTTTTTTTAGACGTCAACTTCATCGAACAGATTTTGCTGCTGCCTCAACGATTCCACCTAGGGGCAGAGTGAAGCTGAATAATGAAACAGAAATTTTCTACTGTAGAATGCCAAGAAGCATTCTTGTACATGTTACGGTATATATACAGAGCAAGGAGGAAACATCTAGCTAAAATATATACAAGACTCAAGATATTTGAAAGACCAGAGACTCTAAAGTGGGACTGAAAAGACTCAAAATCAAATCCAAGTGACTCAAAGACTCAATCAAGCCTAAGACTGAAAGACTGAGCCGATGACTGAAATACTGAGGTGGAGATTTATGGACAGAAAATTCTGTTTTTATTGTAGATCTTGATGTTTTTCTCATATTTTTGATCACATATCGATGCCCTAACTCGCAAATCAGTTGCTCCATTGATAAAACGTGTAGTTAGCGGGTTTGCGAATTAAGGCATCGATATGTAGAAAATTTTATTTGTGTTTATTTTTTTTTCTGGTGAAATAAGGTTTTTTTATTTTTTCTCAGTTCATATCCAAAGTTAATGATATTAAGGATTTTTTGAATCATATGTTAGAATATTGTTAACCAAAGAATTGTTTTGATTCATGTAAGAATGATAATTATGATGAATAAAACTTTTTTCATTGACCTTTTTGTTTCAATTATTTTCGTACGATGGAATTCATTATTTATAATTCATTGAATTAATTCATTGAATATTTTTGTTGAAGGGAATGAACGAAAGATTCATTCTGATTAGTTAATATATTTGATTCCACAATATTACTCTATATATTCAAAGTTTTATAATAATTAATTCATATTTTCGGATCAATACCAATATTTAAAGTAATCTAAGTAATAGATATGTTGTCTCAAACGAGTAATTTTATTAAAGAAAACGAACCTAAGTTTCATTCTGATCAATGTATATATTCAGATCAATAATATCCTTTCATCAAGTCGAAGTATCCATTGTGTAACTAAATAAACCGTTCCTCTTGAAGGGAATGAATGTAATCTTCATTACGAGAAATTTATAGTTTCAAATCAAGAAAATATCCATCTTCAATGGATATTTTTCGTTTCTACTTCAAAACAATTGTTTTATTGAAGTAAGTAAATAATTTTTTTACTATGAATTAATTATATTTTCCACTCGAGATATAAAATGTTTTCATATAAGCATATATTTGTTTTCAATTAAGAAATTTGTTGAGAAAATTAATTCTTTGAAACAAAACAACCATCTCTTTCGTTATATACAAACAAATTATTTACTTGAGTCAATGCAGTTATGCTTATTCCAAGAAATTATTTTTTTGTGTGTATCTTTCAACCGCTATGCGCGAATCAAAATTCGTTAACATTTTTTGTCTTCTAGGCTAAGAATTATGGTATTGTGATTATCGATTAAAACTCAAAATAGCGAAAAGAGATAGCCATAAAACCGACAGTGTTTTACATTTCAACTAAACTAACTAAACTTGCCAACCATCAATATCGTCATTGTTTTCTGTCATTGGGGTACTGTTTGTCGCCAGTTTTACTTTGTTCTGCAGTCGAATATATTATAAAAACTGTTTTTTTCAAAGCTAAACGTCTCTTGGAATCATTACTTCCAAAGTAAGTACAATACAATGTGTTTAATTCACAAATACTCTTTGAAATTTCTAACCTCACAATTGACATTTGTGACTATAATCCCGTACTGCCGGGATATTCACACAAGAGTTATTCAAAGTGTGAAAATCCTAATGAGAGAAAAAAACATTACCTAAATCTATAAATACAAGTAAGAACATTCAGAATATATTTGAACTCTTTTTTAGATTATGCCTGCAACTAATTCACAAGCACAACAATTTGTATTGAAAGGGAAAGAGCGAAAGGTGGGCATTTTTTACCCCTTTCGTGTTCAGTAACAATTTAAACCACAAAAGAAGTGTCATAACTTTTCTTTACTGTATTTAGAGATTTGCAGATGCACTTAAAATATCTCGAAAAACGGTGTACATCAATATAAACGAAAATAAACCCATTCCATCAACACACCCTGAATTACTCATTGAAAAATGGTATGAACAAGAAAAGCTCCTATGTGATATGGTTATTAAACCCATTATTATAAACATTGGTGACAGTTCTCAATCTCAAAGTGATTAAATATATTCATTTTGTTTTTCCTTTCATAACTGGACATAGTTCTTTCTACATGCTCGCAATACATAAATAAATGTATGAAATATGAATACATTTTTTGTTAATTATGTGTTAAGTATTTCATTACCAAATATATTTCAACTGGTGTATTTTTACTTATTCTTAGATATTCGTTCATTTATCATTATACAGTGTGTCCTTGCATCCATGCACGAATAGGTAATTGAAAAAGTTTGAATGGTTGATTGGTAATAGCAAAATAACGGAAATGGCGAATAACGGTGACGTTATTTTGAACGGAAGTGATGCAGCATAGGGCTGAATGTCACCAAAGTGTTCTCAGTATTAATATTCTGACAAAATGCAGAATTTTCGAAAAATTTTGGAAATTCTATGCATTTTGAAGGGATAATCGATCAGAAAATTTCACGAATACATTATATTATGGACTAAATGCGTATTGCAAGAACGGTTCATCTTCTGTAATCAATGTCAGTTGGAGAGTTGAACAACCGTCAAATTGACGTTCCTATATTTACCGTGATTGTCGTAACTATGGAAATTTATACACAAGCGAAACACCGTTTTGAAAATACCACGGGCCGGAGGAAGTGTTTTCAAAAATACTGTTCTCATTGATTCGAAATGAGAAAATTATGGCATTTGATTGGTTTATATAATATGAGGGAAATTGTCGCGTATATGCCAGCTGAAAAAAGCTGATAAAGATGTAGAAAGTAGATGGACCGAACCGGAGATTTTGTAAACGTATCTCTGAATCGAAGAAGTAATTAATGTCGATTCTATGAATAGTAGTACTCTCAAGTTTTCGAATTCTTCAACCGAACACTGACAAAAATTTTACGATTGGAATAAATCTGAAAGTCGTGTTTGCCATTTTGTATCTTGGAGGTTACTCAGTGTATGCCAATGTAATAAATCATTTCGCGATAAAAGTTATTCGTTCGATAACAATTTTACTATTGTTTGTAGATTGCCCAATGACTGATATGAAAACAGACGTGTAATGCTAATCGGTATTCGGCAATTTTTCCCGTTCGTGAAAACACTTCAGAATATGATAAGCGTTTTTATGGAGGCGTTATCTTTCCCGCAACGCGGTCGATCGCTGATAATATCGAGAGTTACTTTTTAATCGAGGCGAATTTCACCCAGATAATATTTTCCTCATCCTTGATTGGATAGTGGTCAGGAAACGGGATTCTTACTCTGCGGTTCGGTGAAAGCGGATATCAGGAATTAAACATTTGCTAAAAATAACCACGAGTTATGAAACGAGTCGAGTCGAGATATTTAACTTGCAGAAAATAAATGAATACGAGACATGTTTAATGGGTGACAAGTTTAATAGCCAATAAACTGTAACACTTGTACATGATAGGCCACTGAAAAGAAAACACCCAGCTTTTCTGGAAGATGGGATAAATATAAAAAACGTTCGACAGGTCAATGTCATTTTTAATATTTTTTTTTATATCTCAATAAACAACAATGAATAATAAACCCTGAAACCCCCTTGGGTGCGTCCTTGACACTGACTCAAAACAGTTATAGCACAGGATGCAGAGTGCCGACTATGCATAGAGGATCATGAAACAGCCAAACACATTCTATATACATGCCTTGCATCGACCCCAACAAGATTTTCCATATTTTGTAACACAATAATAATGCCAGAGAATCTGGCAAATTGTTCTCCCTGCATACTCGTCAATTTCGTTAAAAGATTGGATAGAGACCTCTAGAGTATAAACATAGTGTAAGACCCAGTAGGCTGTGGGCCGCGTTGTAGGTCCACTCACATCTAAATCTATCTCAACTAAATGTGAATGCTCATCCACTGCCACTCCTTACCCAGAGACAACATGGCCTAGATATCGACTTCCTTTTGTAACAGATGGCATTTCTTGGAGCTCAACTTCAGTCCGGAGCTTCTCAGTCGCTGCAATACCTCTTCCAAGTTTTTTACAGCAACGACCAAAAATTGAAAAGGATCAATAAAAACTTTAAAACTCACACTGATCGACCAAAATTTTCAGCAGATTGCAATCATTGAGGGCGTGTTGTATAAAACAAGTTCACACACAGTTTAAGTAAACACTCATCAGTTGCTAGGTATTGGCCAATGAAATTTCTATTTCCTTAGCAACTGAACTCAGTTTAGTTGAACTATTGGTTAACTGTTTCATACAACCCGCCCTCAGTCTGAGTTATCCGACAAGAATACACGTTTTGGAAATTTTGGTCGTAGTTGGACGGTCGGTCATGGTTGCTCAGTGTGCCTGCTTCCTAACGGAATAGGTTAAAATGCTCACGATTTTTTCCGGACCAGTGAGTGTGACTAATAAATTTCACGACTGTCACATATTGACAATTTTAAGAACTTTCAGTACCAGTTTCGAATCAGGTATATATGTATATGAAGGCGCATATATCGCCTATCATTATTATTGTAATTAGTTGGAGCCGGCCCTGCCTACCACACCTGTCTGCTCGTACAGAATGCATGAATCAACGTTCTCTCTTGATACTTCGAGAACCGTCAGTAAGCCATCTAGATTCGAGTCGCTAAATATCAAACGACAAAAATGCGGTAGGAAGACGGACTCAACCTAACGGGCAAAATATACATTATTTGAAATTTAAAGATATAGCGACCGTTTAATATGATCAGAATTGTTGAATTGGTGGAAATTTGATCGAGATGTTGAGGAAAACCAAATTTCAAATTGTCGACGTTTCGAAACGTTATTGTTTCATCTTCAGACACATGTGTTTGGGTGTACGTATTTTGTTCTCCAGTATTTATATTTTATGTCGATTTCATTCACTTCCAATTCATTTAAATTCGGAGAACCACCCTACATAGTCCTGAAGATGAAACAAAAAAGTTTCGAAACGTCGACAATATAAAATTTTGTTTTCCCCAACATCCCGGCCGAATTCCCACCAATTCAACAATTCTTATTATTTGAAATATACCTACTGTTAACTTACCTACTAGATACAAAGACTGGTGTTATTACGTAAAACCAATAAAATTGAGAATTAATCATTTGTCAGAATAACTTTATATAAAACTTAAATATAGCAGAATGAAATGTATAGAACTGATTTTTGATCCGAAACGAGATCCATCTAATGTGTATGTATGAGAACTGATAAAGCACCATACGCGAAAATGGTAAGAACTATTTTTCATAGATAGACTAAGTAATCGCAAATCTCAATAACCTAAGTTATTCATATCATAAAACCGTCAAATTGAAAAACTAACGAAACATAATTTCATCGAAAAATTATTTATTAGTATCTAAAAACGTAAAACCTAAGGTATAAAACGATCAGAATCGAAATCCAGCAGAAATAATATACCAGTCTGGTAGAAACTTGCTCTATTAGCTCTTAGATGGCGCTAACTTCTAATTGAACAAATCGAATCTTCTGATTCGGACTCATATTGATCGTTCATTTATTTGTTCCTTCCTCGATTTATTCGAAAATTCAATTGCTGGGTGGTGATGATCGAAAATAACAGCCAATGTTAATCATTTAATTTCACTGAACTCATAATCCTAGCATGCTAAGATGAACCTTAGCAATAGGTCAGATCTCAATTATCATAATACTACCTACTACCTATCACAAGAGCTTTCGGAGGATGTAGCGTGTCAATCAGTGGCGGATCATGATCTTCGGCAGACTGAAGCGCAATTGACTTCAGCGCCCCTTTCCTTCTGAAATGTGCCTTCACAGCAGGCCATATATTTAAAAAACAAAATCAATTTTTCTCGAATTCCATTTTTTATACGAATTCATTACATAAAATTTGCTGCTGCTGCTGTCAACGATAACAAAAAAGAGAAAACAAAACAAAATATTTCATGATGTTGAAAAATGAATGAAAAATATGTATTACTCAAAAGTCTAGCCTAAATATGAACCTTTCTGTACTTTTTTTGCAAAGTTCGAAGTTCAGTATTTCCATCTTCCTTTTCGATAAAAAGAACTGAAAGGGCTTTGAAATTTTTTTGTGATAAACTTTCCAGCTGATGATTTTCCAAATGAAAAAAGATTTATCTTTTGTTGTTTGATTATTAATGATTACTTTTTCGAACTGCGACTTCTAAGAATTAAATAAATATAGAACTTTTTTAAGGTGATTTCTTTTATTTTTTATTTTTAACCAAATTTGGAATTAGGGGTTTTGAGGTAATTCCGAACAAGTTTTTCCAATAGAATTTTAGACACAAAATCCCTCTTACGTTTTTTTATTATTACAATATTAATCACAGTAGGCTAGTTTTTTTGCAATGGCTGAAATGTAGCTTACCCATCTTGAAAGGCTTCATAAGATTAACATAAGGGATTTTTCAATTTTTGTATCAACTGAAATATGTCAAGAATCCGTATGAAATACCTCGAAGGTATACTCGTTGAATTTGTCCAAAGAACTCGATATTTTCGTTTAATGTGGTTCGATAAGTTTGATGTGTTTATACTTCTTTTATATTGAACCTTGCATATATCCCGTAAATTACCGTTTGTTCGGCGCCCCCTGCCTGGAAAAATACGAGGCGCGCGTCTCGTGCGCCTCGCCTATGATCCGCCACTGGTGTCAATCCACAAAACATTTGGAGGCGGAATCATATTATTTCCTTGATACCTAATAGTAGTGATAAAATTCAATGTGAGCCTAAGCATTTTAGTGATATCAGGTCGCGAGACAGAAATAAGAAGGAATTTAATGGGGACATGAGAATTTATTTAAGTATATCAACCCGACCGGCGTTTCGCTACGCTATAACCTCTCTAATTTCTGAAAATTTTCGGTTCTTTACTTTTTGGTATTAGCCTCTGATGACTTCGAATATGCCAATTTTAGGTATTCTGATTCGACGATTTTAATTCCTTTGACTTTCAAACATTACGCTTTGCAGAATTACAATATTATTTTACAAGATAATGTTTTTGTAATTTGACGGTTTTATCTAATATCCGTCTTCACATTTTCGTTTATTCTCGTTTATGGTATTACAGATAAAACGTCTTGTATTTTTCAGTTCATCAAATTTTGATTCTTCAAATTACTGGTGTGATCATTTCTGATTCTGAGATAATTCGTTTTTGATGAAAACCGGTTATTGTAATGTTTTGGTATTACAAAGTTATTTTTAAATTATTTTCCATTTCTTTAAAATTATTTCCTATATAGTTCGTTTCTCCATAATATCGTTACTGAAGTTTGTTGGTTTGATAGTTTTAAATCATACACTATTTCAGATCTATATTTTACTGTTTTTATGGATTACATGTAATCCAAAGACTTTATTGAAACTGTTGACTGTATTGTATTGTTGTTGCTAATAATAACTCTTCGCGGTTGATGCAATTTTTTTCTTAATAAATAAAAGACGTAAAGTTAGTGAAAATAAATTAGCGAAATAGTTATTGTGAAAATAAATTAGATAGACAGAGTTAAGTGCATTTTTGTTATGGCTGTTCAGCTCGTGATGAAAGACACCAGAAAACTCCACACCACTACAAAAACCCATCATCGAATTCTCTATAGAAACGGAGATTAACCCACTCTCATCACTTCGAGCGCAAAGCCAAATAAACAAATCCAACTGCCAAGCTATTCGCGATTTTTCGCGTCCTTTACATTGACTTTTTTCCATCATCTCTGATGGAATGCTCGTGACGCAAGTGTGCATTAAAATTAACGCGGAGTGGAATTTCAGCGGCTCGTTTTGTTATTTATTTTTTTCGACATCATTCATTATCGTATCGTTTCTCAGAACTGGTGAGTTATCGTAAATGAACCGAGAGACAGGATAAACCGGTCTCGATTAATTTTAATAGACGCTATTCGTGCTCGATCCCATTCGAATGCAGCAATAAAATTTCGTTATATCGATGGAAAACATTTCGGTGATTGGGATTTTTCAGGTGAAGACACGTGAATGTTTGACATTCTGTTACAAGTGGCGTACCACACCTACCGTTGCAAAACAAACCAACGCCGAGTTCCACAGGGATCCATTCTAGTAGCAATACTTGTTCAATTCACAGCTTCGCAAATTACTGTATTCTTAATTCAATTCCCTGTACAAGAGCCGCCCGTGAAATCCGATATATAAACGATAATGGAATGTGGAAGTTTACAATTTTACCAATAAATTTTTTTTCACACCTCTATACAGGGTGTCCCAAACTCGATTGCCTATTAGAAGTTTCTGAAAAAGGGGACGTACCTAGGATTATTTTGAAAATTTGGTTTCTGGGATAATCAGTTCGGCTCTATCGATATAAAATATGTTCAATGCTACGGCATTGCCGCTTCTATCGAAATGTAGCAAGAACTTTGATATTTTAAATGGAATACCCTGTTTATTATTGCATTTTTCGCTTTGCTATTGCTTTTCGATTATTTTCATATAATACTTCCCTATACCTATCTCTAGTGGTATTCGAGAAATTCACTAATTTCCTTTTTTTTTGTACGAAACATAGCTTCAATTAAATGTTTATTACTGTATTATTTGACTACGTAGAAAGCTGAGATTTTGAATGTAGTTTGACAATGTCCTGTCTTTTAAAGTTATAACCAAGGGAATTCGGTCTTCATTATACAGGGTCGTTGATAATTTGTGATTTTACCGATACATACTAAAGTGGTAAAAAGTGCATTTTTTCAAATGGAACACCCTGTATATTATCGAATATCCTGAAAGACAATCTGATTTTCTTTCAAATGATGTATCATGTTCCTATACCTAGAGAGTGAGGTTTCCGAAATAAAAGCAAGTTTTCTATAAATATTGGATTATTTTGCCATATTTCGTATTGGATGAATATGAAAGGTCATTACGATTATTCGAAAATTAGAACATTAATAATAAAACGTTTGAGCGTTCACTAACATAAATTTTATTCACGGCACACTACTATCATTTTCAATTTCCAGTATGACGATTCGAAATAGGTGATATTTCCCATTTGAAATAATCTGAAGTGTGCCGTGACCACAAAAAAGCAGATATTTTAAATTTATTTTATATTCATGATAAGTGCCAAAGAAATGTTTCCAGAACGTGCCGGAAGTTCAATGACCTTCATCCAAATTCACCACAAATTAATAGAAAAAAATTCCGAAGTATCGAACGGAATTATGCAGTTTACGGGAATGTTGAAGCGCCAAGAAATCAAATCACGCCGATAACTGGAGATGAAGTAAATCAAATTAACGTCTTGGGGTATTTCCATGCCCATCCTCGTGTATCATCAAGAAGAGCTACTGTGGAATTTAGGTATGACTCACACTTCGATATAGAGAATTTTAAAGAGACATAAAATGCATGATTATAAATTCATAAAAGCTCATGCCCTACATAGAGGTGATCCTCCATAATGTGTTGATTTCTTTGAATGGATTTTAACATGGACTTATGAAGACCCACATTTTCTTCAGAAAATTTTATGGACAGATAAATCAAAATTTTCAAGAGAGGGAATATTCAATCGAAAAAACAATTATTGTTGGGCTACAGAAAAACCTCATTTCATAAAAGAAAGGGGATTTCAAGAAAAATTTAGTTTAAATGTATTTTGTTTGCTAATGTACATACAATACAGTATCGTATAGTATTTATGAAGAAAACTTGAATTCAAGAAAATACATGAATATATTGAGAACAACAGTTATCGACTTTTTGGACAATTTGCCGCTTCATGAATATCGAAGTTGTCGGTATCAGTTGGACGGTGCCCCCCCCTCACTGTAAAAAAGAAGTGAGCAGAGAACTGACTACAACCTTTGAAGATCGGTGGATTAGACGCTTGGGTCCACAGCCTTGGCCACCGCGATCCCCGGATCTAACTCCTCTAGATTTTTACCTCTGGGGCAGAATCAAACAGATTGTATATGAAACACCAGTGAATTTGAAAGACAAATTGAAACAGAGGATAATTCGTGCTTTCAAGGAAATTCGACCAGAAGAGATTCAAAGAGCAACCACCAACCATGTAATGACTTCGATTCACGAATGTTTGCGTGTAAATGGTCAGCACTTCGAACACATGAATTAGGCATTAATTTTACCTTCCTTCATGGTTGAGACGTTCCAGGCTCTATAAACCTTTGGGATAGGTTCTGGTCCAATCGTTGAGCTTCTTGCGAGGGTCTTGATCGCCGCTTGGCTGTCGGTACAGATCGTGATTTGCAGGCCGTGGTAGTCTCTACTGATATTTTTTATACGGTTGAGACAGCGTAAATACTGATTTAAGATAGATTCAGATCCTGATCAGCGTTTTTTCAAGGTCCTTTGCTACAAAGGTAACCCCATATCTTTTTATTTATCAAAAATGTCTGGATCGAGGCCTTACTAAGCGAGCGTACTAAGGTCATATTCACTTAAATATTTTTCATATGGAACATTCAAGGCAGGCCTTTATTTGAGACTGTATTTTTTTTGAGGTTGCATCTGAGGGATAGAGGAATCTTTGACGAAATATAACTTTATACATAAAAACCTATATTTTGATGATATCGTACACCATATGCCTACGAGTGCAAAATTCGATGATGGTCAAAGTTACATTTTATATGATTTTGGTTTCAGACACATTACAATTGTGCACATAGCATGTGATATCAGTTAGTCCGGGGTTCACTGGGGCGTTATTTCAACGTGTTTTGTTACTCGGTCGTTCAAGAGGCATTGATACCTATGTAATTCATGCTTAAAAAGTGCTGTGGTCGGGTTATCAAAAAGCTCATTGGAACATTTACTTCCATTTGATGCTGTGATTGCCATTTATTTTTGAAATTTACTTTTGGTAGTCATTCTAAATCACCAGCTTCACTCTCACTTTTGATGGAAAACGGGTGTACATTCAGAGACATACAAAAGGTAAATTTTCAATCCCAATTTAACTTCTTTTGGTGGGTAGATTATACTTATGTATGATTATACTTAACTGGTTGTGGCTCCCCCAGTATGTTCACAGATATCAAAAACCCTCAGTTATTTCAATCATTCATGATCTTTCGAATCTTTTCCATTGCGTATCTTCGTTCATCAATCAACTCGAAATCGAATCTGATTAGAAAATTCCAAATTCCAGTTAAACCTTCCGGAAATAATATATTTATCAGTCGCTATAAACGAACTGTTATTACTTTTCGTCGCAAACAAACACGCCATCGGTATATCCTTTAACAAGATACTCAATGACTAAGAGAAATGACTAAAAGAAAATAATCTGGAAATAAATAGCTTGTTTAAAAATATGCAGCCGGCTTGGCACTGGTCCAAGGACTACCTTTTCGTACATTTCAACGAGATACTTTCTAGCTGTAATATGGCACGGAGTAATTTACGATTTTTCCAGAGAATACGATGCGCATCGCAGAAATAGAATTATTAATTATTCTGTTATTTGTAACGCTTCGGAGTTGTTTCTAATGGCGTGGATGCGGTTGTGGAGCAAATAGTAGTTGGGAAGTTCTTGTCGGCACTGTGCTAATGGGTCGATTGTGAAAAGTCATGCACCACTAGCGACTTCGTAGATACACTGCTCGACGATTGCACAGGATGATTATTCTTAAGTATTTATCTGAAATTTGCATTTGAAAATATTTTTGAAAAGATCTGTTGGTATAAAATTGTTGTTTTTTTTTTGTTTGTTGTTATTTCCGTCAACCACCCTTCGAATGACTTGTCCGAGCTGGGAAAGACGCAGCCCTTACCTTTTAACGTGTGATGCCATGCACGAGACCCATGACCATGTAGGGAATCGAACCCATGACCTTTAGGTTAAGAGACAAGCGCTCTACCATCATGACCATCACGGTCCAATAGATAAACACTTCCTTGTGTTTATTTTTTATGATATTCTGTTCAGTTTCTCTGCGTTCTTTTCTTTTTACGAAAAACATGGAGAAATTAGTTCAAGTTATTCACATACAGTGTGACACAAAGTTCGCAACATATGAAAGTTTTTTTATTAATAGAAAAGGAAAAAAGTCGAAGTGACAGTAGAGAGTCCAAATTTGGAGCAAATGTATAAAATTGGAAACTGAGCAACTTTTTTCTTTGGAATTTTTCGAAATTTCCAAAAAAACTGATTTTTTGACGATTTTCGAAAAAAATGTCAAATTTGATAGGTTTAGAGTAGCACATGAAAAAAGGAAAGATGCTGTATTTTACTCATTTTTCAAGCATAAACTAACTGCGAAGTCAAATTTTCTTTATATCTATTAATAAAAAAAAAACTAGAAATAGTACTTCAAAAAACTAAACTTAAAAACTAGGAGAGATACTACACTATAAATTACATTCAATATTGAATACTGCTGATTTTTTTTTAAATTATAGTTGTAGTTATAGTAAAGAAAGTCAATATTTCACTTTTCTGTAAGTAGGTATATTTATTACGATGTCGTACTATTTCATTTATAGGGGAACAATCAAATGATTTGTATTATCTTAAATTAACTTTAGGCACTTATATTTTTATAGAGTTGACTGCAAATTAATCTTTGTATTATACTATTGACTATATAATAAATATGCACGGAATGAACATCTTTGTTCCGAGATCATACAGGGATATGTGTTGTCTCGTATATACAGGTATCGTAGGAACCTTTTTTTAGACTTTTTCAACTTCACTTTGGGAGGCCATATTATTGCAGCATATTCAAAGTGTGGTCTCACAAATGCATGGTAAAGTTAGCATTTTTAAAGAATTTTGTATTTCTAATAAGAGAACTTTATCAATTTCATTCTACTCTAATCCGCTGAACATGTTGATTTGTGCTGACGACTTAATAATGAACTTGTTAATGAAATGGTCTGATTTTTGACGGTCAGTGGACCATATGAGTTTCAAATTGCTAAACTTCTTTATTGTCTGTTATGTGATTAGAGTTCCTCGAATAATCTAATTTATGAAGATTTCTAACTGAGGGATTCAAACCGAGACTATATTCAATAGAAAGATTGTGTAGGCAATCTGTTTTTAGGGAATTTTATATACATATGCGCTCATCAGAAAGTGGGTGTATACATGGTGAAGATGAGAGGGCTCAACATTGAACCTTGTAGTTCACCGTTTTTTCAAGTTGTGTAATCAGATTAGCTATTGTTGAGAATGACGCACTGTCACCTAACACCAAAATAATTTTCCATCAAGTTCATGGAATACTCATAACAATTCAATAATTTTAACACTTTACGTTGTAAAATCACGACACGATGTGAGACTCCAAAAATTAATATGATTTCTGATCAGTTTATTGCCAGACGGTAAGAATAGTGTTGAAAAACAAAATTGAAATCAAAAGTTTGAGTGAAATAGAGAGAAAAGTCAATGTTCACAAAAACGGTGCCAGAAAAACTTATCGCCCAGAAACATTTTCACCCGGCTTGTAATCGCATGGAGAGTTTCAACCCAAATTGTCTCATTCGTGCAAAAAAAGCTTCAGCATAATAAATTGAGAGAAATAGAGAACCCAAGAACAGCACGGAATAGGGTTATTCTACAAATTGCTGAACTTGGTTACTCGCTTATAGGTATGCGACGGCCGAAAGGAATGTGTTTTTTGTTCCTGAGTCAGTTAGGTTGAACGCAGCGTAAACAGGAAGTCTGGCGACATCTGTTTTTCCTTAATTTTTCTCGGTATGCAAATATATCTGTTGAGAGGATCAACTTAGTGCGAGTGCATACGAAGCGTAATCTTTTCGGTTGTTAAGTAGATTTGGTAATTTTTCTTCTCGCCTCTCCGCTTCCATCTGGCTATTTTCAAATGTTTGGATATCTTGCCAACTCTTAGATTTTATAAAAAAAACGAAACATATGCATTCCACTTCGTTTCCTCTCGATTTCTTTTTATTTTCTCGCCTATTGACTGATATTAGGGGAAAGGACACATTCAACATATTTGAATACAAACTCGCATATTCTTCAATTTAATTAATAGGAACAAATTATGATGAACCCCTTATTATATAATAGTATTTCGAAAAATGTGAACTGAAATTCATTCAAGGAAATCAAAAGATTGGAACAGCGTTCCTCCCCCCCTCTCAGAGGGGCAGATTCTACAGAAAAGAGGGTGAATAAATAAAATGTTTTGATATGTTAGAAAGCCTTATATTTATTAATTTTTCACTCCTAAATAGGATTAGTTATTTTAGTTAACATCAAATTAATATTGAACGATTTTTGATTAAAAGGATTTTTGACTCCGCCACTGTCACCCTCAAGCGAGGGTAGGAATCACCCCAAAATTTTTAAATTGCATTTTGACTCGAGTAAGTTTTCTTTCAAAAGTTCTTACAATTCTCTATACAATAGTCGTAAAATTCCGCCTATTACATTAGATTTTAAATTTGAAACTTATCTGCCAACAATCAGAAAAATGCCATTCTTTGGAGTTAAGTACGCGAATGGTATGAATTCAGTACCTATTTTTTGCTTTGCATGGATTTGTGGCGATTTGTTATCACTTCTATAAAAACACACACATGGGCACGATTAGGGAATTGCTAGTTCAAGCCTGAATACAGTTCACGTCAATGGATGTCAAATGAATGTTTGTAACGTATTTCGAAGTGTTCAAGATCGACATGTCAGTAGAAAGTATGTACTAGAGTTGGTGAAAAAACTTCAAGAAACAGGAAAAATAGCTAATAAAAAAGAGAAATAGCCTGCAGTTAATGAAGTTAGTGAAGTTGCAGTTTTGGGACATGTTCATCTTGACTGCCTGCCTTGACTGATCTAATTGAAAATAATCCACAGTATGACGAAATTCATTTTTATCTTCAACAGGACGGTGCTCCTCCGCATTATGCGATGTTTGTTCGTCTGTATTTAGACCAACAGATTGGGATTGAATGGCCTCCACGATCGCCAGATTTATTGCCACTCGATTTCTTCTTGTGGGGACATTTCAAAAGTAAAATCTATAAAACACAACCAGCGTCGTTGAAAGATTTGCGTCAAAGAATCGTTGACCGAGTGCCATCGAATTACTCCGGAAATTCTTCGGGATGTACGTGAACGTTTCGAACAAAATCTTTATTATTCATTAGAAGCGGACGGTCATCAGTTTGAACATTCAATCAATTAAGTAGTGAGTAAGCAACTGAAATAATTTGAATTTTAACATGTAACTTTTTTAAAAGTATTGAGAGGAAATGTAAAATTTGAAGAATATGGTAAGAGGACTTTAACAGCTATCAAAAGACATTTTCTTCGATCCCAATGCCATTTAAAAATGTTGGAGTAATTCTTTCCCTCGCTTGGGGTTGAAAGTAGTGGAGTCAAAAATTCCAGAAAATCGTGTCCCCCTTTAATTAAAATCAAAAAATATCCCAACCATCTAGGAACGAACTGAATTATGATTCGTATCTCCATAAATTCTTCAGGATTCTGTAATTTCAGTCACAAATAATTTTATAGGAGCGAGCAATTAGATATTGTTACGAGATTGATAAAAATTCCCTAGCTACGCCGCTGGCTCGCACGCTTATCGTCGATATGGTTTCCTAGAAAAAGGCAGATAATTGCTGGTAATGAATATTCGGGATAACCGAACCGTCGCATCGCGAAGATTCTGGTTACAATTGGGTACCTATATAAAAGCGAGACATTTGACTGGGAAGAAGAAGTTTTATAAAGAGAAGTTGGATTAAGAAGAAGATTATGAAGAAGTTATAAGCAGTTTTTGAAGAAGTATAGAAGTGTTTGGAATAATTAGTTAGTTGTATTGTTGTATAAGATCTAAGTGTTTAATTAGTCAGTGAAGTAGTTTTTAGTGAAGTTAGAAAATAAACAGTTTAGTAGTGTGCTCGGCATTATTATTTAGCAAAAACGTAGCAATATGTATGCAAAACCATCCTATTATTTATGCTGGCGATGGCAGAGGACTTCCTGTAACACTTCTTTTCATATAATCGAAAGATTTATGTGAATTCCTCACTTGTTTCTTCTTTCAGCTTTCTTTTTTTTTCTAATCTACGTTAATTTCGAAAATATACTCCTTCTATCGAAAGTGGACACAAACGACTTGTTTTGTAATGTCTCTATAGTCATAAAAATCAATCATTCATGTCAAATTCAATGCAATTTGCATTATATCTTCCGTCCAAATGTTGTTTTTAATTACCCGGTTCGACAAAGTATCGATTTCTTCGTGTCAAACATCTGATTGGAATATGGTTATCTCTGCGAGCGAAACAACGTCTACTAGATTTCGATCTTTGTCAATGTCATTTGAAGGTGAACACGACAGATTCATTGTACCCCCAATAATAGAGCTTCTCGATAAATCATCGC
Source organism: Chrysolina americana (assembly GCA_958502065.1). NCBI lineage: Eukaryota > Metazoa > Arthropoda > Insecta > Coleoptera > Chrysomelidae > Chrysolina > Chrysolina americana. The sequence continues at coordinate 81,067,006 of OY293414.1, forward strand.
TATTCATTTTGTATATAATACTATCTCCATCTGATACCGCCATATGTGTCACAATCTTTCGAAATTTGCTCTACTTATCAAAGGATGTTTTGTTCATTGTCCTAAAGCGAATTCCGCGAAAACAGCAAGATTATTTTTATCTTTTCAACCCATCTGGAGCGGAGAATCACATGAGAGTTGATTTAGGTTTCGACAAATATTTATCTTGCGCGATATAAAGAAAATTTAATCCTTCATAGAAACAAAATCTGGGAATAACTCGAAAAGCCTACCCTAATAGTTTTTGGACCTATATGAATTCGAAAAAAAATAAAACACACGTATACTTGGGGACAGGTGATGTACCAATACTATTTCCACTTCGAAAGAAATTGTCAATGCATTTTCAACCTATTTTAGTGGTTGCACTGTACTGTTTGGAACCTTTGGTGTAGTAATGAATATACTGAAGATTAAATCTTCCTCTTGAAGATGGTCACTTGGTGACCGAAACACGTGTCGAGGTGTTGAAAATAGTGGTTTGGTGTTGGGATAAAACTCCAGTATATTCATTTTAGTAGTGATTATTGGCTCAGTGATACTGATGATCCCAAAAATTTAGGTGATTTTCCAGATTTTTTATATATATTATCACATAATACTATAATCACCTAAGCAATATAAACTGATTTTAGCAAAGCTTCGACACGATTTCACATCATCAATTCTTCAGAAAACTAAGCCATCTGGGAATCTCAGCTAATTCAATAAATCTTCTTGTCTGCCATTTGTAAGATAGGAAAGTAAATGTAGAATATGAAGTGAGATCAGTATCGAATTTGTGGTCTGCTCTGGTGTGCCTCAAGAATCAAATCTGGGGCCTCTACCATTTCTCTGTTTTCTTCAACGAGATTTGTGATAATATTATGTGAAAAAAACTTTTGCACCCTTTTTAGTTTTTATGGACCAAATTTGTATTTTTTAGTCACTGCGTGGGCTGATTCAATACACACTGGCAATTCTCTATCTATATCTTTAAAAAAATTTGAGGATTGGCTCTAAGGCTAGAATATTAATTTCTATTTCTTCTGTCAAAACTGTTTTAGGCCTAACAGTTTTTTTTTTTCTATTCAGGCCTATCAGTTTTTTTTCTCTATTCAGGCCAACAGTTTCGAAATACTTTAAGTCTATAAAACACTATTTTAGATGGAGCTTCTCTACCTGTAAATTGCAGTCTATATCTTCTAAGAGCTCTTGTAACACTTTGTCAAAAAATATCGAACTTAAAATATTTTTCTCATTTTGTTAATTGATCAACAAACTGCCGGGGAGCAATATTCACGAATGACATTTAATGATTCGTGCGAAACCATGACAATTCTTGTAAACAAAATAATGAACGCGGATATCTTTATGTTCTAGAAAAATTACAATTTTAATTATAAGTAACACAAATTTGCGCTAAAGTAATGAAAAGAAAGGGCAAGGGTGGCATATTTTCGTAATCAGAAAAAAAAATAATTTTTAAATATTTAATTATAAAACTTAACGAAATTTAGTGTTTTACAAGTAGTAATTGTTTTTCAATTGAACCTCGATTTTTTAGGTGCTTAATTTTTTGTTCGCACGTTGGTGTACGTATATAGACGCTCCCCTAAAATCTTGTATATATCCGCCCTTGTAACACACATAATTTTTTTTTTCAACAAATGTTCACTTTCACGATTATTTTTTGTTTTTTTCCAATGGGGAATTTCAAATTAAATATTAAAAAGTTCCTAACTATGTTTTGAATAAAGATATCTCGAAACAAATAAATTGTGGTGAAAGTTCCTTTACTGTTTACTCACACCTGCCCCAAAGAGAGATTTACGTGCATTGATATCTTCCCCAAATTTCCGGGGAACTGTGACCTATGGAGATGTATTTCTGAATATATAAATAAAATTCATAGAATACGTTTTTCAACATTTTTCTGTGGCGTATTACAAAGACTGACCTTCGAAGTAAATACCTGCAAAAGTTCATTGTTATATTAGTTCAGGTTCATCAGATGGACTAAATTCAATGCGAACTAATGAAAATCACGGTCACACTTACCCGAGCTTACCTTACTATCAAAACAAAATAAAGAATTCAGATAATCCTTCGAAATCCGCATGGCAACTGGTGTTAGAGCTATCTAACAAATCGAATGCATAATCAAGCATAACAATAAATGATAATAACATCATTACTAGAAATCCAAGAGACGTAGCCAATCTCTTCAATGAATTCTACGTAGATGCTCCCAAAAAGATATTGAGCAATATAGTCTCCGGTGATAAGGACTTCAGTCTTTTTCTGCGACACGTTACATCACCTCCCAATTCTCTATTTCTTATGCCATATCAGGAGCTTGAACTAATTCAGTTTTTTAAGTAAACTGAAAAACAAATTTTCTTCAGGGTCAGATGAGATACCTACAATTCTATTGAAAAACTTGAAGGAGTGATTGTTTGAAGGATTCTAAGACTAGAAGTTTATATAAACATAGGTCCCGGTAATGCTGCGTTTTCAAGATACAAGGTGTAAATTTTTTTGAAAGAAATCGTTTTTTTCGTGATTATCTTAATAATCAATTGACCGATTTTATTGAAATTTGGAAGTATTATTGAGGGTCGTGAAGGGCTGATTTAGCCCGGAAGGCACCGTAACCAATATTTTTGGCAGAAAAATGTGCGCCACTGATTTTTTTGCAATCTTTGTATTTGTTTCATATTAAGCAACTGAAATTACAACTTTTTTTATATCTAGAATTTTTTTCGTATCTTTGTTTGTTTTTGAGAAAATCTATAAAAATCACTTTATCGTAAGTCCCTGGGACAACACAATAAACCATTTCAACTACTAAACCATCAAAAACTGGGGTGTTACTGTTTTTTCATATGAATAGTCTATTCCAGTCTTAGAATTTTTCAAAATTAATTCAATAATAATAATAATACTACGAAAACGACGATTTCTTATGAAAATTTTGACACCCTGTATCTTGAAAACGAAGCATTACCGGAACTATGTTTATATGAACTTTTCGTCTCAGAATCACTCAAAAAAACACCCCTTTAAGTTTGACCACGTACTTACATAACACCCTGTAGATGTATTCTTCATAACTATACAAAATGAAAAGGGCGGGCTCGACAAACTTGAGCAACAGTTCTCCTTGAATTTTGATTGTCTACTCCTTGTTCTTGTTCTACGACTACCAAGAAAAGGTATAAAATATAAAAAACTTGTAATTCACCAACGAAATAAACTGAGTAGTACCTCATAACGTGTGAACAAATTCCAACACAGTTTTTAATATTCGTGAATGTAATTGAGGAAGTCCAAACAGCTTTTGAACACCTGCATTCATATTTTAGAATGATCATCTCATAATTACTGTAAGAGATAGCTGAAGGGTAATCTACATACTAATTTGTAGAGTCCATATTCGAAACTCTGGAAACACTATACGCAAATGGGCTACAGTGACTACAGAATAATTCTAGATGGTTATTCGGTTCTTCAAAGAATTGGCATCATATGAGAATAATTTAGTAGAAAATCAATTTGAAATTCTAGTCGGGTATCGTGTTTTCCTTTGAAATAGAGGAAAAATGGATTGGGTCACGTGACTTTCGTTACCTCTCAAAAGTTAATTTTTTCAAAATACGTAATCGGTTCAAGCTCAATAAATTCAAAGAAAAAAGCTATTTATATTCCGATTTTACACATTTGCCTCGAATTTCAACGATCAATTGCAATTTTTATTGTTTAGGAGTTCTTTTGGCGTATATTATTTCAACTTGGTAAAGTAAGTACTTTTTACCGATATTTTTTTTTTAAATGCAATATTGAAGAGCACTTTCGTGAATATCTCTTTAGCTTTAATTTTGGGGTATTATTGGTTTTTGTACCATCCCTAAAAAATTTAACTGTCGAGTGCAACTTAGAGAGAGATTATCGAAACAATAGACATTCTCAAGAGGTACTTCAATTACTGATAAATTATGGTGTAACAAACACATTCCATTCTCAACTGTATGATTATAGAATTAGTTATAAATATCCATGCAATAATTCTGTGACGCAAATTTTCGGAAACATTCTTCTGAATATTTGTAGGGTTCAGATTTGAATGAATATATTATTTTTTAAGTACCTACATGATACATTTCTCTTTTTCATTTATATCCATATTGAATTTCGTAAGTTGAGTAGATAAATTACTACTCCTTGTTGTTTCAAATGACTCTCGATTACTTACCAAATATTTCTGGACTGATTCGGCGACATTCACAAATAATTCATAGTCATTAATCATTTATAGATTCTGATTGAGTAGCATAGAATAAAAATAGATTGATATCTCGTTTAGACACTTAAAGACAAAAATGTACTCGAAGAAAATGCGTCTTATGGACTTGAAAGTCGCTGATTTAAAGCAGGAATTGAAGGAGAGGACACAACTGGTAAGAAATGCTCCAAAACTTATCTATTTGAAGATTCTGAAGGTGATTTGAACTCGATAATGATCGAATGATAATACCTAAGCCCTAAGGAGAACTTCGAAAAGATTACAGGAAATGCTTCAAGAAAATTCGAAGCTGGAAGAAAAGCTTGAAGAAATTCCGAAGTCTGGATGAAAATCTTTGAAAAATTTTAAAATTCTGGAAACAAACTCCTCGAAAGCACAGAAGGCTCAACAAAAGAAATTAATGTTGAGGCAAGCCGGCAAAAAATAAAGAAGCATTGTCGAGACAGAGATAGACAAAATGAACACGATAAGATAAAATCAAAGATGGCGAGAACAAAATGAAGAAAACAAAACAAAACTAAATTACCGCCGACAATTTGAAGTTGTGGCTAGAGCAAAATGATGGAATGCAGCTGAAAGATCTATAGCATTAACATTGCCATTGCGTATAGAAGCAATGAATATTTCACAAACCCTTCGATGGCTCGGTTGGTAATGCAAAGACCTAATGCATTCCTGACGAGCTGGTGATACACAGACAGGTATAGTGGACAGGTCCGGCTTCAGCTCGTTACAGTAATTTCCTCAAATGTTGTTATGCTGTTTCGGTCGATGTATCTAGTGAACATGAACGCATAGTTTATTTATTTTCTTGTAGCACTCCAAATTGCTATGAAGCTGCAACTTCATGTTCTTGTGTTTTTCAATGCTTGAACTTGACGTGAAAAAGATCCCAGTTTCTGCAGACAATTACTTGAGGACGTTTTTTTATCGAGATGAATGATTCACGTCCACCAACGATTTCGATTCTCGGAACCAAAATAAATTTTCCGGATTCCAAACAAATTTGCCGTCGAATAAAAACAAAAAACCGATCGAGATCCGCCTTTCGAAACCTAAATAGTAAATATTATCATACTCGAAACTCCTGGTTTATTTGAACGTTGGCCATATGGCCGCAATTTTTCGCCAAAATAAAAATAAAATCACGCTACCGAAATAAAACAGATAGACTGTCAGCTTAGAAATGTAATGAAAATTCGCCGGGATATTCTTAGCACGGCTATTTTTGTTCTTGGCAACTTCCCGTCAAGTTGTTGACTTCCAATAAACAAGATAAATTCGCGATATGGGCGAATAGCAGGCATTGCTTCTTTAATTTTTTTTATCGTTTATTTTGACGATGCAGTACGGTGATTCAGAACGCTTTGTGAATTAAAACCAGTTGAATTGATTTATGCTGACCTCTGCGTGACCTTGGTGGTCCTCGTTGAAGCGGAGAATGGACGATAAATTTGAATAAAACGTTGCAGATGTTTGTGATTAAGCCGTAAGTAAAGTATATGGCGAAATTATGAATTTTCTATTTTTGGAATCGCTATCTGATGAATCAGAAGAGATGTGGAACTCTCCACATACACGGTGTCGATTACCAAGCTACAAGGAGAGTATCAATATAGGGAAATGAATACGAAGTACCCTTCTCTCCAAGCGTTTCCACCAAGTGAAGAAATTAAGGAAAATCTTCTGTTTAATTACAAGACGAGCACTTGCATTCTGGTCTTCTTGGAAGAACGTTGCACAAATATCTGTCAGATGTTGTTCAATGTCCCTCGTGGTATTAGCCCGGGAAGTTGTTTTCTGAAAGATGTTTGCCTTTATTTTTCCCACTTGGTGGAAACCCTTATAGAGAAGGGGACTTCGTATTCATTTCAGTAATTCGTTAAAGTTTTTCTAATTAAACTTTTTTTGGAAACCTACGAAAGCGTAGAAGGGCCACAAAGAATAAAAAAATATATTCAGCCTAATTCCGACTCCACAACTCGGAATTAGTATAATTCCGACTTCACAACTCAGAATTAGTATAATTCCGACTTCACAACTCAAAATTAGCCTAATTTCGACTTCACAACTCAGAATTAGTATACTTCCGACTTCACAACTCGAAATTAGCCCAATTCTGATTTCACATCTCAGAATTAGTATAATTCCGACTTCACAACTCGGAATTAGTATAATTCCGACTTCACAACTCAGAATTAGTATAATTCCGACTTTACAACTCGAAATCAGCCCAATTCTGATTTCACATCTCAGAATTAGTATAATTCCGACTTCACAACTCGGAATTAGTATAATTCCTACTTCAAAACTCGGAATTAGTATAATTCCGACTTCAAAACTCGGAATTAGCCCAGTTCGGATTTCACATCTCAGAATTAGTATAATTCCGACTTCACAACTCGGAATTAGTATAATTCCGACTTCAAAACTCGGAATTAGCCCAATTCTGATTTCACATCTCAGAATTAGTATAATTCCGACTTCACAACTCAGAATTAGTATAATTCCGACTTTACAACTCGAAATCAGCCCAATTCTGATTTCACATCTCAGAATTAGTATAATTCCGACTTCACAACTCGGAATTAGTATAATTCCTACTTCAAAACTCGGAATTAGTATAATTCCGACTTCAAAACTCGGAATTAGCCCAGTTCGGATTTCACATCTCAGAATTAGTATAATTCCGACTTCACAACTCGGAATTAGTATAATTCCGACTTCAAAACTCGGAATTAGCCCAATTCTGATTTCACATCTCAGAATTAGTATAATTCCGACTTCACAACTCGGAATTAGTATAATTACGACTTCAAAACTCGGAATTAGCCCAATTCTGATTTCACATCTCAGAATTAGTATAATTCCGACTTCACAACTCGGAATTAGTATAATTCCGACTTCAAAACTCGAAATTAGTAAAATTCCGACTTTTCAACTCAAAATTAGTAGGTAGTAGCTAACGAAGAAGTCGAGTAGACAAAAAGGAAAATGCAGTGCACATAAATCTAGTATAATCTCGATTATTTGGCACAAAAATACATGAAGTGTATGAAGGCCTTGGCTCGCAATCAAAAATAGTTTCATGAAATTGCAACAAAGTGTCGCCATTTACATTGGTTTGCTGCTCGTCCCAATTTGTATTTAACCCAAAAAATGACGTCACTCCAAGGTAGTTTGTTGAAACAATTACTTAGGATATTTATATAAAGCTCTGAATAAGAAATTATCAGAACTAACGAAAACATTTATTTGTATTGTGATGATCGGAAGCGAAGCGGTTAGATGTCGGCCGTTGAAACTTCTGCTAGCACTTGGCCAGGTTCGTGTCCTGAGAATGAGAATGTATTTTTTCAATTACATCGGAGTTGATAGGCGACCTCATGTCGAACAAGTGTGATGTGAGTTGTCTAGATGCCAGAGTAATTCGCCCCGGAGCGCACAGAAAATAATAATAATAATAATAATAGCCGTCCTCTACCCGCACAGGCTTTGCCTTTGGGTACACTCCATGAGTGTTTATGAGGGAGTATTATCATTATTAATACTCCCTCATACGTCACGTCTACAAATTTGAGGGGATGATAAATGCAGAAATACGTTTCGTATCTCAGATGCGTCTGTCCAAAGGCAGCTCAATTGAAAATATTAACTGAGTCTGGGCGGGGATTAGCGCAGTGGTTGAGCGCCAACTTGGTAACCGAGAGGTTCCAAGTTCGGATTCCGGCCGGGGCGGGCTTTTTTAATTTTCAGATGTGAAAGTCTGACTGAGGCTCGTGTCGGCTGGGAATGATCCTCCACGATTCACTATGGCGTTAATAATTAACAGTGCTGCTCCTAAGGTGGCGTATGTAGTTAGTAACAGTGCCTATCCAGAACACACGGCTAATGACCATAGCAGTCGATGCCCAAACAACAATGAAAAAAAAATTTAAATAAATATCTGAGTCTATATTTTTCCTCCGGAATATGGTTACTTGGTGACTGAAACAAGTGTCGAGGTGTAAAAATAGCGGTTTGGTGTTGGGATGAAACTCCAATTCATTAAAATTAGTATATTGTGGAATAGTAGTGAATTTCCTTCATCTAAATAGGTTTAATCCACTCAGCTTTCTTGTCACTTCCACTAGAATTCCAATGCCAACACGTGGAATCGCAATAATTCCAAGTTGCGAAGTGTGAGTGATACTAACTTCGAGTTGTAAAGTCGAAATAATACTAATTCTTAGTTGCGAACTCGGAATTATACTAATTCTGAGTTGCGGAGTATTTTTTTATTTTTTTTTTGGCCCTTCGACGCCTTCGTAGAAACCACAGTAAGTAGGTTAAGTTTCCAAAGTATATACTTGTGGAGGAAGGAGAAGTAGTTCTTACTTGGTGAATATGATTTTAACAACTGATTATTGTGGTTGGATCAAGAAGTTCTGTCACTGAAAAGAAGTGCCTTATGGTAGGTTTATCGAAATTCTTAGGAGCTGATTCTATTCCAATAGTGATAGTACGAAGAAGAATATATATAGAAACGAGAATATGAAATCGTTTCTGCTGATGAGAATGTCGAAGAAGTGATTGTTATCAAAACCACGTGATCCGGTTTAGTTTGGAAGGATTTTCCGTTAATGGTTTTATCTACCGGTTCCCACGAAATGGGTCGTACCTATGAAGGTCTTTTAGGTTTCCAATGTAAAGTAGCGGAAGATGGGTGTCAATGGTAGTACAGGAACTGAGAACAGATACTTAATAATATGATGAATGGTATTCATTATAGCGAGAGTTGATGATTTAATGGAATGTTCTATAACAGTAATTGAAATAAAGATTCGTTGGAATGGTTTATTAGACTGTAACCCCGTCGAGATTTATGAACCTTTATTGCACGGTGATGATTATGCTGTTGAACAATTTACAAGCATGTCTATCGAGTGGCCTGGTAGTTCCAGGATACCAGGATCTGGAATCTGGACGAGCTCCGTGAGAAGTATAGTGTATCAACAGGTTGCTACTGGTCCCTAGTTGCTTGCTAAGGGATTCAGGATACGAAATATCACCGAGACGAATAACACCACAAAATAGAGTGTGGCGCAAAACATTTAAATTTGATGGTGTTTGATGATAACGGATTCATTCATGTCCATAATGGTACAAAGCATTCAATGACAATATTGGCTCTGATAACGAAGAAAACAATCAACAAGTGGCAGATGAACAGGATAGATCCAGAGCTACCAAGGAGAGGGAGGTATACAGAATTATGATGAATCAAAACAGTTAGCACGCAACGAATAATTTAGGTATTCCATGAAGAATAGTGTGTTTACACTAAAAAAAATAAATTACATAAAACTGTTATTGAAGTGAGTTCGGATAAAATAAACTTTTTTCATATTTTTGCATGTAGAACCAGTAGCCGTAGTTTGTTGCCCGAGTTTGGAAACACTTGCTGTATATTTTAAATGCTACCCATTCCGATTTGTTTTCTATTTGTTCACAAAGAAGCAGTGTTGGCAACAGAAACAGAAAAAAGGTGCCAAAAAAAGTACCACTAGTACCACATGAATTCAAGAGTGTGAGGCATCGTGTCTAGACTAGGAATCATCATGATATTCCTCAGTACTTAATTCAGAACATTTTCATTCACCTCTTTTCGAAGAAATATTAAAACTACCTAGTACTCACTAACTAGTATTTTATTAGTCACTAGAAGTTTGTAATAATAATTCTTTACCAAAAGCACTACATAACAGTAGGTTTCGTCAGAGGAATTCAGTACAAACTGACGTCCAGTACGTAAAAAATAAATGTCTACTCTTACGTATATACATATTAAAATACAGAATGAATTGAAGTTTTGGATGTACATACACAAAAGATCAATAAATAGTCTATAGAGTACTATAATCATCATAGAAGATGGGGAAGCAACATCAAGGGCTATACCAATGCTGTCAAGAGGGCAAATCTGGTACACGGATGGCTCAAAGACTAGCAAAGGAGTTGGGGCTGGAATATACGGGGAGAGACCGAGAAAAGACATCAGCCTAAGCCTCGGTACTCAAGCCTCTATATTCCAAGCCGAGGTAACGGCAACCTCCGTCTGCACGAAAGAGATTATGAGGTGTCCTAGAAACCAACCCATAACGATTCTCTCCGACAGTCAGGCGGCGATTAAAGCCCTGCCTTCATGCAGGTTCACTTCCAAACTGGTTTGGGAGGTACACCAAAACCTTAACGACCTGGGAGCACAGAACAGGGTAATACTAGCCTGGGTACCAGGTCATAAGGGGATCCAGGGAAATGAGAGCGCAGATGCCCTAGTAAGAGCGAGAGCAGCAACAACTCTCATTGGACCAGAACCTGCCTGCGGAATCCCGTTTGGGGATATCAAGCAGGACACAAAGAAATGGGTTAAAAACCATCATCAATCTATCTGAGAGGGTGCCTCAGGCAATACTCACGGAAAAATGATGATGATGGGCCAACCGACCGGCTATCAAGACACCTTCTTGAACTAAGCCAAAACTCTCTCAGGAAGGTAGAAGGACTGATGACACATTTGAGAAAACACCTGCAACGGTTGGGGATACATCAAGAGTCCACACAATGCAGATTTTGTGAAGAAGAGGACGAAACAGCCTCCCACATAATGTTTGAATGCGAAGCTCTGGCTTGCACCACGGTGCAGAAGAAAACCTTGTGAGGAATCTCCTGGAGTTCATCAAAAGATCCGGAGTACTCACGAGATAGACCTGACAGCGGGGTGCAGAAAGGTTCTATACAGAACTACCATTTCAGCCGCTTGCTAGCCCCGCCATCTAATAATAATAATAAAAACTATAATCATCTGACAATCATTTGTTAGTTAGTCCTGGGTTGAAAATGATAGTACCCTCAGTAACTATTTATTGCATGAACTCTGCTAGATTATAAGTATTCTTTTAATGAGTTTATTGAAGATTACGAGACCTGCATAGTTTGGTGATTTTTCAAATGTCCTCAGGTTGTACTTGGCGAGTCGTAGTTTTCTAGCATTTCTAGTTTCATAATCATGCTGTTCTTAAGGAAATTATTTTCATTGGTATACATTTATAACATAATGTTTTGAATAAGTATACAAGCTCGTTAAGGAGAGTATTCTGATTTTTCTCAGAACTATTCTACATGTACAGACTAAGGAGTAATAAGCTGTAATTAGATTTTTTAAATATATCTTCTTCTTGAAGTTCAAAATGGCGAAGGTTGCTTTGGCAAGATTTGAACATAGACCCTCTATTACTAGTGTGAAATTCAAGTTCTTGTCTATAACACTTCCTAGAAATGTTCTGCTTTCATCGGTTTCTATACCGTTTATTGTAGCTGTTATTACACTGTTCGTTGTTCGTATTAGAAAAGTATTCATATACCAATTTCATTTATTATTACCATAAGTAAAATTCTGCTGACACCAAGATTCTTATTCTATTATGGTTGATGCTTCCAATATCACAGAATCATCAGTGTACATAAAAAAATGTCCTGTAATATATTACAGGACATATTTGTCGAAGGTCGTTAACAAATAGTAAAAATAAAAGTGGTCCTAATACAGAACCCTGAGGAACACCAATACCAACGCATTCTTCGGTTAACATTACCTCTTCTAGACACACTCTAATTTTCCTGGTGGATGTATATCATTCTATCCAGTTCAGTAAGTTCCCACTGATTCCAAGAGTTGATAGTTTTTTTAAGGCGATATTGATGACTTGAACAATCTAGGGCTACAGCCAGATCAAGAAAAACACCAGCTACTTTTCCTGGCTGTATCTAAATGTCCATAGATAGTCGGAGTAAATTCTATGGAGGCTATTTACACCAATCACGTTTCTTCCTCGTTCACTTCTGCTGTCACGGGTTCATATCGGAGATCCAGAAGACTGAGAGGGTGGGTGTAATTTGATACGAGTAATTCTGTTTTACGTGATGAGCAGAAGCATATAATCAAACTGTCGTCTTTGAAATCCAACACCTTCATTGCGACACATTCAGAGGAGGTAGTTGTTATTTATCTTCTTTGAGTGTTTAAAAGAATTGTATAGACACGATTCCCACACTTTCAAGAGAGTATTTATTAGTAGTCATATACAGTGCCAGCCAAAATGTATCTTACCTCAGTAAGTTTTTGAACGATTGTACTACCAAAATTTTAAATGTGGAAATGAAAGGATATAAACTGGTTTTCTAGTAATCATACATGACGCCACAATTTCATTGTGACCAAAACTTTTAATGGGATCTAATGGCAGGTGTCACCTCATCTGGAATGAAGTTAAAAGATCTATTCAACCATATTAATTTTGTAAGGATTTGAGGTAGATTTGAATCATACCTTTCAGGAAGGAATCAAATGGTAAGAACTACAGAACTCTCTGAAAAAAAAGGGATATTATATCTGGAGTACCTCAAGGATCAGTTTTGGGACCCGTTTTATTTTTATTATATATTAATGACCTTGCAAATTTGGGGATTTCTGGAAAATTCACTCTATTTGCTGATGGCACGACGATATTGTGGAATAGCAAAAACTCGAATAATTTACAAGACGCAATATCTACAGATATGAATAAAATCAAAAAGTGGTGCGATGCGAATTTATTAACCTTTAATGGCTCAAAAACAAACATTATTTCATTCAGATGTTATCTAGATGACCTAGCAATTGGCGACAACTTAATGATCGAGAACAAGTCTAAAACTAAATTTCTAGGTTCACCTCATTTACAAGAATTTGTCCTTATATGAGACTGCGTCTAATCGTTACAACACCCGTTATAACGCGTTGAAATTGCCAATTCCCTTAACTAATATGGCCAGGGATTCTATTTATTATAATGAAGTCAAGATGATTAATCACTTACCTTCAGATTTGAGAGAAGCAAAATTGACTAACAAAAAGTTTTTAGCTGATAGACCCTATTATAATTTGCAAGAGTATTATAATGATGAAATTTACATGACAATGTGCATATTTGAATATGTTATTCGAACACAGGGTGTAATTGTATTATTGATTTTTTTACAATGTTTTTTTTACGATGTTTTTGATGATGTTTTTATGTTTGTTAATGTACCTTAGGTATACATCTATTCATATTCCTAAAGAACAAAACTGACAATTTTAACAGAATTTTTTAACTGTGCTGTTACAAAATTAACTTCTAACTGTATAGTTTTATGTTCTAACTTTACTTCATTTTAGAAATACCAACTGGTTTTACATTTTAATACTTTTATATTTACTTATATATTTATTTAACGCAAGCTTTGTCCACAAGATTATTTCCTAATGACAATAAAGTATATTTATTATTATTATTATTGAATGCATTTCAGTTAAACGTATAATTGATACAGATTAAAAAGTCCGTCCTTATGGTAATAAGCGTCAACCATATATTTAAGAATCTCTCATAGAAATCTATACGTGTAAAGTCAGGTAACCGATCTGCTCTTTTATAGAAGACCAATAGTACTTATGTTTTTACTTATTCAGGTACTTGAACGTTTCGTTGAAAACTATTTGAACTAAAAATTCAAGGATTGAAACCTGTAAAACCCAAAAAAGTTAAATAAGTGGGAGAGTAACAAAATCGTCAAGTTTTTTATCAATTATCCTGATTATCCTGTCAAAGTTTCGTTGAAATTGCACCATTAATACAGAATGAAATTTTGAGCCACAACAAATACTAAAACTCATAGACCCTATTTTGCAACAACTAATGGGCAAATAATTTCCAAAGATAAGATAAGCAGTATAAAAACATAAAACGTTTTATTTCTCATTTTTCATGCATTTAATTTTTTATCGTACGATGGAAGCATTCCTTCACACCACTAGAATGGTACCTTAAAAAAAATCCGATGGCCTTCATTATAATTTGCAGATGGGTGAAATGTTGGCAAATATGGACCTCTTCAATGAATTTCTGTTCTTGTGCTTATCTGCATTGTAAACCGTTCCCATCTCAGAGATATTCATCTATGCAGTGAGTTAATTTTTTTATAAAAAAATATCTGCCCAGGTTCGTTGTCAGTATTGAAATTTTAATTATTTGAGAAAGGTGTGTAAAGTAATTACGTAAATTGATTGATTATCTGACTGTATCTTATCTCTATAAAAGTCTGGAACTTCTTCAGAGTGTTGCATGTATCCGATCATTGAACTCTAACAGATAAATGAATAAATACTGGCCTGGTTCTCAAAAATCTTTCATTGTGCATTCCTGTATACACTTTCGGATTCATTGTTCAGGGATAACTGAGACTGTTAAGGGTCAAATATTATCGTAGTAGGGTTAATAATGATTTGGGTCTTTACCTGAGGAATGTAATATGAAACATGTTTCACAGCTTTGGTATGTCCCCGATAACTCAATTCCTTCATTTAACGTTATATGATTTTGATGATTAACTGCCCCCTGATTCCCATCAATCTCAATTTGAAACATTATATCCATTACTACTACTTATTAGAGTACATATCAAATTTAAGATGTTTAATCCTACTTTACATCTGTAAAAATAGAACCAATATCGATTTATAGGTTTTCGAAAATTTCTGTATTTTCGTGATAAAATGTGGATGGAGTCTCCTTTATGGAAAACCGTTTCGAAATAAAAATTTAAAGTCATTCTCACCCCATTAACAATTCATTCAACATCGCAGGGGTTAAAATCGAGTAGGAAAATATAATTTAATCAAATATGAACCATTATTTCATATCAAGAGATTCTAGAAATTTTCTTCAATATTAATCTAATAATATAGTCTGGTTCCAAATTTTTCTCCCACTTAGTGATAGTTTGAGGAGTAATATGTATGCATTTCCTTATTATTAATTTTCAAATCCTCAATATTTTCTGGTGAAGTCTTGTATACAATAGATTTCGAATGTCCACACAAGAAAAATTCTCATGGTGTTAGATCAGGAGACCTTGATGGTCACTCTATTAGACCTCTTCTTTCACTCCATCTTTCTGAAACATGTTCATCCAACCGTACTCTCACTGGTAATAGTGTGAAGTGTGAGCACTATCTTGCTGAAAATGTAGAAATTGTTCATTCAATAATGGCTTTATAAAACTTGCTCAGCTAACATCACTTACTTCTGAACTTTGGATTGTGTAACATTTCTTGCGAATAAAATGCGTTACCTTTTCAGTGCTTCTGTTGTTCAATCAAAAGTTTCACGTGCCGGAAGATTTTTTCGTATATTGCTGGCTTATCGCTGTTATTCGTAATTTCTGTTCAAATACTCTTATCGTTGTTTTTATGAACTAATCAATACTTTGTCATGATATATTATCACACCGATAGGATAAAGGGGTTCTTTACACCGTGTCTTCTTTTTCAGATGATTAAAAATGCCGGTGCCATCTTGGGCCAATTAAACATAGTTTCTAAAATCAATCGGTTTAATATTTTTCTTCACCTCAAATTGAATGAGAATATATTTATTCACATTTTATCAGAATAAATAAAAACCAACTTGAACATTCGTCAGTTTTACAATCAGGACCAAAAGTTCATCGCCCCCCCGTAACTTCTTGATTTTACATATTTAAAAATAAAAACATACTTGAAGTTTCAACATGATATTTATAAGATTTTTGTTTTATTTTTCATTTTATTTGTACTGTTTGTAATGATAATTTGGTAATATAACACTAATTTCTAACGTAAGTAAGTAGAAATTCCAATTCTGTAGGTTTTTCCATTTTCGAACGCATTATACTTTGTCGAAACCAGGTAGGAATGCACAAATATGCAAAATTCATCAACCAGCAACCAATTCCATTACCTTGAAGTGACAAATAACAACTTAACATATCAAAACCATTTAAACGAATCTGGTAGGCGTGTCACTGAATTTCTGTTTATGTACTGAATAACGGTAATGGTTTGATAAAACGATGTTCACCTACTAGAATACTTTGCATATTCGCTCCACACTTGTTTGTCGTTATTATAGAGCGTGTTCTATTTAAGAGATAACACCCTGAGTATTAACAAAGATACGTGTTAATGAGAAACTTTCAAAAACAGTAGGTACAGTTATTGGCAAGATCGCCTGACTTATCTCCACTCGACTTTTTTCTGTGTGACTTTCTAAAGTATGTGTTTATGTTGATAGCTCGGTCAACTTTTCTATAGTCGGTGCTTCCAAAACAGATTGTATTAATGTTAAGGAACACTTCCAAAATTTATTGCAGATTCCGAAAATATATGATTTGTTTATGCTCAAATACAAGGTTTGGCATATAGAAAGAATACTAAGTCGAAAATTTTATGAAATGGACTGGAAAAAAAAATGGAGGGAAATGACTCCTTTTCTGGAAATCATAAAAAATACAAAATGTAGATTCACTTGCAATCCGCACTATATACGCAATGTTTCATGAAGATTTCGAAAATATATGATTTGTTTGGCATATAAAAGGAATAAAACGTCAAAAATGTCACGAATGGGGCCGAACCCCTCTGACGACTCTAAAATTACTTTCAATCATGAAAAATTGTAAATTGAACTGGAATGAATGTTTTCTGACCCACCACCAATTGCGCCAACTTGAATCCTATTTTTGAGACCACTTCAAAAAATAAAAAAATCGGCTGAACCCCTCTGACGACCCGACAATGACTTTCAATCATGAAAAGTTGTAAACTGGACTGAAATGAATGTTTTCAGACCCACCACCAATCGCGCCAACTCATATCCTATTTCTGAGACAACTTCAAAAAATAAAAAAATTGGCCGAAACCCTCTGACGAACCTACAATGAATTTCAATCATGAAAAGTTATAAATTGGACTGAAATAAATGTTTTCTGACCGACCAACAATCGCGCCAACTCAAATCCAATTTTTGGGACCACTTCAAAAAATACTAAAATCGGCCGCACCCCTCTGAAGACCCGACAATGACTTTCAATCATAAAAAGTTATAAATCGAACTGAAATGAACGTTTTCTGACCCACCACCAATCGCGCAAACTCAAATCCTATTTTTGGGACCACTTAAACAAATAATAAAATCGGCTGCACCCCTCTGACGACCCGACAATGACTTTCAATCATAAAAAGTTGTGAATTGGAATGAAATGAATGTTTTCTGACCCACCACCTATCGCGCCAACTCATATCCTATTTCTCAGACAACTTCAAAAAATAAAAAAATTGACCGAACCCCTCTGACGAACCTACAATGAATTTCAATCATGAAAAGTTGTAAATTGGACTGAAATAAATGTTTTCTGACCGACCAACAATCGCGCCAACTCAAATCCTATTTGTGGGACCACTTCAAAAATAATAAAATCGGCCGCACCCCTCTGACGACCCGACAATGACTTTCAATCATGAAAAGTTGTAAATTGAACTAAAATGAACGTTTTCTGACCCACCACCAATCGCGCAATCTCAAATCCTATTTTTGAGACCACTTCAAAAAATAATAAAATTGGCCGCACCCCTCTGACGACCCGACAATGACTTTCAATCATGAAAAGTTGTAAATTGAACTGAAATTAACGTTTTCTGACTCACCACCAATCGCGCAAACTCAAATCCTATTTTTGGGACCACTTCAAAAAATAATAAAATCGGCCGCACCCCTCTGACGACCCGACAATGACTTTCAATGATGAAAAGTTGTAAATTGAACTGAAATGAACGTTTTCTGACCCACCACCAATCGCGCAAACTCAAATCCTATTTTTGTGACCACTTCAAAAAATAATAAAATCGGCCGCACCCCTCTGACGACCCGACAATGACTTTCAATCATGAAAAGTTGAAAAATTGAACTGAAATGAACGTTTTCTGACCCACCACCAATCGCGCAAACTCAAATCCTATTTTTTGGACCACTTCAAAAAATAGTAAAATCGGACGAACCCCTATGACGACGCGACAATGACTTTCAATCATGAAAAGTTATGAATTGGACTGAAATGAATGTTTTCTGACCCACCACCAATCGCTCCAATTCAAATCCTATTTTTGGGACCACTTCAAAAAATATTAAAATCGGCCGAACCCCTATGACGACCCGACAATGACTTGTAATCATGAAAAGTTGTAAATTGAAGTGAAATGAATGTATTCTGACCCACCATCAATGGCGTCAAGTCTTATCCTATTTCTGAGACCATTTCAAAAAATAAAAAAATCGACCGACCCCCTCTGACGACCCTACAATGACAGTCAATCATGAAAATTGTAAATTGAACTGAAATGAATGTTTTCTGACCCACCACCAATCGCGCCAACTCGAATCCTATTTTTGAAACCACTTCCCTCCCACTTCCCATCCCAGAAGAACTCTTCAACTCGGGAATGGTTCTGCGAACGCCAATCAATTCAGAAAGATCAAATTTGTATAATCTGTGAATTTCGAGTAAATTGATGGGAAGCAAAATCGAAATCGAAAAAAGTCTAAAGTAGACCCCTAAAAACTATGAATAATACAAAATCGGCAGATTCACTTGCAATCAGCACTATATACGCAAAATTTCATGCAGATTCCGAAAATATATTGTTTCTCAGATTCAAGGTTTGGCATGTAAAGTCCAACGTCAAAAATTTCACGTATAAAATTAGAAAAAATATAGAGGGAAATGACTCCTTCCTCCCTACAATTGAACCCAATGAAGTCAATCAACATAATATTTTCATTTTGTGTTTCATTAATGCATGTATGTTACAAATTTCAAGAAAACATGTGAAATGAACAAATTACTTTGTTAAATATTGTTCGTTTTTCATTAAATAAAAAATTAAAAGAGAAAAATATATTCTTATTTATTTTGCACGAGAATTTGTTTTTACAACAGTGAAATTAGGAAAAAACTATGGGAAAAAGTTTAAAAGAAAGATAATATATTCATTCGAAAATCAAGGCCGACTATCAGCAAATATATTTACTGGTCACCTACAGTAAATAATAATAATAGTAATGACGTACTCTACCCGCACAAACTATGTCATTGGGGAATATTATCATAAAATCGGACAGAAAATAGATGCGCTAAGGCTTGGGGCATTTTTCGTAAGTCACTCTTTAGCTCTACAACAAAAAAAAGTTTTGAACGACTCGTAAAGAAAACAAAACCCAATTGGAAGGCCCCATTCGTGAATTTGGCGGTAGGCCCCCTTGCCAACAATTCGACGCTGCAGAAAACCCCTTTTTGCCAGAATTTTTGGCAACCCCCTTATATAAAACTACCTAACAATGAAAGTGACCCAGTTTTGGTGTCTGCGAAGCTTTTTATAGTTTTTTCCATCGACCGTTTATTTACGATGTATTTTAACGCACTCAAAATCGTTGATTAATGACCCCTGTTAATGAATGATTTTCTATTAATCAACGATTTACTTATATGCAACCCAACGTGCATTGCTCCAATACATATTATATTTATATAGTGACCTGTGGCGTATGCAACCAAACATATTTATACTTACCCGCTAAAACATTTATTTTGAAATCAAGTAGCTGTGTTAGTACTATCTGTCATTATTTATTTAATTGTTGTAATTTCTTAAAATTCTACGTTTATTTTGAAATCGAAAGATGGATAGTGACGAAGTTCTGTAAAAAAAAAATTCAGAAAACATCAAATATATCAGTTAAGTTGTCAGTAGCATTAATTGCTAGATAGTCACGAAGCCGGCTGGTAAAATGCTGGTTTGAGTCCTGAGGTGATAGCAAGATCGAGGGTTCAATCCCCAAGTGGTACCATTTTTTTTTTTAATTACGGTCAACGGAAAGTTTTGTAACGAACTCGTGAATTAAAATGGCGATTAACAATCTCGAAAATATCAGTATCCAATGGAATGCAATGAACGACACGAATAAGCTTCGCAGGAGGCGTGTTATTATGTCATCTACGACCCACAAAAGCTCTACAGCCCGACCAACCGCCAACACCAGCGGAGGCGGCAGTCAGCGTCCCTTAATCGGGGCCCTAGGCACCACTTGGCACAAGCGCTCGCCCTCCTCCCCAGCAATGGGGTGGAGGGGGAGGCGGCTCTCCGTGCGTCCGGATCAGCATTTCCCGACATCCAAGCCCGTAAGGGCGAAGAAAGAAGGCAATGAAATCTGTCATGAGCTGTAGAACTTAATGGAATTGTTAATTCTTAATTTTAGAAATATATTTTTATTTATTTATTTATTTATTTATTTCAATTGTTTATCACCCGGTTTTTTGCCTCGGCCTTTTCCGGGGTTACATCGAAACAACCTACCTGTGACCAAACCTTAGACAAAGCATTTTCTGCATAGAAAGCAAACTGAACGACATGCATAAGCTTTGCAGGAGGCATGGATTATACGAGTTTCATCCACTATCGTTCGGAATGCTTGACCCACCGCTACCATCAGCGGGGGAGGTTACGAGCGCCCCTTCGCCGGGAACCTATGTACCCCTTGGCACAAGCGCTCCTTCACCCTTCGCCCAGAAATGGTCGGGGGATGGGGGAGGCGGCCTTCAGTGCGTCCTCCCGATCCTCTTCCTCTCCTGAACCCTCTTGGGCGACGGCAAGACGAGTTGACGGAGTTTTGAGCATATCAAATGTAGCGTAAAAATACTGATTAACTGTGTAAAAATAAACCTTTATTTATTTAATTATTTATTTAATTGTTAATCGCCCTTATTAATACACTTGTTCGTTAAATATCCATAAACCAAATGAAACTGTTTCGCACATTCCGTATGCTAACTTCTACAGGTCACCGTATTTTTTTGCGAGAGAAGCTACGCTTACCTCTTCTAACGCTTGACATCCTCTTTTGCCGCAAGCACCTGCATTTTCTAATGAATGTTTCTCATGTTCGCGTGCAACTTTTTGTATCATTATATTTTTATACGACTTGGAAAGTTTCCACAAGTCATTACCTTGCCCGCATTTTCAGCGGATCTATTATGTAGGTATTATGTATTGCCTGATTATATCTGAGGCAGTCAAAGACCGCTGCGCTAAAAGTACCTTCATATTTCGTGAATAATTTATGGCTTTATAAGTGCCCATCATCGATCTGGGTCTCGGGAGAATTAAAAAAAAAAGACTGGACGTATACGCGTTGATCTAGACTTATTTATCGTTGTTGTTCATTTAGTAAATGGGCTTTGTTGTCTGTAAATCAATATAAAGAAATATGTCGGATGAAACTCAGGAATGAAAAATGGATACCAAGAAACTGAATTGAAATATGGACCAGCCCAGATTTGAACCCGGGTCGATCAAAGTGTAGTATCCAATTTCTCGGTTTCAAATCACAGCTGGTCCACATTTTCAATTCAGCTTTTAAATTTTCATGTTTTATGTCTAATTTACTCGCAACTTACTTTTCTTTAAATTAATTTCCAGACGCCAAAACCCCATTATTTAATATTCAGTCGTTTGGAGTCGCTGTGGAGTTTTCGACCACCAGGCAATGGCACCGTATGTGATGATTGGTCTAACAACCATCGTATATATCCAGTGGATTTGTTTGAGATCTAGGTCTCAAAATTTTCCACAAATCCTCCTACAAGTCCATAAGGAGAACCAACATGGTGGATAACTCTTATTTGCAATCCCAGTCACAAATATATTACCACAAAACCTTCATTCACCACCTTCTAAACAAAATCTAATTCATCAAAACGGATAAAAGCGCTTACCTACTTGATAAGCAAAATTTCACAATGCTGTAGTGATCTCAGTTTCATAAATGCATGAGATATTGATTGGACAACATCCTAGACATTCATAGTACTTCAATGATACTATTCTTTCGTTTTTTAGCGTCAGCACATTACAGCCAGTAACATGTCTTGATAATGTGGCATTGAAGTTTAATTCTTGTCTTTATTACAGGTGTTTATTGGGTGTTAAGTTTATTATTGCATATTATACCTATATCAATTACATTAATCATATTAATACTAAACGTTAAGTGGCAAGGGAAAAATGTTTACTTATCAAAAAACGAAGGGTGGGGTCCAAGGTATGTAAGTACATATTTCACTCCTTGGGTGGATACGGAAAAAAAAGAGTTGGGAATCGTTGGTAACCGACAAATGTTAATCTAACTTAGACTTTCAAATTGAGTTCTTTAATAAATAAAATAATTTGAAACGACGATTTCTGCGACAAGAGCGAAAATTTTTGTAATTGATCTCTTACAAAGCTTCATCATTAATTTCTAAAGCTCCATGTGTCTATCTATCATGATTCAGTACGTGAATATTTATCAATTTCAGATTGTATGAGATATAATTAATTTGAATATCCACTACACAGACCATTTTCAGTTTCCTAAAATCAGAATTTGGATACTCTTTCGTCATCACTAAGAATGGAATCAATCACTTTTGCCTTTTTTACGCTGATATTTCTATAATTTTCTCTAAATAAGTCGTCAATCATGTTTCTATTTATATTTTGATTTCCTTGAGCCCTTACTAAAGTCTAAAATTAGTTCTGTCCTCTCTCTTGCTAATACTTTCATCTCGGCTATGTTTTACCCTTTCGTTAACATAACTCGCTACAAAGTCGTTTCCTTTTTGTATGATATTATTTCTATCATTTTCTGTGGTGATTTGGGCCTCTAAACCTTATTCCAGCTGCAATTATTTTATTTTGTAATTTATTTTGTACCCACTACCTATGTTTTACTGCAACATAATAATGATATTTTTACTATCATATACCATCAAATCAGAAAATAAACTAGGAAAACTCCTTGAATACAGTGTGGCAGATAATATTCTCTTTTGATTACTTGATAAACTATCTTAATCTCCAAGTAAATAGACAAAATCGATGAACATTTTCATTTGTACTTCCAGGTGTCAATTGAACAATGATACATTCTCATTATTACCTTCCGTCATTAATCATTTTCGATGCAATGCAGTATACAAGGCAGACAAACTAATTGTTCGATATTAGCATACATAAAATTACGTAAGCAAACTTTAATCAAATTGGCAAATAGAAACGTTTTAGAAATCAGAAATGTCGTAGGATTGGTGAATAGTTATTTGCATAAATAGGCTGGGAAATAAGAATATTTTATTGAGCTATAAACTAATAGACACAAAATTTGTCTGCATAACTTTTTATACAAGCCCTTTTATTCATCTTCCATACGGCAGGGGTGTCTCTGTGGAGAAAAAAGGGCCAGGAAAAATTAAATCAATAACTCCTATCAATCCGGCGCAATTTACGGAACATCAAAAAACTTGACCACAATTTTTTTTACGTATCCCGATAGGAAATTACATTACTAGTGCGGAAAGTGACATTTTTCACACGAGTTTGAAACATCACTTTCGCACGAGTAATGTACACTATTTTTCCTACGACCCCATTATAATTTTACTAAATAATGTATTAAAATATGTTGACGTTTCACACAAATTTTTCAAAGCCTGCTTCTTATATACAATAAATAACTGACAAGACGATTACAAGATTGCCTGACCAAAGTAGAGATTTGATGTATGAAACTATTTAACGAAAATAAACATGAACTTTGAAAATGCCTTGCCTTATTTAGATGATTCAGAATGCTTTTAAATGGCTATTTGATTAAATCAAACTCCAAGAAATATAGATGATATTGACATGTGTCCAAGAAAATTTAATGAATAGTCCGACTGAGAACCATTCTGACTTCATTTATTTTTAATAATTACTATCAAATACAAAATATTTGAAGCAATCTATTCGAAAAGTGTAATTTTTTTCAATATTGTAATGAAAAAAGTATCCGCGAGCGGGGATCGAACCCGCGGGCGAAGATCGAACCCGCGGGCGAGGATCGAATCCGCGTACTCATCGCCAGAAGTCAATACGTCCCGCTGCTTTACGAACTGAGCCAACGGAGCGTGCGGAA
Organism: Chrysolina americana; assembly: GCA_958502065.1. NCBI lineage: Eukaryota > Metazoa > Arthropoda > Insecta > Coleoptera > Chrysomelidae > Chrysolina > Chrysolina americana. The sequence continues at coordinate 81,091,258 of OY293414.1, forward strand.
AGTTACTTTCCGCGACTGTGCGGAAAATATTTCGCACGCTTGCGATATAAGCCTCTTTCCGAGTAACTAGACAGTGCGATATACGTTACTTTCCGATGTGGTCGTAGGAAATAGTTATTATCCTAACAAGTACGGAAAGAGTACTATTCCCGCATGAGACTGCCGTTACCCGAACGACGCAAAGCGGAGTTCGGGTAAGCAGTCGAGTGCGGGATAGTACCTTTACATTTTTTTTCACTGCCAAAATAATTCACAAAATGAACAATAAATATTACTTTTTGAAGGATTTATTTTTAACAGAGTCAATTATTAATTGATTATTCATCATAATACAATTTCATTTATTGGAATAATAATTGATAGTAAAGTTTGATCAATTACTTCCAATATAAATTCCCGAAGATTTTCCATGTTGCTACTGTTGGATCTTTCTTGAAGACTTGATTCCACAATTTTATCAGATATTTTTTTTGTTTGAAAGATGATGGGCAATTCAATATTATGTTAGAAATCTCAATTTTGTAATTCAAACTATCTTCTATCTATGCTTTTGCTACGGAGGCAGATTTCCAGCCACCGTGACGTTTTATGGATGTAATGTTGCCGCCAGCATTGGCTAGAAGAGTTACAGAGCTCCTGAAACATTTTGCAAACAAACTGGGAATTTGTCCTATTTTATTGATCCCCACATGTTGGTTAATACATTTTCCTCTCGAATATTTCAAAAATAATCTGTCACTTTTTGTATAAGGCGGCCGTGGTGCTCTTACTTGCGATATATCCCAATATGATCAGAATTCGAAACAGTAAACGTCCGTGCGCAATAGGTCTTCGAATCAGGTATTTGAACAATCAATATAAATACAGCATCTTCAATGGCATCAATATCGTTTGAAAGCGATAACTTATCAGAACAAAAAAGATGTCAAGATGTATTGGAAGTATTTATTTTTAATATAATTCAGATGATGTAAATTCACATTCACAGTTGTACAAAAAAATGTTGATTGTATTTCTTGTATATTATCCGTGTTTTCATGGCACATTTGAGAGAATTTTTGGCCTCGGCCTGAACACTCTCATGTGCCATTAAAAAAACCCTCATTTCACGCACTTGATACAAAAATAACTATTTCGGCAGTACAGCTTGAGTTTTATGACGATATTGGAACCAGCTGTGTATAACTGCTATTAAACATGCATCAGTACCTACCTCATGATAAAATTTGTAGGTACATAAACTCGCAAAAATCTTTCACAGAAATCAAGCCCGCGGTAAAGGAAAAAGCGAAACATTAGCAGCTAATGAAAGTTCAGTTAAATCAAAACAAACACGCTGTAAGCCAAAAACACATTATCACAAAAGAAATTGTTTACACAACCGAAACGATTACTTCCAAGTATTAGAAAGTCCAAGTCGTCTCTATCGTAATTTTTAATTGAAAACATTTCTCGCAGAGGTTATCCAGAGGTCATACCCACTTCATTGCATAGTCAGTGTAATCCATGATACACGCTTGTTGAATGTTATTATGCGATGTTTTTCCACGATATCGATAATTATCGTTGGAACTCGATCTAGAAATTGTATCAACTTCCAGGGATGCGGTCGATATTTATGTGCGTGTATGATCATGATCCTGCAGCCACTCTGATAATTGAATTTTTAAACGTTTCTGGGAAAGATGATAGGGTCTGGTAGATCCTGGGATTAATCGACGAAGGCGGGTCTCAGGTAGGTACGAAAATTTTAAAGCTGACCTACCATTTATGCCCCCAAACCCTAAATCTCTATCACTGGTACGTTCGTCTTTAATGGTTTCGCATTTGTGCATACAATTTTTTTACTTCTCACCATAGATGGATGATACATTTTTGTATCGAATCAAATGTAGATCAAAGATGTTATACGTTAATAAAAAGAGAGAGAGAATATTTGTTTTTCTAATCATGTATATGAAAATGATCATTTTCCAACCGGATATCCTACATGAAAGTGATAGTTTTTCACTCTAGAGATGGAAATGAAGAAAATGAACATTTTTATGCAAACCTATAGTTACCTATACCTATAGGTATACTTACTAAAAACAATTCGATGGATTTTTGACAATAATCACCGTTAATCTCACTACTTTGGCACTTGCATCAGCAAACGAACGTCACTTCGTTTGACAGTTTATAAACATTTTCACGATTATAGTTGACTATAACTATAATTATGGACTCTGCTGGCGAAATTCCAGTATTTTATAAACAACATCTAGTGTAAGAAAAAACAGCATTTCATATTCGCCGGAATGAAATTTTTTATTTTCATTCGTGAGATTGCCACACCAGCTCTCACCTCACTAAAAATACAGTAATTTCATCTCTTGTTGAAAAATGTACTATTTCTGTACATAAGGAAAAACTTTTGTTGACAAACACATCTATAAAATTTATAGAATATGAATGAAGAAATATTGTGTCAAAATTAATGAACAAATAATATTAAGTCTAAATTGAATACTTTTAAAATAAATAAATTCAAAAATATGAACACATTCCACAGTAATAGTAATTATAAACAACAACCTAGAGTCTATCATCGTAAAATTCTTTCAAGCAGTAGTAGGCCTCCTCACTAGATTTTTGTTTTGTTTCTAAAAATCTGAAGATTTCTCTCTTTGAAATCACTTGGTATTTTACTATGCATATCATTATTATCATTATATATTATCATTATAAATTAAAGAATCTTTAACTAGGTTGGATATTTAAATGGGGAGCTTCAAGAGAATTTCGTTCTGGCGAGTATTATAGGGGGTGTTGTTGATTTCATATATCTATTTTTATGAATTACAGAAACTATTTCGAATATAAAAATTGAGATGTATAAAGTTAGCAAGGCCACTTGCCGGAAAATCGATGAAACCAATCCCAGTATTTGTCGAGAATTTGTCGTGAACAAGAAAAATTTGTCGCGCTCGTAGTTTTTTTTTTATATGGGGTCTTTATATTAAGTTAGCACTGCCACTATAACTTGACAAGTAAGTAATCATCAAATTTTATCACTATAGTAACCAAAAATTGGCGAGTAATTGTCGAAGTCAATTTGAAGTGAAAACAATGCCAAAAATCTTTTTCTTTGCAGCTTGTGATTGTATTTTTTATTGGAATTCTTGATATACAGGCAAATTTTGTGTTATTGGCAACACCGCAAGCATATCAGGATAATTTGTGCTTCCTCCATCAAACTAGTGTCTAATATATATTGGTTATACATTCTTTTTGAAACAAATGGAAAACTAATTGTGAAAAATAGAAAAACTCAGTGTTCCAGGGAAAAATAATCTATTCTCATAATTTTTTTTGTAGACTACAATATTCAAGGAAAAATTTTCGGATAGTTATAACATATTGTTCAAGAAAACTCCTACTTTTTTATAAGAGTCGAAAAGCTTCATACAAATAGTGGAAAATGGAGATATTCCCTTTTCTCAATAATACACACGCATAATTTGGTTAAATTATTTTTCTGCGCCTGAAAACTAACTCATCAATTATTGTCGAATGACTAAATCGAATTTGTCGTGGAACGTTGAAATTTCCGGAAGCAGAAAAACTACCTCTGATTGGTAAAATTATAATATTTCCAGGCTCTCGGTTTACCTACGCACTGTATGTATTGATTTACTGAATCGACAATTGACGAGTTGATTTTCAGGCACAGAAAACGCAAACCAAGCAAATTATCTGAGTACATCACTGATAAAATGAAATATTTTCTTTTTCCACCATTTGTTATCCGACTGTTGCATTTCATCCTCGTAATTATTCAACAGTCGGATCACTTCACTTCAGTTTGTTCAGTTTGATCAAAACGAAACAATACACCTATTGTGTCCAAGTTCATACTTCACTATATAAACCGCAAAATTGGACTCTGAATCATAAAAATTCCTACCCATAATAGGTGTCCACAAATATCTACTGTTCTTTTCGAAGTAAGTAGCTACTCATTCAAATGTTCATGGTGAATAATTGACAAATGCATACCTACATATTTCGTTGCAATAACTTGAGAAGCAAAGAGAGTCTGCAAAAAATAAATATTTTTTTTCCGTGATTCATAGATATCAGACAATGGAAAATATCCAGAATGTCTTTGTTATCCTATCCAATAAAACTGATTATTGAGTCGTTGAAAATAATGTGATTCAAAATAGGAAGCTACTATTGTAATCTTTTTGAACCTCGAATCATCCATCATCAGAATCATAGCCTGATGTTTGGTAATAGAAAAACACAACAAAGGAAAATTAATGTTCCTACCTTTTTCTCCAAATTGCATTATCACCCAAGGATATTTGAACACTGATCATCACCAACACTAAAGTACATTCACAAATAAACAATTACTATTAATTAAAACTTCACTTGTACCATAAAACAAAATTACTCAAAATGGCCAAAATATCACGCAATTCACAGTTCGATATCCCCCTCTTCTCGCGATTTCATGTCTGTCACATCAAAAACAAGACATGTCATTTGTCATTATGTTTCTTCTCTCATGTCAAAACTATGCAGATTACTTCTCTCTCTCTCTCTCATAAGTACCTACCTATTTTGTTGTGGCTCTTGCTTCCTTTTTGGCGCATTCAGCCAAAATATTACTTTTATTCACATGGCTGCAGATGATATACCTCAAAATATTTATGTCACTTGAATAGAACATAAAATTTATCTTATTTACCTTTTCATAGTGTTTTCTGCAGAATTTTCCTTTTGTGACGATCAGAATTTTAAATATTATCACTCCTACGTATTTATTACGATTCAATCATGTCATGAAATACCTACAAAAGAATGGGGGTTGTGGAATTTTGCCAGAGCCAAATCCTCGGCACACAACTCGATTGTCTCTGTGCTCCGCCTCGCGATTCATTTACTTTTCAATTGCAACATCCGCGATTAAAGCTAAGTTAGGTAGGTACATATTTGGCTGACGTTTCAGTAAATTTATTCGACAGCAATAAAGCATGGCGACAAGCCAGGACCCAATCACTTAACATAATGTATGTAGTTCAGCTATTTAAAGCTCAACCCATTGTTTTCATTCAGCGTTATTCAAATTCCATTAGAAATAAAATGTAGGGCTCTTTGATGAATTTACTCTGCACCACGTGAAAAAATATTTCACAAATTTCCAAACCCTGCCAACTTTCCCATCTCTGTTACCAACTAACCATTACTGCCATCTACTGGTGTGTTTCATCACCAACATTTTAGAGAATTCAAAGTTTGTTGAGGCCTATCCGTTCGTTTATAGAGGTTTTCTTGCCATTCATCATGTTCATTATCATGGGTGCCATGTAATAAAGGTAATTTCCATGAGTTGAATAGTTGACCGATGCCATATCAGCGCAAAACGTATGAACCAACATGCCGCGAACGCGTAGAGGGCATGTCAAGGTCAACGCGAAACGAATTCGCACCTCTCAGCTAAGGAACTTTTTTAACAGTAGAAACACGCTAATTGCTTGTCCAAATATTCTTCGATAATTATCCCATCCGATAACAGTTCTTCTAACAATTCGGAACGCCGTCGAGCAATAACATTAATGACAAAGAACATTTGTCACTTCTCGAGTTCTCGCGCCATTTTGATCCAGTCATCCAATCGTTTCGTACGCAACGTCCTCCCAGTGATCGCCGTGAACGGTGAACGGTTTTTTCGCGATCAATTTAGAATTCCGAAAAAAACAGGATTGAAACTCGTTCTTCCACAAAACAACATTATTATTCAAAGTACTGTATCTAGGCGCTCCATGAAAAATATCCGTCAACTTGTTGCTCGTCGCTTTCAACCGTATTCCGCTGTCGAATCGGCTTTGCCCGACCGTCGTCGTAACTTCGCCGTTCCCCCGACAAAAGTTAGTCTTTTGTGAGAAGTCCGTGCAAGTGGATGCTACGCAAGTTACTCGTTTCAAGGACATTTTATTTTACTCTGTGGAACTTACAGAATTACAACACTAAATTCAGTGCTGTGTTTAATTGGTGTTGTAGTGATTTTGCATTTTTTTGGTAAGTGTGGTTCAAGTGGATTTGGATATAAGTGCTTGTCTTCAGTGCCTGCTTCTCGGATTATGAATCGATGCTGTGAAAGTGCAAAGTCGTACGATTTCACTGCCATATGCCAGAGTTTCATCTTGTTACGTGAGGTTTTCGGTTTTTTGGTTTTGGTTTTGAGCTGCGATACCTCATCCAGTGAAATGCCTTATTCGCTTTGCTTTCGTGGCCATTTTTGGACGGGTTCTTCGGTTATATGTTCGACAGCCTTTGTGCCTTGATTCGTAGTTCCTTTTTCCGTGCGAGGATAAGGAATTTTATCAAATACCTACATAGCTACGTTTTATTTTCTGCATTTTCTTCCTTAATTGACATAGGGGTCCACAAAATGATTAAAATGTGACTTCTGTTGAAACTATTTCAACATTCACTTTGAATTTGACTTCAGTTTTATATACCGGGAGTTAAAAATTTGGATTATCTATTTTGTAAATGAATTTTGAGTAAAAATTTGAAATTAACTTTTACTGTAAATTTTGTACAGACGGAAAGTTGGAGTTTCGAGAGAGTTCGAAATTTCTACTTGGAAATACCTTCCTAGCTTGTTTATTCTGAAATATGAAGGAGTTAAATCTATCTACACCTACATAATATTATTGATTGTGCAATTCACATTCGGTATTGAGATAACTAATTTGAATAAAAAAAAAGTGTTGATATTGGTAAAGTGAAAGATCATGTTTACGTGGATCCAAATGATATTTTGAAGCCATTCACTCGAATCGATAATATTATCAGTAATGATGTTTTCAAGTGCTTACTTTCATAAAAAAAAACAAATTCTATCGATAAAGGAAGGTCAATAAGGTTACATTGCAATCATCCCATCATGTATTAATAAACTCAAATAAAGATAAGGCTACTAATAAAAATAGATAGCTAAAGTCTATACAGATAAAAAAGGGACAAATACGAAGTGTTATGGAAATTGTGAAACTCGTTGTTGTTTTTGTAAGAACCGTGTAGATGAAAAAGTTCGTTGTTTGAGCAATTTTAACTTTCACTGAATATAAACTAAGTGGTAGACTGATAAATAAATAGACAGTAAGCAGTTTTTACGCATCGATTATTACTGTAAGTGGTTTTTATTCAGATGTGAAATACCTACTTACACCCTTGAATTTAATATTTCGCCATCGGAATTAAGTATGTGAGTTCTTTTTTCTGTTCCAGTCGTATGTTCATCGTCTAAGAAAAATTCTCGCCATTTAATTGGAATATTCATTCTAGTGTTCAACAACGTTACACATCCTCATAAAAATAATTTATATTGGCGATTCAATGCAGGGTGCGCCATCTATTAACTATACCTCGAAGTACTGTTGAAATATTTTTGTGGTTGAAATTACGTTGAAAGTTTTGAATTAATGGTGTTCCCTCAGAATTTAACCAATCATCAGTTTTTCTGTTTAAAAAGATCTTTGAACTTTTACTAACATCCCTACCTTAAGCTTCTGGTAACAACAAGGGGATTGTAAAAGTTCATAAGCCTTAAACCGTAGACACAGTGGAAGTTTTATATAATGAGTTTAATGTTTAGGATTTTGGATATCAATTTTACAAGTAAAACAAAAAGCAAAACATAACTCCAATTTAATTGAAAAAAACTTGTACTAAATCTAAATACTTTTCACGTGATTGGGCAACGTCGTACCATAGCGTCGCGCTCGCCTGAGCATGGTGAATCCGCCGACAGAGGGCGACACTATCCAGCCGAAGCCAGCTTGATTGTGTGCAGTCACTGACCTCCTTGGTTTGAAAGCCATTGCGTGACACACACACCGCTCTCTGTAGTCATTGAAGATGAAAATAAAAGAACTAATCAGATTTGATAGATAGGTGGGTAGGTAGGTAAGAGGTGTGTTTAGAGAATGTGGGGAAAAAGCGTGAGAACGGGAGTTTTGCGGAGACTGGAAACTGAGCACCTACCTAGCTAAGTTTTTGTTTCAAGTAAAAACGATATGTGGTCAAAAAAATGGTGCCACCAATCAGTGATTTTTGAAGCCATGAATATGACCAAAAAATAAGTGTACCTACTGAATGAAAAATTCCAACGACAACCTAGATACGAAAAATACAAAAAACTGCAATCAAAACTAGTTTATTGATTCGAAATCCTGATAATTCATCAATGTTTGTTTTTATATTCTGGTACGTTGGAAGAGTGATTTCTGAAATAGAAATGCTACTTATAGTGTGGAACATTTGAAGATACTTCACCTATTTCTTTGGGGATTGGTTTAGTCTGTTAAAAAATGCGAAAGGAGCTATTTTTACACATTGACATTGAATAGGAACCGTGAATTAAATGGGTCAGATGATTGTCAGTAAATAGGTAGGTAGATAGATACTCTAATCATGATAATCTGCTGTTTTCAAGCCAGTTTCGAACTATCTGTGGATACCTACTTGAAGCAGTGAATCCGTCGGACAACATAATCCTTTTCGTGTGTACTGGGAAATTTAAGTAATACACTTTATAATACTCAATTAACATTTACTTGGTTCTTATTATTTAGAAAACAAAGTTTCGAAACCTTTCACAAGTGCTGAAAATCTTACCTTCACATGGGGTAGTTTCTGAGTTGAATACACCAGTTTTTCTACCAGTCCAAGAGATATACAAAACTAAAAGTAATCCGATTTTTTTGTCAATCATCTACCTGACCACTTATGAGCCTTGAAAGACATCGCGAGATTTTTGCGAAGTGTGAAAAACCTTGCCTCAACCTTCAGCATACAATCGTAATATGCACCTTCAACCTTCAGTAGTGAAAATAACATTGAACGTTATACTGTTTTATTAATTTTGTCAAAAAAATTAACATATTTCTGACAAATTATGTAGTTTCTGCAGGTTTATTGTTGATGGTACAACAAAATGTATAAAGCAGTTTACCATCAAAATATGGTAATGAAAATTTGAACAGACCATCAGTCGACAGACTGACTGACTTATTTGAGCTTTCAAAAGTTTGCCGTCAATATTGTTAGAAATCTACGAGTCATACCAGGAAAGTTTTATTCAGTGCATTGTTTGAATTATTTATAATCAAGGGCTGCTCTACAATTGTTAGTTTGTGACTTGAAATCTACTACCAAGCGATTTATTTCGGAAAATTACTTCAATTTAAATTTTTCTTATTATATTTGAATTATCATCATACTCAACCAATGAAAATCTCAGCTCAAAATTAAAAGTGCGATAAGTATCCATTTTTTGCAAGTAGGTATATGATTTTTTATTTCTGACCGGGATATTATGAGCTTATAATATGGTCATATCAATAAAGAGGGTCATAATTTCCTTGGGATATAATAGATTCTATAATTCCCACTACCTTCCACAAGTAAAAATAAAATACGAAATGTTAATATATATAATGTGTAAATATTTATTGAATGAAAACTGAGCCATATTTCATTTATTTACGTCATTACAAATAATAAATGTACAATTTTGAAATGTGCTTTGAAAATTACTTCCGCCACTGGAAACAATTTCTGGTTTTGTATGACTGGAGCTTTTGTTCACTACACGTCCAGAGGCCCTCGGGACGCAAACCAAACTTTGCCAACGGTAATTAAGGCCCTTATAATTCCCTTTATACATAAATAACTTTAAAAAAAGCTTACCTACCGTTTTATTGAAAAATAATCAACGGTAGTACGTAAGTACGGTGTTGTTAGTATAGCAAGACTATGTGACTGCAGTATATGCCCTATGTTTTGAACTATAAAGATGATAAATAATACTGATAACGTCCCCGAATTGAAACTTCGTATATAACGGTATGTATCTAACGCGTTTATAAACTCCTCTGGACACTTAGTTCTATTGTGCTCGTTATGGACGTTTTTAACACTTGTTACATATACCATTTCTTATGTTTTTCCTTGAAAAAATAAGAAGTAATGTATGGTATTTCTCAAGGGGTTGGATTGGGAAATTTTGTTTTTCCAACAGACTCCTGATAATTTACAACGAGGAAACTTCTGAAGTTTTTCTTACGAACTTCAGCACCATCCTGTATGCCCACCGGGCTCTGCCAAATAAACGTGTTATTTCGACACGGCGTGCCATTGTAACGGTGGCAATCGCCGAAGTCGCCAAAAACGTCCCACCATCGATCATGTTCCTCTCCGAACTCAGTTTCCGTCCTTCGTGTCCATCTGATTTGAATAAATAACGAGCGAAACGACACGAACAATTTATTAGTAGAAGCGATGACTCGTCGATTACGCCACCATGTTGAATTAATTATTTATTCAGGACGTACACTTAATAAAATAAAACTTTTCCATTTCGATTATGGCGCTCTTAAATAATTCATTGGGATAATGAGCATCTGCCGAGCCGGTCGACAAGAGAGAAAAACTTTCACGTGTTATTTATTTTATGAGAGTTATGTTGATTCGAAACAGGTGCGGCCGTTGTTATTTTTGTTCGGTTCTGTGTAATCCGGACTGCCTGCTTGGCTGCAGTAGTATTTTATAGGAGCCAGCGATGTTTATTATTATATTAGTATTAATGCTTGTTGGTATCTGTTAGTGTTTCAGGGTGATAACTGAGTTCGTGAAAGTAATATTCGTTGGTTTTTTGTTTTTATGTGGGATTTCCAACACTGACTTGTTTAAGTGATTTCTGTGAAACCACCACGCATTTATTATCGTTTGCCGACTTTAACAAATGGAATGCATGGAATTGAACCGATGTAATTTCTCCATCAGTCTCCATTTTCGATATCTGCCCCCAGGGGACCGAAATCAATTCTCAGTCCTATCAGGGGTGGGATTCCGTGTATCATAGAATCCTATAGTCGACACAATAAGTGAGATGATATTATGGTTGAATTAATGGGAGAGAAAGAGACATAACTGTCGACTATAGAATTCTATGGTACACGGAATACCACCCCAGAGCTGCTGCAGTTGTTAGCACATGTTTTGTGTGTAGTACTCTTCTTCATCTTCACTCTTAATGGGCTCGGTTGTGTAACCATTGACTCAGTTCCGACAGTATTAGCCATGTAGCTCTGTGACTTCTGTGGAAGAACCACCACGCATTTAATATCATTTTCCGAATGCTTGAAATCGAATATCGGCCCCCTAGGGACCAAAAACCCACTTAACCAGGTCATACATCCATCTATTGAAGATTATAGCTTTTAAACGAAACACCATTATCTTGTCTACAATGTGGATGCGTCGTTCCGCTACATGAACGGGCATTCCATTGTAACGATCTGTTTCCCATCCCATCATTGTGTCGATGGAAATAGTCGTTTGTTATTCGCAATTAGACATGCCACGGCTCGTTCGATTTCCAAACGTACCGGAAATGCGATGAAGTCGGTCGTCGATGGTGGTTTGGTTGAAGGTCGCGTTCTCAAGTTACGAAACGACACGGGATATCGGAAAAATAACGCCCGCGAGCGATTGATTGGATCGTCCGTGGAGATTTTTTTCGACCGCAGAATTGATTGTTGGTGGGTTTATACGAAATCTGGGCGTGGTGAAATAAAAAATTGTTGAGACTACGCAGTTGTTTTATGGGTGACGTTTATTGACGATAAAAATAATTGATGTCAATACAATTTTTATCAATTTCAGATAAAAAATATACAACATGTGCTCACGTGGACTTGGAAACAAAAGTCGTTATTTTTCCTGTTGCAGACAATTCACAAAATAAAAAAAAATTATCGTTAAAGAATTCCCTAGATAAAAGATTAAATTATCAGCTAACTGGAAAAAAATTATTGAAAACTCCACCTGCATCTCATTCTCATGAATTTCCAATGTATTGGAGAAAGAACAGCGAACTGAGAAATACTTTAAAACTGTTGAGGTTATTGAAGACGAAGGACCTAACTTTATTGGAAGAACGTCGATTTTAATTGATTTTCTATGAAAACTTTCGTGAAGTTTAATGAAACAGAAATTAGGGGTCGTTGTGTCAGTGAGAAACAAAAAAATTCACAGAAAAATCGTATATAATAGTTGCGACATCTTGAAGATAAATTCAAGTGAAGTTTGAAACTGATGAGATGCCATACTACATATGAACATCCACATCCATCAACACTTAGTAGCTACTGTGTTATAGTTATCGAAGCTGATGGCCATAAAGGTCGTAAACCTCCGAATGTAAAAATCTCAGAGTTAAGTAAATGTTACTATTTATATTTCTTGGAAATGTTTTACTCGATATTTTTCGTAAAGTACAAACCCATTTGGAGACTTCACAAGTATTGTTACCAATAACAGGTGTTATTCGGGTCAATTCTGTTTCTCAGTAGCAAGATTGTTATCATAGCAAGACATTTTTCACAGCAAAATATATCTCAATTTTGTAGAAGGCTTGAAAAATATCGGAAGGAGATGTTGCTGCCACATCATCTACTACTGCCAATAAAGTAAGCCTTCTACAAAATCGAGATATATTTTGCTGTGAAAATTGCCTTGCTATGCTAACAATATTGCTAGTGATAAGTAGAATTGACCCGATTATCATGTTCAATACAAGTGCTGATAAAATTTCCGAAATCACTTGACGAGTACCTCAAATTTTATGATATCGAGTTGTATTTTATATAAGAATTTTACAAATTTTGCTCTTTTTCTGTATTAATAATTGGAACTAGAATTCATCTCATTCGGATACATGGATAATTACAATTCTTTACAATTGAAATTTTGAACATCGAATGTACAATTCTGAAATACTGTATTTGAATTCGTTTACTCATTTTTCGTCTCGTTAGAGCTGCTACAAGAGTAAACGTTTTTGTTAGCATCGCTGAATGTAGAACTTGAACTTGCTCTCATTCTGGTGAGAATTTCAGTGTCTTTTTGACTGCATGTTCATATAGGATTGTAAAGAACTGGAACTGCTGTGTCCTGTTATCTTCATCATTTCTTGTTCAGACACTTCAGCTTGGGCAAGGTGAGTAACACCTATGGTTGTGATTGCTGAATTTTTTGTTCTGAATATCCAAACCCATTTTCATACAAGCTTCTGTAGCCCATTTTGACATGGAGTTTATTCCAATAGGACAATTTTTGTCAATACTATCAGGATCTTTTCATCTAGGATTCGTAGTTAGGAAAAGCGATCGGACGTGAGACGTGATATGTCCTGGGCGTTTTTCCATCACTTCCATTACTATGGATATCGAGATAGTGGTATATAATCGTATATTATCTCGTTGCAGGAGAAAATAATCATCAAAGCTTCAACCTCATTGGATGTTTTGTCATTAGGAACAATTTTATTGGTTTTTAGACAGTTGCGTAAAATTCTCATTTTTATTGCACAAGAAATGAAAGTCCGCATATTAAACTAATAGGCTGAAAAATCGTACTGCACATTCCTTCAAAACTAGCGTTTGCATTTTTAACGTTCTGAAAAACGAGACCCACTCGCTCATTATTAAACCCACCGTTTCGAAAACAAATTACTGTGGCCGTGCCAAAATCAACAACTGGCGATAAAAACTCCATTATCTCGAATTCCTCATCTCGGCCGTCTCCCCTACCGGTCGTAACTCACGACAATCCCTACCTGCCACCTAAAAATACCCCGAACTATCCGAAACCCAAATAAAACAATCGCTCATCGCATCTGGCATTTGTGTTCGGTCCTTCGTGATTCTGTGAACTTGAGCCGGCGACTGTAGCCATAGAGCGAGACGATTTGAAATCGGCCCTTATTGAATAATGGCCGGGGCTGGAAGGAAGAGAGGGGGAGGGGTCGAAATCCTCCCTCGAGAGACCGGTTTTCAACCCGACGACGACGACGACTCGGGCCCTGCACGCTAGATTGACCTGAATCGTATTCGCCATAATTACATCCGCTAGAGGAGGTCTGTTGAGCGGGGAGTTTCCGAGTAGTTTTCTCAGAAGAATCGGTAGAGTTGTAAGCAGCTGATTTTGCTCGTTTAGTAATAGTGCTAGGAAAATGTATCATCATTTCGCGGTTATATTTTTGGTGGAATTGAAAGCTATGGCACAGTGGCATGCAGGTGAGAATTTTTGAGTTTTTGGTCTCTTTGTAAACAAAAGTAACTTGGACTTGTTATGTAAAATAATAATTACTTTGGTTCATGAATACAGAGGAAATAAAAACATACCTTTATTATGTTCTAGAATAATTATTATTCATTATTTTTCAACCCTTCGGCGTATTTTCAAAGGTGAACTCCTCGTCTATAAGTCCTGCCCTAGGAACAAGGATCAGATGGAGCTTTTAGGAAATTCGGCATGATGTTAATGCATTCTGTGAGATTTTTGTCCATGTTTCGTGCTTGCGTGCTAGGACAGTGTATATAAACCGGTTTTTTGATGGGGGATTTTGCAGATTTTGAAATTACCTGCCAAGGGTCGTGCGAGAATTTGTATGGTTTGATTTACTTACATTTTTATTTTTGGTAAAATGCGGAGAATTCTGAAGAGATAATTTCGCACAAGTAAAAAAGTGTAGTTATTATTATATGAGAACAGGATTGATTATTTTAGGATTTTTTTATATTTTTCCCGCTGTAGAATGAAAAACATAGGTACCTAATTGGCCAATTTAATTTAAAAATTCACTGAATATATTCAAAAAGTTTTGAAATTATCGTTATGATCCTCAATACATAAATACCTATTTTGGAACGATTTCCGATATTATTCCGATAAATTTTTTTATGGTTTTCACATTTTCGTTTCATTTTGTAAGAGATCAGCTTTTACAGAACAATTTTTTCATATGCATCCACTTGATCGCAACATTTGGGAAACTTTTCTATCATTGATTTTATTCAAACTAAAATAATTTTTTTTCAGTCGTATACGAGGTTTCTTGGAAACTATTTAAAGTACCTTTATTTTTGATTAACGTAGTCGAAAATTGTTATGAGAAAAAGTTGTTTGAAAATGCAAACTACGTATGAAATTTTTTTTTGATCAAGTTTTTTTCCTGAAAAAACAAAATCATTGTAGATATGTGATTGAAAATCTTAACGTAAGTTTCAATTCTTAATAACTTCTTTCCATAACAATTTTTGATATTGAATCACATATACCAGCAATGATATTTTTTTTTTCAGGAAAAAAACTGTTTCATATAAAATTCTGCATAGATATCTGAACATAGTTTTCAGTTCTAAATAACTTTTTTCCATAACAATTTTTGACATCGTTAAAAATGAAGGTATTTCACTCTTGCATGGAATTCAGTTTTGAAGAAACCTTGTATATGAAATGACTTTTTTATATCTGATGGTTGTATTCCAGGTTTTAGATCATGCAGAACTTTTGATGAGAAATTGGTGGGCCTAAATACTGTTTTAATATTGTGCTTTCCAAGGAGTTTTCCTATTCTGTCCGTAACCTTAGGGATGTACGGTAGATAAGCGCGCGCGACTGTTTGAGCTTCCTCTCTATTTTGGGACGTTGACTTCTTTGGTTTCATGGCTCTGTTGATCTCGGTATCACTATATCCATTCGATCTGAAGGCCACTTGAAGGTGTTTTAATTCTTCTTGTAGATGTTCTGGCTCACATATTCTTCGAGCACGTTCTGTCAGTGTGGAGATGACGCCTCGCTTTTGACTCGGGTGGTGGTTTGATAGTGCATGAAGATATCTATCCGTATGTGTCGGTTTTCGGTATACTTTGTGGGTTAGATTTGTGCCACATCTTTCTATGAGTACGTCTAAGAAGGCTATCTGTTGTTCTTGTTCGGTTTCCATGGTAAATTTGATGCTAGGATATTGAGAATTGAGGTGATCCAGGAAAAGATTCAGTCTCGCTCTCCCATGTCTCCAAATGACAAAGGTGTCATCTACGTATCGTAACCACATGGTCGGTTTAAACTCGAAAGATTCGATTGCCTTCTTTTCAAATTGTTCCATGAAAAAATTGGCTATTACTGGGCTAAGCGGGCTTCCCATCGCCACACCATCTAATTGCTCATAGAAGTCTCCCTTCCATTGAAAGTAAGTTCCGGTGAGACACGCCTTGAAAAGTCCGACAATGTCATTTGGGAACATATTGGCTATTTCCCTCAGGGAATCTTCTAGTGGGACGTTGGTGAACAAGGATACAACGTCGAAACTGACAAGAATGTCATCTGGATCACCTCAATTCTCAATATCCTAGCATCAAATTTACCATGGAAACCGAACAAGAACAACAGATAGCCTTCTTAGACGTACTCATAGAAAGATGTGGCACAAATCTAACCCACAAAGTATACCGAAAACCGACACATACGGATAGATATCTTCATGCACTATCAAACCACCACCCGAGTCAAAAGCGAGGCGTCATCTCCACACTGACAGAACGTGCTCGAAGAATATGTGAGCCAGAACATCTACAAGAAGAATTAAAACACCTTCAAGTGGCCTTCAGATCGAATGGATATAGTGATACCGAGATCAACAGAGCCATGAAACCAAAGAAGTCAACGTCCCAAAATAGAGAGGAAGCTCAAACAGTCGCGCGCGCTTATCTACCGTACATCCCTAAGGTTACGGACAGAATAGGAAAACTCCTTGGAAAGCACAATATTAAAACAGTATTTAGGCCCACCAGGAAAATACAACAAAGCCTTAGATCAGGAAAAGATAAGAGGGACCCGCTGTCAGCTGCTGGGGTATATCGTATACCGTGCACTTGCGGGAAAGTCTATATCGGAACCACGAAAAGATCCATGGGAACAAGACTACATGAACACAGGAGAAACTGTAGATTAGGTCAGACGGACAAGTCAGCTGTTGCAGAACACGCGCTGAGTGAAGGGGACCACAAGATACTGTTTGAAGACGTTAAACTTCTTGCTCCTGACCAGGGATATCACAATCGGCTTATACGAGAAGCAATTGAAATCCATAAACATACGGATAATTTCAATAGAAAAGAAGAGACACTGACCCTCAACCGAATTTGGAATCCATTACTTAGTCAAGCTAGGAAAAGAACAGCCGAAAGGAATATACCTGCAACCCCAATACTGAGAGATAATTTAATTCCAGGAACGGACGATAAGAACGTAATAATTGCAGGTACCAGCCGGACATATAAATATGCGCTTAGATCCCGAACCAACCAGTCATCGGAAATCTTTCAAGATGGAACCTCAGAAGAAGCCAGCCACTCGTGCGGGCGAAACGTTAGGAAGCAATTCCATACCACGACGGCCAACAAACCCGAAGAAGAGTAACATCATCAAAAATCCCGGCCGCGAAAGCCTCAATCAATATATTAATAAAATGTTTCCCATATGCTGCGAACTTAAGTGGACACACTGTATATACAGTGTCTGCAATTTCTTTAAACTTGACGATATTTCGTGGTCTTCGTCTGATTCCGGCATTTTTACAATTTCTGAATACCTACCAGACCACGGAAACGAAAGCAAGTTTTAGTTACATGGGCTGAAACCGGCCCTGCCTCACGAAATAATATCGAGTGACACGTTCACACAAACATGCGAAACAAGAGAACAACACACATCTTGTACTTATCGATAAAAAGAACCTCTCACGGCTTTCTAGATAACCGCTGACCTTTGAATTTCGAAACGTGCACGAAAATCGAGCGCGCTCTGCAATTCGCAATCGCAAAGCCGGTTTGATCTCTTCATAATCTAGATTATTGAAGGCTGAGGGGAGAGCGAGTCTCTTGCTGACCCGGCGCATTCTCTTTTCTCGCAGATTTTACGGAAAAGGGCGTTAGTTGCCACATCGAATTTCTGGAAATGCTTATCTAGGCAAATGTCACCGGAAGAGATTTGCCACGTAAGCGTGTGCTGTGGAATGCCGCGTCAGGGTAATTCAATTCGCGGAACACATGACGGGTAGAGTGTGGAACTCGATAATAAAAGAGGGCTCGTACTAGGTATATGCAGTGTCAGGGAAATGTTGGGTATTGTTGTAATTTATAAAATCAGCGATATAAATGTATCAGCCAAAGAAAAAGGAAGCAGTTCCGTTAGCGTTACATTCCGGGTTGATTGAGATATGTTAGGATTTATACAAAAAGCTATTTAATGTATCGATATTATTATGCGACTTATAATAATCGAGGACGTAGCCAGGCGACGAGGCAAATCGCGCCGAGTCGCCTGATGCAAATTCCGGTTATTGTCATTTTAGAGTTTTTGACCAAATCTTTTCATGGGATCTAATGATAGACAAAAATCAATATAGTCTTAATTAAAATTTATTTGAAACAGTGTCGAAAATCATGGCAGATATTGATATTCCATCGACCATCGAACTAAATAAGAATGTTGCTGGCCAAGATTCAGCGGACATGCCTATCATTTTGGACAGGAATGGTGCAGGTGTATTAAGTCTAAAAACCCTGGTGTGTAGACTAATTAGATTTTTTTTTGGAAAATAACACCACACAAATTGTGTTATTTTTCTAAAATGATCTAAATACCGTTTGAAAGTCAAAATAGTTGTGATAACGAAAAATTTCGTGGTGCAATATTATAAACTATTAATATGAATAATTTGACCATAATTTGTTTTTGTGTGGATGAAATCCTGAAAGATGAACACAATAATTCATTTATATCTAGTACAGAAAGTGAGTACCACTTAGAATCTGTTAACATACTTTGAAACCAATTTGAAACTTACATTTTATTTCTAAATTCCGCATGATCTAATTAACAATATTTTATGGCAAACATTTTTTCAAGTAAATCAAATGGGTGCGTGTTGTTATACCCTTCGGTTTCTTTAAATCTTCCATAAGTTCAAGTTGTGAAAGTCTGTGATAAAGTAAATAAAAATCATCAATCCTACTGAATCTATCAATTTTGCATATATCATCAAGCTTGTTAAGGTTTTCATTATTTTACCATTCGTTTTCGTAAAATATTTTCAGTGTTGTCAGATCCAAAAAATATTAATTTTCAGTAGAAAAAAATTGCACAAAAAAGAAATATCTTCACTAATAACATTAACAGTGGTCAAAATTCGGCAAGAACATTGTAATACACAACTCATCACACACATATATCTTCTGAAAAGCAATTATAAACTCAGAAAAGCGACAAAATTATTACTTGAAGAACTTTTTGAAAAAAAAACGGATACAGTTGCGCAAATACTTGCCAATCGGTTTGATTAATTTCGCCAAGTTTACTTTCTACTACACAAAGCACCTGCGAAAATATTCATGTCTAGTTATTAATCATTTCTTGTCCTGTTTAATTCTCGCCTTCAGTTTGAAAATATTGGCGATGAAAGCAATTTTGTTTGATAATTGGCATTCTGTGAAGCATTCGTTTACTATTCCGAAAAGTTTATGAAAGAGTCGGGTATTGAAATTTCGTGGATTCAGCCGTTTGTTTGTTTTTTCAATGTGAGTAATGCTAGTTGTTGATTTTTTAAGAAATATGTCTATTTTTCTCTTTATTTAGGTGAAAACTTTATTACAGGAATAAGTTAACAGGTTAACGTTAATAAAAAAATTCAGTTCCAACAAAATGCTCGAAAACACTTGAAGCTTAAAGTAAATAAACGAAAGAATTAAAAAAAAATTATGTTGGAAATGCTAGAATGATATTTGAAATACAATAATTCAGACTAGAAAAGAAAAATATATGGAACAAATCAATTTCTAATGAGATCACGCTAATCGCTGTATTTGAGCGTCAAGTACGGTCATTTGAAGGAATGTCAACAAAAACGCCATCTTGAAATAATGTAGGGTCAAAACTAAACATTTTTTACATTCATTTTTGAACTTGAGTTTACAGGGTTTACAGTTCAAGCTTCGAAGAAAAAAATTCGAAGTTGACCAAGGTTTCTTCAATAATGTTCCCTCTCAAGAAGATATTGATGTCATACAATCACCTGTCGCTAAGCATTTAAATGAATTTTAGATACTTGTTTGAATACAAAGAAAGTGTTGAAAACGCGATCCCAAAAAAAATCCATGCATCCAAAATTTTTTTTTTTTTCGATATATTTTGTAAAATCTGTCAAACAATTTCACATTAAATACAAGGGCATCAATTATATAACCCTATTTCGTCTGGGTCTTTTAATTTGAGTTTGCCCAATTATTTCTTGACACTCGTAAATCTACGTTTGATAATGTCTTGCTGTTGTTAATTATTCACTAGGGTCGATATGATCTGTGTCGTAAGCGAATATGTAAATTCAACTTTTATTCATCGACATTCCATAATATATCATGTCTCAATTTGACGCTTCTTTTAATTTTCAATTTTCAATTTTGCTGCCGCTAAAGTTGGACGCTGGAACTTGACATTTGACATTCCATGGCGTGTCTGCATTTGACGATCAAACCTAGCGTCTAGCGTCAGCATGAAAATGCACCTTAAGAAATGTTGATAAGTTTCGTTTGGCTTAAGGAGTGCGTTCAGAAAAGGCGTCGGGCGTAAAAAGTTTACAACGCGTTAAACGCGAAGAAGAACGTCTGCCGGAAAAGTAGATACTATTTCAGAACGACAGGGGCATCTTTCTATCGCCTAGTTTGACTTTGTCACTTCAATACAGAATTTGTAA
This sequence comes from Chrysolina americana, assembly GCA_958502065.1. Taxonomy (NCBI): domain Eukaryota; kingdom Metazoa; phylum Arthropoda; class Insecta; order Coleoptera; family Chrysomelidae; genus Chrysolina; species Chrysolina americana. The sequence continues at coordinate 81,111,920 of OY293414.1, forward strand.
TGGAATATGTGCCTCAGTATCCTCCTTGCATTTATACAAGTTGTCTTTTGTGTGCGCCCGATGTCTTTTCTGAACGTACTCCTGGTGATGTATTGGCGATTCCCCATTAGTGTTGGTGTTAAAAAGCGGTTTAATTGTGGCGTTATCTCTGATAACCTTGTAGTCCTTGTAAAGTAATAATTTAATTGGTTTCCAAGTATCGCCTCATGATATCGGTAGTGAACGTGTCAATAATGCCAAGCTATTCTTATCGTGCGTTATTTATCTGAATAATGTTTATGAATGACATCGCCACTTTTATGCGAGTATAAATCATACCGGTTATGTCAAACGAGCCCATAGCGATACAGAACCAGTTCTGTCCGGTATATTTCCTATCCGCTCGATTTTTCACTGTAAATACCAATCAACATCCATTCCGAAACGGACCCCTCGTCCCCTCCCTCCCCCCTGCCGCCCGTCCGTCGCATATCCGACCATTAACCGGCCTATAAAACGGGCACAACACGAGAGATGCATAAAAAAAGAGAGAACGTCGACGGGCAGCCATAAAAACGAGTAACGTTTTCTGAGACGCGTCGAACATTAATTTCAAAATCGTGTGTGCCTTGACGGGCGTGGGTTGGAAGAATATTAACGGAATTGCGGGTAGGCGGCCTGGTAATCAGGTTATACCATTGTAAAAACACGTCCCATTGTATATGGCTTCGACCTACGCGGAGAATTTCAAACAGTCGAGGGCTCTCTTTCTCTGTCGGACGGATTTTCTTTTTTTTTTCACTCGCGACTCGTGAAATTAAACCGCGTGACTAGTGGAAGGGAACTGATAGGCGAAATTCGATAGCGTCCGCGATTGGGTGGCATTTAGTCGTGATTTTGAAATGCGCTTTTGGAGGGCTTCGAGCCCCAAAACTTATGCTGTATTCAAGGGCACTGACGGTATTTTTATTCTTGTTCTGATTCAGCTTTGAAATAGAGATATTCAAACTTGCCAGTAGTTCAATATCTACAGACAAATTTGTGCCAAAACCGAAGGATGAAACTTGGCACGTGACTTCATGTTTAGCTGAAAAAAAAATTGTTTACCAAAAAATCAGGGGTGGAACACAAAAAAATATTTACTTCAGTAAAAAATCTGTCGTAAAACGGCTTCGATAGAATAAATGAAATTACAAAGTAGGCTTGAGATATTTTTAGGAGGCTGGGTTAGGTTAGGTTCGGTGAGGTTAATGCTTCAAAATATCAAAATATTGGAACTTTCAACACAACAATGATTTGTGATTAATGTGTAAGAAATTTCAGCAGCCTTTCGATCAACAATAATTGCGTATTTTAAAAAAGTACTAAGTGCGTGGTGCAGTTTTAGTTTAAAGTTAGCCCACGCCCATTTCCCACAAAACGGGGAGTGTAAAATTTTTTTTGGATGGGACGCAAATTTGTAATAAATGTGAACAAAATTTTATAATAGTTTTTTTTGGAGTCTGCCATAAATGCTGGTGTAGCTTTTAGTACATCATATAATTGTCCTGAGACGAAATAATCCCTATGATTTGTGTACGTACTCTCATTTCTGCATGTACAAATTTCAAAATCCTGAACAGATTTGTTGGCACACAGCTAATATACTTGCCTTTACTTCAGAAAAGATCAGTCACAGTGCATGATAATATGTAAGATTCCATTATTTTTACTTCAAATACCCCTGAGGAGAGAACTTTCGTATGACTCAGTTATCAACTCAAATAATTCCTTTAGAAAAAACTTCTACATAACAAATCCAAATGGAATATCACTTTTTTGGTTGAGAAATAAATTGTGGTATATGCAATTGACGACACTCTTGTTCTTTGCCAGAATAATTCAATACCCTGAGACATTTCCACCCCACTTTTCGTAAAAGATAAGCAATAATAATTTAATAGGTACCACAGCATTCAATACAACTCCAATACGCTCTAAGAATTCTTGATGTCTTGTCTTCTCTGAAATGAATTTCTACTCACTTTCAGACGGACAATCGCAGCTGGGTCTATTATAATCTCAATTAGTGTCTTTTACCATGAAATTTCTCAATAATAAACTCAAATTTTCACTGCAAGAACAAAAAACTTTGCAAGACAGTAGGGTTTGACATATCTATAATAAGCCGGAAACCGAACTCGGGATGCTACGCTCGCAGCTCATGATCTGAACTGACATCATACTAGGAAAACTGCTCCAAAATTGTGGCCATTGTTGGCTTAGATATTATGGCTCGATGATCCTGAACTATGTTGTATATATGGAATGAACAGATAAATTCATCTTCTTTCGTTTCGGATGTTCAGGACTTTCTGAAAATCCCGTGGTTCGACAAAATTATCTATCGTTTAAAAAGAATGAGTTTTTGGACAGTCTCAGAATTTTTTAAAAATGTAACACATTTTGGAGTTGTTTTTGTGAATAACAGAAATGTGAAATTGCATACTATATTTTTCATGCAGGTTGTGTATAAGCGATTATTTTCAACATTTACTGGCTAAGATGTCGGAATTTTGAGGCAGTTGAAAATGGGGCGAGAGTAAAACCAAGTTTTTTTTTGGCGTGTGTAAGTTAGACCTGTCTGACTACTCTTAAATCATTGCGTAGTGTCTAAAGAGGGTAATGGTTCCTGCTTCAGTGTAATTATTCCGGATTAACCGAAATATCTATGATTTGTGCATCCTTCGTAAAAAACGCAGTTGGATTATGTAACGTGGTAAAAACAACCACTTAGGTAGGTACTCAGATATCCACATGTTATATTTGCATGAAAAAGAAAAAGAAGAAGTTCTTCAAGACCAAAATACTCTTTCATTTTTAATTTTTTGATCATTTTTAGCAAAGTTATGACACATTTAACGTTTGGCACCGCCGGAACTTGCAGCGGCGGGCTAACACGAGCCTGAAATTTCATGTCTGCGTCCAAGCACGTTTTCTGAGAATACGGGCTCATTTTATAGGGAATTACTGGGGATCATTCTTGTAGAGAATTGAATGATCTTCAAACCATATTTTTTTTAAATAATTTTTTTCCAAGATAAACCAAAAAAAAACAATTTTTTTAAATTTTTTTTTGGGTTCCACCCCCGGAATTTTGGCAAACAATTTTTTTTCTTATTTGACATCAACTACTAGCCTGCCAAATTTGGTGGTGTTACAACCGATCCTTGTCTCAAAACTGAGTAGACTGTATACAGTAATACCTCATTGAAGAGTTAGTTGCAGGAGGTATTACCAACAAAACTATCAAATTCATCAATAGTAAACCTACAATTGTAAATAAAGTTGAGAACACAAAAAACTAAAAAACTGTCCTGATATACTTTTGAACACAGATATAATATACTTGAATGCTCAAAGTTTTCTGAAAAATAGGGATCAAATCGTTGAATGTCTGGTTCCTTATAATCCCAGCCTGATTTTACTCAGTGAAACAAGAACAACCCAAAATATTAATGATGCTGAATTGAAGATTGAAAATTATGCTCTGGTCCGCTGTGACTCAACAAGTAGACACTCGGGTGGGGTTTTATTATATATAAAAGATAATATCAAATATTCAGTGTTCAGATCTTTCGTACTGAGTGGAAACTACTGGTGCAAAGTTTTGAAAATCCATTTTAGCTCATCAAACTGGTTGATTGGTTGTCTGTACCACTCACCATCAAGCTCAGATGCAACATTTCTAGAAAATTTTGAAGACATATGCGATAATATATTCGCTACAAATCATCGTTGTATTTTGTTGGGTGATTTCAATTTAAATTATTTAGATAATGGATTCTATTGTAAGAAATTGAAAGAAATGTTAACAACCTATGGTATTAGTCAATATATAACTGAACCAACACGGGTAATGTTAAATAGCGAAACTTTGATTGATTATGTATTGTCGAACCAGAGTAATTTTGTTACTAAAGTCCATGACTCTCCAAAAATAACAGACCATTCGATAATCAGTGTACAATTGTTCAACAAAAATAACGATAGAAGTCAAAGGACAAAAAGTTATAGGAATTTTTCTCAGAATAACCTTGATTCTATAAAATACAACCTGATCTCATATAACTGGTCACTTGATTGTGTCGATGTAAATATTCTTTATCAAGAAATCTCAAATAATTGCAGTGAAGTTGTGAATCTTATATCCCCAATTCAGATCAACAATTATAAAAGCAATTTACCCTGGTTTGACAATGAAGTTTTTACTAAAATAAAAAAACGTGATAAAGCATACAAAGAGTTCAGAATTTGTCCATCAGAAGAAGATAAATTACGTAAATGGAATACATTCAAAAAGTATAGAAATGATGTAGTTAGTTCATTAAAAGTGAAGAAAGATCAATATTACTTTGAGAAAATAGACAGATACCGAAATAATCAAAAGCTCATGTGGAAAACATTAAAGAGATTGATTAACGTAAATGTTCAGGATTTTCCAAGCTTTATTCAATTCGATATGAACAATGAAATGAAACTCATCAGAGAACCGATAGAAATAGCAGAAAATTTTAATTCTTATTTTGTGGAAAGCATTTACCAAATTGTCGATAGTATAGAGTGCAATGAACCTTGGATCAACACAAATTATAATCTATACCCGGGTTTTTACAAATTTAAACCACTCTCTCTTGGTGACCTACGAAAAATCATATCATCTTTGGATAATAAATGTAGTGCCACTGAAATACTGAATGGAAAGGTATTGAAACAAATATTTGAAACTATTGGGCATGTAATATTAAATTTAATCAATACCTCTTTGCAAACAGGCAAGGTCCCTGACGTATTGAAGATAAGCACAATTGTTCCTATACCAAAAGTTCAAAATACAACCAAAGCCAATGAATTCAGGCCTATAAATACTCTACCTCAAATCGAGAAACTTATCGAAATCACAGTTTATAACCAATTATTAGAACATATCGACAATAACCATATATTGATGAACAATCAATCAGGATTCCGCCAAAAACACTCCTGCGAATCGTCCCTGCAACTTTCATTGAACAAATTCAGAAATGAAATGGATAACAACAAATATGTCGTGGCTGTATTTCTTGACCTGAAAAGAGCATTCGAAACAATTGACAGGGGCATATTACTATCGAAATTGAGTCAATATGGTGTTAGTGGGGAAGTATACAATTGGTTGGCTGATTATCTTGCATGTAGAAAACAAAGAATTAGGGTAGGGAGTTCATTTTCAAATGAAATAGTGAATTCAGTAGGAGTGCCTCAGGGTAGTGTACTAGGCCCCATCTTATTCATCCTATATCTGAATGATATTAATCTTTATACAGATTGTGAATTCATAAACTTGTTTGCTGATGACACCTTACTAGCCTGCAGTGACTCCAATATAAACAGAGCAATTGATAAAATGAACTCCATACTATCAGCTGTTCAGGAATATCTCAAAATCAATAAACTTAAATTGAACGTGTCTAAAACTAAAGCTATGATAATAACAACTAAATATAAACACAAGTCTCTAAACTTTGATGATATAAATTTGATGCTGAACAATGAAAAAATCGAAATAATCAAAACAGTAAAGTATTTGGGATTCCAGCTAGATAATACCTTATCATTTGAAGATCATTTTGAATACATAAAGAATAAAATATCTAAAAAACTATATTTCTTCTCGAGAATTGCAAACAATATATCTATGGAAACCAAAATCACTGTCTACAAGACCATTATTCAACCACATTTTGACTACTGTGCAACAATTTTATATACATTTAACCTCAACAAACTATCACAGCTACAAAAGCTCCAAAACCGTGGAATGCGTATTATATTGAAGTCAAACCGTTATACACCAATTGGTGTTATGCTGGATACACTACAATGGCTCACTGTTTCCCAAAGATTATATTATTTTAGTATGGTTTTTATATACAAAATCTTAAACAATCTGGCTCCTCCATATTTCAAGAATTATATAGTTTACAATGCAGAAGTTCACAATTACTTGACGCGGGATAAGAATAATCTGCATATTACAAGAACAAACAATACTAATACCATGAAGTCACTATTTTTCAAAGGTTTCATTGAATACAACAAATTGCCTACGTCACTGAAAAATAGGGAATCACTGAATATTTTCAAAAGGGATTTAAACAAACTCATAAAAAAAAAATAAAAAAAAAAAAAAAATTGATCTCTTGATGTTTTCCATGGTGTCAAATTGCTGCCATAGTCTTATATTTACAATGTCTTATATTTACAAGGTGAATTTTTGTTTTTTTTTGTTCCTCTCTCTTTTAACTATTTTAAATTTTCAACTATTTTAAACTTTTAATATTTGTGAGTGGTATATATTATGTGTAGTTTAGGTGATTTAAGCTATTATGTAATTCTCATGATAATTTTTTTTTTTTATATTATTCAATAGCAACTACACATATACTGGATATAATAATATTACTTTAGTTTTTACTAGTTTATTATTGTACACCGTTACCATTAGTATTGTATATTAGGACATCCTATTTCAAATAAACTTACTTTTTTTACATTGATTCATACAGTCAAACGCTTTCGTTAAATCACAGAAAACTGCTGCAACTGCCTCTCCCTAGTTGATTTTGAGGTATATATTCTCAAATAAGGCAAACATAGCTTCATTACTGGATATTGTTTCTTGAAAGCCAAATTGGTAAGAGCTGAGTGTGTCATTCTTGTTTAAAAATGAAATCATTCTTTTCTTTTCTAATTTCTCCACTAATTTTAATAGGAGCGATTTGGGTCTCGGATCCCCTTCAGGCATTTAGGGAAGCTTTAAATTGTCTCCTGTTGATCATATTTACTTAATCCTCATCACGTAATATGCGAGATTATTTTCTGTCGTCTATAAATTCCTTAAATGAGTTTTTATAGTGTTAAGTGAAATATTGAAACTGTCTCCATAATTGAATGCAGAAAAGATTGATATTCACGTAGGATAATCCATGATAATTCACAATGAGGCCTCAGCGGTTTGTGATGGTTTTAATACGTTTTTCGAATGGGAAGTTCATTTCCAAGGATTTTTATTCGATGATTGTGCTTTAGTATTCACCTCGATAGTAATGTCATGACACCTATTACGATGGTTTTCGGCCCCTAAACGATTATATTGGTTTCATGCTCTCCGACTACACTAAGTTATCTATGTCAATACGGTATAACACAGTTTCTTCATCATGCAACTGAAAACTGTAGTAAAACCACTTCTCGTCTGCCTAAATATGAGATGAGCATACTGAATTTATAGACGGTAAATGATAAGGGTCTCAGAATATGTCCTTGTAGTACAGTCGAATCCGATTCGTGTATCTTTATCAATACAAATTTCAATTGAATAGTTTTCAAGTAGTTTATTTCTTCATGAATGGAATCGAAAGGAAGTTGAAAAGTTGGATGGGAAGGATCATTAGAAAGATGATTATTTTAATATTCAGTGTTGATGTGAGTGTTGATGTCAGTATTGATGTCATCAAATGCATTGTAGGTTTGCCTGGATATAGATTATATGAACCAAATGCCGTAATTTTCTCATTTCAAACCAATAACAACAAGACTTTTCGAAAACACGGCTTCCAGCTCTTGATATTTTCAAATGGAAAGATCATGTGATGCAAACATGAATGACATACCTACTTAGTTTCTTCACGAGTAGTTGAATTTTCTTAGTATCGTGAGATATCTTCAGATGTTACCTATTTCTGGAATAAAAGAGGTTATTGCCATTCTGCAGGGATTTATCAGAGTATGGAAACATTTGAAATAATATCGATAAACTAAACTAATGATCTTTGGATTTCCAAGATTACCAAATATCATACTGTCATCACATTCGAGAAGTTGTAGTTACGTCCTGTCAAACAGTTGGTTGAAAAAAATTGTTGTTAGGTTCAAAATAGGCACTATTATAGTACCTCCTGTGAATTTCAAATAGTAACCTCTTCAAACAAAAAACTACTTTCCTATGATGTCATTAGGTTATAACTCGATGATTATAGTTTTTATTCATATGATGGAAATGCTTCAGTATTTGACTGTTTATATTAGATTTTATAATTAACGGAAATATCGTTTGATCTGCTGTTGATTCATTATTTACCAGGGGGAATTTTGTCACGCCTTCACTGGACGTGATTAAATACATTCCCGAATTCGCTGTCACTAACAGCTGTTGATTACGACGAGTGATTCTGACGTTTCATTACCTACATGACTCATGGTAAAAAGCGGCAATGAATATCAGCCCTCAGAGAATCAATTTACTTCCATGTGCTAGTAATACCGAGTTAATTTCAAATACCAAAATTCATCTGGGAAGAACAACTTATTTACTAAGCGAACTATTCTCCGAGTGAAATGAACACCGCCCTTTAAGCTTTAATTTCACCAAACATTATCAATACCTTTTGTATCATTCGGAAAATAATGGTCTATCCTAGAAGATAAAAATATATCATATATATCACAAAATTTGTAAACCGATATGCAAGAAACAGGTTTGTTACGATTGTATAGAAAATTAAAACAAGAAATTGAATTAATTGATTAGTCACGAAATAGTCGTACAGAGAACAAGCTTTTTGAAAAATGGAGAGGGTTTTTTAAAATCATTTTTAGGCGCTCGTGTTTGAAACACGTTGATTGCCATCCCGGACCGAGACAAAATATTCCGACGTGCCGCTTCGGTCTCATAGATCGAGGCTGATACACTAGGCCAATTCGGTCTAGGAGACCGAGTCGGTTGATTTGCTCGTAAAACCGTCGGTCTGCATTACTATTGATAATATCGCGGAGTCACACCGAGTCGGCTTCAGTGACTATTTTGAAGGGCAAATTTATTGTCTTCGTCAGACACAGACCGAGTCGGCGTGGCAGGCAAATTAGTATGTACACAGAATTTTTGGAATGCGAATACTGTGAGATACGACTGGACTCCAGTGTAGGAAAATCGGGATATACTCGTGACATACTCGAAATGCAGGTTGAGACAAGTATTGTACACAGCATTAGACCGAGGTCGAACCATGCCGGACCGAGCTGATAGACCGACGCGGCGTATAGGGATACACATCTATACAAGAGCGCCGCCTCGGTTCATGAGACCGAGTTGAGAAAATGTGATTTTTTGGATGCAGAGTGCCAAATTTCGAAAATTTCAAAGATATACTAATTTCTGTAGGTATTATCTACGTATAGTGCCTAATGGTTTTTGAGGCGAAAATTTTGATTTTCCAAAAGTAAACATATGAGCCCGGCAGTCAACGTGTTAAGTACACACTCGATAAAATGTTTTTTTTTGTACGAACGTTAAACGAGTGTTTGTATTTTAAATATAGTTGTGAAGTGTATTGTTATGATTCCGATTATGATTTTAAAACAAAAATATTTTCATTTTAAATTTACAACAGCTTCATCGCAATATTTGAATACAAGTGAAAGTGAAAGTACTAGTCTGTTTATTGATGACAAGAGTCAAGCAAGTCCTTAGAGCTCTTAACGATTTTCATCCCTGAAAAAGAAGGGAGTTTAAAACGATTTTTTTTATTTATGAAGGTGTGAATGAGTGATAGAAGATGAAAATAATTGCAAGAATATTCTCCAAGTATTAAATGAATGAACAGTATATTTCCGCTCATTTTTGGTTATTTTTTGGTTCAGTTCCACCATCAAAACGAACCAATATTTTTGCGTGGTTTTATTTCAGTATTGAAGTCTATTATTTACTTAGTTAAACGTCTATCTCACTTTTTTTCTCGAAGCTTTAATTTTTGTGTAAATAATTTTACAAGACATTCATACATCCCTCAATCAATAAAAATTCAAAAAATATTTTCTGCCTCCCTTTTTTCTCATGGATGAAAAGACCCTCAAGAGTGAAAGCCTTATCGTTTTCACAATATTTGACTGTTTAAAGCAGGGTTGTAAAAAATCACAATTTTTTGAAAAAATCGAATAAGCACGATTTTTTAAAAAATCCTAATCACGATTTTTTTGATTTTTTCATTTTATCATATTTTTGCATGAAACGTAGAAATGTAAAAGGTTAATTAATGTAGCCAACAAAAATAAATGAAGTAAAATCATGAAAAAATATCCCATTTTTATCAAATGAGACATTCAAATTGCCCGCCTTTTTTTCCAACATGATTGCTATTTTTGGAAGGACGTCATTTTGTTTTATACGGAGCCGGTTAATCAGCCTGCTATTTAACCGATAAAAATGGTTACATTACAACAACCTGGTAAATTTGCATCACTAATAAAACGGATCGCGCCATTGGGTGTAAGAGAAAAGGGGAATTCCTCGCGCCAAAGGTGAAGAAACTTGAAGCAAAATTTGAAGAAACTGATTTAAATATTACCTAGCCCATTGTCGAAGTTTCGAAAGAGATATAAACAAGCAATGACCCCCAGTCACTTTTTGGCATTTTTATTATACCCAACCCAAACAGACTTCACACTGACTTATGAAGAAGAAGAAAGTGCGTTGGAGGAAGCACAAAATCACCACGATGGTTCAGTTTTGCTACCATTGATAGTGAAACTTAAGTCAAAATCAAATCCATTCAAAAGTGTGGTGGTCACAGAAGGAGTGGTAAAAAATGTGACACCACTAGAGTGGAGTATGTCACAGAAAAATATATTTAGTGAAGAGGAACAGTCGTAAGATTTTTCCAATGAATAAGCAATTGTTTGGGGCGATAGCTTCTTCAGCTGCTGTGGAAACAGTGTTTTCAACCTTTGGAATTGTTCATAGAAAATTCAGACACCGACTGTGCATTGAAAAGGCTGGCAAGCTAGTTTTTTTGTTTAAATATTATAATAATGATATTGATTTTTCAGATGTAACTGACCCTAGTCTTTAAAATATCATTGTCTGATTTTATGTTGGTTTCTGAAAAAGAAAATAAAATTAAATCATGATTTAAATCAAAATGATTTATTCGTGCCAACCTTGATTTAAAACGATTTTCTCCATAGGCAAGGAAAATATGAAGGGTTACCTAACATCATAGGATTGAGCACATATAGTACTAATTTATAGCTCGTGAAAAAATATCGAGAAATCTTCGAAATTGCATCGGATGAGTCATGACAATATCCAATCGGGACACGACCCTCTTTACATGCGGCACGAAAAAAAATGGACGGTCACGTTTTCGTTCTCGGCAGCGGTTATTTTAGATCGGTGAATGCAGACGCGGTTCAACAACATTTTCGGCCACTCCCATTTCCACGATCGCATCCTCAACGTTGTAGAGTTTGATCGATAGCGACCCTCTTTGAAAAAATGCCGACGTTATTCGTTATTTCTCGTTTAATGATTCCAAATGACACGTCGCTTCTTCGCTCGCGAAATTGGGGTGGATATTCGCGCAGAGGCGGCCGTGAATTTCTCGTCGAGGGTGCAGTGACCTCGAAAAATGCCAACAGTGGATTAATATTTTGTAGAAATCTGATAAAAGTTTGTAATTTCTGTCAGTCAGTCACTGTTTCACTTATAAGACTTCTAAATATTCCCGATGCCAATCCTGACGTTCAGTGCTTGTTTGCACACCGACCACCCGGGATGGTTTCTGTAGGTTTTCCTATATCTAAAAGTGATTGCCCCGCTTAAAATCAGTGATTGCCCCGCAGCGCTATCACTATTGCTATATCAGCGAGAGATGAAAGTCAACATCAGTAGCAACTGTCGATACCTCACTTGAAAATCAGGAGTTCCTCAGTGATCCATTCTGGGCCCTTTACTGTTTACAATGTACATCGCAAACGTTTTGAATTATCTCGAATAGTCTACTGCAAATTTGTATGCGGACGATATCCAGCTTTATTATGATTTCTCGTCGTCTATGTAATTGATGCTTGTGCAAAAATCAATACTGATTTGGAATCGTTCGTGAAAGCCGCTACTGACCATTGTTTGGTCATAAATCGGAATGAATCAAATAGTATCGTCTTCACATCAAGAAATGATGACAATATTGTACACGATATGATCATTACAATTGATAACGATGCCCTCGAAATAATGAATGAAGGAAAAAGCCTAGGTGTCTTGCTAGATTCAAAAAGATTCAAAAACATTTCAAAAAACTGATCCAACAAGCAAATTCATCCATAAAAATAATATGTGGAAACAGACATTTTCTTCCCACCACAAATAAAAAGTTATTGAAACCTTGGTCCTCTTTTTATTAAACTATACAAACATACATCTTATATCACCCTAATCTAGCCACCTTCTACTAACACAAAATCCAGAACTCATGTCTTCGGCTTATATAAGTACGGAATTAGAAAGCACCAAAGAATTTCACGTAAATTAAAAAAAAAACAAGATGGTTGAGTATGGAGAACAGGAGACATCTCCAAAGTGCATGTCTGTATCAAATACTTACTCATAAAATACTTATATAAGTATCTCCATATAAAATAAAAAATCGCATGGATCTCCACAACTTGCATTATGTTCAAAGAAAGTTTGGCTCTCCTTTATTTAAAACCTACCTAACTACTAGAACGCAGAAATATATAATAATAGTATTCCTTCTTATTCGAAATAATTGAGCCTAGGGCGCTTCAAAGTATTCTACAACACCGATCATTTTATTCAGAAACGTTTGGATTGAATAAAACTAATTTGGTTATTTGTCTGATTATTTCTCTTGTCACGGAGGTTAATAACGCACCTCCTATGGATTCCCAGAGCTTCACTTTCCCGATGCATCTCTAACAAGAAATATATGCTTCCCGGACCTCTGTCTTTTTCCTAGCGCTAATTTCAGTTTTTCTCCGATTCCTGTTTTGATTCCTGACTATAAGTTTGATAAACACCCGTGTAATTTAAGCTTAGGTACAAAATTTGGTGATGTGTAGGTATTTGCGGGGTTCCCTGAAGCTGACAAACTCCAATCTGCCACCAAACATTACCATAAAACCAACCAACACGGCAAATAATATGATTAAGTTTTAAATTTATTGTTATCCAGTGGTATCAAATCCTCTGCTGGTATTAACCCTTGAATATTTTTTATCTGCCCCCGTACACCTGTCGTGAGTCCGCCTCTACTTGGGGAATTTCTCGCCTGCTTCATACTTACTGTTTTTGAGTGCTAATTCTGAAATAATTTTATTTATGGGTTGTTTGGGGAAAACACGGCATTAATGTCAGCGAAAAGAGAATTTTGTGAGCGCTTTCATCTAAAGTTGTGCTGGTGACGTTGTTGAATAAATAAGTCTCGTTAAAACGAGCGAAAATTTATAGTAAGTAATCTGTGGATAATTTTGGGCTGAAATTGATGTATTCGTAACAGGCTTTTCCTTATGCATTAAATCCAGTGAGAGGGACAATTACCAACAGTTTGGATTACGCGTCATTATAATACTTTTAACATAGTTGCATCAACTGCAAGTATCAAAATGAGTTATCACCGGCGATTAAAATGAAATTGTGATGCTGAATTTGTCCATAACTTTCGTATTTTAGTTATTTACATTCACTTCTGGATTTGTATTTTTTTTACTACGAGTGATATGCTGATGTTAGTATTGAAAAAAGTATTGAACATAATATCTACTCCAGAATCAAAATCATTTCCATTGCCTGATTTCACCTCAATTAAGACTCAACTCGTGGTGAGTCAGCGAGATCGTTAATATCCTCCAATAAAGTTTTTTATCGAAAATCTGTATTCACTGATTAGATAAATTGTGCAACGCTGCTGCACCCATAAAATGAAAGCGCGGAACGTTAAAAATACACATTTCACTTTCTATTATTAAGTTCGAACCTTGGCACTAAATTTAAGTCAATTAGTTCGATCGAAAGCTTCCTATCTGGAAATACACAGCTCGCTGGGTAATCGGCTGAATCTACGCCAAGTTATGTTAGAATTTAGTGGAATTTGTCACGCCACTTGGCAGAAGTCAAGGTCCTAAGATGGCAGTTGTTTTGATGATTTGTGCTGAGCGTGCCCGACTGGAAGTCGGATAAGGTATCTTTTGTTTTCGTCTAGTGAAGTCACGTTTTTATATACTTTATTTTGCGAGGAAACGGTTGCAGAAGTAGGGACAGTAAACACCGGCGTTGATATGCACTTACGTTTGAGCCTTCAATTACATCTGACTAATGAATAATTTTTTATTTCAGGATCCACTGCAAAGTCGCGTAAGAGAAAAACTGTTGAAGCCGAAACTTTGTCCGCTCCCCCGAAACCCCGAAACTTCAACACAAAGGAAGATTTAGAAAACAAACAGACTCGCAGGAAAAATCTAAACAATCGCTCCTCGAACAGGAAGAAGGTACTCGAGGAAGCAAACAATTCGAAACTCCGAGAAATCGAAGTCAGGGTAGAAGATTGCCTGCAAGCGAATTCTGCTCTTTCGAAACTCTGCAGGCGGAAGTTGGAGGAGCATTGTGCGCAACCGCTCGATTCGCCAGATTTGAGTCCCCTTGAGCGACAGTCAGAGTCGCCGGAGGTGTGTTCCGTGAACCCACCGCCAGGATCGCCTGATTTGGAACTAATCGAGAGGCCTTCAGACTCGCCTGATATCGTTCCCATCGACGAGGATAGTAATGGCAGTAGCAGCGCTAGTGTGGAATTAGTGAGTGTGGATGTGAGAAGTGACGATGTGCAGTGTGATTCTATGCCTGCTGCGAAGGAAGTGGTGAACAGTGGTGAGCTTAACAGCAGTGAAGAGGACTGTGTGATAGTGGCTCAACTTAGGACAAGTACGACGCCCAATAAGGCAGACGAGCTGAGGGATTGCTCTATTAGAGGTGAGGCTTGCTTTTAAGTTATTCGTTTTATCAACTATTTCCTAAAGTAATACTTTTGGCGCCCAACGTGGGACACACAAGTTCACGCCAACGCACAATCGTGTATAATTACTATGACCTGAAGGTGATTTCAAATCACAATTCCCAAGTTAAAAATAGAAATGACTAAATAGCAAATACTAGTTTTAATGGAAATCAGAGTCAGGATTATTGTTCTCAGAAAAACCGAATAGAGCTGTTTTATAAATATTCATTTACTTATTTGCAATCACAATAACTATTCAATGATGGCACGAATACATTGTGATGATTATAAATGTTCTGATTTATAAACGACACAATACACTTTCCTGTTTAATAAGCAGTATTGTATTCGATCAGTGGGGATTATATTAATACATTGCTATTTTTTTTTTGGTGATAGTAATTTTAGATCAGAATTTGCTATCTTGTTACGATTTGGTATAAACAATGCTTGAAACGTGTTCGCCACGTACAACGGTCACCCATGCAAATGGGTGGCCACAAATAACGCTGCTAGACTACAGCAATGGACAACATCCGACTTATTTTTACATTTTTTCCTCTCCACAAGTGTATGTGTATCTTTGTATTTTTTCATGCCAAAGCAAAATTGAATGTGACCGAACTGAAGATAAAGTGAACAGGAAGTGTGCCAAAACGTTAAGAAGCATCACTGTTTTTCAATTCTAAATAGAGCCCCAACACTGAACCTTGGGGTATATCACATTCCATCGATATTGACAGTTTCTTCGTTTGTTCCAGGTGACGATGACGGACCGCTGGTGTCATCCTCGCCATACCACAGCAGGATGGATCTCGGTTCGGAATCAGCGTCCAGTCTACTGCTTCGCTTCCCAGACGACCGTTCAGATTCGGGCGTGAGCTCGCTGAGATCGGGCAGTGGCGATGAAAGGTCGGGGTCGCGATCCAGCGCCCTAAGTTCATCGGACGAACCGCCAAACAACCATTCTTCTTCTTCGACGTCGTCGACGTCCAGCAGTTTGTCGCAACAAACTTCGCAAAACAGGTAAGACGATATTTATTCCCTTATACCAGGCCCTTGCACGAAAGGGGAGTTTACGCCATAGAAAATTGATTTTCAATTCGCGGAACGATATGGCGCCCAACGTGGGGCTGTTCGCATTCCGCAAATTCTTGATATTATTTTGTTCAATCTTCGTTCTTCGAGTCCGTACTGAAATTTATTACCTCCACCCAGGGTTTCTTAGAAATGATATTAGAATTTGTTTGTTGAAGATAAGTACGATTTATAAATGGTTAAAGAATGCGACTTGTGCCTTAGATTTTGTCAGCTATTGACGGTTTCAGACGATCAAATTTCAAATCAGTCTAGGTAGTAACAAAATTAAGATATGATAACATTCAAACTAACAAGACTTTCAAGGTGCAAACGTGATTAATTTTTTATTAGGAGGTGTCATTCGTGATACATTGACCTACTCCATGAAAACATGTTTACATTTTCTTTTATTTGTCCACTGTCATGGAACTTATTTACAATTGAATCTGTTTTTGAAAGATCGGTGAGTAAATAGTTGTCGGCGGTTTGTGCTATTGAAACTTTTTTATGCAATTTAATTTTTTTTCTCATGTTTATTGCATACCTGAATGACAAGAAGTTATTTTTATCAGAATTAAATGAACTATCAGTACGTTTTAGATTCATAGGAGAAAACTAAATCAAATAATTATTTGTTTTTAAAATTCAATGTTTTTGAAATTATCATATTTAGCAATTTTTTTTATATTGTGATTCTGATCAAGAAGGATTATTATTGTTTTGTGATCTTAGACGGATTTAGATAATAGATCAAGTTATCAGATATTTCAAAATCAAAGGAGTATCAATTCTGAGTTGAGTTGTGCACCAAAACACTGAGTTCTTGTTTTATTTACTTATTAAGATTTATATTCCATTCTGTGATATTACTTAGTATCAGCTACCTATATCAAAAAAAATATATACATTTGATTTTTGTTTACTGGGAAATAGTTTTAGTTACTTTTCCTGCAACCGATTTATTTGTAAAAATAAATCGATTTTGCCGATATGATTCTTTCTTTACATTTTTGATAAGTGAATATAAATTATCATAACCTAAACTGATTTTAATGCGAATTCTCGTTTCAGGTCTCCCCTATTTATCCCCGCCTCTTTGGCAGCAATCCAGCAAAGACATCACGAAGTTGGAAGCGAGCCGGTGAGGGTTTGGAGGGACCCCAACCTGTTGCTCGAAGAGCCGCACGTACGGCACATACATAGCGTACAGCACCAGGTAGGTCAAGTAAGTGTTTTCGACATTTTTTTCATTTATTGGTGGTGGTGCGTAGAATGGACTTGAAATAAAAATTAAACCACTTACCCTTTTCCTAGACTGATTTTTGCTATTTATAGAATCATTTGAAAGTTATTGCATAATCCAGCTGACAGTAATTAACAATTGATTCATTGATTATTATAATTTAGAGTAGGCAGGACTCTCAGGGTATTCATTTACTTGGAAAATTGAGGTAGTTACAATCAATTAACTGGCATTTTTTTCTCTTCTTCAAACGATATATTTTCAAGGGTCAACCAATGCCTAAAATAATGAAATATCGTAATTTTTTTTTTCAAATTGACATTTATGGTAAAATGTATAGAACTTCTACATAACTATTTTCAATTTATCAAGACTAAATCATTATCATAAATAAGTAGGCATTCTTTTAGCATTTATATCTTCTTTAATCTTGCCAACATGTCATATATCAATTATTTATTAATGCCTCAGTGTATATCTATTTAAATTAAACTGATAGAATATATAAGTTAAATGGAGCTGTTATCGTTTCTCTGAAATATTTTTGTGCTTGAATGGATTGGCGTGCGCTATTGGCAACTGAAAGTGGGTCACATACCACTCGATTTTTATTACTGTTATTGGCCGGCAGCCATAATGTTACTCCTTTTATGTAGTCTCATTCCAGGTTTTTATTTTCTATTTATCGATCGACATTAGCTTGGCTTCTTTCCATAAATGTATTTCGAAATGATCTATTCGACAATGAAAGATGAGTAAAAAACGACCTTAAAGAAAGCTTAAAATAGCTGAGAATCACGGAAATATTATGCAAATTATCCCATTTGAATTTAAGTTCATTTTAGAACTCAAACTAGCTACAAATTGGGAAGAAATTGAAGAACGGTTTTTATTTCAATGGGATTTGTATTGATATTACAATATCTAAATTATTTGTTCAAAGTTAACCTAGAAAATGAAAATAGATTATAATATAATATTGAATATCATCAAGAATATAGCCTAATGAAATATTCCATACCATATAATTTCGAGCAGTGGTTTGTTGGTATGAAAAATAAATTTTAAATATTGAAATGATTATTGAGTATGCTGAGCGCGTGTTGCCTATGATGTTTTGCATGTATTACCTGAACCAGTGATGAATATACTAGACTGAGGCATCACACAAACAGTTATTTTCTCGATAGTTGAAATGCAAAATGCATGAAGGTGATTATTTTTTGTTATATACAAAGATTCATCTACATTTTACTAGTATCGAGGACTTAGTTTCTATTTCACGATGTTTCGATTGAGGACATTCTTGAATTCTGTTAGTTCTCACGTTTAGGGATCGCTAGTTACCTACCAAGTCATCTAATACCTTCAAAAAGTCCTGGATACTAGTGATTCTCATTTATGGGAGTTGGTTTGAATTTAAAATATTGAATATCCCATATTTTTAATTGTGTTCCAATGTTGTTTCAATTCATTTGAGTCTTACCTCATTTCCAGACCCTACTAATGTCACACTCTGGCACACCTGCCGCATCCGCCGGCCCACCTCCACCATCTTCAGTTGCATCGGCCGGACCACACCCCTCATCCCTAGGAACTTATCCTGTAGTACCGCCGCCTCCTAATCTCATGAGCCCCCACGTACCCCATCACCCTCACTTGACACCGCACACTCTCTACCATCCCTCCCAATTCACCGACATGCTGTGGAATTCTAGTCAGCGGTCGCCCTATGTGGTGCCCGCCCATATGTTGACCGCCCAACAGAACGCGGGACATTCGGCAGCCGCCCAGGCGGCCGAGGAAATGATGGCCGAAAGGACGGCCAAGGTGTTGCAGGATAGAGACCGGCAGGAGAGGATGTACAGGTGTGTTATTTATTCAGTGTATTTATTTTTATTATGCTAACAATCCATCAAACTTTTGAATCGTAAATTTTTATTGGAACTGTAATAATTAAAAGTGGCGCCCAACGTGGGGCATTTCTGTACGAGTTGAATTTTATGACTTGATAATTTATTTATTTATTTGGTATAAACGGGAAAACTCTCAAGTTACAACGTTGTAAAATAACTAAATATTAAATAAAACAATTAAAAATAAGAATAAATACTAGAAACTAACAGTCATACAAGGCATAAATCTATAAATAAAATACATAATTGATTGCAGACTTTTTGAAGGCCTCTGAGGAATTATTAAAAAAATCAAGTTCTGATGTATTGGCCTCCCTTAACATTCTTGACATTGGACTATTAAATCCATAATTTGTTGGATGTGAATTCTCTAAGAAAACAGTTTTATCATCTCTTGTCACTCTTTGATTGACTCTCAGGCCAACTAAAGAGAGAATGGGCAATTAAATTGACCTGACAGTAATTTAAATAGAAATATGAGGTCAGCTTGAGTCCGCCTGTTTTCCAATGTGGTGAGGTGTACTGTAGAAAGAATATCAGTGTAGTTATGTCGCTGGTCCATTTGAAAGCCCATTTTGTAGGCAGCACTTCGCAAAAATTTATTTTGAACCCTTTCCAGTGAGGTTTTGTACACTGAGTAAGAGGGACACCATACAACGGATGCGTATTCTAAGTGTGACCTAATTAATGAACAATACAGAATTTTCATTGTGTTTGCTGATAAGTCTTTAGCGATCCTACCTACATAGCCAAGAAGTTTAAGTGATTTCAAGGGTATTTTATTAATATGAGATGAGAATGACAACTTTTTATCAAATATAACACCAAGGTCTTTAACTTCATCAACTTGGTTCAAAGGCAAAGAGTTTATGCAGTATTCATATGTGATTGGTGTCTGAGAACGGTTGAAACAAATGACTAGACATTTGTCAAGATTTAGTTCCAAGCAATTATTTCTACACCAATTGGTTAAATGGTTCACATCATCTTGAAGTTTCAAACAATCAACATACGATTCAATCACACGTTATAGCTTGAGATCATCAGCAAATAACAATCCTTCTGATTCAGTAATATATATATAATGAGATCATTAATAAAAATATTGAAGAGTAATGAATTCAATCATCTATAAACGTATTTAAATTCAAACGCTAGCATTTCTGACATCAAATGTATTCAATATGTGTGAAAGAAAAATGAAGCACTATGGTATCTCCTACTCATATTTATTTTATAAGATTAGGTCGAATCGGTGCTAAATGAAACGGAATAATTGCATCGTTGGAATTCAGTCCGTTCAATGGATGACTTCCTGGTTTTCAAGGTCCTACAAAATTTCACCAAAACAAATTCAACGTATGAATTATCTGTTTCACAAAAGTCCATTTAAGTACAATGAACTTTACTCAGTGCAGAGATTGCAGACTATAATAAAACAAATTGAAAACAGGTAGCAAACTACGTATATTGTGCTGAATAAATATATTCCTATGTGTACTCTTCCTTTTGATGCGTATTAATTGAATTTCGAACTGAAATATTTATATATAGTACTTTTAAATTCATTGTTACATATTTCTTGTTTTTGCAGAGAGAGACAGAATCAGGAGATAGCGGAAAAACAGCAAAAAGAAAAGGAGAGGATGGAAAGGGATAAGCAAGAACAGCGAGAAAAATTGGAAAGAGAAAGGCAAGAAAAAGAAATAGTGTTGGAGAAGGAGAGGCAGGAACAAGCCCAAGCCCTACACAACCATTTTGAAAAGTCATTGAGAGCGGCCCATCAAAAGGTACAAATCGTTTGTTGATTTTGCAGTTAGAAAAATAATATATTTTCCCTATACCGCACACTTCTCAAAATATTAATAGATGCACGTTTCGATGCTTCAGCTTCATGTATCAGTGATTATTGAAATATGCATTTGGAAATATGTGTAAAAAGGTGTTGTTTCTCATTGCATGGCGTCCAGCACTGAATTTGACATTGGAGTTACTGTTATAATACCTATGATGCTCTGTATTTGCTACTATTGATAGATCATGATTATAAAAACATACTGAGGTATTACTAACTAAATTTCAAACAAACTATAACAGTTGCAAACAAAATGACCACGTTGATTAATTACTTGATTTTTGTTTCAGAGGGAGCAGTGGAATTCTATCGCTGGCAGGCCTTCACAGGGTCGAACTGCTGGTATTTCAGAAGAAGATAGAAAACGAATGGAAGACGTTCATCATCGAGAACAACAGAGGCATATGTCTGTTAGAGATAATAGAGATCACAGATCGTACTACAGCACAGTAAGTAGTATTATTATAAATTTTATGATATTATTTGAAAGATCAAGTATAGGTGAACCATACAAAGGAAACGTTTAGTGCACTATGGTATCTCCTAATCATATTTATTCTATAAGATAAGGTCGAATCGGTGCTAAATAAAACAGACACATTGCATCGTTGGAATTCAGTGCAATCGATCGCTGACTTCCTGGTTTTCAAGGTCATACAAAATTTTGCTTCTCGAACTTCTCAGTAATTTTCAACTCTTTGGTCATTTAGTTGGTCGTAACTAGATTTTTTTTCCAGGTTCAAAGGCCACCAAGTGTTCCTTCCAAAACGGAATATCCCCCTCCTCCCGCTCACAGTCGTAGTGTAACTACCAAATCTTCAGAGAAAATGCCTACCATGTCTGTGCAGCAGCCCATGCCTAAAAACGAACTGAATATGTACAGCTATCCATCTCTCCACACACAAAACGCATTTTTTGAACCAAAGATAAAATCAGAGATGCACAAAGGCCAATCTGGAAGCCTGGTGGTAACAAAAGCTGTCCCCATGGATAGAGACGGTAGTTCTTTAGTTAGCGAGATGAAGAACTCCGTGATAGTGAAGCATGAAGGGAAGAACCCCCATCATCTTGAACAACGTGTTTCTATAGCTCATTCACCTAGTCCCAAACTGCGCACTGAGATGCTGGGGCATTACCAGAGTCAGTCGGGACAAAACAAAAGCATGTATGAGTACAGAAGCCCAACACAATCGCCCCACCATCTCACTCATACGGCAAGTCCCCACCATCACGTGGAACCGCAGAATTTGGGAAAGCCCCAGAGCCATCACAGACCCACAGGTCAGATGTCCAGTCCCCACCACCAAAGGCAGAGTCCCCATCAGCATCCTCACAGTCAGCCTCATCCTTCCCCAGAAATGAGGTACAGAAGCGGAACTGATGGTCAGACGATGATTTATCCAACATCAGGTAAAATTTACATATATCAAATAGTTCGTTACTTTGACTGTTACAATATTCCGGACAAACAGTTCCATTTCTTGAACCAATAGGATCTTCATGAAACCTTTTTTATTGCAGCTAAAGCAAGTTATCCATTCACGACAGCTGGCTACACCATGTCAACGTCTCCCAGTGTTGCCAACTCGAAACCAAAAGTCAGCAGCCCTGCACCCCACCAAATATTCGGAAAACCGCCCCTAGGAGGCGGCGTTTCGGTAGTGCCAGTAAGCCGGTCGCCTCACGACACCACCACACCTATGCAGCTGACAAAACCGCTGCTGTCTTCCTCCATATCCCCCTCTCCCTATCAACAAGTATCGCAGTATCACCCGCCCCACAACCCTACTCCGCCTCTAGTGACTCTCCTTCCGCCTCCTGCACACAGCAGTCGAACGACGTCGAGTATTTTGGATCGTTACGAAAGGACTACTGGATTTGTTCCTTCCTGCGTCTCGATGAAACCGTTGGGCTCCGGTTCCTCGCCCCCTGCAGCCACGTCAGCTCCGATGTCGATGGCGCGGGCCTACCAACCTCTCTCGCAAAATTTGACTGGAAACCAACAGGTAACTTCGAATTTTTTTCGAGTGTGTTCATTATTGGGTGTCAGGTGTGGTATTTTGGGAATGCGGAGTAATTAGATTTGGTGTCAGGTGTGGTCTTTTGGGAATGTGGAGTGACTAAGTTTGGTGTCAGGTGTGGTCTTTTTTAAAAATGGTTTTAAAAATCTCGTTCAAAGAGAATAGATGTTTAGTAGTTGTTACATTTTCTTGTTCGTTTGTCCAATTTCAGCAAAACATGTTTTATTTTTGGATTTCAGGTGCAAACTCAACCGTTGGATCTGGGAGTTAGCTCCAACAAGTATGAAATCAACCAGGGCATCTCCCCTAAGCGTAAAGCCAATACACCAATCAGCAGCGCCGGTCGTCCAAGCAGTCCCGTCTGCCTGGAGATCAAGAAACCCAGAATCGATCCAGTTGTGAGTAGTTCAGCCCAGCCGAGCTTGAGCATATTCAGTAGCATTACATCGCAACCACAGCTGGCCAGAGTGAGTGAACCGAGTCCATTGATAGCCAGTGCGGCGACAACCATTACGACTGTCGTGAATACTGCCGCTTACAGGACGCCTCCTACTAGTGTGGCAGCTGCCCTCATTTCACATAGTCCAACAACTCTTGCCGAAAACTTACCAGACGTTAGTGTCACCGCGGTTACAATTGAACCAGTGAGGCCAGGTTCTATAGGGGAACAGAGTCCCAAGCCACCTACGCCCACCATACCATTGAGTACTAGCCCCGCACCGGTGAGTACCGGTTCTACGCCCACACCCCCAGCTAGTGTGACGCCGGGACCACCCGACGAACAACCCGGAACGCCGGTGAAAGTGAACCCAAGCGTACTGGACTCTGAAAAGTCCAATAGCCCCGGGCCCCAGAAGACCTCGTCTAGTGGTAGTTACCCTGTGCGTCATTTGAAGAAAGCGTGGTTGCAGAGGCACACCGGAGAGGACCTCGAAGACACGACGGGCGTGGTCGGATCGGGCACTTGTTTGACTCTACCCTTGAACATCAAAACCACCACGACGACGTTAACGACTACCACGGTTAAAGAGAATCCGGTTAATTCGATCCACTCGATCGGGTCGATGGCCATAAACAGCATAAACAAAACCAAGCATTTTTCTAACAAAGCCGCGAGTCGGAAAGTGGCGAAGGAAATGACGGTGAACGGCGACGCGAAAAACGACGATTCGTCCAGTAGTGATCAGGAACGGGGCAGAAAATCGCCTCCGAAGCGGAAACCGCCGAAAGTGAAGAGGAAAAAAGGTGGGGGTCCGGCAGTGAAGAAGCCCGTCGATGACAAGAAGCGCAAACCCGGTCCGCAAACGGTCGCCGCAGCCAGCGAAAGCGGTAGTGATAGTGACAAGGAGAGTGGCAGCGAAAAAGATAGTGATTCGGGCGCGAGTGCTTCAGCGCCGAGCAAAAAATCCAGCAGTTCGGGCAAGGAGCAGCGGAAGCGCGGCAGGAAACCGAAGGGTTCAAAAAACGATAAGGGCGAGGAGCCACGTCCCAAGAAGATCAAAGATGACAACCTGCCCCCGCGTGACCCCTTTCGCAAACCCCCAGTGGGGCAACTGAAGAAGACCGGTGAGAGTTTCCTGCAAGACGGGCCCTGTTTCGAGGTGGCCCCGAAGCTGGCCAAGTGCCGGGAGTGCAGGTGGACTCCCAATCAGCGGTCGAAGAACATGCCGAACATCTTCTGCAGGTTTTACGCCTTCAGAAGGTTGAGGTATACCAAGAACGGGCAGCTCGCCATCGCGGGGTTTTCCGATCCTCATAAGGATGCTTTAGAGGTGAGTTTTTCAATTGTTTATCTGGAATTATAAAACGGAAGATTAGCAATAATATTATTTCTGAATAAAAAATTAAAATTCATTTATGAACGATCTAATCCAGCAATGAGGCTTGTGATTTGAAATTACTGATTTTATAATTAAAATTAGCCTATGTCCTAAATCTTATACCAGAGATGTTATTAATTGTATTTGAATTTTTTATTTTTTATTAATGATGATATGAAATTATTTAGAATAGTTCAAAGACTTCGGACTCTGGGACATTTCCATATGATTCACATACATTTTCTAAGTTGTACGGAGAAATGGCAAGTAACAATTAATTATTTTCAAGGATGACCTCAGGCTGTGGCTCCCGAACGCCGAAACTCCACCATCTGACCTGGATCTGGAAACGTCGAGGTTTCTTCTGAAACAAGTCGGTGATCATTTTTGTGATTTATTAGTACAAGAGAAGGATGCAAATTCCGAACATATGTCTGATGGTGAGTTTCATACAGCTATGAACTGTAGAAACCATAATAATCTCCTTTTCCATTCCAGATAAGGTCGTAGCCTGGAAAAGAGTAGTACAGGGTGTGCGAGAGATGTGTGACGTCTGCGAAACAACTCTGTTTAATTTCCATTGGGCCTGTGGAAAGTGCGGATTTGTCGTCTGTATAGATTGTTATAAGGTAAGTTGCACCAACATATTGCAGTTAAAAAATTGGAATTCCTTAGAGGACATTTTGATTGACTTCCAGTGAATTGCATTTTGTATATTTTGCTAACGTTTCCTTAATTTTTTCCAGAGTCGTAAGAAGGGCACCATGAAAGTATGGGGCGAACCCGGAAAGGATCGCGATGAATTTTCCTGGCTGTTGTGCACAAATCGACAGGTACACGAGCAGGAAAAACTCATGCTCACCCAAATAATAGCGGGAGATTCGTTGGCAAAGCTTGGAAAGATGGTACATGAAATGCGAGATCTGTGGAACATCGAACAGCTTTGCAGTTGTCCCATGAGCAAGGAAGCTGTCTTGAAGAACAACAACTTGCAAGTCAAGGAAATTATCAGGACGATATTGGGGGATAAGGTGAATGGGGTCAAGGATATTAAAGATGAGGATGGTGAGTAATAACTTTGAAAATTTTGAATACTCTGATAAAATACATTTTCTTGCTTTAGTAAACCGAAACCATTTTCAGCAATATCCTCATGAATAACTCATTTAATTTTTTCCAGACATAGGATTAGACAAAGAGGAAAAGAAAGAGGGAAGCAGCAGCGAGGAAGAAGGTAACTTTTCTACCTTACGTGAGCTCCTCATCCGCCCATCCCACAAGCCCAACGGCTCTCGAGCGGCATCTCCCGTCTCGAAAAACGAACCCAAAAAAAAATTGTCGGCGCCCACTAAACCTGCCGATTTGGACGATGTCATTTCTAGCGTTATAGAAGACAGCGTGCCTCAGAAGACGGTTGAAACTCCCACCGAGCCGAAAAACGAGCTCAAGCATTTCATCAGGAGATACAACTGGGCAGGGAAGGGCAGGGTGCAATTACCATTGAGGATAATGACGTTGACTGAGAGCAAGACTTTGTATCCCGAGACTCCACATAGTTGGTTGTGCGACGGAAAGCTGTTGAGGTTGAGTGACCCGCTGTGCAAAAACAACTATAAGATATTCCAGGTTGGTGATAATTTGTTATTATACTCATTCAAGAACCAACAAACAAAATCCTCTGATATCCCACAGTCTATTTACGATGTTAAACTAAGACATTTCAAGTAACTTCCAAACCAGCCAATGGCATTTCTTTTGCTGCCACAGAAACCGAGTTTTTGCAGTAATAATCTCTGACAAACCCGTCTTGGAAAGTTTGCGCCATTAGCCTGATTTGATGCGTCAGTTTTAATTTTTCCTCTGGAATAAACACTAGTTTTTCTATAATTGATATCGTTGACCAGCCAACAGTTTTCGAGTTTGGCTCTTCAGGTAGCTTCCGCCAATGGCGTTTCCTTTGATGCCGTAGCAACCGAGTTTTTGCAGTAATACTCTCTGACAAACCAGTCTCGGAAGAAGTGAACTGGTACTGGTAATCTCTGAACTTTCGGTGGTTTTCGGGTTTGTTAGTCTTGATTTCGAGGTGATTATTCCTGACGTTTCGTCTATATCTGCGGTAGAAATTTTCGAAGGCGGTGCGGTGACGGACGAAGCGTTCGTTTAGGCCTAACTGATTCGGTGTCTGCTGATCTCTTCTTTTATTGTGCTTATCCTAATAGGGGGCGTGACTTCGTTAAGCCTTGATTCCGATACCTGTTTTTGGTTTTGATTATCATTGCTTGTACCTGGAAAGGGTTTTGTTTTGATCTCTCTGATTACCTGTCTTCGCGTTTTGCTCACTTTGAGGCCTTCATCTTTGGCTTGAAATTATTCGGATATTTTTGAATTTCAATTGCCTCTATGAAAATTTGCGGGAAACACTCTGAAGTCCCATCCAGTACCTGAGTTTCGCTGAACATATTTGTGTGGTTTATACATGGCGAAGTGGTCGTGGTGTTAGAGCGTTTACTTCCACCCATGCAGCCAGAGTTATTCGATCCCTGGGACCGCCTGCCACTGAGCTAAAGTGGTTCGGAATCCATTTTTATTTAAGCTGTAGGTACCGGAACTCCCTTGCTCGCACAAGCTATGCTTTTGAGGAGTTTTCTCCGAAAACTAGCTCACCCTCTTTATGTAGGGAAAATTCAAATCTGTATATTTTCACAAAAAAGAAATGACTAACCATAAATCAGTTGTAATATCTAGGTTGATTGGTATGAGCTTGAATTCTAACGTCTTGATTTATTTCCAGGACCAGTGGAAACGAGGCCAGCCAGTCATAGTTTCAGACGTGACCCGACACGTAGACAACGACCTCTGGAACCCCGACGCCTTCGCGCGAGACTTTGGCGACGAGAAAAACGATCTAGTCAATTGCATGACGGGCAATCTGGTCCCCAACCAACCGATGCGGAAGTTCTGGGAGGGATTCGACCACTTCAGCAAACGACTGAAAGACGACCGAGGTCAACCGATGCTTCTGAAACTGAAAGATTGGCCGCCGGGTGAAGATTTTGCGGAGTTGCTGCCGTCGCGCTACACCGACCTGATGAAAGTTCTACCTTTATCGGAGTACACGCACAGGACGGGTCGTTTGAATTTGGCCAGTCGATTGCCAGAGTGTTTCGTTCGTCCCGACCTGGGGCCCAAGATGTACAACGCGTACGGCTCCGCGCTACACCCTAACAAAGGCACAACGAACTTGCATCTCGACATCTCCGATGCGGTCAACGTCATGGTGTACGTCGGCATACCGAAAGATGGCGACACAGACGAGCACATTAAGGAAGCTTTCCGCGCCATCGATGAAGCCGGATGTGATATCCTGACCCGCAGGAGGGTCAGAGACAAGGGCGAGCTACCGGGTGCCCTCTGGCACATCTACAACGCGCGCGATGCCGACAAGATTAGAGATCTGCTCAACAAGGTGGTGGTGGAGAAGGGTGGCAGGCTGGAACCCCATCACGATCCGATCCACGACCAAAGTTGTTACCTGGACGGCCCCCTACGAGAGAGGCTGTACAAGGAGTACGGTGTCGAAGGATATGCGATAGTGCAGTGTAAGGGAGATGCCGTGTTTATTCCTGCTGGAGCGCCTCATCAAGTCAGGAATCTGCATAATTGCATAAAGGTCAGTGTTTGTTCGCAATCTTACATATTCAAGGTTTTTCGAATTTAATTCTGGTGTTTTCCTTCTATTGTGTTGAAAATTTTAATGTATTGACTAATAATGTCAACGGAAATGGTTAATATTATGCCTCATTTAGTCTCATGTCATCATTATTTGAAATATAAATTTTTAAATAATTTGGTAATTCGAAGTCAATTGAAATAGACAATATTTTGTAACTGCAGACTTTGGCGCCCAACGTGAGCGTGGAATCTTTAACTATTGGTTTTAACCGGACGTGGCGTTGCTTAAGATCATCATAAGGAATTACCATGTTGAACTCAACACTAATTGAATCAATTTGCGATAATCAATCCTCTTTAAGTAATGGAACTGAAGAATATCTTTTGTAATTTTTTCAAGAAAGAATTTACTGAAATGTACGATTTAATGCAGTTTCAAGAATAAGATATTATAGTATAGAGACACGGTTCTAGCCCAATGCACCATTCTCAATTAATGATTTTGATGAAAATATTGAAAATTTACATCATTCTGGTATTACAGTGGTTAAAAATTATTCAATATTCTATTAAAGTTACACTGTACTCAAAAATTAGTCATTATGTATATATTCAAGATTTTTTCTAATTCTGGTGTCTTCCTTCTATTCTGTTGGAAATTTTAATGTTTTGACTAATAATCTAAACGGAAATGGTAAATATTATGCCTCCGCAGCATTTAGAGTCGGGCCATCATTATTTGAAATATAAATTTTGAAATAATTCTATAATTCGAAGTCAGTTGAAATAGATAATATTTTGTAACGGCAGACTTCGGCGCCCAACGTGAGGCGTGAAATTTTTTTACTTTTGGTTTTAACCGGACGTGGCGTTGCTCAAGATCATCATAAGGAATTACCATGTTGAACTCAACACTAATTGAATCAATTTGCGATAATCAATCCTCTTTAAGTAATGGAACTGAAGAATATCTTTTGTAATTTTTTCAAGAAAGAATTTACTGAAATGTACGATTTAATGCAGTTTCAAGAATAAGATATTATAGTATAGAGACACGGTTCTAGCCCAATGCACCATTCTCAATTAATGATTTTGATGAAAATATTGAAAATTTACATCATTCTGGTATTACAGTGGTTAAAAATTATTCAATATTCTATTAAAGTTACACTGTACTCAAAAATTAGTCATTATGTTTATATTCAAGATTTTTTCTAATTCTGGTGTCTTCCTTCTATTCTGATGGAAATTTTAATGTTTTGACTAATAATCTAAACGGAAATGGTAAATATTATGCCTCCGCAGCATTTAGAGTCGGGCCATCATTATTTGAAATATAAATTTTGAAATAATTCTATAATTCGAAGTCAGTTGAAATAGATAATATTTTGTAACGGCAGACTTCGGCGCCCAACGTGAGGCGTGAAATTTTTTTACTTTTGGTTTTAACCGGACGTAGCGTTGCTTAAGATCATCATAAGCAATTACCATGTTGAATTCAACACTAATTGAATCAATTTGCGATAATCAATCCTCTTTGAGTAATTGACCTGAAGAATTTTTTTTTGTAATTTTTTCAAGAAAGAATTTACTGAAATGTACGATTTAATGCAGTTTCACAAATAGTTGATTTACATCATTCTGGCATTACCCAAGTTCTTATCGAGTTTTGAAAAAGTCTGTCATTTGAGAAATTTAGTAGTCCTGAATAAAATGTTATCTTGTGTTTCAAGGTAAACTGAACTGAATCAATTGCCTCCAACAAATATATAGAGCAGTGTTTTAATTTCTTTTTTTGTTCTAGGTGGCTGAGGATTTCGTGTCTCCTGAGAACGTGTCTCACTGTTTCCACCTGACTCAAGAGTTCAGAGACCTTACTGATACGCACTCTAACCACGAAGACAAGCTCCAAATAAAGAACATTATATACCATGCTGTGAAAGACTCGCTGTCGACGTTAAGTGCAATAATGAACCGACATTTGAACGTGAAGAGTGAGAAGGAATCGTCAGGTAGTGAGAGGAGTAACGGTAGCACCTCGAATGACGCCGATAACTCAGCCAAATCAGACTCTAACGAGACGACTTGAGAGATGAATTCATTGTGATAGTAGACGCAACTTTTTCAAATTTACTATTTCATGTGTGATATATTATCTTTAGACTTTGGGGTGCGGAACGAGGTCATTGGTCGGTCGCAAAATGTCTGTGATCCAGTCTCGATTTCCTCATTTTCTACATTCCCGAAGACTCGACTCTTGATGAACGTGTCGGGCACTTTTCTTTTTCTGTGTACATAAGTGTACAAAGAAGTGACTTGTATTTCGTTTTTCGGATGAATTCAAATGCTGAATATGCACGGTTTACCTTCCTGTATGTAGAGACTAGTGGCCAATAGGCGAGTCACATGTACTTTATCCTGTTACACTCGTTTGGTTATTTGGTGTCTGCCCGTTTGGCCTCGAATGGATTTGTCGAATAACTATTGGAACTGGGTTTTCATTAGAAATGTAATATCATTAATTCAGTTTTCTACGTTTATATTTTTATTTACTTCCTGTTTTATGGTTGTTTTTACTGAATGCGGTTTATTTCATCTGCCTAAATTTTTTCTTTGGGAAATTGATAGGTCGCTATCAGAACCTCAAAATATCTTATGATTTAGAAGACTATTTTACTTCAGTGAGGATTGAGATTTTCCAATTTTGAACTTGAAACAAAGTTTGAATTGCTAAATTGAAAATTAATAATCCTCTCACCAGTTTCATGAATTGTTCGGCAGCCCAACTTTATATATCAGTGTTGTTCAAAAGTACCAATTGTTATTTTTAATTATAACTGTATACTGTGCCTGTCAAAAAGAAAATGGTATTTTTAGCAAAATCCGCTATTCAGTATTATGTGTGAGTTAGCAAAATGTTCTAACTAGATTAAAAACTGTGTTAGACCTACGCTTCTTCAAATGATATATGCAGAGTGGTACAAAATCATGGGAGTTACTTTTGATTTTGTAACACCTCGCTTATAAATCAAAGAAAAACTCTAAAGTGCTATTTCAAAGTGCCAATTCGTTACTTCAGGCGAAACCTTCGCCGAGCCAACGGATGCTTACTAGTGGGGAGGGGTAGCCTTTTTCGTTGGCTCTGTTATTCAAAGAAAGTTGCTAATTTAAAAATGATCTCGATTGTGTTTTTTTTCCTTTACAACGATGAAAATAAGATGATCAATGTAGTTATAAAAGGAAATATTTTAGTGGATGAAAATAACAACTTCAATGCTACTTATGTAATGGTTGGTTTCATTTTGATTATTTTCCAAATTGCTTTAATTTCTGCTCGGACCTTTCAACAAATGGGTTTGATTTCTCGATTTTTGTATATTTGAAATATTCATTTAGAATGTATATTGTATATTATTTCAAGGACACATTATTTATTTGCTTTTACAGTAATGTACAGTAGTCTAGATTTTTGTACAGTAACGAATATGTTTCCTTTGATTGCCTCTATTCTGAGGTTCAATATAGTTTTTTTGTACTATGTATATTATGTAAGATTATAGGTTTGAATAAGAAAATGTTTATTACACTCGGGAGTTTTTTATTTATACCATACACAAGCGCATGATTGATTTGATTATACCATTTGACTGCTAAGAATTTAACCCAATTGCTAAAAGTAGATGCGTTTATTGACAATAGATGAATAAAACTTCAAAATGTTACTATTAAAGGCCGTCCGTACCGTGTCAAAAATAGGAAGATTGGAATCATGCAAAGAACATTATAAAAGCCTATCAATTTTTATAATTTCGATTTATTCTGGTTGCTTTGTTTCCAAAAATAAAACTCAATTTTTAACTGAAGGAGAGTAACTCGCGTGAAAACATTGCTTCTATCTGAACATTCCTTCAATTTATATCAAAAGGGTATATATTTTCTATCTTTTATAATGGTTGGAAATTATTTAATACTGCTTGTTAAAAAGAACTTTAAAGTGATTTCTGATCATTATGTGAATGAGACGATTCCAATCTATTTTCAATTATTTCTGTATCGCCGGACCAAGCTCTTTATTGATTCGATAAGGGGAGAGTTGGATTATAGCGCCAATACGAAGCTACATTCAAAATGACCGAGAGAGACAGCATTCTTCTCTCTCTTAAGGGTGAGTTTCTAGTTCATCGTTTTTGCTGTTCGCGACACGCCTTCTTCACGCATTCTGATTGGCGAGTAGCGTTGAGAATTCGCCCCTTAGGGCGGGTTTCCAATGCATCGTTTTTGCGTCACGCATTCTAATTGGCGAATTTCTGATGCACCGACGCTATCCACCAATCAGAAGGCTTGACGCGGAGAGCAAAAACGATGCATTGAGAACTCGCCCTTAAGCTTATTGGCGTTGTGTCCTTGCGACGCTTTTTGCCAGCAATTTCCCTACTCCGTAGAGATCCGCTCTACCCCAGCCCGGGAAGAGCGGATCTCTGGTGTGAACAGTGGGGGCGTGGTCTAGCTCCATAAAAAAATTCACTTTTTTACATTTGATGGCACATATAACCACAGTAAAAGTGGTGTCCGACAGACGTCACAAACACTTACATTTTATACGAAGTAGATGGTGACAACCATCGATTAGTGGCCGGTGGCTTAGCGGTCTAATGGCACAGGCCGTTCGAAACTCCAGCATAGCGATAGTCGGTTCGAGGCCGATGTAGGTACAAGAGATTTTTTCTCAAATACTCTATATCGGATCGACAGGCGACCGCATGCCTTGTTGAAAAGCAAGTGTATTGTGAGTTGTCTAGATGCCAATCTCGTCTAGTGCTAGCTTGGAGAGCACACCGACCACCCGAGGTGGTGCTGTAGGTTTTCCGGGTTTTCCTACAGCTGAAAAGTGAATACATCACCTAAAACATCAGTAAGTCGCCCCGGAGCGCCACGACAAATAATAATAATAGCCGTCCTCTACCCGCACAGGCCATGCCTTTGGGAACACTCAACGAGTGTTTATTATCCGTTAGGAATTACCCAGACAGGCCCTGTCTCCGGAGCCCCGACACTTTCGGAGGGCGCGCTGGTGTATCATTAACCCCAGTGACCACTCCCCACGTCCGTGGGGTGAGCGATTACTGGGTCAGAGAGTCATGTGCCCTGAGAAGACGCAGTGAACCAAGAATTACGGCCTTCTGCATTCTTCCGGACAAGTTTTCTGCCGCATCATGGCAAGCCGGTATGATTTTCAAGTTTGAGAGCAGTGTGTCCATCATTCCACCAAGAACCCCTATTATCAGAACCACCATCTTGACAGAATGGTTTGGATAAAGCCTGCGGAGTTCAAAGAGAAGATCTCGATATTTAGTCCGTTTTTCCTCCTCTTTTCGGACGATGTTCGTTTCGCCAGGAGCTGAAAACTCAATGACGAAAATCGTCCTACTTTGATGGCCGAGGAGGACTACATCAGACTTATTGGCTCGTATTTGCCTGAGGATGGGGAATGAGTAATTCCAATATATTCGGCACTTCTCATTCTCCACAACGGACTTAATATCCCCCGGAGCATAAGGCAACACCGGTGTCTCGTCTACACCGTACGAGTGTCGTAGATGGTAGTACAACACTCGTAGGGCCGCATTATGCCTGTGGATATACGCTGAGACCGCATAAGCTGGACAAGCTGACAGCAAATGCATTATGGTCTCAGCTGCCCCACGACACGCTCTGCATCTAGTGTCAGGGACCTCTATACCCATCATGTGACTACGGTAGACGAGGGTGTTGAAGACACCATCCTGGCAGGCCATAATGAATCCCTCGGTTTCCGACTTCAGCCCATTTGACCTGAGAAAAGCGAAGGTCAGGTTTCTGGATAAGCCAAGGTCTTCAATGTTCTTGAAGAAGACCCCATGCATTGGCTTATCCCTATGTAGCTGTAGGAGCCTGTCACACTCCGCAGCTTTCACGTGGGCTTTTTGCTGAACGGGATCCAACTCGGTGACAAAGTTTGGGTTCGTCCGTTCAGTGTTGAATACGAGACCGAGTTCATCGGCTGCACGGGTTGCTGCCTTGAAAAGAAATGCTCCAATCCCTGCTTTTTCATGATCACATACCAAGCAGAGAAGGGGATCTGAACTCCTGATGACTTTACAGGCTCCATCCATTACCATTCTGCTGTGTAGACACTCCAAACTCAAAAGTCCCCGTTGTCTGGGGAAGTATAACCGTGGAACAGACGATTTAGGATGCAAGCTCCTATAAAGATGCATCATTTTGCGAGTTTTTACGTTGAGTTGTCGCAGCTCTTCCTGAGTCCATTTCATCACTCCAAAGGAGAAAAGTAGAATCGGAACGGAAAGCATATTAGTTGCATCAACTTTGTTCTTCCCAGACAGTTCTGAAGACCAGATCTGTCGGAGTTTGTGCTGATACTTGCCGCGGAGAGAGTTTTTAATGGTAGCTACCTCTTGGGTATGGCGTTGTTCCACCCCTAGGTAGGTATACGTCTCTCCGGCATCCAGATGATGTAGGATGCTTTGAGGAAGTATTATTATTATTATTATTAGGAAAAGTACATGTTTCGAACCTATATCGGTTCATCATCAGCTGAAGTTAACATTGGAGAGAAGTGAAAGGAGGAAAACCAATAATTATATATGTCACAATACATTCAATACATTTTTAAAAACAATATAAAAAATTAAAGTGGGCTTATATAGAGATTTGTCATTGAATTATTTCTCAGAAACATTTCCCAGAGGGATAATAAGCCTTTAACCAAATGAAAGGACAGAACTACATGTCGACTAGCGAGAGGTGAGAGTATGAGTTGATCATGCAAATAATTCAGGGTTCCAAATAAAATAAACGATTCTATCTGAGAAAACGTATTCAGATAAATAAAAAATTAGTGAAGATCGATAGTGAAGATAACCACCACAGAACACCTACACTTACAACGGAATCTGAGGAGTTGTATTCTGAGCGATAGTTATCCGTTCCGAGAACTATTGGCGTTTGGGTTTTCCATGTAGAAATCTACTATGGATATTTGATGGTGCCATCTCGTGGCTAACGCATGACCACATGAAAAGGGGCGCGACATTCAAAAATATCATTTGCCACTCTCTCGTTTACCAGCAATACTGTGTCTACTAAAAAGTATGCACCATTTAGAAAATGTTTAATTACTTTACTTGAAGAAAATTTCAAAATATGAGTCGTTTTGGGGAAGATTCGTCCGAACAAATCACAAAAAAATCGTTATATCAATTGTGTTTTTAATAACTCCTTCAAATACTCGTTTCAAATGAAGTTATTTATTATTGTTGTGCGTTTATATACTGTGTGGATTTAAATACCATTCCAAAACACTAAAACTTTTATTATAGGATACATTTATTACAATTCGAAATTACTGATTGGCAGAATCATTTCGTTAAAAAACAAAATAACCAATAAAAAAAGAAATGTTCATGTCATAAAGTCTTCATAACAATTTTACGTAACTGTCTGTTTCATGTTATTCATTATAAAAATGTCATATTTTACTTTCGTAATAATTTATTATAATTCTTAACATAAATATTGATGTAGGTATGTGTAAATGAAATAAATGAATGAATGATTAAATGAATAACTAAATAAATAAATATTTGGCAACTTGAGGATGTGGAGGCCCCAATTTTATGAAAGTTCAAATACTTCAAAATAAAAGTAAACAATGATATTCCAGAAGAACTATAGAACACCATGGAAACACAAACTACGCCATTAAAATTTTATTAGAATTGTCACAATGCAAATAAATCCACAAAATCAAACTCTTAAATGCAATACTGATATAGCAACAAACTATCAATATTATGGTAAAGTCCAAAACAATCCTTTAGCAAAGGGCACATCAACTTTTCTTTCTGTTCCACAACATAGTAAGAAAAAACATGGTAAAAGAATTATACCTTTTTTTGACCTGTTCTAAATCATATTTTCAAAGTAATCAACATAATTTTTTTGACAATATAGGTATATCAAACCACATTAGAAAAGCACTACACAAAATTTATATTTTTTCTTCTTGATACATAAAGTATTGACCACATTTTATATAATCTCTATATTGCCTTGCATTTTCTAGCTTTTGATTTAAATAATTATTGTTCTTTGTAATCTTTTGGGAGGTGATTCAGGTGATTATAATACAATTGTATTTTCATACAAATTTCGTAGTTGTTGGTTCTTGATAAAAAAATAAGGCATACGGTTTCTAGAATAAAGATAAAATGTATTGAGTATTTAATTTTTTATGTATAAACATGTACCATATCTTAAGGTTCTTTTTTTTAAGAATGAATGGTTGTCGATGTGTATTGGTCATGATTGTACTCAGTTATGGACATAATGAATTCCAAGATTTAAAATTCTTGAATGTTCTCTCGAAAATGAAGTGCGAGTTTTTTATGATTTGAATGGAAAATGCTGCTTCAAAAATCGAGAATTTGATATACCTATTTGGTAATTAATCATACTGCATATTATATTCTAGAAGACAATATAATGAATGAAACTTTCTTCAATGCTGACCAACAAAATCTCCCATAGTATACAAACTTTGCAATAGGATGGATTATTTATTAAACCATTTTCTTTTGATTATAAATAAAATAGTATTATTGCTCATTATCGCCTTGGCCAATTAGTGTGATGAAAAT
The DNA here is from genome assembly GCA_958502065.1 of Chrysolina americana. Taxonomy (NCBI): domain Eukaryota; kingdom Metazoa; phylum Arthropoda; class Insecta; order Coleoptera; family Chrysomelidae; genus Chrysolina; species Chrysolina americana. Next base: position 81,149,072 of record OY293414.1, read on the forward strand.
TCATTGGGCAAGATCTAGTAATTAAATTTCGTGAATTGGCTTCATCAAAATTCCTTGTTAATGGTGTCTTTCTCATGATTTTAATATTTGTTGCATATCTTCATCAATATCAAATCAATTTATTTATCCTTTGACACTCAAACTAAAGTCATCGGAAAGGTCAAAAGTAATACAATACAAAATACAATACCACAATGTAAATACTAGCTACAAATTGGTAATTTTAAAAGAGAACAGTCCAGAAGCACCTCTAACATGAAAATAGTAGGCACAACTGCACAAATTACTAATGTTTCAATAAATAAACAAATGAATAAGTCACTGTTGATTACTTTGATCATATAAAATAATATGGAATAGGTCATGATAATAATCGCATCATAACAAATAGAGTACATTGGAGAGTACATTTGCCTATTGAATAAATACATGCCTTATAGAATCCTAGGATGATGGCCATTCACTTTTTCACATTTGAAAAGCTTACTGGTAGCATTTACTTCAATACAAGATTGTTGCCTATTTTCTAGACAGGAAGAAGTTGGTTTGAATAGCGTACCTCTGGTGCCATAGATTGACAATTTTGTAATATCAAAATTTCATGGTTCACACTGTCGAATGCTTTTGACAAGTCAAAATTCACAGCTGTTGTGGCTTTCTTTCAGGAATGTAGACCCAGAATCTGAGACCGCCCCCAGCTATTTTAAAGTCACCAGCACATTTAGAATGTAATTATACCTGAAAATACAAGGTATAAGTATGATAACTATTTTATATTTTGCTTATAAAATTATTTTACTCAAAAACCACAGCAATTATATTCCTTTTACATGCTAAGTTTAAAATAAACATCGCCAAATAACCTGTAAAATAATGTGAAGAAACAGTTCATAAAACAAAATTTAGAGAAAAAATTGAAGAGCGAGTGCCTACCATGATTTTGTTGTGAAGAGACAAAACAATGAATGAGGCCAGCAGGGGCAGGTACCAAAATTTTAGTAAAATAATTGAAAGAAATGCTATTTTTATGAATCCCAACTTCCCAAGTTTTTGTAATGAACAAAACAAAAATACTGACGTTCTGTCTGACGTTTCCCGATTCCCGCAATGCACGAAGGAAAAAACAATGGACAGAGATAAAAACAGTTTATAAAATATTGCGGTAGGCGATACTGTCAAAACAGAAAACTATTCCTCGATTATCCCGAGTATTTCGGAAATAAATAGACTACATTTATTGATTAGCACCTACCTTTTATTGCCATAAAACTCTCCTGAACCCCGCACCGGCAAGCGTTCTCCCAAAAACAACTTGATGAATGGAGAATTCACTGAATTGAGAGAAAACAATAATTAGAAGGTTCACAGGGCCAAATTTCACTTGTTTGCACTCATAATAACAATTATTTCATTGAAAACGAATGCATTATACAACTCGATTGTTAAATTTCCTGACAATCAATAAAAAATATACTAACTGCTGCAAGCATTGTTTATTATGACTTATGACAATATTGACAATCTGTAAAAATGAAGCATGTGATGAACTGAACTTGAATAATTCATACATGGATGGCGCTAGTGGGCAAGTTTTTTTTTTGAATCATAATTATATGTTAATAGTTAAATAATTTTGTTAAATGAGTCGTATAAAATCAAAACTGATTATTTGTCTCGAAAGTCATTTGGAGAAAACCGCAAAAAACTGTCATTTTATATCTGATCAGCGGTATTACACCATTTTTTTTCTTGCGGTAGGAACTTGTGAATGTTTCAAAGAAATCCACCTTGATTTTTGTTAAAATATTATTCCATATTTTTTTATTTAAGAAAGTTGCTTAAAAATACAGAGTTTTGAAAATGAAACATGCAATAATACAGACTTTTGAAACTAACTTTCGAAAATGCAGAGTTCTGTTACCAACAAGTGTTACGGACGTCATAATGGAACAGGACCGTAATGAAAATTAGTATTTCATATTATGTTGAAATATTTTAATATTTTATTGAAATATGAAAAATTTAAATAATAGGTAATCTGAACTGAACAAAAAATTTGATGTCATGTTTGTTAAACATTCATAAGTAAAAAACTGAAATACTCATCAAAAATTGGAAAAAGTATCTTTAACTTAAATTCTTAGTTGCTCGTCATCCTCTTCTTGGTAAAAATTTTCGTCTTCTTCTTCATTGGTGACTTCTGGATTTGTGCTTGGATTGAAAATAACAGAATAAAACTGAAGGTCTGGATTATTGCGCCACTCTTCTCCGAAGTGATTTTGAAGTAATTTATTGATAGAAGATTTATTTCCTCTCAATGAGTTACGAATTTCTGTCATATCTGGTTTTAATGAAGAAAGACATTTCCCTTTTTTCACTATTGAGTTTCCAACTCTCAAATCAGATGTAAAAAATTTGTTCTCCTCTCACTGTAACTGTATGCTTATATGGTCTCTTTAGAAAATATATCTTTTTGAAGCATTGAATGGAAAATGCAATTGACCTGTTTTTTTTATAACATTCTTGCAGGTTGATTTCCAATCAAATATTCTCCAATCTTCTCCAAGTCTCATTATCTTTGAATATTTAGTAATAGGAGTAATAGGAGTATTCATAACGAAAACTACTATTATTGTCAAATTATTCCTAAATACGCCCGTACTGATTATATAGAAACAGTGGATGAAATGACACGGGATTTGCCACGTGATGTAATAGGTACACTGTTATTGGTTAAAGAGAAAATACCAAGTTTTGATGCCAAATATTGTTTTAAATACAGAGTTTCGATTCCAACTTATTTTTTCTACCTAGTTATTTTATATAATTCAACAAGTTTTGGAACTAAATTATATTGTAGGTTGGTGCCCGTACCTCTGTTCTATTATATGCAATAGTTAACTCATTTTTTTTGGTTTTGGTAAATACCGAGTTTTGATTCTATACGACTCAAATATATACTTATCGAATAATATTGACGAAGTCGATTTTCCCTTCTCTCAAAGTGGAAAATTTGGGTTAAATATCTCTCATAAAACAACAACTTTCCCTTACGAAAATTGAATTACATCTTACATCTTTTTGTGCAGTGTTCTTCCTTGCTCCTCGAACGGAGGCTGTTAACATTAACTTTTCAATTGTATCTGAATATCGTTGAATCAAAATAACAGTATAGGATTACGAAAAATAACAATCGCTTCGAATTTCTCATTTACCTCTCATGGTACAACCATCGTTTGAAGATGAATAGCAATCAAAACTTATAGCTAGAATATACTGAGTCGCATTCTCCTTGATATAAGCTCATTCATTTGACCATTTATCCTGAAAACAATGCAAAAACACCGACAAAAACGTGCAGTTAATATCCAAGCAAATATGGCAAACAAATCTTACTTGACGTCTGCACGATCCATAATTTATTAGGTGTCATTAATAGTCGATTTCGAAAAATCATACATTTCCGTCGACCGTTTATTTACGATGTATTTTAACGCACTCAAAATCGTTGATTAATGAACCTTGTTGATGAATGATTTTCTATTAAACAACGATTTACTTATATGCAACCCAACGTACATTGCTCCAATACATATTATATTCATATAGTGACTTGTGGCGTATGCAACCAAACATATTTATACTTACCTGCTAAAACATTAATTTTGGAATCAAGTAGCTGTGTTAGTACTATCTGTCATTATTTATTTCATTGTTGTAATTTCTTAAAATTCTTCGTTTATTTTGAAATCGAAAGATGGATAGTGACGAAGTTCTGTAAAAAAAATTTCAGAAAGCATCAAATATATCAGTACAGTTAATTGTCAGTAGCATTAATAGCTAGATAGTCACGCAGCCGGCTGGTAAAATGCTGGTTTGAGTCCTGAGGTGATAGCAAGGTCGAGGATTCAATCCCCAAGTGGTACTATTAATTTTTTTTTGAAAATTACGGTCAACGAAAAAGTGTTGTAACGAACTCGTGAATGGACTGCATTAGTGATGACGTCACAAATATGCAACCAATATTACACAGAATCCTAAATCATTTGACGCGAAATGATATGCGTCATTCTCGACCTTAAGTACGGATGACATAAGAACGATAATAGAAGTATCGTAACAGCTCTTTTTGTTTTATGCTCTCACACGAAATAAGTGAATATTTAAGGAATTACCTACAGCGGGCCTTGGATATGAAGGATGAAAGAAACGATATTGCCGTAAAAAATTTTATTAAAGGATTATACATAATTTATAGACGAAATAAATTTGAATATTCATCTACATCTAACTTCATGCTGCAAGGAAGTACATCCCCGCTAGATGGCTCCTATAATTTAGGCACGAAACAGTAAAGTGGTGATCAGCAAAGTATTTAATTTCATTCCCATTCGAATTTGAAAACATTGCTGAAGATGTAGAAAGATGAAATAAGTTCATCAGACATTTTCATCTATGCAGACATTGATACTTTTTCATGAAAATCTCAACTACATATTACATATGACATAATGTGTGTTATGTGGACACGACTACGAGCAAACAACATGAAGTTAGAAGCATGATTCTATTTTGCTATTGGTCGACGCATAATGGATCTTCTGGAATTTATGCAGAGGTTATTTAGAAGACTTTCTTTACGTTACCCATTCTATAAGACGAATTAATTCTTCTTCTATCGAATTCAAATACATACATTTCTCAAATATTGCTGATAACAGCGAAAAAATTAAATTAACAACATTATAATTTTGACCGCAGATTCTAAACCTTATGTAATGGTTATTGAAGGTTCATGTTAGCGCAGCTTCGTTCAGTTATATTTCGTTGGGACTCAGTGCACTGTTAGTTGCATACATTTTCAAATATTGCAAATATCTCAATTGTTAATCGCCCTTATTAATACACTTGCGTTGAATAACCATTAATGACAAATCTGCCATTAATGATCGAATGAAGAACATTAGACTGACATGTTAATACGAGGTACGAGGTCGACGAAAAATTATATTTGACGAAATCAAAAGTATTTTGTAGTTCTTTGGTCATATCCTTATAATTTTCGTGATTCTATTGATATGTTATGTTTAGAGGGAGGTTATTGTTTATTAAAATACCAGGATCTACGATCTCATCTACCATTTCATTAATGAAATAGGGGAATAAGTCATCGTGGGATCTTCTGGTAAATAGAAAAACACCATTCAGGTTTCACTGTTGTAGTATAAAGTAGCCTTTATTTTCAAAACATCAGCGAAAAGTAAGAATCACTTATATCATTCACAAGCAGACTCATTAGCAAGGGGCCGCAGTGACTTCCTTGTGGTACTCCAGAAAGGACTTTATGTTAATATAGTTTTTGATTTCTACCCATTGAAATGTCTGTTAGAGGACTTCTCATCCAATTCTCTCTATTCTACCTGCGCTACCTAGACCTATTTATTTTCGATTTTTGAGGTCATATTAGATCACTTTTCATTTTATTCTTTCAACATGACTCTATTATTCATTAATTCCAAGAAGAAATCGATAAATAGTTATTATAGAAGGGTATAAGTACCTCAGGTAGAATAGTCAAATTAGGTTATAAGAAAACTAAAATTAGGGATTGGTAAAAATGGGACAGAGAGTGTTTAACCACTCAGAGTATATGTAAGATTAAGTTAGATAAGTAACATTAGAAACAGCTCTTGAAGTGAATAACTTTGTTAGCAAAAAGAGCTTCGAGTGTTAGTGACAGTTTTGGTATTTGGGTAAATTTCTGAGATGACGTCTACATCTCGTGGATCAAACTTGTGTTTTACTTGTAAAGGAGTTGAAGCAGGTGAACTAACTGTAGTGAACGCCAGCAGAACCAGCGGCTAAGAAATCTCGGCAGGAAATGTAATTAGTACAAATGAGTACCAACCCACTATGATTAGCTATAATATCTTTATTCCTCAATATAATATACGCCTTGAGAATTACTTAATATTGTTAAATACATTAATTTTTTTCACGAAAGGACTACGTCTTTTTTTTCTTCCTGTTCTGGGATAATTATTTAGGGGAACGGCGGGGGGATATCGATCCGAGATGTAACTGATATCAATACTAAAATGATGTGAATAGGTAAGGTTGGCTTTCATCAGAAAGTTAGCTTTTGAGAATTGGGGTTGGGTGGGGGAAGGAGGAGTGGGGTGTCTAAAGTTGGTGACCATAATTACTACATTTCATCATAATTCGGGTATAACAGATGAAATCAGCTGTAATTTTGCATTTTTTGTCATTTCTTGGCAAATTTTGAAACATGACCTTTTTTTGACGTGCCATATCTCGGTAGCGAATTCACATACAAACATGTTTCTTTAGTCAAAATTGTATAAAATTTAACGCTCTACAAAAATGTATCGATGTTTTTTCCGTAGGACGTAAGAGAAAAAAGTAATCGAGAAAAAACCGGAGAGGTAAAAAAATTTGCAGTTTTTCCCCCTCCCCTACTTTTTTCGCACAGGGTCCTCGAGGTCCAAAACTTGAGAAAATGTTGAGTAACCATCCCTGAAGAACCTCCTGAAGTTTCATTAACTTCCGACCTTTTTCCATCTAACTCCACTTTTTTCAACCTGTCGACTGAACTATACCTAGTTCCGCCAATTTTGATATCAATAACTCTGAACTCTATCAAAAGTATTTTGATATATCTGAAGTAACTTTGTCACCGTTAATTTCTTCTTACCGAAACTATTTTGCTGATCGATAATAACATCTTTACACTCCCAAGATAAAAAACTTGTAACAAGGGAGTCAAATAATTTAGGTATGCAAAACTGTAAGCATATACCTCTATAATTGTAATTTATAGGCTGTACTTAACTGCTTACCAGTGATAATTCATTCAAAACCGAAAAACAAAAGTTCCAATTCACTCAAAATAAAAAAAAACAATCTACATGTTTGGTTTTTTTATGGCAACAATTTATTCAAACAAAATTGAATCAACAAAAATTTGAATTTCCGAATAAAATAAACATCGATTAACATTCAACTTTTTTTTATGTGATTCACATAGCCATTATTATTCATGATTATTGAAAAAACATTTCCTAAGTATTAGAGCAACAAACTACAAAATAATACAATTATGTTTAATGTACAGCATACAAATAAAACAATTGCAATTATACAAGTATATCGATAAATTTAAGACAAGTGAAGCCAGAGAATTGATGTAGTTTTTCAAAGTCCCTCAAAATACCTCCCAACAATAATTCCATAATTTTAAATCCAACATTCAACTATTTAAATTATCATATACTCCTGGGCACTGGTAACTTTATCACTGATTTCACAGGTATTCAAAACGACTATAAAAAAAATATAAATTCACCCTTTTCAAGGGCCAACTCGTTCACCACCACTACAAAAAACTAAAACAAATATATTATTATTGGGTTTTTCATTCGTAGTTATCAGAATGATATTTACAACTTTATTATAAATAAAAATAATTTAAATTCACCATTATAAAAATTAGAATCAAAAATAATTATATCAATTAAGTTTCTTCTAAAGCATTTTGGAATTATCTTTCTTTTTTTCAATACTGGGTGGTGGTGGAGGAATTACAGTTTGAGAATCCATTTTTGGCTTGGAGGGTTGCACATCTGGATCTTGACACTTCTCCGATAGTGCTTTCTTTTCTTTGGGTCTGTCCTTACTTTCTGGAGGGATTTTCTGAGCAGCTTCTTTGCCATCACCTTCTGTCAACTGATCACTGGCCTGCTTCTGGGCGTCTTTTGCTTCCTTGTCCTTCTGCAGGGCCTTCTCAATCTTATCTTCAACTTCTAGAATTTCCTCTTTGTCTAGAAGGTCAATCAACTCATCAATTTGTTTGGAGTTTAGTTTTACGTTTTCCTTTCCTATAATCTCGATAACCTGAAATTACACATACATATTATTAGATACTTATTTGTGAAAATAATCAACATCTTGGAATAACGATTTAAAAAAATACGCTGTGATTAAAAAATTATCCTCTGATAACATTTATTACGACTTTTGAATGATATATCATTATAGACAGATATATGGTCTTTACTGAAAAGGAATTTCTAGTGTTTAAAACGACAAGTTATGCAAAATTCAATACATAATATACGCAAATAACGTTTTCAATTTGTTTTTCTGTTTGTTTTTTGTTCATTAAAATTGAGCCCAATTTTTAGTTTATATGGAATAAGTTCATTGATGATACTGACTAATAAAAGCTGGTACTTATTGATGGCTATTATATTCCAAAGGCTGAGGAAAGGAATAACAGTGTGGCATTACTTCGCCGAGAGAAATAAAGACCATTTACTATTATTATTATTAATATATTTTATAAAATTGAGTTTCTTTTGTGTTTCACATCTGTAAACGCGTACAAATGGTCTATTAGCGATCTATATTTTTTAATGGTTCATTTTCAATTGGGATTTAAAAAAAAAATAATCCATTGTCAAGGAGTTCAAATTTATCTTTACACCTACTCCATTGAAACAGTATCGTTAAGCTTGAAATATGCCAACTAGATGTTTATATATTTTGGCACAGTCTCCTTCAATTATTTTTATCTTCAATGAACATCAGCTGATCGGGAAAATCAACAGACGTTGACCCTGAAATCTCTCCCATTGAAAACATCGTGATTTATTTTAGGTATCTTGTTAATCTAGAGTGCTTCCTGATAAGCGTATATTTGGACTTTGGAAGAGACAATAAAGTATTGTGAAGTATATTTTGTCTGCTCCATACATGGTCTCTGTGATTCAATGATCAGTCTGAAGCTAAATAACAAAGCACTCTGGGTTTTCATAGGCACAGCATATTAACACCTGAACAAACTCCGACTGTTGAAAGATCACCTACAGGGTTACATTGCAAAGTTTGTGAGAAGTTTTTTTAAAAACAATTCCGATAAAACCAGTTTTTTTCCTAAATCTTCAACTCTTTGTTTCAATTCATCTCAAGTTTAAGCATCATATGAAATTACAGTATAATCAGCTGAAGCATGAATTTTTCAAACCCATTCTAAATTCAATAAATCAAGGTCTGTATTAAAATAGTAGTGGGCCCAAGACACTATCTTGAGGTACTCCACAACAAAATAATTATGCAAAAACTATGCCAACTTGCACTTGCTGTATTTTATCAGTAATTCAACTCTTCGTCCATTTGTAAACTACTCCCTGGAAATCAATAGAACTAATAGAATTGAATTGTTATTGTTAATGTCATAGCTAGATCAATAAATATACTAAGATGTGGACTATTATTATTTAATGAGCTACAAATATGGCCTGTGAGATGATGTATGTCATTTTCAGGTGAAACTTTTTTTGAAATTCGAACATGTTTTATTAAAGTAGGAAAGGAATGAGATATTGTCCACTTTTCCGAACTCATTTCAGTTTTAAAAGTTTCAATTTATTTAGTTTTTAGGGAGTATACTAACATTTAAATACTCAAAAAATATATTTACCTATATGGTTGTAGTTTAAAAAATTACTAAAAAATAAAAAAATCAATTAAGATTCTGTAATAATTTTTAATCAAAAGAAAATGTCTCAAGCATGTTGGAATAATTTTTTAATGGCCCTGAAATAAACCTCATCAAATGAATATCATAGCAACAAAGATAAAATAAACCTACAAATTGCACGTTTAATATTAATGTTAATAATAAATAATATATTTGTATGTATTTACTAATAAATGTTTCTTTTATGTTAACTTTTGTGTCATTTTCCCGCAGGGTGAAGTCACTTCAAGTGAATTTTTCCCGCATTAACACAGGAAGAATATTTCCAGTACGCGAAAGTTTCTTACAAATTCTAAACAAAAAGCGAATCAGTTGGTACACCAACGCTTTCAATCATTTTGACAGCTGCCAATCACGGTCTAACATAATAAACTGACTGATTTCAACAGATTCATGTTGTGAATTGATGCTATCAAGTAAAACACTTTTTATGTATACTCTGGAAAGAGAGATTTTATCCTAAAATCGAAATAAGTGGATAATACATTTTTTTTGAGTCATTTCCTTTAAAAAAAATATTATTAGCACATATAGAGAGCCTTTAAATAAGAATTCATTAAAAGCAAATTACTGACTACACAACAAAAACAAAAAATGTTTTCTGCTAAGTTTCAGACAAGATGCATAGAAACCCTGGTGCGATCACAGATTCGATTTTGTTTCTACCAAACTTGTTGATACTGTAATAGCATTGATACCGTTGGCTTCATTCGTCGATGGATGGCGCAGAAGTCGAAAATAGCCGAGTTTCCAACATTCCACGGTGCCTTGATTTGTCATTTGATTGTTTTTGAATGTTGACATGACACTTGTCGCTTGTCCAACCGTCAATCGTCAATGACAACATTAATCTGTAATTTTGCCGCCATCTGTGTTAAAGAAGTGAAACGGTACCAATGCAATAAAAATAACATGAATCAAGTAGGTCGTACATCAATACTTTTGTATGTCGGTATCACAGGTATAAGTGATCACATCAGGATTTCTATGCATCTTGGTTTCAGATATAAATAAAAATGTAAAATTACGTTGTTTTGAAATTACAGTAGCGTAAAAAGGTGTTTCTACTTGAATTACTGAAGGTTGAACTATACTGGATGTTAATGGTCTTGGACATATTAAATGAACTGATAAGTTTATATAACATTTTGAAAAACCGTAGCTCAACTGATGATGGATTTTTTCTACAATACCGACTTGAATTAATAAAAAAAAATTTAAAGGAAATATAATAAATATTAGTATTTGACAACAGGTATTACTCAAGATTACTAATGCAATTGTAAATTTGCTCTTTATGACAGGACAATGTAGGCTTTTGTCAGGCAGACCCCATTATGGAAATTCTTCTATTTCTTAGAAAAAACTCATTATTATTAATATATTTTTGAATTATATTCATATCAAGCAATTCTGATGTTGGGTTCCTTACAATTCCTCAGGACATTAAAACTGAAAATATACTTTTAGGATCACTGAAAAAAATTGCAATGGGGAATGTGTTTTGATCTTGGAATACATGTCTTTTTTTGGGCTATGTTGAGTTTCCATAAACAATTGTACTTTTTTGTACCGGTGTGGTCTTTTCAGAAAAAATATAAGAATAATGGAAATAATTACCTTCAAAACATCTTCTATTTTAAGTGAGCCATCGTGATCATCATCCATTCTCTTCAACACATTGGTAATTTGTTCAATCTTGCTTTGATCTTGCACCCCCTTGAATTTATTGATGGCAGCCATGATATCATCAATTTTCAACAACTCTTCCTTCTTCTTATCAGTTGCTTCGACCTCAAGGTCTTTCTTCAACTGTTTCTCCTTCTTTTCCAGATCAACCATTACAGTGTCCAACTTATTGATCATCTTATTGACACTCTTGAAAAGGCGTTTGGCGGCCTTGGACTCTTTAATTTCAGGTTTGGGCTGAGAGGCAACGGCTTTAGCCAAGTCCTCCACGTCTTCCTTATAATCCGCCATTTCGGCTTTGAGTTCTTCTATCTCTTCTTTTTCCACCACCAAGTTCTTCTCCTTGGATACTGTGTCAATGGCGTGTTCAATGATTTCAAAATCTTTGGACTGCAATGGTTCTTCTTTCTTTTCAACCTTTTCTAGTTTCTCAGCACTTATCCTCAAAGCTGTATCTTCCAGGATGGGAGTGCTGGAGGCAGAAACGACAGGGGCTTTGTCCACCAAAATTTCCTTGTCCTTTTCCAATTTCTTCTGTTCCTCTCTGCGTTCTTCCCTTTCCTCGACAATCTTCTGTTGTTCCTCTTTGATGATCTCGGCACGCACTCTGTTGTCGATTTTTCCTGTGAAAGAGTAAAAATAGGGGGTCAAAATGTTTATTTCATATCTCAGATGACAGTGATATAGGTATGAATTGCCAACATTGGCACTGCTATTCTTTGAACATGATAATTTCCCACAGATAACAAAGCTGCCACATCTCTAGGTTTAGTATTGTTCTTATACAGCAAAAAATAAACAAACCCTCAAAAAAGAGTTAATTGCAAATGCTGATATTGTGCAATCTCTTTTCATATATAATTGAATAAATAATACTATTTTGAAGAGGTTTGTACTTCATATAACATCTAGAAAAATTACTACTACTAGTTCTTCAAACAAATTTTCTTTACCTTCTTTTTCCCCAATGGCTGCTTGAGTTTGCTTGACAATTGTCTCTGGCAAGGCCGATATAGTTGCTTTGAGTTTGTCACTAGTTGGAATGGTTTCAGGTAGCATAAGGGCCCTGGACAGAAGCAACAGAGATGGAGGCACTTTTTCATTCAAGCTCAAATCTAACCACTGGTTCAGTTGAGTTCTGAGCCTTTCTTCACTCATACCGTATGCCCTCATACCTCTCGACCTAAAATAAGAAAGTATTAGAGAAAGCTACACTCTTCTATTAATTATTTCTGTATTGACACATTTCTTTTTCTACCTGCAAGCTTGTTGCACTTCGGCTAGTGTAAGGCTGTCAACGCCTTCCTTCTGAATCATTTTATCATCGGCAGCAAGAGAACGAAGTTTCATTCTCAGCTGGAAACGTAAGAAATTGTTTGTTCCTAACGTTTGCACTTCTAAGACCCGACAAAGGGCAATGAGCTGACTTCTGGAAAGTGAGTCAAGGGTAATCTCATCCTGAAAGAGTTTGGAGAATTTCATTATCTCTTCGTTGGATACCTGTTCACCTGAAAATTTAATAGTCTGTTTATAGATGAACAAATCGGTTTTAACTCTGATTCATTCCCAAAAATATTGAAATTCTAATATATATTTATAACTTGAAATGTGGCAAACATCCAAACATAACTCTCCTTCCATATAAATGAAGTTAGGCAAAGGGATTTTTCTGAAACTAGGATATTTTCTTGTTTTGAATTTCCCGCCAATGTTTTAGGTTAGAAATTTCAGAAAAGGTAAACCTGTAGTTCTGGATTTTTCCAATATTAGAACTTGTTATGTGGCGATTAAGTCACAAGAATTGAAAACGGGGGACTGGGACCTATTGACATCAACATGAAATTCATTATAAAGTTATGCAATGTGAAATTTATGTTGTACAATGTGATTCATGAAGTAAAAAACAACAAGTTCACATGCAACTCACCTGAAGTTCTGACTTTGTTGAACCAGTCTAAAAATTCCTTGGCACTATCTGAATACCGGTCCTTGTGCTGAACAGACATTTCATCCAGTGTTCCCTGCAAGAACTTGGCCATTTCCAACTTCACTTTTAAACCCTTCTTAATCTTATCTTCCGTGTCTGTGCTAGATTGAAATGTCGAAGGAAGCATTCCGGGGAAAAATTTAATGAAAACTGGTAAGAGAAGTTCCATGAATGGTACAATAATGAAAACTGAGAAAGGTACTAATCGGAATAAATCTCCCACTGTTCGAGTGAGAAGCCTGTATTCTCTTCTCGACAGTGTTTTTCCATTGAGGACACGCCATACAAGGCCTGAGGAAATTCTCACATCAATAAATAGTAATCTGAATCCATGGTAGTAGTGAACAATTTCATCCCAAATTTTCTGTGTAAGAGGTTTTTTTGCGACAGCCTTAGTAACTTCGGTTGTAGTGGTTGCTTTAGTTTTTAGTTCCTCTTCCTGTTTCTTTTTTATTTCCTGTACTGTTTCCTCAACCTTTGAGGATGGTTTTGAAGGATCCTTGTCAAACCTGATTCCTGATAGAGAAATGTTTCGCACCAAGTCATAATTATATCTAGGGGTGAGGATATTTAGCAATCGATTGTCCCTTCTGCTTGATTGATAGTTAGGGCTTAGTGAATAAAATCGTTTGGATTCGTTTAAACTGGGATTCAGTATTCGAATATTTATATTGCAGATGCATTGCGTTTGATGGTGAACTTGTCGACAATCTACAAAATTAAATGGGATTTAATAAACAGTCATAATCATCAAATAAATAATTAAATTATATAAGAACCAGAAATACTTATGTTCTAACCTCAAAATCATAACAAACTCACTTTTTAGTAGCCTAGAACGTGTGTATTTGATATGAGGGGACCTCAAAACGACATACATTTTATTTAATTACTTCTTTGTTGAACTATTAATACTTGGTGATCTTGATTGAACTGCAAAAGAATTTTTTATTTAATTTTGTGGTAGTTTCACCAATACATGATACGTGTTTTTAATGACTTGAAAATTTTCCGACACAAAAACGAGAGCGAAAAGATGACATCATTTTGTGACGTTTGCATACCATATTTAAAAAAACGTATATCCCTAGTTTTGCAACAATTTGGAGTAATCTTCCTATCCTTCCTTTGAATCCAGCATTAGTGAAGTAAAAGAAAAGGAAAGGAGTCAGTTCATCAGATCTAAGATCACCTGTATTTTGATGTATTTATGAACGTATATTTTTTAAACTATGGAATAAAGCTAGGTTTACTGCCGGGCGATTTTCGCTTTGGAGATATACTTGCGATGAATAATTCATCGTTATTATTGGTCAATTTGAAATTATCGACCAATGATAACCCATATATCTATTAACTACGAATATGGGTAACACGCCATAAGACGTAGTTAACAGATATATGTGATAACCAAATAACATTGATCTTTTCATCGCTGGTATTGACAAACTAAATTTATTGAAGAGATGAACAGTGCACGCTGCACGAGTAAGGCTGAGTTCCCAATGCATCGTTTTTACTTTTTGCGTCACGCGTCACACATTCTAATTGGCGAATTTCCGACGCTTTTCGCCAAATCGCCAATCAGATCGCGTGAAGAAGGCGTGACGCGCGACGCAAAAACGATGCATTGGGAACTCATCCTAAGAGTGCACAAAGTGCACGAGAATTTTTCTCCGCATCAGTTTTCGTTGGGTTGGAAGGCCACATGCCTTGTTTTAAAGCGAGTGTGATGTGAGTTGCCTGCTAGATGGCAATTCTGACGTCACCAAACATTTGGAAAAAGCTCTGAAGAGGGCAAGGACATTATTGATGATGGCCAGGCGTTCCTTTGCAAATGATGGAGACTTGGACAAACAATCTCTTTGGCTTTACACAGCGATAAAGTGAAGCACTCGATACCGTATATGGAGCCCTGCTGTGACCAACGGTAGAACAAGTGATAACCAGAGCAGGGAGCGGTGTCACTATTTCCACTCGGGTTTGAGAGCCGTCGTTTTTTGGAATTTCTTCCTCGACGTTTTGCTAGCGCGAGTGGCTATTGCCTCGATAATCTGGATAATTTGTGCGCTAATTACCGTATCTGGATTAGGTTCATTTTCAATAACATCAGTTGATACCTTTCTACCTGCTGTCGTAGTATTTCTTTGCTATTTTAGAATTTCTAAGAATAGGATTCCACATTCGGTTGAGGTGCATGTCTTCTTCTTTTGTGTTGAAATTCTCCGTGTGTTTGTGGATCTCATCTGTTGCCTCCCGTACAAGTCGGCTATGGTATCCCAGGTTGTAGTCAAGAAGTTTCACGTCCTCAAATAATAGAATCTTTTGGTTTCCTTCACTGAGTGCATGCTCTGCCTCAGCCGACTGGTCTGTTTGGCCTAATCTGCAGTTACTCTGATGGTCCTCTCGCCGGGTACACTGTATCCATTTGATCTCAAGGTTGCTTGAAGATGTTCCAGTTCTTCTTGAAGAAGCTCAGTTTCACATATTCTTCGAGCACGTTCCGCTAGTGTGGAGGTAATTCTTCGCTTCTGTCTAAATGTTGGTTCGATGGTGCATATGAAGGTACCCATCCGTGTGCGTAGGTTTTCGGTATACTTTGTCAGTTTCGCTCCAAATTTTTCGATAAGTTCATCTAGAAATACTATTCGTTGGTCCTGTTCAGTCTCCATGGTGAACTTAATGCTGGGGTGTTGAGCGTTTGGGTGGTCTAGGAAACGGTTCAGTGTGTCCCTTCCGTGTCTCCAGGGGGAAGCTGGCTTGTCTACCAAGACTGGCTATGCTTGGAGTCACTGATGGTGCTATGTGAACAATATGACTTCAACTCAGTCCTTTGATTGAATACGATTGGTTCTAAGACAAGCAATGGAGTAGGGTCTGGAATATACGAACAGAGAGTTAGGACGTAAGTCTAATCCTTGGTTCTATAAAGACCTCTATATTTCAAGCCGAGGTAATGGTTTCCGTTTGCACGAGAGAGATTCAAAGGTCCTAAAAAACAACCCATAGCAATTCTCTCCGACAGGCAGGCGGCAATATAAAGGCCCTACTATCATATGCAGAAGTCTTTCTTCCAAATTAGTTTGGGAGACACACAGAAACATCATCGACCTAGGAGGATGATTTTTCTTCGTTTTGCCAAGTTTTCCAAGGCATATCTGGTGCTTTACTGTCCGAGAAAATTGCAATTGGTATTTGACATCTATTGTCAAGGTTTTCTTGGACGAAGTTGAGTATAGCATGTACTTCAGTCTGGAACACTGAGGCGTATTCGCCTAGAGGGATAGAGATTTCTTTCCTTAGTTTTATATATCTCTGGTCTGGCCATGCCTCCTCACCTCGAGCCGTCTGGTATGCGTACCAGACTATATGGTAGGGGGCACGTTCGATGCTACGTCATTCCATTCTTCCTTCGTGGGGATGACAATATATGGGCCTTTCTGAAGTTCAGAACTGGCAGAGTGTTGTCCCTTCCAATCAGGATAGGACAGAGCTCTCCTGTGCCTTGTTCCAGATGAGGTAATTTCCATGGTTCATTTTGCCTCCGTTCTATTGGCTTGCGCCTTTGAATCTTCAGGCGTTAGGTACGCATGGATTCATATTCGATGTCCAGGCGCAGAGGTGGCAATCCTAGTAGAACTTCAAGAGTTTTAGTTGGTACCGTTCTCATAGCCCCTGTCATTTCCAAGCAGAACAACCTTTGAACTTTGTATAGATCATTTCTGGCCTTGCTCTTTAGCATACCTGGCCACCATAAAATGGCTTCGTACGTTATGGTTGGGTGAATAATGGCCATGTATATCCAGTACGAACGCCCTTCTGTATGCCCAGTATACGAGCATGTGGCCTTCTTGATAGAATGAGCGATCTCTGGTCTTTCTAGGTCAGCTTGGCATCTATCATGACCCAAGATATTTTTTTCACCATTTGTATCGAACATACCTTCCTGATTTCTGGAAGAGGGTCCCTAATTTGTGTTTTTTGGTGAAAAATACCAAATCTGGATTGACCCTTAATCCCTCAACAGAACACCATTTTTCCATTTATCTACTTATTGGAGTTTCATTAAGGGATTCTCTGAGGTGATTCAACGATTGACTTCGGGTCATGAGCGATGACTATACGCGTACATACCTGAATGATTCAGTTTCGCAAGAAGTGTCCGTCGATTACCAAACACTATGTAGGGGCAACAAGACCCCTCTCTGAGGACATCCTCTTGATACAGTGGCAACCACGGAACTTCCACTTAACTCGGCTATCACCATTCCTTGTGCTAGCATATGGTACCTATCCATCCGATAAGGGTTGGATTGACTCCATGCATCGCCGCGTTCTGATTTACGAAGGGAGATCGAGTCAGGAGACTGACAGAGCAAATGCCCTTGCAAGAGCAGGGGCAGCAAAAGAACTCTCATTGAACCACAACCAGTCTTCGGAATTCCGTTTGGAGAGAGATTAGGAAACGAATACATAGGTTGAGAACCATCATCAATCTTTCTGTTAAAATGCCTTAGACAATACCCAGGCAAAAATATGATGGAGCTAACCGATCTGTTATCAAAAGACCCCTTCTTGAACTAGCCGGAATTGCCTCAGAAAGAGGTGATAGCTTGCATGAGGATGGATATCTACGTACACTATAGTAAAGAAGATTTCCTACAGGAAAACCTCGTTAGAAATCTCCAGGAGTTCACAAGGTAGACAGCGAAGTGCAGAATGGTTCGACTTGCATTTAGGCCGTTGTAATAATAATAAAAATACTGCTTGTATTGGACCCCTCAAAAAAATTGACTACATCGGTCCTACTATTACCAAAAGACACACTTATTGTTTTTTGATAATTAAGTTGCAGATTATTACTTTTGAACATTTTTCGATATTGGAATAAACAACTTAGGCAGTAGTTTTCAACTCATTTAGATCCTCATCAACATAACAAATAACATGATTATTCTGAGTTACCCTTTGAATCAACAGTATGACATCATTGACAACAGTGTTGGAAACACAGAACCTTGTGGCACACCTTGTTATCTACATCCATTTGTTCAGAGCAAGTGTTCTTCAACTTCTATTGTTTTCTGTTGTTGAGATATGACTTGGTTAAAGTAAATGATGGCAAACCTGTTATTCCAAATCTCTATCTATAATTTGGTACAAATTAATTGATGGTTTATTAGGTCGAAAGCATTTGAGAAATCAATACTGGAAATGTTCCTATATGACAGAACTCAAACATTCAAAGATTATGTAATTTTGTTACCGAAGAAACCATGTTGATCGGGTGATAGGAGATTATACTTAATAAATGATAGGTTTACCAATACTTATAGTTGTGAATGGCGATACAAGGTACAATGGGTTAAATAATTTTTGGTAGCCCACTCTGTATTTTTAAGTCAACAACTAAAATTGCGATCCCTAGGAAGTTTAAATAGGTACAGTACGACCATCTAGATCAAACTACATGAATTGTTTATTAACAGAAACATAGAACACCTCACAAAAATACACAAATACCTACTACGTACTTCTACCCTAATTAGTGAAATTCCAAGAAAAGTCAATAGAAATGACGTCCGGACAGGCGCACTATTCCGTGGAGTTATGCCCAAGCGCAGTTTAAGCGGGACGTTTCCTCATTGGCAGTAGTAGCTAAGAGCTAAGAGTGGCCGTAGACTGGTGCCATGATATATTAATTTGAGAGGTGTGTTGTTGAACTTCAGCAGACATTTTAACATCTTCCTTGCACTGAAAGGTAAGAATTCGACTAACACCTTGTCAATGATCGACAAGATTCGATAACTAATTCGATTATCCGAAGGAATGTAGTGTTTGATTGGTGTTTTTGTTGTGCAATTAGAAATGGCGCATTCGTCTTGTTCTATAATCGTAGTCATATTTTGAAAGGTATGTAGCATCTTGGCGAAATTCATGGAATCGTTGGAATTTGCTTGGACTACTTTCGGGGCGATTACTTTAAATATTCAAGGTCATACATTTCAACAATCAAAATTCGACAAGAGATGAGAAAACTTCGACAATAATAAAAATGTTTTACCCATTATCAGTTTTACAAAAAATCTACTTTGTGTGCTGTGGAGATAAATGAGTCTTGTGACCTTCCTGTTGACTATTCGTTCAGTGGTCAAAGTGCATTGGGTGAAATTGTGAAGAGTGCAGGGCCTATTGTACCCACTAGCTAACAGGAAAACGGACATGATGACTAATAACTCTCGAATTTATTGTTGATGATTCGTTCGGTGGTTACTTGAAAATGCTGACTTCAAGGCGGAAAACTCATTTCATGTTGCCCTTGATGTATTATTTTTAGCCTCAGTGCTATGAACTCTATACTTTAACTGTTTGTTTTTTGCTTCCAGATACAGTACAATGGGAATTATCGAAACACGATTGAGACAGTGAAAACTATTAATTTTCAACGTAACAATGAAGGTGTAGCAGCTTTTTTAACAATGTATAACAAGGATAGTTCTCAAGTGACTGTTCGGCCACTTTTCAAAGAGAAGATCTCCGTCAATCTGCTCACAAACAAGGCTCTTCGCTTCCATTTTTTATAGTGTGAGTCATTTAAATATAACTCGGTCTTCGTTATCAACAAATTATTTTTACTTTTTAGAGTATGAAGTATCCTCAACTGGTGTCGATGCCTTCAGCGGTCTCTGATTGGTTACAAGAACAGTTGGAAGCTCGTGGAATTGATTCTGTACTCTATACACGTTATGTCCTCAGTTTGCTCCATTCTCATCCAGTTGATTTAATTTACCAAGACGATTTGAGGCTTTCCCACTTGAAGAAGGTAACATTCATTTTTTTTGTCTCGTACTTCTTCCTCAAAAGATTGTTGGGAATTAGGTTTTTATCTGACATTTTATTTTTTGTTTACATAGTTTTTATTTGAGATATAAACCTTGAACTTTTTGCTATTTTAAACTCATTCTGGTTACAAACACAAAGGTTTTTTCCTTTGTTAGTGAGGAAAATAATTCCAGCAATGTTGATAAGGTCATTTGACCAATAGCATATCTCTAGCTGCTACATGGTGTGATGTTTGACAATTGTTTGACCAAAGGGATTCTTGTTCAGAATAGGAATCATGCCATTTTGGTTTTGTAAAATACTGGAATTCATGAGCAACTGCATTTGACTTAACCTGAATGCTTTTATCAACTTCTAATTATCCTAACTACCAGTATTTCTCAAAATCAAAACAAATGTTATCTTTTCAGAGAAGAATAAATAGCATAGGTATATATTTATTTTGCATGTTGTTTTGTGATTTTATGATCCTCACATATGCATGGAACAGAAAGTCAGGACACTATAGTTCTGTGAGATATACAAGAGTTATGGAAACAAGCCTCAAAGTAGGGTGATATGTTGAAAGAAGTATAGTTTTACCTCTTTTTTTTCACCTTTTGACACTACTTTAGTTGGAGGTAGTAATCATGAGAAGGAAGCAGAATCACACAAATTTACGTCAAACTCTGCGATGTTAACATTTCTATAAATATCCACACTCCTATCGTAGCACTTACTAGTTGTAAACAAACTAGGTACATAACTCTGAATGTCAGTGAAATAAACAGCAAGTATTCTAATTCAGTACGAAATTCAGATCATAAAATAGTTTCTGTTTGATGTTTCGTGCATAATTTGGAAACTTGATGTGAGATCATGTAAATTAGTGAATGGAATAGTTCATTAAGTTTTTATTTTGATGTGATATTAATGTGGGATCTTGTTTATTATAATGTACACACTGAGACTACAGTGAAAATAAAACAAGGCGAATTTTCCTCAGAGATGAGCTGATATTGCTGACTTTTGAAATAGGAAATACATGGCTAATTTTGAAAGTCATCAAAATATGTTCACTACTCTTCTTTGTTTCAAAAGTGGTCTAGCAGTTTTCGAGAAACTGCCATTTGATTATCGAAAAAACAACATTTTCAACAGTTAGAATATTACCAAATGACATGTTTTGTTTTCTTATTCATTTTCTTCTATGGGTCTTTGATTTCAACTACTCCAATCAATCAGTACACATTGCTTTTGCCAATGTTTATGAATGATTCTGCATTTCCATTGATTTTTAAATTATGCTGTTGAGAAAATGATTTTGTGAAACGGAGATTCGTTGAACATTTTTGTCTGTTTTTTTCAATATACAAGGATGTATTGATATCTAGTTATCCATGGAAAAAATCACTGATTGATGCTCCAAAACCACATATTTTGCCATAAAAATGGTTGGTTCAAGTATAGTATTATATTAAACAAGGGTGAACTACGACCACTTAACCAAAATTATACAGTGTGCTCTCTCTACCAGAAAAGTGAAAAATTAAGCGAAATAAAAATATTTGAATATTTTTCATGATTATCACGAAAAAATTACATTTTTGCGTAAACACTCGGCTGTTGAAATTGAATAATTTATTGAACGGTATCTATTTCCGATAAACGTCAAAATACATTAACTGTACAATGCAAAATGAAACCTTCAGTTAATAAACGGAGGTGACATGTGGACGTGCACGATTGCCGGTGCTTATCAAATGACTGTATCTAGAACTGTTAGGGTTCTCAATGGAATTATCTGGAGGACACGAGTTATAGATTAATTTTCCCTGTTTTTACGCACGTACTGGGTATTCGTGGTACAATGGGTGTATAACCCAGACAAATCCTGAAACACTACAACGACCATGATTTATTCTCTTGTATACTGTACTTGGTGATCGCAACGTATGAGTGCGAAAACATGACTGCGTTCACACAACTCCCATAATTCGGTGACGCTTGTATGAAGGGTGTACAAAAAAATGGTTTAAATCATCATGGATAGCTCTCAAATTTTACAGATGCTTTCGCTCATAACAGACTAGTACGTCAGTGGCGGTAGTTCATCCGGAATACCAGTAGTGAGTCCCAATTCACGTGATCATGAAAGTTAGGCAATCAAACTTGTGTGGATGGTAGTATTGAAGCTTACTTCAATATCTTCAAATTATTCCAAAGTGGGACAGGTGACAGTGCTGTCCTTTTCTTCGAGAAGCAAACGCTGAACTGCCAGTAATAGTCCATGGTGACTATGAGTCGTCTGTACATCGTTTTGATAGTGTGTTTGGAAAACATCGATGGTCGGAACTACTATACAGTTGACAAAATGACTATTGACAGTGAATCTACATTATGGTAAATTACAATCAACAACTAATTGTCTATCAAGGAATATTGATAGACATAGGTGTTGACATCTTTGCCTCATTTTTCCACTTGGTGGAAACGTGTGGAGGGAAAGGGTAAATCAACTTTGTCGATTTTTTTCGTATTATTTTCGAGATAATCTCCAGCACATATTTTTCAAATTGTTGGAATTAATACATAGGTGTAAACGTATCAAATAAATCATATTCATCAACAAACATTTCATCAAAAGTTGATGACAAAATCATAAAATGAAGAGTTCAAAAATCCGCATCCACCAGTTTATTAAAATAAAACGAAAATTTCGTGCTAATTGTTTAAAGCTAGGTTTACTGGTGGCAATTTTTATTTTGGCAATACTTGCAATGAATAATTATTTATCGTTATTATTGGTCAATTTAAAATCTTTGATCACTTGTATCACCAAACCACTGCATAGGTAGGGCTACAGAAGCGTCACTCCCCCTATTTCACTGTTCCAAATTTGAATGCGCATGCGCGCTATTGAGCTAGTTTTTCAATCAACGTCAACCACAGAATACATACATATGTGCCTGTTTTGCGCGTCAACCTTTCCATTTATAGTATTTGGCATTTGATAGCTGTGATTTAGTCAGTAATTATGAAACAACGTTTGTCAAATAAGAACTTGGAATATCAAATTGAATTGATATAGGGCTTTTCGGAAACCTACTCGGGTTGATAAGATCACTAACCAAGAGTTACCAACCCACATTCGGAAACTTCGGTGTTCCTACTCGATCACTAACCAGCCCCCGGACTCCGATGATTAGAAATGTTTTATAGAATAGAAATGTGACGTCATATTCGAAATATCGGTACTATGCTTCCCATTTCTAACGTTCGAATATGACGTCACATTCTCGACACATTTCGATGCTATGAAACATTTTTAATCATTGGAGTGCAGGTTGATAAATCGTAACCCAACGCAAAATGGCACGTATCTGACCCGTTCGTAAACTAAGAACCCTCGTTGGTGATCTGTGTGATCCGTCTCGTGGATCTTTTTGGATCGGGTTAGTAACCCAGACTAAATTTCCGAAAAGCCCTTGTGAGATTTGAGTTGTAGCCTTTCTATACGAGCTGGCTAAATATTCCTGAATGGAATAGAGGCAAAAGCCATGTGTTGGTGACAGATAAACTACCCAAGGTCATTCAGTTTGTTACCACCAAGATCAAAGGTGCCGTCGGATAGTATCACTTCTGTAACCCTATCTGTTATGTGGCCAAACACAATAGGGAACAGGCATGTATCCCCATTCTGAAATAGTTTTATTTGTTATCATTATCATCCGAGAAACTCAGTGACAGACTCAGAATTTGAAATTTTCTGTTTCCTTTCTCCAATTCATAATTGAAAATGCGACTTTTCATTCCATTTAAAAACGTACTCCTAGCGATCCTGACGGATGACGTATGTATCATTACTTCGCAAGGTTCAAACTTTATCCGTTTGAGGGCTCTTAAAGGCTGTATAAAATTTGTATAAAACGTCCAAAATTACTCAATATTCCGGAAAAAACCACTTGGAGCGCTAGTGTTTGGATCTCAAGGTCAAATTGTGTTTAAATCGAAAAAAATAGGATGCAATGAATTATTTTCACTGAATGCAATTTTTGGGATCCAAATTTATGCAGAAATGCCAAAAATTAAAATCATGTGTGATCCCTATTCGCGAAACGCGTTCCCGCTAGATGGCGCTCAGAATGAAGGCGCGAAACTGTGTAATGGTGATCAGCCTACAAATTCCATAAGAGACCATAGTGTTTAATTTTATTCTCATTCAAATTTGAATAAATTGCTGAAGATGTCGATAATTGAAATATGTTAATCAAACATTTTCATATACGTAGTCATTGCCACTTTTTGCCTAATTCTATGTTTTCAATGGGAAAATTATGTAAATATACTTTGTGCTTGGTACTATTGATGTTGCATTAAGCATTGGGGCACGCCTATTGTTTGGATTGCTTAATTTTGCCGTCATTTCAATTATTATATTCTGAAACTATGAACATGAAGGAATATCACCAAACTCAATTCAATATCCAAAACTCGATTAATGATGAGAAAACAGATGAAATATATACACAAGCTCTTATGGCAAAACAAGACCTTGCAACATTACATGAGTTCAACGAAATAATTATAGGTGTCGCACCCTTCGCGTAGGTCGCGAATTTCTTCCTGTTTTCAACAGACTTTGCTTCTTATTGGCCAACTTGTCCAGCTCTTTCCCCATTACCTAGGGATCCACCCTTCTCCAGCATGGTTACTGGCGTCTGTTGTGGGGGGTTCGTCGATTGCGGAGGGGGGGCTTGTTCTAAGCAAAAATCCTAAACCCTTGATATTGTTTGCGCGTAAAACGGCGTACTTCACAAACACTAAAAACTTCGATTACCTCAATTTCGGACGTCTATCGTCCTAATGGGTTGAAAGATATTCGACTTCTTTCACTTTTTAACGTTTCAATTGCTTACCAATACTGAAGACGATTGCGGATACAAGCATACAAGACAGTGGACGTCCGAAATCTAAGTAATCAAGTTACTACAACCTTCAAACACCTAAAACTTCAATGCACGAACTGAAGAGACTGCGGATATACACTAACACAACGATTTTCTTCCCACGGCATTTTCATATCATCTTTATGGATGGACGAATCATCAGCGACGACAGGACGACTAGACGCAGTGTTGCCAACAAGCTATTCCTAGATTCTCCGCCGCGAAACCCAAAATTCTCCGAATTCCTCCGCAATTCTCCACTTTTACATGAATGAATATCCTGATTACTGATCAGTTACTGCGCATGCGCATTGATTGCCAACCGATATCAACAATACATATGGTGAATGTTCTGTTATGTTGACACAAGGCAAAATGTACCTCAAAATGGTTCGACCTTTCGCCACTGTAGCGCTCAAATGAAAAAAAACACAACACCAGTAACACCAACACCACACCACAAAACAAACAATGATAAACCAGACGAAACAGTCGAAACACAGAACCACGTAACACATCACAAATCACAACAACAATAGAAATTCAGAAAACAGAACAGCCAACTTCACTACTACGAAATACTCACAGACAGTAAGGAAATCAGAATGGATGGGTTCTGTGTTCACAATTTAAAATGCCAAGGGAACGTTTCTCTTCGAGTGATTAATTCTCCGCTTTGTATGATTCTCCGCTAAATTCTCCGCCGATCACCAGATTCTCCGAAAAGCGGAGAATTCTCCGCCCATTGGCAACACTGACTAGACGACTACTGTTGAAATGAACCGGAACATCAATTAATGACGTGTAGTGTCATCTATCATTTACTGACTGCCAACTGCTAACACTCAAACCTGATAAAACCACGGAATAAATTTTTTTTAGTATTCTGTGATCTGCCGGGCCCTAACTCAAACCTACAAGTCAACCACAGAACAACAATCTTGTTTTACTTCCAAGATACACTCCTCAGCTGTGCTTGTCGCTGTTTTTAATATTGTCAAAAGGATGATACAATTTCATATTTAGATATTTGTTGCAACTATCTATCGCTATATATGGATAGTTTTACCATTAAAAACATCGATAGACGGTACATCTAGTAGCGACAGGACAGGACAGGATGACATATTTTAGCGGCAAATTTGAAATTTTGCTATTAAGTGATAGTGAAAATTGTAAACATAAAAACAAATCATTTTGATTTGTTATTTTAATCTATAAATTACTGAAAATGCGCTGATTTCTGACCGAAATAATAAGCCAGTGTTTTCTGCTTTGATCCAGTCAGCCGATGTCGGGCGGACAGTGGTTCCCAAAATGTTGGTGAATTTAAAAAAACAAATGATTTTTCCAAACATTTTTATCGAATTTTTAAACACTGCAATTTGTTATACATTGGCATTATAGCACTTTTATTCACGAGAGTGCAAGAAGTTAGAGTACACCCTGAATATAGCATATTTTTTAATTTATATTTTATTTCTACATTTATTTGGTATTTACTATGGAATATTGTAATTCATGTAGGAAGTGGGAAAGTCGAACGGCGGGCGAAAACGCTCCCGCAAATCTTCTTCTGATTGGTGGAGATATGCACAGGCTGATGCTGAACAAATCAAACGTTCGGCTGCTGTCGAGTGTCTTGTATCTGCCTCCGATCAGGTATTTTTTACTTGTACCTATATGGTCGATTGGCCCACAAAAATTGCAACGATTTTTTATGCTAATTATTAAGAACATGAATATTGCAATTGCGGTTCGATTTAGAAGTTGTTCCCAGACAATGAACTTGAAATAACTAGAACTAAGAGAATTGTATCATTTAAGTAGATGCCTAGTTTTATAATTTACATGTCACTTGTCAAGAAGTTACTGACATTGCTTTTATGCACCTTTATTATCGAGCAAACAATACCAGACAATCAATAAATATATTATTTATTGTCTAAAGATAAATGCTTATATTAATACACGTTTATATACATGTTCGCTTCTAGAAATGTGTAAAATGAAATTAAAAATGCATTTATCTATGTAGCAAACATAACTCGAGAAAAATGAGAGAAGAAAATGAGAAAAAAAGAAAGTCACTTAAAGTATCAAATAACAGTATATTTAGTTCGAGAATCTAAATAAAGATATTCCAAGCTATATATGAAAGAAGGCTAAAAATTAAAAAAAAAACAGAGTTATAGTAAGTATTTCTAATCCCAATTGGAACGGCAATAAAAATAAGAATACTAAAAGGAGTGTTCCTATGCACTGCTATGATTGTAAGAATAAGTAACTGAAACAATACCACTGAAAAATAATATACCGACTGGAAAGAGAATTCCTTACCGAAACTTTTTAAGCCAGTCCAATTGGTATTGGAAATACCATACAAAAAGCTCTTGCTTTGCCTATCTCAGTACTAAACAGATGAATCACATTCAATTTAGCAATCAATTTTCACATGGGTCATTTATTTCTAAAATCAATTTTATAATTTGAAACGCTAGTTATGAGAAGGCTAGTTCACCCAGTTGAATCAAAAATTCTATTCCGCTTTTATTGGCAACATATCTCCATTACGGTAATAGATATATGGATGATTTATCAGCAAAATGATACTATTTTCTGAGCTCTAAAAAATTTAAATGATGGCACTTACACAGGGTTTCGGTTTTCGATTTCTACATGAGAAATGGAAGGTACTTGATAAAAATGTTTTTTTCGAAAGTATTATAAGTTTTTCAGATTTTTAGCATGACAGCTTTTTTCACAAAATTCGTCACTCATAATACCTACTTGAAATTATAAATTTGTGCAAATTCCCGTTAAAATGTATATTTGGTCAAATATTGTACGTTGGTGACTCTCGTAAAAACAGCTTGCCAAACATTTAAAAAAAATATGCAAAATCTTCTTTATTTTAAACGGGACACCCTGTATATAATCGATCCTTGGAAGCGCCAACACAGGCTCTACAATTTTCATTTCATGTCCTCTTTGAGTAAAATCAATGGTTTTTCTTAAAAATGCTTTTTTTGAAAAATGGAAATTCTTCCTATTTCTTTGCTATAAAAAATATTGTACTTTTGTGCCACTATCTTTCGGTCTACAACAACCTTTCAAGGACAAACGAATTAATCGATTTGAACTCAATTAGTTTGGCAGGTCAAAATATTTGCCTCCTAGTATGTATAAGGGGAATTCTCCTCAATTTGGGTTATGGAGCAAATGCAAGTTTGAACAAAATAAAGTTGAGTTTCATTTATGAGTTTTTCAATTAAACTGAGAAAAGTATTCAAATTAACTTTTCAAAAATGTTGGGTTTTAAATTTTAAAGGGTTTTGTTTGGAATTAACATGTTGGCAACAGCGCCTACAAAACGTATGGGATGGTAATATGCTAGAAGAAGAAGCACCATAGTCAATATATCTGTCTTTGTTAGGGGTTAGGCATACAGTACACAAAATGTCACGGAGTGACACCTATATTTCATTATAGGTCGGTGCTCGGAACATTGTCATCTGTGTTTAATTCATTGTCGTAACAGATTTGTTGTCCTTTCTTATCTGTGAAATTTGTAGCCGATGTTGCCAGATGGTGAAATAGAAACAAATCCTTTTAAATTTTAAATGCCCAATTTTATTTTTAATTTTTAAGTACTTGAATAATTTTTTTAAAGAAAAATGTTGAAATGGTGTGTTTTAAATGCAGTGTTTTATAGATCTTTAATAGAAAGTACTTGATTGTCGTCAGGTGGAGAATTCCCCATTGAAATCTTTAGTAAATATTGCTGTATCGAGAAGTTTCGATAAAAATCATTTATTTTGGATTACCTTCATTGAAAATTCAGTCATTAAATTTGTTACCTCGACGTTTTCAAATCCTTTGAGAACCCTGTACTTGATATGATATTTTGTTTCTGCATCTATCTCTTTAGAATCTGGATTTTTTTCATTTAACGATTTATCTTCTGTACTGTAAGTACCACATCCTAATGGTATGTGTGTTGGAAATAAGTATATTACAGAAACTATTGTGGTTGTTGATATTCAAATTTGATAATGTTAATATGTACAAGACGATAAGAAATTATTCAATTCACAAAGGACTAACCACATTAGAAAATTTATCTAATTCCTTGAATTCTAGTAATACTTACAAATAATATTATGTTTCTGCATTATCACACACTTTTTTATATCTATTTTCGAATTGTATAGAAATCCTACCGATGAAGGAAGATAAAATTTGACTCAATTTGAAAAATATTGCATATACTATATGTAAATGAAGATGAACTCAAAATGTATTGTTTTGTCGGCTTTTCAAAGCACATGGCAGTTTTATTGAATCTTTTCACATATATTTCACTTGATTTTCTAATATGTTAGAAAAATATTAGATATTTGACAAAATACATGTCGAAGGCGGAGGCGGTTTAAGCAATAAAACAGTTGACACATTTGGTTATTCAACAACGAAATAAAAATGTTCAGTTTCTTGAATGATACAATTTATAAGATGGTGAGAGTTGCCACCATTTATATGCTGGCTGTTGGCAATTCTGAAGTTCTCGAGTGTTTTCTGGAAATTCATTATCTGGGTGACAACAAATAAAGTGCGGAATTATAAAATATAGTTGATATTGGTCCTTAAATATGTTTACTCAATTTTGGTTGCAATTTTAGGTGGGCTTCGACAATTGCTTTTTAGCGCATTATTTTCATTATTAGCTTATAATATGCGTTTGTTCTACCTATGTTTGTTTATTGATTTTTTGAACGTAGGGATAAACATGCATTACAATTCTTTATTGACTTAGTTGCTAGTTATCTTGATACATGCAAGCCTCATCCCACCCCTAGTGTGACTACTACTATCAAAGATAAGAGTAAAATTTTTCGGAATCTTTATCAACCTGATTATTTTTTCAATAGTGATGGTAGATTTATATATTTTAGAAGTTTAGTATTATGAATATTTATTTCTTTGGATATTTGGTTCAAATTTCAATTCAATCAGTTTATCTCCGTAATATTTGAATCTTAGCTGATTCTTGAGTCAGGCAACAAAAAAAATTAACTAAGAACACCACAAATCGCCCAGACCTTGAAGAAATTAACAATTTTGTCTCATATTCCAGGAAAATTCTAATTTCTATACTAATCCACTTGCAACACTCCATATTTTATCTCCTAAACTTACATAAATGTTTTTTGAATGCAAACAGATTCATTATCTTTGAATATACTCGTTTATTGTTATGAAGAGATTGCCTGCAATACGAGGAATTAGAAATATTTCTGTACTGTTGATAATTATATCATTCAAATATGGTGACTCAGAATTTATCAACCTATTGTAGCTGAAGATAAGTATTCTGAAATGAAATGTTGACATATGAGATAGTTGGTTCACACAAATAAATATCATTTGATTTTATAGAGGGATTGAAATAGATTAATTACTGTTTGGTCTATGAATTTTGAAAGGATTACAGTAACTATAGATTTCCGAAAAAGGTCCCTCTACCTAGTGTTACAATTTTAATTACTAAAATTTCACTTACTTTTTACTCGTTGAATTTTTTTAAATTTAAATTATGTTGAAGTTGAATTACATGTACTTATATGGTGTAATTCTGAGCATTTTAAAATGTATCAAATAACGTCTTTGAATCTTTTCTTTTTTTCTGGGTTTGTGTAACTTTTCAATATTTTTTTGAATAAATGTCTATTGACGAGTTCCGGTATTTTTCAATGTCTATGTTTATGCGGACAATTATCATTTATCAAGTCACCAGCTGTGGTTAACTTACTTCAACTGAACCAGAATCTTGCCTGACAAAGATGAAATTGAATCTGAAACAGTTGTTTTATCTGACTGTAGATCAGGAAAAATGTTCAAATAGATATTCGCTACTTCTGTAAGTACTGATTCGTCAAAATTAAAATGCCAGGTTCTGGTTCTGATTATACACAGTCCGGATTCTCTTGATGTGGGCACTACCTTATAAATTGTTAAGTTTATTGTCGCACTTTTTCACTTATGTAAAATAAACAGTGCTACTTTTTCTGGATAATTTTCTTAATTTTGCTGGAATTCAATAAAACGAGGTACCTATCCTTGCCTTGTCATTTGAATTCCTTTCAAACCCATCTGCCGTTTTGAGAAACAGGAACTTTTGTAAATACCAAAAAAGATTTGATGAGTTTACTAAAGCTCGTTAAGGATCCTCATATGAGAGTTCCAACATTATTACCGTCATTTTGTTTTGGACTAATATTTTTGGCTGAAATGTTGCTATTGTATAGAGCACTGAAAGACACTCAGTGCCATTTGAAAAAAGCTGAATTAAATTTTTTTAATTACGACAAAACTTCATAAACTACTATTTAATTACTATAAAATGTTCAATCTGTTACTTTACGAACAGACTGTATATAGAAATGTACGAGAAAAGAAGAAGTAGAATTGTATGAAAGTTCGGCAACCAAACATACACGTGTGGTAGTACTGAAGGTGGAATATCCTTACAGCTCTTCAGCACTTCATTGGTGCTGAACGTTACGTGCTAGCTTAGGTAAGGAGCTGTTAAGCTATTTAGCAAACCATTTGAGAATAGATGTGTTCTTCAAAGTCATAAAATTTGAGTGTTTACTTTTGTGAATTGTAAGGTTTGTATTCACATTTCACACATAGCATGAATAATTATTTAATTCCAACAATATTTTGGTTTCTTAACATTTTGTAATGAACATTCTTGTAAAGGTTAAATATTTAGTTAAATTATGAACATTTAACTATTTATAAAGTTAACATAGATGTGAAGCTTAATTTTTCAAATTATTTTAGACAAAAACTCTTTTAAAGTTAAAAATCTGTACACAATACATTAAAATAATATTTTTTGTTGTATTCATGATAAGCACAGTTAAATTTTACTCTACTTTGATGATAAACAGGTATCATCACAAAGTACATTTACAAGGTAGTGTAATTTAACCAGAAGGGTAATATGAGGAAGTATTGATGCGATTTTTTTTTGTACGACTGCTATTTTGATTGATTTACCGCATTCATTTTTAGAATGCTAGGTTCTGTTCAGGGATAACGCAGCGTTTAGTAATTTATTTACCGTTTGCTGAACGATAATATGCAATTTACGTATAATTTGTCCAAAAAGTCGGCATTTTTTTCCTTTTCCTTCGATTGTTCAGAATAGAAAATATCAATGTAATTTAAAACATTGTCGAAAGTTTTTTTTGGGTACAAGATAAAAACGCGCCCAAAATAATAGTTTCCAGAAAGTTTGCTTTATTTAATATCTTTGGTAATGGTTGTACAAAAAATAGTATAAACATCTCGAAAAGTCGAGAGTTTACCGATCCTTACTGTTTTTGATGTCCAATGCACTATAGTTATCTCTCAGATATTTAGCAACTAAGGCAATTCAAAGATTGACATTGGATTTGCATTTTACTTGTCCGTGATTTTTGAAATTAATTTTGTCTAAGCTGGTTCTATTATTATATGTTCTAACAAGTAATTCTGCAAATTCAATTCTTGTAATATTATAATCAATTCCAATAACTATTTAAATTTGTTTCTGACTGTTTACCAAGTAACTAATCAATTTTGTTTAATTCCCCCTACCTGATTAAATATTGAGAATAACTGGAAGGATTCAGTTCTGTGTTATTGCTAATTCCTTTTTATACCTGTCTATCAAATTAATCAGTACAAATAACTAGCTGAAAGGGGTAGGCACTCGGGCCTTATTAGACCATCATTAAATTTTATTATTTCCATGCTTTCAAATCTGCCCAACAGTTTAATTATGGTTACATTTTTGAGTGTCTCAACATTTCGATATTGATCTTGTGGTATTTTCGCATGGAAAAGTAGAGTCTAGTTGATCATGACCACGGTAAATAATAATAATAGCCGTCCTCTACCCGCACAGGCTATGCCTTTGGGTACACTCAACGAGTGTTTATGAGGGAGTATTATTATTATATTATTATTATTATGACCATAATATTGGTATTGAAAGTTCATATCAACTATAAATTGTTTGATTCGTTTAAAGGCCTAGAAATTGTAAAATTTTATGATAGTCTTAATAAGTGCAGAGGGCCTATTCCTTTCACTACCTCGTACAGCTTAATTGAGTAGTGATAGGCAGGTAATGAAAGGTAAAGATTAAAACTTAGTAGATTTGATTCTTTCCTGGTTTTTGTGAAGTTTAGATAGGTAGAAACAAATATACAAAATTAGGTAGTTATTAGGTAAACAAATTTACAAACCAAATTAGTTGTTGTAGACCTTTGCACCTTTGTAGATTTAATAGGTAGGACATAGCTCTGAATATTGAAATCAGTCGATAGTCAATTCTGATAATACTAACATTGTGTAGTAATAAAGTATTTTGGTAAAATAGAGACACATTCCATTCCTCAAATTACTGCAAAGTTGTAAATTAGTGTAATACCAAATTGAATGTATAGTGCCTTCATCTTTTTTTGCTCGAAGAAATTTTTCTTCAATTTTTGTATTATTTTATTCAGAACTGCGAAATAGAATCCCTCGTCGACGAGCTTTGCGAGAAGCTTAAAGAAGTAGAGAGTACGTCCACTACTCCGATATCGGAACAAGATACACCAGCTGAAGAACAATCGGACGTGAGAAAACTCACACCACAGGAGCTAGCTGAAAAATATTACGCCGCATTTCCACCTCTCTGTCCTCAATCGCCTACTGAATCGAAGCTTCTGGCTCTAATACCCAAGTGGAAGCCCACCATATCTCCTATCAAGATGAAGGTTGTGAAAAAACAAGGGAATAGAACCGTAGGCTACGAAAACAAGCTGCACGCAAAGGTAATTAATAAAAAAGCATTTATTCTGTAGAAGTACAGAGCGCTGCTGAATTCATGCTAACACATTCAAGTTTGATCCCTTACCTGACACCATTTCCTTTTATATGTAATACATAGTAATATGGAGAGAACCTTCTGATAGACATGGTTTTTTGATGAAAATAATGGAAGATCAACACTCAGTATATGTCACAAAATCAAACTTTCAATTCAACATAAAATTCAAGGTTATGAAATACAATGAAACATTTGTAAAAGGTGAAAAATAAATGATAAAAAAACCGGTAATACTTACCGAACCGAAAATAAATAACAAAAGTTTGTTGAATCTTATCAAAAGAAATAACAATTGAGTCATTTGCATATACTATAAATAGGAGTGGTCCTGGTATAGGTCCCTAAGGTACATCTTGTTTTAAAAAACGTTTGCATTCTATGCATTTGGTATCATTTCTATTAGTCTATATTCCTTAAGTAGTTACAATGTATTACAATTATTTGCTGATAATAATAAATACTCGGATGGGTAAACTATACTTTATTGTCTAGGAATAAAATCTAATTAATTGACAAAGTCTTGTGGAGTCATATTATAAATTCTTTTCACTAAATACGAATAAGCATCATCGCGTGCATTTTCTAAAGGTCAATATTCCTTCATGGGGGTCTATCTATCAATAAAATGTCCTTTCAAAATAATTGAAATAAAAAGATGATGACGAGCAGTTCGTAACTTGCATTCACTAAAATAGCAAAACACAGTATCAAAGATTCAATAGAGGGCAAACACATTAACTATTTTTATGTGACAAGTTTCAAGCAAAAAAATAAATTATTGACTTTCTCTCATTAATCGTTTTGATGAACCACAATGATTTTGTGTAGGTATGCGCACTGTTATATGTTGTTTCATGACCAGTCCAATGTTTTTACACCTTTCAAATCTTACTTCGTGAATAGTGTTCTGGTCTTTAGGTATTTATAGTTTTAACGTCAAAATCAAAACAATTGCGCGATTTTCAGAAAGGAATGCGAACAGCTGTAATTGAAAATTTTTCTAGATCAACCGTGCGTTTTTACTCACTTTCCCGCACGCATTTTAGATTTGAAAGGGTCCTTTATCGCACTAATGCGGGAAAGTAAACTATATCAATTCAACTTTGATTATATGAACATTTCATTGATTTTACCCGTATATTACTATTTTAAGTAATGTAGGTTTTGATATTTAATCTAACTTGGGTAATTTTTCTTGTTTTCGCAATTTTTATTCATTGGAATGAAATAAAAATTGGGATACTTTCGTATATCTACCCTATACATTTCCCAAAACTAATCCACATTAACAGTCAAACTAAGCTGAGTCAAGTGGTTTGCTGTGATAACCAAATATTTGATAGGGAAACCAAGTTGTTATCAAGACGCCAAAGTTTCAAGTCGAAGCGTTGTCAAAGTGACATATTCTACATTTTTCAAATTATTTTCAATAAAAGCAATATTTTAATGCATTCGTCAGGCGAAGAGCTCCCAAAAGAATTTTAAAGCCACAGATGAGACAAATTCAGACCTGTTGCCTAGTAAATTACGAGAAAGTTCTCTTTGCAGAGTCGAGTTTATAAAAATCACGCTTGATGATATTCTAGATTAGGGATACATAGTTGTGAAAATTTCCGATTCGAAAAACCGTACTTCAAGATCCTTAGTTATATCTGAAGACATAAATAATGGAACCTTTTTAAAGCTCTATAGAAAGTATGCAAGTTTACGGCCTCTACACCACACACCATCGTTTTTTATAAATTATAGAAAAGGCAAATGCTCTGTTCAGTGCGTAGGTGTGAAAACATTTGGTAAAATGCCGACAGAGATCGCCAGCTAACCCAGAACGTTACACAGGTCACAGTTTTAGACGATCTTCGGCAACGATTCTAGCAGATTCAGGCGAAGGGATATTCAACATAAAACTTTTTGGATGCTGGAAGTCAACTGCTGAAGGTTATTTGGAGGACATCTTCATGCGCTTTGCGAGTGTTAAGCCGCGTATCGATTTTGCGAGGCATGCCTCGCAAAATCGATACCTGCCTCACACCTGAAGCTGCCTCACCCTGAGGCAGCTTCAGGGTGAGCCATCGACAGTCGGTTTTTGATCTTGCTCAAAGGCGCCTCGACACTCTCGCCTCGCGCTGTTTGTACCGTGCTTTGTCGTTATTTCTGCCGCGCTCAAGAAAAGTCAAGATGGCAACGAAAAGTTTATGGTGGAGTGCCTCGCACTGACTGACGGCACGCTCTGCCTCGCATGCTTGCCCCATTTCCGTTCAAAATCACCCGTTGAGGCAGCCTCGCGAAGCATGCCTCGCAAAATCGATACCTGCCTCACACCTGAAGCTGCCTCACCCTGAGGCAGCTTCAGGGTGAGCCATCGACAGTCGGTTTTTGGTCGTGCTCAAAGGCGCCTCGACACTCTCGCCTCGCGCTGTTTGTACCGTGCTTTGTCGTTATTTCTGCCGCGCCATGATGTAGTGCCTCGCACTGACTGACGGCTCGCTCTGCCGCACGTGCTTGCCTCATTTCCGTTCAAAATCACCTCGCGAAGCATGCCTCGCGAGGCCGCCGCGCGACGCCGCCGCGCGAGGCTGCCTCGCAAAATCGATACGCGGCTTTATTCTTAACCGAAGGTTACCACCAACTAACTACCCTGGACCGGCTATTCTGACTCTGAATAAAATATGTTACTAAAGTGACTTTCCCGCTCTCAACTGCTTGCCCGAATTCCGCTTCGCGTCGTTCGGGTCAACGGTAGTCGCGTGCGGGAAAGTATCACTCTCCGCACGGGAAATAACTATTTGTGTTTAGCAATTATGATTAACTTTTTCGTTTTCTTGAAGGAGAATAGAGATATGAAGGCTCGCACCCAAAACAAGCAACGTCTCAGCTTAATTTCCCGCACTAAGAATACCATTTCACTCAACAACACCGCTTTCGCCAATTGGGACTTCACTATATTCAACCGGAGGTTCGGAGCTCCGAAACTGAAACACTCTCCTGATACGGAACATAAACCTTTGGATCAGTGTGTGGAGGTAGATCAAGAAATATGGGAGAATTCCGATGTAAACATCTACGAAGATCTGCCTGTGGATATCAAAGAATTGCTGGAGTCGCCTCTACCCTCTGAGGACAACGTTAAGAAGGTTAATACAGATACGCGTAAGGGCAAAAAACCGGAGTACATACAATATGGTACAAACATAATGAGGTACGTTTGATTTTTTCACTTTGTGAATTGAATGTTTTGAATGAGTTGAGAGTATAATGTTCAATTTTGTTTAGCTCTATCTGGTCCACCGACTCTGATGTTGCTGGGAGTAAAAACTTCAACTCTGTCGTTGGCTCTTCCAATGACTTTGGTCTCGACTCCAAGTTCAGTTCAATATCCATTGACAGTAAGGCGGAACCAGTGGATAAATGGTTTTCTGGGAACATTCCAGCCGAAAACAAGATGAAGGCATTGTTTGAGCAGGCCCTAGGTCTGAAATCTCCTAAATGCAACGTTCACAGTTTGCCTAACATGCCTGAGCCGGATAACAAGCAGTACAGATGTTCGCGTGGGGAGGTGATTGACCGATACACTTTCAGCTTGATGCAGATAAACCACGATAGAGAAGTAAGCAGCTTTGCCAGAGTCACACCAAGATGTAATGAAGTAAGTGAAGCAACCATTGATGAACAATTTCACTTAGGTGCACGTGCAATAACATTAATGAATTAATCAAAATTTAAAGTAATTACATATTCTTTTTAATTTCTAGACCAATCCGTTCACCGTACAGCCCAGGAAGTATCCCTTCCGCTCGTCTAGGCGCAGCCTCACTTTCGACAAAGACGAGGATCTGCTCACCTCCGAGAAGTCCCACTTCAAGCCGATCACCGAAAAGTTGGAACAAAGCTCTACTCAATACGCTGACGGTGCCACGTTTGTCATCTCCAACAAATTGGACAAGGTAGAATACAAGAGGAGCGAAAGTGGCACCATGTGTCTCGAAAATAACCAGGGTCAAAAGAAGAAGTATTTCGAGTACAAAAACGACGAGATTCGCTCATCCGATGGTGGATTTGTTCTCAAATTCATCGTTTCCCAAAACAACAAGGCTTGTCAGACCGAAGAGCCGTCCGAGTTAGATTTTGACACTGTAAAGACCAAGTTTGAGGAGGTAAGTGACACGATGAGGTAAAATCTATTGGTGCAATATGTTAATTTTTTATGTTCACCAAATTATATAACTTGAGAATGAGGGTAGTTATTTTGCCAAAGCTCCAAATCGTTTGTAAGGTGC
The DNA here is from genome assembly GCA_958502065.1 of Chrysolina americana. Classification (NCBI taxonomy): domain Eukaryota; kingdom Metazoa; phylum Arthropoda; class Insecta; order Coleoptera; family Chrysomelidae; genus Chrysolina; species Chrysolina americana. The sequence goes on from OY293414.1 coordinate 81,187,290, forward strand.
GCTCCAAAGAACCACTTCTGTAAGTTTTTTTCAACACGGCGCGAACACTTATTTATTTCAAACATCCCACTTCTGACACCAAATGTAGTGAAAATACACTAAACTAATTTCGCTTATTCATTCAAAACTCTTCTTGAACAATTATTTATTTAAAACATTAACTTTAATATTTCAATTTATTTTCACTGTCGCTGTCTGTTTACGGACTCTCGAACTATATCTGTAACTGCAATTCTGCGACTCTGCCCGCCCTCTTCTGTCGAGCGTCTTGTATAACGACAACCAGATTTTTATACAGTTCTCGAACTGTCGAGACTACGGCGGCTCATGCAGATGTCTCCAGTACGTTCTTGATCGTGGGTAGAACATTTTTTAGCCATTTCTCGTCCCTTCTACTTGATGAGTCATGATTGTACAGTTTACGAGCGGAAGTGAGATTACGCGTTGTTTACTTACAAGCCGAGGTCCATGGACCTTTACATTTACAAAAAAAATATTTTCAATCGATTGTTAATAGTCTAAAATGTCTATTTATTAACGAGTGTCAGTCTACTTTTTTCATTTAAGTAAAATATCACATTTCAAAGTGTGCCTCTGACGTCACGTTCATTGGAAACATCCCCCACCATAATCCACGTTCCGAAATAGGGAATATCGTTCTCCCATAAAATATAGCTACTGGCTGATTATAAGTGATCGAGAAATAATTGAAAGTCACTGGATCAACACATCAAAAAATTTTATGTAAAAGCAATTTTTTATATTATTTGTAACTTTCAAATTTTCTGAACGAACCTGTCTTGATGAAAAACTATTGTTGGCAACACCGCAAATTCTAATAACAGTTCTTATGGAACAAAAGTTGTTATTACCACAGCATAGTTTATTTGAATTTTCACTGGTGTTCAGACAACCTGCTACAAGGCACTTTTTAGACATTTTCACGGTTATAAGGAATATAAAAATTACTTAACACAACAAAACTTTGAATTTGAAAATCGCATTAACCTCAGAAAATAAAATATTCAAGAGTCTGTTAGTTTCCAGCATACAGATTTGATCTACTAGCATGTTTTGTATCACATAAGGTAAGCAAATGAGTTAAACAGAGAAAAACAATTGTTATTGATCTGCTCCATGAAACAGACGAACAAACCCATCTGGTATCAAATGACAACTATCATAGAACAGATGTAATGACAATTTGAGATTCCATGGTGTACAACTTATACGACGTTGCCAAGTTTAATTTTGAGGGACGTGACGTCACGAAACCCCTTTTTTCAAATTATAGAAAAAATGGCGTTCAGAAAAAATTAATAAAAAGTCCCGAGTGATATTAGCGTATATACTTTCTAAATTTACACCATGAAAAATATTTAAATATTTCTCATGTGGAACTAGAGTACTTGACGAAAGGCAATAAATTTCAAAACAAAATTTGATTATAAAAATAATCCAGCCTTTCGCAAATATTCCTATACAATAGGATTGTCGGCAAACGTCGAACAGAAATAATTCAACAGCCCCATACGACCGCCGAATCACGTCTATCCAACGCCTGGCAAAGTTTTCCTACAAGGATATACTTTGCAATCTTCCTGTAACAACCACCAACTGGCAATCGAAAACATGTGACATCTGCAGACCGGTTTCGCGATTCAACTCGCTCATCAGTACAGACTCGGCCACAATATGTAATTGATTTCCAATCGGTTTTGTTAACAGGCACTACGATAACTCCGGCACCTACTAAGAAAGTGGGCAGCAGAGCCATCTATAGAAACCACAGAAAGATTCCGACCAGTACCACGACTTCATTTGAGCCCAATATATCTAAATTTACACCATGAAAAATATTTAAATATTTCTCATGTGGAACTAGAGTACTTGACGAAAGGCAATAAATTTCAAAACAAAATTTGATTATAAAAATAATCCAGCCTTTCGCAAATTTTCCTATACAATATTTTTATAATCAAATTTTGTTTTGAAATTTATTGCCTTTCGTCAAGTACTCTAGTTCCACATGAGAAATATTTAAATATTTTTCATGGTGTAAATTTAGATATATTGGGCTCAAACGAAGTCGTGGTACTGGTCGGAATCTTTCTGTGGTTTCTATAGATGGCTCTGCTGCCCACTTTCTTAGTGGGTGCCGGAGTTATCGTAGTGCCTGTTAACAAAACCGATTGGAAATTAATTACATATTGTGGCCGAGTCTGTACTGATGAGCGACTTGAATCGCAAAACCGTTCTGCAGATGTCACATGTTTTCGATTGCCAGTTGGTGGTTGTTACAGGAAGATTGCAAAGTATATCCTTGTAGGAAAACTTTGCCAGGCGTTGGATAGACGTGATTCGGCGGTCGTATGGGGCTGTTGAATTATTTCTGTTCGACGTTTGCCGACAATCCTATTGTATAGGAAAATTTGCGAAAGGCGGGATTATTTTTATAATCAAATTTTGTTTTGAAATATATACTTTCTAATTACAGTGTTTTCTCATAGTCCGTGGAAAGGTCCATTAATTAGTGAACAGGGCCGGCCTTGGAAATTGTTACAGTATCATCCCTCAGAGATCCCTCCATGGTTTGGGTTCAGCCTGCCAAGTTCAAATAGTAGATTTCGATACTTTGTCGTTATTATTATTGTTTTCATTGTTATAGGACGCTCCTGAAATTATCTACGCCCCCGAAACACCTGTAGAGTACTGCACCTGCATTGATGACAAAATACCCGCAACGACAACTGACGATTCTACGATCTGCCCTGTGCACCCTGCTCGCCCGGAAAGCGCTCTCGGTGTGATATGGTGGAAATACGAAATGAAAATCTGCGAAAAATGCAACAATAATAATTACACATCGACCTCTGCTGACTGGTCCAACAAAGGGCAGACGGATTCTGATTGGGACGATCAGGGTTTGAGAGAGATCTGGAGTGGTGAAGAGGTAAGTTCATTGAACTTAATTTTTTATACAAGTTCGGAATTTAATCTTCTAAAATAATGTAAAATAACGATAAAATAACAATAAGTTCATTATATTTTATATTTTTTATGATTTGAACTTATTTCAAACTTGGAATCGGATCATGACTAAGTAATTTAATAAAGAAAACATCGACAAAATCTATATTTCAATTTTGATCAAGGTTTTCCTGTGTGGAATCATTTTGGTATCTCATGTTTATTTTAAATTAGTTACAAGTGGTTTGTTGAAGAAATAATTAATTTGATATAATTGATATAATTATGTAATTTTTAATAACCAATCGATGATCGGGAGAGCTATGGAATATTCAATCAATTTCTGCAATTTTTTGTCATAAATCTATTTGTTGATGAATACAATTTTATCAGCAATAGTATCAACAATTAAAAACGCTCAATTTTTCTTCATGATTTTTTTGCTGGCATATACAATTTTATCAGAAAGAGTATCAACAATTTAAAATGCGTTTTAAGGTTTGTCAGACATGTTCAATTAATAAAAATGAAATTTAAAAAAGCATTGAAGATAAAAACCACTCTTTTAAAATTTGATTGTGGTTTTTCTGTTTGGAATCAATCTTATATTTATTTAAAAAAAGTTACAAATGGGCTGTGTAAGAAATAACTGATTTTGTACACTATTATAACTCTAATTGCGGGAGAGCTATGAAAAATTTAATCAATTCCTGCAAATTCTCTTCATATATCTTTCTGTTGATGAACATAATTTTATCACCTTTAATTAATAAATATTAAATTTTGAAAAACATCGAATCTATAAAGTATTCTTTTCAAATTTGATAACAGTTTTTCTGTTTGGAATTGATTTGACATCTCATATTTATTCATAAATAGTTACAAATGGGTTGTGTAAGAAATGACTAATTTTATTTAATTGAAATGATTTTTTGCATTTTTATAGCTTCTCCAAAATCTTATTTTGGAGAAGCTAAGAACGATTCAATTTCTACAATTTTCCTTTGTATTTTTTTTTGTTGGCATAAACAATTTCATCAGAAAGAGTAATTTAACATTCAACCATTTAAAACGCGTTTTAAGGTTTGTTAGACATATTTGATTATTAAAAATGAAATTTTGAAAAATATTGAAGATTAAAACCACTCTTTTAGAATTTGATAATGGGTTTTCTGTTTGGAATCAATTTGTCATGTCATATTTATTTAAAAAAGGTAACAAATGGGTTATGTAAGAAATAACTGATTTTATTTAATTGAAATAATTTGTAGATTATCATAACAACTCTAATTTCGGGAGAGCTATAAAAAATGTAATCAATAATTCCTGCAAATTCTTTTCATAAACCTTTTTGATTGCAAATACAATTTAATCAGAAATAGTATCAGATATTTAAAATGCGTTTTAGATTTGTCGGACATGTTTAATGAAAATGAAATTTTGAAAACCCTTGCAAATGAAGCCAACCTTTAAAATTTAACGGTTTATCTGTTTGGAATAAATTTGACATCTCGAAAGTTACTAATGGATTGTGTAAGAAATAAATGATTTTGTTTCAGTGAAATGGATATTTAATTTATTATTAAGAACTGTAACTTCGGAGAAACTATAAATATTCAATATTTTTTTTACTATTTCGTCACATATCCTTTTATTGAAAATAATTTAAAACGTGATTTTTAGATTTGTGAGACCTGTTCGAAAGCAGGCGGCATACCTCGCCCGACGGCCAACTTGCAACTTCGCGAGGACATCATACAGGACGGAGAAGAGCTCTTCTCCGATCTGAGAATCGTCCAGAAAAACTACATGGAAGAATTGCCGTTGGAAGAATCACCGTTGGCGGAGCCGAGTATCGATTTAACTGAACTGGTTTCTACTCCTCCAAAAGAGCGTAAACGGCGTCATTCCTTCATTCTGGAACAACACCAAAGCGCCTGGAGCTTCGCCTCTCGTCTCGAGGAGGATTGTCTGATTCAGGTGCGTAAACATTCGGGAATTGAGGGTAGATATGGCCGGAATCTATCAATATCAATAATTCTACTCTTTTTAAGTTTTATGTCATTTTGGAATCAGAGAGAATGAACAAGTGAAATAAAAATAATGTATCACCACTGTTATAATTTAAAAGACTTCTTCTTGTTCGACTGACTTAAGCCACTGCTTTGATGTAACTTTCAAACAAACAAACCTTCAATAAAATTCATGTGTCTCTAAAACTGGGCGTTAACTAGACACGAAATTGTAAAATCTGTCGAGTCTCGACCATATTTACCTCTGATCGTAACCCTCATTTACCGGACAACCCCCTGTAAACATGTTTCATACCTCAACCTTGATTTATAGTTATATATTGTTTTCATTGCAGATGTCAACATTGCCTACACTGCGCTCCGTCACCTTGTAAATGTACTCGGAATGGTTAGTTTATGTCTTTGATAATGTGAGCGGCATGCAGTATCGGTGTGAGCGTTTTTTACACGCCTAGACAGATAACTGCCATATTAGTTTCAGTGCAGTAAGATATGAGAGCCTTCGCCGGCTCGAATCATACACACGATCTGACATGCCGCAATGCTCTGCTTTTGTATTTATTGAAGAGTGCATATTTTTGCCCTTGGCGCCCAACGTGGGGTGCGCGATTTGTGACCTCCCCCCAACACTACCCCGCCGAGGCTTTGTTATGTTGTGCATATTTATGTTAACGAAAATAATATCAAATGAGTGTCATTATTTTTGTTTAGGGAGGTTCTGTCTATTATATATATATTTTTTGTTTTATGTTGACGGGTTATGGCCCATGAGAGACCTAGACTACATGATTATTAGGCCAATTCCTTTGTTATTAGGGTACTTATGCGAAATGTTTTATTTTGTTGAGTGTACAGTTGTTCCTCCCGCGAATTATGTTGTCGGTCCTGAAAGGAACAAGCAGAGAAACGAGCCGTCGGGAATATGGCATTTCGGAAAGTGCGGAAGTGTCTGGCATTGAAAGTTGCGAAACTTTTTGCAGGCTTTCTCTTTTGAACGGCCGAATCCAGTTTTCTGATTCAATTGTCGGTTTTTTATTATTTGGATAATATCAACTTCGCCTACAATTCACGAGTATTGGTGGTGATGTCATATTCCAATGTAATATTGCATTGAAATGTTTCGGTAACAGGCTACCTGAAACGTTTCTGTGATGTTGCATGTAGTGATTTTTGCGTGCTTCTATCAGGACCGACTCCCAAAATCAAATCAGATTATTTTCGATTCTTCATTAATTTTGGTAGAAATTTCTTCGAATATTAGATTCTCAGTTGGAAACTTAACTTACCGTTTGTTTTCCTTTTGTTTCTTTTATGTTTTGTTATTTAAATTTTGTTGGTATTTTAATGAATCAAATTTTTACGGAGAATCTGTCGTTTTTACAAATATGTGTGGGTGAATCTTTCAGTTCTGTCGAGAAGATCTTGATTTTTGTCTCGACCACGCGACACACATTTTCATCCCTGATCTGCCGAGTTATTGAACGAAGAAAAACCCACTGTAAAATAGCTGCGTCGTTTCATCTTTCTTTAGGCAGATCTTCTACTCCTACATTTTACAGTTGAGTGTTGTCCGTGTTCCGCTATCGTTATATAATCCGGAATGATGTATTTAAGTGTTTAGGGCATTATAAATATATAGTGTAGCTCTTTGAATTTTTTTCATCCAAACAAAGCAGAACACTTGTTAATAGTAAATTGGAGAGAGATACATATTGAGCACGAGAGTTTCCGGATAAGAAAAAACAAATGGCAAATCAGTTATGAATAAATCAGCTCGGATGACCTCTCCTTAGTTGTATTTACTGAAATAATTTGGAAAGGGTTACTACCACTATTTCATTTTAAACCTAGTTTATAGTGGTGAACGGAGAATAATACTGAATGGAATTTAAATTTTTATGTACTGTATATTACCTTCTGTTGTCTTTTAGTGTCGATTTATATGCAGTTTTATTTGGATTTTATTTTATAAATTTGTTGGAATTTACAAAATTCTTTCCGGTTCCTTCCAGTTCAGTATTTTGAAGATGAGGACAGTTGGAAAAGGTTTCCGTTCATATTCGAAATGATTTATCTTTTTGAGCCATCTTTTTTCAATTTGTTTTCCAATACACGGTTTAAACTATATTTTCAACGCATTTTTCGGACGATATATTTTCAAAGAACTTCGGACAATTGAACCAGAAAATAACTCGAGCATCTGGCACTAAAAAAATTCGGAAAGATTCATTATTTATACATCGCCAACGTTTACCTTCACTCTAAACTTGTTCCGACAATTGACATATTCAAAACATAAATGAAATTGTACAGCTCTCCAGATGACTTTGACAGCAATCACATTTCACTTCACCCATTGAAGTTTGTTGTTCTACAATTAATTTCTGATATATAGACCCTTGAGTAACAATATTATTTTATAATTGACGTGTAATTTATGTATAATAGATGGCTATTCTCTCCCCGTTTTGCTGGAAAAATATCAAAAATAGATTGGCGTATAAATGAAAGATCATTTCGATTATTGAATGCTTGTACAGTAGTTACATTAAGACCTTTCTCTAGCTGGTATATTAGTATGTAATCTAATGAAACAAAAAAAAATATTAAAAAAAATAAAAATCAAATAAACGAAAATGCTCTTAGTTTTAGTAAGTATTGTGTTTCTAATTTTGAAGCCTGTATTGGCCTCTAGTTCTAAGAGGTTTTTATCGAAGGATATCATTAGACTTGCCTTTCAGTGAGACGAGCTTTCTCGCCCTGAAAAAAAAATTTTTGTACGTGAACGATGAAAGGTTGAAGGTTTCGTATTCATACGAATGCGATTTTTTCAACAATCCAAAACAGCACTTGTCCCTGCACCATACGAATTAATGATTCTGCAGCACAATAATCTAAATTTAGGGATGATTTCATGTTGACTTCGAACATACTGTGCTGTATGATTGTTACTTTTGAATAACTATGTAACTTAGTTTTCTAGTAACTTGCTCCTCCCGATTATAATTATCTATCTTCAGTTAGTTCACTGATTTTTTTCGTAACATTTAAGCAATATCATTATTGCTTATCCTTATCGCCTCTTTGGTACAGGTTGGTGATGAGTTTCGATGATGCTGCTTTTATGTTGCTATGCCTATTGGAATTTTAGTCGGTTTTAGATTATTTTTTCGATTTTCACTTTGAGAGCAGTGAACTCCTCAAAAAGATTGAAAATATATTTCCGATATATTTAGGAAAATGTAACTTGAGTTACTTTTCTATAGAACGGGCAATGTGGATGGTACATGGACCCTTTGCTAGCCGATATTTGCGGTAACGAAAATAACATCTGAAGATTACCGTCCACGTTTGCCCACTAGAATAGTTTTATTAATTAGGATATTTTTCTTTTACTTTAGTGCCTCTACTTGATAATATGGTTTTTACATTTGCCTTAAACGAAAATAAATTACATGTATTGACCCATTCATTGAATGAAATAAGCGAATTCTTGGTTTACAAATAGCAAATTAAGGTTATATTTTTCGGATTATGGCTAAATGTATGAATTTCCACCAAAAAAAAATCAAAAGAAAAAACCTAAAAAATATTGATTTCTCAAACACGTACTTGCTTCACATGAAAATTTTATGAGAGTACACAATAACAGTTTGTTCATATTTAGATCTTAGGTACATGTTTGTAATGTGAACTTCTATTATTTGTAAAATATCCTGTAACCAGAAAAAAATACAAAAGCAAGTACAAATATTTTGTTTTATTTTTTTTACCATTCAACCTTTACCCAACTTATAGTTCATCTCTGGAGTGAGGCTATGCAGGAAATATTTCCTAATAGTATTTCACCCAGTTAAATACACGATAATTTAAATATTCAACTTGTGATTAAACTATAGGGTGGAAAATTTGCTTTATACAGGTTTCACCTTGATTGTTCAATACTTATAGTTCCGATTATGTAGTTGAAGTCCTGAACGTCAATATGAAAATTGTTTAGCGGCGTTCGGTCTCATTTTCGATGTAGGACTCTGTAAAGGTCCAGGAGACAAAAATCTTACACATTATGAACTAGTTAAAAGCACTGATATTAGGATTTTCTATACAACCAACACATCCTTTTTTACACAATGGTAACCTAAAATGTTCAAGTCAAAGATATTAAATTTCAATCATACTTTGCATCACAATACTGATAATTTTTTTTTGAGAAATCTGGGCTTATTTTCTTGTTAATAATAATAATAATACATTTATTATCCACTTCTTTTTTTATACACTCATAACAAAATAATAATGGACAATTGGCTACAATCGGTTCAGTCGTGGACGAATCCACTTCTGTCAATGCCGATAAGATTAAAATATAAAAGTAACAATGATGGTGAGTGAAACATTTTTTAAAAATGAAATGATTTAAGAAATAAAGGTGTGTTTCTGACTAGTATAAGCTCTGCAATTCTTATCTGTAAATTCGATGGTGCAATAAATGAATAAAATGGTTTTTCATTATACCTATATGAAAATACTAAATTTACTTGAATATTTAGCGCACCGAAAGGATGAATAATTCTTCAAACATGAAGAATTGACACTTATTGAATACAAATTACATGTACCGTTGTGGTGAATAAACAAATATCTGCAAAATCCTGCATGGGTAACTATCTATGTAAAATTCTATCCTGTAAAAATTATTTATATATTGCAGTGGCTATAACAATATCAGTTTTTTGCATTTATAAAATAAACATCTTGGGACTAATATTAGGTTTTCAGAACCAAAGTTGTATTACTATTGAAAAATTCACGGATATGTTCTTTGGGTAATAATTGGATCCATTTTTCAATTTTATTCTTAAACAATACTAGAGTCTGTTTTTTTATCTCTTCGGGTAGTTCATTATATAGTTTTGGACCAAGGTTCTATGTTTTTTTTTATGGCCAGGAACAATCAACCTTTTGGTGCTGTTTTGCCGGTTATTGTGGCCATAATCAATATTTTCAGTGATGTTCCTATCTTGGTGCTGTTTCACTAGAATGGTCCTTGCGTAGAATTGGTTGACGTCAAATATTTGGGTTTTGTTATAAAGCATCTCAATGGAGTATTCTTAAGTATTATATTTCAAATTTTTATATGATATTGGTTGATGCCGCTCCCCAGGCTATTATTCAATTATGTTAAATGAATTTCCACTAACGCGAAGTATGTTTTTAGAAATTTCGCTAGTGAAATGTTTGTTGAAAATTTGAATCTATAAAGCATTGGTTTCAGTTTTTTAATCAAATATTCTATGTGTTTTTCTCATCTGAGATATGGTTATCAATGTAGATGCCAAGATATTTGATGTCTAGCAGATTTTACTGTGATGCACTCATTGGAATTATTTCTTACTTATATTCAATTCCGTGAATTCAGGTAGATTTTAGGGTATGAGGAAAAGGGTTTAAAAATATTTTTTTCATGTTGATTATTACTATTTTTTCGTCCATAAAACTGAATAGCTCTTAGTCAGTTTCAGCTATTTGTTTCAGTTCTTCCCAGTTTTTAGCCTCGTAGAATATTGCTGTCATCTGCAAATGTTGTCATGTTTCCTTTGATATTCACCTGGAATATATCGTTGAGGTACAGATCGAATAGTAGAGGTCCCAGGACTGTGCCCTGGGGTACTCCGTATTCAACTATTTTTGATGCACTAATTTGATCTTCGATACGTACGCATTACTGCACATCTCGTAAGTACTACTAAATATTGTAGTAGTTTGCCATGGTCAACAGTATGAAGATACACATAGATGATAATTGATCATCAATGTTATTAATGGCTCCTGTCAACCTGGCAACGGCGTCCGATGTTGACCTATTTTCTCTAACCAAGTTGTTGTCCAAGTAAAGGTCAAAGCGCTTTTTAATAATTTTCTCGAAGATTTTGGCCAAGTTGAATATTTTTGATAGTGGGCGGTATAGAGTTCAATGGATCTTTGTGACTGCCACTTTTGTAGATTGGTGTTATTACAGCCAATTTGAATGCTGTCGGAAAAACACCATCATCAATATAACACGACAAAAACAAGTCATTCCATTCATTACAATAATAGTTATTAGGATATCCTATATTTCAAAATATCACTATAAGCTTTATTATATTATATTTTTATTAGCTATGTGAGTTGTAATGTGTAATTTACATTGTTTTGTGATATTTGTTACTTTGAATGAATTATCATAGCTGTCGAAAACGAAAAAAATTGTAAAATCATTTGATTTATTCATTTACCCAAATATGTCGATCCGCTAAAACCCAAAAATTCGCCAAACGAACGAGGTTTCGTAACTGGATAAACGTGAACGATTATATTTACCACCCGATGGGTTTTTTAATGGTTATAACGAACAAGTGTATTAATAAGGGCGATTAACAATTGAGATATTTTAAAGCGTGAGCAGAGCGAGCGCGTTAATGTTCGAGATTGTTAATCGCCGTTTTAATTCACGAGTTCGTTACAAAACTTTTCCGTTGACCATAATTTTCAAAAAAAAAAATTGTACCACTTGGGGATTGAACCCTCGACCTTGCTGTCACCTCAGGACTCAAGCAGCATTTTACCAGCCGGCTGCGTGACTGCTATTAATGCTAATGACAACTTTACTGACATATTTAATATTTTCTGAATTTTTTTTTCAGAACTTCGTCACTATCCATCTTTTGAAATAAATAATGACAGATAGTACTAACACAGCTACTTGATTTCAAAATAAATGTTTTAGCGGGTAAGTATAAATATGTTTGGTTGCATACGCCACAGGTCACTATATAAATATAATATGTATTGGAGCAATGTACGTTGGGTTGCATATAAATAAATCGTTGATTAATAGAAAATCATTCATTAACAGGGGTTATTAATCAACGATTTTGAGTGCGTTAAAATACATCGTAAATAAACGGTCGAAGGAAAAAGTAATTTACAGCATTTTAATTTAATTTAACCTACTATTTGACATGTTGAGCTCGGTCATTAAAACCTGCTACAAAAAAAAATCATGGCAGGCTGTGAAAACAAAATTATATGTATCTTGACAAATCTGTCAAAAATAATCTATTATCGAAAAATATGTTGATAAGACGTCCAAATTGTGCAATAAATTTTTGTCATGAAAATTGAACAGCTTTTGATGAATATTATTACCGTTAGTCAAAGTTTTCATTCAAGAAGTGTTAAATGTGGCATTTGTTATTGGAGATGGTCGTTATTTGTGTAATAGAAGATATAATAATTACAAATGAATTTACTATATGATGAAGAGAACTTTTTATAGCAAGATCTTGCAATTTTGAGACACTCTTTTGGAAAAGTCCTTCCTTGAATATCGGTAAGTTTCAGTAGTTTACAAGGCATATTGGTAGTGGACATCAAAGGGGCAACTCACTCGTTAACCCCTCTCCCCTCGGGGAGCAGAGGGGTTACAGTCCAGGACAGAATTTGGTTTCCGAAAGGGGATCAATGAAGTCTATCCACACAAGTAAGATATGTGGTCCCTGAAGGAACTAAAAAACGTCATATGTTATACAGAGTGAGTCGAAAGAACTGAAAGTTCGAACACGTCAACTACACTTTCGAGGGGATATCGTTCGCGATGAAACTCACCCGAAATACCTTTCATCCCGTGATGCTGTGACCGCTACCCCTCAAATACATCCCTATACCTCACTTTGAAAGTATTTTACTCCTGAATATCAAGCCACAAATGAAATTGGATTATGTTCACTCGTTTTGAACGCTAACGCAACATAGTATAAAATTATGATCAAATGTTCAAACTGTGTAACATCGGTTGCCTTGTTAAATACAAGGGCCGGTAAGTCTATAAGGCTCACGTAGTTTCCTGAACACGAATTCGAATGAAAATCGAGGGGTGTAAACTACGAGTACAAGCTTGTAAAGTGTGATGGAGAGTTTCAAATAAATGAAACGAATAATTTCGACGAAGTCGAAATAACCTTCTCTCCACACATTCCTACACAAAGTGAAAAATTACACAAATATATGTCAGAAAACGACGTCTTTCCCTTACGGACATTCAATTACATATTTCTATTATTCCATATATTTTTTTCTAAATATACCCAACACCACCACTATTTTCAACACCTCGACACGTGTTTCGATGACCAAGTGACCATCTTCAAGAGGAAGATTAAATTTAATCTTCAAGATTTCAAGGGGAAGATTAAACTTAATCTTCCTCTTGAAGATGGTCACTGGTGAAACACGTGTCGAGGTCTTGAAAATAGTGGTTTGGTGTTGGGATAAAACTCCAGTATATTCATTACTACACCAAAGTTTCCAAACGGCGCAGTGCAAGTTTTTTTATATGTAAATCCTACCCAACTTCGACGTTTTAACGAATTTTGACCTCTTATATTTCAGAAATGACACAAAATAGTATATTAAAGTATAAGTGGATAAATAGGTCTTTCAAACACGCACGATTTTTCGAACACGACGGCTCTGCCGGAGTGTTCGAAATAGAGCAAGTGATGGAAATACCAGTTATCCACGCATACTTTACGCATTTTTTTTTTTATTGGTACAATTTGAAATCATAAATACTGGTATTATTACTACAAAACATGGAAATAAGACCTAATAATGTAAAATGGTTGAATTCGTGATGTGAAATCAGTATACCTTTCGTTGCCATGAAAATGAGAAAAGCAAAAATAAATATGCAACTTGTCATCAAAGATTGATAGTTGTCACCGCGGTCCTTCAAAGTGAATTCTTATATTGATTGTACTTTCCATTTTCATTTATAAAATTAAAATTGTTGTATAATGTTTGAATAAAGATTGTTTTGGTTGGTAATATTTTATTAGACGTTAAAAGGTACTGCTGTCAGATCATTCATCAAAAGTTGTCATTTCTTGTTTCTCGAGTTGTTGATGTTGTCATGGTAACCTTAAAAACGCGCGTTTTTGAAAGTTCGATTTAAACACGCATAAGCGTGCTTGAAATGGCTAAAATGGGGCACCAAGAAAAAAAAAATCATTTAAACTCACGCATATTTTTCTTACGACATGATACAATTTCAGCAAATTTGATCGAGAGCCAAATTTTAGCGGGGACCCTCATTGCCTTTTGTCAAGTACTTCCATTGCTACATAAAAAATATTTATCATGATGAAATTAGTCTTTTCGGCTTCTAAGTCTGAGTACTGGTCGGAATCCTTTCTTAGCACTAATTAGGGATAAGAACCTTCCTGTAGTGTATGCATCGTATAATACAATAAATGAGCGATATCGAGCATCACCCGTACGCTGACAAATGCTAGATGAGACTGATGAGAGGCGCAGTTGGTGTGAGACAGTGGTCGGGTGGAGATCGTGTTAGTAAATTGAAAATATTTAGTGTTTTATTACGAGTGATAAAACCGCGAATAGAGTAACCTCACATAGTGGTAACAAGGACACTACAATTCCCACCCAGACGAGGGATAGTATTCAGTATAAAAAATATAATCTTGAATCACTATGAACAGACCAAAGTACCTAATAATTTATGACTTACCACCTGAATCAGATGAAAAATTTATTGATAGATCTATCAAAGTTTAGTGTTATTAGAAGAATAATACTGAATGAAAACCTATTTCTTTTGGAAAATAAAAACAGATATCACTGATTCAATAATTATATGGTTGTTGTCTCGGTCACTTCTCCTTTCTTTTTAGTTTCTGCTCTGCTAATGTCATCCAATCCATCACTATGAGTCAAACTCTTCATCTGTGATTGGACTGCAAACATCTTTTACATATTCTGAAAATATAGTAATTACAGTCACTGAAAAGTCATATTAATCTTTATGATATAAGAAAACGACCATCCAATAATTATTAATAATTCTATGTTGCCCCTAGAGGTAAAAGAAAAATAATTACTTACGTTTCAGTATGTCCATAATTATCAATTCAAAACTTTTGGATTTTTTTCTTTGCCCTGTCCAGAAGGGCTCATCTTCGATTAGTCCGGAAACAACAACTGCTATTTAAGTTTTTGTAATCTGATCATTCAATAAGTACTAGTTTGTACATCAAAACTGATAGAGGAATGTGAAAGGACACTACCAAACTGATAAGAAAGAGAAAATGCAGTTAGTTTATTGATAATTTGTATTAAACAATTCAAGTGATTTCTCTACAATCTCAAGAAACGTTAATATTATCATAGATTAATGAAATTAAGAAAGATCAGAACACTCTGTATAAAATATTTAATTTTGAGTTCACTTACAAATTAAGCAGCTCCAATATTGTTGTTTTAGCAAGCTAAATTCATTGATTTCAGTTCCAAAAATTCCTTGATCAATCGGTTCAAAATAATTTGACACAGCTCCAGATGTCAGCAACCATTTCCATGCTGTCCAATATCTGATTAGCAGGAACTACAACTGATAGCTTTTCTACTATTCATAGCATCATATGTAGATACTCTCTAATCAATAGTAGAATCACTACATTCACTACATAACCTAAATGCTAAAATAACAATTAGTGGATGGAGTAGCGGAAAATCATAATCTTACCATGAAAATTATGAGTTTTGCAATCCTATTGATTCCAATCACTTTTAAGTACCTAGTTTGAATTATATTTTAACTCTATTAGGATTTCTATTAGTATTAGGATAAAATGAACGATGGAGTCAGTGATATATTTATTTCATATTTACTGGGTAATATTGTTTGAACGTGGATATCATTTTTTTTTAAGTTACGTAGATGAATGACGTCATGACGTGGTCATTACCCAAAAATTACATTTAAGAAACCTTTAAGATAATATTAATTTCAAGGCTCCCTGTACACATGTCAGTAATGTTGTGAGGAGGTTAGACAAAAATATCGAACAAATAACATAACTACTCTGTCTAAGACATATCTGGGCAACATATAATCAAAATTATATGTATTATCTAATGAATATTATTGGTTACATTATTTTGATGTTACATAAACATATAGTTGAAAACACTGTGTTGGAAACGTCAAAATGACATTAATATAATGTTAGTTTGCCAATATCACAAAATTGCACAAAAGTTATATCTGGAAAATATTTTTGTTATGTATCATGTTTAGTGGGCAGCATTTCAACTGCGTCGAAATTATTTGTTTCATTCAACTAATTCAGTCATAAAAATATTGCAGCTGATTTTGATGCAACGGTTATACCATATTTCCCACTTTGTGATAAAGAAAATTCTCAATAAATTTGTCAGAATTAATCGTATTTATTTTTTATTATCTTTTGAAACAAGTGAAACATATTAAACATAGCCGACATGGGTTTGTGAGTTCAGAATATTCATACACATATCAAAACCGATAAAACAAAATAAAAAATAAAATTTGCCGTGTCTCAGGTTCCATATGTGTTTGAGATTTTCTTCCCGAATAAATAATTTCTCGTGTCTTCACAGATTAGGACCAGTTTTATAGGGTTCCAGTTACACTTATATAATGGTTCAGCTAGTTGGATTTGGTCGTTCAATTCAAAATTGTGCATTTCGCTGCAAGATGCATGATACAAACACGTACCTTTTGGCTAAAACTCACATGTGTTTCCTCTTTCAGCCACGATTTAAGCTATCATGCTACTAAATACCAAATTAGATTTTCAATATGTAAGTGCATACATACATCAAAAATATTAATGCAGATTACGGATCTCTACACGGTCTGAGATAATTGAGCTGGCAGAGCTGGTTTGATCCTGTAAATGTAACTTTGGCATGTCATCTAAATTCTTGGTGCCCCTATGCACCGTAAAAACTGCTAGGTACGTCACTGGCTACTATAGGTTTTAAGATTGTCAACTAGCTGTCGTCCTCATATGAAAGACAGCCCTCTGAAGTCGAAACTTGTACGAGCCAAGGATTAACGAGGTCTTACTTTTTAACGTGCGATTCCTAGCACATTCTCAGGCTATCAGAGAAATAAACTGAAGTCGCTGGACTCTGAACCCACGACCGGCAGACAGAATGATTGAAAAGCATTGATTCTAACCACTCGGCTACCTGACCTCATAAATCTTATTCTTTGTTCGCCCCTCGTAAACACATTCTTATTATATCCTACTTATGAATCCGATAAAATGATAAACAATTTATAATGATGTGTGGCTTATGTGTACATCCAAAAATCACCTGGCAACTCCAGGAAATAACTATATTGTGGGTATTTTCCTTCACATGTTACTTGTAGAATAACGTATCGATTATATTCACCCCTCAAATAATGTAAAATAAGTTTTCAATAACTACGTGAAAATTCAACGCTGCGCGAAATGATCCTAACAAAAAGTTTTCTGATTTTCCACTTCATTCTGATTGGATATTGTGAGGCACAGACTACCCAGAATATCAATGTGTGTAAGTATTCTGAACTCAGGAATCTGTCAGCAGTGTCTATGTTCCTTTTGGGTTTTAGTTTAGGAAAGTTAATTATCTCGTTTCTTCGCAGTTTTATAATAATAGTAATAGCTTTCTACAGGAGGCTTCGTCAGCCTGAGCTCAATGAACTGCGAAATCCGATAACTCTGGAAGAAGTTCGACGGGCTCTCAAAGGCTCGAAGAACTTTGCTGCTCCAGGCCTTGATGGCCTAAATAACTATTGATGGAAAAAAATTCCACGTATCCACCACCGTCTAGCAATAATTTTCAACTCATGGCTAGATGGGGAGCAGCATATTCCGGATTGGATTATTTTATAAGATGTTTACCCGCATCTTATACATGCGAATACTCTCAGCAGTTGAACCGGTGTATAAACGTATATAAGAGCAAAGAGGGTCAAAGAAGAGGGTCGCTGGCTGCAAGAAGAACCTGCAAATCTACAGATGCGTCACGCAGGAATCCATGCAGTATAAGCGTAACCTTTAAATGGCCTGGATCGATTGTCGAAAGGCATTTGATACAACATCGCATGAGCTCATAATGCATTTGCTCAGATGCCCTGCGGTACCCGATCAAATAGTGGGATGCGTTAAACAGCTGATGCCGCTCTGGAGGACTCGATTTATCGTAACATTTGTTCATGTCAGAGTCCAATCAGAGCAGGTCATCTTCAGAAGGAGCATGTTTCAGGGACACTTCCTCAGCCCTCTTCTCTTCTGCATCTCAATATTGACATTATCCGTTGCAGTACGGAAAACCCGCGGATTCAACTGCGGAACCTCCAACAACCGGAGGCTTAAGGTCATCCATCTGTTCTACATGGATGACCTCAAAGTATATGCCTCCGGAGAAAAGGATCTTCATCAGTCCCGTACGGTTTTTGAATAATCCTATCTACCCAGACCCTATTTTCGGTTTGAAGGGAATAACTTAATTTTTTTTTTAAACAAATACGTATTTTAGGTACGCTAATTGCGGTTTCAAATCGCACACACTGTATAAACATGTCTTCAAAGCCTTCCTACATACAGTTACATATGTTTAATTTTTTTTAATGTTCTATATACAGTCCTAAAACCCTTCCTTGAGGAACACCGGTGTTAATATTTCTCGAACTTGATACTATGCTTTCAACTTTTATACGTGTGCACACAGAGCAAAACGGTAATGCGCAAGACTTTTACCGTAGTTTCCGTTAGATACGTGCCATTTCCGTTTTGGTGATTTGATGTAGAATACTATAGCTATTTTCTGAGTTGAAGATGAAATCCCCGATTTGTAAAAATGTCGACTATCTTGCAAATAACTTGGAGTATATGCCAAGGTAAATGTCACCAATAAAAATAACAGTTAGGAGAGACATGAGGGACACCAGATAATATAGTTATTGTTTTGACAGGCATAAAATAAATAATATTGTATTGAACCTTCAATGGCCTTGCAGATAGGTAATACTCCAAAAAAAACATAAGTTGCCTGCCAAGCAAACGAAATGAGTTTTATGAGAAGTATACACTGGCCAATCCCGTTAAAATATGTAAAAATGACATGAACCCTGACGGCATCGCAAGTTGAAAGGCAAGGCCCTCATCATCTCTAGCTCGCATAATTATCTCGAATACCTACCTACCTCTAAGGGTTGCTCGTGAGTGTGCAGCCGGATGTGGGAAATAACACAAAAAAAATTAAGATTTTTCCAAAGTGTCGGCTGAATGAGCTGAAAGTGAAAATTTCTCTTTAGCTTTGGGCAACCGCTCTACTAGCTTGGTCCTTTATAATGTCTTCAAATAATTATTTTTCAGTGTTTGTGAATGAAGAAGGAAATGAAGTAGCAGAAAAAGCCCTGGATGTCGCAATGACTTACCTAAAAAAGAATAATAAAATTGGAGTAAGTGTCGACGTCAGAAGAGTTGTTGGGAACCGAACAGATTCAAATGCGTTTCTGGAATCGCGTAAGTCTTAGTGTAATCTTCATTTCCTCAAGATCTAATTGCATGAAAAACTTATATTTGTAGTATGTTCCACCTACGATTCAATGCTAGATGCTCAAACATATCCCCACTTGGTCCTGGATACGACTATGACAGGTTTGGGATCAGAAACAGTGAAGTCGTTCACGCAAGCTTTGGCTTTGCCGACGATAAGTGCGTCTTTCGGCCAAGAGGGCGATTTGAGGCAATGGCGCAATATCGATGAAAACGAGAAGGATTTTTTGATCCAAATCTGCCCTCCCGCCGATATCATACCCGAGATTGTAAGAACACTTGTTCTCAATCAGAATATCACTAATGCTGCAATTTTGTTCGATAAATCCTTTGGTAAGTATCGAGTAGCTCAGTCATTTTTCAATATAACGATTCGTGTTTTCCTTTGCCAGACACTTTTACTTCATTTCTATAAATCACTTAGTCCGTGGGATCTTACCCCACGTTGGGCGCCACTTCGCGTAATAAACAACGTTGCATTATCATGTAACGTTAATTATGTAAAAAAACACCAGTTAACTTAGTTAGGGTGGTGGAAGTTTTTTTTATTAATACATATAAAGAAAATTTGACTTGAATTAGTTTGTGCTTGAAAAATGAGTAAAATTCAGCATCTTTCCTTTTTTCATGAGCTACTCTAAACCTGTCAAATTCTGGAGGTACATTTTTTTATTTTCTGGTAACAGGCCAATGTGGGTATTTTCTGGGCAAGATATGACACTGAAGTCTCATATTCATCAAAATTATGAAATTTGAATCATGTTTTCTTCGAATTGATAGAGCGACAGATTCGAAAAATTAAAAAAAATGGAAAAAAGTCGAAGTGACAGTGAGAGTCCGAGTTTGGAGCGAATGTATAAAATTGGAAACTGAGTAACTCTTTTCATTGGCATTTTTCGAAATTTACAAAAAAAAAGATTTTTTGAGGATTTTCGAAAAAAGTGTAAAATTTGACAGGTTTAGAGTAGCACATGAAAAAAGGGAAGATGTTGTATTTTACTCATTTTTCAAGCACAAACTATATGCGAAGTAAAATTTTCTTTATATCTATTAATAAAAAAAAATCCATATGTCGCGAACTTTATATGTGATACTGAATATACTTAATATGAACAATCGTTAACCAGTAAGTATACAATAGGGAACAACTACTGCTCCTACGACCGTTGAATGATATCTGTTCGATAGTTGCAAAAATACTGTTTAATCATCTTCGATAAAACTATATTTCGATTTAGATCTGAGAAAAGCTACGTACCGGTTTGATGGTTCTTGAATTACCAACAAATGTTGAAAGGATTTTTTGATTCAATTGGGTTACGAGTCTTCTCTGATGAGTATGATTTTCCATTTTTTAGATTCTATATGTGTTATTGAAATGCGAGTTTGAAGTAACAGTATATTGTAAAGGAGAAATATTTCATTTGTTTTCATTGTGTTAATGATTTTAAATATGGATTCAGATGTCTAGCATATTTCGGAAAACTCTTGTCTCTAACAAAACATCGTTGACTTTTTACTCGATTCTTTTTCAAGTTATGGACCACAAATATAAATCTCTGCTTCAAAATGTAGCCACACGGCACATTATAACACCCATCAAAGAAGGAAATCAGGTAGTTGACAACTCAGTCAGCTTCGTAAGCTAGACTTGGTCAACTTTTTCGTATTGGCGAGTCTAAAGAACATCAAGCGTGTTCTGGATGCTGCTGATGCAGTCAGTTTTTTCAATAGGTGAGAGTCTCCGTTAAAACTTTTCCTTGTATATTTGCAAAAATCAATATTTTTCTCAGGAAATTTGCTTGGCATGTTATAACTCAAGACGAAGGAGAAATGAAATGCGTTTGTCGCAATGCCACGATCATTTTTGTAAAACCATCACCGAATGCGGCGTTTCAAGACAGGTTGGGGACTATGCAGAGAACATATCAACTAAATATCGAGCCAATAATTTCTTCTGCGTTTTATTTCGATCTCACTTTGCGTTCCTTCATTGCAATCAAGTAGTGTAATAAAAATGTTTTTTTTTTGAATGCCAGTAAAAATGCACTAAACTAATTTTGCTAATTTATTTAAAACAGTACTTAAACAATTATTCAACTAAAACATAGACTTCACTAACTATTTCAATTTATTTCTATTGTGGCTCTCTATCTGCGGACTTTGGAACTATAACTGCAACTCTCTGTGACTAAACTATGACTACCCTGCCCTCTGCTATCCAGCACCTTAAATACTGCATGCAGATTCCATCCACAGTTCTCGATCAATCGAGTCTATCGGCGACTTCTTAGATGTCCCTCGAACCTTCGCTCCCGTTCCTCAGAAAGTTCCCGTTTCTTCTACGCGTGACTCATGTGTTTGCGAGCTTAGGATGTTCACGTGTCGGCGGTGCATAATTAATTAGATGATCAGGGCCGGTCCTCGGAATCGTTGCATTAATATCTTTATGAAGCACAGAAATACACATCTTTCATAATCTGATAAGTATTAATTAATAATTATATTCATTTTATTTCCTTATACCTACTTTTAAGATATTTGAATTGGATAAAATATATTCAGAAATAAGATTGAAAAAAAATGTTAGTTTCAAAATATTATGTAAGTGAATTTTCCATTTATTTATTAGAGGGCATATATAGATGTGTTTAGATTGTACATGCCTAATGAGCTCAAAATTAATATAGAGATATGTCACGTTAGCACTGATATACAGGGTGTCCCGAAACTATGGTGCCAAATTGAAACAGAAGATTCCCCTTGAAAAATAAATAGGACTTTCCTGATATTTCTTTCCCCAAATGTCGTTCGTTGCAGAGATACAGGGTGTTGAATATGAAAAATTAAAAGTTATTTTTATTCATAACTTCCACAGTTCTGAAAATTTCTCAAAAAAAATTTGAAGAGTATTTGTGTTCAATAGGTGCTTCAATTCGAGAAAGAAACACATTTTCGGTTGTTACCAGTGGCGTACAAGAAGGGCATAATGGTCCCTTTTCTCCCCTATTTTTTACGCCACTGGTAAAATTAAGAAAATTATATATTTTTCGCATTTCTCATTCAATTTTCAGTAAAAATGTATACTTGTTTGAATCCGGAAAAACTAACGGTTTTCAAGATAATTGCGCTTTTATGAATGAAAACATACTAGTTACGAAAATTTTGTTCGGCAGAAATTAATTTTACAATCACTGGTCCAAATAACATCTAACTGATTTCTTTCAAAAATAGAGCACCCATTGAAGAAAGGCATACCTTCAAATTAAGTTGTTTTTTTTTTGTAACTATAAAAGTTACCTTTTTATTTTCCAGTTTCAACACCCTGTACCTCTGCAAGAAAATATGCATGTGGACATGTCATTGATTTTTTTGGTAGAATAACTAGTTGTACGTTTATAATTAGGATTTTTTTCATTACTAGTTATGTTTGTATTCATAAAAGCGGAATTATCTTGAAAACGGTTGATTTTTCTAAAATGAAACATGTTACATTTTTTACTCAAAATTGAAAGGGGAATGCAAAAACTTATTAATTTTACTGATTTCACTAGTGGTGTAAAAAATAGGGGAGAAAAGGGACCATGATGCCATTCTAGTACGCCACTGGTAACGTATGAAAATGTGTTTTCTTTTTCGAAATGAAGCACCTATTGAACACAAATACTCTTTAAATTTTTTTTGAGAAATTTTCAGAACTGTGGAAGTTATGAATAAAAATAACTTTTAATTTTCCATATTCAACACCCTGTATCTCTGCAACGAACGACATTTGGGAAAGAAATATCAGGAAAGTCTATTTATTTTTCAAGGGGAATCTTCTGTTTCATTTTGGCACCATAGTTTCGGGACACCCTGTATATGGCCACTATAAAGTTACACAAAGTGAAGAACTGGCAAATTACAAAAAATTGGATTAAATGGCAAGATCATAAAAATGTTATGTGTAAAAGTGACTCAGAATAAAATGATATGCCTTATATACGGTACGTCACTAAAGCATTTATTAAAATATTTTTTTACGAAATATTTTCTTAACAATTTACAAATACATACATATGGAACCCATGTATCTGGGTGACAATTGAAGAAATAATTCTTATTTTTTTTACAACAATTTTATTAGAATTTCACCGGATTCTGTGTTCCTTTTTTTTGAATATAATGCTTTTTATTATAACCGATTTTCACTAATACTCCGGGTATGAAATTATTCCACTTCACACATAAGTTTTTTTTCATCGAATGAAAATGTTGAAACCAAGTGCGTTATAGGAATGAAAACGTTCGTGGTGCATGTAAGATTTAAAATTACACCAAAATATATTTTTCTTCGTGGCCATTCGACTGTATTATTTTACTATTATGACAGAAATAGAGTACAAAAAAATCTCTCAGAGTGGGCTCTGTTTAGTAACCACAAACATAGATTCTTCCTCGTTCTCAGATTTATTTTTAAGGTTCTGTACTTCTCCTTTTGACGTTCATTTATTATATTACCAACGTGTGCAACACTAAGGTGCAAAAAACCTCACATATTAACCACAAAAATAGTTGTGTCTTCGTGAAAAACCAATCGTTTCCTTATTAGTTTTTACAGTTTTGAATTTCTCATTTTGTACGTTTATTTATGATATTTTTTTCATCACCAACGTAGGGAGAACCAGATAGCAAAAAACTTCTCATAGTAACCACAAAAATAGAAATTTCTTCATGGAAATATGACCGTTTTTCTATTAATTTTCAAGGTTTTGTATTCCTCCTTTAGACGTTCATTTATTATATTACCAAGGTGTGCAACACTAAGGTGCAAAAAACCTCACATATTAACCACAAAAATAGTTGTGTCTTCGTGAAAAACTAATCGTTTCCTTATTAGTTTTTACGGTTTTGAATTATTTCTCATTTTGTACGTTTATTTATGATATTTTTTTCATCACCAACGTAGGGAGAACCAGATAGCAAAAAACTTCTCATAGTAACCACAAAAATAGAAATTTCTTCATGGAAATCTGACCGTTTTTCTATTCATTTTCAAGGTTTTGTATTCCTCCTTTAGACGTTCATTTATTATATTACCAACGTGTGCAACACTAAGGTGCAAAAAACCTCACATATTAACCACAAAAATAGTTGTGTCTTCGTGAAAAACCAATCGTTTCCTTATTAGTTTTTACAGTTTTGAATTTCTCATTTTGTACGTTTATTTATGATATTTTTTTCATCACCAACGTAGGGAGAACCAGATAGCAAAAAACTTCTCATAGTAACCACAAAAATAGAAATTTCTTCATGGAAATATGACCGTTTTTCTATTAATTTTCAAGGTTTTGTATTCCTCCTTTAGACGTTCATTTATTATATTACCAAGGTGTGCAACACTAAGGTGCAAAAAACCTCACATATTAACCACAAAAATAGTTGTGTCTTCGTGAAAAACTAATCGTTTCCTTATTAGTTTTTACGGTTTTGAATTATTTCTCATTTTGTACGTTTATTTATGATATTTTTTTCATCACCAACGTAGGGAGAACCAGATAGCAAAAAACTTCTCATAGTAACCACAAAAATAGAAATTTCTTCATGGAAATCTGACCGTTTTTCTATTCATTTTCAAGGTTTTGTATTCCTCCTTTAGACGTTCATTTATTATATTACCAACGTGCGCAGAATTAAGGTGCAAAAAACCTTACGTAGTGGACACCATAACCACCGTAAAGATTTTGAATTTCTAATCTTGTCGTTTATTTATGATGTTTTTTTATTACCAACGTAGGCAGAACCAGAGAGCAAAAAAACCTCTCAGAGTGGGCCCCGTTAATAACGACAAAAATAGTATTTCTTCGTTAAAATCTGACCGTTCTCCTATTTATTTTTAAGGTTTTGTATTACTCATTTCGACGATCATTTATTATAATACCAACGTGTGCAGAACTAAGGTGCAAAAAATCTCACATAGTCGACCCCGTAAATACAAAAATAGTTTTGACTTCGTGAAAAACTAATCGTTCTCCTATTAGTTTTTACTGCTTTGAATTTCTCATTTTGACGTTCATTTATGATATATTTTATATCACCGACCTGGACAAAACCAAAGTGCAAAAAAACCTCTCAGAGTGGGCCCCGTATAGTAACCTACAAGAGGTTCCATCACCAACCTAGACAGAACCAAAGTGCAAAAAACCTCTCAGAGTAGGCCCCTCGTATAGTAAGTAACCTACCTACAAGAGGTTCTCCATCACCAACCTAGACAAAACCAAAGTGCAAAAAAACCTCTCAGAGTGGGCCCCGTTTAGTAACCTACAAGAGGTTCCGGACGTTACTGTGCTATGACCAACACTGCAGGCATACCGACGCACCGATCGTATCCTATCTTGCGTCAGCGTCGCCCGCTGCTAACCGGCACAACCGGCGGTACTCTCTACCAGGGATCCGGGGACCTTCCCCAGGGTACGATGAGTTACGAGAACTCTGTGTGTGACCCCGACAGTCGGACTTGAGAGGTTTATAAATAGCTTCGTCGGCAACTCGTATATATACCGAACGCGTCGAAGCTTGGATCGGTGAGATGTAGCAGACGAAATACATGTTTGAGTGTTGCCGTCATTTGGGGGCCGATGTATCCTTATAAATTCCATTCGTCTGATGTCAAAGCCTTTTGAATTCTCCTTATGTCCCGATACGAAATTTTGCGAGTCAATTTAGTTTAATATCCTATTATCGACATTTTTAAAAATATAAAAATATGAGGACTTCATTTCAATAAGTTTATCTCAAATATGTTGATTGAGAAGTAAAATTCTAACGCCTGTAACGAAGATTGTATCTTTTCGAGAAATCAAATGTATATATTCAACGTATTTTATGCTGTAAATTTTTATAAAAAAAGTTAGTTATATTTTTCAATTAAGCGGAACAAGAAACAACTTTATTATCTGATTGAAATGTCAATGTACCTAATAGGGACTTGGTTTTGAAGCCATGAAGTCAAATTTTTAAACCTCACAAATAAATTGATATTTATTGAATATTCATGACTTTTTTAAATTTAATAGTTCTGTTTTTTTTCCGCTTATGGTCCAGATTGACGAAAATCAATAATCAAAAGAAGAAATATGCATATTCACAAAATATTTAAATGAAATAAATTTAAGTTCTATTTCAAATGATTGGTTAAAACTTCGTGTGTGGACCAAAACTTTAATTCAAAATAATTTTTTTAATTGAAATTTTTTAATTTTCTATTCAATCCAACTTCTTCTGAATTAACAGTATTTTTTTAAATTGCCGTGAACACACGGGGTCACGTGACATATCGATGCCCTAATTCGCAAACCAGCTAACTCCATTGATAAAACGTGGAGTTAGCGGGTTTGCGAATCAGGGCATCGATATGTCAATACCGATTTTTAGGTAGTTGGACATGCACAACTCATCCCCATATTTTTGTTGACGGTGACTGTTGAAACATGCAGTGCATATCCGAAAACTGGAATTTTTGTTGTTTTTTTGTTGAAACAGCAACCATATCATATTCAAGTTAACATACGGATGAAAGCAGTTGCATAAATGTGAATCCAAAGAGTTTTTTGGCTAACTGGAAAACTCAAACCTTCAAATATTCAATATTTTTGCAAATTTTTACCAACATTGAGATTATGATAGTGCTTAGGAAAGATACCTACATTTTCGTAAATCTCTTATGGTTCTCCAGAGCAAAACTACATAGTCCGCAGAGCCAAACCAAATTCATTAAAGAGGGGACGGTAATTTTTAATATATGCCTCCTTTTCCCGAATACTTCATCACCCGAAGGCCAATTTCATGATGAGCTTAAAGTAGTATTTAGTTCAAGTAGCTGTTAGAGTGTGACGACCAAATTTAGTTGCAATTGGCAGCTTGTCACAGTCTAACAACTATTTAAACTGAATCTGCCCTGCATATGTTCATCAAGTTTGTCGAGTCGCCAAAAATCCAAATTCCATTAGAAATTACATATAGTGAAATAATCAATAATACCTATGCCATTTTCAAAGTCATTCTTCCACCGACATTTCGCAGTTGTTGGGAATGAAAGAAAACACAGGATAGTTTATCAATTACAGCTTCAATGTGATTGAATGTGAAATCTAGAAACTAAGCACCCTTATGAAGCTTCACACAAGTGTTTGAAAATATCGCGGTTTGCTGCGTTTTCTTATCATTAATTTTGAATATATTGACAGTGAACCCATTCTATACTCTTTATTGATCACATGACATTGCACATATTTCTTTGCCATTCTGTTGTGGTAATTTTAATACCAAATGGTATCCAGAAAAATGTATTATTAATTGATTAGGAGAGTTTAACCCTCTGAGTATAGAATCACTACAGAGTGAAATTTAACTCAAAATTTAACATCCGGAAACACATTTCAATTTTCAATTTTTTCTGAGATATGATTATTAACTTGATAAAATATGGGAAAATTCGGTATAGCGGACAGTTTGTATAAGAATATTATTTTTTTAGAGAAATGATATCTGATGGTGCATGGAAAAATAGTGTTACAAATTATATAACATGTGACGATTATGACGGAGACAATAGTCCAAAGAGGGAAGGATTGAATTTAAAACAATATTTTACCAAGGTAATTGACCGAACTTTAAAGATATTCTCTTCTAGTTCCCGAGAAGCTTATTTTATTAATTTATTTATTAATTCATGCATCAATATTTATACAGTGACCGGCAGAAAGTACGCATCATATGTGAAATTCTTTTGTTAATAAATTTTGACAAATATCGATACGTGCAATCGCTTCTGCATAAAGAAACCCCAGAAGACGTGGTACAGTGCCGTTCGTCCTTTCGTATGTGGCGGGAAATTAAGAAAATTTAAAATTTTTGTCTCAAAACACACTTATTTGAAAAAATATCGAAAAATGTTATTCGAAAAAGTTGTTCAGAACGACATTTTATAGCTATGTACAAGTTTTGAGAGAAATCTGAGATAAAAAAATAAAAATTAATTTTTTGCCATAAAAAATTTTCTGTTTGGAAATAATAGATTTCTGCAATAGAAGCTCATTAGTAATGACAACAGTGATATTTCAAATAATATTTTGTAGAGATTCACAAGCTTTATCTTTTGTATTCAGAGAAAATTTGAAATCTGTGAATTTGCTTCATAAGAGGTCACTGAAATATCTTCAGGACATTATAATCCCGTTATAGAAAATTATTAATAAAGAACCATGTTTCTACACAATTTCAATTTGAATTTTTTATTAGAACAAAAAGTTTATGTAATTTTTGACATAACAAGAACTTAAATATTTTTTACTTTTTATTTTCAAACATTTGTTATTAAAAGATAATTATAAACCAAACCATTTGATATATTCTCCAAACTTTTTAATTGTCCGTTACTCGACATGTCTACCCTGACGTTCAATACAAGTAGTTGTTCGGAATTTCATTTCCCTGGACACATTTTGCAGCATTTGTGGTGTAATATTATTGATACATTGCCGTATTACGTCTTCTAAATGGTCGATATTATGAAATGGTCGATGTTTATGAACCTCACTTTTAAGATACCCCCATAAAAAGAAATCCAAGGGCGTCAAATCTAGGGATCTTGCAGGCCACGGATTTTCTGAATATCGTCCTATCCATTTATGAGGAAACTTCGTTGAGCCACGCTCTGACTTCAAGGGTACTATGTATTGACGCTCCATCTTGTTGAAAAAAAATTTCAATTCTTCTTTGAAGCGGTAATCCATGTAAGAAATCTAAAATCTCGTTATTTAAAAACTCTAAATAACTTCGTGAATTAAGGTTGCCCCTAAAAAAGTAATGCCCAACGATCTGAGTATCTAATAAGCCGCACCAAACCTTAGTTTTGAAGGAAAATTGACTTTTTGCCTCTATCTTCCAATTTGGATTCTCATCAGCCCACCATTTACTGTTCTGAGAACTGACAGTACCGTTTGATGTAAAAGTCGACTCATCAGTAAATAAAATATTCGTAGAAAAATTTTGGCATGATTCAATCATGCCTTGGAACCAGAATGAAAAATCTAAGCGCGCATCGAAATCTCTATCGAGCAAGGTGTGGATGAATTTTGGTTTGTATGCACGAAATTTATTATTCTTAAAAATTCTTCTTATGGATTTTTCTGTTATACCAGTTTTTTCTTGCCTCTCTGATAGTGCCATTTGTGGATTTTCTGTGACCGATAACAAAAAATTAAAGGTACCTTCTTCATTAGTGACGGGTTTACTATGTGGAATTTTGTAACGATTTTCAACACTGCCTGTAGCTTTAAATTTGTTCAAAATACGCAACACAGTAGATCCATGGATATTCTTATTTGGATGTCTAGCATTGAATATATCTGCTGCTTCTCTGGAACTATGAATATACTCGCCACATATTAAGACGAGCTCAATTTTTTCTTGCAAACTTAGCTTTTCTTGAGGCATCTCTAATTTTTGGTAACAAATGGAAGAAACTATGCAAGAAAGATACTTCTGAATCGTTTGACAACTCTTAATGACATATTAGCATTACAAGTCAATTGTTTCATGGTCGCTTCGACCATGAAAAAATCTGTCGATGCAGGTATCAACAATGACAATATTGTAGGTATGCCTGATTCCAACAATTTGCCAAATATCATTAACTTTTTGTTCTAATAAAAAATTCAAATTGAAATTGTGTAGAAACATGGTTCTTTATTAATAATTTTCTATAACGGGATTATAATGTCCTGAAGATATTTCAGTGACCTCTTATGAAGCAGCTGAACACATGGCAAATTCACAGATTTCAAATTTTCTCTGAATACAATAGATATAGCTTGTGAATCTCTACAAAATATTATTTGAAATATCACTGTTGTCATTATTACTAATGAGCTTCTATTCCAGAAATCTATTATTTCCAAACAGAAAATTTTTTATGGCAAAAAATTATTTTTTATTTTTTTATCTCAGATTTCTCTCAAAACTTGTACATAGCTATAAAATGTCGTTCTGAACAACTTTCCCGAATAACATTTTTCGATATTTTTTCAAATAAGTGTGTTTTGAGAGAAAAATTTTAAATTTTTTGAATTTCCCGCCACATACGAAAGGACGAACGGCACTGTACAACGTCTTCTGGGGTTTCTTTAGATGCAGAAGCGATTGCACGTATCGATATTTGTCAAAATCTATTAACAAAAGAATTTCCCATATGATGTGTACTTTCTGCCGGTCACTGTATTACAAGGAATATAAAAAAATATAACAAAATTAAAATATGAATGATTCGAACTCAATAATTTCAGGAGATTACGGAATCCCCCACGTATGGTCCATTAACAGTAGTAGCAAATGGCCTTAGTTATATGGAGTTCCAGATGCAATTGACTTCCGTGGGTGTAAGAGAAGGAGCATCCGACAAATCCACCATTTTAGGAACATGGTCGGCGGGTTTCGACAACAATCTGACAATCGTGGACCCACAAGTGATGGTGAATTTGACAGCTGACGTTGTTTATCGGGTTGTTACGGTTGAGGTGAGATGGAGAATTTATTGGCAAAACAGAGTTCATATGGGTGGATTTTCATTGATTTGTCAACGAAGATTATAAATTTGTGAAAACATCATAAAAGAGATCAATAATCTCTTAAAAAATTTGTTTAGTCTACAAAGGGGCTAAGAGAAAGTCAAGTCGTTCTCTCTCTCTCTGTGTTTATTGGACCTTGCTTCCTATTGGCGCACTTGTCCAGCACTCTCCCCACTACGTAGAGATCCGCCCTACCCCAGCCTGGTTACTGGCGTGAGTAGTGGGGACTTCGTCAGGGGGTGGAGGGGGAATCTTGCTCAAGGCAATACCTCAACCCAAAAGAAAAATGTAAAAAAATATTTTTTTGTTGATTGCACGTTTAACCACGGTTAAAAAACTGTGGTATACGGCAGACGTCACAAACACTTAAAAATTGGGTGATTGCACGTACTAAAGACGACAGACAACACAATACAAAATACACTATAACAATCACACACATGTACTTGACTTGAGACACGAGAACGCCATCAGTCCTCCACCATTGCCGGAAGTCGAATGTCAGTCAAGTCATTCAATGCCACCAGTTCTGAGACATTTATTTTTTTTCATATATACTGAAGATGATGTAACGCGGTTTAGTTGATTTTTTGCTCAATGTTTCAGCAAAAACCATTCATATTTAGAGATGAATCATCCCCAAAAGGATTCAGCGGTTACTGCATAGACCTCATCGACAAAATAGCTGATATCCTCCAGTTTGACTATGAAATCACAGCTGTTGGACATTTTGGCACTATGGATGAAAGTGGAAAATGGAACGGGGTCGTCAAGGAGCTCATGGAGAAAAGGGCTGATGTCGGACTGGGTTCTATGTCGGTTATGGCAGAAAGGGAAAACGTTATTGATTTCACCGTACCTTATTATGATCTCGTAGGAATAACCATACTGATGAAACTTCCTGAAACCCCTACGAGTTTGTTCAAGTTTTTGACGGTTTTGGAAAACGAAGTGTGGTTGTGCATCCTGGCAGCGTATTTTTTCACAAGGTAGGTTTGTTATTCTGGGTTTCATACGTTTCAAATGATGTGCTGTATCAATCTGAATTGAAAAGGAACAGGGTTGGTACAAATGAAAATCTGATTTGAAAATGTGGGCCGAGATCTCTCAATTTCCAGTATCCAGAGTATCTTACCAACTGCGCCACAGACCGTGCTTCCAATGGTGGCTCACATTCCAAAATCCACACATCACATTCCAGCTTTGCGAGGATAATGTTTAGAGTTGGTATGATGATGTCGGTTTGAATCTCAAACGACTCAAAACATAATCCTGGTATACCAACAGAAAGCTAAATGAGAATGTGAGCTGCCGGCGTCTGAAATAGATACTGGTGGCGCAGTTGGTATAACATCCACGACTTACTGACTCATATCTGATTAAAGTTATCTAAAATACACAATTGAAGCAGGTGAAGGGTTTTTTGCTCAATCTTCGTTTATACTCGCTACATACGTGTGACATTCTTCATTTCGAGGACAATATGCGAATGATCGTATATCTTTTCTTTTCTTATGCTAAACTCTTCATTTTGAAATATTTCTCCATTTTTAGCTTCCTCATGTGGATATTTGACCGCTGGTCTCCATACAGCTACCAAAACAATCGAGAAAAATACAAAGACGACGAAGAAAAGAGAGAGTTCAACCTGAAAGAGTGCCTGTGGTTCTGCATGACTTCTCTCACGCCCCAAGGAGGAGGGGAAGCACCTAAAAACTTGTCGGGTAGACTTGTGGCAGCCACTTGGTGGTTATTTGGATTCATCATTATCGCATCCTACACTGCGAATTTGGCGGCTTTTTTGACTGTATCCAGACTGGACACCCCTATCGAGTCCTTGGATGACCTCTCCAAGCAATATAAAATTCAGTATGCTCCACTGAACGGTTCGTCCACACAAACTTACTTCGAGAGGATGGCGAATATTGAAGCAAGATTCTATGAGTAAGGCTGATTAATTCAATTCAATGTATTCATTTTTCGAAAATGCAGATTTGATACGAAAGTGTGGAAGGCCACAAAATTTTTGAAATTGCTTCTTATTACTAATTTGAAATTTCGTAACCTTCCTTGATTAGACTTGAAATGTTCTTTGTTCCCTAAGGGTGAATCTGCTCATTCGATTTCACATAAAGCAGGATTATGTGTGAAGAAAAGGACTTTTTTTTAAACAAAAATATTGTTCAGTACCTATGGCTTGAGAAAGTTATTCATTATCTCTTGGATTGACACTAGCAACCAAAGAGTCTTTTATCAGAGTTCATGTATTTTTCATTACGCCGATCGGTACTTTTTTGGGAGTAAAAAAAATAATTTCAAGGTGCTCTAACCCCAGACTGGAACACCGCTCTCCCAAGCCCAACAGCCGGCATTAGATTTCTCCAACAGGGAAATATACTACCAACTGCCAATCACCAAAAAAAGAGTAATTTTGCTATGCAACTGAACATCTCTTACCGCTAGCCCCTGAAAATTGAGCTGCAGGAATAGTTGATGACTAATTTGCTCATATCCGCTTTAACACTAATCTTAAACCAAAATATGATTTTTACTCGAAAATATAGTGTTTATGCACTGGTGCTACTCAACTCACATCCAAAACTAGGCTGCCGAACTTCGCGCAAAACGCGTCTCTGTAGGAATATTACAGGGGGGCGTGGCCTATGAGTATTTCTCTCTCCTCGAGGCATGTTTCAGACCGAAATTATTTGGTCAGAAGAGCTGATATTTGGAGTAATAGGGCAAGTACTTACTTCACTTTTTAGTAGAGGTTTGTGCTGGTTATAGTAATTCATTCTCATCAGCCCGTTCTTTTAAAACGTATTAGCCGGTAAATGAATTGGCAATCTGGTTTAGAGGACTCCTGGTTAATTTTGCACAGAACTTGCTTCGGAAGAGATGCCTAGTAATGAGCTCTGAGGCGATTCCTATTCACGGTAGGCTTACCTACTTTATAATAATACTACCCTTTGTCCGATCCATAGATGATACATTTCAATAAAAATCCTAGAGGTAGATATAACACGCAGATTTCGGATTTAGTTGTGTGAATTTGAATTGTCGACATTCGTTTTTGCTCCTCTCGTTGGGCGCCGAAGTGATTTTATTTTGCTTTTATTCTCAGGATATGGAAAGATATGAGCCTCAACGACAGCTTGTCAGAAGTAGAGCGCGCTAAACTAGCCGTATGGGACTACCCAGTGAGTGATAAGTACACAAAAATGTGGCAAGCAATGAAAGAAGCCGGGCTTCCAAACAACATGGAAGAGGCCCTAGAGAAAGTGAGAGCGTCCAAGTCATCAAGCGAAGGCTTCGCCTTTCTGGGGGATGCTACAGATATAAAATATTTGGAGAAAACCAATTGTGATCTTACCGCAGTTGGAGAGGAGTTTTCCAGGAAACCTTATGCCATCGCTGTTCAGCAAGGGTCTCCTCTGAAAGACCAGTTCAATACAGCGTGAGTATAAACATATTTCGTTTTCATAAATGGTGATTCGAGTCGGTTGAAAACATTTTTAAATATATTTTTAATTTTCAGAATTTTGCAACTACTTAATCGTCGGGAGTTAGAACGTCTCAAAGAAAAATGGTGGAATAGAAATCCAGAGAGGAAAGATTGCGATACTGGCGAAGACCAATCAGATGGAATTAGTATCCAGAATATTGGTGGGGTGTTCATTGTAATTTTTGTTGGTATTGGATTAGCTTGTGTCACCTTGGCTTTCGAGTATTGGTGGTACAAATACAGGTGAATATGAATACTCATTTTCGATTGGATGACACACGTGTAAGTTTTGCCTTATTTGTACCCTCATGTGAAGTCCGAATTGATGGTTGTTAATAACATGGGGAAACCTCAAAAATTTGGTAATCTGAAGTGAAGCTAATTTTCAACAATAATTGCCAAAATATATATTCTGGGGAAGCTATTGTTTTATGTTGGACATCACAAAAACAAATTCTTCATTTCTATCGTAGTTTCTTTCCATTGAAAAAAATAAATTTTTTTCTGTTTGAATGAGAATGTGTCCCTTATCAACATGAAAACCTTCCAAGAGGTAAAATTGAAAATAGCGACTAAGGTTATGGCAAAAATATTGTCAACTGTAAATATAGCGATTGGATCCTATCAGAAATTACACTTCTATAACAATAATATGCAGACTGCATTCTGTTACAACAGTGAAAATGTACATTAGTGAAAATATGAACTAGTAATGCAAAAGTATTTCGAAATTATCAGATAGTTATTTCATCCAAATGGTTTATTAACAAAAACGGAATACGGCAGAAGTGCATTTATGTATATTCGGAATTGACCAAATCCGCATATCATCAGATTGGATTCTGTAGACCGGAAATCAATCAAATTATACAATCTAATATAATGCGCTTTCAGAAAAAAGTAGACAACACAAAAAACGCACCTTGTGCATGGCGCTGTTGCCAGGCTGCATAATAATTGTATCTTTGAAAAGACTGAAAATTATTTTGTGATTCTGTTACGTCAATAAAGCGAATTTGAGTAAATATTGAGTAAAAATACTAGTACAATTTGAAAGTGTTGTTATCAATGGATATTTTGGTGGATTTTTTTTATATGAGTCTAGTCCTTTGGTGAACTGGATTTAATAATTAAATTCAATAATCACATTCAGAAGAAGGCTCTTAATGGGAATTTTCAAGAATCAATCCACTCAACTGCAGTTAATATGAGATATATAGAATTCTTTCTTTTGTCGATACAACTAGCGTTCAAGAGCAAAAGTTCATTCATACAAATTTTTTTTCTTTACATCCGATATTTAATTTTTTGCTCCCGGTCCAACTATTTTGAATGCAATCCACATGGATATTTTTTGTTTAGTTTTTCCTTTCGACTAGATTTTTGAATCGTACCTACTATTTCCATATTATATATTTTTTTTATATTGATATTAGGTATTAAGTAATTATTATATATTTGTATCAAACACCTCTCTTGAATCAAAAGAAAACACAAATCAGTTCCATTAATGTATTTTTTAATGTTTCTTAGGAAGGGATCCAAAATCATCGACGTACAAGAAGCAGCAAATCAGCGAAGTAGACCTTCTTTTCCAAAGAAACAGGTATTTTCGAAATCCAAATCGTCGGAAGGATCTCCTTCCAAGAAAAAGGAGCGGTTTTTTCCCCGATCAAGATATTAATTTTGTAATGGTCCATTTTTTCACGCAC
Organism: Chrysolina americana; assembly: GCA_958502065.1. NCBI lineage: Eukaryota > Metazoa > Arthropoda > Insecta > Coleoptera > Chrysomelidae > Chrysolina > Chrysolina americana. The sequence goes on from OY293414.1 coordinate 81,223,560, forward strand.
CAGTGTGTGATGTCCATGTTTGTTCGTTCACTGATAAAAGCATAATGATAATCTCTCCCATAGATTCAGCCTAGGCGTGTAGAGGAGGGTTAATATAATTATTATTATTTAATATTGCATAAGGGCGCGACGTACTGCCTTTTGATGGCGCACTCGTTTTTTAGCAATAGGGAAACCCCGAAAAACCTAAAGCACTAACCCAGTTGATGTAATGCGAGAGAAATAGATTCTGCTGATGAGTATCGTTTCGTAAATGTGATTGACGAAATAAAAATCCAAAATAAAAAATAACGTTTATTATTGACTGTGAATTATATACACAAGTAAAAAAATATCTACTTACCTCAGGAATATTGGTAAAAATAGGTTACAACTAGAAATATAAATTGGAATAATACTTATATACAGTGTATAAAATAAATAATGAAAAAAATCACATTGGAACAACTCAAAACTATATCATAATGGATTACGGGAAGGAAGCAGTATTGCATGATAATAAATCTTGGACAAAGGTTAGAAAATATTTACAATGTCTCGTATCAAAGTGGCGAAAACAAATGCATTCGAACATACCAAAGCTAAAATGATTGGGATAAATGTTTTCCATGACAGTATTCTACAGGCTATTGGTGATCCTTTTTTTGCTGTCAGGTTGATAATATTTATTTCCTTAACATTGGAAACACTGAATAAAAGCAATTTTGTCATCTGTCAGATTCAAGGGATTGGCTGGGGATTGGTTATAATAATTTGACATTTGTCATGGCTGACACATGGCGCATGTAGGTGCATCAAAATACAGTGTTTCAAATATTAAAAACCAAAATTCATTACCAACCTGACAGCAAAAAAACAATCAACGATAGCCTGTGGAATATTGTCAATTGTTATTCAAGTTTTATCGTGTTAAGAATTCTGCATCGAAAGGCCCAAATGCGAGACATCTATTAGGTACTTTGAGCGTAATTTGAGAATTACTTAGGACGACTTTCGTATTATAGTTTACTGATTAATTGTATCACGATTACATCACTTTTCTAGCGAAGGATTCTGGTTCCTCATTGCATTTCCATGCAAATTGTTCACTATACTTTCTGTACGACTACAATGAAACTATCAATCAGCTAGTTTCGTTTGTTGTGGATAAAATCCTTTCAACTTCAGTGGTTGGCCTTGAGCTCGCGATTTTCTGAACCGAATATAAAAAGTGATTTAAAAAATTTCTCAAAATTACAGAACCATTAACTGTTTTAAATACACTAGAATGTCATTTAAAGAACTTTTTTATAGTTATCTATTGATCATAAGCTGAATTGAAAAAAATAAAGACACCAGGAGAGACAAGAGCAGAATTGGCTGAAAAAAACCTTGCAGGAACAAAAAACACGTGAGTTGAAGAAAATTAAGAACAAAACTGGTTGCAGGAAATTTTGCAGGAACAGAAAATCTACCGAGCTGAAGAAAACGAAGATTTTCCAACAGAACAGGTGGAAGAAGAATGTGATGGAGGAGCAGAAAGCCAAGAGAAGCTCAGTTCCATAGGTTCTGGCAAGAATAGGCAAAAATCAACGAACATCGGGAAATGTAGATGATGGCTAAATTAAAACACTCGGTCTTTGTGGCCGGAATGTAGATTCTATGGCTTTGTCAGATGTATTGCACAATGTATTGAAAATGGTTGTGAAACTGAGTAAATAACTACAGCATTGATGATGTTGCTCTTAATGACTGGTTGAAACTGCGTCAAACACCATTCATTATACCCACATCTGAAGTCTGAAGAACTATACGGATAATCTCATAATGAACGGAACATATGAGAGAATAAATGAGGCCAATTAACTATTGCCCAGTTCCCGCCTGATGAATTATAAGCGAAATTCTTTGGATCATCGCCGGACAATTATCAACTGCTCTAATATTTCTAATCCTCCCTATGTTCCGTGCGCTGTGAGAACTACACGATAAAGAAAAAGAGCCTATAAGTGGATGCCATCTGGAACATCACCATGTCAATGCGATCACCACACAGAGATGACGATTTCTCACCAAATTTAACTCAAGATTTTCTTGAACTCTGTAGAGCACACTTTAGTGAGCACCGACACGAATAGAAGGCAATAGAGGAGAGTATAAGCAGAATATGGCCAGGATGTGAACGCCTAGAATCGAGTCCTCAACGCCACAGGAGTTCGTGATGATTCGAAGAAACTATCTGAGGAAAAGAAACTATCTGAGGAAGGAGATTCGGGCAAAAGGACAAGTTACAAGTTTAGGTTAGTTGTTGTAAGTCATAATGTAAGTGTGGCAAGATATCTGCAGACATCAACGTTATACAAAATCTCAATGAATTCCATGATATCTTGTTCTCTACTCGCTAGGAATTTGCCATGGAAATTCTGACGATATGGAAAGGAGTTTATAGTGCAACAGATTGTCTGATAAAATAAATAAGCATCATGAGTAGTTATTTCAGTAATCGTAGAAGAAAGTTTAGTACCATTCACTATTTATGCATACTGAACAACTACAGAAGAAGTAATGCCATTGTGACGTTTCGCAGAAATAAAGGTGGTATAGACTCTGCAGCAGCAGCTGCAGTTGCTGCAGCCGTAGCTACAGTTGACGTTGCCAAAGGTGAAATATGCTCAAACGTACAATTGCTCATAAATTCCGCAGCTGACCAACAGTATTTTCAACCGCTACTGCAAATGCAGTGTTTATAAATTGGCCTTAATAGTTTTGCCCACATTTTCAAAATATTGAGAAGAAGTCTTAAAACTGAAATATGTCAATTTCAACAGGATATTTTTGAAAAGACAGAACTGATAAAATCGTGGGCGGTTCAATTCTGTACAATGATAAATAAAATGGAATATAATAGTGCTGAAAAAACCTTGGATGGGAAAATTATTTCGAATTACTTTTAACTCTGAATGTAGAATCGAATCTACACGAGAAAAAGTAACGAATCGAGAAGCACGACACTAGTCGATCATAACTCTATGGTCTGCGACATATCCAACTTTTTCTTTAGCCCTGTTTTGTCCAATTCCAGCTCGATCGTCAGGCTTTCATTTTCCGCTTCGAGAGCCCTGGTTCTCCGGAACATCTGCACGTAGTTCATCTGCAGTTGGCGCTGATATCTCAGCACCTTTTCCTTTTCTTGGGCCCAAGTCAGTCGTTCGTTTTCGAATTGCTTCGATTTTATTTCGAATTCCTTTCGAAGCCTGTCGATCTCGCTGCTCTCCAGCTCCCCGTTGAATTTTTGAATTTCGAGATCTTCCAAAGATTCTTCTTCGGTGTTGAGGGGTCCTCTATTGCCCCGACCAGCCTCCACGCCGCTGTAGTCGCTGAGGCTCATCTCGGACAGTTCCTCCCTCAGTTCTTTAATTTCGGCTTTTAATTTTTCGGTTTCGTCGTAGTTTTTGTTGACGAAATCCAAAGAATCGTATTGGGGCGGTGGTGGTGAGGCCATTTTCATGAGTTCCTCTCTTAGACGCACTATTTCTTCGTCTTTCGAAGAATTCGAGGATTCCAGATCCTGTATTTTCTTATTCTTTTCTTCTAATTGGTCCCTCAGATCACGGTGATCGGTCCGCAGTTGAACAAGCTCTTGACTTTTGTTTGTTTGATCAACCTGCAAAGAACAATATGCGTCTTTAATTTGATATTTTCATTCAGTGTGCATTTTGACTGAAAAGGCTTGAACCACAGTCACAAAAAAACTTGATGATACCTAATGAGTTCATCTCGAATCTTATTTACAAGGTGTTTCCTTACTACGGTTCCTAACAGCAGGGGATGATTCGATAGGTCACTTTAAGAAGAAAGCATGTGAGGAGTTGCTTCGTTTCTGAGATACAAGGCGTTGAAATTAAAAAAAAGGTAATTATAAAATATTATGAATATCCTAGAACCGATTTGGTTGAAATGAGGCGCTCATTCTGCCTTAACTAGATAGAAATTATTAGGGTCAGTGGCGTCTCAATGGGCACCACAATATTGTAAAAAAAGTACGCCACTTTTTTTTTATAGTAACTTCTTGAAATGGCTTAACGAATCACATCATTTAGGAAACACCCTGTATATACCGGTTGAGTATGGGAGATGGCGTACCTCTTTTTTGAGAGAAATAATTTAGTGTCGACTTTTGAAACTGTTTAGATGTACATCGTTACTATTTATTTCGTCTAAATTCCTATGATTTAGAACATCGTTCAAGTACATTTTGTTGTGATTATTGTAATGATGAAATTCTGATGCATTATACTTGTGACGTGGACTTTTTTCCTTTGTGTTTTTAGCTATATTATTGAAATAGAGGACACTTTTTTAAACGTTTGCGAAAAAAATGAAACTTCCGCTTTTACCGGAAGCGATTATACAAAACATACTCAACGCCAGCACAAATCCCGCCCACAGTCGCACGTCATCATAAAATTCTAAAATATACGCGGCCCCAGCAAGTATATACTAAAAATTCTTGACACCAGCGCATATTTACACATCCTCACATACGACGGCACCAGAGAGCTGACAAATGCGAGTTTCAGGTATAGGTATAGTTATTCTGTCTACGTTAGGTTAGTCAGGTCAGGTTAGATTGGCTAATAATTCATGCATTTTCAATTCAGTTTGCATGCAGCTGCCTTTATGCTAATTTATTGCGCTTGTGTCAAGTATATTTAGTAACGGCGTGCTAGGGCCGCGTATAATTTCGGATTTTATGATGACGTGTGACTGTGGGCGTGGTTTGTGCTGGCATTAAGTATATTTTGTAAATGCCCTTACCGGAAATGACATCAACTTTTGATTTGCGAATAGAGCAGCCTGTACAGTACACTTTGGAAATCTACAAATTTCATCAACAGATGGCGTTCTTGATTTCTTTCAATTTTTTCATCAATGTGATCAATACAATAATTTGTTGTATTCAGTAACAACTGACAATAAATACAGACAGTGGTGCAGCCAGAATTTCAGTTTTTCTCTCTAGATCGAAAAATAAAACGAGTGTTCTGATATATGGAATATCAACTAAAATATCATTAGATTCAGATAATTATGAATATTTCAAAAAATTTATAATTGGCAAGGACCATGAAACCGGTACGGAGGTGTTTCCCGAATTAAATCGAAAAATAATTTCAAATGCACTGAAATGCATTGCAAAGTTGATCTCGTAGAAAACTTTGCCAAGTATTAAACAGATATAATTCAACGGTCGTAGGGGGCAGTAGTTGTTTTCTGTTGAATAACTGCCGACGACTTATTATGTAGGATTTTTTTCGGAAGATTCGGATTAGGTAATCCACCATTTTCCATGATTATAATGTAATTCACTTATCAAGAAAAAAATATCAAAGTTTATGAAAAAACACTGATTTGCACATAACAAAAGTTGATAGTTATACTAAGACAAGTCATTTTTACTATTATATCGAAATTTACGGAAAAATGTCCGAATTACAAGAACAAACTCAAATTTCGAGAAAGAAGTTGATATTAAAAAAAATTATTTTACGAGATTACCAATATAAAAATTTTCGCAGATGTCTCCGAAACTATATAATCATATTTCACATAAACTTTAACATTTATATTAAAAATTTAATACATAAACTAGGTATTTGAACTTATGTCGATGTCTGTGCTACAGAGACCTAAACAAATTTTTGCAGTGTTGTTAAATAAAATCCTAAAACTTTATGAAAAAATCATAACTGTTCTTGTTGGTTTCCGGGTTTTGCCGTGGTCTTCTTTGGTGTAAATCTCCAAACGTTTCGACTGCAACTGCGGCAGTCATCTTCAGTGGCGTGGTCGAAGTACTCTTCTAGACGTATCAACTGAAACTGTCTAGAAGAGTACTTCGACCAAAGAAGACCACGGCAAAACCCGGAAACCAACCAAAACATTGACGCCAGCCGTAAAAGCCTACATTCTTACAAAATCATAACTATTTACAACTTATTTTCAGTTGTGATATAAAGTGAGAATAATTTGACAGATTTTTCGAAATGGCAACAAGTTTGAGAAAAAATCTATACATATAACATTTTTATTTCAACAATTTACTTGAATCACTATAAACAGAATGAAGTTTGGAATTTGAGGTTCTCATCATGAAATATTCAATTATTATGGATGTTTTGTCCTTGGCTGGAGGATTCCGTAACATTATTTTGTTCTGTTGGATTGAAAGCTATTGCTTTCTCCCTAGGTTATCAACTGAAACTGTTTCCAAATTGACACGTTACTCAAAATAGTATTCTTACATGCATTTTCGTTGATTTTCTTAAAATTTCATCGAATGATATGTACTAAACCGTTTTCGAATCATTTTTCACTCTTCGTGCAAACTGATGACAGACGTCAGATCAAAAGTATCAGTTGTCACATTATAAAAACAAAATACCACAAAAAATTCCCGCGGCCATTTTCAAGGTAGAAAATTCCCACCATAATAATACTGTGATTGGCCTGAAAGTACATGAATGCTTTGAATTGATGGTTTCGATTGGTTGCAAGAATTGTCAAAAAATAATCTATATAATTTTTTCGCAACTCACAATGAGGTTGAACTTAGGGCCATTAGGGGTGGTTTTAAAGTTCAAATTCGTTTTTCTAAATATCTCTAAATATCATTTATTATTACCAATATCTTCTGAATTGCAGTTCAGTATATCAACTAAAAGAGTTACCCGACTTTGGAGATAATACAAATAGATCATCAACGTTTGTAGAAAAAAAAAAGTTATACGATGCTCATACTTGTACGTATTAATTTTTACCTGGGATTCCTTCAGTTGAGTTTTGAGCAGGGATATTTCTCCTGTCTTTTCGCACAATCCCCATTCTGTCTCCTCCAATCGTCTCCTCAAAATGTCGACCTCCTGTCTCAACCTGTCGCATTGCATATTCAATCGTTGGACATCAGAACTCAGGCGTTTTTTGTCTTGTTGAAGTTGATAAGTCTGCATCATCAACATCTGTTCTAATTTAAGTACCTACGGAATGCCATCAATTAGAAAGCTATTTATTTTTATATTTCGTGGCTGTGTCTAGTATTATTATTATTATCTTGATGTTAGGCATGAACTATTTAATCAGTTCATGTTCATATCTCGTATCACTTGTTATAAATTAGTATCACATTGAAATGGTCTAATGATTTTGGAGTAGTGTGCAAAATACATACGAATGTAGTTTATGCGAGATGCATACTATACTTTTTCTATGACAACCTACTACTCACGTTCAACATTACAACAAATATTAATATTGATGAAGAGAAATATGCAAATAATTTCTGTGATGTTTTGAATCCAAAAAAATAAAGAGTTATTACTTAGAGTAAAACGTTCAACTATCGAAAACCTTGTAGAAATGATTTGACCATAAAAATGATATTGCTCAATTTTCCATAAACTATAAAAATTAAACCGTTTTCTTAGATATCTACTAACCTTTTGAGCACTGGTTCGCAGTCTGCTTTCTTGGACAGTCTTGAGTCGTCTGAGTTCTCGTTCCCAGACCTTTTCTTTTTCTTGGTACACCCTGAAGATGACTTGTTCATTGTGCTCCATAGTTTGGCGAAGATAGGCGAGCTCGGAATCTCGATCTCTGAGGGCGGCCTCCAGTTCCGAAATGCCCGAGTCTGATGGGGAGGGCGTAAGGTCCATCAGACTACTGTGGTTGGAGGACGATATATGATAAGAGGGTTTGTGCCTACAATAAATGTGTCAATGAATATTTACAATTCCGGCGAACAATATAGCCAGAGCCAAAATCTTCCTCAATGCTTAGTTGAATACACAATTTCTTCCCCGACTACTGCTCTGAGTCGGAGAAAAAATATTTTATCAATTCCTATAACGGCGTTTTCAGTATTATTGAAGCATCAAATGAGTTTACATAAGCATAATTATTGGTGAGGTGTACTTACGTAACAGAACTGTCAGCATTGGATACGGGCGATTTTCTAACACTCTCGAGGCTATCGTAGTTGACCAGATTATGGCTATGAGGGAGGGAAGATAGAGAGCTCATGGCTAATCGAGGAGAGGACGACGCTGAAGGGCAGGAAGAACGAAGTTTCCTGTCCAAAGAGTAATTGTTCATACTGTGAGATTGGTGGTGAATGTCGCTGCTACCTGCAAATAAATAGATTCCATGAAATAAGGTTGTATACACATTTTGTGTTTTTATAGATATATGCCGTTGATGTCTTTTTTCATTATGTGGATAGTAGCAGCAAGTGATCAAGGATATGAACAAAAACATAACATAATTATAACTATTTATTTAACTAACTTCACTTTCGGTCCCTAAAGAAGGGAGGAAAATGTTTCTTTTCTTCCCGCTGGGAGGAAAACAGTTTAACTCCTGAGAACAAAAATTCTCCTCCCTCTAATACTCTCACATAATCAAGAGTTTTTTGTACCTCGTTTGTTTGATTTTGTAAATTTTTAGTCGAAACATGTGTCGAGGTGTCAAAAATAGTGTTTTAGATGCAGAGCTGTTTCAGGTAGCTAAATGGCAATTTCGGAGTAAGGGTTTGTCTTTCTCGGAAAATTAAATTATACCGAGAACTGCCTCATAAATATCGCTTAAACAGGAAAGTGGTGTATAAATTAGTTTCCTAAGATTAATTGGACTTGATGGACTATAAATGAAGTTGATGTTCAACGGATCCATAACTTTGCACCATGTTTACACGCTGTGAAATGATAGCTTCTTTTATGCCTGATAATCTTTTTCCTTGAAACAGTTAAAGCGTAATTGATTGGAAATGGCAGTTTTTACGTTGTTTTCTATGTAGTCATTGATTTACTACACATGATGAACGACACGATAAATAGTTTGAAAAAGTGGATAAGAGGATAATTTATTCAAATGGTGACACTGTAGTCGATAAAAATACATAATTTCAATAATTTCTGTTGTCTATGTTCAGTAATTCGAGATGGTAAAAATATCAGAATACTAATAAATTCAAGGAGTCAGAAGATAGAATTGAACAACTCCTCCTCAATATTGAACTTGGCTTTGAAAAAATTATTATCATTTATGGGATGCAGACCTGTAATGCAACAGAATAACCTAATATTTTGGAACTGAATGAAACATTAGGGTTTTCTTCATCACTGTATGATGTTTTGTGACCTCACTGAATTTTGTAACGTGACGATTGTTGGGAACGAGTAAAGATAACTGAAACTACTATAGAAAAGGAACTAGAAACATCTCAAAAAATAATCCTCAAAACATCATAGTTACTAGAGTAGATTGAAGCAGCACAACTGTCTTGTTAAAAAACAAGAAAACATTAAGAAAGCCGTAATTTGACTTCAAAATCAAGATACATATGAAAATCTAGTGTTAAATCTAAAAACTAAAGACTGATTGATTGAAAAACCACTTGAAATATGATAACGATGTTATCATGTTTACCCAAAATACATAAAACAGATATCCCTCTCCAACTTACAATATTTCTGAATCGAAAAATACAGTTACTATAGTAAAAGTTAATTCGAAGTTGTTCAGAATCTTCAAGATATCATCATTCTAAAGAATTATACAATCATCTCTCTAGATCTGGTAACCATTCACCAATAATTATTCAGATTTATCAGTCGAACTAGTTAAGAAGAATATGTACTTATTTGAACCACAAATCAAACTCGTGCTTGATAACTTCTCAACACAACTAGACTTCAGAAACAGCTATTTCAAGTTTGAGAACGAATTCTATAGACAAATCAATGGACTAGGCATGGGAAACCTACACACCAAATCAGTTTGTGCAGATATGGTCATGTCAGAATTTTGAAACACTGTTATCCAAAGTGCCGTTTTTGACAATTATGAAGAATCAGGCACGCCTATGATGGATACGTAAACTTTATAAAGTAATATAGTTGAAAGAAATCACGAATCAGTGAAAAAAGAACTTTTCGAATCCACACTCGATATCTGTGTTCAGTAACAAAGTCTCCTATGGTAACGACAAATATTAAAATTTTTAATTAAATTAGGTATTTTGAATAGAAACTCAAATTATAAACAATGCATTTCATCACGACAAGAAACCCACTGTTTATGTAATTAGTATCCTGTTAATAATTAGGAAAATTATAAGGTATTGTAACGATTTCGAGACCGACCCCGAGACCGGCCCTGATCTAATTAATTATGCACCCTCGTTCAACTACATCATATCTGCTGGCCTATCGCCGAGAACAAGCTGGAATAAAATCGATCAATTCGATACTGTTCGAAGAGCCATCTAGATGAAATGTTCTATTCTCCAGAATAATCGAGAGAGCCTTGCGACTATATAACCGCTGGGGGACAGTCAGAATTCAGAGTTAGTTACAGTTCCAGAGTTCGCAGATAGAGACTGACACCGTAGAAATAAAATAGTGAAGTAATGTTTTAGTGAATAATTGTTGTAAATAGTGTTTCAAATAAATTAGGAAAATTAGTTAGTGCAGTTTTACTACAGTATTATGAAACTCAAACCTCACCCTATCAAAGACACTCTGAAACAATAATAATATAGCGTAAGGAGCTGGAGCTGGACCTGTACAGTACATCCGTCCACTGCTTTCAAGTCGTAAAACACGCATGACATCAACGCTCTAGAATGTCAATTTTCAAATAGACGAGAGCCATCTAAATTCAGCCAATAGAATTACCGAATCTTCCGAACTATTCCAAATAACAGCAACCCCTCTCGTCATTTCTTGAAGTATCTGGAGTGTGTTTTAAGATAAGTTTACTGCAGATATAAATACAGAGCTCTTGACCAGAGAGGGTAGTCTTAGTTAGGAAGAAATACATAGAAGACAGCTTACAGTTCACCTCAGCGAAAAGAGTTTCACATAGTCAGTTGTGAAAATTAATTAATTCGGTGTAAAAATAAATGATTTTTAAACGTTATGAGTATTTTTGTGATGTAAAAGTTCACTATTATTCCTCTTCAGAATAAGATATGAATTTGCCTGCTCTTTTGTTTCAGTTTGTTCCAAAATATTATGTCATTATGTCGCATGACATGTCTGCGTCCAATAAATAACCAATAATTTTGTCATCGATAAAACTAGAATTCCGCCTACTGAGGATGGTTTAACTCCATTTTATGACTTCTTGAAATTATTAGTATTCTGAAATCTCTACCATCTCGAATTACCAAACAATAAACAACTTAAATGATTAGAAATTATGTATTTTTATCGCCCACAATATTACCATTTGAATAAATTACCCTCATATCCATTTCTTTAAACTATAAATCATGCACCTGTTCATCCTGTATAGTAAATCAATGGCCAAATAGAAAACAACGTAAAAACTTCGATATCCAATCAATTACGCTGTAACCGTTTCAAGGAAAAGCAGTTAAACCGTTGAAAATTATCACGCATAAAAGAAGCCATAATTTCACCGCGTATACATGGTGCAAAATTATGGATCCGTTGAACATTATCTTCATTTATAGTCCATCAAGTTCAATCAATCTTGAGAAGCAAATTTCTTCATCAGTGTCCTGTTTAAACGATATTTATGATGAAGTTCTCTGTATAATTTCTCTTTCTCAGATACTCAAATAGAGAATCCTATAAATTTCGAAAACATTTTGGATATAATGGAGTCTCGACTAAATCTGATAGAGTTGTCATTCTCCTACAAAAAAAGTAGGATGATGACACCATGTGGTTGTTAACTTTTAAAGTTTGACGTAAGTACAAAAAAAAAACGTTCGGAGGGTATAACCGATACCTACTACGTTTTGAAATAAAACACATTGTAATTGCTTCATAGATGGCAAATCAACTCAAAAATTTAAAAAAATCATGGAGGTCAAGTGTCACGGAATTCGAAAAAATGTAGATGTTTGAAAAGAGAATTGAAATATATTCTCAACGATGTGACACATGACCCCCCTATGCCGTTTAAAACGTTTTAGTTGATGTGCCCTCCGCGCCATCTATCGAGCAATCACAATGTGTTTCATTTCAAAAAGTAGTATCGGTGATACCTTATAAACGTTTTTTTATGTTTGTACGTCAAACCATTCAAAAGTTAACAGGTGGGGGACTATTAAAAGCCGCACTGTATAATAATAAATCCTGCTTGAAGAAGATATATCTAGTTGTCGAAAAGTGCATCTAGGAATATAGGTATATCTACAAAAAAATGTAGTCAAGGGGATTCTTATATACCTAAATTTGGAACATCCTTTATAGCACCGCGTCTTATATACAATATTGAAGATTTCGTACGCTTCTTAGTGTCTTTAACAGGGATAATGATGCAGGTGTAATAAAAAATTATTTGAATATTATTTAAAATCAAAAAAATTCTATGGAGAGGAATGTAATTGAAGGCGTCTGAAAGGTAAAATATAATTGTTTTTGCATTTTATGAATTCAGAGATTATCCTTCCAAGAAATATTTGAAGATTTGCTCACAAATCCTTGGTAAACCCCAATAAATATTATGGATTAAAGTATGGGTAGTGGGACAAAGACAATACAAAGTGATTCAAAATGAGACGGACAAACAAGCTCGATGGCTACATAAAAATAATACAAATTCATCGACTCGCTTTCTGACCAAGATACAGGAGGTGAAATCACGAAAAAAATTATGTTTTCGATTTTTACTTGATATGGTCCAGCATGACAATTACGAAAGTCGGTAGTAAGGATGATCTGGATCGACGTGATTGTATATTTTTGTATTACGTACTAGAATAAATAGGGCCTTTATCCCGAGTTCACTAACACGTTATAGGTAATATTTTGTTAGTGATACAAGATCATAAATAAAATATCAAAATGTTAGGTTATTTCTCAGTGCTAAAGAAAATATTATTTGAAAGAATTTTCTACTGCTATGAAATTGAATCCAGTTTGACTTCTTGGCGTTTTCTGAAACCTAAAATTTTTTGGATAATATAAATTTGGTAAAATCTGAAAAGACCATTTCCAAATGCAATATGAATACACTGAAAAAAATTACATCATACCTAACTGATGAATATTGGCTCACTCAGTTTCAATATTCCAAAGCAAAATTCGCTTTATCAATTTTGATCACAATACAAAAGTGAATTCGCAAAAACTTTGGGTCTATTGATTTGGAAAAGTCTTCGAAATTTCAGAACTAGAGCTACTTTGCATCAAGTATGACATACTTAATATTTTTAGCAAAAGTGTATTTTTGAAAATATCGAATTAGAAAAAGTTCCTACAGCAGATGAGTGTACTACATGTCCGAATAACAGAAAAAATTTGAGATTAAGAATACGCGAAAAATGTCAAAATGGCTCAAATTCAGTAGCAGAGTAGAAAACAGAAAAATATACAAACTTTGTATACAATATTTCACGAATCTTCGAGAAATAAGCTGAAATTTTGTCATTATTAAAAAAATGGCAGGTGTTGCTGATCGATAGGAATAAATTGTGAAAATCATTTTGAATAAAACACAAATTGTTCATGAGTTCTAATTTTGATAAATCATAAAAAAATTCATATGATGCGGAATTTACCGATGGCACTGTATATATAGCACCTATATTGTGGAACGAAAAATTGCAATATTTCCTAAAAAAGTAGATTACTGATTTGAACCCAATATAACCTGATGTCTTAAAACCTTTGAAGTCATTTTAAAATTGTAAATATCGTTATTCTGCATCTATAATTTTTACAAGATAATTTTTATCTTGTAGCCATTATTAATTACTACCTTTTTGCCTATGTAGCAATGCTACCGAAATAAATACATCATCTATAAATATAAGTGAATTTTCAAGTATAGCTTCCTATAGTTAAGTCATAGAGAAAGGTGATGTAAAATTGAGAAAACGTATTTTTGTAAAGAACAAAAATTTTGAAAATATTGTATTTTTCTGAATCCGTTATTGATTTTTTAATTCCTGACGTTTAATTTACCATAAAAACAACCTCTGCAAATTTCAGATAATTATAAAATGTATTTTGGAACTCAGTTTGAAAGCTTGTAGCTCCTGATGAAAATAATTTTGTTGATTGGGTCATTTTTTATTTTCGAATTGTATTCACATCAAACGTATTCTTAGTTTAAATAGCAACTATGAGGAGAATGATAATTTAATTACTTCCGGTGATTACAATAAGTACTTCCGGTACTACCTACTATAAATACCTGTTAAAACAGATCATTTAATGAATTCTAAGAATTATCAGAATCATTGATTTCCAGACTTGTTTATTTTCTTGTGATAAAATTCCTCAAACTCAAAATTATTCTATTAGTAATTTTACTTGAAAAACTTATATCAGACAAAATTGGTCGATCTACAATCTCGGAATTTTTTCATGTCAGTTTTTCTCGTAAAATTACCAACTGGCAAAATTATTTCATAAGAAAACGAAATTATTCCGATAAAAAAACTCTTGTATTGTGTTATTTATTTACCGTTGATAAAAAATCCCGCTATTTTATCATTACGCTCTCCCATATACATTAAAAACAAATTAAACTTCATAGACATGAGTTTCGTTTTATCATTGAAATAAATATGACGTTATTGCTAGCAATCTGATATAGGATGACAAGCTATTAAAATTTTACTCCCTGCAAATTTTGGAATCTGAAAAAAAATTAATTGATTTTTTTTTTTATATTTCTCAGATTATTAGTTTCCAAATTATTCTAAAAATGTGTTGAACATTCAATTGGATTTTGATAATTTTCTGAGAAAAAAATTGATATTAAGTTTTACAAAATGTAACTGCTTGGAAACATTTAACTTCCCCAATTCTCATCGAAATATATCCCTTGATTATTTTCATTACCCTTATATTTTGGATCACTCTGTACAGATACAAAAAATTTTTGTGTTTGAAAAAGTTGCGCCTTTTAAATTACTGAATAACATACTTTGGTATCAGTATTTCTAAAAAAATTCAATAATTCCATATTAAAATGTTTTTCATTTGTTAACCAATTTATGACCGGTCTCATAGGCTGCATTTCCTCCAGATTCCATAATGAACCAGAACCATAATGAAGTGAGTCGTTGTCCAGTGAGACTAGACTAGATAAGCTAATGATGAAAAGAAGCGAAAACATCAATATTAAAACAGATAGGTTATTTCTGACAGTAAATCCCAACTGGAGAAAAGAAAAAACCCTTGGCTGGTACAAAAATATAAATAATTAGAGTGCATGAAATTAGTAAATGGACCAAAAAGTCTGCAGAATTGGCAAATTTGAATATGACAAACAAAAAACTTTCAAATCATTCTCACGGAGCCACTGCTGTTTCACAATTGGCAAAAGCAGGTGGATCGGAACAAGAACTTATTAAAATAACAGGACATAGTAATAGCAATTCTATCAAACCCTACCTACAGATAGATGAACAACATCACCAAAACATAATAAATAAGATCAGATCCAATTTTAAAAACGCTGCAGGTTCAAATAATAACACGTCCAGTATTTCCAGCACTTCAATGAGCAGTGGCCACGTTTCCTGCGCCGAAAATAACTCAGTTAAAAAAAACGTAGTATATAATAATTGTAACTTTCATTGCACAAATTTATATTTAAATTAATAAATTGTTTATATATTTACTTAATTTACTCAAAAAATAATCGTATCAAATACAATACGTACTTCAAAATAAATACGGTTATACATCTCAAACTTCCTGCATAATTACAAATCGTGTCAGTTTGACAGAATAATCCTCCCGCTTCGCTTCGCGGTCGGATTATTTAAACCGTCAAACTGACACTCTTTATAATTATGCAACAAGTTATCGATGTATAACCTGATTATTTTGAAGTACTTATAGTATTACTACTGATAATGAAATGACAATATCGTTATTCCTGAGAATATCGATACACTTAGGGTTATATCTTGTTTTAAAGTACTTAGAATAATAACGACTTTAATGGTCTTTATCAAAAAAATAATTAAATATCTATCATCAACCATGCCTCACGCACACGAACGAAGCTTGCCGGAATACAAGGCGAATGAATATATAAAAAATAACTCACTTCCATACAGAGTCAGTCTGGATCCAGGCCTGGTGAGTATTGGGGTCGAGCCGTATCGCTCTCCTGCGATGCCAAACCTGGCGGAGGGCGTCATAGCTGACGGCTTGAAAGCAATCGGACGTATTACCACCTTTCCCTGAAACAAAAGAAACTTGAATCAACAATCTGCGAGCGTAGCGAACTTGTTACACTTTGACGATTTCGTCGGAGAGAATGTTTCAAATTTCATCCGTTCGTCCGATACAGATTAACGGCAGCGAAGCAGAAAAGAAGACTGTTGAATTCATCGAAAAGACGTGTAGGTCTCCATTAACACTTTCGAACTAGTTTTATCATTTCCATAATGGTTTTGGGAAGACGCGCAACAGTGTATTGTTTTGTAGTACTCCACTCCAACTTATGCAAACGGGGTTTGATAATTTGTCACGTGTGACCAACATACTCAAGTTCTATATTTTTGATTGATTCATATATAACTTTCATTTGCAGTTTCTTCGAAGTTTTGCAATTTAACGAATGTATTAGGATAGTATATAAAAATTTTGAATCAAGGAGTATTCCCTCAAAAAATGAAGGAAGCATCAGTGAAACCTCTTCATTAAGGCGGAAACAGATTAGAATGTTCAAATTATAACCGATTTCATTACTTTCATGCATTGCAAAAATCGTTAAAACGAATATCTGGACAAATATCAAATTCTCAGTATCACACAATATATTATGGTTTCAGACAGTCTAAATCTACACAGGACGCAATTGCATGTCTAATCTAAAAAATATACCAAGCTCTAGATGGAAGTAAAGCGGTAATTTGTGTATCAATTGATCTCAAAAAGCATTTTAACACAGTTAATCACTCTAGACTTCTTCAAATCTTAGAATAAATTGGTTTCTAAGGAAATGCGTTGGATCTCTACGGAGTTATTTATCCGACAGAAAGCAGTGCGTAACAATAGGTGGGATATGCAGCCGAAAAAAACTCGCCAAGTCTGGAGTCCCCCAAGGAACGGTTTTGGGACCTACGCTGTTTAACATATACCTCTTCAACTTATTCCGACAAAACTTCTCAGGTCAGATAGTAAAATTTGCTGATGACACAGCAATTTTGTATACAGGAGATAACCTCTACACTGTTAATGAGCACGCAAGGAATTGAAAAGGATTTTTGAGTGGTTCACTTCAAAACAACCCACGGTAAACTTGGAGAAAACCAAATACGTACCGTTTCACATTCAGAATATCTATAAAGACTTTCTTACACTCCGGTTAAACGATCATGTGGAAACCGAACCCAGCAAAAAAATATTTGTTGGGAGGATTTTTTCCAAAACTTTCCTCAAGTGTAGTTGGGTAGGTTTCATAATTTTTTTCTAGGAAACCTACGTGATTTACAGTACCCTCTACAGCTAGCACCTAACGGGTTCTAGAATATGTGGGGGATCTATTACCTCTTCACAGAACTTTATAGACGATTGGAGATAACCTTTGGAGCTGACGGGCCAGATGCAGGGTTTGCCCGTAAGGGTGTCCCTCAACACTGAGTCCTGCTGATGTCTATTGTATTATTCGTCGTCAGTGGTTCCTAGTTAAATAGGCCTGTGTTTTTCACCAAGTTTATTAGTTTATTCACTAGGTTGTGCAGCGTATCGCATTCGAAGATGGTGTGAGAGGCTGTTTCCTTCTCTTCACCACAAAGTCTGCACTCCACGGTTTCTCCGTTTATTCACATAGTGTGCAGGTGTTTCTAAAGGCTACAATGTCTGGTTAGTAAGCCGATAGTTGTGCGTATCTTAGATCTGTTTAGGTTGAGAGTGTCAACCGTCAGTGTTTGGCTTAAGTGCCTCACCATGGCTGCGCTGTGTCGACGCTCTTCGATTGCCAAATAATTGTATGCCCTCCTCCAGAATTCTTTTGCGTGTGGAGGGAATGAGTGTGGTTTCGCTGGGGTTCGCCCTCAGTCATTCTCTTTTGCACCCTGTGGAGTTTCCCGGGCAATTTCAAGCTGCGCCTAGTCTTCGAACATCTTGGTCTGGGCCTTCCGATTTTGGAGCATTGAGGGTATCCATCTGCAGGTGGTTTCGTCAACGCTTCTCCTTCTGGCTGCTGATACCAAGCTTTCGAAGGATGTATTGTCAAAGGCTCCTTCGATGTCTAGAAAAGTGCATAGTGTTATTTCTTTTTTCACCAGAGAGTTTTTCAAATATGCCTCGCATATTTAATGAAAAATATCTATGAAGCGTATTGGTTGGATCCTGTTGTATTATTCAAGAAGGCCAATCAGCATGCATGCATAAACTCTTAAATCTTAAATGTTAATTAGGTATTTTCATAAATTGACCTCTAGTGCTGGAAAAACGGAACTTTTGATTTTGTTTTCAGATATAACTTAGGCATGAAATAACAGAGTACCTAACTTTATTTATATTCTTCTGGTATGACTACCACAGGAATAACTTTATGACACACTAAAAAAATAAACAGCTATTAAAACGGTCCCGAATATACATTTTTTATACGATTCAACTGACATCTAAATGTACGATGTTTTATGATTTCTATGACAGTTATAACCGCCGAATTACTTACTATTCGTTAGATTAAGATACTGCCCATCTATAATTTAGCTGTTCGTGTCGTCTTTCGTAAAAAAGGCGACTAATATTGAAAGGAACAGGAAATGGCAGCCGTTAAAGTAAATTGGAACACGCGACGAGAATTTGTTCATTCATTTCCACTCGACAGCGATTTTTTGACGAAATTACCTCAATTATGTCTTGAAATCGCCGTAAAGGACGTAATCCTCTACTGCCATTTGTCACAGATGAGACAGTTATCGGAATTGACTGTTTACCTTGAAAGTAAGTAATTATCGAGATTTTTAGCGAGTGAAATAGCGGAAAGTGTTACGATAACGTAACCTTTACACGAAACTATAAATTAACTTAATAATGAATTGACAAATCTACATAAAACATGAGTTTCGTTGTTCGCTAATTGTAATCAATAAATTATTTTCGATATGATATATATCAGATTACAATTTAATAAGTATATTTTCGTTTAATTTCAATGGAATTACTAACAAGTACATCTAAACGCAATCCACATACCAGGAATAATAAACGTTAAATAATGAGCAAATAAATTGAGTGATTAATACGAATTATAATACGAGATAGAGACTGTGGTACAGTTCGAACTGTGCTGGAAAACGCCTGGAAAGTTTATAAAAGACCCACATAGTAGGTATCACTGGGATATTGAAAATTTGCTCGAAATTTTTAAGTATATTATGGAACTCGTCATGCTCCCTACACCTACCTACACTCTAAGTTGAAATGATGAAATGATATTTTCGTCAGCCAGTATTCAACAGAAAACGACCGTTGAATCATATCTGTCAGATACTAGGCGATGTTTTCAAAAAGAACTTACTTTGCAATGCTCTCCTGACAAGTCAGCTTGAATTATGTTTCGATTTAAATTGTGGTAAACACCCCCATATCGGTGAACATACATAACCCTATATTTCTTGATAAGTAAGAGTAATCTCTATTCAACCATGTGATGAAATATAGGATGTGCCGTTCCAAAAAACATAACTTGGGTTTGGTGCTCTTTTCTAAGCCATTTTTTATACATCGAAACACTTTTTAAAGATACTCTCCCAAGAAGCAAACGTGCTTGTATTCCGGAGATATTTTCAAGTTGCGCCATATAGAAGTTCAGGATCATGTATATCCAGCGCTATTTCTGAGTTTCAAAGAGCAAAACTTACTCGTTGGTTAGTTAGCGAGGATACAGGGCAGCTTGATGCCTTCCTGCCTATTGGCCTTCTTCTTACAGACGAGGTCCTGTAGAACAGCTCCCGCGGTGATAGCAGGTGGGTCCATATTTACTTCGAATTTGTAGTCGATATCTGAATCTGATAGAACCCACGCATTCTGCTTTGCTTATGTGAGGTCAGTCACTAATCCTTGTGCAGAGATTCGACTGATATAAGTATGTGAACGTTTGTTGTGATTCTAATTAGATTAGATTAGATTAGAGATTAGTCACATACTCTAAGTTGGCCTTGAAATCCTCCCGATCCGGCATAAAGATCTTGAACAATTTACAGAATTTGGTGTTTACTCATCGAAGGCTTTATGGGGAACAAAATCTTTGTAGAATGTATATGCAAATTGTTTAATATATGCCGGGATGGAGTCGACGATTGCAAGCTCTCATAGCGTATCCAAACGAATGTATTAGTAGGGAAAATTTGGAGGGCATCCTATCAAGCCACTAAAGCTGAGCCTTGATTAGATTAGAAACCACTGAGCAGACATATAAAATTAACAGTTGAGTGATGTGCTTATACAGGATGTTTCCGAAATTGGAGCAATAAATATTGTTCTCTAAGACCTAATGACACAATAAAAAGCATTTACCTTTTTTCCTAAGGACTTGAAAATCTCCCAAAAATTACTGATCTATCCACGATTGTTTGGGAAACACTGGTTTCATTCATTAGTAGCTAGGGCGTCTATCTTCTAGTATTGTGTTTATATCTCGTATTCCCGCTAGTTGCCAGTTTATTATTATTTCGTAAACCTTGCCAGTTATTACATTTGGCTTCGAAGTGAACCGAAATAAAAACACTGAATTAAATCAAAATGAGAGCAATGAGGCATTCTCATTTCATAAAAAGGGATTAAAAAGTTACTGAAAATAAATGGAATTTGATTTCACAACAGGTGTTCGAAATGACCGCCACCACTTTCTATGCAGTCTCGCACGACGAAGTAACGAGTCACAAGCACGCTAAAAACTACCCTGTTGTCGCATCTATTGAACGGCGTTGTTATTTTACCAAGGTCCCAACTACCTACCTAATTCCTGGAATTAGTTCCTGGAAAATTACCGCGATTGCAAATAACGTGTGCGTAATACCTAACAGCACTGATATTTTCCATAGTGGTGAGTCCAATAGGGATTGTAGGAATATCGAAAAACGGCGATGTAGGTGAAGAAAATACGAATGCAGTCGGATACCGAAACACAGCAAGAATCTAGGTACCTACCTACATAAAACGTATGGATTCGTCAAAAGATTTAACCAAAATTCATCTTTGCTATGCACGTAAAATAGTCACAAATATCCTAAAGTATGTAAGAAGCGATATGATCGAAGAATACCACGACAAACAATATACGACTCTAAATCGATTAGCTAGCGAGATTTGTCCTTAAAGGGAAACTGAATGATGAATGTTGTTGTGGCCGAGGCCAAGCCAACTCAGCGACCCCCACAGCTCCGAGTACCTTTGTTAGCCTACCTTAAAGCTAAAGGGGAACTGTTCGAAGAAATAATATCGTTTACTTTATCATACCATCTTTCAACATTCAACGTCCGCAACATTGTAAGTTATTTATTACGCGCCGGCCTTTTTCTGTCACCGCTTCGGTTATATCTAGGGACCATTGATCTCTGGCCAGAGGTTCCCAAAAGTTTGCCAGAGTTTTCCGAATACTTCAAAGTCCAATATTTTCCAAAATAATGTGTTTTCGAGAAAAATGTCTCATTCCGCTTTAATTTTTCGTTTTCTACTACCCATTTCATATGTTGCTGCAACTTCGGAAACATCCTGTATACAGTGTGCACAAGATAACTATGAATAGCATGGGTATCTCGCTAACCGTAAGAATCAAAATCGCAAATAAGTTGTTTACTTCCGGAGGTATTCGAAAAAAATCGAAATGTGATTTGGTTTTTATTTTTTTTCCAAAACTATTTCAAGAGTCTTGAAAAAACTAAAGGCACTTTATATGAATTGAGAAGGCAAGAAGTATTGTTGAACATTGTAAGTACAGCTAATGCTCATACAGATTACTTCCAGTTTGTAGACACAAGTTTTAAAAATTGTCTTTGAATACCTCATTTTTAATATGGACCAAAAAAAGTCTAAAGGTGTTAGGTATGGGGACCTTGCTGGTCAGGGTGTATCACTATGAGTGCCAATCCGTTTTCATGGAAATCGTTCAAACTGGTATTGACGAACAGCTATGGCAATCGTGTAAACTCTTCTTTTGATTCAATATGCGATGCTCTGCTCCGAAAGAATCGATAGAATAAAACTACTTGTTGAAAATATTTTCAAAGTCGAATGAAACATATTGAATCTTTTTTTGAATGTGACATGACAATTTGATAAACTACTTTCTTTAGTCCACAATTTTGATCTCTCTATCTAGCTTGATGACTTCACAATCTGATTTAGAATAAAAATGGATGAAAAAAAAACATTGTACTTACACAGTTCATTTTCAAAATATCACAAAGACGATTGCTTAAAATAATATCTACAAATGGCAGACCTAGTCTATTAGATGGGTTTTTAAACACTGAAGTCGAATAGTAACAATATGATGAATTCAAAGAATGGAGTTTCCATGGTAATGTTTTGAAAAAATTGTATTAAACGCAGATTGTGAATATGTGAGATCATTTAGCGTGTTACATATCCGTAAATTAAATGCCATCTTAGATATTATGCGAGTAAAAAAAATTAATTACCGCAATTGAAAACAAAGAAAGAAATAGTGATATTCAGCAAATTATGAAAACTTCTGTATTTCATATTAGCATGTGAAAGTAAGTAGTGTGCGGAATTTAATTCATTAACATCTTAAAAAGTTATATGAGTTTCGGAAATGGACCGTGTCATATGAAAGATTGATGTTGAGTCAAGATTATAGCGGATGATTCCATAAAGGAAGTGACGTCATGTAGAGATATTGGGAAGTATTTCCAAATAATATACAGGGTGTAACCGTATATTCAACCATATAGGTACGCAAAATTATTAAAAGTTCAACAGAAAACGAGATAAAAATTGGATGCTAAGAAGCCACTCTACAAAAAACGTTTAAAGTTTTTTCCATTGTCTTGCAGATCTCATAAAATTGTCAAAATACAAGGTACTTACCCTCGATATAATTATGAAGAAAATAGTAATCGGCTGTATATGTTATGGTATTGGGATGTAACCTACGAATTTTCCTGTTGTTTAGGATTTTTTTTCAAATCCATTTGGTAGTGATCTCAAGAAGGTATCACAATCGCCATTATATAAGAGTTATGCACCGAAAAACCGTAGTAGGTACATATTGAAGGCACAGAACTAGCAGAATACATACTAGAGTCCCAAACGAAAAAGGATTACAAAGAAAAGATAAAAATATAGAAAATAAGTATACTAGAAACATGTCTGCTCATAAAAATAAGATGAATAATCATAAATCTAGTTATTACTATGATATAAAGAAGAGATTCCCAAACACGACAACGAAAGAAAGAATAGAATAAGGAAAGTATATAAAGAAAACATAGGAAACCTTCAGAAAATAACGAAATTATTGATTATTTCAGAAAGAAAAAAGGAGTGTTTATATACTACAGTCTGGTAGGTTCTTATAGAATACAATAGTGCCATTTCGATGAAATGTGTCAGTCAACATTTCATGTAGGCCTTTCAATTAAGTGGACGAAAATGCTTTTCTAGATTTAGCACCCAACGAAAGGGGTGAAGGAAATTTTTTTCCCTGCATGAGGGAAAAATATTGTAATTTTGCAAGTCAAGATGAATCTTGAAACAAAATGAACTTCTATTACTTTTGCATTTGAATTTAAAATTCGCAAATTTTCAGTTAGTATTCATAATTGTTTCCTACATTTATTTTGTAAACTGGCGCAACATATTATGATGTTACTCATTTTGGAACAATTCGCTTGATTATAAAAAGCTCTGGATGAAAAAAATACTGATTTCAAAGCTGTCCCATAATCTCAAAAAAAGTTCAAATTGGGTTGATTTGATCCCTCCTTTAATTCGTAGACGTCAATGCCCCCTCGCGAATTGAATTCGAGGCACGGACCGATGAATAAAAAAACATTTGTAGAATCATTCATTAGTCTGACAGTCACTGAATGAGATAATGAGTGTTTTGGTTGCGCGGAGTGTAATGATGATTTTCACCTTTTTCTATAAACATCCAAGAACAATCTGCTGAAACGAACGTTATATCAATAATTTTCCATTTAAATTCATAGCCTGCTATGATAGAGGAAGACTAACAAACGCCAGAGAATGGTACAAAAGCAAACTATGTTCACAAACACCTCTGGGCAAATTATAGTGTTGGGGTAAATGGTATTTATGAAGAACAGAGACGTACCTACCAGTTCCTGAAACGGTCTCTAATCCAAATTCGATTTCATTCTTCCATATGAATGAAAACCAACACAATATTTTATTCTGGACTGATAAAGTTTGAGAAGCATATTCACACTATATTGTTTTTTGACTTTTAACCATTTACTGAAAAAACTGTTTCCTGTACGATTTAAGCATTGTTTAAAGAGAAATGAGAAAATTAGTCAATACCTCTGGAATCGGCATTGGAGCAAAACGCGAGTGCCATCTAGCGTGTTAAGATAGCACACATGATTTCGTGATTCTCACCCCATAAAACACACATAGAAATACAAGGTATAGAGATCAGTCATATTCTCTAAGTTGACCTTAAGGGCTTCTCAATTCGGCATATCGATATTGAAAACTTTCCAGAACTTGTTGTTTACGGTCGTCATACTCCCGAATCGAGTGGTTTCACTCATCGAAGGCTTTTTGGGAACAAATCATAGTAGAATTCACGTACAAAGTGTTTGATATATGCCGAGATGGAGTCGACGATTGCAAGCTCTCGCAGTGTATCCAAACGAATGTATCTTTATCTGTAAAGGACAAATTGGAGAGCCTTGTCAAGCATGCTATCAAGCCATTGAAGCTGAGCCTTGGTTAGTTTGCAGACCACCGAGCATGTGTATAAAATTTAAAGTCGGGTGATGTACTTATAATTAGGCAAATTGTTGTCCGGCTACGAAGGGGAAGGTTTGCTATATAACTATCGACCCTCTTTATTAAAATTCAGACTCATCTCTAGTTGTACTCTCAGATTTTTCACAGTATTCGTCTCATCTACGGTTTTCCCTTTGACCTTTAACATTGTGACGATTCTTTAATAGCAAAACATCCAGATGCTTCGATACTGACGATATCGGCAACTAGGCGGCCGTTGCTATTGTTAAATTGCGTTTCAAAAAGCGATTCGCAGTTGCATAGGGTATTTCGTAGCAATATATATTCTAGAAGACTATATTGTTTTTAGAAGCAGAATATTCATTAGCAATACGAGTTCGAATCTATGGTTAGTAATTTGAATAATAATATAAGATCAACTTATAATTTTAGGAGTGGAAATGAACAAGAATTAGAAGAGTATTGGAAGAAAGGGGCCTCTAGCGCGAAAGAAAGTTCTCATGTGTTATTGACCTTTCAATTTAATTATTTGAAATACTTTGATGTTTTGAATTTATTCAAGATCTGGAACCAGCCCAATCCCAAGTAACTTCGTCTCACTTTATTGGCGAGTGCGAGGCGTACGGGAGGCTTAGATTTGAAATCTTTGGAGCTGAAAAACTCCAACAAGAAGAACTTACCGACCTGGAATGGACGGACATACTGACTTTATCAAGAGGTCACGAAGGTTTGAGAAGGAAGCCTAGGAGGAAGAATGTAGATTTGTGGAAGACTTGACTGGCTGCGAGAGCGGCCTACCCCCCAATTACTACTACTAGTGATCGCACACAGAAGGCTCTCAAACTAGTTACAAGATGGACAGAATTGGAGGAGATGAACGTCAACCCTTAACAAGGCAACCATAGTAGTATTCACGCGAAGGCAAGGAACAGAGTACTTGGGACCCATTCGACCTCAACAACACAGGTAGATCCTCTGGAAATCCCGAAGACATTATTCACCAGGGACGTCCCACGGACATTGACTGGCCACCAAAAAGGACTGATATTTGATATCGCATGATAAATTCGGGATGTTCTATGAATGTACCAGCTACGGCATCCTCTACGGGATATCCCTGGAAAATCCGAAACATGTCTTTCTATCAACTTATGGACATGAATGGAACGTGGTATAACTCTGTTTTATAAGGGTGGTTCGAGGGGAGGACATGCAGATAACGGGGAAGTCAAATAAATATCATGGAATCACTTGACTCCAAGCTGACCTGGTACCGGCATCTAGAAAAAACAACCGAAAATGCAGTGACCTCACTGGTGATGGCTAGACACTTTTTTGTAAAAAAATCGATGCTAAAACCACATATGCTACACTGATTGTATAGCACAGTTGTTATGCATTCCATTACATTCTCCCTTCTGATGTGGTGGTCCAAAACACGACAAAGAGGAGTCATAACAAGACTAGGCAAGGTGCAAAGACTTGCTCGTTTCGGAATCACAAGGCCAATTAAATCAACACCAACTGCAGCCATGGTGGTACTCCTGAGATTGCCTCTCCACACAGTGGTGCAAGGAGTGGCAAGGCTGCAGAACACACACAACAACTTGAAAGTTGAAACAGGAGAAATGAGTCTGGGGACGAGAACAAACCTCATTCCGAATAGGTTCTGCTTTAATTACCAATTCAGGGTGCTGATACCAGACAGAACTGAGTGGGACGATTCGCAGGAGAAAATCTGGTATTCAGATGGATCCAAGACTGGGAATGGAGCAGGATCAGTACTGTTCTCCAGGAACCCGAGTACTGGAATCAGCTTCTCTTTGGTCACCTGTACCTCTATCTTTCAGGAAGAGTTGTACTTTATCCCCCAATTAGCCAAGGAGAACAATAGGAGAAACGTTGAAAACACGCATATCAACATCCTGTCAAGATAGTCAAGAGTTTGTGCGACAAGGAAGTAACGTCCAAAGTGCTATTGGACTACGAAGAAGAACTGAATCACGTCAAACTGATATGGGTTCCAGGACACCAGGGAGTTGCAGGCAATGAGTAGGCTGAAGAACTTGCAAGAAATAGTTCGGAAAATCTACCAAACCAAGGGCAGATGCTGACGGTAATACAGAAGTGTATAGGAAGATCGTCTGTGAGAAATTGGGTTGGGTACAAACACGAAAACTACTGGAAAAGTATCCTAGGTAACAAACACGGGAAAGAATAGATCAAAGACTGTCACAAAAGAACGTCAGATCTGCTAGCAATGAACAGGGCCAGCTGAGAACCGTCACACACCAGTGAGGGAGCACCTCAACAAAATGTAACTATGTTATGGAGACCTGATCTGCAGACTATGCGGTGGGGATTCAGAAACACTGACACACATTCTGTGCTGTTGCGAGGCATGAAACCGCTAAAGAAAAGCAATTTTTGGGCAGCCATCTGGAGATTCAGAACTATACAGTTCCCTACCAGTTAAGAACTTGTACAAGGCACGAAAGTACTGTGGTAGTTCTAAATATATACAATGGCCAACAGGTATAAGTGTTACCGGAGGCAACTGCTTGACGGACCTACTAAGAAGCGGAGGTTTTAGTGAGTTGCTCTGAGGTATCGGAGAATCAGTGGAGTCTCACAGTAGGTCTTGAGTTTCGACGATCATTACCTCTCTATGGAAGATTAACGATTACAATTGCAAAAAAAACATATTCGATTAACAAAGACACTGATGGCATAAGACACTGATGGCATACTGACACCCAAATGAGATTGACGTGGAGTCAGGATTGTTTGAAAGGGTGTTGTTTTCCGGTACAAGATAAATACTGTATGCCGTTTAAGTATCAAGTTACATATTTTAACCTACGGCACCCGGTCCGCCCCTGCCCACGAAGAAACGGTCCACTTTAGTAGGAGTGCAGGTAGTTTGTAGTATTCATTAAAAAAATTTAAAAACCTATCGGCCTATTATTAAGGGCCATTAAAGGCCCACCGCATATATGGCGAAGCAGTTCTGTGCACCGTACTGCACGTAATTTATTCCAATAGTGTCGAAGTATTGCACGCGGGCCTGTAATTAACCTCGCTCTTTTTTGGCGTTGGAAAGCATTCGGTGCATTTTCGGTCCCGCGACTGACATATCTTACCGATGAGCTGCTCCCATTTCCGAATTAAGAATTTTTCGATGATTTGCTCTTTGATGGATTCTGCAAGTTTGCGCGTAGTGACGGAGTGGTATTTGAACAGAACCGGAACTGTATTTCAGTCACGAGGGCCAAATCGAATTAATCGGAATAGCTATTTGGTTAACTAGGGAGGAAAGACTCACTTTTTCTCTCGCATGCGAGTTTTGCAGCAAAAATGGAATATTATCTGTCAGGTCCAACGCAAATTGGAAAAATGACATCATACTCTGAAAAGTTACTTATAAAATGTGGTGTGCCTCTTTTCTCACTTTACATAAATGACTCGGCCAAAATAAAAATTTCTGGAAAAATAACACTGTTTGCGGATGATACTATATTCTGGCGTTATATAAATTCCGGAACACTTCTTCAGATAATCGAAGATGATGTGTGTTAGGTGAAAAAATGGTGATTCAAATCAGTTAGTTATCAATATGTCAAGAACCAATATGATGAGAAAGGTGAATTCGATGAGTTTATCATGGATGATGATGTTTTTAGGATAGCAGATTAAAAATCGATGATCATATTTCCATTTTGAACAGATAATTGTAAGAGATACATCAAATGAACTTGGATTTTCTTTATCCAAGGTTGTCTACCATGCTTCAGAAGAATCTCACTCCAAATATTGGATCCCATGAATGTAATACATGTAATGAACATCTCTCATGACATTAGACCTATAAGTATACTTTCAGGCATATCCAAGGTAATGGAAAAAATCATTGAAATTCAACTGAGACTATACCTCCCACCCAGTCTGGTTTCCGCCCTAATCACAGCTATACAACTGCATCACTCAATATGATCGATGACATTGTACAAGAAAACGATGATGTTTTTTTTACAGCGCTCGTTCTCCTAGATTTCAGTAAGGCCTTTGATACTATCAGGCACGACATTTTGCTATCAATCTTGAAATCCTGCGGTATATGTCTTGAAAGTTTGCAATTATTTCAATCATACTTAACCGATCGCTAGCAAGTATTCAGAATACAAGATGAGTTGTCTAGCTGTAGAACAATCAGCAGAGGTGAGCCACAAGGATCAATCCATAAGCCCTGCTGTTCACAATACATACAAGCCAACTACCAAAATCTTTGAACTACTGTAATATTCATATGTATGCTGATGATACACAGATATATCACTCATTTATTCCTAGCGACGAGGTGATAGCAGAATTCAAAATTAATGACGACCTAAAAAAATGAAATTTTGACCGATCACTGTCTCAAACTCAATCCAAACAAATCAACTGTTATTTCATTTAGGAAAAAATCTGAAGAACTGTCTCAATCGCTTCAAATCAATGCTAACGGATCTCTTTTGAAATTTGCTGGTTCTGTGAAAAATCTCGGATTAATAATAGCCAAAACATTAAGATTTCGAGGAAACATCATAAAAAATTTATTAAAATTACTCTATCCCCACAGACATAGTTTGTGTAGAGATACGAAAAAGATTTTGTGTGAGACCTTAGTATTTTCACAACTCTCGTTTTGTGTGCCTGTTTATGTTTCAATAGAATCCAACGAGTTCAAAACTCTTGTATCAGATTAGAAATTATGATGGGGTTTCACACGAACTCAAAGAATTGGGATGGTTGGATATGAAGAAACGGCAAGACGTTCTAACTCTATTTACATACCATAAAATAATAACAAATAAACAGCCATCATACTTGGCGGAAAAAAAAATTACGAAGTGAGGTTTACAACATTAACATTAGATATAAGGGTTTGCTGACATGCTCACCACATTGAATGACGTTTTTTGAAAGGGGTTTCAAATTTGATATTCATAAAATGTATAATGCTCTGATGCCATCTTACAGGAAAGATTTCGACTCACCCAAGTTTAAACGGGCTATTACATTATATCAAAAAAATCAATATTATTCTGATTCTGACCTTTCAATCAATGTTTTTGGAGCATCTCATCAAAAAGCCTTAATCCTTTAGAGCTTTGGACACTGTCTCTCCCAACTTGCAGATAAAAATTTGATTTGCTGCCTAAGATTATTCCTAAATCTATTACTCGGTCCACTAACTGAAGCGTTTTACTGTTCAGTTTGTAGTCAAAATCAAAGGTTTTTAGTTTTCTTGAAAAAGTTATGGTACGACAGTTGTTTATATTTAGATCTAGTCTACTTATTTTACAGATTTTTTATTAGCCTACAGGAGATAATTACAGTGTCCGAATCCGTTGAAAAAAGGAATAGACCCACATGATACCTTTGGAGGACGTTTATTCACACTACTCGACTCCTGTTGAAAGTTCTTCTATTTTGGTTTACAAGTTTTAAGTATCAATAATTTATTGTTTTTTTTTTATAAAGTGTTTGAAGGTCTTGATCAGTACTTTTATAAATTGTGATGAGACCCAAGTCTTAAAGGTCTTGGAAGGTCTAGAAAGACATCGTTGGATACCTAATTGGATTATCTGAACAATAGCGTGTAGATTTATAAATTTAGACAAAGTCTAAAGTCTAATAAAGTCTTGGAAATTGATGAAAAACTGATCCTTACAACCTACAAATTTTTTTTATGTCACTGGACCAATAAGTTGCATTTTTTGCACTCTATCATTTGTTTGTTCTAAGACTGAAGTATCTTCATGATTTTTTTCTCCTTACGACAGAGAATAATTCTGTACAACTGAAAAAACTAACAAATATTGCAGTTTCAGCGGATTGATTGATTAATGAAAGTGGTTTAGTGTGTACTATACTTATTTGTAATCTAAAGAGAAACGATGGTGTAACCAGAGAGGTTGAGATTGTATTATGAAAACAATCGATGTGCTTGCAGGTTGCGAAGATTTAAAATAATTGTATATGTAGCTAATACACAACGGCACATCGAACCTCCATAAGGAAATGAGGAGACATAATTGGCAACTGTATCCAGCGTCTCAACAAAAACAGCATTTTGAAAAACCATAAATTTCACCATTATTTACCGGAAGCATAACTACACTGTTTTCATTAAAATAGGTTTGTTCTGAATTTGAGAAATATTTCAAATAAACCTCGATGCAATTGGATTGGCAACGTTGTAGAAACTCCACACGGAATATAAAAACTGAACGACAAGATTGTGTAAAAGCAAGGAATTCGGCTATTCGTGATAACGCGCAATTTCTGTTGAATTCAAGATTTTTTGGTAGGCTACATGAAAACTTGTTTCTAACTAAGTGAGATATAATTTTTCCCTATACATTCATTAATTATGTGCGTTGAATACAAAATAATGAAAGGACAACAGATGAGTACTGTAGAGCTGGACTGGTCCTATTTGCCCCACCAGAACAAGTGAAATTCAAGTGGAATCTTTCTCCTAATCTTTCATATTCAAGAAGAGAAATAGTATATTTCATAGATATACATCGAAATAATTGATACATTGAGAGAATTGAAAGGCTTTTGAAATGTTCTCTGCATGATTCCATAGTCCGATTTTTGACGCGAGCATTCGTACAGTTTCTCCAGTGCATTATACTGTACTTCATGTTTGCATGGAAACAGTCAAAATATTAATGTCTAACAATATTCTTGCTACATTGTTGAGATGATAAAAACAGTACATAGCAAGTTTTGGCAAGTTTCATAGAGAAATTGTTTATATGTGTGTTCCATTTCAAATTACAGTGAAGGGTGAACCCAGAAGTTTTGTAGTGTCTGAACAACCCGATCTAAAAACATTTGATGTACATTTTTCATTATTGAGACAAAGACACATTTTTTCAACCCATTCACATAATAATACACGTGATCTGCTTCGGTTATAGTATCATCGATGTTTTCGTTCACGAAAAGAAAAGCTGCGAGTCAAGTAGTTACATGCTTTATCTGTTCTGGTAGATCATTGATGTAGATGAGAAACAGAGTATATTGATCTTTGTGGTACTCCAACACAAACCGGAATCGAATCAGATACAAAGCCATTACACTTGACTGATTGGTGTCTATCACCAAGGTAAGAATCAAACTACTCTGAAACCGTATCTCTGCAATTTGTACAGGAGAATATCATGGTTGACGCAATCAAAAGCTTTCGAGAAATCAATAAATAGTCCTAACGTAACTTTCTTTGTCCAAAGCCTTGGTTGGTTGGTTTGAGGCTGACGAGCCAGACGCAGGGTTTACCCGTGAGGGTGACCCTTAACACTGAGACCAACTGGGGTCTATTGTATTCTGTCGTCAGTAGTTCCTAGTTATATAGGCCCGTATCTTTTATCAGGTTTAGTAATCTATTCACTAGGTGTTTCGGATTCATGCCTATTTCTAGGTTGGTCTGTCCGAATATTCTGTAGTGCTTGTTGTCCAAAGCCCTAGTAATCTCATCAGCAAACTCACATAACGCTGTATCGGTACTCTCATTCTTCAAAAAACTATGCCGTCAATTTGAATTTTCCATCAGAAAGTTAAAAAGCATTTCATTCACCAGAGCCTCAATTACTTTACCATTGCTTGAGCATAAGGTTATGGCTCTATAACTGGCCATTTATTCAATATTACCTTGTGTAGATGTATAACATGAGTATGTTTCAAATTCTGATGGAAAAACTCCCTGAGATATTGATACATTTATAATATGAGTAAGTGGTTCCATACTTAATACACCAATTTTTCAAAGAATTGTATTCGATATTTCATCACAGCCTGATAAATGCGGGGTTTTCATAGTCTCTATTCTCGGATCTTTGAGCTGGACCAAAAAACCAGAAACATTACGGGTTTGTATACTGCTATCAATGAAATTAAAATCAATTTTTCAACACTGTCATTCGCAGGGATAAAATGGACAGAAGAGAAAAAATGGTTGAACTCATTGCCACAGTTTTCAACCCTAATTTCATTTTCATTTACATTGAACTCAATACAGTGATTTGATTTGCTTTTCCGACCCGTGATGGTGTTCACTATGTCCCAGATAGTTTTGCCTTTATTATTGAACTCCCATACTTTCGTCAAGGTACCTTTTTTTAATTTCGGACTATTTACTTTGATATCATTGACTAACCTCTCTGTTTTGTCTACCTAGATATGCATATAGAGAAACTTCTAATTTTACTAGTTTTGGCGTTTCATTTTTTGTGTGGAACGCGTAGTCATTTCGAAATACGTTGAGTACTATCTGACTTCAACTCCGATAACATCCTGTAGAATTTCCTTGGCAGCGACCGTGCACATTGCGTTCACGCGAAATATTGCAGAAGATGTTGGAGATATCCACGACGGATCACAGATCGTTATCCCATTGTAAGGAGGTAGGATACCATGAAAGCCGGAGGAAGAATGTAGCAATTCCGCCAACTTGATTTCATCATGTCCTCGTCGACAATCCTGCGTCTGGCTCCTGCTGAGGGCACTGGTAAACTGCGCTCGCTCTCAGCAGATATTCGCTTTTTTGTCGAATCAGACAAAAAAATCATTTTGGCTTGCCTTTTTAACATAATTTAAATAGATTAACTTATTTTTAAAATGAGATGTAAAAAAGTTATCTTTATTAGTAGGATGCTTACAGTAGTCAATATTGTTACAAACTCCCTTTCGCAACTGCACACGACCGTTACGGGCCAATTCTCAGAATAGAGATTTTCGTTTTATATAAACAACAGCAACAATCTGTTGATTGTCTGAATCAAAGCATCTAGACGGATGAGATGCCTCGATACACATTAATTAGTTGGACGTAGGCATTTCTCGAACATTTGAGTTTTATATAAGATCATAAGGCTTGGTGTCAGGAGTGGGATTATGGGCTGGAAACAGTTTTCAAGGAATTTTTAAGAGCACCCAAGGAGATTAGCGACAGTGTGTTTCGAAAGTAGACATGACAGGAAGAAGGATATTCGTGATAGTTGTGTTAGTAGCGAGGATATGGCTATGCCGGAACGAGGGCTATAGTGAAATCCACCGAGTTGCAGCTTGTCTAGTAGAATGAACACCGATGAAGAGAAAAACATCTTTAACAGCGATAGAGAAAAAGCAAGATCATGAGGATAGAATATCAAAAGAAAAACAAGAATGTGAGGACTGGTTCCAGAAACTGTATCATTCACAAATAGAAAAAAGGACGCAAAGAAAGACAAGAAGAGTAGGGCAGGTTGCAGGAAAATTAGCGAAAGCTGTAGAGGAATAGAAACGGGGACAGCTGCTGGAAATTTCACATGAAAAAAAGGACAAAGGAGATGAAGAAAAAGAAGAAGAACGATACGAGAAGTACAGATAAACAAGAAAGAAGCCTGCTCATTTCAGTCTTCTTCCCTCTTTTTTTTCTTGTATCCCTCTGTAGTGCATAATGGGTGTGTATCTGTCAATTGGAGGCAGCATAAGTGTGTATGGGTCAGATGAAGTCATGTCGGTGCCCAGGTAAGAATATCCTGATATAGCTATTAAACAAATGACCCGACCTGGTTGTTTTATATGAACCCTTGAATATATCCTGTCATAAATCTGGAATGAAGAATTACTCATAAACATTGTCTCATCAAGTACATCATTGTTGGCTGCGTTTTTCCTACAAACAAAAATCACACTGTTTGTTCGTTCAGAACGGATTCGTCTGTGTTTGCCGAAGATTTTTCGAGGATAAACGGAATCGGACTTGCGGTGTACCCATTCATTGTGAATTGCAAAAAGTTGATTCTGTAAATATTTGAGTTCAATACATTCTCCGCAATAACACTCATACATCCTGTTTTTTTCGTGATTGGCAAATGAAGACTTTGACCTTTCTAAGAGGATGGATGGTTATCTAATTTTAAATAAACGATGATGTAAGTTCAAGAGTCTGAGATTAATTATGATATTTCCTTTATAGCAGTTTATTGTTGCTCGGGGACATTGTTAGAAATGCTTCAAGTTGTTTCTAGTGAATACTATCTCAACGATTCAGTTGCTGCTTTGTTTTCGGTGGGTACTTGCAATGATCTGCTGTTGGAAAAGTATCAACCCACTTGAGAACTTTTGGGAAATCCAATCAAATTTTAATAATTGCTTGGGGTAGCTTTCAACACAGGGACAAAAACAACTACTCTTTCTTTCATTACAAAATTATATTATTATAGAGGATCAAGATATGACCTAAGCTTATTGGAAGAATGGTTGTCGAGGATTTCAATGTAAATTCATCAGTAGAAACTTGATATACACGATTTACTATGCTGAAATGTTTATATTTCTGTACCTCGGAGGTAAAGGGCACTATGCCCATTTTCTCAATTTTTCAGGACAGCTGTTTTAAGATTGTTTTGGAATCCATTCTGAGTGAAAAAGGACTTGGTTCCCCCCCTGTAAACTTTTGAACGATTCAAACTTATTGAAACAATGTGATTAAAGAACAGTTAACCATAATCTTCAATAAAAAAAGTTATATTCTGACACAGAAAATAAACATAAAAGTAAAAAACGCCCTCAAACGTCAAGTATTTCAAACTACCTCATGTAGAAGGACTGACACTGCAACTCTGTAGAGTTTTACGAGATGAAAATTTGAAAATTACGAGACTGATAATAAATACCCTAAAAGATCAAACAGGTAGGTACTTAAACAAAGGATTACTGAACATAATAGGGACTATGAAAATTTACACAACCCACTTAAAACAATAAAAAATCCAACAAGCCTTGCGTAACATTGTAAGTCATCCCTTCATATTTCCGATTTCAAATTAGTTAGTATTATAGAACAACAGACGTTTGAGAAAAAAGACTCATGAACAAAATGATTGAAATAACAAAAAATGGCGAAAAGTGTGTTAACAAAAGATCGGATATTGAAAATTTGAACAACTCGTTTTTGAATCTGATGAAATCAGATGAAAAAAATTTACGAATCAGTGTCATTGGCAAGTGACTTTTTACAACTCTCCTCATTTCTTCCATCAGCCTTTTTTATAATATAACCAATCGATGTAGCAATAATTCAGTCTGTAATTGTAATTTGTTCATTTCAACTCGGAGAACCACCCTATGATGATTGATGCTGTTTTTCTGCATAATGTTTGAGGTATTTTTCTCCATTTTCAATTTTTTTATTTTTTAACGAGTGTAACCTCACATAATTTATTTTATTTTCACCTCCATTTAAGACTTTTATTTTTATATATATATATATGTTTTTTGTTCTAATATGTACTTCAGAGTCCTGAAGATGAAACAATATAGTTTTGAAACGTCGACAATCTACCATCCTTCACAAGATCCGTCACCTATCATCCTTCGCCTGTCATGTCATCCATCATTTGTCACCTATCATTTGTTCCTCATTGCACCCTCTCAGGGTCAACGTTTTGTTTAAACTCCGGCAGGACTTACTAATGGTTAGAATGGGAACCCTAACAACATCATTCAATTGGTCATTCACATTCAAAACCATAAAGTTGGTCCAGTTTGAGTCAAATGGAATCCATAAAACTGGCCCTCTTCTTGTATTAGCTGGTGACGTCACAGAAGAAAGATTCTACGCGGTGGGGTGGGATTCTGTGTACCACACTAATGTCTCTGTCTCTCTCATGAATTCACAATAATGTCATTTCATCTATTCGATGATTAGTAATTCTATAGTATACGGAATCCCACCCCTGGATTCGAACACACTGCCTCTAGCATGAATATTTTTTCAAAACCAGGTGGACAAACCCTATATTTTTTTCTGTTACACTGAAAACCATAGTCGTACATTTTTGCCCCTCTATATTCGTATAGATATTATTACCATAATTTTTCAACATAACAGGTAGCGGCTGAAATTTCTTTCTATTGAAAATATGTAGAAGGCAGTTCGAATTCCATATCCGCACCTGTTCGTTACCTCTTTATCCACAACTTTTTTTGCCAGTATCAAAACAATTGAATGAGCAAACAACTTTTCTAGACACACGCACACTGTATTATAAATGACCTCAGCTTGTCTGCCAAAGTGCCAATTAGGAGGGGCTACCAAAAAAGTAACCTTCGATTCATTGATGAGTGAGCTCGGCATAAAAAACCAGAAAGAGAGAAGACCCAGATTAGGTCTGACGAAGAAGGTACCGCTAGATATAATGGGTACGACCCCTCGGGCTGAATGTTAACCAAATTATAGGTAGGTTAGTGTTGAGACGAAAGTGACCTCAGTATAAGAATAACATAAAATTATGTTTTTCGGATGATCGTTTACGAGAGGGAGTGATTGATCGTCGCTATATATATTAGTTACATCATAGTGGAAACAATCTTCCGAGGTCCATTATGAAAAATGAAAGGTAATGCTTTGAATGAAACATGACAGAATGACAGATTAGGAAATGGAAAGGTACGAGTTGAAATTCACAATTATGGCTTTTTAAAAACAATTTGATAATATATGATAGTTTTATATCAGACAAGTGAGTGGTGAAATGAATATTGTAGGTAGGTTAGGTTGCCCATGTTACATGAACGGTATGATATTGCGGTTACCTCCTATAAAATGATTTTTGGGGGTTAATGGAAACTTCCTCTCTCTCCCAACATTTACAGTATTAAGTATTCGAGCCTTCCAACCTCCTTTTTAAATCGAACACTCGCCATTTCCTCCCTAAGGTATTTTTATACTGCCTGCTGGCATGAAGGGGTGGTAATCGATTATTATTTTTCTTCAGTGTCCCTACGATAACGGTGGAATCATTCTGTTCGAAACTGATATCACACGAGATAGTGCTTATATGGGGTCCTTCAACCGATCTTCAGCAGGACCAAGTTTCACTTGAGCCTGCTGGCTGAACACTCGTGAACTGGTATTAGGAAGTCCCTCCGTTTTTCATGTGTCTTTATTAGCGACTAGATTTCGCTAACTCCAATACCCTGAAAGTTTCGAAGCCCT
Organism: Chrysolina americana; assembly: GCA_958502065.1. Lineage (NCBI taxonomy): Eukaryota > Metazoa > Arthropoda > Insecta > Coleoptera > Chrysomelidae > Chrysolina > Chrysolina americana. Next base: position 81,261,543 of record OY293414.1, read on the forward strand.
CTTGGTCTGGACCCTTTGTGCACCCACATGTTTGGCCTTGATTTGGCCTTTGGAGGTTCCTCCAACCGTAGTTTCGGGGGTCTCTTAGGGGATTCCCCTAATAACTTGTGTTCTAGACCTACCTTCGGTTCATCTGGTTCCTGTACCTGGGATCAATTCTTTCCAGCCCCGAGTCTTTAGGGGCTCCAGAATCCCTTTTACCGTGCAGAACTTGTCTCTTCTTTTATTTCCACATCATCTTGCTACCAGATGTCTGAAAGTTAGTAAAGCAGCCGGTATTTCCTGAATAACAAGGGTTTCAATTAAAGCCTCCTATCTTTTGACAGCTTTGGTTCGTGAGTCACCACATTGGACCCCATAACTCCTCTGAAGCTTTCCTGGGCCAGGCTCCAAAATTGCATTTAAGAGAACGATGAAAGCTCAATATCTGAAGCTCCATAGCACGTCCGATTTTGGCCGGTAGGAAAAAGAACGTTATTAACCAGTTACGCATGCAGAACGAATTTTAATAGCGACAGTATGGCCAGCAAGTCATCCACTGTTATGAATACAACAGAGATGAGAGAACCCGCCCTCGGTAGCTTTTGGCTAGCTAATGAAACTTGAAACAGTAGGGATATCGTTATTGTTCTGTTTTGAGGTACAGTATTCATCCAATTCTTTTAGAATCTAAGGAGTGAGGAAAGAGGTAGTTAAATGCTCGTTCTAGGTCCAGGAATGCAGTAGCTGCTAGTTTTTGGTGTTCCAGGTTGTTGATATTCTATATTGGTATAAGGCGGTGTTTTGTTGGTACAGCGCACGTTATGAGTGTAACCATTACTTTCCTCATGCTTTACAGCAGAACGTATATCAGGCAGAAACTGGCTCTGAAGTGTTTTATAAGTATTTGCAGTTCCAGTCTAATTTGCAATAGAGCTGGAGAAATGCCATACTCTCCTAGCGATTCGTATGAGTGGAACGAGTTCACCACCAATTTTTTGCCTTTGGAGGAATTATTTTGTTAACAATCACCTTGTCGCATGTGTGAGGCCGGTTTGTTTAGCCTATATTTGCGACTGGAGATGCATTGTCTAGAATCAGACTGCCTGGAAGGGGTTTTAAGCTAAGAGATCAGATGTTTCTTTCCTGGTAAAGGAGTCGTCTGGATGAGATCTCAACTCCAACATTGGCTCCCTGAATGAATACGGGCTCTGTACTAGACATATTTTCGCAGAATATTTCTCGTAATTTTCGTTTTGCTTTCTCGATGCCTTTATTATATGTGGTTAGAGCAAACCTACAGTTTTCATGTTCACCTGAATCTTTAGCTCGATTTTTTATCAACCGCCGAACTTCTTTTCCTGATTTATCCAGATATTTGATCCACCAGGAACCATTTCAATACCTAAATTCTCTCTCAGTGGACAGTTTTCGTGATAAACTGGGTATAATTCGTGGGTGTTTTGCTGCCATGTCTGTTTGATCACGATTACGCATTGCTGTCAATCCGTTCTGGAGGTGATTTTTCAAAGAGGGCTTGTATTCTTTTCTGTCCATGTCCCGCATTTCTCTGTATTGAACTACTGTTCAGAGGTCTATGATCTGGACACAATGATTCAGAACATAGCCAGTAGGATATTTTTCGGATAATAACTATTGGAAATGAACAAGTTCAACTTTGACGTTTCAGTGGATTTGCTCAACAGACACTGTGAATTGAGACACAACATGAATTGAAAAATCTTCTTGAAGGAGCGAGCCTGAAGAAACCGTTTTGGTCGCAGAGGAAGATCGGAACTGAACCTGTAACCTGTCACAATCAACCTAACCTAACCTAACAAAATGGCTCACTTCCCCCAACGTACCTATAAAGTACCACCCCGTATATTTATCGACATTTATCCATAGTCGGCAACAACCTTGCATATGTTCACGCGACATTACCAATGTTGAAGGGTTAATGACAACTATTAGAAATGTTTTTCAATAAAGCCGACGCGCCTTGGGCGAAACGAATGCGTGGACCTTGAAAATTTCTCTAAAGGATAATAATAAAGTGTGAAGTGTTGTTCCACGAGTTGCTAGTTATTTGAGACATCTGATAATCAATTATGAGGTATGCGGCTGGTTGGTAGTGAACTTGAGAGGTAAGGGACGGATCCAGACCTCGGAGTTCGGGTGTCCTCCAGCCAATTCATATTTATGACTATTTTGAATAGATTGTAGATCACAAGCACCTCGACCTGTGAGGTATTTTGTGCGTGACCCTTTATGTATTCAAGACCCGAGATTCTGAGACTTCGTGCGAAGTTTATCAGTTAACTGGGAGCTAAGTTCCTGATGTTGGAGGGCGTTAAGAATGCCCCTTCCAGGAATTTGAGCAGTTTTCGCGAAGTTCTCGCAGTAGTCGCAACTATCACTCTCTGACTTTTGAGGTGATACCCCAGAGGGCAGTGCCCAGTGAGTAGTCCTAGGGTCACTAAATCAAGCAGGCCGTTCCGTCCTTACGGGTATGGCCAATAGGCGTGGTCTTATACTTAAAGTATTTCGAGTGTTCAAAATAACCAACAGAAGTACCAATGAGAAAGCCGGGGAAAAGTTGGGTTATGTATTTTTGAACAAAAAGAACCTTTGTCACTTCTGGTTCATTTTTATCTTATTTTATTGTTGATTGGATAAATACCAGGTACTAATTCTAAATTTGTTATTGATTGTAATTGAGAGGTGCACAATAAACTCGAATTACGAAGTGTCGGTAGATTTCCGGGCCCAAGGTAGTCCCGTCCCGACAAAGGGTAAATTACATAATATGGAGATTCAGATTCAGCCGTCAACCTAGTCCCATAAGGTCGGGAATTGGGAAGTTGAGTTGAGAAAACATGAAAAGTTGTCCTACGATGGTCATCGTAGGTAGTATTCGCATTCGTAGCCACATACTTGGAAATATTTTGAAAGGCCAGCACATAACCTTTGTTATTAGACTAAAAACAGTGAAAAGTTATTAAGTTATAAGAAAGCATCTATGATATACTGTGAGTGGATAAATGAAGTGGAAGTGAAAATCTCAAGAAGCCCGATTAATAAAATGTAGTGTGAAGTGAAAAACGAGTTGTAAAGCATTAAGTAGACTGCCAGAAAATATTAAATAGTTTTTAGAAAGCCATTCGATTTTACTCCATTAACTGTGTCATAAATCGTATTTTTGTTGAAATTCTTTATTGTAATATGTGTTATCCTGTGGTGATACAGTAAATTTCATTGTTGCAGTATGCTAACCAGGCTGAGAGAAGGGCATCCAGAACTATCTACACACACAACACTGTGTTCCTATCTGATATCGATTACCGTATTACAAATTATATAAATGAAAATAGTTTATTAACATGACTTTCCACTATTTGTAAATATTTCAGACCACAATGAAATTGACATGTGTCATTAGTTCAAACTTTGTACCTAACATAACCTAATTTTTTCTGTGGGTGATTTCGTACATTCAAACTAATTAGACCACGCCTATTGGCCAAACCCGTAAGGACAGAACGGCCTGCTTGATTTAGTGACCCTAAGTAGTCCCGTTACCAATTTCAGTCTTTTTTGTCCAACTCGAGAAGCTGTTTAGCTTTTCTCGGCGATAGGCGCACTAGCCTTTTCGCTTGTCTTTGTACTGGCACTTCATTCCAATGAGATTTTATTTAATCGAATTCCTATCGTCGAAAATCTTCTTTTAAGTGGTTTTTGGAGAGTCTACAGAAGGGTTCAGGGCCAAGAAGTGGTGTGTTTACTCCTTCTTCTTTAGCAAGGCAGTCTGCTTTCCCATTGCCTTTGATGCCCCTGTGACCTGGAACCCACACCAAGGTTACCTGATTGTTTGCTGACAGTTGTCTCAGGGTTTGTTTAAGTCAGCTTAGACTCACAAGTGTGTGTATTACATATATTTCCGCCCTTCGGTTGCCCCTTTCAAGGAATTCCTGGGCACAAATTTCTATAGCAAGTAGCAAGATGGTTGAGGTCATGCAAAGGGATTTTGAGAGCGTGAAATTTGACCCTTCAACGTCCACTTCAATCCCACTATTTTGAATAATTTTATTTTTTTATCAGCAGGTTTTGCGGCAACCTAGAGACAAATTATTTTGACATAAATGAACTGAAATAAAATTTGTGTCGATTTTTTACCAGAACAGTTATAATAACTAAGCGTATGCTACAGAACAGTTAACGGTTAATGAATGATATCAGCAAGGCAATTCAAACTATCAATTATACTTTGTAATGTGCCCCCCCATGTAATGTGCCCTGTATCCGCCCTTGGCCAGGCTGGATTATTATTAATCTATTTCCATGTTATGATATTTTCTTAGGGTGGCATTTCTCTCATGAATTTTTTGAATCCAACATATTCTTTTTCATCCTTTGGATTGTTATTCATGTGGGTTATTTTTAGCAACAATACACACGAATTTCAAAGAAGAATACGATATTTGCCGTGCTCGGTGGGGTTAAAGGGAGGTTAGGATGTCAATGAGTTGGCTAGAAGTGGAACTCAATGAAGCCTAGTTCATGTAAACGTAAGGTAAGGTAACGCAAGAACGGAATAATTCAAACTATTGGAATCGTTTAGATAAATTAATGATAAAACCCAAGACAAGGTAACGCAAAAAAAATTGGTCACTTCGTTATTCACAATTTTGATAATCTAAAAGAAATATTTGAATCAATTTACTGAATTATTTGTATACCCACGTTTTTTACAAACTTGAAATTTGCACCTGTGTCTCTTTAGCGTGATTGTCAAATCTAATTTCTTATGAATTGATTATTGATTTTAAATTTTTTACTGAGCGGAAAAAAAATGTTGTTCTTACTTAATTTTTTTAGTTGGGTCCAGATCTGGGAAAACACGCAACACTTAGGCGTTTCCCACCAATTATTTATTTCAATTTTTTTTTTTATTTACTATAATTACTACATACTCAAGATAATGTATATCACCTTATATATGAATCTGAATTTAATAAATTGATTGATTGATTGAATTGATTGATTAATTGAGTGAATTGTTTGATTGATTGATTGGTATGAAACGTAAGGTACTTAACGCAAAAAATTACTAAATTTCAGCGTTGCGTTCTTACCAATCACAGGGCTTTCGAAAACGGTATATTCTGCTTGAAGACTACTGATGTGAGTTGTAATAACCAGAATATCTAGATTACTATTTGTACATCTTTTATCAGTTCCAGTGCCATTGTTATGCAGCCTACGTAATAAATTCAAACTTCCTAACATTTGCAAATCATATTCTACATCACGTTTTTGTGAAACGAATATGTCCATTATTTTACCTTACGTTCTTGCGTTACCTTACCTTACGTTTACATGAACTAGGCTTAAGCATCCAAAAGTTTGTCAATTCGACCTTGTCACTTCTTACAGCTCTCCATTCAAGCTCTCAATTGGGCAAATTGATGCCGTTCTTGGAATTTTCATGTTTTAAATATGTCTTGTTTTATTATACCCTGAATCCGGATCTGTACCAGTGTGAGAGTTATTCGATTATTTTAGGTGTGCTGTGCTTTACTTGCATAAAACAAGTATGTTTTCGCAAGCTATAAAAATATCAGCGCCAAGTGGCATTCCTAAACCTAGAAAATATTGTAAATCTCAAAATATTGGGTTCCTCGTTATACTCGTCAATTTGAAGTATATTTCCTTCACCTTCATCTCTGAATCCATCAAAAACTAGTTATAGAAAAAAGCTGAAAATTCTACAACTTCTAATCAACAATATTTTGAATGGAATAATGAAAAAAATACCAACATACGGTCATAATTCCAAAATACAGAGTGATGAAAAATAATGTGGTTTTCTGATATTTTCGTGTGGTTTACATTGGTTTTAGGAATGCTTTACTCTAGTTTCCTCAATGACATATCTTCTAAAACTGGAATGAATACAATTTATCAACTCAAACATATAAGGAGGGAGAGAAATCTCAAGCGAAATTGATTACGGTATACCACAGCATTTGTGAATCGCCTTGTATGATTCAGACATGGGATGATATTACATGAAGCGACAACAAGATAAAATGTAATAATTTTCATCTTGCAAGTGTTTTCAAACCATATAGCATCAATATTTCGAAAAATCGCAAGAGTATAAATTGAAATCACCCTGTAACGGAAAAGAGTTCTTGAGGTTTTTTTGGGGAGGATAGTTGCCAAAGGATATTTTCAAAATACTGCGTGCATAACATTCAAATAAATTGATTATCTCTAGAGATACAAGATGGGGAATAGTCGTCATTTCCCAACTTCAACACATTGTATTTCGACAACTAGTCGTAGGATCGAGTTGGGCCCGGACATATTTCTTAAGGAGACCGACTCCCACAAAATAACAAAAATTTGGACAGAACGCCATTTTATATAGCAAAAAGTGCGGGGTCCTTTTGATTTTGCAACTGAAAAATGTGAAAATGTCAAAATGTATACCTGTTCACTTTTTCCTGAAGGTTGAAAATCTCAAATATTTCCCACTATTTCCCAATTTCAGGCTTTTTTTTTTATTATCTACCTACCATCTAACACAAGATGACAATTTTTCAAATTGCAGAAATTTACGTTCATCTTCAACTGTTTTGATTCTCTATTGCTTGTTAAGTTACCTTACTTTTGGTGAATCTATACTGATTTTTTGGTTTGCGTATATATTACAATCGAGTATCACTTATGACGTGGAGGATTGTCCCGTATTGGAATTTATTAGTTTTGTCGATAAAAGAGCATTTTTTAGTTTTATTTTGAGTTAGTTGAGATTGAAGTGCGTGGATTCCAAATTCATTATTGCAAATGAAAGTTGAGAACTCTACGCATTACGTAATGTACTTTTGAAACTGTAACCTTCAATGGAAAATTGACATTGGACGAAACATCACATAATATGTATGAAACCCTTCACGTTTCGGTGAAAAAGTTCACTTCATCAGGAGCTGTAAGAATGAACTGATATTTTCTCGATATAATTTTTATGATCTCTATCAGTTTGAAATCAATAACGTTTTGATGCAGGACTGCATCTACCAATCTATGTGGAGAAGGAAATATAAACACCTATCATATTTTTTATGAAATCTTGCAAAAACTAGCGATTGACATGAATAAGACAAAAATCAGTCGACAACTTAAAGATAAAAAACGTTCTCAGGAACAGGAAACAAAACTCAGCCTCGGCTTCACAACAGAAAGTCATAGTGTTTTTAAAAGTAAGAATGTTTCACACCCACAACAGCTTGCCCACAACGTTCTGATACCATCAGTTAGATAGGTAAAGGATTATGAGGAGGCTCTCGCATTTATACACTATGCTGGGGGTGGACGAATAGAGTCAATTCGACTGGATTTTGTTTTACACAAATATCTCGTATAGTATTTTCTAGTATAGAATAATATAATAACAAGGAGATGTTGGTCATTCAGTACGATAAACCTCTCAATATAAAAATACTCAAATAAATGAACAAATAGGTGTTTTGTCAACAAGCATCGAACATAAAACAATTCAACAGCCATATAAGACTCCCGCATCATTTCTGCCCAACACCTGGAAAATTATCTGTAATATTTATACGTGTTCACACGAAGAAAAAAAAAAGTGGCCCTAGAACAGATTCTTGAGGAACTCCACAATAAACGTTTAGCAAAACTGAACACTCAACGGTCTAAAAAAACTGTCTTCGTTCTGATGAGTAGGACTGGATATAAATTAACTGAAATAATTTAGCTCAATGACACTGTCATTGCCAAAACAATGAAAGTTGGACCTTTTTTGGTTTCAAAACGTTAATGATGAAGGAAATTATAATTATATATTAAAAAACAAAGTACTGGGAAAAAATCGCGTATACAACGAATAGCTTTTGCTAGGTTTCATAACTCGATTACAGCTCGTTATGCAAACTTCTCGCGTGTGTAAAAATAGGCTTTACATGATTGTTTTACAAATATCCTTTTTCTTCTTGAAAATATTCTTTTATCAACATGACATCCCACTATTTCTGTACATTTCGAAAGACATGAAAATTAACACGTGCCAGTAGTTCAAACGTTGGACCTAACATAACCTAATTCAAATTATGGATTATTGGCCATACCCATAATAATTTCTTGATCCTACTGCATGTTACAGAGAAGCGCCTTCCTGATACATCAGTTACCCCAGATTTGTGTCCTCTCAGAAAAAATGTTAACCAACATAGAAACAAGACAACCAAAACATAATTGTAGATTTCGTGGACAATTCAAAGTGATAACCTATACTTGTGATTTGAACCATTCATGAGTTTTATTTATTAATTTATATATTTAAATACAACAAGGCAGAGGCATAGTCTATTGTGCCCAGTTAAATTTAATTTTATGAATTCACAAATGTAATGATTTTCATAATATGAAAGAAAAAAAAAATAAAAATAAAAATAAACAAGCTATGTCACATGTTTGCTGTTTGTAGAAAAGAGTCATAACGGATTTTGAAACAGTTTGTACTAGGGGCTGTCACAAGGTAGAGTATTCCACTTCGAGAAGTTTCTGTTTTGAAAAGAATTTTTGACGTACAGTTGTTCAAAAGGATTCCTGCCTCAGCTTCAAAGGATGTCAACAACCGACTATCATCTTGTAGTAGAAATAAGCTCGCGAGATCTACAGAAAAGTCATCGTGTAGTATTTCGTGGGTAAAAATCGCATCGCCTCTGATATGTCACCCAAATAGGGTAGATTGAGCTGAGATAGTCGTTGGTCGTATAATAGTTGATTGAATCCCTCTTACCATCCTTGTAGTTTTGGGTTGGACCCTCTCAAGGCGTTGGATGTCTATTAAAAAAGTAAGGGGACCCAACTAAACTTCAAGTCATCTACCCATCCGTCATCTTACACTTGCGTAACCGCTGAGTAGACTTCTCGGCCCATGAATCAGCCCTTGTTTTCATAACGAGCATCTCGAAATCATAGGCGTCACAATGATCGCTTACACTTCGACGATTTGTTGCCCAAAAGATAATCGTATGTTGGGTTGTTATAACCGATGTGTATGTTCCAAGTTTCACACCACCTTGGCACGGAAATGAGATCCGACTGAAGATGAGCATGACTAGTTAGAGGAAAAAGCATGGTCTGAGTGGAGTCAGTGGGCAGATCTGAGGTACATGCTAAGAAAGGAGTAGGTCCCAAAACTGATCCTTGTGGAACTCCCGAGATAACTTGATGTAGATCAGACCGACTGGAACCAACTTTCACTTTGAAAATTCTTTCAGAAAAAAATGCTTCGATCTAGTTGAGCAGTTGACCTCTTATTCCGAAGTGTTCAAGTTTGTGGACTGGCTTAATTCGCGGAACCTTGTCAAACGCCTTGGAAAAATTGAGATATATTATGTCAACGTGTGACGAAGACTCCAGGGATCTGGTCCATTCATCCAGGCAGTAGAGTAAGTTTGTTGTTGATGATCTTCCAGGAATAAAACCACGTTAAGTAAGTGGGATCAGATCGTTTCTAAGCAATAAGGATAAAAGGCTAATTGGTCTGTAGTTCTCAAGAGCGAGTTTGTCTCCTTTTGAAACATGGGAGTGACAGAGGCTAACTGCCATTGAGTGGGAAGGCAGGAGTGTTTAAAAAGATTATTCGAAAATATGGCGAAGGGGTTTAGCGAGAACGGATGAATGTCTTTTCAAAATGAATGCTGGTATATTATCCGGTCCAGGTGAGAAACCTGTTTTGACATTCCTTAGTTTTTCCTCCACTATTTCAGTTGGAAAATACACATGAGTTAAAGAGTTTTGACGTCTTTGTGACATTATTTGGGGAAGCGCTGTATTTTCAATTGGCGAGAAAGATTTATCGAAACTTTTGGCGAGCATCTCAGCAGATGCAGCCTTGAGTTCACTTATGGTTCCATTATTTATATTTTATATTATATTTCCACGAGTTCTACAGTATTTATAAATGGACTTTTTTCTGCAATATTGGATTCGTAGTTCTGTTTCGCCATTTTTAGGTCTTCAGACAACTTTGAGGAGTGAGGACGATGGGTCTCAGAATCTTCAGCAGGAGACTCAGTTGACGGATACTTCTTCCAGAACTTACATTGATGCATATTGATGAAGATAGTGGTTGCTTAGTTACGAAAATTGGACAAGTATTCAATTTCCTTTCCAACCAAACAAAAAAATGTCCAGTACAAGCTGTGCAGTGTTTCCCAACGGCATGTTGAAATAATGCGAATTCTTCTATTAAAGTAGATTTTTATCATCAGGAAATCTATTCATATGTCTCGACCTTGATCACAATAATCGCAGAGGTAGTTACATAAACGGTATTTCGCATTATCCACCGACACGGTTAACATAATACAATAGTAATAATGCACGATTATGATGAGCCCAATTAAAATAATGTGCTTTCTGATTTATGAATAACCGAACACGGTGTTTTATCGTTTACGATGTGAATATTGTAATTTTATTCGTCATTACTGCGAGTTTATTTAATAAATGGACGTCGTTATATGTTACCTACCTACTTTTAGCTCACCTACATCGACTGTCAAAGAGATTCAGTTACAAGTTACAGTATCGTTAACTTCGAATGGAGATGCGGATAATCGATTTTTGAGAAGTACCTAGTACACCGTACGACTGTCGCTATACGATATAGCACAAAATAGTCATGGTTTGGTAAGTAGTGCAGGATTTCTTTGTGCATAATGAATATTTGTTGTTTGATGTTATATGTCTATACAGGCCGTTTCTTTTATCATGTGGTAACATTGTTATATTCTAAACCGTAATAGATACAAAGGCGATTAAATTGGATAAAATGTAACTATTGTGGTGAGCAGTACATTAGTCAGAGAAAATCTACGGGGACTCTCGCCCTTCCCGACTTATACAGGGAAAACTAAAAATGCTGTTTTCTGTTTTTTACGAATAGAATGGTTATTACAGAAAATATAAAAAAGTTAAAGAGAAAAGTTTTATTGTATTCAAAATGTACTAGAACTATGTAATGATAAATTTTTAATTAAATGTAAAAAACCGAAAACAGCATTTTCAGTTTTCCCTGTATATGTTGGGAAGGGCGAGAATCCCCGTAAATTTTCTATGACCAATTTACTGCTCACCACAATAGTTAAATTTTTTCCCATTTAATCGTCTTTGTATCTATTACGGTTTAGAATATAGCTATGATACCACATGATAAAAGAAACGGCCTGTATATAGGGTGTTCCAAATTAAGTCGGCACCATTGCCAACTCCGTTATTATTGATGCTACGAATTCAGTTAAATGGGCAAAGTAGTAGTATTTTCAAAGGCCTTCTTGATGCCGAAAACAAAAAACAATTGACAGTCGCGTTTTCAGAATATTTCATAAAATGATATTTCTTTCAACGGAACACCCTATATTTTTTAATGCATTTCGATTCGTAATAACATTCTCAACAATAAATCTCATTTGACTTTTTTTCGTAAAGGTGAAAATAAGGCACTTTTATCAATAGGAAACATTTATAACAAACGGATTTGTTAAAGCGCTATAAAATATCGAGTAAATGTTCAAAAACACCGCCTTCTTGTTGAACACATATTTGGGCCCTTCTATTGACACTACGTGTGGCATTCAACACAGTTCGGCCATCAATTCTATTAATTATAGTTTCAATATAATTTTTCAGTTCATTTACATTAATATATATCATTTTGTACACCTCATTTTTCAGAAATCCCCAAAAATAAAAATCTAGAGGTGTCATGTTTCGTGAATGAGGACGCCACTTAACAGGACCATTTATAGCAATCCATCTGATTCCGAAACAGCCTCGCAGCATTCTTTTTACGCCACTGACATTATGTGCTGGTGCTCCATCCTGCTGGAAATAGATCATCTGACTAGCCTCCAGATCAAGATCATCGAAAAACTCTTCCAACAATCTTGTTAATAAACTAATGTAACGGGATGCGTTCAAAGAAACATGGTAGAAAAATGGGCCGATAATTCTGCCTCTAAATAGACCACACCAAACATTAATACTAAATCGTTTTCGCGGATTGTGGGGATGGACTAGAAATAGATTATGTCTACTCCAATAAAGAAAATTCTTTCTATTATACATCCCACGATTTAAAAAATTTGCCTCATCGCTCCATGCATATAATATTTCTATATTTATTTATTTATTTATTTATTTATATATTTCTATATGCATTTTTTCATAAACTACCGACAAAACCCCAATCGTCTCTCAGGATCACTTACAAGGAGAAATCTTATGTTTCTTCAGAATTCAGAAATCGTTGAATCAGACAGTGGAACAGCTATTTCTCTATAGATAAATCGCTAATGGAATTATTTGGATATACCTCAAAGTAGGATAAAACGTTAATTTCTGTATCTTCAGATATTACAAAACGTTTTTTAGTTCTCCTCTTCTCAAAAACTTTTTCATTGTTCCTGAATCGACGATGAAGCACAACAAAAAAACGCCGATTAGGTAATTCACTATCGGGGAACGAATTGCTGTAGTGTTGGAGTGCTCTTACGCTATTTTTCTGGCAAACCAAGTAGGATTCTAAGATATCACATTTTTCTTGATGGGAAAACGGTATTCCGAAAAATATTCGAACAGTAGTTGACAGTTACAATAATTTATGACATTGTCATGATATACTTGAGAATATTTGACAAATAGTATTTCAACAAAGTTTCAAGGCAACTTGATTGCTCATAATAATTATGTTTTATCGAATCAAACACATTTTTTCCAACCACATTCATATGACCCTCCAGTATTTTCTGTTCTGTACAAAAACGGCTTCAAAGTTATCATTACAGCAGACATATTTTGATTCACAAAATAAATGCAGCTAGCGGAATGGCTTTAAGATGGAAATTATCGTTTTGTACATTAATACCAAATTGGTGCTACATGATGATCACGGGTCCACGAGTCCACATCTCAGCGCAATTTTTTCTTTTTACTGTCTTATTTTGCTATTAGTAACAAAATATTGTCATTCGTATAAGTACCAAAATTGGGTGTTTGGACAATCATGAGGTTTTATTCGCCAAAACAAAGAAATTTTTTGTACTATAGTGAAAGAAATAAATATTTCCATATAAGTCGCTCATTTTCCACTTTAGGAAGAAAGGTGATATGAGATTTGTTGTTGAGAATGTTATTACGAATCGAAATAAATGAAAAAATATAGGGTGTTCCATTGAAAGAAATATAATTTTATGAAATATTCTGAAAACGCGATTTGTTTTTGTTTTCGGTATCACTTCCGATTTTGTACGAGGCCTCGCGTACTAAAAGATCAATAAAAATGTTCAACTGACATATTTCTATTCCAGTATATAACATTGTAAAGTGTGGCTATTCTAGGAATCTAGAGTATTCATTATTACTTGTCCTGTCCAAATTAACTACTTATAAAACTATATTTGAGAATATTTTTCAATGTTGGGACTTGTTCAGATGCTCTATAGTCAATGTGAATCCACACTTCAATCTCAAGTAGATATTTAATCACCTAGTCATTTTTGATAACTATAGAATCTAGCCAGAGATGAACAGACAGAATATTTAGTGAGTATAACATGCCTTAATTTATGTCAAGTGAATTGTTATAATCAAGTGAATCTCCTTAGATTTTTACTTGACATAATAAACACATTAACATACATCATAGTAGAATTGTTAGAATTTTGTTTACATGTATACATGTATACATGTTTCTGGAAAAATATACTCATAATTGTTGGAAACAGTAAAAAAAAGACATGCATACCAACAACATTATTTCACATGTAACTGTGCGAAGAATTGTTTCTGAATAAAAAAATACTAGATCTTGGAACACATTTAAAAAACATAAGATAAGATTCAAATTATCTGAAATTGTACAGGGGGTCTCTCCGGAAATTGTATCGATCAATATAATGAGAAATTGAAAGCAGGCTGAATTTGAAAATTCGTTAGTTTACTAATACTGGTTAATCGATGGGAGCTATCCGGCTGAGATATTTTCAAGATTGTAGCCCCCAACTTCTTCATTTTGAATCGGACACCCTGTATATCATCACATGTATGGAAAATTCTGAATCATGCATAATGTCGTATACTCTAGTTTTGCGGTTTTCTATATTAGTTAGTTTTATACTTGATAATGGGATAAAATCCGAAACAGGTCGTATAAATAAAATATCCAGTGGAAATTAGACAAAAGTGTTTTTACATTCATTTCATCAAAACTATTTTTACATTTCGCAATTTCCATACTACTGAGAGGAACAAGAAGTATATGGTCATGAACATGTCTAATTCATTTCCAACCATGTATCATAAAATCGTTTGTCTTGAAAATCTGAAATGCGTCCTTTGTACCGTATTTGTATACCCTTTTAGTTTGACCCTCATACTTCTCGCAGTCCTTACAGATAATTTCCTAAATTCCCGATTTTATTTTTCTTTTGTCTAATCTTTGAGTGTACCCAAGATTAGTTGTGTTTTATACGGAGTTTTGTATACTATCTTCATTGAGATAAAGGAGTTTCAAAAATGCCCTCTAAACCCCGATAAAGTTCGTATGCTATAACAATATATCCAGGTGGGTTTTCCTCTTTTAGAGAAGTCGAAGAGATGCTAAAAGTTTTCTCTTTTTATAATCAGTTTTTCCACCAGTCTTCGACTTTTCAAAAAGAGAAAAACCCTCCTAAATATATCTTTATCCCGAGATACTCGGGGTTTCTAAGTAATTTTCAGAAACCTCAATATAACAGCGATATAAAAAAGGTACTCCCAGACGAAAAGTCGGGGATTTATGGAATTAGCTGTAAGGATTGCGAGAAGAAGTACGTATGTCGGACAAACTAGAAAGACAGTGAAAGTACAGTTCAAGGAACACATTGTTTTCGATACCAGAAATTATGAGTTTGGGCACAAATACTTCAGATTACAACCACCGATTTGGTGATACGTCATTCATAGAGGAAATTAAATTTAATTAGGGCATTATACGCCGTTTTTTCACTTTTTAAGACCCACTTCTCTAGAAATGATTCAAATTAAGCTCTGTTATATAATATAAATCCCGAAACATTTGGTGGATGAGAAATTATCAATGTTGAAGGAGTCAGGATTTCATTATTTCAATTTATTGTCGTCTTTTACTATGCAAGGATAGTTTGTCCCTACTGTGCCAGAATATGAAGGTGTCATCAGAGAGTTATGTGAACTTTCCAGATACATTAGTATTTGTGGGATCATTAATGTAAAAAAGAAATGGGATGGGGCCCCACACAATACCCTACAGTACACCGCATTGTATACTTTCGGATTGGGAACAGTTGGCTGCAATTCATCAGGTATGATTGAATCAATTGGAGGGTTTAGATCAAAATAATTTTCGGGTAGACACAAGGAGATGTGTGACAATTGGTGTCGGAAGTGGTGATCATTGAATGAAGCCTGTTTTCAAGGAATTTTTGGGCGAACCCAAAAAGTTGTACAATTTGTGTTGGTGGTAGTGGATAAACGAGTACTTGTGTAGTACTAGTATTGATCCTTTCGGCTACTCTCTGCTCTATATTTCTTCTTGCAATTTCGTCCTCGTGACAAGGCAATGATTCAACTCACCTCTTGAAGCTACTAAAACGTCCGAATCATCAAGATTCACAGCACTGCCAGCAGATATCTTCCTACCACGCTTTTGAGCTGATGACAATAATGCTTTCTTTCAATAAATAACGGGAAAGACCAACTCATTATCACATTGAAATAATTTTTTTTATTTCCACATTGCCGATTTTGGTTTTCTCATGTATAGACAATGGAGTCCTTATCTGTGAGATGTGAATTTTCAAGGGTATCGATTATAATTCATCAAACAACGCATCATCAATCTTTGGAGAGATTTTAATTCATTTGAATAGGCTCCATCAAGATCTCTGAGAGTACAATGAGATGGCTCTCGAGGAAAATGACAGTGATTGTCGGGTCTTCAGCCTTTCTTTCTAAGAAGCGTTACTTAAAAAATGAATGATGGCCTTTTCAACGACGATGGTACTTAATATCCGCGGCCGTTCTCATTGTGTGAATTGAATAAGTCATACAGAGTGTCTCTTTTGAGCCAGCACACTTCATAATCATCATTTTTACGTCATTTTGTACATTTTTGGTGTATCTGTCGTTTCTACAGATTTCAGAACTCTATGGCAAAAAAAATTGTTTGTTTCTCTGAGATGTGAGACATACTGTGTTTGTATTCTTTTTTGTTTTTACGGGCTGATATCGGAGCTATTAGAGGTCAATGAGAGAATATAGGTATGCAAGTACCCAAGCTATGCGCCAAAACATACATATTGGAAGGCCCCTAGAATACATAGTGTGTTCTGAAACAACGATCAAACTTTGCTATATTAAACTTGCTGAAACTAATTTTTTTTTCAAATGGAACACCCTGTATATATATTCGTATTCTGAGAGCTCATCTAATGAGCTATTCAATGGTACCATATGAACTATGGTCTAATAATACATCTGATAGGTAAATAACGACAAAAGCTATCGCCGAATTCTCGAAGAGCTTACCGAAATAGAAAATCAGGGGCACCTGGTACAGATCAGTAGGTCAGCAATTTATTTATGATTCTTGTTTAATTGTGATTGCTCATTGAAAGTTTAATGAGAATGGAATTCAATCTCCTTTCATTTTCAAAAAAAAAATTAATTACTACGAGGATAAAACCAAGCACAACACCAAGCACAAAGACCTACCATCAAAACGTTTTAATGCGACGATAAATTGATACTTATGAAACACAATTTTCGTATGATTCACGATCATTGTTCTCATTAGAATAATCGGTCGAAATGGTGTCAAAACACAACGACTGGATCACGTTCGTTAGAGAAATAAAAACAAAAGTCAAACACCGCGCTTACTATATCCAAGTATTGCGTAGTGCAAAAAAAGCACGTCGACATTCACCGGTTGAATAGAAGACACAAATCGAGTCGGCGGTGGAGGCACATCGTTGCGTTTTTGTTTTGGTCCTCGTGTTCGGCTCAAGAAGCAAGTTATGTTCGCGTTCCCACGATCGGCGACTGTTTCGCCCGCGGCTCACTATGACTGGGACAGCACGAGCCCATAGAATGGTCGAGAAACATTATACAGGGCGACTTTATCAATCGAGAGGAGAAAGAAATCATGTTAGTTCAATTTCTTGAAATGGGTATCGAAGTTATTAATTTAGCGTTTTCCTTTTAGAATTTTGTAATTGTAAAAGGAAACAATTTTAAAATATTAGTGGAAAGTTTCAATGAAGGACAGCCTGTAGGATGAGCTGAACGTTTTTATGTCACAAACATCATCAGGCCTTCCTGATGAGTGGGAAACCACGAAACAGCTGTCGGCGGATGATGGAACTCTCGGAATTAAATCGAAAACACTCTTTTTACCATATGCAGTAATGTACATTTTTGCTATATCTACAAATCCTGCAAATTCCACAGTTCAAAGTACAAAACTACAGGGGTGTGTCCATGAGAAAATAGGAAAATTTGAATTTTCAGAATTGAATCCTTTTCAGGAACAGAGTGTATTTTAGTAGTGAAATCCGACATTTCCGTCCTATTTTTACCGCTACTATGATTTTTCTGAAATGTTGGTAGTTTCATCGATGCTGGGGTGCAGTGTTTATCACTTGAAATGATCTCTTTGAAGTCATTTTGTACATTCTTAGATTATCAATCGATTTTATAAAATTCTGAGTTTTAAGGCAAAAATTACAAAAAAAGTTACGTGTTTCCACGAGATGTGTCACATACTGTATGCTAGTGCTGTTGAGTTTGGTTTTGTGTCTGAAATTGACAGGTGGCTTGCCAAAATGAATAACATTTCTGTCTGAGAAAAAAACGCCTTCCATGAAAGTAGCCCCCCGTTGTTTTTTCTTAATAAGTTGGAACTTCACCTGAACATTCTTATAGGTTTCCGGATTATGCCGGGGTCTTTTGGTATTATATAAAACAATCGTAGGTAATATCCCAAGACCATGACAAATAGCCGACTATTATTTTCTTCATAATTCTATCGAGAGTACCTTGTATTTTGACCATTGAACGAGACCATATGAACATTAATAATCTGAATAACTCCCGAGAGCTTTAGCTCGAGGGAGTTATTCTTTGATTATTAATGTTCATAATATGGTCGAATTCAATTGTCTCAAAATACAAGTTACTCGAGATGAATTAAAGAAAATAATAGTCTCTATTTGTCATGGTCGAGTGATATCCAGGAAGATTATTTCATGAACAGTATGAAATCATTCAAATATACTCGTTCCTATACTCTTTACTCTTTACTTACTTTCTGGGATGGATTTGCTTATATATGCATTGATTTCTGTCAAAGAAGACAACCCAAAACGAGACATTTCAATTTTGAGCGACTGAGTTGTCAACGTTTGACACCTATACAAACAAAAAAAAGCTTTGTTTACATGAATATCCGTGTTTACCGAAATATCCGGTTGTTTACCTCAATAGCCGCTCATATCATATATCATGTGACTTCAGTCATGAAATTTCAGTGGTGTAGCAATGTGTGAATGAAATAATCGTGCATATACCGTCATAATGACTATCATTCAAGAATCAGCTGTTTTAATCCTGAGTAAGGCTTTTCTTTGCGAAATGTACTTCAATACCTTATGAGCGTACACTCGGGACAGAATAAGCAACAGTCTTAGCTATGACGTTACTTGAGCCCACCTCTACAACTCCCATTTAGCCCACCCACTATAACTTGTCATACGTCACGCGTCATCTATCGAATGTCATTTGTCACCTGTTACCTATCATCTGTCACTGTCTGTCACTGTCTGTCTGTCACTGTCTGTCACTTTTTGTCACTGTCTGTCACTGTTTGTCACCGTCTGTCATTGTCTGTCATTGTCTGTTTGGCACTGTCTGTTATTGTCTGGCACTGTCTGTCAATGTCTGTCACTGTGTGTCACTGGTCACCTAACTCCCGTCAACCGTCACCAGTCATCTGTCACTTACTATCTATCACCTATCAGCTGTCATGCATATCGAGTGAAATGACAAAATATTGGTATTTGGGTAGTTTTCGACTTTTCCGAATTATTTAGACACTTTGTAATATTTCGAACCGAATGAAGAAAGAGCCCTTTGCAAACGCAACAAATTGTTGTTTGACCACAGAGTAATAATATTTCCTTATATACGATGCCTTCTTCTCGTACAAACCTCCTCGAGATTTATATTTTGGTGTTGCGATCTGGCAATAAAAACTGGTTCGGCTTCATTTTCAATTTCGGTTTCGCCTCGCCAAAGGTTGTTAAAAAGTCGTAAAACGAGCATGTAAAGTTGAAGAAAAAGCCGACAAGAAAATGAAGCAGTCTGAAGACTTTGAATTGTTTCTCGGAAGATGAAAAGCCGTGACGATTTCATTATGATTTAACGACCATGACTGAAAAATGCGAGTACATGAACGCACTTCGGATTTTAAAGATTCAACCGACTGTTCAACTGGAGATTTGAGCTGAATATAGAAAAGTTTGTATGCTGGACGTATTAACCAAATTTCAAGTACATGCAGCCAGACAGAGTTGTGGTGTTTAAAGGTAAAACTGCTAATTATTGTAATGAGAGATTGAAAAAGAAGTAATGAAGCAATTTTATTTATGATTTGCTCACCACACCACAACCACAGAGTGGGTTTGGTAGAGAAGCAACCGCAAGACCTTCATTCTAGTATCATTAGTTGAAACTTTCAAAACTTAATACCGATAACCGCCTGGATACTGAAACTGCTTGTACGCAAATCTATACTATACATGATATGGTCTATCCAATTATAATTGCCGCCCATTTCTACAGGTTTGGAATATTTTCAGCAATGCAGCGTTGCCGATTATACCAGAAAATAGCAGCATCTTTGTTATTTCAAGTAGGACACCCTGTATATTACCGCATGTATATTCCTGTGGTATTTGGATTCTCAGGAAGTCGCGATTTTATGTTCAGTTCACCATGATCATGTATATTAATTCTGTGAAGAAAAATTTGTTATGCGTTATACAGGGTCGTTCAAAATTCATGATCTTACTGCAAGATACAAAAAGTGTTGAAAGATGAATAGATTATGTTCCTATACCTACATAGCCAGACTTTCGAGATAAGTATTTTTCTCATTTTCATCTGAGGTGGCTATTAATAAGTGTCATGATGGTATATGGCATTATGAAAATTTGACAATTAGTGCATTATTAATTATTCCTTTGTGTGTTCCTCAACGGAAGTGACTCGAAAAGAATTGAAGTGGAGGGAAATAACAAATGTGATGGAAAATAATTCCATTATTTATTTGTCAAAAATTAGAAAACGTTAACAATAAAATTTCAAAATCCGGATATTTGGAGATACAGTTGTAGCCGTCCTTAATTTACTGGCATCTATCTTTTCAATGCAGTTTATCACTCGTTGGCTCAGGTCTTGTTTACTGTGTACTAGTGTCATGTATACTTCTCTCTTTAAATTACCCCACGAGAAAAAATTAAGTGGTGTGAGATAATGGAATTGCTGGTTATTTGCAGACAAAATTCCCACCGTTATTATCATTAAGGAAGCCGAAACCGTGGCTTATATATTTTGATGATACTGTGGGAAAATAGCCCAGAACTTCAATGACTTCCTAATGACAGACATCAAAAAGATCAGTAATTACAATGAAAAGGGAACACAATGGCATCCTACCCTTCTTAGACGTCAAAGTCGAGATGACTAAAGGTTCCATCCACACCTTGGTTTACAGAAAGAGAACCCACGCGCCCTTCAATACCTTAGTTTCGACTCCAGCTCGGGCCAGAACCATTCTGCGAACTTGGATAATCTTACTTCCAAGAAGAACTCAATACAACTGAAGAAGCAATGAGAGCAACATACTGGCAAAGACTTTCAGGACTAAGGCATGCCAAAGATCTCATCGGCAACTTCAACCGAGCAAGATCGAAGACACTGATTAACCTCAGCAAAACTAGTCTAAAGACAATCACGGAATTTCTGACGGGGCACTGCAGGCTCAAAAAACACCTAAGGAAGCTAGGCTTAGAGATCTAGAAACACCACACATAAAATGATATTTCTTTCAATGGAACACCCTATATTCTTTCATGCATTTCGATTCGTAATAACATTCTCAAAAACAAATCTCATTTGACTTCTTTTCGTAAAGGTGCAAATAAGACAGTTTTATCAAAAGGAAACATTTATAACAAACGGATTTGATAAAGCGCTATAAAATATCGAGTAAATGTTCAAAAACACCGCCTTTTTGTTAAACACATATTTGGGCCCTTCTATTGACACTACGTGTAGCATTCAACACAGTTCGGCCATCAATTCTATTAATTGTAGTTTCAATATAATTTTTCAGTTCATCTACATTGTTATGTTTCATTTTGTACACCTCATTTTTCAGAAATTCCCAAAAATAAAAATCAAGAGGTGTCATGTCGGGTGAACGAGGGGGCCACTTAACAGGAGCATTAGTAGCAATCCATCTGTTTCCAAAACAGCCTCGCAGCATTCTTTTTACGCCACTGACATTATATGCTCTTGTTAATAAATTAATGTAACGGGGTCAGTTCAAAGAACCATGGCAGAAAAATGGACCGATAATTCTGCCTCTAAATACACCACCACCACCACCAAACATTAATACTAAATCGTCTTTGCGGATTGTGGGGATGGAGTAGAAATGGATTATGTCTACTCCAATAATGAGAATTCTTTCTGTTATACATCTATCCCACGATTTGAAAATTTTGCCTCATCGCTCCTTATAATATTTCTATAGAAGTTTGGATCTTGTCTGCATTTATTCATAAACCACCGACAAAACCCCAATCGTCTCTCAGGATCACCAGGTTCTAGTGTTTCCACTGGTCTTAACTTATAAGGAGAAATCTTATGTTTCTTCAGAATTCGTTGATTACCAGACAGTGGAACAGCAATTTCTCTAGATAAATTCTGATGGCATTATTTGGATATACCTCAAAGTAGAATTAAACGTCAATATCTGTATCTTCAGGTATTACAAAACGTTTTTTAGTTCTCCTCTTCTCGAAAACTTTTTCATTGTTCCTGAATCGACGATGAAGCACAGCAATAAAACGCCGATTAGGTAATTCATGATCGGGGAACGAATTGCTGTAGTGTTGGAGTGCTCTTACGCTATTTTTCTGGCAAACCAAGTAGGATTCTAATATATCACATTTTTCTTGAAGGGAAAACGGCATTTCGAAAAATATTCGAATAGTAGTTGACAGTTACAATAATTTATGACATTGTCATGATATACTTGAGAATATTTGACAAATAGCATTTCAACAAAGTTTCAAGGCAACTTGATTGCTCATAATAATTATGTTTTATCGAATGAAACACATTTTTTCCAACCACATTCAAATGAATCTCCAATATTTTCTGTTCTGTACAAAAACGGCTTCAAAGTTATCATTACAGCAGACATATTTTGATTCACAAAATAAATGCGGCTAGCGGAATGGCTTTAAGATGGAAATTACCGTTTTGTACATTATACCAAATAGCTCAGTGGTGTCAATTGAGTGGTGCGACATGATGATCACGGGTTTCACATCCCAGCGCATTTTTTTTTAATGTCTCATTTTGCTCTTAGTAATAAAATATTGTCATTCGTATAAGTACCAAAATTGGGTGTTTGGACAATCATGAGGTTTTATTCGCCAAAACAAAGAAATTTTTTGTACTAGTGAAAGAAATAAATATTTCCAAGTAAGTCGCTCATTTTCCACATTAGGAAGAAAGGTGATATGAGCTCTGTTGTTGAGAATGTTATTACGAATGGCATTCAAATTATGGCGAAGGAGCAGATATTACTAAGAAGTCACGTAACTTTCTTTCCTTTTCTATCAGAAAATTTGTAACACATTTAAGAAAAAAGAACAAAACCTTCTTTTTTTTGTAATATTATGGACTATTATAGGGGTCAGGGTTCAGATTTGTGAGTTTAATTCATATAATGAACAAGGGAATCAAACCAAATAAATGGTGCAAGAACAATAAAATAAATTATGTATATAGACGGCAACAAATTTTGTGAAAGCATCACAACTCAAACAATAACTCGTTGCATTGAACTACACGAATCAAAAACTGATGGACAAAATGGAACGAGAAAATCTAAAACCTCAAAATGCATAGGGTAATTTGATAGAAAAGGTCCGACAACAATATATGATGAAAAATAGTTCCAGACGACCGCTGAGACTCACGATCTAATCATTTCGTTGGTCAGAAATGTCTGGTAGTCCCCCCAACTTTCATTTCTTGTAATGTTATTGATCTTATCAAGTCGGACACAAGAATTTTGCCAAACTGGAAAGATGTAATCTACGTAAGAGTTAGCATAACAAAAAAGAAAGTCCAAGAAAAACCATTCCGGCATTTTTCGAAAATCTGAGAACATCCTCACGACCGCTCAATTAAAAATGATTCGCCTTCATTTTTGCCCTCTTCTGCAGCATCCTCTAATCCGATGACCCCGGAGATAAAAGGAGAACTGTTCTGTGTACGGCGACTACTCTCGACATGATCATTAAAGTAGTGAAATGACGGTGATTGTTGGCCAATAACAATCGTGATCTTACCGTAGAAACCATTAGGAATCATTGTTGAATCGGAACAGACGAGTGACCATTTCTGACGTCGGCCGACGGCTACAATTTATAGGGCGGTTGCTTGGGAAATAATTATATTGTTTTAGACTGTTACACACCTGGGAAAAGTTGGGGTTCCGAGAGTTTACGCTGATCGTTGGATGGAACTAAACAATCGCTGTGAAAAAGATATTTACATTAACATCATTAAAGTAATCAAAGTGGTTTCCTGTAATTGAAAAAGAGATATTTTGTTCACATTATACTGTGTGCGGCTAAATTATGGGAAAAATTCATGTCTTCGAAAACATTCTTTCAAAAAAAATCCTAAAAAATCGATTTTCCTCTTCGATTGACTCAATTGATAATTATTTGTTTTTTCATAGAAATCAATTTTGATGAATTATTACTGTAAGAACTTTCAATTATCTATAATGCTGCATAAACTTTCACGTAACTCATTTTCACAACATCATTTTCTATAATTCAAATTCTATTAATTTATAACACATGTTTTGTGAACATTTGCGAAGAGAAATCGAACTCAATATCCAACAAAATACAAAGACAAATTCGTTCTTCATTTAAAGCAAATGTTTCATCTACGAGTCTCAATGAGCAAATTTACAGACACGTTGTTTTTGAATATTGCAAATGATGTCTAAGTTGATTCTACTAATTTCATATCGTACTGAACTTAATTTCCAACAAAAAAAACAGAGAAAAATTCCAGTGAAATGAAAATTCCTTCAGAGTAAATGTTCCAGTCTCAACGAGTAAATTTACAAACCCGTTCTTTTCGAAGATTGCAAATAATTTCTTAGCTAATTCTATTAATTCCATATTATATTATTATCATACTTAAATTCCAACAAATACAAAGAATAATTCCAGTAAAACAAATTCGTCTACTACAGCAAATGTTCCATCTATGAAATTCTATTAGTAAATTTACAGATACGTTCTTTCTGAACATTGCAAATGATGTCTAAGCTAATTCTACTAATTTCGTAGAATACCTACTTCCATTTTTCAACTCCTTCAGATTTTTTAGTTTGTTTACACAGACTTTCGATTTTCAATAACCTCAGAGCAAAGAAAAAATCAAGGAAAATCGTTGGTTATATCTCGTGAATGTTTGACTGAAAGTTTAAGTTTAAAAAATCATATGGTGTGAGATCCGGTGACCTTGGAGGCAATTCTGTAGAACCTCTACCAATTCAACGCATAGGAAAATGATCATCTCAAATTTGTCGCACTGGAGCTGCATAATGAGGAGGTGTACCATCATTTTGTAGAACTATTTCATTTGCGAATAAATCAGATGCACGGTATTATTCGATTCTTCAACCTACGCAAATTATTCCCACCATTCAAACTATCATCGAGAAAAAATTATCCTGTGATGTGAAAATATGATTGTAAAATAAAGTAACCGTTTTTGGAATTAAATTTCTATAATTCAGTCTCAAACAGAAACGGGGGCAGTATCAGTTTTGTTTCAATCTTGAATAAGAATTTGGTATAACTATGTAGGATTCTTCTTGGGTCAAATACGACAACAATATTCATTAAATTTTGATAACAATAGTTACAGTAATGAGACAAAAAAATATTATTCATCCTTACTAAAAAAACCTATCGCTTAAGAGGATCATACTATTTGTTTTTCACATGCAATAAACTCTTACGTTCTTGGCAGATCTGCAGATCAGCCAGGCAATTAATAATCTATTTTTTCAAACTTGTTATCGCTATAGCGATTTATTACTATCATTTGACCCGCTGGAAGAGGTTGATGAAATCCTGAGTCATTCTTGTTTGTTTCACGCTGAGGGAACGGCTACCAGAAATATTGTTGCTAGCGTGATAGCTTTATGTAATTGAAATACGTAAATAAGTGAACAGACATACTGCGAAACGCTTTCAGAAGATACGAATGCAAGTTCATTCACTGAGAAGACACGAATTTACATGTGAAACTGAACAACATAATTAAGAATAATGAATAAACAATAATTAATAACATTATTGAGTCTAGTTAACACAAAGTTTCAAATTTTATGCACCGTTTCTTTCTGAAAACAATCAATACAAATTTTATTTATAATTTTTTGGATTGAATTGGTCGTTACTTGATGGAAATCCATAGTATAAAGCACTAAGGTAAACGATTAAATTTCCACAAAACTTTATTAAATTCACGACATGTTTACTGTAGTAAACCATTATCACTTGATAAAACTACAGTGTAGTGAAACATGTCGCGAATTTAATAAAGTTTTGTGGAAATTTAATCGTTTACCTTAGTGCTTTATTTTTATTTATAACTTCCATTTTTTAGATGCACCGTATCTCTTACTGATATTAGCAAGAATAAATTCCATTCCGAACGTATGGGAATATCCGTCGAATTATTGGTACAGATAAAAAAGACACCCGGTGTATATATGCCAGCTACCGTAGTCACATAACGATTAAAATCCTTCCACATCAGGAGTTCCCCAAGGATCTAACCTCGGGCCCTATATAAAAAAAGAAATGATCTGTTTTCTGCATATTTCACCCCTCCTGGAAGCTTGAGGATACGTGATCAAAATTGTTGAAATAGAAATTGACGAATATGCGCTTCACACAATTAGTTGTTTAATAAAATCAATAAATATAATGGAGAAATGATTTATGGAATCAACCATGTTCACTTCTGACAACATATAAACTGGATACATTTTCCAGCCGGCTGCCAAAGATATATTTACATCTAGACATGACGATGAACCTGCATTTTTTATAAAATACTCTGCTTCAGTACTAGCCAAATTTTAATGGTCATCAATCTACCTTCCAAAAAATAACACCTTTCCAAGTGTGGATTGATTTGACAATATGTCTTGCCCAGTCTTCAAAAAATTCAAACCTATATTATGTATAATAATTGTACCAAATGTTAGTAAAGTATTCGAAATTCTTCTATACAATATTCTATAAATGTTCAGCACAATGGCTCCCTCAAGAATCCCCAAAAATTCATCAAGTTGATATTGTTTATAGCTCCGATCAAATAACACAACCTAGATGACCGCACACGCATTACAATTTGTGTGTAAGGAATATCTTCCCCCAACGGCAGTTTCGTGCGCTATTAACAGAAATATTGAGGTTCAATAAAATAGAAATAATGGAAACCCGATAAAGGAATGGAAATGTGAAATTATGATGGAATAATCTCCACAGGATTTAGAGAACATTCGAGACTTTAATAAAAAAAAATAACGTTACCGTTATTCGCCATTTCCGTTATTTTGCTATTACCCATCAATAGCAAAATAACGGAAATGGCGAATAACGGTAACGTTATTTTCAACGGAAGTGATACAGCTTAGAGCTGATTGTTGTTTTGGGTCATTTGAAGTGAAATCTACCGCAAGGATATGTCTTGGGACCCCTATTATTCTCGGTATTTATCAATGATCAAAATAATATAGGTTAGATTGTTCGGAATTCCAATATTATGTTTCGATTTTCAAAAGTTGGTGAGGTTTCACGGAAAAACAATGGTCTACTTCACGACTATAAAATTGGTTTGTTACAAATATGCCGATGCGATTCTATCAAAGATCTTTGAGTAACTTCTCATTTCAAACTACACTATATGGACTCCTTATTAATTATAAACAAATACCTACTATTATGAAAGTTTCGGTTTCATTCTCAGTTTTTGTAATATTAGGAGGTAGTAGGTAATTAATTATAGGTAGTTTTCTTCTACAACGACTGACATCAGCTAGTAGGCGGGGTATTGCTAATAAGTAAATGAATGAATATTTAATTTATATTATTCCAGATAAAATCGTCAATGCATTCCCACACTCTCCGGTATACCTTTCGAATAATGCGAGAAAAATGAACATACCTTTTCGAGGACACCGCTATAGGGCTGGATATTGGGGGGTGCCAATCTGCTGTTGATGGACCGCGTATCCTCCATCTGCAGTTCCCTTTCATCCCCCGAATACACGCTAGGCGAACGAACCAACTCACAGGGTGATTCATCGGAAAAAAGGGTTTCTGTTCCACTATCGATGGTTGTTGCCATGATCATTCACATATTTGAAATCTGCAACCAAAAAAAAAGCGTTAATGACAATACATAAATTATACTAATATATTCAAATAGGGTATCACACGTTGAAAGGTAAGGGCCTCGTCTTTCCCAGCTCGCACAAGTCTCTCTAAAACTTCTGAGGGTTGCTCAAAAGGGT
Source organism: Chrysolina americana (assembly GCA_958502065.1). NCBI lineage: Eukaryota > Metazoa > Arthropoda > Insecta > Coleoptera > Chrysomelidae > Chrysolina > Chrysolina americana. The sequence goes on from OY293414.1 coordinate 81,289,567, forward strand.
GCAGCCGTTTGACGGATAGAACAAGTTTTAGATCGAACAATTTTTTTTAGAGTAGTGGCAGTGGTTGCACCATGCTCAGCTAGAACAAGGCCCACGCCACGGTAACAGTTATTGCACCCATACAGAAAATTTATTTCTAAAATGATATCTTACCCTTAGCTACGCCGCTGTTGAATGCCGACCATAAAATGTAACTCATTTGCATAACAAATAAACTGGCCATTCGCTGAAAATAATTCCTCTACTTGTTTTCGATGTTTTTTTATACTAATAATTCTGGAGAACGGAAGGTGTCCGAGAAATCTACTCTGCTCGAATTGAGTATATAAGGACACATTTCACTTCACTCAGAGAAGTTTTTGGAAGATATAGCTAGTTGAAGTTAGTACAAACAGATCTAACTGTTTTGAATTATCAGCCAGTGCAGTAGTTGTATTTTTACAGTGAAGTCAATCAGAAGAGTTCAGTGTGCTCAAATCATTATTTAGAAATATCGTGACATTGGTGTCGGAAGTCGGATATTTGTAAAAAGCAGATACAATTTATAAACCATTCATGTTGAATACGAGGAAAAGCGGCGCCAGGAAGAAAAACAAGAAGAGGAACGCGACGGTTGGATGAAAAGAAAGAACGACAAGCGGCACTCAAAAAAATTCCCGAAGAACAGAAATGGGCGAGAAGATGAAAAACAAGAACGAGAAAATGAAAAACACGAACGAAAAGAAGCACTACAGAAAATTTTCGAACAACGAAAGGATTTAAATGAAACGAATCAAAGAAGGTAAAACAGACTTCCAGCAGGTTCTAGAACATCAAGAGAAGTTCTCAGCCAGTACGAACTGAAAGAGGAACTAATGGAAGACATCAAGAAAATTGACAATGACCTCAATAAGAAAGTGAATACAGTGCGAAAGGAGATCAAATGACTCGAAAACCAGAGAGCTTTCCTCAAGAACCAAGATCGTTGAAACAGGGTTGCCACATCAGGCATTTCCATGAAACCACCGAATTTTGATCGACAGTTCTCTTGGTCCATGTATCGCCGGCAATTTGAAGATGCGGCAGTGGCTAATAGATGGGGCGAAGAAGAAAAAGTTACGGCACTCATAGTGGCTTTGAGAGGGCCAGCTATGGGTATGTTAATAATGAATTATGATGGATTACGTAATCCAATCTTCCGCAAAAAAAACCTATACAATAGGTATGGTCGTCGGCAAGTATTCAATCTTCTGTCAAGTAGTGTCGCTCATCTTTCATGATATGGGTATGTTGCCGACGATATTCGTCGAAAAGCAAACTAAAAATGAAGACCTGATTACGGCATTTGAGTTACAGTATGGCGATCAACATCAAGAAACAGCTGTATCGAGCTCAGATGACAAAGCGCACTCAAAGATTGGGTGAGAGTCTGCAAGAATTTGAAGCAGATGTTAGACGCCTGATTCAGCTGGCTCACTCAGAAGCATCGGTTAATTTCAAGGAACAGCTAGTGGTGCAGATATTCATAGTTAGACTGAGAGACACCGAAATCCCTAATACTCTGCGACTAACAAACTTCAAGAGGAGAAGCGATGTCTTGGTTCGTTTTCTAGAAGTGGAGGCGGTCAACAACCCCTTGAGGCCGAAAGTACGAGCGGTATCAATAGAAAAACCCGACCCGAGAAGGATCTGGATGAGATGAAATATTCGATAAGCGGAATAAGCGCTCAGAAGAACAGGACATGCTATAGGTGAGGGAAACTGGGACATCTTATTGAAGACTGCAGGGTGAAAATGCCACCACGTTCGCAATCACCTGCGAGGAAAAAACTAGAATTAACCAGCATATCATGGCATGTGCTGCCTAGCAATGATGGAGCCCTCAGAGGCATCCCTGTTAGGAGGCCAAGGAGAACAACCGAATTGCACAACAACTCAAATGCCTTGTCCAGAAGACCTTCTTCGGATACTTGTGAGCCTCGTGAGCGAATTGAACGTCGCGAAGGAATCAACCAAATGAGATTAATGGTTGACGACAATTGGACCACAGCAAAAATGAGACAAGACCAAGGAAGTGATCCAAGCGTTGCAGATATTCTCAGATATTTGGAAAAGGGAGAAAAACAACCACCTGGAAGGAAATCTCCGTTCGATCACCAACTTTCAAGGCATTATGGGAACAATGAGTTTCCCTGATTGTTAAGAATGGTCTATTGAAAAGAGCTTGGGAATCAGCCGACCGACGCGACGGTGGGAAAGTGATTTCTCAATTGGTTGTGCCTAGGTCGAAAATGAGTGATGTCTTGGGGGAGATTCATGGCAGCAAATTAGATGGACATTTTGAAGTGAATAAGACCTTGGATAAAATACGGCAGAGGTTTTTTACTGGGTCAAATGTCGTGAAGATGTAGGAACATGGTGCCATATAATATGTCCGAAGTGTGAAGCAAGCAGGACTAGATCAAGAGGAGAGATGAAACAATGCAATGTAGGTGCCCCCTTTGAATGAATCGCCATCGATGTAGCTGGACCGTATTCGATGTCGAATGATGGCAACAAATACATCCTCGTTGCCATTGATTACTTCAGCAAATGGGTTGAAGCTTATCCCCCACCTAATCAAGAAGTATCCACAGTTAGAAGAACTCTGGTGGATAACATGTTTTCAAGGTTTGGAGTGCCAATGTGAATTGATGGGAATTAGTAAGACCAGAACAACTGCCCTCCACTCTCAGTCTGATGGCATGGTTGAAAGGTTCAACAGGACTATAGAAGAACATCTTTCCAAAGTAGTAGAGGAGCACTAAATGAAGTGGAATAGACATCTCCCACTATTCTTGATCATCTTCGGAAGAGGTCTTCGTTTGCTGAAGAAAAAGAGGTGCAGGATTATGTAGAAGAACTGCAAGATAGCTTGACTGGGATCCAGGAATTTACAAGAAAAAGACTGAAGATAACAGTAATAGAATGAAGGCTCGATACGATCTTAAGGCCAATACTGGCGGATTTTAAGAAGGAGATCGAGTGTGGCTTACAACCCTCGTCGTAAAAACGGAGATCCTCCCAAACTAACACCATCTTGGGAAGACCTTATACGATAGTGAAGAGAATAAACGACGTGGTCTATAGGATTCAACGCAACCCGAGAGCGAAAAAGACTTAAACCTTATAATGATGACAACGAGACACTGTTTGATCGGGACGATCAAAATTGAAAGGGGGGTAATATTACGAGCTTCAAAAATATCCCTTAGCTACGCCGCTGTTCAGTGCCGACCATAAAATGTAACTCATTTGCATAACAAATAAAGTAGCCTTTCGCTGAAAATAATTCCTCTACTTGTTTTCGATGTTTTTCTATACTGATCTTTCTGGAGAACGGAAAGATTCCGAAAAATCTACTCTGCTCGAATTGAGTATTTAGGGACACATTTCACTCGGAGCAGAAGTTTTTGGACGATTTGGCTAATTGAAGTTAGTTGAGCAGTTTGAAAAAATCCTGGTGTTTTGAATTATTAGCCAGTGTAGTAGCTGTATTTTTATAGCGAAGTTAATAAAAATAGTTCAGTGTGTGTGCTCTGAGTATAATTTAGAAATATCGTAACAATACTCATGCGCGAATACCGTTCAAAAGTCAGAGTAGATGAAAAATATTTTTGACGCCCACTGTATATCTCATCCAGTCGTTTTGTGGTATTTCGAAACCTCATTCGCCTGGCCTATTACCTGCAGGCCAGACTTAATCAAATGAAGCGTAGTCCGACTTTTCAGCATGTTGCTCATTTCCGTAGGTCAAAATTGTACAGAACCGACACAACTAAGTCTAGCCTTGGGCAACTGACCTTAGCCTCTCTGGGTCAGTATTACAGTAGAACCTTTTATAATACGTGGAAGCCAGCAAGGATTCAAGATCCATTAATCATTCCACGGAATATGGCTGAAAAAATATTCAGCTGTTATATATACGGCAGTATACGGACTGTCCCCGAAAGGATTGCGCGGTATTGATTACGTGTTATAATTGAATAAGTGTGCTACAGTCGAATGTGTACGATGTATTGGTGTCATAACTTCATTTGTGATTTCATAGTTGCACCTTTTTGATCCGAAGATAATTGTAATCTAGCCAGTGTGAAAAAACGGCATTCATTACCTTGTAGTAGTAGACAGACCAAAAATGTTATAAATCATCATGGATAGTTCTCAAATATTACAGGCGATCACTCACATGATTTACTAGTTATTTAATTTTTCCTGAAGGACTGTATTTTATCCTGTATATAATTACAATTTCTGGACCGCGAAAAAAGATATCAAAAATGGTCCAAAACTGTTTCCGCGATATCGAGGGAAAAGCATAATTGTTATGACTATTAAGCCATTCTTATCACCCCTCTATGTGAAATTATATAATGGCAACTTCCTTGTGATAGATCATTAGGAAACTCTGGAAAAATGCATTTCTAGGAGGAAAGGAAACTTAAATACCATTAGATAATGACGCTAGGAATCGAAACCTTAATAATCTATGAAAAATGTTGAATATACCATTCAAATAATAAAACCGAAGTATTACGTCAAAATAATTGTAAACTAAATCTTGTATTATAATCTTTTTGTTTGGTTATCTTTTAGGTTTTCAGTTGTTATTTCATTTTCTCCTGGGAACTTTTCAGTTTTTTAATTCTTGTTATTGTATTATCTATTATTATATTCGTTCCCTTCTAAATATATTTTTTAAAGAATCTATTTTATTTTCCATTGATTTTGATGTCTTCATTGTAATTTTAAATATTCATCCTGTCATTCAATACTGTGTGAGATACAGTTGCATACAAATGAACACACAAGTACCAATGAGGATGATAGGAAACATGAAAAGAAAAAACGGACAAAAAAAACAAATATAAAAAAAGTAAATAAGTAAAGACAAAATATATTAAGGGTGTAATTTGAACCAGGATACTGAAACTCTCTCACAGCTTCAAATTCTCTTGTTCCTTTTTCAATATTTCCATTATACTTGTTTTCTTCCCGATCTCAATATTTGATTTTTTACCCTTTTTCCAAAGTTTCTTTTAGCATTTTAATCATTACTTTTCTGGTCTTGGCAACTCCTTTATCAATTGTGAATTCTTCTGTTTTCCTTTACGTGTTCTTATTGTGATCTCAGTTGTTTTCATCGTCAAAAATAATATCAGCTTTCTCAGTTTTTGTGGGATTTATAACTGTGTCAGTGCTATCAAGAGTTGACATCTTTATATTGAATATATATACTTTGTTGTCTAAAGAGTTGATTCTTATTGACAAAGCATGCAAAATAAAAAATATTCTATGAATAATTAGAAAATGTACAATAAAAATGATAAAATATTTAATGTTTGAATAAAAACATACTGTTAAAAAAATAGAAGTTATTGAAACATAACACATTATATACGATAATACCAAAAATGTAACTTCCAATAACAACCCTCAATATTTAACAATAATCTTGTTTGATAAATCGAAATATAGAGATAAAAAAATAAAATATCAAGTAACAATTTTATTCACATCAGGAATCCATCGTAATATTCCTTTAGGTTAGCTTTCTGTAATTTTCTTCGGATACGAATGGTGGGTAGTTAGTTTAAATTCAATAAAAATGAAAGAGGACCTAGAACCGACCCTTGTGGAACGCCCATTGCAACTTTGCCGCTGTTAAAATAGTTTTCCTGTGTTTTCACTACTTGACTTCTTTCTGACAAATATGTGCGTGACCAGTTTAATGTGGAATTTTGGAAACCATACGTTCGAACGTTCGTATGCTTTTTCCATAACTTGTTTTACTGTATGGATCGCCTCTATGGATGGTTTCTTGTGTAGATTCGTTTTAACACTAACCCATTATATTTTTTGGAATCTTTGATGACAGTATTTTGTATATTGTATCGAGTAGTATTATTCCTCGGTAATTCTTAAAAATTTGGTGACTTCCTTTTTTATGTACAATTATTACCTTTCCTGTCACCCATTCTTCCGATATTTCTTCCCCTCTTCATTTTTTTAATTAGTTTTTCTTTGATTCATGAACCCGATGTTAATTTCATCTTTTCCCTGCAATTTCTCTATTTCAACATTTCACTATGATTCTTTCTAACTCCCTTCTGGTGGGTTCATTCAATATATGATCTTTTTCTTCATTCCTTTTTTCTTTTTCATCGTTTTCTATTGGTATATGTTGATTTATTTAATTTACTTGTATTATTTATTTTGTTCTCCAACTCTACTGTAGAAGATTTTTGATATACATACTTATAGCATAGGTAAGTTTTGTTCGGTAAGTTTAGAAAACAATTGCTGCACCGCAAAGTAGTTCTCGTAGAGGCTTTGCCAATAACGTGACCGACATTATCCTACAGCGGTAGGGGGCAACAGTTGTTTAGTGTTGCAGACTTGCCGATGAATATTTTCATATTGTATACGTTGCAGCGAAAGTCCGGATTGCTTATAAACCATGATATTATTGATTATCCAAGCAGAGTCGATCTCCTTTAAACGGAAATATTACCCCTACGAGTAACCCTCAGAAGTATTCGAGAGACTTGTGCAAGCTAGAGAAGACGTAGTCTCTACATTTAAACGAACGATAACGATTGTTGAAATTAGAGGTTCGCCTTCTTTTCTTCCTTCCAACTACAGTCAAATACCTGTCAACAAACAACTACTCCCCGGCTAATATTACGACGGGTATTGAATTATATCCAACAGATTTGTTACCTAACGATCTTCATTATAATATGCCCAGTAAGATCAATGTGTTCGAGATTTATTGAACAACAACAATTTTTCTTCTTTCTTCTGACGAACGGTTAGAAGACTTACGTAATGAGAGATAAACTGTACTTGAACAACTCGTAGTACCTGTAGCAAACTCAACTAACATCAAACATCAATCTCTAGGTCATATTTACGTCGTCATGAGCCATAAAGCCCTCACAGCCTACGTGATATTTAGTTTTTTGTTTTTGTTTTATTCGGTATCCACCTCGTTCATTACAATCAGAGCATGAACCGTAGATAGACGTAATTACTGATATGAATTCTGTAATACGTATCGGAGACCCCACACCCACGATTTTTCACGGAAATTATCGGAGGATATCGGCGGATATAACCAATCATGACTGTCAAGTTTGTGGTATTGTTGTTATTGCTGATATTAATTACACTTAAATGGATCGGTTTGATACCGATGGTGATTAATGTCGAATAGAGAGACTGGAAAGGGTAAGGAACTCGGCTGAAAGAGTTTTGAAATGAGATTAGTTTGATAATGACGTAAGACAAAGCGGGATTTTCAACTGTATACGGTTTATAGTCATTGACAACTGAGTGAATATATGAATAGGAAGAAAGTAGAAGAAACGAAAGGAGTAGAATAGATTTAACGTTTGAATGTGAGTGGGCCCACATCAGTTCCTCAACCTCAGCCAAGGCACATTGAGGCTTACACTATATTCATTTCTCTCAGTGAAAATTTGCCAGGGCTTTTAGCTATTGCCTTTCCACTTCGCCTCATGCTCTTATACTCATCGCCCGTGCTTGAAAACTTACTGGTATACTTGTATGATTATTATTATTATTATTGACCTCGTGGTGCTGGACAGCGGCCGAACTACAGGTGGGTCTGTACAGAACCATTCTGCACCACGCTGTCAGATCTGTCTCGTAACTCTTGGGAATTTCTTACAAGGTTTTCCTATGGGACTGTAGTGTCCTCATGCAAACAGTATGGGGGAAGCTGTTTCATCTTCCTCATCACATAACCTGCATAGCGTGGAGTCCTGATGTATCTCCAACAGATGCAGATGTTTCCTCAGGTGGCAGTCAGCAGTCCTACCACCATCCTGAGAAAGTTTCGGCTTAGTTCGAGAAAGTATCTTGATAGCCAGTCGGTAAGCCCTTTAATCATTTTCCCGTAATTATTGCCTTGAACATTCTCCCAAAAAGATTTATGATAATCCTGAACCCATGTCTTTGTGTCCTGCTTCCCAAACGAGATTCCACAGGCTGGTTCTGATCCAATGAAAGTTGTTGCTGCCTCCGTTCTTACTAGTGCATCTGCGCTCTCATTCCCCTGAACGTGACCTGGTATCTAGATGATTTTTACCCTGTTTTGTGCTCCTAGGTCGTTGAGGTTTCTGAGTGATCGTAGGACCTTTACTGCTGCCTGACTGTCGGGGAGGAAAGGACCGCTCCTTAAAATCTCTCTCATACAAACGTTACTTTGGCTCGGAATTTAATATAGAGGCGTTAGTATCGAGGCTTAGACGTACGTCCTGATTCGTTCTGTCTTCGTATATTCCAACCCTTCCTATCCGTATACAAGATTTGCCCCCTTGACAGCATTGGCATGGCCTTTAATGTGATTTCCACATGTTCTATGATGGTGGTGTGTTTTCTGTGTGTTGCGCCGATTTTCCAGCACCCTTGCACATATTTCAATGGCATAACCTTCTGCCTGCAATATCGTAGCTAGCTTTTCCATACCAAAGAGATTTTCACCACTGGGATCACCTTAAACATTCCGGCGCGTTCCAAAGTGTTTGGGTCATTCTTAGGATGTTCTCAGCTATTTTGCCATCAAGCATGCTAGTGCTTCTCATGAGAAATATCTGTGGTGAGCTAATCGCTGCGTTGTCCTATCTTCCTCTCATTGCATTTCCTATCATGGCAGGAGTTATCTTTGCAAATGTCTCTCTAACAAATGGACCACATTTTGGAAATGCCTCTGAAAGTACCTTTATATTTTGTTAGAAGCACCCCCCCCCCAGAAGAAAAACTCGCGGGGGCTCAAGTCCGGAGACCTAGCGGGTCAAAAAAGTCAGAATAACTATAGATCAGTTTTCAACTGAAAAGGGTATTTAAGTATTGTCTTACATCCCTTGTACTGTGGAATGATGCACCACCTTGTTGGTAGCATATCCGTAGCCTATCACATATAGGTAGTTTATCCATAAAAGTAAGCAAATGATTTTGAAAGTGAGTAACGTTCACCACTTAGAGTTTATGGAAAAAAGTGTCTCATTACTCTATCGCAGTAGATTCCGCACCATATAATTGTTTTAAAATAATACCGATCACATATCTGGACAATGAAATTTGGATTGACGACAATTTTGGTTCTTGATAGTGCCATTAGAGAACATAACTTTCTCGGAAAAATTATGCTTCGTGTTATAAAAGTGCATTGAAGAAAAAAATTCGAACCGTCGGTGTCGCTCATAATCACCTTATTTTCAAGTACTTATGTATAAATTTTGGTTTGTAAGGCCGCAATTTTTGTTCTTTTAATATTATTGCAAAATATTTCAACGCAATATTTATGATTACTGCAGTGTACTGGAGAAATGATAATTGTTTGTAGCTTGAAATCTATAATAAAATACATTTATTATTGATAAGAGAGTGCTATTTTGATTTTTTTGTTTATTTTTCAGTAATTATACTAAGAGTCCAAACTTGGATATAATTTTTATTCCCTTCCAGTAATATATTCTTTGCTCTAACATCAAACTCAAACGTACTTTTCTTTCAGGCCAATTTCATGATGGTTCAGACCATGCAGACCTTTTTTTCGTAAATTCAGTACTAAGAAAGTTTCCCATATATAGAGAACTTAATAGATAGATAACCATTACTAGTTGCCATGGGCGTTCCGCAGGGTACTGTTCTGGGTCCTATTTTATTCTCAAGTTAAATGGACAACTCTGAGAACTCGAAGAATATTGAAGTTTGGATAGTTTAATTTGCTGTTGATTATTGGTTTTCAGGGATAACACGTGAAACACCACTTAGGAAGAAGCACAAAATGGGCTGATGGTAATTTTTTTTACCTTAAGCGTAGTCTTCAGAGTCCAAGCAATCAATAAAAAAAATATTTGACATTTTTATCAACCAGAAATTTTTTGAATACGTACTTTGACTGGACCCCTTGAAATTTGTCTGACTGAAAGCATTTCAGAGTCTCAGAGTCGCTTCCAGGCAGTATTCGAATCAATTTGAAGCTCGTTTTTCACGGTCGACCGACCGTGGTGATGCCATTGTACTCGAAACGTGAGAGATCCAATCGTGTCCATCGAATAGCAGTAAATGATGTCACCGCGTAGATTTACCGATCTAGGCGTGTAACAACAATTTCTTTAATAAAGTCCCTCCAACTGAAATGCGTTCCTATAAACTAATCGGACAAGATAATCTGGAGGTAAATAACAAATGCACCTCGCAACCCGTTCGGACTCGTTCTACATTCGATTTTTTCGAGAGATCAGAGGTGGCGCCTTATTTCGAAATGCGATTACAAAAAGATATGGTGAGCCTTGTCTGCGCCAGGGAGTGAGCGGAGAAAAAAAACTCGAGGTCATTATTTTAACCATATCGGCAATAGACCAGGCGATCAGGAAAAATTACCGTGTCATATCATAAAAAACAAAAAATAAAACAACAGCGTTGCAAGTTACAAGAAATAATATTAAAATGGGTGTACCTTACAAATCAAATATTGAGTTTTCCTTGTTTAAAATTTACTAACTGTTAATATGTCTTTTATCAATATGCTGAAAATTTTCAAACCGTCACACACACTTCACATAACTTTATTTTCCAAAATCCGTCGCCTACAATGAACTACAGCAATTTTACAAACTGAATATTAAATTTTTTAAATCAGTCCTGAAATTGTTAATTTTTGTTCATGTACTTGTTGAATAATATAGTTCCTGCATTAAATTGGCACTATATTTAATTTTCAAGAAGGAAAAGTGCCACTTCCAACCATTAAACTAGGGAGGAAAGTCAATTTTAAAACTGATAGAAATAGGATTTTTTTCATGATAATTGAAATGATGGATAAATATCTTTACTACAAATGTTTACAAAGCATTTACCTAACAAACCAAAAAAAACTCAGGAACGGTCAAATGTATAACACCCCAAAAATTTAACTTATTTCAATATTTTTCAAGTGAAGACCAAAAATGGTCTCAAAAGTATACTCTGAAACGGGATTAGAATGATTATCGATGCAAATCAAAAGGCGAACGCGAGGAACATCGAATTTTTTTGGATGTGGTCGAATTAAAGTGCATTATCAGAAAAAATCATTGCCTCGTTCGAATCTACACTCGATAACTTTTATTCAGAAAATTGTCCAGGAAATCTTAATTTGTTGAACAATACTGAAAAACCGTCATTTCAAACTTTTGAGGTGTGGACCATCTGGGCAGTCCGTTTCTGCCTTCATAGCGAAACGACCGACTCATACTCAAGGTGTTCAAATATTTGACATTGATACCAAAGTTATAGAATGAGATTGGGAGTATTATTGGCCACCTCGATCACTCGATTTAACGCCGTTGGAAAGTTTAGGAAAGTAGATCTTTCACAGACATTCAGCCTTTGAGAATACAATTCGAGTGTTGTGTGAATCCCCACTTTATAAGAAATTATTTTTAAGACGTATGCAGAAGAACCGTCGTTTGTATTGAGCGCGAAGGACGACATAGTGAAACGAAGGGCAATGTATTTTTTTAAGTATTTCGTGATATTTTCTTCCTTTACAGTATTGTTGTTACCTGAAATTCAAAATAATTGCAATTTAATTTAAAGAGTTTTGAATTTTTCAGTTGTATTCATCAAAAATCAAGCTTTTGTAATTTTTTTAACTTTCATACTGATTAAACTTTAAATCACTTGTGCATGAGTTTCAAGGTTGAAATTCATTTTCTTTCCAAATGAGTTCCAAATAATAATGAAAACAGAAACACAATTATTCAAATATATAAAAAAATAATTTTTGTCCTAGATTGATTGCAAAAAACCTTTTTCAAATGACTATTTTGGATTTTATTTATAAAATTTAAATTTTTACAGGAAACGAATGACAGTGATAATTTTGGTCTAATTCGAAGCAATGTCAAACAAAATTTCATGTAAGTCTATTAATAAAAAAAATCCCATGTGTCGTTTGATATATCTGCTATATTTTCAATTCAGAATATCTTTTCTGGAACTCTTTTTGCTAAAGAAAATCAATGGTATATGAAGCCGTGCCATCTCTTAGGTATATTTGTGAAAAATGGCGACTACTGAAGATTATGATCCTATTGACTGGTCTAATGATACTGCACTCGATATAAACCGGAAGATCCTGTTGCATAAAGTGAAATATATGATTTCATTATTCATAAATCATTTTGTAATGGACTAAATGTAATTCCACTAATGTGTTTAGTCGATCTGAAACCGTTAGGAAAGATAATGTACAATGTCAATCAAGACGCTTTCGTTGTTTCTTTCAGAGACTATTGAAAAAATGCAAATGCACTTTTAATGGATCTCACTCAAGTTAGTTATTCTGTGAATTATTAGAAAGCTCGATTTGGAAATACAACAGCAAAGTGATTATTCAAAAATGAAAACGATATACAGATGTTACCCAATAATTTTATTATGTCGCGAGTTTATTGAACATACATATGAAAGTCGAAAATATAAACACAAAAATATTTGAATTCGTTCATTTTTTCCTCCACAAAAAAAACTTCAAGTAATATACATGTACAAAACCACTGATTGCCACGTGTATAAATATTCATATGAATATAATAATAATAATAAGATACAATCGAAATTTGAAAATAGACACTTCAAAAGCTTGTGCGTGATGTTAGGATCAATAATATAATATAACTATCAAATCAATCAGTATATTGATAATTTTATAATATTAAAATAATCACATGGGTTAAAACATTTAAAAACCCAAAAGTAAAACATTTAAATAATCACGTATGTAAAATATTGAAACTAATTAGAAAGAATGTTTGTTTGTTTTTTGGCCAAAGTAGAGTATTTGAGTCTTATTTTGATAGGTTTGTAGTCATAGTTAGGTAAAATGTCGTATTTGGGTGATATAGGGCGGTCCAATTTTTTTATTGTAGAAACTTTAGGTCTATCAGGTTATTCAGTATTTTTCTATCTGTAGTGGTCATCCATTTTTTAACATTGTTTTTGAAGGAGATTTAACTTCTGATGGATTTTAGGTTGTCTGGTAATAAATTATATATTTTTGGTGCGTACTAGTGTCGTCTCCAATGTTCAGGGTTCCCAGGTTTGGAAGATGAGTTGAGTAAGATGTAAAAGGTAAATAGTATGTATTTTGATTGTTGACGGTTAGTTTGTTGTATTTAAACCAGTCACATACATTTCTCAAGTCATTCTGTTGTGGTTTTTAGATCTGCCCATGTTTTCCCCTTGTAGATTATTGCAATATCATCTGCAAAACTGATAAGTTTACCTTCAGATCGTAGTGTCATCAAACTGTTTATATATGTAATGAATAGCAAAGGTCCAAGCACCGTACCCTGTGGGACACCGTATGTGGTAGTCCAAGGATCACTTTTTATTCCTTCAATTTCTACTCCATTTTTCAATGTGATAGATAATCCTTCAGCAGCTGGTACGCAGGTCCTCTTATGCCGTAGGAGTAGAACTTTTGTAGTAACCTCTCGTGTCGAATGCTTTCGATAGATCTACTAAAATGCATGTGAGACGGATTTTTTTATCTAATGCTTTGTAGATTTCTGATGTCAGCCCAATCTCCAATAAAAACTGTATAACTACTGGTTAAAATTCCAAGATACCATCTGAAATGAAGTCCTAGACTAACACAAGAGGCCAATAAAAGAGTTTCAGAACTTCGTGCAGACTGGTTAAGATGCTTTTTATACAATAAAGCGTAGGATTGCCCGAAGAGCATCACTTTACCTTGAGACAGTCTGCGATACGATCTAATAAAAATACCGCGTTGAATAGAAGCGGAATCCAAATATAGCGTTTTCTAATTTCGTTCGAATTGTGTAATCGCGCTCGTAGCCTCTACACTGTCCGCTGGGTCTAATCTGATAGTCTTTCACGGTGTTCACGGGAATCAATTATGGTCGCGACAAAAACCACTGTCATTGAAATGATTTCTCGACGAGAGCAATGATTCATTCAATTGCAGATCGAGTTTTCGGATTCTTGAGGTTCAAGGACATTTCCGCGGCAATGCATTGGCTAACTCTGAATATTTCAAGCTTTTTATTACTAAAACAAACCTTATGTTTCTGAGCTCACTAGAATATGGGAAAAGAAGACTAGAAATACTGGAAATGGGTAAACTGTGACGTAATTTTATAATGCAAAGTACTCCATGTCCTCAATTTTGTACATCACTATTAATTCGTTGCTTATTTCTTTCTCAATTTTTCCAGTGCCTTCTTATTGTACATGATTATCAGCAATAATGGAGTGGTTCATTCTTTGAAAAAGAGCATCGAAAGCACACGCTAAATATATCCACTAAGACTGGCAACGCATCTTCGAATCTAACATAGCCCGAGAGTCGCAATGTTTTCCAGATAAATCTAAAAAGTTCAATGTTTCGTAAGGGATAGCGAATTTGAATGGACCACAGCATTGGCCACCAAGGTGACCCGATATGAATCCACTTGATTTTTTCCCCTGAAGACACTCAATATCATTGATGTACTGAACTCCAGTCAAAGCGAAAAAGAGATGAGGACTCACCTAGAGGAGTCATGCACAATTATTAGAAACGCTCCTGGAGTTTTTGAGCGTGTCCGCTAGTCTATGGTGAGGCGCACCAACGTATGCAATGAAGTTGGCGGTGGCCAATTCCAGCAGTGGCTGTGACTTATCAATTTCAATACCTGTTCTGAACTTTTCTTTATTCACAGGAAATTTCAGTGACTGCGTTAGCAGTATTTTCATAATAAAGTTATTCACCGATGAAAATGCAATACTCATTCAGGGTTCTGATGCAATTCGTATTCGAATCATTACATTTTCTCGGTTTATCCACATGAGCAGAATCATTTAGTTATCTTTAGCAATACCGGAAAAAATTTTGAATTTTTTTTTACTTACTAATAGCTTTTGAACCGTACATGTAAATAAAAAACTTCAAAAGATCAAAAATGCAGAAAATGAGGCAACGCTAAATACACCTTTTTCAGAGTATGTCAGTGGCGGCGAAAAATTATTGTGAAGGGTTGAACAAGGCATGACTGAAAAAAGAAGGTTCTGTGGATTATTGTTTTTGTATGATTTTCAACCAATCAGAATGTCCAATTTAGTTAAGTTACCTCGTATAATTTCGATAATACCTGATTATACATAGATTAGCTCCACCAATCGAAAATTTTAAAATAATTTCATTTTCATAGTAACCACATCGACATCAATATACAACAAACAGAACTGTCAAATTGTGACGTTTACCAAAAATTGTTCAAAAATGAGTCGATTCGAAGATTTATCATCAAATGCAATAGACGAAAGTATATAAAATACTGAGCCTCATAATACAGTGAAAACAAAAAAGTTTTGCAGTGAAAGAAACTATGTGCTAAATGAATCAATTTCCACTGAAATGATAGCGTCCATTTTGAAATATTGGGCTTTCAATATGCGAAAATGTAATGGAGGAAATTATAAAGAAAATGTGGTTAAAACGATGTGGAACATTACGGCAAAACAAGTACAAGAAAAATATATGAAGGAGTTTAATAGAGTAATTGATCCATTCTCTAGTCCCATATTTTTAGCCGCACTAAACGCAAGAAATTCAAAAAGAAGGGAACTTCAAATGTTACCGGACAAGAGAAAGGTTAGTGCATCAGCATTTAAAGACAACGAGTACATAGCAATGATAGAAGCGTGGGATGAAAATACACCGGAAGGATTACAAATAAAATATTTCTTGATTGCTTCTGTAAAATTTGCGTGGAGAGGAAATGAAGGAGCGTCATGCTTGACTCATTATTTTCAAAAAGAAACTGGAAATGTTGATACTCCAACTGGTAGAATACAATATAATCCTATTTTTACCAAAACCACACAGGGAGGAGCAAAACCATGTGCTAATAATAAATGGCTTGTACCTAACCATAATGAAGTGAGTCGTTGTCCAGTGAGACTTCTAGATAAGCTAATGATGAAAAGAAGCGAAAACATCAATATTAAAACAGATAGGTTATTTCTGACAGTAAATCCCAACTGGAGAAAAGAAAAAACCCTTGGCTGGTACAAAAATATGCCAATTGGAGTGCATGAAATTAGTAAATGGACCAAAAAGTCTGCAGAATTGGCAAATTTGAATATGACAAACAAAAAATTTTCAAATCATTCTCACCGAGCCACTGCTGTTTCACAATTGGCAAAAGCAGGTGTATCGGAACAAGAACTTATTAAAATAACAGGACATGGTAATAGCAATTCTATCAAACCCTACCTACAGATAGATGAACAACATCACCAAAACATAATAAATAAGATGAGATCCAATTTTAAAAACGCTGCAGGTTCAAGTAATAACACCTCCAGTATTTCCAGCACTTCAATGAGCAGTGGCCACGTTTCGTGCGCCGAAAATAACGTAGTATATAATAATTGTAACTTTCATTGCACCAATTTGTATTTAAATTAATAAATTGTTTATATATTTACTTAATTTACTCAAAAAATAATCGTATCAAATACATACGTACTTAAAAATAAATACGGTTATATATCTCAAACTTCCTGCATAATTACAAATCGTGACAGTTTGACAGAATAATCCTCCCGCTTCGCGGTCGGATTATTTAAACTGTCAAACTGAAACTCTTTATAATTATGCAATAACGATGTATAACCTGATTATTTTGAAGTACTTATAGTATTACTACTGATTATTTGAGAAATGACTTTGTTTGTTTCGAGCGCACTGTTCGATGGATTATATATACTAGCCCAATCTGAACTGATTATTATCAAAAATGTCAAACTTGAAAAAATTGGATTTTGATCATCCTGTATTCTGAAAACCAGGTTGTTTAGGACATATGCATATATGAACTTTCCATCCTGAAGTCTTTCAAAGAATCACCCTTCGAAGTTTGTCCATGATAAACACCATGTTTAAAATACTATTATACAGGGTCCTGCAAAAAGATCGCGGTCTTCTATGTCTCCATTATAGTGGTAGATAGATGGAATGATTTTATCAGCAAAATGATACAAATTCCCAAACTCTACAAAATGAAAATGATGACATTTACACAAGGTGTTCAGTTTCTACTGGGCGGGTTCCAACTTTTTTTTAGTGGCAACCTGGTATTTGTTATCAGTGTTTCGGTGTCTACTTGAGAAATAAAAGGTACTTAATGTGAATCTTTTTCTAGAAAATATTGACGGTTTTTGAGATTTTTAATATGACAGCTTTTTTTCCAAAATTCGACACTTATTATATTTGAAATTATAAAGTTGTGCCAAGTCTCAATAAAATTCATTTTTGGTCAAATATTGTACGTTGGTTATCTCTCAAACGATCTCAATCTGAAATAGACCTGTGATATACAGGGTGCAACAGCTTGCCACACATTGTAAATAAAAATGTGCGAAATCTTCCTTATTTCAAATGGAAAACCCTGTATATTATCGATCCATAAGGAGCGCCAACAAAGGCTCTCGAAATTTCATTGAGTATTCCCTATGGTTAAAATCAAGTTTTCCTTAAAGAAACTTTTTTGTTCGAAAAATGGCATTTCTTCCCATTTCTTCACCATAATCTCAATGAGTGACTTCTTTTACTGTGATCTATCATCTGGATAATGTTGAGAATAAATTCTACTTGTCAATAATGAATTCCTGTCTGATTCACCTTATATGAAAATCATATCAATCAAATCAGTTTTTGATATCAACATTTCGATTAAATTGTATCGAAACTTCTCGATACGGCAACATTCACATTTCAATTCTTATACTGGGGTTCACTAAATATTTTGCAAATATTTTGACCTGCCAAACTGATTGATTTTCTGGGAATAATTTCCTTCGCGTTTTCTTGAAAGGTTGTTGTAGACCGGAAGATAGTGGCACAAATATCGAGATCATTGAAATTATTGTAAATATTCCAAAACATACATTTCTACGTGAAAAAAATAATAACAGAGTGGTGATCGAATTCAAAACTTCTTTTATCTCCTAAACCGGTAATTATTGGCATGGGGCGATATTTAAAAGAAGAGGTTGGACGAAAAATATGCTTCAATTGAAGGAATTTCGCCGTAAAAAAGTCGTTCACTAAGATTATGGCGAAAGAATGATCGTAAAAAAGCTTCTTTATGAAAAAGTATTGATTTAAACCATTAGGAATAATTACGGATCGATAATATATAGGGTGTTCCATTTGAAATGAAGAGATTTTGTTAATTTTTATTTTTTTGCTGTTTTCGGCACCCTGTATATCACAGGTCGATTTTAGACGTACAATTATTAATCAAAAATGAATTTTAACGGGATTTGGCAATTTTGGAAAACAATAGCTGTCATATTGACAATCTTGCAAACCGTTAATATTTTTGAAAAGAAAATTTTAATAAATACCTTTAATTTCTCTAGTAGAAACCGAAACACTGATAAAAAATACAGTTTGCCATTAAAAATAGAAAGTTGGAACCCGCTCAGAAACAACTGCACACCATGGGTAATCATTTTCATTTTGTAGAACTCAAAAAATATTATCATTTTGCTGATAAAACCATCCATCTCTCTATTACCATAATGGAGATATGGAAGACCGCGCCCTGCTTGTTGTTGCAGGACCCTGTATAATAAATATTGAAAATATGAAGTATTTTTGAAAAATAAGGTAACTTACTCGTCAGGAGTACAAGAAGCCAAATATTTTTTCCATAGGACACAGTGAAAATTTCATCCAAAATTGTGAGGCTGAGATCTTTATAAAAAAGGGGACCATTGTTTTTCCTGTAGGCCTTCGTATTTTGACAGGGAAACCTTGCCCTACTCTTTAACTGTCTCAGTCAAACTGGAATCATATTCTCCATTATGGCGTTGAATTTAGTTTCTAGGACAAGCTACGTCAGCTTGCCTTTCGTTCATCGAGGAAAATAAGTAGTGACGATCTTGGTTATCAATTGATCTAACAATTTTTTCTGTAATAAAATTGAAGACTGGCAACCGAGAGTACATTTTCGTGACATAACGGATATTCCCAAGAATCAGGGTCGACAATAAAACTCTACGCCGTAATACTCCAGTGGTATTAGACAACAAACAAGAAATCAAAATGTCATATCTGTTGGTAAGAAAATGAGGACAAGTAGTTGGTGAAGAAATGAGGTTCTGAAGTTGGGAGCGACCATTCTATTTTTGGAGAGATGAACAGTGAATATGAAAATTAAATGGTACAGCTTGAGAAAGAAGCAAATGAAAAATTCTGCATGATGTGTATAAAAATCATATAATCCGTTCCAAGTTGGGAAGGTCATGTTGACATACGTGTCCGTCACGAAATTACAACAAACTATTTGAATATGTTTGGAGAATCTAAGTTGAAGTGTTTGCAAGTACTTAATTGTGGCGATCAGATTCTGTCAACTAGATGTCTTTTATTTCGAAAAATGAACGAGGTAGATCTGTCTTCTGTCTCTCTTCTACGGATTATAATTTGTTCCTTAAGACAAACGGACCTATGACTATCTCAAACATTGCTACTCGTGCATTTTCGTAATTTGTCTAATTTTCTTGGACTAAAATAATTTTATGTTAATAGTAAATAGGTTCGAAAGGTTAATTAATAGCGTCCTCTTTAGATGCTCGCTTCTATTAGTTCATTGTAGATATTGTTTTGTACATAACGCGTCTAGTTAAAATGTTGCCGAAGAAGATCCGTTATTAGGAATAGAGAAAAATGCCGTCGCCAGTACTCCAAGTAGTCGTGGAAAGGAGATTTTATAATACCATAAACTCTAATTAGCGAATCGCTAATGTAAACAGTTCAAAAGTTCAATTTGAAAAGTGAACAACTGAGATGAATACGTAAAGAGGTGGCCAAAATATTATTGGTTTCTATTATGTTTCAGAAATGTTTAATGTTTGCTAATGACGCCAAGTTTATTGGCAAAATTTGCCTCCGGGTTTTTTGCTGTGTTTAGAAATGATAATTTTTATTACTACTTTTGATTGGAGCAATACTGAGTTCTTTTATCATCTTCATTCAGTTTGAAAACTCTTAACTGACTAAACCCTGCAATGCTATTTGTAATTATTGTTGTTGTTACCATTACCAACTGAGCAGTTTTGATATGGTTCACTAAACCGTCCTGTGAGTCGTTTTCCCTAAGGAAATCATTAGCAACTCGTATATTATTTTTCTTTGTCATTTTGGCCGTTGGAGGGTTACTAAGTGTGAAATCAGGAAGAATAAAAATATTGAATAGCTGAATATATTTCGGTATCTGGGAACTTTCAATAAATCCGTAAAATAAATCAGAATCGAGTCCTTTAACCGTCGTTTTCAATTGAAAAAATCACCATATTCTCCCGAAGGTGTTGTTGAACTGCCTTCTGATCAAGTATAATTTTTTTCAGTGTCCCTAAGGTGTTGACAATGCGCCTGCTGGCGAGATACGCGCAACAAATTTACGATAACGTTGGTGAAATCATTCTCTGCGTCACGGGATTCCCTAAAAGAACTCAGTAATCTGTCACTGGCGGGACCAATTTTCGCTTGTAGTAAGACAGCCTTGCATAGTGTTCATAAGTGTAGTGTGGTTGCGACTCTGTTGGCTGAACACTAGTGATTTCGTTGTAGTGGGTAATGTATCTTTATTAGCGACTGAATTTCGCGACCTCTAGTACCCTAAAAACTGTATTTACCAGTTTATCCAGGACTAGTCGAAGTGTCTAAGTGATCGTGGGCTATGAATAAGGCAAATATACTGGGTATTTGCAAACTCATCTTGAAACGCTGGTGGGATTCTTGTTGGAGGGGCCCCTAAGGGTGAATCCCTTTCACAGAAATAAACATGCATACGGCGAAAGAATCGGCACTCCACACTGTAGTGCGAAAGGTTAAGAGGACAAGATTTTAAGAAGTGAAGCTAGAGGTGAATCTAGAGGCGTTCTTCGATGTGGAAGGCGCTTCAGACAGCAACCATACAGACAGCTCTAATGGCCAAAGGAATACCTCACTCTATGGTTAGCTGGGCTGTATCATCGCCAACGAGGTGAAAAGTTGGGGTATCCCCATCTATGGTGCTTAGTCATGGATTAACTCCTGAGTTAACTCACAGATGAAAGTTTCGAGGTACAAGCATAGGCGGACAATGAAGTTTGTTCTAATCAGCGGACGATTCATCAGACTTGTTTGCGAGCGTCTACAGAATAATGGAAAGATGGTGCGGTGGAGCAGGGCTCTCAGTAACTCCATCAAACATAAAGATGATCTTGTTCACCAAAAAAAAAAACGAGTTGGTTCAACTGCTGTGGGTGATCCTGGACTCCTAGATTATTCAGAAGTCGGTAGCAATCCTATGGCAACTGAGGCTTCGGATACAGTGGATGCGTGTTCTGACGAAAATTTGTTCTGACGAGTTCTGATGAATTCGTCGGAACAAACAAACGCCTGTTTTTCAATGGAAGTGTTTATAGTGGCAGCCAATATCACGTCGTACATGTTCTGACGTGATATTCGCTGCCAGTATAAACATTTTCATTGAAAAACAGGAGTTTGTTCGTTCGACGAATTCATCAGAAACTTGCCCGAACAAATATTCGTCCGAATTCGCATGCATAGTTACCGTAGACTAAGGATAATTTTAGAAAGTAATTGAGGAAGAGATTATGTGCTGGCTGTACAGGGCATTAGGGAAACCAAAGATAGATCCAATATTGGTAAGCTGTATGGTGGCCTGACGCACAGAGCAATACAATAGGCTGAAAGCTTGTTGAGGTGATAACGGGCACAAAGAAAACAACTCCAACAGTAGAGCTAGGAGTACTGCTGAGGCTACTGTCTTTTCCAGTCTGGATCAAGAAGGAGGCAATGGCAGCACATTTAAGGACGCAGGACTTGGTAGTCTGGATGAATGTAGGAAGGGGAAGGAAATACAGTGAAGTTTTACCCAAAAAGCCTTATGTTTTACGGATGGAGCGCGTCTGACTGACAAACAGGCATCGGGTGCAGGCATCTGCCTGGAAGCAAGAGGTGAAGAGGCAGCTACGCTTTGGGAAAACATGCAACAGTTTTCCAAAATGAAGTGTTCCGATCCTAACTGTTGCCACAAGGCAAAAGGTGGAAAAGGTCTCGAATATTCGATAAGAAAGATTGGGAGAAGTATTGTAGATATGTGGAAAACAGGGGATGGCACAATGGGTCTATGGAGCCTACCTACTATGGCTGATATAACCAAAGATCCTGCAGATATTTTAGCCTATAAGAACTTCAGAAACGAATACAATTTACAAATAAAAAACTCAAAAAAGCAGGCCTATGATAATTTCATCACTTCTTCCGAAAATAAGTCCAAATCATGTTGTAAAATAATTAATTTTGAAAGAAATAAAAACAAAACCTGTACTCTTACCAGCGATATATCTCCTGATACTTTCAACGATTTCTTTGTTGAAATTGCCGATAAAATCATAAAATCTCCTCCAGTAACATCAAATATTGATTTACTCAACTTCAAGAATTTTCCTGCTCCTAGCAGTTTCTTTTTTATAGTTCCAGTTACTGAAGAGGAAGTTTTGGATGTGATACGGTCACTAAAAAACTCTAGGTGCTTAGACGCAAATGAATTAAATAGTGAAATAATTAAGGAAACCTCCAACATCATATTGCAACCCCTCACCGAACTGATCAATCTAATATTCGCGTCACGTGTATTTCCTGTTGCATTCAAACTGTCTCCCCTATTCCCCTATTGAAAAAAGGCGATATTTCACTTGTCGACAATTACCGTCCAATTTCGATTATATCTATGTTTGGTAAAATAGTCGAAAAAATACTCAAACAACGCCTTAATGCATATTTTGAAAAATACAATTTTTTCAATAATTCCCAATTTGGATTTCGAAAGGATCGCTCTACGACGCAGGCTGTTTTGAAAGTCATTAGCGATGTAGTAGAGGGTATTGAGCTTGGGCACCACACAGCAATTACACTTTGTGACCTATCCAAAGCCTTCGACTGCGTCTCTCATGACATTTTATTAGAGAAACTGTCTTACTATGGCATTAGGGGAGTGGCTTTGTCTCTAATGAAGTCATATTTGGAGGGTCGTCATCAAGCTGTAACTACTAATAGTTCTACTTCAAGTTTCAAACTTGTGAAGCATGGTGTTCCTCAAGGATCAGTCTTGGGGCCTCTCTTGTTTATTATTTATGTAAATGATATTGGTCGTTTTATGAACCCACATAAATCTGTTTTGTTTGCTGACGATACTACTTTTATTTATTCCGACAAGAACTTATCAGAACTTGAGAGAGTAATTGAAGAGGTAAATACTAAGGCAGAAACATGGTTTTCTGCAAACAGACTTAACTGAATTCTGACAAAACTCAAGAACTAAAATTTTCAACAGGCTATGTCGGACGTGGATAGTGTAAAATTACTTGGAGTCATTGTGGATAGCAGTCTCTCTTGGAATAATCACGTCGAACAATTGAGCAGTAGGTTATGTAGTACAATTTTCCTTTTACGTCAACTGAAGAATATCACCAGCTGGGATACACTCAAAACTACATATTTCTCCCTTTTCCACTCTCACATCAGTTATGGTATAATTCTATGGAGAAACTCAAGTGGCGCTATAAAAATTTTTAAACTTCAGAAAAGAGCAATCAGAATCATCACAAATTGAGGCTATAGAGATCATTGCCAACCACTTTTCCTAAAACTTCAAATAATGCCTCTACCGACCCAATATATTTATAGTGTCCTGGTAGAAATTCATAAGAACGCAAATATACTAATTAAGCAATGTGATGTTCATGACCATAATACCAGATCCGCAAAGAATATTCGTACAAATCGCTATCGGCTTAGTAAATCTCAAAGAAATACTTTAGACTTCAACCTTTACAATCATTTACCAGAGGATTATAAATGTCTCTCTATGCATCGTTTCAAAAATTCCCTGAAGAGTTACCTTTTGAAATATTGCTTCTACTCTGTCAATGAATACGTTAATCATTTTCAAAATCGATAGTTGTGAACATACTCACCATAATTCTTTCAAAGTGTTAATCAATAAGATTATATAAATTGTGTTAAAAATATTTTAATTGTAATCTGACCTTATTTTAATTGATTGGTATCTGATACCTATTTATGTGTTTTTTTTTCTAATATGTATTTTTGACGTGCTACAAACATTTCGAAAATGAAACGTAGTAAAGTAAATACTTTACTGTATTTTATTCGACAACAATTCATGTTCTTGTTTTAGATTGTGAAAATTTGTGTATATCTGTTTGTGATATCTTAGATATATATTTTAACGAATTTTAATTAACATTTTGTACATGATTGACTTGCCAAAAACATATTTGTAACTTGGTCAAATAAATTCTATTCTATTCTATTCTATTCTATTCTATTCTATTCTACCTGTCTAGGTGCGGTAGTGCCCCCCACACTACTACTACTTGCATTCAAAACTACATTCATCTACAATGCAATCAAAGCCTGAAGTCCGGAATTTAAAAACTTGAGTGTGATGATTGCAGTGCATTATATAGGCTGGGAAGGCCGTAATGGTGATCAGAGAACCGAGGAATATTTGAAAAGTCACAAGATAAATAAACTGAAACAGGATTCAAACTATGCCATACGCCTCATTGAACATAATTATTATAATTTCACAGATTACTAAACTTTTGCATATTCAATCTGAAAATCAGGACACATCTCCATAACAATAATAATTCGTTTCTGAATGACCTCGTAGACGTTTATAAATTTCCAATGATTAATTCTCTTGTTAGCAACGTCTCATAGAAGTACACTTTGATGATCATAATTCATACAATCAAATCAATTAATATATTGCATTTTAAGAGTTGTAAAAAGCATAATACAAATGATTACATGAGTGCGTAATTTATTGACAATACGCAATACGTACTATACTTTTTCTACGACTCTTATATACCGGGTGGTGCGGTTTTTTCTGCCTGAAGCAATGAAAAACCGAAGGTAACTAAAGCAGTTCATGGGTCGATTTACAACAACAACAAACTTAATCTAAGAAAATATAAAGTGTTGAAAGAATTTTTGACAGGCCTTTTTATATATTTTTGTGGCATAATATTCTCTACAACCGAAGCAGTCTGAAGAACAATTTCCGTTTAACTTTACACTCGTTTCAATATCGGAGTTGCTTATACTTTTAGACATTTTCGAACTCCAATCTGAAATAATGTCAATGTCATTGTCAAATAATCAAACGATTTGAGTGTCCAAGGCTAACTTGTTTGTTATACTAGGCATCATAACTAGTTCAGTCGACAAGTTGAAAGAAGTGGGGTTAGTTGGAAAAAATTCGGAAGTTAATGAAACTTCAGGCGGTTCTTCAGGGATAGTTAATCAACATTTTCTCAAGTTTTGGATCTCGAGGACCCTATGCGAAAAAAGTAGGGGGGGGGAAACTGCAAAATTTTTGACCTCTCTCCGGTTTTTCCTCGATTACTTTTTTCTCTTACGTCCTACGGAAAAAACATATCGATACTTTTTTGTAGAGTGTAAGAATTTATACAATTTTGACTGTAGAAACATGTTTGTATGAGAATTCGCTACCGGGATATGGCACGTCAAAAAAAAAAGTCATGTTTCAAAATTTGCTAAGAAATGACAAAAAATGCAAAATTACAGCTTATTTCATCTGTTATTTGCAGACTCCGCAATTTGGGTACTTTCAGCTTGCAGCACGTAAGACCCTTCTAGCCTGTTGGCTTCTTCGTAAGACGATGAAAAGCCCATGGAAGATAGAAAATTCAGGAGATGTTTAGAGCCATACTTCTTTTAAACAAACACGGAAACAGCAGTCATGATGGAGGATAGAAAAGATTTGGGGCGCACTGCTATCATGATTGCATGAGCCAGAGCGAGGCATTTATTTTTCCAAGAGTCCAAGGTTCGTCGTTTGTTGGTCAAAATCAAGACATGGAGTAGAAGAAGCAGTGTCTCCGGAACCGCAGTTCGCGCACTATCCAAGAAGTTGTCAATCGGAGGATACTCAACTGTGTTGAATACTCTGGAGCGGATGTCTTCCAGAATTATTTTTCCAGCTGCCTCCACAATTCGACGTCTTTCTTCCTGTGCGTCCACTTTCCTTTCGGTGGAGTACCAGTTATCGTACATAATTTTGTCACCAACCCTCTTCAGACTGACAATAGGCCCTCTCCTTGATTCTGAAATAATAATTTGGTCCCCATATTTCATCTGAAGACGATTTTTGACAGTTTTGCTGTGTGGTCGACGGTCTTCCTCAATCAGCTCAATCAGCTGCTGAACGGAAAACTGGCATTCATCACTATTCTCGTCGATGTATGAAAATATCACCTGCATGGATTCGTCAACACTCGGCGATGGGCGGAATTCTCTTTTATGCGATGACTTAGATGAATAGTAAAAGCTTGCGAGGCACTTTTGATGATCCTCAGCATTGACGGCGACTAAATCAGTGTCCAAATTCTGCAACTGGCTAATGCGCTCTTCTATTTTCTTCCCCCAGTCGTCTCCACGCATCCTCGCCTTTTCGATGATTGTATTAGAAAATTGGGGTAGTCACTTTGACTGTAGCTTTGCGCATTTCCAAGGGTAATTTTGCCTGTTTAGCTCTGAAATCATCAGTGATAGCTTCCTCACAAAGAAAACACGCATTGGTGAAATCGAATTTCGCAACTTGTGACCGTCGGGTAGGTGCAGGAGAAGGAGCTTTGGATGTGTCAATTCCACGACGTGTAAATGCAGCAATTAATTTTTCATTGTTGTACCTTGTTTGGCGTCTGACAACTCCTCTGGCTTTCACTACAGTTAGTTCACCTGCTTCAACTCCTCCTTTACAAATAAAACACAAGTCTGATCCACGAGATGTAGACGCCATCTCAGAAAATTACCCAAAAGCCAAAACTGTCACTAACACTCGATGCTCCTTTCGCTAACAAAGTTATTCACTTCAAGAGCTGAAGGTTTCCAATGTTACTTATCTAACTTAATCTTATGTATTATACTCTGAGTGGTTAAACACTCTCTGTCCCATTTTTACCAACCCCTTATTTTAATTTTCTTATTACCTAATTTGACTATTCTACCTGAGGTACTTATACCCTTCTATAATTACTATTTTTCGATTTCTTCTTGGAATTAATGAATAATAGAGTCATGTTGAAAGAATAAAATGAAAAGTGATCTAATATGACCTCAAAAATCGAAAACAAATAGGTCTAGGTAGCGCAGGTAGAATAGACAAATTTCGGCCTTCTATGTTGAATATTGGCTCATCGTTTGCATTCCGCAGTTCCACAGGAACTGGGAACTGTAGCTGTAGCTGATCACACACTCCCCTCGGCCCGACACTCTCTTGTTCTTGGGAGGAACGACTTGACACCTGGTGGGCAAGCAGGGGTGGGGGTTATCTAAAGTTGGTGATTTCAAGTAGGAATTATAATAGCAACTACATTTCATCATAATTCTTGTATAACAGAAGAAATAGGGTGGAATTCTGCATTTTGTGGCGAAATTTGAAAAATTACCTATTCTTCGAAGCGCCATATCTCGGTAACAAATTGACACACAAACATGTTTGAGGCAACATATTCGTAGGGAATTTGACGATCTACAAAAAAGTGTGACGACGTTTTTGGTGTAGAACGTAAGGCAAAAAAGTTATTGAGGAAAAACCACACCAAGGTCGAAAAATTTGCAGTTTTCCCTCCCTCACTTTTTTAGCACAGGGTCCCCGAGGTCCAAAACTTGAGAAAATGTCAATCAATCATCCCTGAACAACATCTTGAAGTTTCATTAACTTCCGACCTTTTTCTATCTGAAACTACCTGTCGACTAAACTAAACGGAAAACTGGGCTTTTTTATTCTTTACGCACAGTTGCACAGTAGAGAGTATTCAAATATAATCTTGAAAATGTTTATAAACTATCAAATGAAGTGATGTTCGTTTGCTGATTCAAGTGCCGAGTGGTGAGATTAACTGTCATTAGTGTCAAAAATTCATCAAATTGTTTTTAGTATGTTCTTATCGGAACGCACGATAATTTTCAGTTGCTTTTCATCTCTAGAGTGAAAAACTATCACTTTCATGTGGTTGAAAAACGATAATTTTTATATAAATGAGTAGAAAAAAGTAATAATTGTTATTAGTAACATTCCCTATCTGCTCCCTATCTCACTCAGTACTAGGATATGATGTTTTGGTTGTATTTTTGTTTATAAGTTGTTCCCACGATGACACTATGTGATGAAACAATTGCAAGCATTAATCCAGTGCATACATTTTTCCTCAATCAATAATTATTTTCAGGTTTTCACAAAATCTACGTCATCCGTCCATAAATTTCGCAATATTGAACTTGAATCTCCAGTATCGCCAAAGTGAAAGTAACTCGTAATTGAGAAAGCAAGTTCAATGCCGTCCAAAGCAATGTCGGCGAGAAAAATTACCAAAAAACTGGAACAGAAATCCGCGGATAAATACGGTTGGTCGGTTTCATCGGCGCTCATCAAAAGTGGACGCTCGACAATACTAAATCTTTTTTCCGTGTCGCAACCCACTTTAATATACTGACCCGACAAGCCAACAAAATATCGGATAACTGAGTTGCATAAAATTACGATAAAGCAGTCCGAGTCTCGGTGTGCCTTGGGCGGCATTTGTTTTTGAAAACAAACTGGCATCGCGACACCGATGACCATTGGTGGCGACCGGATCCATAGGTTACTGAAATCGGCGGATTGAAGTGCCGCCACAGCTACATACCGACAACTAAGACGTAATATAAATTATGGCCACGGACAAAACTTTCTGGTAACTGGTCACAGAAACTACCGACTAGGGGGAAGTGAAGTATGTATGCCTGTTTCGCTTTTTCACATTTATTTGACGTTTCTACATCCAACAAAAAATATATTCCTCTATTCAATCAAATCCAACTAGCAGGCAATTTTAGAACCAGTCTGTTGCACGCATAAAATGGACACCAAACTTAAAGAACATTATGGTGACACACCTCTGGCCAGAATTTCACATTTCTCCATCCAGACTGAAATCGATATGAGAGAGAGAGAGAGAGAGAGAGAGAGAGAGAGAGAAAGACCGCGGCTATATACCCTCCATAGTAATTACCCTGAATACTTTTGTTATATTTCCCATACACATATGAAATCCAAAGTGTCATCAAAGACCTAACTCCAAAAAAGGCTCCTGGATCAGATGGTATTACGAGCGAAACATTAAAATGCATCTCTAGCTATATTCTTGAACCGCTCACATTTATCATAAACAAATGGATGAAACTTGGAATTTGGCCACAACTTTTGGAGGAAAGCATGGTAATACCAATTTTGAAAATGGGGAAAATATTATTGCTTATTACCGGCCGATATCGTTGATACCTGGCAAAGATTTTTGAAAAAGTTCTGCAAAAACGACTCAATTCGTATCTTTCGAAATATGAGTTATTGTCGAACAAACAATTTGGTTTCAGGAAAAAAAGTCAACTGAAGACGCGATTCTGATTCTAACACATAAAATATATGAATCCTGGGAAGAAGGCAAGCCATGCATTTGACACGGTGAGCCAATTGCTCTCGCAAACTTCAGAGGATATCGGAATTTGAAATACAGGCCATCAATTATTTCAGAGAAATTTGAACAACATATATTAAAGTGTAAGACTGAATGATGTTCATAGTGATTATGAGAAAATGGAATATGAGGTTCCTCCAGGTACCGTCTTAGGGCATTTACTCTTCAATATTTACGTCAATGGTTTGTTTTCCCTCCAGTTGAGAGGGGAAATACTTGGGTTCGCTGATGACACAGAGTTGACAGAGGTAACTTTTCTCAAAAATTGTGTTTTCATAATTTTTCTATTAATTTCTGTAAAATTAAAACTGTTTTTCTATAAACACATATGCGCATATGCAATTTCAAGTGAATCTGACGATTTTCCATTTTTCATGATTTTTACCCCTTATAGACTTGACTTGTTTTTGTCTGTTGACTTGAAATTCACAGGGTATTCTAATTTCGTCATTCTAAATCGATTGGCGTTTGCAGAATTGCTCTATCTTCAGGCGTTCTTGAGTTGAAAAGTTCATCTAGAATTGAAAGAGGTAATTTCTCTCCAAAATTTTGTTTTCGTAAATTTTCTATTCATTTTGTAACATACAACATTTTCCTGATGCACACATAAGCGCATATGCAATTTTAAGAGAATCTAACGATTTTTGAATTTTCATCATTTTTAGAAGTTTTTTCGAGTAATTATTTTGCTTTTGTCTATCGACTTGAAATTCACAGGGTAAACTAAGTTCGTTATCCTGAATCGATTGGGATTCGCAGAATTGCTCTATCTTTAGGCGTTCTTGAGTTGTAAAATTCATTTAGAGTTGAAAGAGTAATTTCTCTCCAAAATTTTGTTTTCGTAAATTTTCTATTCATTTTGGTAATATTCAACATTTTCCTGATGCACATATAAGCGCATATGCAATTTTAAGTGAATCTAACGATTTTCGATTGTTCATAATTTTTAGGGGTCTACCCCTATGGACTTTATGAGAGTAACTTTTTGTTTTTGTCTGTTGACTTGAAATTCACAGGGTATTTTAATTTCGTCATCCTAAATCGATTGGCGTTTGCAGAATTGCTCTATCTTCAGGCGTTCTTGAGTTGAAAAATTCATTTAGAGTTTAAAGAGGTAATTTCTCTCCAAAATTTTGTTTTCGTAAATTTTCTATTCATTTTGGTAATATTCAACATTTTCCTGATGCACATATAAGCGCATATGCAATTTTAAGTGAATCTAACGATTTTCGATTTTTCATCATTTTTAGGGGTCTACCCCTTAGAAGTTTTTTCGAGTAATTTTTTTGCTTTTGTCTATCGACTTGAAATTCATAGGGTAAACTAAGTTCGTTATCCTGAATCGATTGGCATTCGCAGAATTGCTCTATCTTTAGGCGTTCTTGAGTTGAAAAATTCATTTAGAGTTGAAAGAGGTAATTTCTCTCCAAAATTTTGTTTTCATAAATTTTCTATTCATTTTGGTAATATTCAACATTTTCCTGATGCACAGATGCACATATAAGCGCATATGCAATTTTAAGTGAATCTAACAATTTTCGATTTTTCATAATTTTTAGGGGTCTACCCCTATGAACTTTATAAGAGTAACTTTTTGTTTTTATCTGTTGACTTTAAATTCACAGGGTATTCTAATTTCGTCATTCTAAATCGATTGGCGTTCGCAGAATTGCTCTATCTTCAAGCGTTCTTGAGTTGAAAAAATATTCTAGAGTTGAAAGAGGTAATTTTTCTCCAAAATTTTGTTTTCGTAAATTTTCTGTTCATTTTGGTAATATTCAAAATTTTCAGGGGTCTACCCCTAAGGTATTTATTCGAGTAATTATTTGTTTGTGTCTATCGACCTAAAATTTACAGAGTATACTTGTCATTCTGAATCGATTGGTGTTCGCAAAATTGCTCTATCTTCAACAGTTCTCGAGTTGAAAAGTTCAACTTGAGTTGAAACAGGTAATTTCTTTCCAAAAATTTGTTTTTGTAGTTTTTCTATTAATTTTCGTGAATTTCAAAATTTATTATATGCACATATATTATGTGCATATGCAATTTCAAGTAAATCTGAACATTTTCTGAATTTTTTCGAAAGTACAAAATGCCGTTGAGAGGGGTTTGATTCAAGTTTCTCTATGGTGGCACAAGGAATATATTTTGGTTAATCCTAGTATACTGTTTCAATGAAACGTCTTCATTAGGAACCCCCGAAGTAGAAACTTACCGAAGTTTTTGTACGGTTGCACAAACACTACAAACAATTCAGTTTTAGAGTTAATTTCAATTATGTATTTCGGCATAATCATTTTTTGGTCAGCAAATCATTCACAATCCCCAATATTTTATAAAAAAAAATCAGGAAATTAGCTATTGGCATTTTTTCTACCATAAAATAAATATCCCGCCATACTTTCAATATTACACGAAGATAATGAATACACATTCCTCCATATTCCTTCCTATAGTCTATAAATGAATACCTAACATATATATATATATACAGTGAGGGGCAATATTATGGAATAAATTCAGTTTTACGAGAATAGGCAACTTTTGAGACAAATCCCGAAACACGTCGATTTTTATTTCCAAATTATGATTTTGTGGCAGATATGTCATACTAGTGACGTCATCCATCTTTGCGTGATGACGTAATCGATGATTTTTTTAAATGAGAATAGGGGTCGTGTGATAGCTCATTTAAAAGGTTATTCAATTCTCTATTCAGTGATATGAACATCAACATAATTATTTATACAGGGTGGCCAAAACAATATTTAATTTGTAAATGAAATTAATTGTCACAAAAAGAAGTATTATCATTTATTAAATACAAAATTACATTGTACTACTGTCGGAAAACAGAAAAAAAAATTATTTGACAAATAAAAATTGCTTTTCGCTTAAATTAAATGTTCAAATTGCCACCCACCGGCCTCTTGGCAGTAATGGAACCGACGAATACATTCTTCTTGAACATTGTGGATCATTTCTGGAGGTATATTACGAATTTCCAATCTAATTCTATTTCTTAAATCTTGTAAATTCTGTGGTCTATCGATGTAAACTTTTGATTTTAAGTAACCCCATAGGAAAAAATCAAGTGGTGTAAGATCTGGAGATCTTGCGGGCCACTCTATTGTTCCTCGTCGACCAATCCATCTCCTAGGGAAACATCTGTTTAAAAAATCACGAACAGGACGTGCAAAGTGCGGAGGTGCACCGTCTTGCTGAAACCATATGTTTTCATTTGGCGAATTACGATCATTTTCATTTGGAAACATGTCTGTAAGGGCGGGTATAAGTTCATTTTGTAAAAAATCAAGATATATTTGCCCCGTAAGAGACCCATCGAAGAAAAAAGGACCTATAATTCTATCCTCGACTATCCCTGCCCACACGTTTAGTTTTTGAGGGTGCTGAGTGTGTACCGCAGTCATCCAATGGGGATTATCTTGACTCCAATATCTGCAGTTTTGCCGATTCACTGTTCCATTTAAACAGAAGGTTGCTTCATCAGAAAAAAGGATTTCACGAATGAAGCGTGGATTTTGATTACATAAATCTTGCATTACTTCACAAAACTGCATTCGGCGATCTGGATCATCCTCATTGATTTCGTGGACATTATGAATTTTATACGGATGATATTTCTCTTTTTTCAGCACACGTAAAACAGACCTTTTAGAAATGTTTGTATCAGCTGCAATTTGCCTAGAATTAATTTGAGGATTCTCTGCCACACTTAATAATACAGACAGTTTCACATCCTCATTCATTGGTGGACGACCAGCATTTGCAACATGTTTCACGTGTCCAGTTTCTCTAAATTTCTTCTCAATTTTACTAACAGTGGATTGTGTGATAGGCGTATTAGGATATTTTATGGTAAATAAATTACATACTTCTTGTTGTGTTCTGGTTCTATCTCCATATCCAACCATAATTAATACTTCGATTCTTTGTGTTTCAGTTAATGGGGCCATTATTTATTTATTTCATGAAATAAACTAGTCCTTATGAGAAAATGTCAAGAACTGACTTACATTTGACCCAAGCCAACTCGATTTGTAAAAACTATACTTTTTGCTATCTTTTTAGTTCTCATTATTTATTTGCCTAATATCGGAATTTATTTTTGTTTCTTCATAGTAGTAGAAAGCACAGCAGTTCTAAACATTTATTTATAAACTGTTTCAAGTGTTTCAATAGTAGACAAAATCAATGAGGATGATCCAGATCGCCGATAGACCACACATTTCCAAGATATGACAAATAGCATTACATTGGAAATTCGTAATTCAACTCCAGAAATGATCCACAATGTTCAAGAAGAATGTATTCGTCCGTTCAATTACTGCCAAGAGGCAGGTGGGTGGCAATTTGAACATTTAATATAAGCGAAAAGCAATTTTTATTTGTCAACTAATTTGTTTTTCTGTTTTCCGACAGTAGTACAATGTAATTTTGTATTAAATAAATGATAATACTTCTTTTTGTGACAATTAATTTCATTTACAAATTAAATATTTATTTGGCCACCCTGTATAAATAATTATGTTAATGTTCATATCACTGCATAGAGAATTGAATAACCTTTCAAATGAGCTATCACACGACCCCTATTCTCATTTAAAAAAATCATCGATTACGTCATCACGCAAAGATGGATGACGTCACTAGTATGACATATC
Source organism: Chrysolina americana (assembly GCA_958502065.1). Lineage (NCBI taxonomy): Eukaryota > Metazoa > Arthropoda > Insecta > Coleoptera > Chrysomelidae > Chrysolina > Chrysolina americana. The sequence continues at coordinate 81,323,955 of OY293414.1, forward strand.
TGCCACAAAATCATAATTTGGAAATAAAAATCGACGTGTTTCGGGATTTGTCTCAAAAGTTGCCTATTCTCGTAAAAATGAATTTATTCCATAATATTGCCCCTCACTGTATATATCTATGTAGGAAACAAATATGTTGCTTATCAAAGTATTCTCCATACCACAAGTTTTTCGCTTGGAATGCAACTAAAACATTGAGTGATTTCAGGAATGGTAGAAATGTATATATTTATGTCGCAATATAATCAGTTAAAATATTCTACTAATAGTGCCGATCAATCATCGCACTTTTCCCAAAATAGCTCGTCCACTTTTGCATAAAATCAAGTATGCATTTTTAAGCAGCTATTAAGTTCTAATCACCGTGTTCACTTTAGTTCGAACATTCCAACGATTCCAACACCATAAACTAATACATTCAGTTGCGAAATAAATTTAAAAAAATATATCGTTAACGTGTGCAATAGGTGGCGCCAGAAAACATCAAGAGTGATGAACTGAAAAATGTCTTCCTAATTCTTTTCTCCGAATGAATTAGATGTCATTTGAATAGAGTCGTTCGGTAGCTCTGTGACCTTGAAGAACCAGAATTTCTGAATAGTATTCGTCCTTGTAACGAATCTGTATAGTCTTGAGTTTCAGGAAGTAAAAATTCTGAAAGAAAACTAGTTGTATTGGCTCTGTGGGTGGAGTACCGAATTAAAAAATATTGTATGCCTTGATAGAATTTACCCATCCCTACGATTCCTATTTAATGCAGTAGTTTTTCCACCTACAATTTCCAAAAAACACATTATTACATGGCATGCGCTGTCCTAATAAAATACTAAGTTCACGGGTTGAGTGGAAGAGCGCGTCTCCTCGGTAATTCAATTTACTTATGAGACCGAACTCTGCCTTTTCGAACTATATTTAAAACTGTACTTACTTATGTATGATATACTCTTGAACAATAAAATCTATTATTATTATTATTATTATTATTTCAAAGCAGCCTACATAGACACTCAAAATCGTCCCAAAAGTAACAAGAATCGTCCTGAGAGTTTTTTTTTTATTTTTGTAAAACAGTAACTGATAATAAGTTGATTTAACTTCAGTTGGACTTCCGTGATAACGTGTATTTATATGTTCGGGTTACAAGACCCTAAAAAAAACTTGAGTCTGTTTCATCTTCTATCAAAGAACTACTTCTGGCTATCTTCTGAATTTGTCTGAAAATTTTATACCAGTTAATTTCAGCCAATCAGATGCCTGCATTTTGACATGTTGCTATGACAATAGCTTAACTTCTTTGGAAATTTCTCTGCGTATAGGGAAATTAATGAGTGGAAATTTCCGTCTGGCTTGACAGCTGTCATAAACACAGTGGAGTAAAATATTTTTGATAGATATTTATTTATAACTCAATTATAGGTACATGTTATTGTCTGTTATTTAATTATTCAAACCACATTTTAATAGAGCATAGGGAAATTACAATATTTGACAACAAATACGAGATGAATACATGAAGGTACCTCCTAATTCATTAGCGTCTGATAGAAGTAGACCTTAACTTTTTTTCTCTTTCCTCTAGTACTATAAAATAATGTGATTTTGGTAGAATATTTGCTTCTCTATTTAATTATTCAAACCACATTTCACTAGAGCATAGGGAAATTGAAATATTTGATATTAAATCCGCAAAAAAAAATTATTCGCAGTTCGCTGTTGTGAGACAAAGCCTTAACAATTGTCACTTCGAACTGGCAAGTGTCACTTTGAATTTGACTGAAAAACAATATTTTTGCATGGAGTTGGCAAAAGATACGAAGGCCAACAACAAAATATTTTTCAAAATAGTTGGAATTGCCACTTTGAAGTGACAATTGCCACTTTGATCTGACAATTATCACTTTGAAATGGCAATTGTCACTTTGAACTGGCAATTGTCACTTTGAACTGGCAATTGTCACTTTGAAGTGGCAATTGTCACTTTGAACTGACAATTGTCACTTTTATCTGACAATTGTCACTTCGATCTGGCAACTGTCTCTTTTAACTGGCACTTTTTTTGCCAACTCCATGCAAAGAATATTGTTTATCAGTCAAATTCAAAGTGACAATTGCCAGTTCAAAGTGACAATTGCCAGTTCAAAGTGACAATTGCCAGTTCAAAGTGACAATTGCCACTTCAAAGTGACAATTGCCACTTCAAAGTGATAATTGCCACTTCAAAGTGACAATTGCCACTTCAAAGTGACAATTGCCAGTTCAAAGTGACAATTGCCAGTTCAAAGTGACAATTGCCATTTCAAAGAGACAATTGCCAGATCAAAGTGACAATTGTCAGATCAAAGTGGCAATTGTCACTTCAAAGTGGCAATTCCAACTATTTTGAAAAATATTTTGTTGTTGGCCCTTCTACGCCTTCCTACCCGCAAGCATGAATTAATATTCCGGAAATTTTCCTCAGATATTTTTTTTAAGAAAATTCGCACTTCGAGAAAATTTCCGGAAATAATCATGCTCTAGGGAGATTATAAGTGAAAATTAAATGCTTTTCTTTGGTTAGTACATCACTTGAGAGTGGCTGGACCGATTTGGCAATTTTTCTCTGTTTGTGATAGCTCGAATAAGGTTTTTGCTGTTCAAAAAATTGCCCAGAAAATTAAAAAATTCTGGAAAATCTGAAAGTTCTCACCATAACTCGATTCAAACGATAGATGTGCCTAATTCTTCCTTTGTTTTGTTCCCTATAGTCCTGAAACAGATTTCAGGAAACAAAATAGGGAAAATTACAAAAAAAAGTCGGGAGAACAGCAAAAATCATATATTATTTTTTATTTTGTTCGTAATGCTGACGGAATGGTACCACAAATCATGAGAAGTCCCTATGTATTTGTTATAAATTTCATTAAAAATTACTTGTATCAAGATTTATTATCGTGAAAATGTTTTATATGATTCAAAATTTTATAATGTAATAAAATGATTTACTTCAAAATGCATTTTCTTCTTCAGCGCATTAAAATGAAATATTTTTCTAACGTTTTTTTCGTTAATTTTCTCTAAGCTAAGCTACAATTTTTTTTGACAATTCGATGTTTTTCACAATTTTTACGATTTATTTTGGTGCGTGTATCCTTTTTGGAACATCATTAATGAATACCAGAAGAGTAACGGTACAAACAACTTATGTGCATTCAACAAAGAGGTCGTCAATTCGAGCATTTAATGCAGAATTCTTTATCTATATTGGTTTTATTTTCTTCCACGAATTCATTATGAAATAAATTGTTTTTCTGTTTGTTTGATTTCTTCTCTTAAGTAAGTTTATTTCTTGGATAAATTGCTATCGTTCGTCTCTGAAACTGCAGAAATCTTTTATGAATTTTTATAGTATAAATACAATTTTCATAGATACATTCATTCAAAACGTCACTGATAATTTTTATATCGACGCGTTAGATTCTGTGGAATTCATAAACAAACTAACGACAGGACAGTAATTAAAAATTGTTGTCACTGATGATGCCAGTTATTTTATATGAAAGGCTATAAAAATGTCAAGTGTGATGTACCACTGAATTGTGATTTCATCGCTTTATCAGTATTTGTGATGAAATAGACAGGTCCGTATTTGAAAAAAATAGGTGGCCGTGTTGACACGAAACGTTTAATTAAAAATTTATCATTACGTAGTTCTAGTACATTTTGAATACAATAAAACTTTCCTCTTTCATTTTTTTATATTTTCTGAAATAACCATTATATTCGTAAAAAACCGAAAACAGCATTTTTAATTTTCCCTGTATAAGTCGGGAAGGGCGAGAGTCCCCTTTGATTTTCTCTGACCAATGTACTGCTCACCACAATAGTTAAATTTTTTACCATTTAATCGTCTTTGTATCTATTACGGTCTAGAATATAGCAATGTTACCACATGATAAAAGAAACGGCCTGTATATCATGTATGTCTTTGTCAAAGGCTTTAGCAAAATCTGTGTAGATGTAATCAGCTGAATAATAATTTTTGAGGAAAATCCGTAGTTTGCAGTGCAGTTGAGTACTTACTGTTACCGTTTGATAGTTACTTATTATATTTTTTTCATCTCTTTCGAAAATTGGTGTTGTTATGTATACTATTATAAGTAAGTTTAATCACTTGTTTCTTCGCATGAAATACTGAGAATCTGTCTTCCAGTTTTCCTAAATTGATACGACTTACATCTTCACTCCCTCCGAGGCTTTCACCAAATATTAACAAATTTCTGGCAGGTCTACAGACTGATTTGAGAATGGTGAAAAGAGTGAACCAGTTGGATTGGTCTCAAAGAATGCTGGAGGGGTGGAAAGATGGCAAATATTTCATGCCAGAAGTTTCTTAGTCAGCTTATGTTTCGGGAGTATATTCTCATATAACTCTTGTAGAAAATACAGTCAAACTATCTAGAAAAAAACGAGTGATACCCTACCCCACTCACCCTAGACATAAAATCAGCGGCCGGACCTCACACTTTGTTGATGGCGGCTTGTGTGGTATCCGCAACTTGTAATGGCCGTTCGATCATGTTGAGACATCTTTTGCATTTCTCGAATCACAGTGAAAATATACATAAATTGCTCAATTCCAGATATAAGCAGCGTTAGCCGGTCTTTAGCGCTATGCTCACTTCTATAACGTGGTAGGGGTCTGGCGTACAAGCGGAATAAATAAAATAAATGAGACCTGTGCGCTCGTATGGCTCTGGTACCACGAGTGTGAATAACGATAACTATCCGAACGGAAAAATAAATAAAACATCCAACTGTGAAAAAGTCAACGTGAAATGACGAAATAACATAATTTGTTGGAATCGTAAATATGAATGGGCTTGGAGAAAACACTGAAGCTTGAAACTGGGGTGATCACAGAATATCTTGGGATCTTTCATCGGTTTCGGTATATCAAAATGGGTATCTATAGCGGTCGATTTCTAAGGTCATTCCACACGTGAAATGGAAATCTTCGACACGCCAGTGTGGCCGTGACAAAAGTTACACGGAAAAAACAAAAAAAATTTAAAAATCGCAGTACAATATAGTTATTAAAAAAATCTTTTTCTGATCGAAAAGCCCATTTACTTACATTGAAACTGGTCCATATATGTTAGCAGAAAAGCAAAATATCCGACAGACAATTCTTACTAATAAACAAAACTATAAACATTAAATTAATAGAATAAAATTATGCTAAAACAGTACTTTGGCTACTAAACAATTGTCAACCGTAACTATAGCTATTGAATCTTATCAGAAATTACACTTCTATAACTATAAAGTGTAGACTGCAATCAGTATCAACAATAAAAATGTACAATAGTAAAAATGTGAACTAGTAAACAAATTCTTATATGATACGGATTTTAACGGTGACAGTGTATACAGAAAATGACTCGAATAGAATTAATAGAAATGCACATTTCTTGTAAATAAATAGGTACTTTCCTCGACACCTTGTAAGAACTTCTGTTCAATCAATCTTCTACAACCATCTTCAAACCTTATCTTAGGGAATTAGACCAGGAGCTGATAACAGATGACGTTCTCCCATTTTACACTGCATGCATTTTGAAGGCTTGATAATCAACCCTAAAGTATGAAAAATAGACGGGTTCCTGACCGCCGCACGTGTGCACTTCTGAAGGAAAAGCGCGTTTCTTTTTGTGGAGAATTTTCGTGTTCTTCCGCGATATTATACTGCCTGCAGTTGTAATATACGGAAGTTCAAACAAATTGAAACGCTACTAATTGATGGCATGCAATTCGCAGCGGACGAAAGTGCTCAAAGGGTTACGAAAAACTGAAAAAAATTAAAGGGGACTTCCGTGTTTTCAAATTGCATGCCGATGTGAATAATTGAAGTTTTACTAACTAAAACACTATGGAAAAAGTAGCATGCGCCCCTCGTCTGACCAATGCTGGAAAATTACGAGAAAACTCTGAAAAATTTAATACAGGTTTTACTTGATTCCAAACTGCATGCCATTAGAAAAATACGTCATTTGTAAAATTAATTAATAGTAGGTAATTTGGCATGCACACCAGGATTTCGCAAAATAGAGGCATACATGACGAAAGTTGCAAAAAACAATGTGAATATGTTTTGCGAAATTCTGGTGTGCATGCCAAATTACCTACTATTAATTAATTATACAAGACCAAGACAAGACCAAGACAAGACCAAGACAAGACCAAGACAAGACCAAGACAAGACCAAGACAAGACCAAGACAAGACCAAGACAAGACCAAGACAAGACCAAGACAAGACCAAGACAAGACCAAGACAAGACCAAGACAAGACCAAGACAAGACCAAGACAAGACCAAGACAAGACCAAGACAAGACCAAGACAAGACCAAGACAAGACCAAGACAAGACCAAGACAAGACCAAGACAAGACCAAGACAAGACCAAGACAAGACCAAGACAAGACCAAGACAAGACCAAGACAAGACCAAGACAAGACCAAGACAAGACCAAGACAAGACCAAGACAAGACCAAGACAAGACCAAGACAAGACCAAGACAAGACCAAGACAAGACCAAGACAAGACCAAGACAAGACCAAGACAAGACCAAGACAAGACCAAGACAAGACCAAGACAAGACCAAGACAAGACCAAGACAAGACCAAGACAAGACCAAGACAAGACCAAGACAAGACCAAGACAAGACCAAGACAAGACCAAGACAAGACCAAGACAAGACCAAGACAAGACCAAGACAAGACCAAGACAAGACCAAGACAAGACCAAGACAAGACCAAGACAAGACCAAGACAAGACCAAGACAAGACCAAGACAAGACCAAGACAAGACCAAGACAAGACCAAGACAAGACCAAGACAAGACCAAGACAAGACCAAGACAAGACCAAGACAAGACCAAGACAAGACCAAGACAAGACCAAGACAAGACCAAGACAAGACCAAGACAAGACCAAGACAAGACCAAGACAAGACCAAGACAAGACCAAGACAAGACCAAGACAAGACCAAGACAAGACCAAGACAAGACCAAGACAAGACCAAGACAAGACCAAGACAAGACCAAGACAAGACCAAGACAAGACCAAGACAAGACCAAGACAAGACCAAGACAAGACCAAGACAAGACCAAGACAAGACCAAGACAAGACCAAGACAAGACCAAGACAAGACCAAGACAAGACCAAGACAAGACCAAGACAAGACCAAGACAAGACCAAGACAAGACCAAGACAAGACCAAGACAAGACCAAGACAAGACCAAGACAAGACCAAGACAAGACCAAGACAAGACCAAGACAAGACCAAGACAAGACCAAGACAAGACCAAGACAAGACCAAGACAAGACCAAGACAAGACCAAGACAAGACCAAGACAAGACCAAGACAAGACCAAGACAAGACCAAGACAAGACCAAGACAAGACCAAGACAAGACCAAGACAAGACCAAGACAAGACCAAGACAAGACCAAGACAAGACCAAGACAAGACCAAGACAAGACCAAGACAAGACCAAGACAAGACCAAGACAAGACCAAGACAAGACCAAAACTAGTCTCTTGGTCTCGCGAAGCCCTACTTCCAGTGTCCCGGCCAGTTGATTTTTCTCGGATCCTATTCATTTTAGCCGGTTCACTGGTGTTTCTAATGTCCAGGAAAATGTGTCTGTATCAACCGTAACTTCACTAATTATCAAAATGTTATAGTCTGCCGGGTTTCAAATAATTGCAACAAGTCTCACTTTGTAGGAATGTAAGCTTTTACGGCTGGCGTCCGGGTTTTGCCGTGGTCTTCTTTGGTTTAAATCTCCAAACGTTTCGACTGCAACTGCGGCAGTCATCTTCAGTTGATACGTCTAGAAGAGTACTTCGACCACGCCACTGAAGATGACTGCCACAGATTTAAACCAAAGAAGACCACGGCAAAACCCGGAAACCAACAAAAATAAGTTTCACTTTATTTTGCAATCGAAGCTTGTACTATCACGTCAGTTGATAGAAAATACCTGTTAGAAAGCCACATTTTCGTCGAAAACGTGTCGATTCCGACGTAAATTGTGTTCGCCAACAATCTTTACATGATCATCATCAGACAGTGGTACGCGACGATTCCATTAGCGTGAGATCGTCCGAATATGTCCGCGGATTATCGCGCGAAACCTGTCGCATATATATCCCAACACTCACAATCGGCCGGCCCTCTTTGATGTCTCCGTATCATGTATCAATCGCGGTGGTCGACTTTCGAGAATTTCATTTTTACACTTGGTCAATTTTAAATTTCACCGCCAACAGTCGAGATTACGGCAAGATAATAATAGTTTTATTACCGACGTCGTAAAAGATTGTCGGCCACATACTTCGACTGGTATCGACTGGGGTTCAAGGGAGTTTTTATTCGATTCGTACATGGTGGATGCCTCAAATGGAAAACGTGATTTACGGTAGAAAAGAATCATTTTGAAAATAAAGTCGAAATTCCCACTAATGCATACGATAAAAGCAACTACTTTCCAGCATGCGGGATATTAAATTATAGAAATTAAACTAAGATCAATCACTGAAAAGAGTGTGCTATCCCCACCAAAAGAAGTGAAAACCGAAATTTGGAAATTTCATCAAAAAATGTACCTTTTATTAGTGTAGGAACCCGCCGCCACTGGATGTAAACAAAATCATTTTCGGTTTCGTTTCAATTATGTAACGATTTCGAGGCCGGCCCTGGTCGCCTAATTAATTATTCATCCTCGGCTTGTAAGTAAACAACGCGTGGATCAACAACTATGACTCATCGCCGAATGAATGATGAGTCGCCCTATATTCTCGATCGTTCAAGAACTGTTAAAAAAAATGAAGTAGTGACTGTGACATAAATGTTGCAAATAAATTAAGTTATTGTTTAAGACGAGTTTCAAAAAAATAAGCAAAATTGTTTCAGTGTATTTTCAGTGATAATATCCCGAAAAAATGCACAATTTTCGAAAGATACTTTCGCCTTGCTGTCACGAAAACTGTGTTGCTTAGGAACACCGCGAGAGCTTGCTCGAGTGGTGTTTTGTACAGCAGCACACGATTCCGCAGGACTTCCAAATTTCACCTGTTTATGTATAATCGTTCCAAAGATAAGAGGGGGTAGGAGACTTTTGAGAAGCACTGTATATAGGAAATATTTATGGAATTTAGCTGCAAATGAGAATATGAATTGAGTGAACATAGAAGCATAGAATTATTGGCGTTGATACCAAAAGATTCGCGATCAATATAATTTAAAGAAACGACGATGAAGACAATGTGTAACGTTTCGTACAAAATTCTGCAAGAAAAGTACTATGACTATATGTTATTTAAACCAGCCCGAGATGCCCGCGATGCAATCAGGAAAAAACTACAAGCAGATCCATGTAAACTCAAGTCCAGTTCAGTTTCGTTAAATTTGTCTGAAGTTAACAAAATAATATTTCTATGGGATTAAAATACTCCTGAAGGTCTTATGCATAAATTTTACCATATTGCTGCTGTAGAATTAGCGTGGCGAGGAGGAGAGGCAGTTGCTGTCAGGTGTTTTTTTTTTTCAAATCGAGAAAAATAACGATGACTATACAACAAATCGCATTGAATACAATTTGGTGTTCAATAAAACGTGCCAAAGTGGTTCTAAAAGCTGTACAAGTAGTAAATGGTTGGTTTCCAATAGTGAAAGACAAAGCTACCCTGTACGTTTTTTCATAAACGAGGCGACAATATTACCTCACCGCGACTGTTCTTCAAACCAAATCGACAATGGAAAAATTGAACTGACAAATGGAACGATAATGTATCTGTTGAAAGAAATACAATAAATGAATGGACTGAATCTGCTGCTGAGGCAATTGGCTTGAATGAAAACATCAAAAAGATAACAAATAACTCGAATAGATCAACTGCGTTAGCGAATTGGCAAAAAGTGGTGTAGAAGAACAACAATTGCTGAAAATCACTGGTCATAGCAATCAAAATTCTATAAAACCATACTCGAGTTTCAATCAAAAACACCACAACAAGATCATAATTATTATGCGTGGTAATAGATTTTGTATGGTAGAGAACAGCAACCAATCTAATGTTAAGTTAAATTTCAATGATTATAATTTCACTAACTATTGTGTTGAACTATATATTTTTCTGTCAAAAAATTTTCCGCCATCTATCCCTCGGACATTGAAAAATGCCTCATAATTTTATGACAAATTTCTCGATTGTCAAATTTATATCGTCTAGTATTAATGTCCTAGGGCTATCACTACTGAAAACCCAATTTTCTTTGCAATATAATTTGCTTCACATCTAAGCTATCGTTTTTCCGGATTAATAATGTTTCCAAATGATCGTTGTCTTAATTCGTCTATTATCTCTATTATCTCGATCCCAGTAACGATCTCCGCATCTATTAGTACATTTGTGAGTTGTTTCTATTGTTTTCCTCGGAGGCAAAAAACCAGAAATCCTAAATGCTACCTGTAGCCTGGTCTGCTACCGTTTCCGCGCTATAACAAAGGAGCAAACACAGCCATAAGCACGTTCTACAACCATCTGATTTTGCCGAACAATAGCTAATTAACATTGAAAATGTAACTCATTCAACATCTTTATAAGGAAAATAACTGCAATCTACTATATAAAATTACGCTTATATTTCATTCACGATTCATAACAATAAATTGCATGCCAGTGCTGACAAACAAAGGCCTTCGAAAAATGTAGCAGGCAAATCACAAAGCGTAATACATAATTATGAAACAGTTCGAGTTGATTCATTCGAGTATACAGTGGGCCAAGGTATAATACAAAAGAAGGAACAGCAAGTTCGATAAGTGAAAAAAAAGTGGTGACTAAGTTGCCATATAATAGTCAGATGTTTTTCATTTTACCCTTTCATGGATGTGAGTAATAATAGAAAAACCTCCAATCATCAATGATGAATGATCAAAGGATCATAACATGTTCCAAAACTTATTAACAAATTGAATGGAATTCAAAATTTGCCTACTTGTGTCATCATTCTGGTGAAATCCAGGTATACAAATGGTCTATAAAAGTTCATCTTTGAACCTACTGGTCCTTAGTGTGAAGAGTGAATCCATCTGGAGTCACTGATATTTCGACTTCCTGGAGCAAGAGCAAACTAACCTCTTTTTTTAAGTCTTGGGTTTTCAAAAGAACAATGCACACTACTGATTATGTAGTGAGACTGAAATACAATCGAGTCAATTTCTTATTCAACATCTTCAAATGTGTCGAACTTCAAAGCTGGTCCATGAAGCACAAATTGAAGTTGAATATATTTTTTCATTGACCCAAGAGTTTGCAGTTATAGTTGCTCTAAAATGATATCTATGTATCACCCTGTACTCATGATGTACAGCCATCATATGCCGGGACATCCATGCTTTATCCAGGCAAACTCTGAGTTTTGATTTTATCAACCCACTTTCTCAATTTCATTAATTCCAAATAAATATTTCTTGCTCTATAGACAACTCCCATGTACTCCACCGTATTTTGTTTTGTGACTTCTCACTTTCTGAAGTGCTATGGAGTTATATCTCTGGTAACTATGGATTTTCGCCTGGTCTTGCAATAATCTATAAAACAAGTCTTTTTTTTATTTTCCTGTTCCTGTAAACTTCTCTCCTTGCGTCTGTCCTTATGATGAAGACTAAAATCAATCACATCCACAAGCTCAAATCAGGTATACACAGTATAGAATATTAGTAACCAGCCCCGAATTATCAAAACAACTACAATAGGAATCCACAAGTAAATATCTAAAATGAAGACCAATTCTAGAGTCGAATGTGAAGCGGATAACTTGGAGAGTGCTAATGGAGGAAAGGCTGTTTGTTCTATCATCTTATGAATGCTCTTCGTAGTTCTTGTGGTGAATTATTTCTTTAGCAGAATCGATGGTGAAGTCATTGAAAACTTTTTGAACCAAGAACGGATCATTCATGTAAATGTTAAATATGACAGGGACCAAGACTGTTCCTTGAAGCACGCCACAATCTTTTCATTATCGCAGATTGTCGTCTTTTGAAATGGTAACTCTTGAATGATTTCAATTTTAGACCCATTATTTCAAGTATAGTATTACTCACCGTGTCGAATGCCTTTAACACATCCACAAAAACACATATAGGGACAGATGACTACAATCATCCAGAGTAGAATATATTCCAAATGATTGTACCAGTCATCGTTTTTGTAATATATCACAGTCATATATATATATATATATATATATATATATATATATATATATATATATATATATATATATATATATATATATATATATATATATATATATATCATCGTCCGTGAAACTAATTATGTTACCAATTGTTTCCTGTTGATATGGGTTGTTCAAGTAAATTACGAATTACACCGGCCCCAGTACGGTTCCTTGAGGTTCACCGCATTTGATGTTAATTTCGTTACTCACATGGTTTTTATTTAACTTTTTGTGTTCTACTTGTTAAGTGACTTTCAAATAGATTGTTTGCTACACCTTTCACACTGGAAGATATGATTCTGGTGTGTCTAAAAGTATGGAGTGATCGACAGTATCAAAGGCCTTTTTCAGATCCATGAAAACACCGATAGAAGGAGTACTTGAGTCTTAGGATTCATAGATGTTTCTTGTCAAGGAGTGGATTGCATATTGGCTGATTTAATTTCTCTAAAACCATATATTAAGATGTCGACAGCAAACTATACTTTGACAAATATACAGTATGTCTTAATTTTATAATTTTTTCAAGAACTTCACTAAATTATGATAGGAGTGAAATGGGTTTATAATTTGAATCATTTTCAGTATCGCCATCATCAAAAATTGGAGTTATAAGTGATTTTTTCAGAATCGAAGGAAATTTGCCTGCTTCAAATGATGTTTTCATAACATCCCTCAAAGGTTCACATGTGAATCTTGTAATAACTTTCAGAGTTTCAGCTCTGATTCCATCAGGCCCAGAAACCTTTCTATTTTTAAATAAATTATTGTATTCTCAACCTCAGTAGTATTTGTTGATATGGAAAATAATAAATTTTTATTTACATATTTTTTACCTCTATAGATTGGATTTTACCTTGAGATGTGCCATATTTTTCCACACTTTCGTGAAGAAGTCATTGGATATGTCAACAGCATCTTTTGATCTGTGACGGTATAATTTTTTTCATATTGTTTTATTCTTTTTCAAACGAATCGATTATACTTTCGATATCACGGTAATATATCGCAGGTAGAGATAATTGGATGTGGATTCATTCTGTGGTGCCTAGCAGGACGACTGAGAGATTATTTTATTGTCACAATTCAATTTCGCTAGGTCTACGTCCCTTATCTACCATTTTCTCTTCGATCCCTCATCTTCTCTCATAGTGCTTCCAATGTCAAATCGTTCGTACTACATTTGTGTTCTCTATTTCGACCATTTTTTGACTTTTATTCACCAGAACTCTCCTTTAAGAGTCCTTGAACATCTTTCATTCAACATATACATCATACGAAGCAACGAGAACGCAGAGAAACGTCTAGATCCCCGCTGAGCTATGTGTATCGAAGCGTTTCCAGTCGAAATAGTCATATTGAACAAATATTGTTTTTTGGCTGATCCTGCGTGAGTTCAAACTCCGACTTTGGCAACTGGTGAAAGCTTTTTATCCTATGCAAGCCGATTTCATGGAATGTTTTGCTCTCAATCTTCACCGATTTATAGCGTCTCGTGAAATCTATACCAAAACTAAATAGCGGTATCGAGGCTAATTCTGATAAATCGAAAAATCTTGTCGTAATTTTTCACGCTTTTTCAACAAACAAATTACCGCGTCTGTTATAGCTTCAATTAATGAAAAATAGATCCATTAATTATTATCGAGAACCAGTTTGAATGCAGACTCTGTATCTCTGGAACGCGTAGGCTCCACTGAATTAATTCGAACCTTTTTTTTATTCAAATGCTGGGTTGTAACTGTGACATTTTATTGTCTGGCCTGATTGATATTTTTCACGGATGGGATGTTGTAACAGCCAGCTGGAATACGTGCTGATGAGAGGAAAGCAATTGTTTCGTTGGGGACAGTTGTTACGTATTCGTATAGTGAGACTGCATCCCACGAAATATATGTTCTTTGTGAAACTTTCGGAATTTCCTCTATCACTGATAATTTCAATGATTCCGTTTCATTGTCTCACTATTGTTTGTTTTTGGTTCGTTAAGGAAGAGTTTACTTGTGGATACAAAAAGATAGTAAGAATGTTCTTGCATTTTCATGCAATTATTTTGTTTTTTATTATGAACCCTTGGGTTTCCTTAGCTCGGTAGCATCTGGATAGGAGTCAATGCTTCAGCATCATGGTTACTTCGCTCATAAAATTCCTGTCAGTTTTTTTAATCGTTGTGTTAGTTATTCTCAAATGATTTTTCCACATTTTTTATGCAGCAGCTGTATCCCCAAAAATTATGATCCGCCCTGAATATGTAATAAAATAATAACATTCAATAATTGTCATTCCAATGAAAACACTTTTTGATCCACATATCATGAGCGTGACCCCAATAGTCCCGAAATATCCCGAATTTTCATAGAATTCAGTCAAAAAAGCCTTAAAAATGAAATATGTGTGCTGCAATTTTAGGAAATAATATTATTGAACCAGTTTTTATTGACATCAATTCAACTGGCGAAAAATATTTAGAACTTTTAGTCAATGTGACCGAACCATTTATTTGTTGGTACCTTGCTTACAACTTGTAATACTATTTGTTATTTTCTGGCCATAATAACCCACACTGTAGGTGGATAGGATTAAAAGAGGTAAAACCATGCTTCATACGACTCTCGTAACCAAATCATCAATTGTTGATAGCCTAGAACATCAACTGGATGTTGCTCCTCCTCATTATGTCGTGCCTGTGAGAGACTGGTTGAACCAATCATATCCAGGTAGATGGATTGATCGAAGAGGTTCAACAGAGTGGCCCGCTAGATTTCCAGACCTGATTACGCTGGATTCCTTTTAATAGGGCCGTATGAAAACTGATATTCCTGAAGTGAAACCAGAAACCCTTGAACAATTTAGAAGTATCACCATAAAGTTTCAGAACCTACGGTAGTTTGAGAATAATCTCTCTGACTGCATTTTGGACGATGGCCAGCCCCACCGCATAATAATAATAATAAAATACAGAAAATCAATATATATTTTGCCCTAATAAATCCACCACTACTGCAATGATTTCATCATACCCCATTTTTATTGTTTTGAAAACATCATTTTACGTTTATTATCACTTGTGACAGCAGACGTGACTAGATGATAGATAAAAGCGTAACAACGAATCAACTCATTGTGTTTTTGACGGAGTCAGAGCCTACTACCTAACAAAGTATCATATATTATACATCTTTGGAATCAGAATGAAAAACTCTATTTTAATTTGTTGATGATGGTGGCCAAGGGACGAAACGTCGGATGGTGAATCTGAAAATACCGTCGTAAAGCGGGGACAAAATGGCAAAGTAAATGTTCTGTTTATTTTGATATCCTTCATCAAATAACGCTAGAGAAAAATTAAAATAGTTTTTTAAAATTTCCGGATACTCTCGGAATTTTGAAACTTTTTTAACGGCATATTGCTAGTCACATAGATGCGCAAATTTGCCCCATTTTCCCATCTTAGTATCCCTTATAGTTTTCGAAATTCCTGGAATTTGAATTACCCGGTATTATAATAATAATTATAAAAAATTGCAGTTCACTTATATCGATCTTTCTGTCTTCCCCCGTGTTCTCATCACTCTGTTCCGGCATCGCAGCCTATTCAGGGCAATTCTGACAGGTCCATTAGAAGTACTGACAAGAAGTAAATATACTTTTACTGACATTTCGCCTCTTAATGTAGGTATTTCCACCTCAAATTTCTCATACAATGTCTAGTTGTCGAAGTGAGAAATAAATTTCGTATTTTATTATTCGATAAACTATCTAACGGAAGTCAGGAGTTCAAGCAATCATGTAATTTTATGACTGTAACTCCTGAGGACAATTTGCAATATTGTTATGCCGAATGAATAATCTTTATTATACTCTAGATGCCATCACCCGTATAGGTCAAAAGAAATATATGTGAGCTCCCGTGAGTAAGTGTAATCGTTTTTTAAAAAGCAATAAAAATTCTGAAAGAAGATATTAAATCTTCAGAAAAAAATTAAATGAAGACACAAAAAACTATAACAACTACTGAGGAATAGTGCTTTTGAGCACAGCGATACAATCTTAGCAGCACTTATCAATAAAAGATTATTGAGAAGAGAAAGAAATATTCATATCCAAATATTGGCTGTATACATCAAATAAATATTTTCTAATCAAAATTCCGTTATTTCAACAAGAGTGAGGACGATGAAAAAATATTGTAATCAACTCGTGTATTAATAGTAATTTATTTAACTAGTGTGTTAGTGAAGGAGAATGATGATCATTTTAATATACGAATTTATTACAATATTTTTTTGTTGACATCAGTCTTGTTGAAATAAAGGAATTCTTGATTAGATTATATTTAATCAACGAAATCAACAGTAGAAATAACGTCGATTGAACATTAATGATTATCTTCTAACTATTTCAATACATTTATATTAACATTTTTAATGGTAGAATTAGAGAAATTGAAAGAAGGCTTAGAAAAACCATTAAAAGGGGTCATTAATGGTCGATTTCGTTTGCATTGAAGAACATTAAACATACGTGTTAATACGAGGTGGACGGAAAAATTAATTTTCCCATAAATTTTATCTTCCGAATACACTATCAACCCAAATTTCAATTGCAGGCACCAAAACCAAACGAACCTTCCCAAGGGACCCCACCCACAAGGGGTACCGAAGCAGCGATCTCTGGAACCCATTCAAGAGGAGACAAGCCCACGGTCCCGAGGAACCCCAAAGATACCTCTAAGGTGCAACACTAGATGCAGAGGCGATCACCCGGAAAATGGAAACCAGAGGAACCAAAGGTACGTCCAAAATACAAATTAGCAGAAAAACTTCCCAAGGGACCCCCATAACTACAGCTGGAGGAACCCCCACAGGTGCCTCCAACTGTCATACGCATTCAATATTGTATTAAAGTTGTAAATGTAAGTAAGGATGCAAAATTAATTCAATCTAGCTCGTATCCAAAAAAAAGTCCGAAAATCTGGGAAGTTTTCAGTTTCAACACCCCGTATTTGAAAAACCTAGCGATAAGATTGAGTTAGGACCATTGACACTTTTGATTGACCTATGTCGAGTACAACAACATAGCAAAGTTTCAGAAAATTTGACCAATCGCCACTTTAAGTGAAGAAAGTGCGGGGTTCTTTGACCTCCTCGGGAACACCCTTTATATCTTTCTGGGAGCTTGAAAGCAGTGAACCCAACTTAAACGAAGTCATAGATGGTAGCCCCAATCAATAGCATCGGTAAATGATTTTTGAATCCTGCCATCTTCTGCGGTATCATTATGAGGACCAGACATCCAAAATGAGTTTTGTCCATTAAGGCTCATTCATTTTTCAAACTCCTGGACTGGCTATAAAAAGGAGATTTTTGGCAACAAGGCAATGTTAAAGGACATATTTTTTGCAAACTCTCCGGTTTCTTAAATATCACCGAAACTTATTCGGTTCTTCATAGTAAACTTTCTAATTTCCTGAAAATTATGCAATTTGGACAAAACGCGTTTTGGTAGTCTGATACTCATTTGTGGTGATGCTAGAAATCATATTTCAGACATTCTGAACAAATTGCATGAGCAGAAACTGTGATTAAATGAGCAAAGGTGCTTTTAGTACTTAATTAGTCTAAAATGCGAACACATCCGTCGTACGCCGCTACACATTTCTGGAATTCAGTCTTGCCGGAGACTGATCATCAATCCTTTGCTCTTCTAACGAAACTCTCCGTGTACAAATTAACCTTGATGTTTATATTAGGAAGAAAAAACGACGATTATATTATACGCGACCATAAA
This sequence comes from Chrysolina americana, assembly GCA_958502065.1. Taxonomy (NCBI): domain Eukaryota; kingdom Metazoa; phylum Arthropoda; class Insecta; order Coleoptera; family Chrysomelidae; genus Chrysolina; species Chrysolina americana. The sequence continues at coordinate 81,342,030 of OY293414.1, forward strand.
ATCCAAGGAGGTATAGATAAGCCATCAAATAAATCGTTGGTGTGGTCGATTCATCGACAACAGGTGGCTGGTAGTCACAATAGTTCCTAACGGATCTCTTTCTATACAGGATGTCACATCTGAGAATTAATCGGGTATTATAATTAGTAGAGAATGGATGGTGTATCGCAGGAAAAACCACGAGATCAGTAATAAAGATGGAAACGTCGAGTTTTTTCCCTTATAAATTCTTCCAAGTTATACTGAAAATTCAATAAATAAGCCTCTTATACATAAGGAAAAACGAAAATATAATCACTTCACTATAAATCATTAAAATAATTCGATAGAGACCATAATTGACAGAGAGGCGCAGAAAAATAGTAGATATTATTATTCTTATTGAAATTTAAAGGAGCTTTTTTCATTCAGTCGACATATATATCGTGTACCCACAGATTCAATATCAATATAAGGCTCAAGAGCAGCGAGGACCAAACACGATCACTGTGGTTCACCGACGTTTCTTTCTCAAAATGATGAAGAATTATTAAATTTCGAAAAATACCATTTTGTCTGTTTAACCAAAACATGCCAAAAATATCGCACTCTGCAGATCTAAATAAGTAATGTGCTGTTCTAAAAGCTTCTGAAGAATTCATGTACGCTCCCTTTTCCTTGTTTTTTCTTCAACATCTCAATAAATACAAACATGTTCAAACACTGGAGATATTCCACGAAAAATGGAAATAAGAGATATCCTTCTGTATATAAAACTGTAACCGCAATTTTTATGTATGGGTAGGACTGTGGGCAGTATACCTATTAGAATATTGCAACTCATCAAAAATATATTCAAATTTGAAGCTATAAAACTGTATTATATTCACCACGAATATAATATACCCAATGTAAATAAATAAATTCTGAAAGCAGGTAGGTTGAGATATATTAGGCTGATTACAAAGGGGTTTCAACCTTCCAACTGGTAGGTCTGTTGTGACAATTAAATTCATTTCAACAACCTTAGCTTTTCATTGAAATTTTTATTTATCCATCGAAAACATCATGTTTTCGATTTTGCATTTCGGCTTTTAATATCGACCACCACGTTGTTATGTTTTGAACAAAAAATTAAATAGAAAAATGCCCAATAATTTATCAATAATTCATGTAGAGTAAGAATTATGACTATGACAAAGAGCTAGAAAATAAATTGACTTTCAAAATTCAAAATTATCAAGAAACTTTTGTATTCATTTCAAATTTAGTCAAACAACATACTGTTTTAACAGAAAAAAAAATGACACAGAAGAAATCTGAAATATTTCAAATTAATTAAATACACTATAAAATGGCAAAATAGATAGATAGAGACGAAATAAACAAGAGTTTTATGGTTTCTGGAAAATTACTTCTGACTGAATAAAGATCAGCATTGTTAGATTAAGTAATTTCAATAATTGTGAAAGTATAAAATAGTGAACTTTGAAAAACCAATACAAAAATCATAAGTAAAAAAAGGACTGTGGTGTAATCCAGGAGATAATAACAAGTGGAAAAAGATGCCGAGGGAGAAAGAAGAAAGATTGAAAATTCCAGAAACCAGAATTAGATACCAAAAAGTCTATATTACATTATATGAGAACCAGATTCCACAAGAAAACGATTTAACAATCTTTTTTACGTACCTTATAATTGAAAAATCTCAGCTGAAAGCAGAATTCCTCGGAAAGTGACCTTTGAAGAACTCCATCGTAACAACACACCAGGTATTCCATAAATGTCACAAATATTTGAAAGAACTACTTCACTCAACAACATTTTTCAAGAAAATAATCCTTTAAAGACAGTTTGGTGCAAAAACTTTTTTCAAAGTGAAAAATAAGCTCTTAACCTCACTTTTGAACCACAGCACTTTCAAAAAGTGTATTACATAGTCTAAAGCTAAGTCCACATACTTATAACTGAAGTTTGAATTTCATAGCTATGGCTTGCGAATTTGATTTAATTTTTTCATGCAATTAGAAAATTAAATAGTTATCTCTTAGAACAGGTATCATAAGAACAATAAATTTGAGAATGTGATATTTGTTACCCAAACAAAATTTCATTAAAGAAAGAAAACTAACAAATTTGGTATCTATTTTTTATACTTTCACTACAACAATATTGCATATTATTACTACGACATCAAGAAAAATTGTATAAAGAGATCAACATGTCCTTCGGCTGTTCCCAGTTGAGCTAGCAAGCTCAAAAAGGTAAAACAGCTACAAACTAAAGGTATAAGTATAACTGAGCAAATCTATTTATGTACTAACTGAATTTTATACAATATTTTTTCTACAACTGATTTCAAATCATAACAATTTTATCACCAAAATGAAGCATTCATACAAAAGCTAGTTCCACAACATATAATGTGTTTTTATTTATGTATTTGTAGAGGTATTTATTAATTTTTCCGGCTTATCATTCTTTACAATGTACTCATTCGTATTCTGCGCATGTGATGTCCTGAAACTGCAATGTCAAGTGAACAAGCTGACTACGACCTTGAGAAGTAACTTATTTGGTCCCAGTAGTTTGTTGATCACATACTTGTGTGTTATTAGATTTTTAGTGAGTACCTGCAAGTGTCTGAGTTCTGAAATTGTTTTCCGATAACTTGAGAATTCTCCTTCCCAGAATGTAATCGTAGATGTGGTAGTCGTGAAAACTACAGCATCCGCTATGAGCTTATTATGTTTGACGTTGCCATTAGGTCACTCATGACAGTTTCATACTATCCACCAACTTTATTTGAACAGAAAATTAACATACTGGGAACGTTCTTGTTCTGCGTGTGTAGTGCTGATCAGTGACACCACATTTTAATAAAGATAAATAGAAAGATATGGACACCAATGCTTTCAATCTGAAAGACTGGTGTGTTTTAATTGGGTCAGATTCAGTCTGCGCTCAATCTGTTTAGGACAGATTCCTGTCAAGTGTTCTGGGAGTGGTGTCAGAGGCAAAGTTCTAAAATTCCATAATTTCGAGTGCGTTCCAGCTGCCCGAGGCGATGGTCTGAAATGCCATGACCTAGAGTACTCTTCAGCTACTAGAACTCCTCAAACCGCTTTTTTGAATATCGAATTGTATGATTCCATGGTATGAAATTCATTTGGCCTAGAGAAAAACCTAGTAGAGCCACCATAGATGATTCTGAACAGGATTGCCTTTATAGTATCTACTCAGTCATATGATATTATTGATGTCATTAACCATGACTTATATGCAGTCACAAATTCAGAAACATGTCCGTAGTGATAAAGTTGCTTTTCGACGGATTATTTCCATACTGAGTGGAAAAGGACTACAGAAGATTGAAACAAAAAAAATATTGGGTTTTTATGCCACTGCACTAACGACTCTCAGTTTGGACCCTTTGTGCACCCTCATATCCTTCTCCGTTTGGAGGCACCTGTGAAGGTTCTGCTTCAGTTGAAGATACCTGTGGACGTTCCTCTAGCCGTAATTTTGGGGGTTTCTTGGGAGGTTCCCCGTGGCGGTTGGCTTGGCTCCCCCTAAATGGGTTTTAAAGTTTGCGCTGACTTGGCCTTGTTGACTTCATTAAGGATTTTGGTTTGTGATTGGGTTCTTCGAATATCTGTTTGAATACGTCTGTATGCACCTGGTGAAAAGTTTAGGATGATTTTCATGGCAGCAGTTGGAGTGCCGTTCATAGATCTCATAATACATAGACAGTCAAGCTTCTGGATTCTGCCGAGGCTGTCTTGGCCTATCTCTGTTTCATTTTAGACCACAAAGAAAGTGAACTATAACCTTATGATCGCGGTGAATAGTCACTGCATACTTTTCTGTTACTTTTCCTATGTTATTTCGCAAGCTCTACTACACGTCATGATTTGTTGATTACATGTTGATTTCTTATATAAAATCAGCCTCAAATATCGTATTTTGACTATGAATTTGGGTAGTTTCATATCCTCCAGAGTACTTCTGTAAGTGAAGGAGGGAAATGTGCTTTTGCTAGGGTTTGCCTCAGACCTTCACCATTACAACATTCATCATGCCTTGTTGTGAATCAAGTGTGATGTGAGTTGCCTAGATGCCAATCCCGACGTCTGGTGCTAGCTTGTAGTGCGCACCGGGCAACCGGGGTGGTGCTGTAGGTTTTCCTACAGCTGAAAAGTGAATACACCACCGACAATATCAGTAAGTCGCCCCGGAGCTCCACGGCAAATAATAATAATAGCCGTCCTCTACCCGCACAGGCTATGCCTTTGCGCCTTTATTATTATTTATGCTCCTCAGTGCATTTTGGATTTTTTGACAAATGTTTGCCTTCATTTTTCCACTTGGTGGAAACGCTTAGAGAAAAGGGTACCCCGTATTCATTTCACATTGTTGATACCCCTCTGGCACATTATTTTCAAACTTCGTTCGAAATATTACAGCTCAGATGAAGATATTGTTGAATAAATTAAAGAAACGGAAAAAAAATAATAGAATTTGCAGCTTTTTTCTCATACACGGACAACTGATGGATATTAATTTATTTATTTGAAATTTACTTACTATGTCATTTCTGTTTCTTCTCAAATGAAAGGTAGTAAATGAAAGATAATAAAAGGAAGCAAAAATATTCAACTGACTTCGAAAAAACTATACAGCAGTTCTTTCCCTGTTGAGCAATCTTCAGTTGGTTTCGTCAATACTCTCCACTTGGCCGCTGAAACCATGCTTTTGAAGGATGTATTATCACCTCTTCAATATTTTAAATGTGCATAGTGAAAATTATTAGGGTGAGGCAGCTCTATGAGATCCACTATCCCTATGTCGTTATCTAACCTGTATTTCTAGATCATTCAGGATAAACAGTGATAGGCTGATTGGTCAGTGATCCTTAACCCCTAAACCTGGTCGTTTGAGTACTGTTCAGGTTTTTGGATAAAGACCACGTTCACAGATTTCCAGGTTTATGGTAGCCACCCAGAGCTAATTCTGGTGCTCGATCTTTTATTTCCTACTTCTGGGTATGTTGCTACCCATAAGTATTTCTTGTTCACCCTCAGTTGAGGCTGACATCAGTTATATTGCTGGAATTTTTGACAATGGTATACCGTTGAAAATCCGAATCCAGCACAGTAGCTCAATCTATTCTTCTCCAGTATTCGTGTGGCCATCGGTGAGGTTTTTGAGAGATCTCACTAGGTTTATACGGTTTTGGGAGAGACTTGCACTTTCTGAGGTTTGTTTTTTGTCCTCGCAGAACTTTTTCCATGCTTTCTTGCTCCACTCTATCACACCAGTTTTTGGATGAACATCAATGGTCATAGAGGGCTTAGAAGTTTTCTGATTGATTTTTGCCAAAGAAGATTGTATAGGATTCAGTTGTAGAAGGTAAGAAATTTACGATTAATTTTTCATTATCCACATTCGAATCAGAAATGAAAGAGTTTCAGCGAAGACAAAAAGAGTACCTATCGTAAATGCTCTGATCGAGCAACACATTGCCGGGTCCCGTGGTGAAAACTTCAATGGATGCACTCTGTAGGTGCAACTTACTAATACGGAACTGTGTCATGGGAAAGACAATATTAAACCGAGAAATCTCGGTGTGGCCTGTCCGGAAGATTTTGCCGTGCGAAGGATGTCGTACTGACAAATGCATCCTGTGCAGGCACTCCGTTTGCCTACATCTCGGCTCATTATGCCGTTACTTGCCATTTTTCTTCCTGTTTCATTGTTTTCTGACAAGTTTTTCCATTGGCACAGACTCGCATAAAATATATTGTTGGCTGGTTGGTATACGTAGATATGTCCTAGCCATTATTTTCAACATGAAGGAATATGTTGGCGGCAATGCAGACATGAAGAATGAAACACTGAATTGAAAATATGTATTTACAGACATCACAATTTCCATTATAATATTCACAACAATGAATAAAAAAAATAACAGCTCAGACGATGAAAATGGCTGAAGTTCACTACATAAAAGAAAAAACAGAGCAACACGGAAACATTAAGAGATGACACGATCTGAGCATTTAACACTGAAACAAGTTATCAAGAATATCAACCATTTTCAGTGAGTAATGCACACTAAACACAGAGCGCTTTCCTCTACGAACTCACTCTATACAGGGTGTTTCAAATTCGATCCTCACCACTGAGATCTCGAAAACTATGAGAGATACAAAGATGGTTGAATCGGGGCAAAGTTGCACATTTACCTGACTAACAATATGCTGTTAAGAAAGTTCTGAAATTCCGAGTACATCCTGAGATATCCGGAAAAAACAGAAATTTCGGAAAATAATTTTAATTTTTTCTGTCTTTATTTTTCGAATGATTCGAAAATAAATTGCACTTCCACATTGCCACTTTTCCCCCGCTACATAATGGTGTTTTCAGATTTGCTATCCGACGTTTTGTCTTCCGGCCACCATCATCAACTTAATTTTTTCTTATGGGCGCTACATTAGATCCTTTCTATTTAACATAGAATCAGATATTACGTTTTCAATAATGTATCATAAGCTATAATTTTTCTTCAAAAAAACGGAGATATTAAAAAAAAATCTTTTCATAATAGGCTTTGACTTTGATGTTTCTAAATTTGACTCTCAATTTGACACACTTAACGACATATTGTTACTGTATAAGTCATTGAATTTTTGGCGAAGAATGGCTTTCACGAATAAAAAAAAGATATGATACACATTTACTACAAATACGATAGAGAAAGTGTTAGGAGGACATCGGAAATGTATTTGAACTTATATCCCGAAAGACGACAACCACATCGAACTATGTTCAAGTTATTCACCGAGTTTGGTTCCTTTGGAATGTTCCAAAACAAGTACACTACAGGTATAAATGCAGAGCCCTTGACTAGAGACAGTTACCTAATCATCACCTCTCAAACATGTGACATCACTTGTCTTTTCACAACTGGATAAACGACTGTGGTGTCAAGTTTTTGGGTTAGTTCTAATGGCAAGTGAATATCCAGATCATTTTTGGTGACGTTCTTTGATGGCGGATTAACGAAATGACAAAAATTATCACAAATATAAGTAAACTTTTTTTTTAATTTTTGAGTGAAATGACACCTCTCAACTCCAGATGAACACTCCAATTGCAGAACGGTTGAGGATAGATCAGTTCTGCGAACTCCAATCGATTCAGAATGATGAAATTAGTAGACTGAATTTCACGATCAGCGTGACAAAAATTACTCGAAAAAAATCCCTTGAACGCATGTTATAAGATGTTTGTTTACCCGCATCTTATACATGCGAGCAGTTGAGCCGGTTTATGAACAGATATATGAGCAAAAAGGGTCGTTGGCTGTAACCTTTTAATGACCTGGATCGATTATCGCAAGGCATTTAAAACATCGCATGAGCTCATCATTTTCTCAGATGCCTTGCGGTACCCAATCAAATTGTGAAATGCATTGAATAGCAGATGCCGCTCTGGATGACTCGCTTCACCACAACATCTGGTCAAATCAGAATCCAAATAGAGCAGGTCATCTTCTGAAGGGGCGTGTTTCAAGGAGACTCCCTCATCCCTCTGCAAGAGTACACGAATGCTATCGGAATGGAGTTTGGGATCAACAAATGTGCCACGGTTCATCTCAAAAGAGGACGATGCGAGGAATACGGGGAGAACGTTCAGCTCGTAGACCTAGGGATGGAACAACGCCACATCCAAGAGGTAGCTACTGTTAAAACCTCTTTCCGCTGCAAGTATCAGCACAAACTCCGACAGATCTGGTTATAAGAACTGTCGGGGAAGAATAAAGTTGCTGCAAGTAATATGCTTGCTGTTTCGATTCTACTTCAATCCTTTGGAGTATTGGACTCAAGAAGAGCTGCGACAACTCGACGTGAGAACTGGCAAAATGATGCATCTTCTTAGGAGCTTGCATCCTAAATCGTTCGTTCCACGGTTATACTTCCCCAGACAACAGGGAGGCCGTGGACTTTTGAGTTTGGAGTGTCTACACAATAGAATGGTACTGTAAAGTCATCAGGAGTTCAGATTCCCTTCTCACGATCACGAAAAAACAGGGATTGGAGCATTTTTCATATAGGCAGCAACCCGTGCAGCCAATGAACTCAGCCTCCTATTCGACACTGAACGGACTACCCAAACTCTGTCACCGAGTTAGAACCCGTTCAGCAAAAAGCCTACGTGAAAGCTGCGGAGTGTGACAGGCTCCTACAGTTACATAAGAATAAGCCAATGCATGGTGTCTTCTTCAAGAATATTGAAGACCTTGGCTTATCCAGAAACCTGACTTTCGCTTTCCTCAGGTCAAGTGGGCTTAAGTCGGAAACCGAGGGATTCATAATGGCCTGACAAGATGGTGTCTTCAACACCCTCGCCTACCGTAGTCGCGTGATGGGTGTAGAGGTCCCTCACACTAGATGCAGAGCGTGTCGTGGGGCAGCTGAGACCATAATGCATTTGCTGTCAGCTTTTCCAGCTTATACGGTCGCAGCTTATATCCACAGGCACAACGCGACGCTACGACACTAGTACGTATAGACGAGACACCGGTGTTGCCTTATGCTCCAGGGAATATTGAGTCCGTTGTGGGGAATGAATAATACTGCCACCTCCTCTAAATCCACAATTCAGCTTGAAACGTTCTCTTTAACACTTGAATCACCCTTGCCATCCACACTGCACATTTATCATCTTCTTCAGCAGTCCATTAGCACTCTTCCATTAACCGTGAATATTATTACCAACTTTTACACGAAGGCCTTATCAATATAACCTCGTTATTTTATCAACTACTCGAATATTAACATCATTTTTTACATTTACGTCGATCTCTTTCAGGAAACGACTGCAACCTGAGTAGCCAATAAAAAATCTTAATGCTCTTCTAATCTTTACGTGACTCTTGTAAAAACAACTGCCCACCCACAAAACGCTCCAACTAGATGTATAATTTACCTCTGCCGCGTAATGTGCATAATTTATGGATCAGAGAGTGGACACCAGCGATTATGATTTTCATTAACAGCTTTTTTGTTTGGAAAAACCTGCGGCCTGTATGTAAATCGTGGACAACTTGTGAATTTAGAGTTCGGCCACCTCATATAATATCGACTAAGATTTGAAATATTATTATGACGGTGTCGTCGTGTGGTCATAGTAGGGGAGACTGGCGACAAACCGATCGTATCGGTTGAGTGGTCAACGTGAGGATTCATGATCCCAGCCCAGGAGGAAATTGAATCACGAATTCCAAAGAACAGTGGAAATTAATAAATGAGGACGGAATGACATTGAATGACCATGAAGTAAAGAATGGACTAAACAAAAAATGATAGACTGTGTGCACCTAAACATTGACCGATATCGATTTTTGCATTCGCAGATCGTGGGCAGATGGAGTGATGCATCAAATCATGGGAGTATTTGATTCTTCGGAGGTTTACTAACAAAACTTTTAATAAATCATCACGGATGGCTCTATTTCAATAGTTGGTCCCTTCAACCCAAGCAAGTTTTTAATTGTATCGGAAAATCCGTAACAACTGAATGTCTCTTTTTTGAATGAATAAACAGGAAACTATCTGCTTTTCCCTGATGTTCCATTTTCCATAGCTCTATTATTCACATTGTTTTAAGATAAAATCAATTTCCAATTATTATCTTTCATTCATTTGTAGGTACTTTTTCACAAAATATTGTTGTTTCAACTTATGGATCGTTTTCATGTTCATTTTTCTTCCAAGATTTATAGGACTATCTGACATATGTATAAAATGCAATGAAAGAGTTGTATTTCGTGTAAAATTTAATAAAATAAAATCCCACTTTTTGATAATTTGTTAATTTTGTCTTTTGAAAATTTTTAAATTTGTTATCTTAATTATAACCTTAATTGTAATGATTGTGAAGCTTCTTACATAGGACGAACCTGCAGACCTTTGAAAGTTCGTATAAACGAACATCTGAATAAATCTGGAAACTCGGCATTTGGCCACCATATCAAATTTAGTAAACATAACTTCAGTCCAAATCGCAATTCACAAATTTTGAAACAAGTCAACTCAAAGAATTTCAATAGACTAGATTTTCTTGAAGATCTACAAATTGACAAAGAATTACAGTGCAATAACCGATGTTTAAACACACAAGTTCAATTAAACAGATCATATATTCCTTTACATAGAAGACTAAAATAGTACATCATTTCAACACATATTTTCTAACTTTATTGTTCTTTGCTCACTAGGTGAACTTTCACATTCTGTAATCACGAAACGTTGTCATATCTCATTGGACATGGACCTTATGTCAATGTCACCACATTTCATCTGTCCGCTTTCAGTTTCACATGTAAAATCTCAACTCAAACATTTTTATCTTTTCCGGTTTCTCGCGGTTGATAGTTCAATACGAGTAGGCTCTGCATTGTCTGGAAAAATGCGAAAAAACCGGAAATTTTAAATAAAAACCCCTTATATATATATATATATATATATATATATATATATATATATATATATATATATATATATATATATATATATATATAATAACAAAGTATTCTCGACCGAACTCTATTAATTAAGTAGGAATTCTCGGGTAGCGGTCTGTTGAACAATGAAACTCATTCGATTTAAATCTTCAATATTTCGTCAACCTTTATTGACTTCTTCAGGAAGAGAAAATTCACAGAGTTAGTTCTAACCTATGGAACATTTGGGAGGAAAATTGTTATTCTCCGCTGCAGACTAAACGCTTAATTTACCTGACTGGAGTGTTACTCCACTCAGGTAAATGGAGTAACACTCCAGTCAGGTAAATTAAGCGTTTAGTCTGCAGCGGAGAATAACAATTTTCCTCCCAAATGTTCCATAGGTTAGAACTAACTCTGTGAATTTTCTCTTCCTGAAGAAGTCAATAAAGGTTGACGAAATATTGAAGATTTAAATCGAATGAGTTTCATTGTTCAACAGACCGCTACCCGAGAATTCCTACTTAATTATATATATATATATATATAAAGTACTTAATTTTAAAATGTATGTGCGTCCGATCAAAACCAATGTTAACCATGGTTTTGGTGACTCTTTATAAGTATATTGCTCCTGTATAAATACCTGACAAGTAAGTAATTCAAAATTTCTCAACCTTATTTGTCCACGACTTGGATTTCAACCGATGTGTATTCAGGTAAAATCGAATTATAACTGGTAAAGGGAAGATAAACTGCCATTTTTAGGTTAATGGTTAGTAGTTTACTGTTGAAGAAGTCTAAAATTACGGGAAATAATCTTGTAATGTTTTCTTTCAGGTTAGCCCAAGAAACGTCTTCGAAAAGGATGACAGTATCGTCAAATATAGCGTTCAAGTATATTAAAAAAAATTATGACCCAATACTGTTCCCTGCGGGACACCAAAACGGACTTTTCTCGTGTTACTTAGAGTATCAGTGATTTTAACACATTGTTCTCTATCTTTCAAATCACTTTCCAGAAGTGTATAGGCAGTGCCATTAGTCTCAAGTGTCTCCAGTAGATATGGATGGCTGACCGCTTCGAAGGGTTTTGCGACATCGACAAAGATGCAAATTGCAGATTCTTTTGAATCCATTGCCGCATATAATTTTGCTGTTAAATCTGCAATGGCATCCTGTGTCGATCTCCCCTCCGCATGAATCCATATTGACGGTTTGGGATGAGTTCGTATTTTTTGAGGTAGTTTAGTATTCTTGATCAATTTTTCTAGGAAGTATTGGAAGTAATGATATAGGCCTATGGTTTTATATTGCCTTCCTGTTCCCAGATTTAAATAAGGGTTAAACAAAAGCGATTTTATTTTGGAAAAGTACCAGTTTGTATTCTGTTTACGATAAATGTTATAGGTTTTGCCAAATGTTCGCACCATTTTTTTATTGTTTCAACATTGATATCTATGCCTGGAGCCTTATTCGATTTCAATTCCCTTATTATTTTCATAACCACAGGTTCTTCTACATTAGAGAGATTCTGGTTCAATTCTGGTTGCATTAGATTTTTTAATTTTATCAGACAACTCGGCACCGATTTCCGTGAAGTATTTATTATTATGCTTCGGCAATCATACCATTACCTTGAATTTTAAGCTCACCTATTTTGACTTCTTTGATATTTTCCGAAGAGTTATAGCCCTGTATTTTTTTAGCTATCTCTTTCTTATAGTAATCAATTTTTGTTTTTTCAATGAGAATGTTCAATGTATTTCTAAATTGTTTGAATCCATTGAGAATAGTGACGTTGTCCTTATTTTTTTATAGGCAATTTTTTCTAACGACTAGACCATCTGTAATCCAAGGGTTTCTCTTGACTAGGTTTCGCTTGGTTTAACTGAATAACTACTCGTTTTTATGTAATTTTGTAGCCTTTCCGTAAACATATTTAGAATATTGTCCGCATCATTTTCTAAATATAATTCAGTACAATTCTCAATACTTAATTTATTTTTCAAAATATGATAATTTATGTAACTTTTAGAATACCTACTTTCATCAATTTCTTTTGTTTCAGATTGTAGATGGTATTGAATAATTTGAGAGTTGTCTTTGACACAAGTTTTCAAAATGATTGGGCATATATTATCGTAATTATTGTTTGTATTGAAAAATATGTGATCAATACATGATTTGCTGTCACCTTGGATGCGTGTTTCTTTATTAATGAATGAAACGTAACCATGTTCTTGCATTATATTGAGGTGTTTGATACTTATCCCTATCAAGTGCTCTGTTGAATACGGGAGGACATGTAGGACATATATTGAAAGTATTTTGAAAGATTTCCCTCGTATCGTGAAAAACAATTCATTAACATTTCATTACGTTATTACATAATTCTTTCGATATCTGAAATTCTTGATTGCTATGAAAGTTCTTCATCAGAATTAACAAATGAGTAGTAAATGTGTAATTGTCATAATTGAGATGAACACATTATCGTTTTCGGACCTCTAGAGCTCCTCTTGGCCTCAGGCCAGCCAAATCCACCTAGAGTGATGAAATCACCGATTTCCAGTTTCCTTCGCATCCGTGAAACGCCGAAGTAGAAGCAGATCCGTTAGAATCCGCAGTAACACACCCTGTATGTTAATTCACAACCTGTCTTTGATTACAAGTTATTACGAAATGTTCGGTAATCCTTCCAAGAGTCACATCTTTTATTTTTAACGTCAGATAAAAGATGGACAATACCCCGATGATAGTGACGATAACACTTTTTATTGTTGTTATTTTCGCTCAATACCAGATGATCTCGAGCAGGTAGGTACAGTTACAAACCTGTTTTCGAAACCGCATGGTACACCGTACAAAAAGAAAATGACGACGAACCTCTTTCGGGTACCGAAGAAATGCTTTCGTTTTATTCAATTTGAATAATCGCATTTGCAGATCTGACTCTGCTTTTTTTATTCGTTTTGAATTGCTCGTGATTCAGAGTGGAAGAAGCAGGAAATATTTTGAGTTCGAGGCTATGTCCCTTACGATACATTTGTTGACATGCCTCGGGATTTAGAAAAATACACACATTTCGAGAAAATTAGGGTGGGAAGTCCTGAAATGAACACCCTCTATGAATATTGAACTGAATAAAAATTAATATTTTTATATTACGTATTCCGCGGTCAGTTCTCATTCTGCAAAGTGTCTGAATACAGGGTGTTCCAAATTAAGTCGCCACCATTGCCAACTCCGTTATTATTGATGCTACGAATTCGGTTAAATGGGTAAGCTAGTAGCATTTTTAATGGCCTTCTCGGTGCCGAAAACAAAAAAAATGACAGTCGCGTTTTCAGAATATTTCATAAAATGATATTCCTTTCAACGGAACACCCTATATATTTTTTCATCCATTTCGATTCGTAATAACCTTCTCAACAACAAAGCTCATATCACCTTTCTTCCTAAAGTGGAAAATGAGCAACTTATGTGGAAATATTTATTTCTTTCACTAGTACAAAAAATTTCTTTGTTTTGGCGAATAAAACCCCATGATTGTCCAAACACCCAATTTTGGTACTTATACGAATGACAATATTTGGTTACTAATAGCAAATTTATACAGTAAAAATGAAAAATTGCGCTGGGATGTGATCTCGTGAAACCCGTGATCATCATGTCGCACCACTCAATTGACACCACTGAGCTATTTGGTATTAATGTAAAAAACGATAATTTCCATCAAGCAATTCCATTAGCCGCATTTATTTCGTGAATCAAAATATGTCTGCTGTAATGATAACTTTGAAGCCGTTTTTGTACAGAACAGAAAATACTGGAGGGTCATATGAATGTGGTTGGAAAAAATGTGTTTGATTCGATAAAACATACTTATTATGAGCAATCAAGTTGCCTTGAAACTTTGTTGAAATACTATTTGTCAAATATTCTCAAGTATATCATGACAATGTCATAAATTATTGTAACTGTCAACTACTGTTCGAATATTTTCCGAAATGCCGTTTTCATATCAAGAAAAATGTCTGGTAATCAACGAATTCTGAAGAAATATAAGATTTCTCCTTATAAGTTAAGACCAGTGCAAACACTAGAACCTGGTGATCCTGAGAGACGATTGGGGTTTTGTCGGTGGTTTATTAATGAATGCAGACAAGATCCAAACTTCTATAGAAATATTATATGGAGCGATGAAGCTAATTTTTCAAATCGTGGGATCTATATAGGAACAATTTTCATTATTGGAGTAGACATAATCAATTTCTAGTCCATCCCCACAATCCGCAAAGACGATTCAGTATTAATGTTTGGTGTGGTCTATTTTTCTACCATGGTTCTTTGAACGGACCCCGTTACATTAATTTATTAACAAGAGTCTTGGAAGAGTTTTTGATGAGCTTGATCTGGAGGCTCGTCAGATGATTTTTTTACTACACTGAAATTTTGTGCTGTTGCTCTATCCAGCTACAAATGATCCTGTTAAGTGGTCCCCTCGTTTACCAGACATGACACCTCTAGATTTTTATTTTTAGGGATTTATGAAAAATGTGGTGTACAAAATGAAACATAATAATGTAGATGAACTGAAAAATCATATTGAAACTAAGATTAATAGAATTGATGGCCGAATTGTGTTGAATGCCACACGTAGTGTCAATAGAAGGGCCTAAATATGTGTTCAACAAGAAGGCGGTGTTTTTGAACATTAACTCGATATTTTATAGCGCTTTATCAAATCCGTTTGGTATAAATGTTTCCTATTGATAAAACTGTTTTATTTTCACCTTTACGAAAAGAAGTCAAATGAGATTTGTTGTTGAGAATGTTACTACATATCGAAATGCATGAAAAAATATAGGGTGTTCCATTGAAAGAAATATCATTTTATGAAATATTCTGAAAACGCGACTGTTAATTTTTTTTTGTTTTCGGCATCGAGAAGGCCATTAAAAATGCTACTAGTTTGCCCATTTCACCGAATTCGTAGCATCAATAATAACGGAGTTGGCAATGGTGCCGACTTAGTTTGAAACACCCTGTATACAGAAAAACACGCAAATTTTTAAACAGAAAATTCAAAAATGTAATGTAATCATAAGTTGAAGAGTATATCTTTCAGGAGACACCGAATTTGTTATTAAAGCCATGCACTATAATTTCTCAGTACACGCATCATCCCTCGCAAACCACCACCCCTCTATATTGCGACAAGCCTCGCCCCATATCGATTCAGGACTGCCAGGACCAACTTCCCCGTCACGTTATATTCTCCTGGTCCGAAAACTCCCTTTCTGGACGAAACTACCTGCAGCAACAGCTGAAGTTGCTGAAATTCCCTCCAGGAATACTCCGGGGGTTCGATTCCGGAGAAAACTCCCTTATCCAGGATCAGAATTCTCCTCGCAAGGGAGCTTTCCAGGGATTCTTTCCCGGAATGTCTCCACGAAGTGGGAAAATTTCATCGAGAGAACAGAAACAGCAGATGGTGTTGGAAAATTTACAACCCCTATACTCGATGCTTTATCGATTGTGCGAATAATTTTCAAGTGGGGGTGTGTTTTTCATTGAAAGGAATGCGCGTTAACGCGCAGGGGTGAATGAGAATGGGGTGGAACATACTACAAATTCGTGTCTGTGCACTGGCTAATGTGATTGGACGGCCATGTTTTCGTTGGCGTGGGAAAACGAAAAAGGAATAGTCAAAAATTCATGAAATTATGTTCCTGTCATCAAATTGGAAGTTATCCTAAAACATAAAACGAAGAAATTAACAAAATTAATAGAAACATAACAGTGAGCATCATAAGCTAAAGACTCAAAGATTAGTCTTGTCAAATGTCAAACTGATATCGGATGGAAGCAAAAACGCTGATGACATAAGAGTTTATAAACTGTTGAAGAAGGTGTATGAAAAAGACGTCAAAACTGCGAAGAAACAAGACTAAATCAACTTGCATCATCAATGAAAATATTACCCCAAACGATTTCAATCATCATTTTGCTTAAGTGGCTGAATCTATCATAATCTCTACCAGGTATTCCTAAAAAAGGAATTGCTACATTTTTCAAAGATTCTTCCAGCACCTTCCTCTTCTTTCTTTCTACTTCCCGTTACTCATTGTGAAGTTATGGATACCATAAAATCGTTAAAAAATTCTTCATGTGTTGATGTTTATGAATTGAACAGTGAAATCATCAGATATAATTCTAGAACCGTTAACTAATTAGTCTAATCTTTATTACCGGAAAATTTCCAGATATTTTCAAATTTTCAAAGGTCATTCCCTTATACAAAAAAGGAGATGCTTCACTTACCAAAAATCATCGTCCGATATCCATCATTTGCATTTTTTCCAAAATCATCGAAAAAATTCTGAAACAAAGACAACAAAATATTTCGAAATCATTAGATATTTTAGTGACTCGCAGTTTGGTTTTAGGACTTGTAGTTCAACAACAGCAGCGGTAATGGATATAGTCAGTGGCATAGTCGACAGCTATCACGTTGTACGGCCTTCGACTGTGTTGCTCATGACATTCTACTGGAAAAATTACATTATTATGGAATTAGAGGGGTTGCACTTTCCCTTTTTGAATTCTACCTGAAAAATCGATCTCAAGCTGTCCGTTTCAATAATGGTACGTCAGATTTTACTGAAATGAATCATGGTGTACCGCAAGGCTCCGTCTTGGGGCCGCCTTTATTCATTATTTTTGTGAATGAGTTCAGTTACTTCATGACCCCTTTTAAACGTGTCCTGTTTGCAGATGACACGTCATTAATATGTTCGAGTCCAGATTACCTCAGTTTATTAGATCACTCTAAAGAAATTGAAGGAAAACTTGAAACATGGTTTAGAGCTCACAATTCAAAACTGAACATTGACAAGTTTCAGAGGCTACTCGTAACGACCCGTAATTGTGAACAAACAGAAACAGATCAGGGCTGCTATTTTCTAACTCATGCGAAACTGTTCGTATGCGAATGCTCGTATACGGAAATTTTTCGCATAATACTAATTTTCGGTATTTTGGATGCCATGCGAAAAGCAATTCGTCTCGTACAATTATATTAGTATGAGTTAAGCCGGCAACGCTGTATAAATGCAGCTCTACCAACGGAACCTCTACTTTATTTATGTCAATTTTGAATTTTATTTTGAAATGGCAGTGATTTTGTTGTTGTTTTTGTTCGATAGGTGGAGTATTAGTATTAATAATTGTACACATAATTATTTATATTTGAAATTCATAATGAGGGAAAAAAAAGAACCCAGTCAAAATACGGAATTGATAAATTTGATGGAAAAAAAATCCACAGCTCCTGTCTGGAAAATTCACCAAAACGCTTACTTTTAAATATTTTTTATTTAAAATGTGATTAAAAATATAAACTGGGTATGAACTTACTTATCGCGACAATCTTTTAATTTATTAAAGTTTCTTGGTAATTTAATGTACTCGTTGAATAAATAAGTCAGGGTTATTCAACACATCCGTTATTTTCCGAACGCAATTGCTGACAGAAGCTTGGCTTACACAATTGCTAAAGTTTTGGCCAATATCAAGTTGGTAGCTGCCTGTAGCGAAAGAGCGTAACGCTTCTAAAACCTAGAATTCTATTTAGATTCTGTATTCTTAATGTATTCAACCAAGTAAATATCCTTTTTAGCAACAGTCAACCCATATGATTTTAAAGGGGCATCTATGTAGGGCTCCACTAAATGAATCAGGTACTGCGTCAAATGCTAAATTTAATATCGCTTAATTCCTCAAAAGAATTTCTTAATTGTTGGATTCGTCTTCTCCTCGGCCTATTTCCTATAATTTCGGCTTCTTCCAAATCTGCTAAACCCGCTAAATTAATCGTATCATGAAACATGTCTACTTTTACTATCTTTGTTTCTGTTAAGAAATGCTGACTGACATCCACCATCAAAACACTAGGAACTCTGATAATATCAGAATTCCTAGATATAGGCTTTCTACTTCACAAAAAAAATCTTTAGATTTCATTCTTTACAATGTACTGCCACATCAAATTAGAATGTTGAATATGAATAAGTTCAAACGAACCATCAAATCTTATTTGCTGAAAAATAGTTTTTATTCAAAAGATGAGTACCTTGAAGATATTGAAGGTGCGACCTTTAGCCTCTGAGAACATACTTACTGTTTATGTAAGATAATTTGGTTTTCAATCTGTTCTTTTTATTTTAAGCTGTTTTTATATTTTTATATCTTATCTTAATATATATAAATTACGTGTCACCGATTTCAATCAAATTTGCACACCGTGTGCAGTTCGATCTAACTTAACAGATAGCATAGCTCACATCTCAATTTATAGCCGCAATATTATTTTATTGCAAATTATTTGTTGATGGCGAGAGAGTGAGACAGAACACATTACACGTTCTCGGTCTCCTCTTTGTGCGATGCTTCGTAGTTTCCACACTATCGTCTACTGAGCATTATTTGTTTATTATTCGACAGTCACAATTATCTGTCAGTCCCAAACGATTCTAACAGATGGCGGTATCTGCTGACTGGATTGAGTAAGTATTCTAACAGATGGCGCAGTGTTAAAAGTACTAACGTTTCACATAAGTTACAATTTAATGGCATAACCACCACGTGTTGCTGAGGCTAAAGTATAACTTAAATTTATTTCGTAGTAAACGCAATACAGTGAAGTTCAATTGTTCTTACGTTCTTAATTTTTGGTATTACCATAGCCGGTCACGTGTTATTCAGACTGAATTATAAATTGAATTCATATTATAGTAAAAGTAATACAGTTGAATCCCTCTTGCTTTTTAATTATTAGTGTTTCATTATTTAACAATCTTTAATTAAAGTATATACATGTAAGTATTACCACGTAGTTATATTATTACATATTTTATTATTATATATTTGCTATACATCAAATCACGATGTACGATATATGTATTTTGATGATTAAGAGGTACTCAAGGCTCCAGAATCAATATCAACGGTAGTAGAAAATCAATGATGGCGGTCGCCATGTATTTTAACAAATGGCATCTGTCTAGACTATGACTCTTGAACCTTTTCACTATCAGAACTGAAAAATGGTGAAAAAATTTAAATGACTACAGAGAAAGTATGAGGGTCAAATTAGAATGGTTACGAAAACATGGTTCAAAGAACATATTGCTCATATTAGATTTTCGAAACATGCACGATTACTGATTTAATAGCCAAGTTCGAAATAAATTAGACAAGTCATAATCACAGACTGTTTAATGGATTTGGTAATCTGGAAACAGTAAAACGCCAAAGAGGTATAAATGCAGTTAAGGGCCCTATTCCAAACAACCCACTGTGCATTGATGCATTTTTCAGTATATTTTGAATAAGCAGCCTTCAATACATGATTAATAATAATTCCCTTTCGTAGCCTTAAAGGAAATCGGATACAATAAAAATTAGTCAGAAACTGTATGAAATGCCGTATATTAGTTTTTACATGCAAACTTTTTTGGTCACACATAATATAATACCAAAAAAAATATTAGATTGTAAAAAATAGATGTGATGACTGAATTTAATACCGTACCAAGTTTAACAATGCAGAAACTGTGAATATTTTTATTAAAAGAAAACTAGTTTTGATATAAAAAAAATACGAATATTTGAATATTAATCTTTTACCTACTGCTACTACTATTAGTATTAGTATTCGTATCAAACTTGTTTTGTTTTTTATTTCTACTACTCAGCTACTCAATTATGGCATTTGATTAGTTGAAAACTTCTTGTTGAAACTTTTTGATGAATAAATAAATTGATTCTCCATTTCTTTTGTCTTTCTCTCTCTTGATACCCGCGTTTTACTGTGATTCTGATAACTTGGCAACGCTGTATCCGAAAAGTGAATTTATTTCAACCACGTCGAATCCAATCGTTTTGTATCTTTTGAACTCAAATCCTGGAAAAGGAGTTTTTTCCGTAATGACACCTTCAGAGTATTCCTGAAGAGAATTCCAGCCACATAGGGCGTTTGATGAAGGTAGTCTCGTCCAGAGATGGAGTTTTCGGATAAGGAGAATAGGAAGTTGCGGAGGAGTTGGTCTTGGCAGCTGGTCCTGAATCGATGATATGCAGGGATATGGCAGTGTGGCTTACATGTCCTTGCCGTGGCATGATCCACATAAAAGGACTTCCTATCTCAGCTGATAAACTTTGGCTGATATAGTACGTTGTTAATATAAAAATGCGGTTTGACAACTGATATCTACAGGGTTGGCCAAATTGGACACTTCAAATGGGAAAGTCGTGTTTTTTAACTAGATAAATGAGAACTAATGAACGGCTGTGTCTGAGGAAAAATGTTTACAAAAAACTTAATGGTGGAAACCGCGTTATCATCTTTCATTGTTTCTGATTTTCGGCAAGTTTTTCAAAAAGTTTCTGTAACTTTTTTCCTGTTAGAAATTCTGTATAAATAATTAATTTTTCAATGAAATATTTCAACTTTCCCCCAAAGGTAAAAGTCCATAACCGATAGATCCGGTGACCTGGCCGGCCAACGGTTGGGTTCTTGATTGGCTATTCAATTATTGCCAAAATTTGAAGCCAAAATTTTTTTTCTGTGCTTCATTAACGACAATCCATTAACAAGTGGTTCAATAACTTGCCTTAAATTTTCTGAATTCCACTGTGATGTGAGAGTACCATTATAAATAAAAGGGCAAATGATTCTACCACAAAAATAGCTGCCCACATCCAAATCTCCTTTGTATCGGTTGAAAATGCCGGCACTGCTTACTGATTACATAATAAGCTTCGTCTGTCCAAATACAATTCAATAGCAGATTATTAATTCTTCCAACTTGTAAAATGCAAAAAAAAAAATTCAATAATAATATTTCAAGGGCGCATTCCGGGGATGAAAATAAGACTTTTTCACCATAAACATGGTGGAGCTGGAGCAGGATTCTTTGAGCCTCGCACCAAATACTCCCAACCCATGGGCCAGTTTTCCAGTATTTTTCAAGCGGAAATTCACGCCATAGAAAGGTGCATTCAATTCAATCTCGACAGGAAATACCGGAACAAGGAAATCGCAATCCTCTCCGACAGTCAAGCAGTCATCAAAGCGTTGAGCTCATATAACATCAACTCAAAGATGGACTGGAAGGATGGAGGATGGAGGGCAATGAACAAGCAGACACCCTGGCACGAAAAGGGGCATCAACGCCACTGATCGGGCCAGAACTTGGAAAATTTTACTTCCAAGAAGGATTCAATACAACTGAAGAAGCAATGAGAGCAACATAATGGTCAAAGATCTCCTCGGCAACTTCAACCGAGCAAGATCGAAGACACTGATTAACCTCAGCAAAACTAGTCTAAAGACAATCACGGGATTTCTGACTGGGCACTGCAGACACAAAGAACACCTAAGGAAGCTAGGCTTAGAGGAGGACAGCACCTGCAGATTCTGTGGGGAACATCCAGAAACACCACACCATATATTGATGACTAATATACCCCCTCAAAATCCTTAAATTCCTCAAGGAATTGGGGCTTGAGGGGCTACTGTAAACGAGAACACCTTAAAATAGCAGAAGAAGATGGGACACAATATATCCAATCAGGTCGCAGCGCATCAGTCACCATCCATACTTACCAATACTGATACTAATAAACATGTAACATTCACCCCTTCCAAGCTACAAACATTGCAAGTTGAATGAAAAAATCGTGAATTTCGAATTTAGGCTAAAAATATGCATCAAATGTTCAGATAATTTACAGACCCTTGATTTTTTGTACGCTCTGTTCATTTCTTGCTCCAAAAATAAGGTAACTCTGATTCAAAGAGGTAAATAGGGGTGCCTACGATTTTTATAGCCAAAATTTTCAACTTTCGCCAAAAATAAACAAAAAAAAGCAAAAATTTTGATCTCTTGCATTTATTTGAATCAGCTAACCGTTTTGGTGAGCTATTCTTATTTTTTTTCTGCTAAAAAATGATGCACTTTTTACACCAAACTGTTGAAAATGATTTATTCTACGGTAAAAATAGAAAATTAAATCCACAGTATAGTAACCATAAGATTGTTGAAGTGGGTGCTCGAAAGGCCCTCCTCTTGCTAACAGTAAAAAAAGATTTGTTGTACCAACAAGTAATTTTTGGTCAAATTATTTTTGTTATTTTAAATACTTTTTTGCAAAATTAACAAGATATATGTTTATTTGAAAAAAGCAACTTATTCAAATCAACAAAATATTTTAATTGAAGTTTTAGTAGAAATGAACAAAATTTCATTTCGCCCAACAAAACTTGTAGTTGACACAAAAAGAAAAATATTCAGATATTTTTGATGTTGAATAATTAGAATGCACTTCGTTTATTTGACAAAAATAACAACAAATATTAACAAAAAATGTTCCATTAATAAATATTTTGTCACATAAAACAAGTTATTTTGTTCACTGAATCACTTGCATATCAGAAAAAAATTCCAAAATTTGTTGATGCAATAATTCCATTTTGTTGGTTTGGAGTGCTTTCTGGGGTTTTCTAGAGGTGGCGCTGTGACTGTTTTCTTACGAGATGCCGCATCCGCCTCAGATAATCATTTCAAGTACCAGGGAATTTCGTGGCATGACCAAGGACGTCGACGACTATAAAAGTTGTCGGACCTACCTTGCACCTCGAAACTAGTATGCAAGTGGTCAATCAAGTCCTTGATTATGTCTGGCAGGATTATGCTATTTGATACAGTAAGCATTTGCGGCTGTCTCCCGGATTCTAGGAAGAACGCTTTACTGATATCTGTCAGATTTAATTCAACGTCCGTCGTGGTATTAGCCAGGGAAGTTGTTGTTTTCTATCAGATATCTGCCTAAATTTGAGGAGAGAATAAGGCATGTTTTACTGAAACAAAAATTTTTGTTTTAACAAAATACTGTTGTATGTGAGTTAAATCAGAAAAATTTTAAATGTATTTGACTAAAAATGAATGTATAAGCAATTTCACTGACCCGTGGTAATGTCATTTCAACAAAGAAACTGGAGATTACGCAGATATTGTATTATTACAAAAAAATATATTTTATTCTTTTAACTAATCTATATGTAAGTAAATGTTGACAATAGTTGTTTACATTAACAAAATATTTACTTAGGAAATAACAAAAGTAAATTGTAGTCATAACAAAATATTTTGTCGTGGATATAAAACCCTCAGATGTTGTTAAATTCATGCATTTTTTGTTGATTCAAAAATTTTTTTTTTCCTGTGTACAATACAGCCGTCCATCCTTCTTCACATAGACTGACATACGCGTTCTACAACTCCAGAAGTATTTCTTATGTGGTCAAAGCTATCGATGATCCGTTGGCGAAGTATTTCAATGGAAGGCACTGGTCCTACAATATAAACCAGGCACTTCATATACTCCCAGAAAACAATCTAGCGGGTTGCAATCTGGTGAGCGGGAAGGCCAAGATTGGACCTTCTATGCCAATCCACCGATTCGGAAACCGTAAGTTTATATAATCAAACAGTTTCAAACAGTTGAACGAAAATGAGGTGGAGCACCGTCGTGCATAAACTATAGACGCTGACGAATCATTAAAGGCACGGAGTCTCAATAACCTTTTAAATTGTTTTGCAAGAAGTGTCAGTATGTGTGGAAATCCTCGGAAAAGAAATTGTCCAATTATTTCATTTTCCACTCTTCCTGACCATACATTTAGGCTAAACTGCTCCTGATGACGGTTTTGTCTAATCTTCTGCGGATTTTCTACAGCCCAGCCATGAATATTGTGAAACTTTACTACTCCATCGCGAATAAATTTTGCCTCGTTAGTAAAAAGGATGCGGGATGAAGAATTCGCAATTTTCAAGTACCCACCTCGAGAACTGTAATTGTCGCAGAAAATCTTGAGGAAGCAATCCTTGAACACGTTGAACATAGCACGGGTGTAAACTATTTTTGTGCAAAACCCGTCAGACACCTAAATCCAGGTTTATTCGCCTAGTTCTTGATCCAGGATTTTCGTCAATGCGGTTTGAAATTTGTTCACCTTCTATCAGTGGGTTACGGATTTCGCGCGGTCTGTCCACATCATTTCTGGGAATCTGGATTTTACCGTACTCGCGAAAAATACGATGAGTGTAGGAATGTAAGCTTTCACGGCTGGCGTCAATATTTTGGTTGGTTTCCGGGTATTGCCGTGGTCTTCTTTGGTTTAAATCTCCAAACGTTTCGACTGCAACTGCAGCAGTCATCTTCAGTGGCGTGGTCGAAGTACTCTTCTAGACGTATCAACTGAAACTGAAGCTTTCGAGTTTGCCATGTTATTTGTAGTGATGTTTCACTCTCCGCGCGACTAGCAACGTCGAATCATTATTCAACAAGAATGTATCTAGAAGCAATAGAAATAGACTAACACCAAGAGAACTTCAACAGAAAAGAAGAGAGAACATATTTACCAAAGATCTGGCACACAGCATTGAAAGGGGCCAAAACGAAGCCATGTCACCCGAATCGCGCGAAAAGTGAAACATCACTATAAATAACATGGCAAACTCGAAAGCTTCAGTTTCAGTTGATACGTCTAGAAGAGTACTTCGACCACGCCACTGAAGATGACTGCCGCAGTTGCAGTCGAAACGTTTGGAGATTTAAACCAAAGAAGACCACGGCAAAACCCGGAAACCAACCCAAATAATACGATGAGTGTTTGCGAAAGACAGGCCAAGAAATTTATACTGAATCGAAAAACAAGTGTGTTACGTTAAAAGTATCGAAAGGGAAAATGAGTAAAAAGGGGAATACGTCCTTGAAATATCTGTATTGAATTTAGAAACAACCTGTATATCAGAGGCTGTAATAGATGAGTTAACATAACACAGGTTGTCTAAAGCTTATAATCAGAAGGTTAATCGAAGCATGTGAAAAAAAGGCAGATTTCTATTAAAAACAAGAAAGTTGGTACGGACTTTAAGTTTTAAGTTTCTAATCCCACTGTTATAAATATTTTCATGTTGAATTCAAGCTACCTTTGAAGGATAAGGGGTTATTTTTTTAGGAGAACGGGGATTGTCCGAAAGTGACAGAATTGAGAAAAGTTGTTGAATATCTTATTGTAATTTCAAAATAAAGTTACACAAAAGTCTCGAAATATCTTACAAGGCTCAGCCCAGCCAACCGACAGTACGTTGGAGATGTTTCCAACAAAACAAAAAGGTGAAAAATCTCCAATACACAGCCTAGTAAATCACCCTGTATAGAACACCCCAGTACATGAATCACCCTATAAAATCCACTTATTCCTCTCCGTGTTTGGCTATCTGAGCTGCCTCGCACTGCCCGACGCGCAATGAAATACAATGCGTTAAAGTAAACTCGAATCGCGTCCACAATTCATCTAGATAATAGAGAGCAGATAGACAGCCAGCCCCAGAAGAAAGAAGAAGAGTGCGAGCTTCGAATGCACATCCCGCGTGATTTATGAACCAGATCTGCATAAAACACTGTTACACGGACCAATACACGTACCGAGTATATATCTTTAGTTGTGCACTGACCAGTTCGTGGTCGTGAATAAATCGAGAATTATCTCGAAGGAGCAGAAAAAGGAAGAAGAGCGACGCGATTCTTCGAGCACCGCTGGAAAGTTGGGAATCGTATCTACAGATTACTCGCCGTCGACGCGAGAAAGGAGGCCTTTTTATGAGCTCGAATAAATAGACCGTTCGCAGTTCATCATAAGATTCATAGAAACTGAGGCTTTTGAATAATATTCGCAGCTTTATCTCGAGAAAATTGTCTCATAAAATACGCCTGGACTCGCAACGTTGCATGGTGTGAGGTGGTGGTGCAGCTGGTTCAGAAATATCGTACAATAACGAAACCATGAACGTACTTACTTCATAAAACCATCTTTTGCAGAGGGGCGCTTTCTTGGAGTTTGAAATGAGGAAAAGGAACTTCGAGCGAAATGATTAACCACTCCTTCTTGTCTGATCTGAAATTTCAATACTTAAGATTTTATAGAAGTTTTTAGCCAAAGAAGCTGCCAATTTGATATTTTCCTTATAATCCTAACAATTAGCTAAAATAGTGAATGTAGGAATGTAGGCTTTCACGGCTGACGTCAATGTTTTGGTTGGCTTCCGGGTTTTGCCGTTGGAGATTTAAACCACGGCAAAACCCGGAAACCAAGCAAAACAAAATAGTGAAAACTCTAATGGTAATGGTAAGTGTGGATAGTGACTGATGCGCTGCGACCTGATTAGATCTATTGTGCCATTTCAAGATGTTCTCGTTTACAGCAGCTCCTCAAGCCCCAATATCTTGAGGAATTTAAGGATTTTGAGGGAATCCATTCGTGGTATTTCTCCCACAGTCAGCTGGTGTGATCCCAGTATATTCAGTCTTCTGTGATGTACAGCATAACACTCCATCAATATATGGTGTGGTGTTCCTGGATGTTCCCCACAGAATCTGCAAGTGCTGTCCTCCTCTAAGCCTAGCTTCCTTAGGTGTTCTTTGAGTCTGCAGTACCCCGTCAGAAATCACGTGATTGTCTTTAGACTAGTTTTGCTAAGGTTAATCAGTGTCTTCGATCTTACTCGGTTGAAGTTGCCGAGGAGATCTTTGGCCTGCCTTTGCCCTGGAAGCCTTTGCCAGTATGTTGCTCTCATTTCTTCTTCAGTTTTATTGAGTTCTTCGTGGAAGTGAGATTTTCCAAGTCTGCAGAATGGTTCTGGCCCGATCAGTGGCGTTGATGCCCCTTTTCGTGCCAGGGTGTCTGCTTGTTCATTGCCCTCCACTCCGACGTGCCCCGGCACCCAGAGGAGGATCACCTTGTTGTTCCTGCCTAGATCATTGAATTTGTCTAGGCATTCCCAGACCACCTTTGAGTTGATGTTATATGAGCTAAATGCTTTGATGGCTGTTTGACTATCGGAGAGGATTGCGATTTCCTTGTTCCGGTATTTCCTGTCGAGGTTGAATTGAATGCACCTTTCTATGGCGTGAATTTCCGCTTGAAAGATACTGGGAAACTAGCCCATGGGTTCGGAGTATTTGGTGCGAGGCCCAAAGACTCCTGCTCCAGTTCCGTCGGGAGATTTGGACCCGTCCGTGTACCACTTTGGCCTTTGTTGTCAATGATTTTGGAAGGGGAGAATTCCATTTCACTAGTTTTAAACCCTTTTTGGGGGTTACAAATAATCATCCTAGAGGAATAATAGAAAAAGTTTGATAATAAATATTTCGATGTTTTCGCTACGATTTTTATTACAATTTTTCTCTCTAAAGCTGAAAGTATGGTTCTGTAATAATTTTGTTAATACTGGAGTAATGGCATTTGCATTTTTCAATTTTCCACAGTATCTTCTATTATTTGAAATAGAAAATTTTCTAATTCCGTGCCTGCTCCCCCTGCATTTTTCACGCACGCCGACTTGCACAAGTATGAACGTCGACAGGCATATATTTCTCATGCAGGGAGGGGATGCATGTATCTGAATCGACGTTTCAGTAACTAACAGTTCGAGAAGTGCTTAGTGCATAGTGCTCCCTGTCTAGAATTACTTTTGGAAAGTCTAATCCCCAGCATTTTATAAATAAAAGTGCTTATAGTACTCAGGATTTTGGAACACTTTTCGAAAGTGCTTAGTGCTTATGTCGGTGCACAGCCCTGTTTGGCATATAACAGGAAATGAAATGTCAAAAATTCCACGGATAGGAGTAGAAAACAATATGGAGGAAAATGACTCCTTCCCAGATAAACTTTTCAACTCGAGAACTGTTTAAGATAGAGCAATTCTGCGAACGCCAATCGAATCAGAATGATCAAATCAGTATAACTGTAAATTTCGAGTCAATCGATGTGAAACAAAATTATTCGAAAATCATGAAAAATACAAATTCGTCAGATTTACTTGAAATTTGCACTATATAGGTACGCAAAATTTCATGCTCTCAATATAGCATCATTTATAAAAAACGCTCAGAATAATATATGTTCTACAAATTTCAGATATTCTCAATATAATTGAAAGTTACTAGTGAGCACTGCAATTGATGTAGAACATTTCCTATAGTAACTCTCCAAAGAAATGTTGAAAAAATTGAGAAGTGCAGAGCAAAGGTCCCAAAACAAGATCCATGTGTGAAGTGAAGGAATACAATGTTGGTGCATCAGTAAATTGATGTAACTGGACCATTTTCTGTGACGGATGGTGGCAACAAACACATTCTTGTTGCCATTGACTATTTTAGTAAATGGATATAAGCATATGCCATTTCAGACCAAGAAGCATACACAGTAGCCAGGTCATTATTAGATACTGCAACAACTTCTGCTTTAAGATAACCGTACAAAAATCTAGTAGTGTCATATCAGGAGAAAGAGCAGGTCTATTTATCTTAATTCAACCAGGAGTCACTACACCCTGAGGTCGACGTCATTTGGCAAAAAACAAAATGTATTGTTCATTTGGCCATATTTTGACAACCTCTGTGTTTAATAATAATAATAATAAACGTTTTTATTACTTCCAATCGTACATTACACTTTTCATTACAATATTTACTGTAAATTGATTGGGGATAAAAGGCGGAGTTCAATTTTTGTGGATTGGGACCAGAAAACTGCCCATATTTGTTTGAGTTCAAGATTAGGATTTGAGGATATTATGATAGTCATATAACTGAGGAAGAAAAAAAATATTACCATAAAACTTTCACTGGGTTCTGGAAGATACAAAGTATTTCCGACAATACGTGTATTACGTTTCACTCAGTTCGGAAATTCGGAAAAAATTCAGCACCGAGCACACACACACACCGTCAAACGGATGCCACCCACTTTGTTATAAACATTTCTCGGTGCCTTATGACTCACAGGTGATCAACAATGCGTCGGGTGGTGTAATTGTAGCAAGGTTTTGAGTCACTGCTGTCCGTTCTCTCATCGGTTACACATACCTGTATGCGCCAAGGAATATTTATGAGCGTTCATCGAGTTTTCCTCTGGAGGTTTGTCGATATTCTCGGAAAGTTCCGTAGGTGTGACATGAGTTATTATTGTCAGCGTTTCGATAATCGAAGTGATCGGTAACGCATGTTCTGTTTCGAAGTTGACTGCTAATTAGTTCTTGTTATGTACACACAATGTGAGATATGGAATCGATGTAAGAATCTTCACCGGAACTAGGCAGATAGTCTCTGGAATCATTTGAATTCTTGTCACAGGGTACATGTCACGTCTTCTTTAGGACCAGTCGAGATGAAAATTCATCAAGGTCCACTAGTAGGCTTCAACCCCCTGACGGGCTGTTAATTACGAGCTATACCTGATCGTCTCTGCACAAAAAAATATGTACAGCCCCCGCTAGTGGACACGGGGTGCCCGTACTTATCTGGGAGATCAGGAGAAAACTTCACGTCTACTGCCATGCTTATACGTTTTATACGATATCAAACCGTTTATGGGTATCTTTTTTCTATTAATAAACCAATGGAACCGTCAATCACGACGATGTGCTAACCATCTTTGCGGCTCTCATTAACGTATTCCTTATTGATAGTTGACGCTTGCAAGATCACGTAACGCATCCAGACGAACGTATCCCTTACAATACAGATTTCTTTTTCTTGCATCCTATCCAGCTGGCCTTGGAATTCGTTTGTAGTTCATAGATTTATTATCTAGGTTGAGCCGAAAGTTTATCTCAATAAGGGGGTAGGTTAGTTGCACAGCGTCCAACCCCTTCTGAACAGATAGACTTATAATAATGGAGAAATTTTATACGCCTTATAAAGCGTATTTTCGACACTTATTCATGCGAATTAAAAATGAAAATACTAAAACAAATTAAATATTATTTGACATAAAGGTGGTTCATCAGAAGTTTCAGTGAGTTTAGTTCACGTGTGTTTCAGAAAAAAATTGCAAGCTCACAATTTTTGTCAGACTCAATATCTTGTCTGAAACAGGTTGGACTGCAAAACACACTTTAAAAAACTGTTTATAATTATGTGTGGAATGAATCAATCAATATATGCTTTATTGTCGGAGAAATAAAATTTCTATTGACAAAGCAAGTAACTACTTATATTAAATATAAAGATGTAAATAACTAAATTACATGTATATATGGATATGAAGTCACAATCATGTTGAAATATAAAAAATTTAAAGTCATAGAAATAGTTGTATAAAGATAAAGAACGTAACTATACTTCATACTTTATTGTCTAAGAATAAAAACTCATTGACAAAGTCTTGTGGAATGAAATTATGAATTTTTTCATAAACTAATATGAATATACACTGAAAATCAATAAGTTCTATCCTTTCATAAAGGCCTGCATATACAAGATAATATTTCTGAACTACGTCAATTTTTTTCAAAATAATTAAATTATAGAAATGATAAACAGATTGTTACGTGCATTAACTAAAATAACATAAAACACAATTTACAAACTGGCACTTCTTGGAAGTTGAAATGATCGGAATAATTGAAATTATTAAAATAATCAAAATGGACGATACATATGCATTGGCTAAAGTAGGTTAGGTTAGATTTGAACGTGAGTGGGCCCATATCAGGCCCTCCACTGCGGCCAATGGCCTATTGTGGCTCACCCTATGGTTATATTTCTCCCAGTATATCCAATCTCTTAACGAAATTGAGGAGTACGTTGGGAGAACAATTTACCAGGTTCTCTGGCCTTACTGTTGTATTGCCAAATGTTGAGAATCTGGTTCTGGCCGCTGTGAGGCATGTACATGAAATGTGTAATACCGTTTCATTCTCCTCCATGCATCTTGTGCGATCCGATGTTATGCATGTGGTGTTTGAGTTTGCAGTGGCCAGTGAGCAAACCTACTATAACTCTGAGATGTGCTCTACTGAGTTCTAGCAGCTTTGGATTGTACTAGGCCTAGTAGACTACGCCAATACTCGAGTCTTTTATTGTCTGCCCAGGATGTTTTAACATTCTTGGCAGAACTATGTGCTATACCGATTCCGGTTCTGGCCCAGTGAACGTTATTTCGCCCCCCTTTCGCTAGGGCGTTCGCTCTTTCGTTCCCATCTAGGCCCGTATGACCTGGTATCCAGACTAGGTTAACATTGTTGCGTTGTGCCAGTCGGTTTCTCTGCGGTTCCATACTGCTTTGGATTTATAGCAGTTGGATTCAAGCGCTTTCAGTGCTGCTTGACTATCTGAAAATATTTTTATTGTTTTTCGTGTGTGGCGTCGATTTTCCAGCTCCCTTGCACACATTTTAATGGCATATATCTCTGCCTGGAATACCGTAGCTAATTTACCCATACTGAATGAGCGTTTCACTACTGGGTTCATCCCGTATGTTCCGGCTCCGACGCCTTCCAGAGTTTTGGAACCATCGGTAAACCAACGTTCATTTGCCCTATATAGGTCAGTTTCATTCCGAACCCAGTCTTCTCTTTCAGGGAAGACCACAGTGTAGGGCGTGAAAAGGTTGATAGTATTGTCTGAAGGCATTCCTAGAATGTTGTGAGCTATTATGCCCTCCAGCATGCTGCTGCTTCTCATGATCGTCTCTTCTGATTGGCTAAAGTAACAAAAAAATATCATCGGAATATTTTTTTAGGCAATGATAGGGCTTATCTATCAAAATTTGTTTAACGGCTCACCCTCGCCATATTTTCAGTTTTTCCAATAGTCAAAAATATTCAGGAGGATGAAAAATACTCCGATATGTTATAACAAATGAGTATTCTGCGATTATGGCATATGGAAAATGGTTTCTTTATCTGATGTTAGCTCAGGACATACTTTCAGTTTTTCGTAAATATCTCAGAAACCTGTACAGTAATGCTATGACTTTTAGATCAAATATCGATGAGCCTAACTGCTAACAAACACTTATTTGTCAATTTACTCGTCTGAAGAAAATATGAAGAAAACTATGGCGACATACCACTTTAAGTACGCCACTACTTTACAAAAAATAAACACACACTGATAAACCTAGGTGAGTGTACCACGTTTGAATATTTTTCCTTCAGGAGTATTGAAGAAAAAAAAAGTATCTAATTTAATTTGTGGACTCTTGACAGCCTGTATCTATTTTAGGACGCATTTTAGGACATACATTGATCTTTCCACCTTGGAATGAGGTACGAAATTTGTGTACGAAGTTTTTTGGTCTTATTTTAAGTCATCCCGTATAGACGAACTTCTAATAGACGCAAAATACGAATAATATATATTTTTGATACATTGTGTTTCCAGAATATCAAAATATATCACATTTGGTAATACACCAGTATTGCAAGAAAATCTGATTTCATCGCCTCTCTCGTTCGCGCCCTAGTCTCTCTCTCTCTCTCGATCATCCTATCTTTCGTGCTTTCGTCTTATTATCTCCCTCTCCCTCACTATCCTTAATGAATTTGATATTCCGTTCACACGATGTTTGATAGAAATTGACGTATGTTCCGTGTCCTAAACATTAGAAAAATTAAGGCCAGACTTTCCTTCCAGATACACGAATATAAATAATTAGATACAATAAACATTGATCTTACCCTAATATCCAGAAGCTGCATTCGACGAAACTAAAAACCTGAAACAAAACAACAATTAATTATCAAGCAGTTGTAAACACAATGAATAAACACTCCTGGCTGAACCAGGAAATTTTCAGCATCCTCACAGAAACTCAATTAATATAACTCGTCAGTGTGAGAATCAGGAAGAACATACATGCGACTGCAACTCAACATAAAAAACCGGTAAATTAGCAGGTAATGATAGGTATTAAGTACCTATTAATAATTTTTGTAATGATATTCATCTGTTCTGTGGGCTGAGCTTCGATGAGGATATATTTAAATTTGCATTAGTTTGCAGCAACTTTATGTCGCAGGTACAGTTCGAATGAAAAAAGAAGTAATACCGTGGCAGGATGTTTTTTCTTGAAATGCTAATGAAAATAGCGGAATAAGGTCATTTCAAATATTGATTTTCTGATAAAATAATGTTTATCGAGCCTGGTCTTCATGCGAAGAGCAATGTTTCTTTAATAGCTAGAAAAGCATCACTTTAAAAGAAAATTCCAGAAAAAACCTGTCATCGCTGTAACGAAGCATATTTTTTATACCCAGCCTGATTCAATAGAAGCTATATTTTTGTCCGTCTTGTATCTTAGGCATTCAGCTGATGAGGCTTCGTTGTGCCACCCTGTAACCTCCTAGATTAATATTAGCGAGTAGTGTTGAAATCTGGATAAATGGCTTCACCATCATGGTCGTACTTCACCACGATGTCTCGTTTTAAACGTGTCGGTTTCTTACTCCGTAAATATTTACTTTTGTATAGTTATCGAGTTCCTGTTTACAGGGGCTGTATTTATGATATTATGTTGAAAAGGACATACTTTTTTCTGTTTTTCACGTATTTTGCTACACCTCGCTAAGAAGGCCGCAAGCTCCCCCGTTCCTTAACACTAATGGCCAAATAAACGGGAGAACTCGATGTCCAGCTGAATTTTATCATCGCCGACGAGGAGGAGGATTGAGGTATCCCGGATGGACCTCATACATATGAAGCCCTGGTGGAGGGGAGGTGCCCCTAGGGAAGCTGTCTCTCTTTGTATTGTGACTGAACACTTATCTAGCTGATAAATTGATTGACTGACTGATTTTGATCAACTCATGAGTATATAATGTGACAGACAGGCAAAGAACGAAAGGTATTTATTTCCTGAGACCTACTATCAGCTTTCTCGAATAATTTACCTGAAAATTGAAAGTCAATCTAGTCCTTTGCTCGGTACATATCACCAAAGGAGATAGTATACCAAGTCACCTCTAAATATATAACACTAGCTTTTCCTTCTCATTGTCGCATTTCGAACATCTCGAACTATTAAATCAAAATAGCCTCGAATTATTTTAAGTGGTGAAAGTCAAACATTTATATACCCACTAAACCTACGCGTCGTGCATTGTAATGTATTTTTTTGGGCACCAACATCAGCCGTCAAGTATATGCCACCTTTAATTTTTACAGAGATAACCCGGAACTTCTTGAATATTTTTTATAATTAAGTCAACACAATGCGACCCACGCACACTGAAAGTAATTTCGTGCGATGTCAAAGATATTACGGCAGTGAAAGATGCAGGGGCGTGCAGGTTTATTTATGAGGCTGGTCTGGAACTAACATAAAAGCAGTATCATTGCAGTATAGTTTCAATGACCGCCCTCCTTGAAGCGTTTAGGAGGTAATCAAATTTAAACATCTTCCGACCATTAAGGCACCGGGTCAGTTCCTGCTAAGAACTCCGTAAGGTCCAAATCCAATTCATGCACATCATAAAGGCAGGAAAAAACAAAAAACAGCTGAACAGCTACCGCCCCATTTCGCTACTGAGCGTAGAAGCTAAAGTAGTGAAACGGTTTCTGAAACTTTGAGGGAAGCTAGCTGGAACTCATCTCATATATCGCAAAATGACCTCAGGGGATTTTCCACAGATTATGATCTTGCAGGACATGCAAAAATCTGTTTGCATGGAAGGCTTGGTCGCCAAAGTCTAGGACAATCATGCCTTTATTCATGGTGAAATTGTTAACCTCTTGTAACAAATCCCCAAGAACCAAATTTTATTGAGATTTCTTCAATTCCAAACCTAATAAAAGCCTGCCTTACTGAGTTTCATATAGCGAGTGAAATTATCGAAGCCAGCGGACTCGTGGTGTTACCAAGCAATTTGATCTTGTTGATTAACGACAGAATTACTATCGATAGTATTGCGAGCACCCCCGATAAGACGGCTTCTCAATTCTGCCCAGAGAAATTGAAAAATACAGTTTGAAAAATATCGTTAGAATTTGACGGCGAAGTACCTATTTGGTGATAGACATCAGTGTTAAATGCATTAGCAAGGTCAAAAAATATTCATTAACCGACTTTTTTGTGTATTCATGAATTTAAACCAATTATATAATATTCTTTCAATTGATAAAATATTCTGTGCTGGTGGAAGATGGCTATTATTATTTTTATGATATAATGAAGCGCACAGGCTTATGAGATTTGTTTGTGCATTCACTTTTATAGAAAAACCCAGATGCCCTACAGTACCACCTATGCATGGGTAGTCGGTGTAGTCGACACGTAGATTGGCATCTAGACATCCCACATCACACTTGCCTTGAATAAATAAATAATTTTGATATATTAAATTACTTCATATAACGATATTTATAAAAAAAAAGGAATTTTTTAAAATTCTCATTGAACCATCTCCACGAATTGGTCTCTATTCTTCAAAAGCTATTTATTTTCCACAATGGTCGGTCAATCACTACCACAGCCAAATTTTAGAAATTTCAATCAGAATTTCGAAGCACGAACAGAAGATCGTTATCGATGCAAGTAACGTAACTGTGAAATGGAATCGATATTTTGATTTATTTTAATAGCAATGAACAATGCAATAACAAGAGTCGCTAGTGTCATTCGTTCAATAGGTAGAACATCAATCTGGTAAATGTCGATATTTCAATACAATAGCGCACTAACCACTTGAATATAACAATAATATGAGCCGCTATGAATAAATAATTTATGAATAATAATTTGAAATTATCACACCTTACAGAATTTCTTATTCAAGTAATTTCGGACTTTAAAGTAGAAATTTTAATATTTTCCGACTCTAAATTCGGAATTTCATTATTTACCGACGTTGAACTCCGAATTTTATTAAATTCCAAGAAGGAAATTTAAAAAAATTGTGTGTGCCCTTCTTCATAAAGAATTATTATAATCTAAACTTAAAAACATCAAATCAATACTTTTATATAACAATATTTATGTGAGACAATGTGGAAAATTACCTCAAAAAATATGCCGAACATGAAAGGTCCTCTAGACTAAAAAAAAGTAATTCGACATTTTCAAATATCACAAGTTCCCGAACCTAAACTGGGTCGGAAGTTCAGGCAAAGGTCTAGTAAGGACCTCTTCCTGAACTTCTGGAGAAAAAAAAAATATAGTAAACGTAAAAATAATACAACAAAAAAAATAATTAATATTTACGAGTTTTTCTTTCACAGTACACTCCCCTGGTACCACTGTCTCCGCATTCAGATCGAAACACCCAAGATCAAGTACGTGTGCCTTTGTCCCGAATTCGACCTCCGAAGATGCAGAGTGACCTTCCAGTTTGATTGTGAAATCGCATTCAGTTTTATAGTTATTTTATATGTCAAAGCCTGATAATATGAATCGTCAAAAGAATTCTTGTGGCTACAAGAATACCAAGCGAGGGTATACACAACTAAACCGTTTCACTGCGTGCTACGTTACTAACTCAGAACTCAAATAACGGGCATACATCAAGTAGAAGAATATTTTTGGTTGCGTCTAGCACTCGATCAAAAATAAACTTCGTCCTTTATTTTCAATAAAATGTATGTATTTGATTACCATTTAGGTATATTCCTATTTGACGATTATTATTATTATTAATAATGAACATGTTAAAAAAATTTGCGAGTTCGAAAATACAACACTATTGAAAGCTGCTTATCGATGATTCAAATATTTTATCACATAATTCTCGTTTTTGGTCATTTCTTTGCCTTCAACTATCAGTTCAAAAAAATAGTCAATTTTCTCTGAAGCTCCCAATTCGTTCGCTAGCATTCTGCGATGCCTTCAAGTCGGTGGTGCAGTCCTGAACAATTAGAGATGCATTATCACTCCACTCATGCTTAGATACACCTCACTGGTGATTTTATAAAACAATAAATCACCATCAGCAAGCTATCATAATATTGTCCTGTTTCGGAAATGACAGTACTTAAACCAAACTTTGCCAAGAAAGTAAGGGGTCTGAAAGGGAGCGGCCACCAGCTACTGGTAGTCAAAGAAGATGAAGAGAAAGTACCAAGGACGGCGATTCTGGCGTCCAGAGACCTCGAAGTGGTCCAACTAACTGATACACCTTTCAAGAAGTTTTCTCAGGGCACACAAGAGTTCAGGCAGAGATTCTCTCGGAGTAACAACTCGATCAGGAGGTAGAAAAACTAGGAAACATAATAACCAATGTATTTGAAGAGGCATGTCTTTTGAGAGTGGCCCCAAAACGTCAGGATCGCTGGTGGAACAAGTCGTTGAAGGCCTGAGAACAGTGACCAGAAAGGCCCACAACAAAGCCATCAAGAAGGGCAACGAGGAATCGTGGGAAAACTACGAATCCGCAAAAAGGAAGTTCAAAAAGGAGCCAAGAAAAAGTAAAAGGGCACGCTGGAGGTCTTACTGCGGGAAAATCAAACTCCCAAACGGAGTCCGCCAGACTCATGAGAATCCTGAGCAACGAGACATAAGGTTCCATAACTACCTTGAAGAAACCAGATGGGACATGGACAACATTCTCCGAAGATTCGCTCAGATATCTGCTGCAGGTACACTTCCCGAGCGATGTCGAAGACGACCAACGAGCTCTGTCAACTGACGCCATAGCTTGGGCAGTGAATGAGTTCAATCCATATAAGGCAGCAGGACTAGGCGGAATTTTTTCGGCAATGCTACAGAGGGGTATGGAATTTCTTATCCCAAATCTTGGGAAGGATATTCCGGGCCAGCATAGCGTTCGCATGCGTTCCAAAGGCCTGGAAGTCAGCGAGAGTAGTCTTAATTCCTAATGCGGGAAAAAGAGACTACACAATAGCGAAGTCCTCCAGACCCATTAGCCTGACACCGTTTTCGCTAATAACGTTGGAAAGGGTGGTGGAAAGGTTCCTGATGGAGGGGCCCCTAAGGGCGAGCCCCTTTCACAGAAATCAACTTGCATACAGAAAAGAAGGTCGACTGAATCGGCCCTCCACACTGCAGTGCGAAGGATTGAAAGGACATTAAGGTTCAAAGAGGTAACGTTAGGAGTGTTCCTCGATGTGGAAGGCGGGTTTGACAAGGCGAAGACAGCGACTATACAGGCAGCACTAATGGCCAGAGGAACGCCTCACTCGATGGTCAGCTGGATTGCATCGTCGCTAACGAGAAGAAAGGTCGAGGTATCCCGGGGTGACCTCAGGCTGGAGGCCGTGGTCGCGGGTTAGCAATGCTCTCAAGAGAGCTGCCTGTCTCCCCATCTGAAGTGCTTAGTCATAGATGAACTCCTGGGAAGCTCACAGATGTAGATGTTGAGGCACATGTGTACGCGAACGACGGAGTTGTCCTATTCATCGAAGTCGACTGCGACCGTATGCAAACAACCTGCAGAATAATAAAAATATGATAAGGTGAATCAGGGCTAACAGTGAATCCGATGAAAACAGAAATGGTCCTGTTCACCTACCAGGCAAAGAGCTGGAGCTAGTTCAGTAGGTCCAATATCTGGGGGTGGTCCTGGACTCCAAAGTTTCATAGATGCCGCATATAGATAGGATTATACAGTACATAAGTCGGCAGCAATCCTATGGCAACTAGGAAGTAATTGGGACGCTAACCTAGAGTATATGCGCTGACTGTACATAGCTGCCGTGAGTCCAAAGGTCCAATATCGGTCAGCCGTGTGGTGTCCAGGCGCACAGAACATCACAACGAGCCGAAGACTTAGCAAAGTCCACAGGTTGGCCTATAACGAGTGCAATGAGAACGACTCCAAGCGCAGTGTTGAAGGTACTGCTGAGGCTGGATTAAGGAGGTAATGACAACTCACCTGAGGATGCGGGATTCAGAAATCTGACTTCCCAACGCTTTACTGGCCCGGAATATCCTTCCCCAGATTAGGGTAAAAAATTCCAGATCCCTCTGTAGCATGGCTGGGGAAATTCCGTCTGTTAGACGAAGAAGCGATGATAGGCCATGTGGATATCGAAGTGGTCTGAGCAGGAGATTCCTATTTCCGCCCTGACAGTAAAAAGTGCACATATGCTACGAAGGAACAGAGAGTTTGCTCTCACGATTCCAAGCAGAGAACAATGGGAAGGAAACACAGTGGAGTTTTGCACAGAAAGCCTAATATGATATACGGACGGTTCGCGTCTGACTTCTCTGACAAACAGGCTTCGGGTGCAGGCATCTACCTGGAAGGAAGAAATGTACAAGAACGCTACGCGCTGGGTAGACGAACAAGAGATTTCCAAGCTGAAGTGTTTGCCATCTCAACCACAGCTACGAAACAAGAGGTGAAAAACGGGCCCAAGCATCTACATCCTAAACCAAGTTCAGCACTTGCACAGGTCCAGTCGGTATGGGATCCGGGTGCGCGGAAACGAGATGGCAGACAAACTTCTCGAATCAGTTCCGGGACGCCGTTCTGTGGGCCGGAGCCTGTACTAGGCATCGCAAGAAGCCAAACCTCTTCAGCCCTTGATGAGTTGCGGAAGAATAGATCAACAAACTTTGGTGGGATGATACCGGCTGTAGACAGTCAAAAGATTTTATGATTGGCTCCAGCAAGTCGAGGACGGCATGGCTCCTAGGCAGAAACCTCCAAGCACTACGCCTCGTTGTAGGAATACTAACAGGGCATAACAAGTTATGCAGACACCTATCACTAATAGGGATAGAAAAATAGAACCACTCTAACTAATATGAGGACATAACATAGAGTCCTTGATGCGTTTATGTAGACTGCGTTAATAGCAAGTGTTATTTAAGGGTTGGCATCTGTCATTTGGCAATCAAACGACTTGATCGTAATTGATTGTTAGATTCGCTCTTCCTTTTAGACGACAGTTTCACATATAAGGATGCGAATGCGAAGTGGTGGTTCTACTGAGAGGTCCTGTACGACAGACTCTAATAAAATCGGTATACAGAGTTAACTATGACCAGTTTTACCGAAAATAAAATGGGGAAACACATCTATGAAAGTTCAGAGCAATCCGTGCTCATT
Organism: Chrysolina americana; assembly: GCA_958502065.1. NCBI lineage: Eukaryota > Metazoa > Arthropoda > Insecta > Coleoptera > Chrysomelidae > Chrysolina > Chrysolina americana. The sequence continues at coordinate 81,382,452 of OY293414.1, forward strand.
TGTTGATTTTTTGATCGCAAACCTACGATGACGCGCTATAGAATGAAACAGCTGTTTGAATCATCCGCCTACGATATCTCGATGTTCATTTTTTGTGGTCTGTCATTCTTAGTTCATTATCGTGTTCAATGAGACATTGACATTATTTCCACATACAGTGTGTTTCACTTCTCATGGAAACACCCTCGTATCTTCCGTAATTTTTAACGTAGAGCCATGAAATTTTCAGGATCGATAGATTCACTAGAAATGAACTCGCTGCAAAAAAGGTGTCATCCTACGAGATATTCACTGCACGAAAACAGCGATGGAACCACCCATTTTACCAGAAACTTATATTAGGGGACAAAATTGGCCAAAAATTCCTTCGGATTCGTGTTTAGGATTCCCGAATTACTGCTACTACACCTAGGTAACTCTTGAAATATTTTCAGTCTTGAAAATTTCCAACTTGTTACACTTCTCATGGAAACGCCCCCGTATCTTCCGTAATTTTTGACGCAGAACCATAAAATTTCCAGGATCGATAGATACACTAGAGATGACCTCTCTGCACGAAAGGGGTCATCAGCCGTGAAGTATTTGAAAAAAAATTGAATTTTTCAGAACGGAAATTTTTTCAGGAGACAAGTGAATTAGCGATAAATTGGGGATCCTGAACACGAATCCGAAGGAATTTTTGGCCAATTTTACTCCCTAATATTACTTTCCGGAAAAATGGGTGGTTTCATCGCTGCTGGCGAGCAGTGTATATCACGTAGGATGACCCCTTTCGTGCAGATAGTACATCTCTAGTGTATCTATCGATCCTGAGAATTTCATGATATTTCGTCAAAAATTACAGAAGATACGAGGGTGTTTCCATGAGAAGTGAAACACACTGTATTGTTGTTAACGTATTGTACAAAATGCATTGATAAGTATGGATCAAAAATTAAATTTGTACTCAAAAGAACATTGTGTTCAAGTAAACGGAAAGTGCATCAACATTATTTACTTCAACTTTCATGTTCGTTAACACTGATACTTCTGTTCATTAAGGGGCGGCATATACAAAAGGTGATTTTTTCTTCCAAATTTCACCTAGGTTTTCCACTTTTTTGGTGGGGAGAGCATACTTTATGATTTTCGGTAAGTGGTCGTAGTTGAGTTTGGTTTTTGTGAAAGACATGTATTTTGATGGGTTAAAATCTACAAACTTCAGAATGATGATTTTTTTAGAGTAAGACAATCTTTCTGGTTGAGCTATCGGAAGAAAGAAAAGGATCTTTCGCAAGTTTCTTTTCACTATAATGTATTCACCTGAAACCTGCCCCATTAATCTCGATCTGACTGCTGACTTTCTCAAGTCAATCCCATTGCATTTCATTGCATGCAAGATAAGTCAACAACGAATAATTCTGGTGTAACCTCTGCATGACCCGGAGTAATAACAAAAAAGTTGAAAACGGCGATTCATTACCAAGTAGAAAAACCCACAATAAAACTAATCTGTTTCGTGCATCTAACGAAGAATACATTTTTGCAGATCCATCTATACGGATTTTTAGTTGCGTGACTAGAACAGTTGGTATAATTACGAGTTATAAATTCTACGAGTTTTTATTGCTGAATAAAAATTAAATGAAATAATTGAGTTATGTAAATGCCAAGTGAATCAATGGTCCGATCAACATTTATATTAGTGTTGAAAGTTATACGGTGGTCTGCAAATTCCTTATGGAGGTCTATTAGCATTTTGAGACAGTAATATTTGTGCAACGTGAGATATTTACATATACATTACCAGCGTTAAACAGGACGATGGAGAAAAAAAATAGATCTACATATTAAAAGCGAGACTCCAGTTATGGAAAACCACTTCATAGTAGACAAGTTTCCTATTAACGAAGTTATTTTGAAATAACTGCCTATACAATGACGGTTGTTATGGGTTCATTTTGCACTTTGAAAATCCTTGTGTTTTGAGGTAATGAAAGGTCTAAAATTCCGTGTTGATTGAGAAAGACCCCAACTCTGTTCCGTTATTTCTGATAGGACAACTTTTTCATTACCATGTGCATCCCTTTTTGAGTTTTCAATTGCTCACCTTCAAATCCGAGCATGTATATGACAGTTGTCGGCTGTACTATTTTCCCGACTATTTTTCCTGTGTGTATCGAGTTATTTTCAGTTGTTTCATACTTCTGGTCACTTGAGACCATCACATTTTTCTCTCGGTTATAGTGCAAGCCAGCTCTATTTGTCTCTATTATCTCGATTGATCTAGGTGAAATATAACAATTCGTCAATGTGATTTTACCATTAAACTTTAACATTTTCACGATGAGACTTCGGTTATTACATGGCTTTGTTTATACATTCACTGTTCATCTCCTCTCAACCTCGCCGTTAACAAATTGGCGCCCAACGTGACAAAAATTGCTATTAAATTCTCTTGAATTCTGTATAAAACTTACTCCAGAAATATAGAATATTGAAGATTTATGGATAATTGTTCCATAAAAATGTAATATTTGCTTTCTCTTAGAGAATTTTGGCAATTGGATGATTTTTATTTGTTTACTTCTTTGTGAATGGTTTCTTTCTGTTTTGTGAGATCTATCACATTCTGGCCCAAATGAATACCGCGAAAAGACTTCGTCTAGTAATTGACATATATAATGAAGAATAAAGGTCCATGTAGTAGTAGTTGGAGTAGTTTGAAAATCAAATCAAAACATTGAAAGATTGGTTCGATCACAAGTCACTCACGATTAACTTCGAGAAAACCAAGTTACTGCCGTTCGCAAGCTACGAAAGTCAGTTGCCAAACTATGATAAACTAATACTGAATGATCATAATAGAAACATGGAAATTTAACTAGCAGACCACATTAAATACCTGTGCGTTACAATAGATCCTCATCTCAGGTGGAATGAACATATTACCCAGATCTCTAAATCCCTGAGATTATACTACATAAATTTAAATACTTGAGATCTATCCAATATATATATATATATATATATATATATATATATATATATATATATATATATATTCAGATAGGTTTCCGCGGTCAGATATTTGAAAACTAAAAGTTCGGGTTGAACCGCGTCTAGAATTTGTTGAAATTCGACGTTTCGGCTCCGATTTTGGAGCCATTTTCAAGAACTGAAAAAGAAAGAAAATTAATAAATGGTTGAAACGTAATTCTACGCTGAGGTCTCAATCTGCCTACTCCTCAGGTATAATTACGTTAGGTTTTTGTGACTTGACGTCGGGGTCTCAATCTGCCTACTCCCCATGTCTCGTCACTGGTTCTCTCTAAGGTCTCAATCTGCCTACTCCTTCGAGAGAACTGAGGAATTGTGGGTTGAGGAACTGTATTTATAGTGGACGTGGCTGTAATGGCCGTGTGCAATGTATTGGCGCGAGGTGAACTATGGGCGGGAACTGAGTTGGCGCTAGATGAGCTGTGTGCGGGAACTTGGTTGGCGCTAAGTGAGCTATGTGCGGGAACTGGGTTCGTAACGTAATTATACCTGAGGAGTAGGCAGATTGAGACCTCAGCGTAGAATTACGTATTATCCTTTCATTAATTTTCTTTCTATTTCAGTTCTTGAAAATGGCTCCAAAATCGGAGCCGAAACGTCGAATTTCAACAAATTCTAGACGCGGTTCAACTCGAACTTTTAGTTTTCATATATATATATATATATATATATATATATAGTAGGGATGTATTCTCGACCGAACTTACAAAATCAGCTGGGGACTTCTCGGGTTTGCGGTCTGTTTACCAATAAAACTCATTCGTTCTATATCTCAATATTTCGCTAATCTTTATTAGCTTCTTCAGGAGAGAAAAGCTGCAAAAACATGTTAGGAATTTTGAAAAATCAAACCAAAAATTATACAACTGTTCCACTTACAATCATAGAGTCGGTAATCCTATTGTGTTCATTAGTGTTCTGGGGAGCTGCGAAACATTCATCAACACCAACTAGGTAATATCCATTACTAACTGAAACTTTAGCTCTGGGGCACCGGCTTATATTTCACGCAGGTAACCAAAAATCTAATGACCAGTAGGTAACAATGAAAAAAAAAAGTAAATATATAAAAAAATAAAAATAAAATTCTTAGAAACTATCATAGGTACACCACATCAATTTCTCATCTAATCACCCCAAAAACCAAAAGTATAACACCGTCATTGCTATGAAAAACAGAATCACTCACATTTGCCATGAAACTCTTTTACAACAGAATCTAAACAAACTCTTTGATATCTTCACTATGAATGGTTACCCCAGGCACATCTTAAAAAAACTAATATACAACTCTAATTTCTATGACGGTCCCACTGAAGAATGCAACATACAGTTTAAGTACAAATCAATTCCTTTTGTTGACAAATTATCCTACCAAATTACTAATATTTTCAAGGAGTTCCAAAAGATAAAAATAGCTAAATATAATAACACAAAAATTGCAAATATTTTTTCAAAAGTCAAGGATAGGACTCCAACTTCGCTTAACAGCAACGTAATATACGAAATTCCGTGTGTTGCATGTGATCAGTGTTATGTGGGTCAGACTTCGCAATGGCTGAAACAAAGAATAGCTTTACACAAGAGCGATGTCCGGTTAGGCAAAAACTCGTGTGCAGCTGTTGATCACTCACAAAAAACCGGCCCCCAATTTGACTACTCTAATGTCAAAATCCTGGAAAAAATGAATAATCAAAAAACTAGACAAGCAATTTCCTCTGATGCTACTATTTTCTAAGGTGTTCAAGAGTAACTGATGGTCAACAGTATCAAAAACCTTTGTCAGGTCTATAAACAGGCATAATGAGGGTCTACCTTTTTCCAGTGAATTAGTTCAGTTCGGTAGAGGTTTTTCTTTGAATCCAAACGGTTTTTGTGAAATGAGTTCATACTTGTTAATGAATGAGGTTAGTATATCATTCAATAATTTTTCAAATATTTCTGAGAGATGGGTGATTAGGGAATTCACTAAGAAATCAGAATTTATTACTGATGATTCTATTCTATAGACAAATAAGTTTTTTTGCGGATACTAGACGAATCATAATATATATTCTCAGATAGAAATTCCATTTATATTCGTCTAATTGAATTGAATTATTCAAATGTACAGTCTGAATAAAAAATGAAGAAACGTGACGATCGAATCTACAATAAATCAATTTATTCTCCTTTGTTTTCAGCATTGTCTGGCATTCGTATTTCATCAAAAGCTCCACGACAAAAACCAATACAAATTGAAAAGTAATAAATAACCAATCGCATTATCCATCACTTTGATTAACAACAAAAATGACTAAAATAACCAAAACCAATATATCGGTTCGAGATGAATCAAACGTACAGTGAAGATCATTATAAGAATGTATTATTCATACAAACCCGGCACTGTGGAAAGAATTTCAATCAGCTAGCCACAAAACGGTTACAACTCCGTGGCGATTTTTTGCTCGCGATTATGTAATCGGCGATGCCGTGGAAAATTCAATATCGTTGTTCTAATTCGTAAAAATATGAATGATAAACTGATTGCTTCCGAGTTTATTCCCAATTATTGTTTTCAACATTTCTCAGTCAAGAGAAGACAACGATAATTTCGGTTAATGTTTCCTCTAGAAGAAGGCGTAGAGCGAACGTGCATTTTTTCTCATTTCGAATTATGGAATAGGGTAGGTAATTTTCAGTTGAACATCATGTTGCCACAATTATGTTTTTCCCCGATGGTTCTGATGACTGGATACAGCAACGTATTCGTCAGTACCGAAATTTAATGTTTTAGAAAAATCGAATTTTGAAAACAATTTTCTTATAAATTATACAAATATATTTTAGTTCATTAAGTTTATAGTTTAAGTTATGTAAACACATGTCAAAAATTACGCAGCTAGTGTGAATAATTCTAGCGCAAAAATTGCACGGTAAAAACAAAAAACAAAAATGAATTAATTGCATTCCGATCGATCACATCCATAAACTTCATCTAGTGTGATTTTCATAAAAAGTATCATTTCAGTCTTTTTTTATAAGTAGTAAAAAATTATTTTTAAAAATCGATATCTTGAGAACGGTTAAATTTATTAAATTGAATTACGAAAAAACACAAAGGGTGTGTACCATTAAAGAAAAAACAACTTTGTGTCATGACCTTTCGACTGATCCTGTATTCTTAACCTTTGTGATAGATTTTTAAAAACCCTAAAACTTTTATATTTCAAAAATGTTCGTTAGCGACTTTGTTTATAAGCGTTCACGAGAACTTGATTTGACAATAGAGTACATAGTATACAGAATGGGCTGAGTCGATATATACTATGATCAACGCACCAATTCTGAGTTTATCCTTTTCCGAACGGAAAAAATAATTTTGGATACAAATGGACTTGGCCAAGCAAGTGGGACCCTCGGGGGCCCTTTTTGCCATCCCCTGCTCTCCTCATACATGTCGTTCTGCTTGCCATTGGATTCCACCTGCACTCCTCAAAGTCTAGGTGTGTAATGTGTAGGAGCTTGTCAACGAGTTCCTTCAATCTGCCTTCTCAAGCCCTGATGGGGCTGGTTTTCGATCGGGTGGTGCGGCAGCCGCGGGTGACTCCATCACCGGCTATCAGACCCGCAGTATCCGATCCGAGGTCCCTCCTCGGCTTCAATTGGAGACTAGTTCTCCAGTTCTTACTGCGAGTTCCTTCCATCCGCCTCCTCGTGAAAATCCTGGTAGGGTTGGTTCTCGATCAGGTGGAGCGGCGGCCGCGGGATATTTATCCCTGGCTACCAGTCCCACAGCACCCAACCGAGGCCCTTTCTTAGAGTGGGTATGTGTTAAGTGTCGTGGGAACATGCGTGTTTTGACGTCGGTGTACGCTAAGCTAGGACCCACGGGTAGCTATTCCCGTTGGCTGCAACGCCTTAGCTAACCTTGGGCTGTTGTCAAAGGAGTAGAACAATTTCACAAATGCGTTTATGGAATGATATTTTTGTTGAGAACTCTCAAATGGCTTCTACAGTTCATCAACTGGCATGATGAATCGAGAGGATCCAAGAATTTGACTTCGAGATCGAACATCGAGCGGGGACAAGCCATTAGAAAGAATATACCGGAGGCCTAAATAACTGCTCACATTGCCAACGAGCAGAGGATAGAGAAGCAACACTTTCTAGAACCATGGCAGTAAATGAAAACTGAAATAACAACAAGATTCAGAAAGATCAAAGGAAAGATCCAGATTTTGGTTTGATTACCAGCTGGATAAAGGGCAAACCACCACTAACATGGCAGAAAATAGCAAATTATTTGCCAGCCGTTAAATCCTACTAAGCTCAATGGAACTCCTTCACCATGGACAATGGTTCAGACAGGAATTGCTACGAAAAATTCATGATAGGGTCACCGAAGGAAATCTAAGAGTGACGTAGACCCTCCAGGAAGTAAGGCAACGGGTTTACTAGTCTAATTGCCAAGCCCACGTAAGAACTGGTGCAAAAAAATATGCGCTACCAGCAATGGACCTCGAACACGAACTTTGTACAATACAAGGCTGGCATCCCATTTGAAAGAATCACCGCAGACATCGCTGGGCCGTTTTCACAATCTGACCACGTTAATAAGTACATGCTTGTGACGATGGACTACTTCAGCAAGTGGGCTGAAGCATATGCCCTGCCCAACCAAGAAGAAAACACCATCGCAGACGTCATGGTAGAAGAGTAGATATGCCGATTCGGTGTTCCGTCGGAGCTGCTTTCGGGCCATGGCAGAAGTTACCCTGTTCCAGGAAATGTGTACATCAACAGTCCAATGAAATGGTGGAGTGGCACAATGTTTTTGAAAAATTTGAGAGAATTTACCTGAATAAGACCTGAAGCTTCCCAAATCGTTGGAAACTTTCCAAAAAAATTATACGGGGTGCTCAGAATTGGGCGACGAATTCAGCTATCTCAAAAATTAGGTAACTAATTTTTTTCAAAAATCAACCTCGTTATTTCTCAACGCCAGTTGATTCTACGCTTAAAAATAGGGGGAGTTTTGGAAAAACTAAAGTAAGTACGCTTTTTTGAAAGAATCGACAAAAAACAAATCATATTAGGGTTTGTGCAAATGTAGTTCTTTGATTTTATTTCGAAAAATGTTTGAGGATTTCTTTCAAACTCCAGTGTATCTAAAAAATCAGTAATCTGAATGTTGATTAGGTATTGATGCTGGGAATAGAAAAGAAGCACAAAAAATAATAGATATTTTCATTTCGCCTGAGAAACGATTTTTATTCGAACAGCGATGACCCCCGATTTGGAGCCCTAGGCAGTGGCATACTTTGCCTCTGCCGAGGGCCGGCCCTGGTTCCACGGCACACTCTACACTGTATCTCGGTGATATACCATCCAGCATCCAGCTCTATTTCTCTAATGGTAACACGGTAATGATTGTGAAACCGCTGAACGTTGAATATGCGTCTGGCAAGTTCATGAGTTAATGCACCCATTTACATAATGGCAAATTACCGACTACAAATAATATGGTTTTATTTCGAGATATTAGCGAAGAATGCATTCTTGTTGCGTAAAACGCGAACACGATCCGTATAACAATGGATCGATTTAGTTTTATGAGTGTGGTGCTGTTCGTTTGTTGTGTTATTAGTATTATGAGACATAGGACGGTTTGCTTCGAGACGAAATATTACGAGGCTGCGGAAGTTACGTAAGCTCACGTACTTTGCGTTGTTTGTATTCCAAGTTATCGGTGAAGAAAGCAGAACTTGACATTATTACTAAACTCATTAGTATAAGATTAGATTAGATTAGTAGCGACCTTTTCAGATCTATTGTGTGTGCCCTAGAAATCGTTTAGAGTTCTCTTTCTACCCGTCTTCGTTATGAGACTCCAGAGGCTTCTTGTCCCATCACCTGGGAGCTCTTGGTTTTTTTGTCTCCCAGCAGCGTTAGCAACCTTAGCCTTGACAAGCATAGTGGCATAGTATGTGTACTGATGTTTCCTCTTCTTCCTGGTAGAACCTGCATGGCATATTTTCTGCCAGACCGATTGTACCTTTGAATCAATAAAAGTCCCAAATTATAAACATTCTTTCTTGATTGTTATCAAATATTTCGATAACTTATCCTTGAAACTCAAGTACATGCCTGAATCAATATTCGCAAATAATCAACTATTTCAATACTCGCCAATAAACGGTTATTGATCGCAGTTCTGTGAGATCTGTCAGATCTGCCTACTGTACAAAATTTCTTGAAAATGACGGAAATACATTGTCAACCGGAAATAATTTCTTGTGTGCAAGAAATTAATAATACTAGCGAGAACCTTGCTTCTGCCCTTTGGTTGGCTGGTGAGTTTCAAGTGCTACGAATTCGAGGCATAATTGCTGTGTATGTGCACGAGACGCCATTTTTATGCTTAAATACTTTCGAGGTTTTCTCGATTTCCGAGCCTTCCTTAAAGGGATTAAAAAAGGTCCCTTTTAATCAGGAAGTACATCCTAACGCAAGGAACACAGTCTTTCCTAAACACATCTCATTAATGGAATTCAACAAACTGGAAGTACCTTCTGAAAACTGAGGATTCAGCGTTCAGATTCACATCACCCTCCCATTCAGAAGCTAAGTACACATTATCGTGTGCTCTCAGTATTTGATACACCACAATTATTCACTTCCACTTCATATGAAATGAATGTCAATTTTCTCTAACTATTTATTCTCGGTGGTGGCGCCCCTTTAAAAATAAGCATTGTAAGGTATCAATAACGGCAGTGCAGTGTCCACCGATAGTGAATATTTTCCAGCCTAAATCAGCTGAGAAGAGTTTCTGCTATAAATTTATTTGGTGTTTACCTACTCTAGGTAATATACTTTCCATTCGAGCAAATTAACGTTATACTAATTGGCGCCCAACGTGGGGCCAAATTAGTTATTGGACTCCATTGGTTACAATTCTGTGTAACCTTCTTTCAAGTTGAAGCCTTCCAGGAAAAATTCATACTCTCAGGCGGAGGGGTCTGTGAGAGTACTGGCGGTATACCAATGGCGTCTCGTGCACAGACACAGCAATTATGTTTCTAATTCGTAGCACTTGGAATTCACCAGCCAACAAAAGGGCAGAAGCAAGGTGCTCACTAGTTTTATAAATTTCTTGCAAACAAAAAATTATTGCTGGTTGAGAATATATTTTCGTCATTTTCAATAAATTTTGTGACAGTAGACAGATCTGACAGATGTCACAGAACTGCGATCAATAACCGTTTATTGGCAAGTATTGAAACAGTTGTTTATTTGCGAATATGGATTTAGGCATGTATTTGCGTTTCAAGGATAAATTATCGAAATATTTGTAAACAATTAAGAAAGAATATTTATGATTTAAAAGACTTGTAACAATTTACTTGCTGCAAATTACCTGTGAGAAGTTTTATCAATATTCTAGAAGTGCTGCTCTTCTGGCTTAGTAGATATTCTGTGAATGTTGGCTGCTGTTGTTTTATTGTTGTTCTTTGGCCTGTCCCATTCCTGGTGAATTGTTCCACCATTCTTGAGATTTCTGTTGGATCCATGATTTGGTGTTTGTTTTTAGTACAGCTTTTGCCATACCGTTGAAGGGTTCTGGGCCATTCAGGGCCTTACTTGCCCCTTCACGGGCTAGTGAATCGGCCTCTTCATTGCCCTTATAACCTGTGTGTGCTGGTACCCAGTGTAGGGTCACTCTGTTCTGACTGCCCAGTTCTTTTAGGGCTTCAATTCAGTCCCAATCAAGTTGGCTGTCTGAGTAAATGCCAATGGTTTTTTTGAAAACTTATGGCTCATTAGCTCTTGAGCGCAATGGTGAATTGTGACAACTTCCGCTTGAAATTCGCGTATATACCTTAGCTCAATGAGATTTTCATCTTCGGCTTGGTTCCATAAATGCCGGCTCCTGAACATTCATCAGTTTTTGAGCAATCCGTGTAGACAGTAACTTCCGCGTTGATGGAAGGTTCCTCCTTCCACGCACCCCTGTTCGTTATACTCATCTTGAAAGTTTCGCCAAAGACATATCTTGGAAGTATCCAAGCAACCTGCTAGTGACTGACCTGGCTTCAACCTGAACGTATATGTGTAGTGGAGTCAGGTTGCGCAAGACCTCTAGTGCGGCTGTTGGGGTAGTTCTCATGGCCCTAGTGGCACTCAGACATGCTTGTCTTTGCAATGCTCCGAGTCGTCGAACCACTCCTACCTGATTAGTCTTTGGCCACCATACCACCCTCCCGTACGTTATCATGGGTCTAATACCTCTAGTATGAAGCCACGTGGTCATTTTTGGTTGTAGCCCCCAATTTTTTCCGCACAGATAGAAGACTCCTGTACTATTTTCTATAACTTTTTGTAGGTGTTGATTCCATGTTAACTTATGGCCGAAGATTACTCCTAAGTATTTTGCCTCTTGGACGAATGGAATTTCTATCTCGTTCAGTACAGGTGACCTGACTCCTTCCAGTACTTTTTTGGTGTGAGTATAACTATTTTGGTTCTATGAGGGTTCACTGTCAGCTTCTCCTCTTTACACCACCTGTCGACTATTTCTAAGGCTGTCTGCGTAAGTTCCGATTCTGCCCTAGCGAATTTGCCTTTTGCAATAATCGCAGGGTCGTTGGCATATCCTATGCAATGAAAGCCTATGAATGCTAGCCTTTTAATTAGTTCTTCCATTAGGATGGCCCAGAGTAGGGGTGAAAGCACCCTTAACTAAACTTGGATGCAAGTTGTTTCATATCTCGCAGAAATATGGTTGATTCATTTTTAATTTATCATCAACTAAAACAGTTACTATTAATAATGATATTTTTTTTATTGTAGAGAAATTTAAATAAAATTACAGCGGAAATAAAAGTTAATCAGATACCGATTTCAATACAATAATTAGGAAAATCCCAAAAGAATCTGATAGATTCCTGTGCGGGAGATCGAAACAATGAAGAATATTTAAAACTAGTACTAAATGATAAAAATTATTATTAGAATGAATAAATTTGGATTTCAAAGCCTACTAAGCATCGCACTATCATTGAATTCGGGTCATCGCCAATTCGATGTTTTCAATAAAAGGCTATTCAACAGCCATTTAAAAAAGTGATACAAATGTGTGTTACATGGTTGTGAAGAAAATGCTGAGGGTGGATTATTGATCACCAAAAAATAATTCTGCCGAACAGAACAATTCGTAATACGTAGTCGAACTAAACTCCAAAACTGAGTTGTTTATAGTGTGATCGTGCCACCGTAAAAAAATCGATTCAACTCTCTCTCAGGGGGAGTTTGAAGTTGCGATTTTTCGAAAACTTCATTGCAACAGTGGACTAGAATTACCCAAAATATACTCCTCATGCCACCACAGAGATAAATTGAATCAACACCCTCTGAAGGGTAGTTTGTACTTTCGAGTTTTCAAAAACTTTTCTGTTCGGAAATTTCTGAGAAAATTAAATTGAAAGAAATAACTAGGATTACCAAAAATACACTTTTTATGCCACCATGGAGAAAATTTGAATGAACTCCCTCTGAGGAGTAGTTTGTAGTTGCGAATTTTCGAACAAGTTTGCAAACTGTCGGTTTTCCGTGAAGGTATTTCACTAAACTAGTAATATACTTTGTGTGTCATTAATATACTCAAAAAGAGTCCGCATGAAAAAGGTTTAATTTTACGAAAATTAATAGAAAAATAGCAAAAAAGAGTAATTCTGCAAACGCCAATAGATTCAGAATGATGATATTAGTATACTCTGTTAATTTCAAGTCGATCGACCCCTAAAAATCATAAAAAATACAATAGTATCAGATTCACTTGGAATCGTTTATGCGTATACAGGGGGTCCCTCCGGGAACTGCATCGATCAATATATGAAAAACCACAGGTGGGTCGAATTTGAAAATTCACTATTGTTGATAAGTGCTATCCGGCTAAAATATTTTGAAGATTGTGGCATTTCCGGTTGTACCGAACATATTTCATGCATAATGTTCTATACCCAAGTCTAATTGCGTTTGTAGGCCGAAAAATGTTTTTTTTTTTATTTCTGGACATGATAATTTATTTTCGAATGTGTATCGATTTATTCCTAGGAGAGGACCCAGTTCAGAAGAATTTTGATATCAATTCGATTAGAGTTATACAGGGCGTTCGCCAGAAAATGATATAGATCCGGTTGAAAAAATTATTGTAAGTCCATTTTTTCAAGTGGAAACCCCCCAACTTTATATTCTCATTCGATTCGAAATCGAAAATAAAGCTAATTTTGAATAAGGTTATCTATGCCTACACTCAACAGTTTTCGAAATATTGGCGAATTTACATGTCTCAGTTCTAGAAATTCTCGTATTCTTGAGTTTACTTATTCTTAGTTGGCCATGGCGCCCGCGGTTGCGTTGAAAACAATCAACTGCCACGGAAATGTTATTGTAATCAATCATGCTGGCTCGTTAAAATTATTCGAATGAAGATTACTTAAATCTATTCATTATTTATGGCGAATGTAATGGGGTTATCTCAAGAACATGTGATATATTTGCTATTCGGTATCCGCAGAAGCAGAAACCCTTCACAAAACACTGTTAAACGAATTATAAAAAACTTCAAAATCTTTGGATCCGTCAAAGCAAGAGTGCAGAGAAGCAAAACAAGTCAATTGTTGATGATGAAGATATTGAAATTGCCATTTTGGGATATTTTGCCACATATCCAACAATATCTTTGAGACAAGTTGCAGGAGAATCAGGATTTTCAAAAAACTCAGTACATATTATATAGAATACTGCGCAAACATAAATTTCACCCATATAATTTCTCCATAGTTCAGCACCTGAAAGAAACAGATTTTCCACGAAGAGTGAGATTTTGTGAATTCCTTTTAAATTGGTCGCAATGGAACGAATTATTTTTGGATAGAAATATTATATGGAGTGACGAAGCTGAATTTACAAAGAACGGTGTTTTCAACCGACATAATTGCCATTATTGGAGTGACTCCAATGTTTATTGTGCGATAAGAAGTGATAGCGTCGTGGCACTGCATTTTTTCTATATATCAAACGATGCAGTTCCCGGAGGGATCCCCTGTATATGTGTTCATATAAAAAAGGTTGAATTTTACGACAATTAGAAACATTACGAAGACAGAATTTTTGAAAGAACGGTTGAAGATAGAGCAATTCTGCGAACGCCAATCGACAAAACATTCTTATCTTGAGAATGTGTCAAAGATTACAGAATACTCATTAGATGTAATATAAAATCCATTAATGATTCAAATTTGTTCCAATTATTCAAGTCATTTACCGATGTTGGTCCTACGAACCGGATACTACCACGAGTTTCATAATGTGAACTCTAAATGAACAAAAAGATCAAGCTTTGGTTCTGTCCACCCCGTAAGGCGAGAACGTGAATGGTAATCCACGTTATTATGCATTTATGTATGTAACACCTCAACTAAACGGAAGACGCCTTCAAGATCGTCTGGCATCTGAGATGTTCATAACTGAAACACGTCCCAGATTAACTGTCTCACGATACCAAACATAGAAATTGTCTCCGTTCGACTCGTCATTCATCCGTGCTCATTATTATGTATAACGTTTTATTTTGTTCGTGATATTTACTACACATGATAATATACTGGAATGTCTCGCATTGTATAATACGGAGCCATAACTCGTTTTAAATTTGAATAAGATGAGGCTCACCGGCAACCTACTCACATCCGCAAAGTGTTGCACAGTGCTTCCACTCACGCTCCCTGGAGTAGGGGTGTTTTATTATATGAACAGACTGTTCATCTCTATGTGTTTGTTCCCAAGTATTTATATATTACTTATGACGATTTTATTCATTTCCAGTCCATTTTAACTCGGATAACCACCCTAAATAGTCCTGAAGATAAATCAATATAGTTTCGAAACGTCGACAATTTGAAATTTTGTTTTCTCCAACATCCCACCAACTCAACAATTCTGTTAATTATCAATGATTCGTGCGATCTTTTTAAAGGCATAATTATCATTCCATTTTTCTACCATGTCTTTGTTATTTTCTTAGCTGACACAAGTTTTTCGAAGACTTCTGAGGGTAGCTCGTAAGAGTGCAGCCGGTTGACGGACAGTTTTAACAATTCCTAACGAAAAAAAGTAATCCAACGTGGTGCATGTCGGACAAATGTCTAATATGAGTGATACAGTAAATGAATTCACATTTGGAAATCATTTTTTACAAACCAAGTAAACGATATCGATCAAAATTCAATATTTCCATGTGGGAAAGTATCGATCATTCCAAATTGGCTACATCACTTCTAAACTTACAATTATCGTCACAAGTTATTGGTTATTTTTACGACCCTAACAAATCTATATAGTTTTATTAACAGCCTCTATGAAAACAATTGAAAATTATTAATCAATCAATTCTCTTGATGAAAGAATCGAAAGCTTAACAAATTCCTTTATTCGTTGTTATGAGCAATTCATGGAATAATCAGGATGAATAATTTTAAATCAATTGTACTATTCAACACGTCGCTTTACTTCAAACGAAGTAATAATTCAATTATTAGAACTATCGTTTATTGACGAAGATGAAAATATCATATGCAATTTTTAGGGTCGATTTCGTGTCATGGGTCTTACATACCCGCTTGTTTCTTAGTGCGGTGTTTCTCTAAATATAACATAAATCGCTGTAGAATAACACGATGCATTCATTATCTTTGAGCGTCTGTTTGAATGAACTGGACGAAATATACCAACAACTTGAAGTTCGGGAACATGTATCGGTCAACATACTGATAAAATTGAAATTTGACTAAATTATACCCCACACCTGACACCGTATTTGAGCTTGGTAGTTCCAGAAAGTTTGTCGAACTGTTTCGGACTCAGATGGCCTTACTGTGAATCAAAAAAGTTTGTCTTATGTAGAAATTAAACTTCTTCAGTTCCTTCAATATATTTTTGCGAGGCATTTTTTTCGTTTGTAAGTATTTTTTTGTTTTTGTCATTTTTATTGTGTGAACTGCGAGCTTGCAGGTTGATAGCCTGGTTTCAGATGAGGTTTTCAAACGAAAATTATAATAATTTAAATTATGGCTGTGAGTTTGTAGGTACGTGCTATTTTCTTTCGCTGTGTATATGAGTAAATGATCAGTCCAGCTCACTGAATTCCATTCATCAAGTTTAAACACCGATATCATCATAATACGTTGATACATCCAATTGATCTGACCAAATGTAGGTGCTACAATTCAAATTCGATTCCATATGCAAATTTTTCGAACTACGGATTTATGGAAACACCCTGTATTCGAAATATGGCATAAATTATTCAAGTTCTCGATATCTCTTGGTACTCATCTACTATTCTGCATTACGAGGCCCCAGGAATGCCTGAAGTACCATTGACATAGATAAATGCAATGGCGGTATATTACACAAAGAACATAAATATTCTTCAGGTACTTTTATAGGGTGGAACATTAGTTCGACAAAAGATACTGTTCTTTTTGTAGTGATACACTTGTTAGGAAAATTGTGGATTTGAATGATATCGGAAGTTGAGAAGGGTGGACGAAATCATTGAATAAAAAACTTGAATGAAAAAATCGCTATACCGGGTGACAGTAGACATATAATAGGTACGTAGGTACGTATTAAAATTTATCGATTATTTTTTCAACCTACTGTTTGACCGAAACTAGGTAACCTCAACTTCTTTCTAGTGTCTGGGACCTCTAAACCAATGACGCGACTACAGTAGACCAAAATGATCGATCTCTAAGTAATTCTTTGGATCTAATAAATTTTTGTTGAAACGTTTGCCAGATGGGATTTTTTTACTAGTTTTAATTCGCCCATTCAAGGTCTCGATTAGTGTAAGAAATCCCCCAAAATCAAATTTTATTAAGATTTCATCATCTCTGAATTGAAATAAAAAAATATCAGGCCATATTACATTTTAATATTTTGTTACGATTTACTACCAGATATGATACGAAACTGAACGGACTCTTTCATGAAAAACATCTGTTAAACCATTAAAGAAAGAGAACACTTTGAAAAAAATATTTATGTACAGATAGACTCAAAAACCAGAACCGTCAATTCGGCTCTGCTGTTAGTTCATTACATATTTGACTGGAATTTTTTGATTACTCAATATAAATTTTGTGAATATTACCGAATTCACCACACGGCCTTCTTGGTATGAGCGGTACAAACATATATTATCGATAGTACCAGAAAACAATAAATTATGAAATTGACGAATGTGAGACGCTTCAACCCAATGGATAGAACGGCTTTCCGATCCCATCCAGACCCTTATCCAAGAAATATTAAAAATAAGTAGATTGTGACGGAGTACCTAAAAACTTGGCGTGCTTTCCGTAATGACAGTGGGCGGATTTTCTATCTCAATTTGCACATTATTTTTGGTGTAATGGTGATGGTGATGGTAATGGTAGGTATGGATGGTGACTGATGCGCTGCGACCTAATTAGATCTATTGTGCCCCATCTTCTTCTGCTATTTCAAGGTATTCTCGTTTACAGCAGACCCAATTCCTTGAGGAATTTAAGGATTTTGATGGGTGGTATTTCTCCCACAGTCAGCTGATGTGATCCCAGTATATTCAATCTCTTGTGATTCACAGCATAACACTCCATCAATATATGGTGTGGTGTTTCTGGATGTTCCCCACAGAATCTGCAGGTGCTGTCCTCCTCTAAGCCTAGCTTCCTTAGGTGTTCTTTGAGTCTGCAGTACCTCGTCAGAAATCCCGTGATTATCTTTAGACTAGTTTTGTTGAGGTTAATCAGTGTCTTCGATCTTGCTCGGTTGAAGTTACCAAGATCTTTGGCCTGCCTTAGCCCTGGAAGTTTTTGCCAGTATGTTGCTCTCATTGCTTCTTCAGTTTTATTGAGTTCTTCTTTGAAAGTAAGATTTTCCAAGTCCGCAGAATGGTTCTGGCCCGATCAGTGGCGTTGATGCCCCTTTTCGTGCCAGGGTATCTGCTTGTTCATTGCCCTCCACTCCAACGTGCCCCGGCTCCCAGAGGAGAATCACCTTGTAGTTCCTGCCTTGATCATTAAGTTTGTCTTTGAGATGATTTTATATGAGCTCAACGCTTTGATGGCTGCTTGACTATCGGAGAGGATTGCAATTTCTTTGTTTCGGTATTTCCTTTCGAGGTTGAATTGAATGCGCCTTTCTATGGCGTGAATTTCCGCTTGAAAAATACTAGGGAACTGGCCCATGGGTTCGGAATATTTGGTGCGAGGGCCAAAGGTTCCTGCTCCAGTTCCGTCGGGAGTTTGTGTACTATGTTATGGTATTCTTTCCCAGTGCTCGAATGGATTCTATGCTCCATCCACTTTTGGCATTTAATTCCGTTCGAAAAAATTCCTAGAAACTAAATTTCCTGGTAATTTCGTCAGTTTAGAGATCGGCAAGGTGTGCACTTCCGGTGGGGGTTGAGCCCCTTACTTTGTGTGCTGTCCCTTTGAGTCCGACTTTAGCCAACCTGGGGTTTGCTCCCCAAGCAGTTCTCCTCACCATGATATGGAGAGGAGTGAGGTCCAGAATTACCTCTATTGCTGCCGTTAGAGTCGATCTTATTGCTCCTGTTATACAAAGACATGCTAGTCTTTGCACTTTCTCAAGGGTTTTCTTTATTATGGCGAGTTCGGTTCTGCCGTGCCACACTACTGCTCCGTAGGTGATCATAGGTGTACATCCATCGCAGTATTGATGGGTTACAGCCCCACGTTTTTCCTGCAATGTTCCTGCACACCATCAGTGATGATTTTGCCTTGTTAACGATTTTTTCTACGTGTCTGTTCCAGAGTAGTTTTGAGTCTAGGTTAAGCCCTAGATACTTCACCTCGTGCTTCCATTCTAAGTCTGCTCCGCCGAGGCGAACAGCCCTTTGGTGCCAAAACTTTGTTCTTCTAGTGAATAGTTCCACTGTGGTTTTTGATGAGTTAATTATCAACCACACAGAAAGGCACCATCTTCTGGTAGTCTCTAGCTCGCTTTCTATGAGATCGCAGAGGGTTCCTTCGAATTTGCCTTTGGCCATAATGACTATGTCGTCAGCATATCCAAGGCAAGTGACTTCGTTCCCGTTTTTGGTGTAAAAACGAAATAAAAAAATAGAAATCAGAACTCGGTGATGGTGTCAGAATTTTAATACAATTGTTTTTTTTGTAACAGTGATTGCGTTGCAGAAAATTGGGTGATTCCCAAACGATATTTATAAAAGGATTAGCTGTTGGAACGAAGGCATCAGAGAGTAATAAATATTGTATTTTTGATAATTAACTCATACAAAAACTTTGATTCGAAGGCTATAGTTTATTCTGATATAAAAACTCATTTTATTCCTACGTTGTGGTCTCTCAAGCTGTTGAGGACGTTCTTTGTACTTTGCAAAGAAGCTTATAGTTGTTTCCATAACTAAACACCAGAACAAAAGTGCCAAGCTGATATTTACCTAAAATTTGGCTCCAGTTAATATACGTATAGATCCCAGAGAAAATAATTTTCAGCAAGAAAATAGATATTGTTATAATCGTTCAAGAATTTTTTGTGCAATTGAAACAAATATTCATCTGAGTAGTTGTAGTTTGTGTTTGGTTTCCATAGGTGTTCTGATTGCTCAGTAATCAGTGAAACGTGCTATTTTCAAGAGTTTTGGGGTATGAGGACCCACGGAAATGTGTAGATTTTTTTTCCATGTAGCTATGTCACCTTTGGTGATCGAACTTTGAAATCCAGCTACACACAACTGAGTTGGTGAGTAACATAGCCATAAATCAATCAGTCACTGCTAAACAACATGCTTCACAAAGTAAACACTCCAAGTTCAATTGAAAGCTGCAAGACTATCAATTACACCCAAGAAAAAAATTAATATCAGTTCTGAATCTATAAATTACTCCGATCTATTCTAATGACAGTGCGTTCAGTACATAAAAGCTTCCAATAGTCTCCAGCAGAGCTCCGTATTCTACAAATTAATAATGGGAAACATGCAATGACCTGTATTCTCGGTGCTTTACCTGGGGCGCTCTCATTTTCAGTCCGCCATTTCTTTCTTTTTGTCGACTTCGCAAAATAATTGGCTATTATTAGTTTCTCATGGTACATGCTACTCAAGAATACGGGTACGCCGATTTTATGCGAGCGCAGAAACGGGATCAACGACTGATACAGGAAAGAGCAGGGTTGTTCTCCAAATTGCGGCCTCTGGTGGAGTTTGCCTTTTGGCATAGAGATTCGGGAATTTTTGTAAGGTCTTATATCGCAAACGAAGTTTGTAGACCATTTTCTGGAGAAAGAATAAATGGTTTAGTCGTTTTTCACTCCATCTTTTAAGTATAACAATAATTATAATTGAAGGGGCAAGTGGAAGAAGGGGTCAAGTAACATTTTCTGAAAATATTCGTTTGTCATGGAAAAAGGTGTTACGCGCATATGTACCTTGTCCCGTAAGGATTTGCTTCTTTTCTTCTTCATATCTGAGCAGATACACAGTGGTAGAAGGGGCTATGTTACATTAAACATTATGGACGCTAACTTTACTAAAACCAATTTTTCTCACAAACACATATTTGTAACATAACTCCTTAATCCACTTGCCCCTTCAATTATACTTAACAATAATGATATTTTTCTGAAACCGACAAAAAATGACTACTTTTTCGAAGAAACTTCTGCTAAGCAACGAACTTGTGGATCGAAAACGTTCCGGGAAAACTTTCGCCAACCTAGACCGTCAAAATTGGTCCCTATACCAGTTTTTTATATCAATTTTAGACAGTAAATAAATACGGGCAAACAACCAACTCACATTAAGAACATGTATTGTATATTATTACACATATGGAACGCTTATTATAAATATTTTGACAAATGTCAGTGATAATATCTCAAGGACCGAATTTTCAAGAAGCTTCTATTTCAGATTCTTTCTTCCTTCTTCCTATAAAAAGGTTTCAGGGTCTTTTCCTTCTTGAATCAGCCCTTTCTGAAGTACGGCCTTTTTACCGGTTGTTTCCGTTGTCCCAACTCTTGCTTCAAATCCGCGTTCTTCAAATCCACCAAGCAAACTTTACACGAAATCATTTTGTTTTGAGTCTCTGACCAAGACGTCAATCACTTTCGCACAAAAAGTTAATAAGTTTATTTTTCCGTAGCACACAAAACAGTCCACTTTGCGAACACTCATTTGTCTAACGTGTCACCAGTCTATCAGTTTTTTTTTGTAATACGGAAACTGTCCACTACGCAAACACATCTATTTTGAAAATCCAACTTCTGAATTCATTCTTTCTATCTGTCTCGACGGTTTTTGTATTGATACTCGCAGTAATAATTTTTGAGATCAATCCAGAAATGCCGAGAGACAACGAGAGAGGTCGCTGTTATTGAACAGTTGAAAAGAGTCAGTAACTCGGGTCGATGGCTTCTCATCTGATCTCGGAATCTCTATAGTGACATTCTAGATGATGTCAAAGTTAACAAGTCAAGCTCGATTATCCAACATCACATTCTTTTTATTCACACGATAGTGTATCAATAAGGGTGTGATACCGGGTGAACATGTGTCGAGCAATAATTTTTTGTTTCCATTATCGAATGAAAGTTTTGTTTGAAATTGTTTTTGCTGTTACAGCAGATTCCTTTTAGTAAATTCTCAGATGACGAAGGTTTCTTGAAGAAATTAACAATTGAGTCATCCCAGTCAAAAGTCCACAAACGTTCCATTGGTGCTGAGAAAAACAAAACACTTTATTATTTAATAGCTTATCTATAATATCGAACACGGAAAATGATTTGTCTTTGTCTCTCTGCCCTGTAGGCACCTGGTTTCTTGACAAAGAGATGACTTCGAATGCATTAGCATACTTCATACAGTTCATATCGCTTATCGTAACCACATTACAGATATAATACCCGGTGCTTATGTCAGACCATTGTTATTGAATATTTCTTTCCGAACGATTTCCTGAGAACGCTTTCGTAGGCTCGTCAAATGTCACCGGCTATCTGACGCTGCACCGTTTCAGACGCTTCGCGGAATTTCGACCAATAAAGTGAGTCAATAAGTCATTCTTTGATCACGTATGCATTCCATGACTATGGGAATGCTGGATTCATGTAAAAAACTAAATGGTGTTCGAAGACCAGACATTTCACTAATTACTTTTTGAAATCGATTCAGACATGCCTGTCCACCCTGCATGAGAAATGCATGCATGTCGTCGACTTTCACACCTGTGCCTGTCGACGTGCGTAAAAATCGCAGGGTGAGCACGAACGGAATTAGGACATGTTCTTCTTCAAAAAGATACAGTGAAAAATACTTCGGGATCATTTCAGAAACTCGAATGGCTTTCTTCCAGTATTGACAAAATTATTACAGAATCAAATAAAATATGACCGTTTCATAAAAAAGAAACACATATGTGAATTTTCTTGCCGTTTTCAGGCATAACAGTCAAAAATGCATACCTACCCATGTATCTGAATCGGCCTTAAGGTTGCAGTGAGCTAAAAAGACAGGGCAAAAGCCTGGATTGATGATGCGAAATATCGAGCAAATCTTCAGTAGCGTATTATGTATATTTGAAAAGGGGTCCTCAACTCAAAGTTGTTGATAGAAGTGATGAATACAAGAGAATTTTCTTAGACTTAGAACTTTTTCTCAATCGATAGGCATTCGCAGAATTGCTCTACTTTCAACCGTTCTTGAGTTGAAAAGTTCATCTTGAGTTGAAAGAGGTCATTTCTCTCTTTTTTCTATGTTGGCATAAAAATTATAGTTTGAACAACCCCAGTCAACTGTTTCAATGAAACATCTTCACTAAAAACCCACGGTCAACAAAGTTTTTCGGAAAATTACAAGTACATACTGAATCACTCTATGTGAAAGTCCTCAGAACTTCTCATCACAATTACAAATCACAGGATCCGTACAAAGATGCAACAAAAGAGCCACAAAATTTTGATCATATTTCTGTTAGTTTTCTACTTCGTTTGTATATGTTCCTGAGTAAAATTAATATGAATTCTGAAAAGGACAATTTTGAGTGACCCTGTATAATAATAACCTCAGATCAACCAATATTGAAATGAAATGATATTTCCCTAATTTGCGAGTCTACAAGCTTTAGCTTTTGACTACATGAGTTTTTTACAAAATAATCGCCACATTATTTATTTTATAAGACAGTAACAAACCTGCCTCCGCAATTCTTGAAAAGTGTCCATTAAATCTCGTTGTGCTCATCTGATGTAGTTCAACGTCCAGCCTGGCCTCAGCCGGGAAAGTAGTTGTTGTCCGTTAGACATTAAAATGAAAATCTTCATTTCTATCGTAAGTTTTTTTCCATTTTAGACAAAATTAAAATTTTTCCAAATTTCAATTGGGAATGTTTTCCTTCTCTGTTTGTATAATATTCGACATTATGAACTAGAATAAAAATCATCGTTTGCAGAATTTTCATTCAAATTCTTAGAAGATTTCCTAATGTTCCCGGCGTTTCTAGAACAATTTACGATGTTTCTAAACCTTAACTTGGTGATCAAGATGACTATTCAGTTAGGTTTCTATGGCTTTTTCTGAAACTTTCAATAAGTTCGACAATGCACTTTGCTCTACGGTCTTTGAATTCTACTGGATTAGATTTCATGGGTATTACCTGTGCCACTGCTATCTTCATGTTAATTATATGAGTTGTCTGGTATGAGATAACGACAACAAAGTTTGATTAAGTTGTAGGAATCGCTGGAAAAATGCCTTTATTTTTTCAGCTTTATCGAGACGGTTGGGAGGACATTTCCAAGGATGTCCTGTAGTAACTCTGATTCAACGTCTGTTTGAGTAATTCCGCCAGTGAAATGAACACGCCTAATTATGAAACATACGAGTCCCATACACGCCCAC
The DNA here is from genome assembly GCA_958502065.1 of Chrysolina americana. Classification (NCBI taxonomy): domain Eukaryota; kingdom Metazoa; phylum Arthropoda; class Insecta; order Coleoptera; family Chrysomelidae; genus Chrysolina; species Chrysolina americana. The sequence continues at coordinate 81,406,471 of OY293414.1, forward strand.
GAATGCCATAGGTCTCTGCAACTCTGCAGCAAAGAGCGTACACCGAGGTGTACGATTTGGTTCCCATGACATACAAACAATGCGAAATGTATAACAAAAAGTACCATTTACAGCGCCGTAAAACTCTTTATTAGTTTATTGCTGGCATTAGCACCTACAGGAGTTGAGTGTTTGATATATTATTTGATTGTATAGAAGGCGGCGTCGTTTATAGCCAAGGGGGTATGGTTGATTTACGGAAATTTTCCATTATGAAAGTTATTAAATCGACATGGCAGTGTTACTTTGTGTTTTATGACACCTTCACACGAAGTGTCTGCTTCATGAACGATCGAACGTTTCTTCAGTTTTCTTTCATTTCGTGTTTGTTACTTGGCCATCGAGTCTTCACCGGTTCAAGGTTATTAAATATCAATTTAGTATCAAACCAAAATATTTGCGTGATCAGCAACGTTTCTGCAAAAAAATCGTTGACCAGCAAGAATTTGACAGGGAGGATTTCATGCAATTCAAAATTATTTGTGGTTCTTGGATCTCACAAAGAGAGTTGAAATCAAGTTAAACAATAAAAACCATTGTACCCATGTATCGCAATAGAATAAAAAGAAAATGTATGAAGTATGAATGACGCAGAAATTAAATCACGTTGGAATTCTACCAGAATATGAAAAGTAATGTGATCTTTTCAAATGTGATCAAAAATAGTTTTAAAATCCGGTAGGGAAGTCTGAAGTTAATTGAAATCTCCAAAATGTTACTGTAGTGGCCATTTTTAAGGCGTATATCTCGAGAACAAGGAAAGAACGTGCCATCGAAATCAACCAGAGTACGGATATTCATGTGATATTTCCAATAATTGTGGTCGAGTTTGCTGAAAGTCGAAAAGTGAATAAAATCCCGTTTTCTATATTATTTTTGGTCATTTCAAAATAATATGAAAAATTATATGGTTTTTCTATCTATGATCGGGAAAATCTTCAAATCTGGATGATCGAGAAAATCTTTTAAATCTGGACAGGAAGTTGAAAAGTAATTAAAATCTGGTTTTTTATTGTTTATACCAATTTAAAGATGTATATCTCCAGAAAAAACAGTGAAGCCACCGTGGAATTCGATATTAATATAAAGAAAGATGTGCTCTTTCCATGTATCATGGACAAAATTTTCGAAATCCCGGCAAAATGCCGAAAAGTAATTAAAATCTCTTTTTTTACTGCTTCTGCCAGCTTCAAGACGTATATTATCTCGAGAACAAGGAATGAAGCCACAGTGAAATACAACGAAATGACGAAAAACTTCGAAATTCTGATCGATATGCTTTCAAAAATCTGGATGGAAACATGATATCAAAGGAGAAACCCGAAAACACATAATCATTGACAAGTAGGAAAACCACCGTAAAATTCAACCAGAATAAGGATAATTAGGTGGTCCTCACAATGATGAATGAAATAATTTTCCAAATTCGGATGGAAAGTCCAATAATAAATAAAATCCAGAAAAAAAAAGTTTTTGCCATCTTGGAAATGTATAATATCTCGAAAATAAGGAAAAAAGTCTCGTATATTTCAGTCATATCTTTTCGATGGTATTCAAAAGAATTGAAAAATACATATCAAATAATCTGACAATAGTTCGATAATTTCGAATGGGTACACTACTTTACTATAAGTACTGTCCTCCCGATAGCAGGAATAGCCATTTATGGAATGAAGAAAACACTCATGAAATGTTCCGCAAAGACAACCAACAAATATTGTCTGATAATATTTGGGCAGAAATCGTAGAAAATCATACTGTGGGACCTCATGGGCAGGAATTGTCGAAAATCAAACTGTGAAACCACATATTTTCTTGAAAAAGTTCCACCTGGGCTACTTGAAAAAGTACCTCTGAATATCCATCAATGAGCACCGATCCATTTCCAACGAATCGTTCGTCAAATTTTTGTTGAAACATTCCATGTTCGGAAGGTAGGTACAGGAGATGCCATACATTGGCCTGCACGTTCTCCAGATTTGAATTCACTTGACTTTTTTGTTGAAATACCTCATTTTCTTTGGTTTTCATGATGGTGAATATATCAGCACTTCCCTTTCGTCAACCAGGCGACTTAAAAGAACTGAATATCCGATTACTTAGGAACTGTCTCAACTGACGGTTTGCATTGTATCCTAACCTAGATGAGCTACTTTTTGGTTTTTATATAGGCAAGTGGTGGTATTTTCAAGCTGAGATTGTGACGTTTGAAGGACCTTTGCTGAAATTTCCTAAATGTTCACAATCTCAGCCACATCGCAGAAACGGCATCTGAAACTTCTCATACAGACTCACTGTTACATCACGTATTATTCTCATAACCTAATAAGTAATGCGAAGGTTCATTAACAATATTCGAATTGGTCACGATTTTATTATGACAAACAAATGAAATAATGCGAGAATTGGCTAATGCTAGGATTACTGCAATCGTTCCAATTTTTTTGAAGCGATGGCGGCACCAGATGCCAAACTTAGAAAGTAATAAGAGGTTGTTTAGATTTATGATAGCTGCAACGGAAAATGGGGCATGGGTTTGCAAAACGCTCTTCAGAGATATTCTCTTGTCTGAATTACAATTGAAATTCATTGTGCGATATCAAGGTGAGAATATATTGATCGAACTTTAAATGTAAGAATCAAATAAGTCTCGGAACAAAGGTAAACAAATTGGACTTCATTGAGTCATTATGCAAGCAAGTAGCTCACTAGATGATCTCTGATGACAAAAACATATTGTCGATCGTTCATGATTACATTTTTTTTTTGTAATATCTGACAGAAAACATATACTTCCCAGCTAAGCTCAACATTGAACTACATCTGATAGGTATTGTGAACAGACCAAGAAAGAAAAAGTCTTAATTTTTATCGTAGGTTTTTTCCATTATAAAATAAATCGAAAAAAAAGTTTAATTATCATTTGAGAATTTTCACTTTTTCAACTTAAATACTTTCCAAGAGTTCATCTTGAACAGTGGAAAATGGCAATTAAAGTTTGTCTTTCAGTCGCAGATGATTCCATGTCTGACTTTATGAACATCATCATCATATTTTCATTAAAATTGAAATGACAGAATCAAATAATAAAAAACACATAAAAATACGTGTTTCTAACTGAACGAATATTCAAATCGGAGTTTTTCCCCGTTCTTCTCCATTGGGAGTATTCATATGACTCGAAAAAAAATTTCATTTTCATATTTATGAAATTCAATCTTTTTTGAATGTGCACACCGAATATTTAAAGTCGATCCCGAGTCAACTAAAGATTTTATGAGTTTTTCACGGAACAATTTTGTCTGTGGGTATTTTCAATTCAAAATGCAGGGTGTTATGTAAGTACGTGGCCAAACTTGGACGGGTTATTTTTTGAGTGATTCTAAGACGAAAAGTTCATATCAACATAGGTCTGGTAATGCTTCGTTTTCAAGATACAGGGTGTCAAAATTAAAAGTAATCGTCGTTTTCGTATTATTATTGCTATTGAATTAATTTTTATAAAAATTCTAATACTGGGATAGGCTATTTATATGGAAAAAACCAGTAACACCCCAGTTTTTGATGGATTAGTAGTTGAAATGTTTTATTGTGTTGTCCCAGGGATGTTTTTTCTCAAAAATAAACTAAGATACGAAAAAAATTCTAGACATAAAAAAGTTGTAATTTCAGTTGCTTAATATGAATCAAATACAAAGATAAAAATATTGGTTATGGTGCCTTCCGGGACGCCATTGGAAATGATACTTTTGATATAGTTGGAGCTAAATCAGCCCTTCACGATCCTTGATAATACTGAATATGCATACCATATTTAAAGTCGATTTTCAGTCAACTAAAGATTTCATGAGCTTTTTACGAAACCTCTACAACTTCGAGTTGAAAATTTTCGAAAGTCTGCTAAAGTGTTCAATCAACAATCCTGTCTTTGGATACTTTTTATTCAAAATTACACATTTTGGTCATTTTATGGTCATAAATTGATTGGCATCCACAGAATTGCTCTAGCCTGGACCGTTCTTGATTTGAAAAGTTTAAAAGTTTATCCGGAGTTGAAATTGATCATATGATTCGAAAATATTTTTAAATTTTTTTTTTATCTTTACATATTTGTGAAATTCATTGTTTTCTGAATATGCACAATTTAAAGTCGATTCCTGGTGAACTGAAGATTTCATAAGCTTTTTACGAAACCTCTACAACTTCGAGTTGAAAATTTTCGAAAGTCTGCTAAAGTGTTCAATCAACAATTTTGTCTGTGGGTAATTTTAATTCAAAATTACACAATACACTAATTCTATGATTTTGAATCGATTAGATTCTACAGAATTGCTCTATCTTGTTGATTTCTGTGTGTACTTTTTCGTGTGATGAAAAAGCCATGAAATTTCAATGCCAAAAAGACAGTAGAATGAAATTTTCTTCTTCGTATTATAGATTCTAAAAATATAGGTAAGAATCCACTCTCACTCACATCTGGGAAACTTTTCAGAAACTAAAAGAGAAGTACTCAATATTTCAACATGTGAAATAATTAAATATTTCGAATTATAAAGTGTGTTCGTGTAGAAAAACGATGCCAGGTGGCAGAGTGTTTCGGTAGACCCAGTAGACGTTTAATAATTTCCAATATTTATAACGAAACTGAAAATTTAAATGACTGAACATTTATCACAAGCATATGTCAATATCCTTCGGATTTTTTAAGTGAGGATTGGAAAAGGTGTGTGCTTATTCACCTGAAAAATATAAAAAAAGTGTGTTTTACATTAAAATTGATTAAAAAAAGGGAAGGGTGGTCCAAACTTTTAGACAATCATCACACTTATACCTGTTGTAAATTTTAATTCGTGAATTGAAATTTACCAGTTATCCTCACTTATATCTACTAACCATCATTAGTCATTAACGACGATAATTTTTTATATTGATGGGTAAATGATTATACATTATAATGAAACTATCTAGTAGGCATCCCGTGCTGTGTCAGTTACGGTCAAATGATAAAAGTAAGTACCAATCAGTTATCCAAGACCTTGTGCTGCGCTATTTTTCACAAGATCACCATCTGCTCTAACATTAATCTCGAATATTAATGAGCAATCAAGTAATTATAATTACTAAAGCTGTCAGTTGAGCATAATGTCTAGATTACCGTCAGACATTTCTAACAAACATGTGTATGTATATTTCTTCTGTTTTGTAACGTTACCTTCGGTATTTCTCATAGTATTTGCAATCGAAGATTTTTTAGGATCCATATCAATTACATTAATTAAACAGAAACATTTACACGATGCGTACCTAATCTTGTTCTTTGTCAATTTATAATGTCAATAGAAGATATAGGATACTGTGTAGATTTGAGACTAGTTTTAGAAATTCCGCCATATCGAGGGTATCTTTTCATCAACTATTTGTCATGTTATCATTGTTCAATCAACTCGACAATCATGTGTAATGAATTGACGTAATGAACCTTTTGTATACTCCTCTAAGATTTCTCGTATGTAATAATTCAAAAACCTACTTTAAAGCATTAAATTGATAAAAAATTGGGCGATGCCCTTCATCAACATAATTTCCAAACAAAAATTAAAACAATATTTCAACGAGCTGGAGCCGGACCTGTCTACTACACCTGTCTGCTTGTCTCCAGCTCGTAAGGAATACATGATGTCATCGCTCTCGGCACTCCGTGAACGGACGGGAAGCCATCTAGATTTGATGCGATGAATAACAAATGACGAAAACTCGAGAAACGTCCAGATGCTATTGCAGCTATACAGGGTGTTAGATAAACATGCAACAAAAATGCAAGGGGTTATTCCTTGATCTCTAAGAATATTATGTCCTATGATGATTTTTGAAAAACACCTGTTTTGAAGATACAGGGTGAACAAAATTTGCGACAACCAGATATTTAAACCGGACTTAAACCCCCTAGATTATTCCTTCTGGGAATGTCTAAAGACATTCGTTGTCGCTACTCCATTGGCGAATTTGTATGATACCGTAAAAAGCTTTCAGTGTATTCAGCAAAGATTGAGTTTCACGAATATGAGCAGAAAACAATTTTTTATACACGTTTTCGAGTTACATGACCCCTCTCAACTCCGGATAAACTTTTCTGGAATTTTGGAAAATTTTCAACTCGAAGTTGCAGAGGTTCCGTAAAAAGCTTACAAAATCTTTAGTTCACTAGGAATCGACTACAGTCGAATACAGTCAGTCAACTTGAAGGGATTTGGAGTTGCATAACCATAGTGATATAAATTACTTTGTCAGTATAAATTAGTTATATGTTAATTACAAAAATAAAATAGAAAGGCAGAGTTAAGTGTACACAATACTAATTTGGATCAAAAACCAATTTTTGCTGAAAATTGTAAATTTGAATTTTATAAGAAACGTACAAAAAAAGTCTGTACTTTTCCCAAAAAAAACCACGAGAGACAGTTTAGCAAGAAAAGATGGATATTAATTTATCAACTAAAGTTATCTTATAGACTATGGAACATTTTTTCTATATAATGATACTGTTACTGAGTCTGATTGAGTGCACGTCTGTGGACTGCCAGAAGTGATTGTCTTGATTGCGCCCAAGTGTTCGAGAGTACGCCGACTGGTCAAATTCGCTCATCTGAGGTCACCACCTCCATCGAAATACTTCGCAAATTTTCAAAAAATAACCAAGAATACCGCATAAAGAAGACTCACCGTCAACTACTAGAGCGATAATTAGTAGACACTATTAGGGGGCGTGTTAACAGAAATCAAAACCTCAGTGTTCCGGTCCAAACCAGGATGCCAGTAAGCAGCAGTCTAAATGATCAATCAGTACTGCGTCTTCACTGAAAATTCGTAGGTTTAATTGTATAGATATCACTAATAGGAACTTTTTAAGTATGCCAGTACGCTAGAGAGGCTCAGAATTGTATCATCAGCATAGCTTCTATAATGGTGGAGAAAGTCCAGATTACACAGCTGTATAAATGAGCAGGATTGTGTTTTTACCAAGTTCTGGGTCTTCTAGCGGTGAAGATATTACAGAAACCAGCATGAGGAACCTGAGCCATCTAGATGATCAGAATTGTACTCCAACCTGCAATTCACGGTGAAGAAGTGTAGAAAGCAGTAGAAGAGCATCACCAGCCATCTGAATGTCTTCACCAGATGTACTGACGTTGTGAAAGTCCGATAACGGGGTAGACGGTACAGAAAGCAGTAGAAGACCAGTACACAGCCATCTGAATAAGCAGAAAGCAGAAGACCAGCAAGAGACACCTATATAGTATACCAGTATATATTAATGTAAATGATCGGTATGCATAGACTCGAATTTGAATAGCCCGGTATACAGGGTGTTCCAAATTAAGTCGGCACCATTGCCAACTCCGTTATTATTGATGCTACGAATTCGGTTAAATGGACAAACTAATAGCATTTTTAATGGCCTTCTCGATGCCAAAAACAAACAAAAATTACAGTCGCGTTTTCAAAATATTTCATAAAATGGTATTAATTTCACTGGAACACCCTATATCTTTTAATGCATTTCAATTCGTAATAACATTCTCAACAACAAATCTCATTTGACTTTTTTTCGTAAAGGTGAAAATAAGACAGTTTTATCAATAAGAAACATTTATAACAAACGGATTTGATAAAGCGCTATAAATCGACGAGTAATTGTTCAAAAACACCGCCTTCTTGTTGAACACATATTTGGGCCCTTCTATTGACACTTTTGGCATTCAACGCAGTTCGGCCATCTATTAATTATAGTTTCAATATAATTTTTCAGTTCATCTACATTATGATGTTTCATTTTGTACACCTCATTTTTCAGAAATCCCTAAAAATAAAAATCTAGAGGTTTCATGTCTGGTGAACGAGGGGGCCACTTAACAGGACCATTTGTAGCCATCTATCTGTTTCCAAAACAGCCTCGCAGCATTCGTTTTACGCCACTGACATTATGTGCTGGTGCTCCTGCTGAAAATAGATCATCTGACGAGCCTCCAGATCAAGATCATCGAAAAACTCTTCCAATGAATTAATGTAACATGTAACGGGGTCTGTTCAAAGAACCATGGTAGAAAAATGGACCGATAATTCAGCCTCTAAATAGACCACCAAACTAAATCGTCTTTGCGGATTGTGGGGATGGACTAGAAATGGATTATGTATACTTCAATAATCTTTCTATTATACATCCCACGATTTGAAAAATTAGCCTCATCGCTCCATATAATATTTCTATAGAAGTTTGGATCATAAACCACCGACAAAATACCAATCGTCTCTCAGGATCACCAGGTTCTAGTGTTTGCACTGGTCTTAACTTATAAGGAGAAATCTTATGTTTCTTCAGAATTCGTTGAATACCAGACAGTGGAACAGTTATTTCTCTAGATAAATCTCTGATGGAATTATTTGGATATACCTCAGAGTAGGATAAAACATCAATTTCTGTATCTTCAGATTTTACAAAATGTTTTTTAGTTCTCCTCTTCTCAAAAACTTTTTCATTGCTCCTGAATCAACGATGAAGCACAGCAAAAAAACGCCGATCAGGTCATTAACGATCGGGGAATTGCTGTAGTGTTGGAGTGTCTTACACTATTTTTCTGGCAAACCAAGTAGGATTCTAACAAATCACATTTTTCTTGATGGAAAAACGGCATTTCGAAAAATATTCGAACAGTAGTTGATAGTTACAATAATTTATGACATTTTTGTGATATACTTGAGAATATTTGACAAATAGTATTTCAAAAAATTTTCAAGGCAACTTGATTGCTCATAATAATTATGTTTTATCGAATCAAACACATTTTTTTCAACCACATTCATATGACCCTCCAGTATTTTCAGTTCTGTACAAAAACGGCTTCAAAGTAATCATTACAGCAGACATATTTTGATTCATAAAATAAATGCGGCTAGCGGAATGGCTTTGAGATGGAAATTTGTACATTAATACCAAATAGCTCAGTGGTGTCAGTTGAGTGGTGCGACATGATTATCACGGGTTTCACGAGTCCACATCCCAGCGCTATTTTTTCTTTTTACTGTCTTATTGTGCTATTAGTAACAAAATATTGTCTAAGTACCAAATCTGGGCGTTTGGACAATCATAGCGAAAGAAATAGTTGCTCATTTTCCACTTCAGGAAGAAAGGTGATATGAGCTTTGTTGTTGAGAATGTTATTACGAATCGAAATGCATGAAAAAATATAGGGTGTCCCATTGAAAGAAATATCATTTTATGAAATATTCTGCAAACGCGACTGTCACTTTTTTTTTGTTTTTGGCATCGAGAAGGCAATTAAAAATGCTACTAGTTTGCCCATTTAACCGAATTCGTTGCATCAATAATAACGGAGTTGGCAATGGTGCCGACTTAATTTAATTTATACTTCTGTAAAATAACATGAAAAAATTAATTATTCATCAATGTATCTAGAGGTTTCATGATTATTGCTAATCATCAGTAAGGTAGAAGACTTGCCGACTAAAATTACCCTAGTACATAGGTTAATATTGAGGCCTGAATTAGTTATAATCCATTATAATCGACAATAGTTGGGGTGCTTCTGGGTCCTAGAGGTCGCGCTGCATTTATATTGTAACGATGTTTCTAATTAATAGGCCGAGCACACTAAACTGTTTGTATCAACTTCGCTATGAAATACAACTACTTCAATGACTGATAAACACCTCTTTGAACTACTCAACTGACTTCAATAAGCTAAATATTCAGAACACTTCTCAAAAACTTCTTCACCCGAGTGAAATGTGTCGCATTACGAGCAGAGTACATTTTTCGAGATTTTACCGTTCGTCAGATTGATCAGTATAGAAAAACAACAAAATAATTCCAAGAATGAGGAAATCTCTTAACAATATTGTTCTAAGAACTCATATCTGCACCCAAAGATGTTTCTTGATTCAACTCGCTGAGCAAATTAGATCTGGTACAATTAAACGGCCGTAAAGGGTACCAGTTGTTTTTTTAATTAATTGAAGTTTCCACTTGAACTCTGCTTTTCGTTCATCCACTTTCTTTTGAAATAAAACTGTATTACTTATACCGAAATAACAATGTTGAATTATATCTATAGTTGCTAATAGTCAACAAAAGTGAGCAAAGCGATTGACAAAAATATTTTTTTATTAAAATTTTATTGCCGTCACAAAAGCCATTAGGTATCCGATATACAGTTTCCATTCATAGTGGTCAATAGGTCAACAAAACCGATAGTGAGGGGAAGCAAAAAACTCCCTCCCACGTTCATCTAGAATAGCTGAGTTATTGCATAACTCCAACGCACACGAGCGTGTTCTGCTAATAAATTTATGGGTTCCATATGTCAATAACAACCTTAATAAAATCTAGCGGTGTATCGACAAGTTACTTTAGATTTTATTAGATATAACTAATGAGTATATATGTGGAGTTTTTTAATGAAACTATACAAATAGACTCGTAATAAAAATCAATGTATCAAAACAGGGTAATTCGAATAATATGTTCCTTAATGAAAAAGTTGAACAATTCAGCCTTGCCTTGACGTTGATTTATTTAAGTATGCAGGATTTCCTCGTATAGGTGGTTTTTTGCCGAGGTATATTTCTGTTACTTGGCTAACCGGCATTAATATAAACTTTCTAACTCAAAAAAATATTAACAGATGATCAAAACACTCTTCTCAGTGGCGTAGCGAAGGGGAAGGGGGTCAGGAATCCGGCCCCTCCTCCGAAATGTTTTGGCGAATCAAGTTGTAAGATATTATTAAGACCGATTCAGATACGTACATTCCCAAGCAGGATTATTGAAGCACGCGCAATTTACACGCATATGAGTTTTTGACACTAGTGCCTGAAAACTGCATGATAATTTACACATGTGCCTTTCATTCATAACACAACCTCGCAGGTCGCAGGTTGTCCGAATGGGGTGAAGGAGGCCTTCCACCAAGATCTCAAGTCATGACCCTGCTGGATATGGAAAAGGCCTACGATACAGTATGGATCGAAAGCCTGGTCAACAAGATGCTACTGGCAGGCATGTCATTAAACTCGGTGAGATTAATCAATTTCAACTTAACAGGACTATCCTCCAATTTGGGACCGCTTCTCTTTTCAATCTATGTTTCATCTTTCGTAAAGTGCTTTATCCACAGTAAGAGTTATTTTTATGCAGAGAGATCCAAGTGTATATTTCAATCAAAGAATCGAATAGGTATTGGCTTGGCCAACAATATGCCAAACTATGATCTAGACAACTTATTCAGACTGTCAAATAGTGATGCTATTTGGGGGTAAATCTGCAAGAATGAGGTGCAAAAATCTTGTTGATATCAGTATTAACGGTCAATCAACAGAACTTGTCGAGACAGCAAAAATTCTAGGAGTATTCTTTGACTCAGATACGAGATTTGTCAAGCAGGTAAACCATATGATCAAAAATTCCTTCTTCAAACTTAAACTTCTTTTCAACAACCGTGATTCTCGATAAGAGATCAAAAATTATCTTGTGGTCTCTCACATTTTAATTACGCGGATGTTGTTTATGGACCATGTCTCACAAATGATAATCGCCGACGGCTGCAAACTATTCAGAATAATAGATGTGTCATATTCATTTATGGTATTGGAGGAAAACACTCGGTATCTACCAAACTAGCTGGGAGAGGTTGGCTGGAATTGGTCAAACGTAGGTATCAACATTCTGCGTGTTTATTTCACAAAATAGTCCAAATTTATGAACCTATCTATTTAGCACGTAGATTAACGTTTAGGTCGGATATTCATAACATGACTGAACAGTCTTGGTCTCGCGAAGCCCTAGAAGAAATAAATTTGATATTTAGTAAATAGATAGAGACAATATAGACAAGATTTTTCTTTGAAAACTAATCTGTATTGCTCCCCCTCAACATGGTATAAGGCATGAAGGAGAGGGTATTTTCCATAACATATCCCGAGTAGAGACAGCCCCATTGCATCCCCTCAGACGGCATGGAAAACTACTACGTGGTATTAGTGATGAGGGAGAGAGCATTTTCTGTATCGTTTCCCAGATGAAAACGTGTACGAAGCTATTAGTGCCTCATATGATTTTTTTTCCGAAACTCATCCCTATTGCACCCCCTTGGACGACCTAACAAATCCCCCCGTGGAGTCAGGGATGAAAGAAAGAGTATTTTCCACAACAGATTCCCAGCAGAAACGTGGGCAAAGCCATTTGTGCCTTCTATTTTTTTTTGTAAACTCGCCCCTATTCCACTACCTTGGACTGCTGACAAACTACAACGTGGTATCAGGGATGAAAAAGGAACATTTTCCATAACATATTCCGAGCAGAAATGTGTACAAGGCCATTTGTGTCTTCCAAGATTTTTTTATTGAGAACAATCCGATCAGTTTGGCCCTACCGCCTTTTTGTTTTTCTACTCACCCTGTATGAACCTGAAGATTTGAAATATATTAAAAGACATTGCAATGCTCAAATATTCACATTCTTCACAGAATTTTTAAACAGTTTTGATGATGATTCTAAAAATTGGATTTGATCAGAATTGTAATAACAATTGACTCTCTCTAGCTGAATTAGGAAAATTTAGAAGAAATATGCATCGGACCTACTTGCGTGGTAAGTTTCTCTGCTTAAATATGTAATAAATTCTAATTAATTTCACCTAGGCAAAAAGCTGTCAAAAAAATAGGTACTGATAAGAAAATAATACAAAGAAGAATCTTATGGAAACTTCCTTTCAACGTATTCAATAATGTAATATTCGAAAAATGTATGAATCATTCATTTATTTAGCTAGTAGCATTGATTCGCACGAAATGTACTGCCCCACTCACTCCTACAACGACGCCAATTATAAGTAAATCCACAAATCCAGTCTCAGGCGCAGATACGGCCAGTGTTGCCACAACTTCTAAATTAGATGTAGATCTATCCATACAGCATCAACAACTTCAATATTTTACTCTAAAAGAATATTTTCTACTCCGTTCAAATATTTGTGAGTCCCTTATATGGAATTTTAATCAATTTGAATACCCTGCTGTTACAACAGTCTGTTTTGGGTTGGAATCTAGCTGTCTACTTCTACGGAAACTGTCTATTTATTTATCTATCGACACAGAATACTTAATTAATCCAAAACGGAGAAAACATTTCTCATAGCTCCTGATGGACTGTAAACTTAAATTCTCCAATGATGCTTCCCCTTTTGGAGAAACTCGTGTGAAATTGAGGTAAGTTTGGTGTTTTGGAAGTATATTCCAAATATTCATATAGAAAAAGAGAATTCCTGTCATGTGCGATGTCTTTAAAATTTCAGTTGAGTCCCACTGCGATATGAATCTCTCAGCTATTACCTACTATTTTTCTCCAATCTGTGGCAACGCTGGACACAGCGGCTGGTCGATGTTCCATTGTCATTCTAACCTATATGTAGTTCTTGTCGCAAAACGTCAACAATACGACTGTGAGTGGAATAGTTCCGATTGAAACAAGGCTTATTCGTTGCAAAACAAACATTACATCGAAGTACACATTGGTTTGTGTCACCTGTAACAATGGATGACGATTTTTACTACGAAGAAGAGGAATATGGCGATTACGGATTGGAATATTCCGAAGAAAGCACATCGGAACCTGATGTGGACCTCGAGAACCAGTATTACCTCGCTAAAACGCTAAAAGAAGACAATTTAGAGAGTTCCGTTGCGGCATTTCAAAAAGTTTTAGATATACAAGGTGAGCACAAGGGCGAGTGGGGCTTCAAAGCCTTGAAGCAGTTAGTGAAGATCAATTTTCAACTCAAGAATTATGGCGAAACTATGAAGAAGTATAAGGAATTGCTAGGTAAGTATTATTCGAATAGTGTTATTGTTTTTAATGAATAGTAGAATTTCACAATAGTGGCGACATCTTACAAAAAAATTAACGAACTGTTGCTTTTTTTGTTGGGAAATCAGGGGTTTTTTTCATAGAAGTATTGGTCTTCATTTAAAACTGATGGATTCATGAATATCAGTGCAGGCATATAGTCGAGAACAAAATTTGCATTGGTTGCTAAAATCTAAAATCAATATAGTCACATTGTTTTATATGAAAATATTCGCGAATGTCGGTATCACTCATTCTTTCATCTTTCGATTTTGCCTCTCATAATCATAACTTCGGTTCACCGATGATATACGAAGAAGGTAGGTTTTCTTTCGCTACTCTTTGCGTGACCAAGTAGGGGGGAGAGGCGCACTTCCAATTGTTTATTGTGATGAATCTTTGGCAAGGACTTTATTTGAATTTTCTAGTTTTTATATATTTTGAACAAGATTGGAAATATAAAGAGTGCACATTTTTGAATTCCCATTTAGTAAGTAGCTGAAAAAGTAATTTCCATTCGAAACCATACTTTCGTGAATTCATAAAAACTAATTAGGGTACTTCCATATTCATTATAGTCTGACCAAAAGGAAACCTCCTCCCATGTTAACTTTCGAACGGGATGGAGTTTTTTTCTTTTTGGTTATATTCTACTTTTCGACAACTAAAAAAATGTATATCCTTCAAAATAGCGGCCCGAAGCCATTTTGAAAGACTTTTTCTAATGGCATGTGGGGTCGAGTGACACAATTGACACGTCTCACAATTCTCTATACGTCCATACAATTTCAAACAAAAATATTCATTCAATACAATGGAAGTACATAATGTTAGAGCTCTGCCATATGAGGTACTTTTCGATAGGTATTAATGAGCTCCAGTCAAATAATCAAATCTTTTTTGAAAGTTTTTTCCTTAAAATTGTGCCATCTTTGAATGAAATTCAAGTGACAAGGCAGGTGACTGTTTTATTGAATTTCAGCAAAATTAAGAAAATAATCCAGAATAAATAACAATGTCGTATGTTAAATGAATATCTGAGTAATTGAGAAAGAAAATCAAATTAAATATTCGCCATTGACTTCCTGGCACATAAAAGTGCGTTTCTGAAATTCTCCAAACATTTGTGGTGGAAGATTCCTGCATACGTCTCTTATGCGTTCCTCCAATCAATTTATCGTTCCTGGGGCAGTTCGGTACACTTGAGATTTGAGATATCCCCACAAGAAAAAATCCAAAGGGGTCAAATCAGGCGATCGAGCTGGCCATTCAATAGGATCCCTCCTACCGATCCATCTTTCCGGAAAAATGTTCATTTAAAAAGTTGGTTACTGACCTGAAATAATAAGGAGCTGTTCCGTGTTGTTGAAAATGAATATTCTCTGTTATTTCCAGGCACCTGAATTATTTCCAGAAAGATGTCTTCTTATAGCATCCTCAAATGTCGAACTCCGTTCAAATTTTCTCTCAAGAAGAAAGCAAGATTAGGTTATCAACTATGAGATGCGATAAGGAAGTTGAACTTTTAGTCTGATTTCTTCGTGAAAAATAATGCAGTCAGTGTTATTGTAGAATTATTTCAAGTAAAAGAAAGAATATAATAAAACTGGTATTCAATTCCAATACGCTGACTCAAGTATTTCTTTATAAACAATAAATAAGAGAATGGACATATCTAATCAAAATATCTTCAATTCATCACATTCTCATCAAACACACATCAAATATTATTTCATGTTAACAGGTTACATCAACAATGCTGTAACGAAAAACCACGGAGAAAAATCGATCAACTCAATCTTGGATTACACGTCTACGTCCAAAGATATAGAGTTGTTGCAGAACTTTTACGAAACAACCCTATCTGCTCTAAAGAACGCTAAGAATGACAGGCTATGGTTCAAAACGAACACCAAGCTGGGAAAAGTTTACCTCGAAAGGGGAGAATTCACGAAAGTTGCCAACATCATCAGGCAACTTTGGCAAACTTGCAATCCCAACGCACATGAAATTGATCCACACAAAGGTAAGAGCAAGAAGACACTGACAAAAATATTTGGTGAATTAATATAACTTCGAAAAGTATATAAATGCAATATGGATAGGTGAATCATGTATGGGTATATATTGTCTTCTCATTTTTTGAGTGGAGGTATTTTAAACTGGCATTCTCTAACAGGTACTCAGCTCTTGGAAATATACGCGCTCGAAATCCAAATGTACACAGAACAGAAGAACCACAAGCAGCTGAAGGAACTATACGAACGCAGTCTAAAAGTGCGTTCGGCAATTCCTCACCCCCTCATTATGAGCGTTATAAGAGAATGTGGCGGAAAAATGCATCTGAGGTCTGGTGATTACGAAAAGGTTAGGGATAGCTCTGATTTTTTACCAGCGTATGAATTAACTTTTGTATCTTGTGTTTAATGTTATAGGCTTACACCGACTTCTTCGAAGCGTTCAAAAACTACGATGAAGCTGGAAACCCTCGCCGTGTCAACTGTCTGAAATATCTCATCCTGACCAGTATGCTTCTCAAATCTGCTATAAACCCTTTCGATTCCCAAGAAGCCAAGCCTTACAAAAACGAACCCGAAATCAAGGCTATGACGGATCTAATTTTGGCGTTCCAGAATAACGATATGAAGGACTTTGAGAGAATTTTCCAGGTGAGTAATTCAAAAACTTTCAACATAAAAGGTGAAATTTTGATGTCCGGGCTAGCAGGCTTCGTTGAAGAAGTAGCAAAAGACCTCAAAGAGCCAAGCAATTTCTAACTGTCTCATCTAATTTGATATGAAAGACTATATTTTTTACTCTCATTATTAGTCTCTTTTCCAAGAATATGTGAATAAAAGAGATTTTTTTTAGGAAAACAAAGAGTCTCTAATGGGCGACCCCTTCATCCACGAGCACATAGCAGACCTGCTGAAGCACGTCAGGACCAAAGTTCTCCTCATATTGGTGAAACCTTACAAGAACATCAAATTATCGTTCATCAGCAAAGAATTAGGTATAAGCGTGGAGGAAGTGGAGTCTCTGTTGGTGGCTTGCATCCTGGATGGATGCATAGAAGGAAGAATCGACCAAGTCAAACAGATATTAGTGACAAGACCAAAGGCTTGCGATGATAAGTATCTGGCCATGGAGAAGCTCTCCGATCAGATCAGAAGGTTGACGTTTTCCGTTGGTGCATAATCTATTCTTTGTTTTTCATTATTCGTTCGGTTTTATAATTTTGCCAGATTAATAAATAACTGAAAACCTTCACACTGTTTTTCACTTCCCATGCATCCCGCTAAACAGAGAGATGTAGAAACAAACCTATATCTGAAAGGCATTACTAATATGATCAAGCCCAATCCAACATGAGGAGGGCCTCTATCCCGAGAAGAAAATGTTCTCGATTGGCGTAATGACGCAGTAAGTGGTGCTTACAAAATTTTATATGTCACTGCATATGAAATAAAGTCCAGCCTTTGGGTGGGAAGGAGGCTCAAATAATTTGAAATTAAATTATGAGGAGGTTCGATATTTTTCCTAATTTTTACAGAATTTTTCGTTTTTATTGTAGCATTTTCCACTCCTCATGTGTTTTCTATCTAGCCTTCAGGAGGGAGCAACATTTTTTAGAGTCAAATTATATTTTGCAAGTTTTTGCGAATTTTTACAAGAGATAGGTGGGTCAGAGCCCCTTGACCGACATTTGTCACCTTCAAAACCGTTGGAAAATTTTCCAAATTCCTACGTGTTCTCTATTTAGCTCTCATGTTTTTTTGCCATTTTTACGAATTTATCGCGAGTTTTGGCAATTTTTTCGACAAGGAGGGTCCAATTTTTGCCAATTTTTACTCTTCATTCAACGTTTTTCGGGAAAGAAGGGGGTTTGAGCCTCCCTCCCCTGATGGAAATAGTACATCGTCATCGAAGATACATGTCAACTATAGTTTTCATGTTATTTTTTGTTTTTTTTTTTCTTTTTGGTTTTCATTTAATTGATAGTTACAGTATTTTTCTGTTTTACAACTGAGTGATGAAATTAGTATAATCTGTGTATATTTAAAGACAAAACTTTTATTTCAACAGTTCGCAGATTTTCGAAAATTTTCCGCTCGACATTGCAGAGGTTTCGTAAAAAGTCTATGAAATCTTTAATTGAATTGGAATCGACTTTTGGTGAGCATATTCAAAAAAGTTTGAGTTTTACGAAAATGAATAGAAAAATAATAATAATGAAGTTATGTAGAGAAATGGCCCATCTCAACTCTAGAGGAACTTTTCGACTAGAGAACGGTTGAAGATAGAGCAATTCTGCGAACGCCAAACGGTTCAGGTTGATAAAATTAGTATAATCTGGGTATTTGAATTAGACAAAAATAATGATAATGATATTATTGAGAGAAATACCCATCTTAACTCCAGGTAAACTTTTCAACTCTAGAACGGTTGAAGATAGAGCAATTCTGCGAACGCCAAACGGTTCAGGTTGATAAAATTAGTATAATCTGGGTATTTGAATTAGACAAAAATAATGATAATGATATTATTGAGAGAAATACCCATCTTAACTCCAGGTAAACTTTTCAACTCTAGAACGGTTGAAGATAGAGCAATTCTGCGAACGCCAAACGGTTCAGGTTGATAAAATTAGTATAATCTGTGTATTTGAAATAGAACTATGATTAGACAAAAATTTTATTTCAATAGTTTCGCATATTTTCGAAAATTTTCCACTCGACATTGCAGAGGTTTCGTAAAAAGTCATATTCAAAAAAGTTTGAGTTTTACGAAAATTAATAGAAAAATAATAATAATGAAGTGATGTTGAGAAATGGCCCATCTTAACTCTAGAGGAACTTTTCAACTAGAGAACTGTTGAAGATAGAGCAATTCTGCGAACGCCAAACGATTCAGGTTGATGAAATTAGTATAATCTGTGTATTTGAAATAGAAATATTTACAGACAGAATTTTTATTTCAACAGTTTCGCAGATTTTCGAAAAATTTCTACTCGATATTGCAGAGGTTCCGTAAAATGGCTATGAAATCTTTAATTGAATTGGAATCGACTTCAAATTTGGTGAGCATATTCAAAAAAGTTTGAGTTTCACGAAAATTAATAGAAAAATAATGATGATGATATTATTGAGAGAAATTACCCATTTTAACTCCAGGTAAACTTTTCAACTCTAGAACGGTTGAAGACAGAGCAATTCTGCGAACGCCAAACGATTCAAATGATGAAAGTTGTAAAATCTGTGCATTTGAAATGTAAATATCTACAGACAAAATTTTTGATTGAACAGTATAGCAGGTTTTCGAAAATTTTCTACTCGACATTGCAGAGGTTCCGTAAAATGGCTATGAAATCTTTAATTGAATTGGAATCGACTTCAAATTTGGTGAGGATATTTAAAAAAGTTTGAGTTTTACGAAAATTAATAGAAAAATAATAATAATGAAATTATGGAGAGAAACGGCATCTTAACTCCAGATGAACTTTTCAACTCGAGAACAGGTGAAAATAGAGCAATTCTGCGAACTCCAAACGATTCAGAGTGATGAAATTAGTATAATCTGTGTATTTGAAATGAAAATATTCACAGCCAAAAATTTTATTTCAACAGTTTCGCAGATTTTCGAAAATTTTCTACTCGATATTGCAGAGGTTCCGTAAAATGGCTATGAAATCTTTAATTGAATTGGAATCGACTTCAAATTTGGTGAGGATATTTAAAAAAGTTTGAGTTTTACGAAAATGAATAGAAAAATAATAATAATGAAATTATGGAGAGAAACGGCATCTTAACTCCAGATGAACTTTTCAACTCGAGAACAGGTGAAAATAGAGCAATTCTGCGAACTCCAAACGATTCAGAGTGATGAAATTAGTATAATCTGTGTATTTGAAATGAAAATATTCACAGACAAAAATTTTATTTCAACAGTTTCGCAGATTTTCGAAAATTTTCTACTCGATATTGCAGAGGTTCCGTAAAATGGCTATGAAATCTTTAATTGAATTGGAATCGACTTCAAATTTGGTGAGGATATTTAAAAAAGTTTGAGTTTTACGAAAATGAATAGAAAAATAATAATAATGAAATTATGGAGAGAAACGGCATCTTAACTCCAGATGAACTTTTCAACTCGAGAACAGGTGAAAATAGAGCAATTCTGCGAACTCCAAACGATTCAGAGTGATGAAATTAGTATAATCTGTGTATTTGAAATGAAAATATTCACAGACAAAAATTTTATTTCAACAGTTTCGCAGATTTTCGAAAAATTTCTACTCGATATTGCAGAGGTTCCGTAAAATGGCTATGAAATCTTTAATTGAATTGGAATCGACTTCAAATTTGGTGAGGATATTTAAAAAAGTTTGAGTTTTACGAAAATGAATAGAAAAATAATAATAATGAAATTATGGAGAGAAACGGCATCTTAACTCCAGATGAACTTTTCAACTCGAGAATAGGTGAAAATAGAGCAATTCTGCGAACTCCAAACGATTCAGAGTGATGAAATTAGTATAATCTGTGTATTTGAAATGAAAATATTCACAGACAAAAATTTTATTTCAACAGTTTCGCAGATTTTCGAAAATTTTCTACTCGATATTGCAGAGGTTCCGTAAAATGGCTATGAAATCTTTAATTGAATTGGAATCGACTTCAAATTTGGTGAGGATATTTAAAAAAGTTTGAGTTTTACGAAAATGAATAGAAAAATAATAATGAAATTATGGAGAGAAACGGCATCTTAACTCCAGATGAACTTTTCAACTCGAGAACAGGTGAAAATAGAGCAATTCTGCGAACTCCAAACGATTCAGAGTGATGAAATTAGTATAATCTGTGTATTTGAAATGAAAATATTCACAGACAAAAATTTTATTTCAACAGTTTCGCAGATTTTCGAAAATTTTCTACTCGACACTTCAGAGGTTTCTTAAAAAGGCTATGAAATCTTTAATTGAATTTGAATCGACATCTTTTCGTGCATAAGTTGGCTTCCTTGAGGTGTTTGGAAAACGATCTAGATCGACAAGGAACAAATACTATCTTGGAAGGATTTGAAGAACAAGTCCTAGTTTCATCAACAATAAACCGAGTATTTTTTTTTTTTTTCAGAAAACTAATTTATTCGACTTCTATTGGAGAAAGGAAGAGAAAACGAAT
Source organism: Chrysolina americana (assembly GCA_958502065.1). NCBI lineage: Eukaryota > Metazoa > Arthropoda > Insecta > Coleoptera > Chrysomelidae > Chrysolina > Chrysolina americana. The sequence goes on from OY293414.1 coordinate 81,427,612, forward strand.
AGAAACGCAGCAGCTTTTTCGCCGGGCTTTTTGTTTCTTCAAACAATGATAGTTTAGTTGATGTAGTGCCATTCCAGAATAATGTGCGTACTTATACCTCGATGCAAACTTTCTTCTTTCGAGAAACGCCGCTATAAGTATGCTGGCATGTTTTATTTTCAATGGTTCAGTTCCGGATTTTAAGCAAAACAGGTTCACGGCCAGAATAAATGTAGGTAATTTTAATTCATATGCGAGCATTTCGCTACCTCATTATCATATTAATCGTTTCAGTTTTTGTCATACGCGTTACCGAGGTATAAATATTTCTAGCGACAATGCTGTTTGAAGTCCTTATGGTAAATGTTTTATTTAACCATTTCATAATCATTTTAGCGGTTGCGTGGGTTTTTTATTTGTTCGTTCGTATAATTATTGAAATATCGATAAATCAAACTTGTCTCCAGGTATGTTATAAATCATATAATTTTGAATAATAAGAGAATGAGGCCTGTCTGGTCTGGCAGAAAGTATACTCGTATGTTCCGTTACTCAATTTCGACTGCGCACTGCGTTAAGAACACATTCCAACTTCCAACCTTCGAAAGTGTGAGCAATTGAATCAACTAACGTTCTGTGTAAACATTTCACTACATTTTAAAATTTTATAGCCTCAGCTGCAGCGACAACAAGCAGCATGTGTTTAGAGTTCACATTTATTATTATTTTCTTACACGTGAATGGCGACTGACAATAAACATGGACCTGGAGCTAGCGACCGATAACCTCTGGCGATTTGATACAAGTACCTGCCAATTTTAGCCAATCAGATGGTTGCAATATCACAACCTACAAACAACCTAATCCAAAACCTAATTTATTTTGTATGGTACCAGAATCCACCGTAATGATTCATATTTCATAATTTGTTGAACTGTTGAATTACTTGAAGTTGAAGGGTCGACAGGCGAACCCAGAGTGGGTTTGCGACACTGTCGAACCCAGAGCGGGTTTTCGACGGTAAAGCCTTCTTGACCAACCTGTCAGAAAGATGTCCTTTAGCGAGTATTAATAGTGTTCATTTGGTAAGAAACTTTTGCATATAATATACTTATCATTGATTATGTGTTGACTTGTCCTGTTTGGGGAATATATGAATATAGGGCTTTGTTATGCCCTGGTTATTGCGTCCATTAAAATATACCTGTTGGAATCTAGTGAATTTGAGACTTGTTTTATTTGAGATAGTTTTGCGGCCTAACCCCCCAAGGGGCAATTGTATATCAATCAGAATTCAGCCAAGCAAGATGAAAATAGTAAGAATTACGCAATAACTTTTTGAATTATAGAACATATTTTGAAGTGAGTGTATTTTATCTGCTCCTTTTCAGAATACCTTGAAATCGCGTAGTTTCATGAAAAGTACATGTTTCTTTAAAAAAATGCAATAGTATTAGAAATATCCACAATTTACCGAGATACTCAATAATTTTTTTTTGCAAGCAAATATTTCGTAACTGATTCATTCTGAACAAAATATCTTAAAATAATTTCGCTTAATTTTTTTTTTACCTGTCAGGTATAGGTAATCTTCTACTTTTTCTGAGACACTCATTGCCAGACACCTTCGGTAGTGATATTATTAAAAAATTCCCATATGTTGAATACTTTTTTAACCACACTGTATACCCATAAATTTTCAAAAAAGTAAAAGGTTAGGTGTTGGAAATGATTGTTCCAAAAAATAACGACAAAAATAAATCAAATCGAGACTTCGTCATTTTAATGAAAGGTTCATAATTTTATCCTCAGTTCATTTAAACAAAATTAATTTCTACTGGTGATTGTGTCATCGTCCATTTTGATTAAATTATTCGAAAATTTGTGTTTTTATCTCTGTTTACTAGCAATGGTCATGGCGCATTCACCAGAGTTTTAAGTATATTTCCAAAACTGTGATGAATCAAAGGAAGATGACATGGATAATTATTACAAATAACAGATTCAAATTGATTCAGTAATCGATAGTTTTGGAAGCAAAAATTAATAGGCAAATAATATTTGAATGCAATCAATCACTTCTTGATTTGATTTATTTTTTAAATCACAGTCATCCTCTATATAAAAGACGTATTCAAACTTTTGAGGAAAGAGGAAATGATTCACAAACTCCAATATCGATATTTAATAATTTTTTTCGGAAATATTTCATTCCTCATTTTTTTCAATAATCCATTTTTGAGATCCCTATCGCAATTACACTTGTAGAACGTTTGTATGATAAACTGACTATTTAATCCAATACTAGTCGAGGTATCAGCCACGATCTTTTCTGTTCAAATTGCTATTCTATGGGATTTTGCTAAGCTTTGGATCTGTTTACTATTTGTTCAGTACTCATTTAATGACCTCAAAGTCAAAAGGGTTATCATTCTCTCATAAATGCCTCAATTTTTGGAATTCTGACTTTACTCATCTATCATAATTAAACGTTATTTCAGGCCGATACGCAGGTAGATAATTAAATAATGGAAACGTACCTTCAAGTAGCACTAATCCCTTCAAGTCCTACGTGTGTCTTCGAGGTATCTACGCTAAGTTTGAATATATATTATTAAGACATTCAACGTCAAAAAAATAATAAGTTGATTGAGGTACCTACAAAACATCAGAAAAATGGGACCTTATTGTGAGGTGTCCGAACTAATTTCAGAAATAACACAATCTGTCTAAAATAAATAATTCATACCCATGAGATTGTCAACGATTTACAAAACTCTATACACGATATGATAAAATTCTGAATTGAACATTCGTAGAGTTATGAAAAAAAAAATAATAATTTTTAACCGATCCTTCGCATTCTACGTTTTACTGCACGCTTTGTTGGTTATGAACCCCAGGTGTAATTAAGATTGGTAATTATCATTATATCTTTAATTACCAGTAACAATCCAATAAGATTCATGAGTTCTGGTTCACCAGATTTGTGTAGCTGGACGTTTAAAACTGCTGTAACTATGAAGGAAATGATTACTGACTTGCAGTTCGTATCTTTGATTCAGCACGATTCAGCATTCGCTAGTCACTGCAACTATAAGAATGCAAGCATGTTGAAAACGCCAGATAATCTTCGTAATAAGAATACCTAAGTAATAGTAATCGATTATATTTCTCGTCTATGATATAATATCGACTGGTTCCATAAGGAAAACAGAGGAGACTGACAACTACTTTGATTAACAGAGCTTCTAGCTTTAATAAAATGTGAAAAAATTCAAAACCTATTTTATTGGTATATATGTTTCGAATTGAAACTCGGAGCCAGTAAATAACCCTATCGTCATAATACATGAACCTTTCATGTAGAGATTAGATCATACGTAGGCACGCAATACTTATGAAATGAGCGAAAGAAGTATAACTTAGAAATTACCCTGAAACAGTGTTAAAAATAACGAAATAACTCATAACTTGACAAAGACCTAACCGATTTTGATATTTTTTTCAACAATAAAAAATACAGGGTGATTCGTTCGGAAATTTCCAATGAATTTCGTGTGAATTCTATAATATTCAACATCCAAAGAACACCATCTAAAGAAATATGTCGCAAAATTACTGAATTTTTTTTTATGGATGTAAAGTTAAAACTTTGCGGAATAAATTTTAGATACAAAATACAGGGCATTCTATTCATGGAAACTCGTCGGAGTCGTCCCGCTTTTATAAAACACCCAATAATGTTGAAAATGATTTTGAAATGGGCTATTTCAGTAGCTGAAGAAGTTTGTTTCTTAAAGTTTGTCTCTATAGTGATTCTTTCGAAATATCGAAGAATTACGCACTAATGGACACACTGTATATGTGTAAGTATACAAAAGACAGAAACGTTCAAAACCCTTTTGTAGGCTAACAAAATAATCATTACATGTGTATACAGATTATTCACCAAACAATATAAACCCAACTAAAATGAGTAAAGTAGGTAATTGGTAGGTATTCATAGACTTGTTATACTCACCAAAATGCTTTTGAATTTTGAACAAACTTAAACAACATACAACCTGAATTGAAATAACATTTGTTGATATCCGGGAATAAAACAGTTTATTTTGAAGGTTGGACAGACGTTCAAGTTCGCTGCAAGTTTCTGCACGAATTTTGCAGTTCAATTTAGATTAACACTGATCAATGATGTTAAGAAAATACAAGTAAGGTTGAGAACGCAAGAACAAAATAACACTACTAAATTGTAATGGATGATGTAATGAGTAATAACAAGTTTCTTCTGTTGAATATCGATTGGTTTTATATGAAGATAACATAGGAAAATATTATGAGTAATAACAAGTTTCTTCTGTTGAATATCGATTGGTTTTATATGAAGATAACATAGGAAAATATTTTGACAGGTTGACATAAACATGTCTTGAAACTAGGCTTATTCGTTTCATTTGAATTTGAGGAATATAGAAGTTTAATTTTCGTTTACATAGATACCAAAGCAAACATAATTCCATATAAAATAGAAGTACCAAATAAGTAATTAATAATATGTTAGTTAGCACTGGGATCAGATGGAGGTAAGTTTCCATGCACTGTGGTCGCCACCAGCGAACTTGACAGTTTCGAACGAGGAAAATAACGGTTTTATTCAAATCAGACGTCCGCGAATCGCTTCCCGGTTCTCCCAAACCACCGAAAAAGGTCCACTTACCTCGAAAAACAGTCCACAAATCCACCTCCCGACACCTCGAGTCCGCACAGTCTATCGCCACAACACAAAATCGAAAAAAAATCAAATCGCAGTCCACTGAATCCGATTGACCCAGAGAGAACGTCGCGCGATCGACAATAGCCTCGCGACTAGAGTCTGAGAAGAAGACGCACGAGAATGAGAATCTAGAGACCACTGCCTTACTGACTGGACCAGCCGCGAAAGTCAAGTGTTCCCGCAAAGCGGTGCCGATGTGTACAGGTGGAACTCATGCACGGCCAACCGCAATTCGCGGGGATTTGTTTATGTGAAATATAAACAATGCCTTGATTTATCGCCGGCTGGGGTGGCTGCGTACGCGAACGAGAGTTCATCGGTACAGGGTGGAACGTCCGAACGGGAGTGGGATGGGACGATCAAGATGCCTAAAAACCCTAGTGTGTCGACGTTTACCTGTAAACTGTAGAATAAAACGGTAGACATTAGCTAGCTTGATTACGAGAAAACAAATGAAATCGCGCTGTTTTCCAAATATCCCGTGATACTTGGATACTTGCGCGTGAACCGCCACCGTCGGTTTTCTCGTTAGGGTAAATTTCATGAACAGAAGTTTCAAGTATTGCGCACGAGCATGAAATTCATAAAACAACATAATCATTCCCCAGTCAACCAGCGAAGTCGCAGTAAGTGGCAGGGAATTCAATTTAATGTCTCTATATGGATCAACAATGCGATTTTACAAATAATTACCAGCGATTTCGCTTTGCGGACAATGATATGCAATAAATATCAACCTTGTGATTTCGCAAAATACCATTCAACAGCAGTTAAAATCAATGCGATCTAGAGAAGTCCTTACGACTGTTACAATGTTACCACCATGCCACATATTTTTGACTGTTTTATATTAACGTTCATTTCGTGATATTTATTGAATTTCCAATAAATATATTACTCGAGAAGTTCCACGGATAATGATCGGGCGACTTTTTTGAGAAGTGAATAGCGCCTCTTTCGACACTAGCGGCAGAGGATATCAACTTCATCTGGCAACGGCCGGCCCATGGCAGACATTTTGACTTCGTCATTTGATGTTGATGAACTTGTAGCAAAGAATTTCTACATTGTAGATATTCTTAGCTTGTAGCTTGTAGCGCTATTGTTTGTTTACTTTTAGAATTGTAATTTGCTAACAAAATTAATTATTGTATCGGTTGTTTATAAAGTTGGGTATTTTGTAGGTATTCGTGCATAGTTCAGTCCCTTGGTGTAGAAAAGTTGCAAATTTTCTAAAGGTAAGTGAAACTTTTTGACTTCGTTTCGTAAAATAAACAAAATTATAAACATATTCGATGAAAAATTACGCGATTCATCTTCAAGTGGAAGGTGAGGTAGCAGCAGAAAAAATCTATAGTGAAAACAACTATAAATTTAATAACTGAAACCGTTATTGATTGATCATTAGGTTAGATACAAAAATGTACTGATGGACCATGGGCTTCTATATATGCAGATGCAAATCGAAATAATAGAGGAAATAATTATATTAACATTTGATAGACAGATGTAAGACATTTTTGATCCATTCTCATACCCTCAAATTATACAGGGTGGCTAAAAATGATTCTAGTGAAAATGAGCAACTGAAAATTATAAAAATTCAATAGTTGTTTTCTGTTGAATACTTGCATACGAAAAATGTATAAGTCTATGCGGACATACCGTCAAGTAGGGTCGGTCACTCTTCTTATTTGATAAGAGTATTCGATAATTTTTTCTACACCCAGTTCATAATTTTGAAGAAGCTCCATTTTCTGATTTCTGATGCTGTGTTCTCTAAATAATTATGTTTTCCACTCATATATATTCAATTTGAGGAGTAAAAATATTTAAGATTATGTAGTGGTGTAGTGGGGATGGCTACAGGCAGTGCCTTTAGGATAACGCGCATTAAATGTATTCCCCAAACTACTGCCTTAAAATAGCGCAGCAACTTATCCTCAACTTTTCTTTTCAGGTTTGTGGAGGCTGCATGCAATGAAGAAAGTTTTTTTTAGTTGCGTCGATTTCTGTGATTAGCCACAATTGAAAATTTTGTTTATTTTCGTTATATATATAAATATATTTTTTTGAAGACTATGTTATTATTTTGTTTTATGTTATTTTATATTTGTTAGTGTTAATAAATATGTTGAAAATTATATCAAATTGCTTTCCATTTATTCATTCCAGAGAAATTCCCAAACCTATATTTATTTCATCAATTTGGAAATATAAAAGGAATGCTTTTAAAAGTTCAATGCAGTAATTAAAAATGTGTACATTCATTCAATTTCCGTGGGAGGTGCATTTAAATTCCATTTATATATTTATAATCTTTCAAAAAACTTTGAGGCTGTCTATAGAAACTTAAAAATGTACGCTTCGCGACGTCTTGGGTAGTTACTGGCGATGAGCGTGTTTGCGGACATTAAGCACTCGCAAATAATTACTAGTGTCTCTATTTTGTATCCACATTGCGAAGTCGCAGATCCCAGCAGTAACTCTTTGCAACTTCTATGCGATGGATTCTGGTTCACTGGGTCAAATTTACAGAATCACTGTCCGCAAGCAGTTTTATTCGTTTCATTTTCGACTTATTATATTATTTTTTGTTCTGCTGAAATGCAAGTTAGTGGAATAAATAATTATCGCACATTTCACACAAAATTTTGAAGTTCAGCTGCATGGAGATGGACTTTAAATAGCTTGTTGATGGTCTAAAATGTCTATTTATCAACGAGAGCCACTCTACTTTTTTTATTTAAGAAAAATATCACATTTTAAAGTGTGCCTCTGACGTCACATTCATCGGAAACATCCCCCACCATAATCCACGTTCTGAAGTAGGGAATATCGTTCTCTCATAAAATATAGCTACTAGCGGCTGATTACATGCCATCGAGAAATAATTGAAACTTTGTCACTGGATCAACAAATCAAAAAATTTCAAGTGAAAGCAATTTTCTATATTATTTGTACCTTTCAAATTTTCTGAACGAACCTGCATTTTGATGAAAAAGTGTTGTCAACATCACAAATTATACTAACAGTTCTTATGGAACAAAAGTTGTTATTATCACAGAACACAATCATACAGTTTATTTGAATTTTCACTGCTGTTCAGACAACCGGGTACAAAGCACTTTTTAGACATTTTCACGGATATGAGTAATACAGAAAATACAAAACAACAAAACTTTGAATTTGAAAACCGCTTTGACCTCAGAAAATAAAATATTCAAGAGTCTGTTAGTTTCCAGCATACAGATTTGATCTACTAGCATCTATCTTGTATAACATAAGGTAAGCAAATGAATCAAACAGAGAAAAACAACAGCAACAGCTTCTTCAATTTCACATTTCACTGTCCATTTCAAAAATTGTTCATTTACAAGGAACAAAAATAGACATGAAACTTTAAGGCTATTTCAAATGACGATCTCGTACTTGTGCGCATGCTTATTATTTTCTCCTAATTTATAATTGTGTCTGCATAAATGATAGTATTTTTACTAATTGTTAATTGCTAATTGTTGATTGATATTTGTTAATTTATAATTGTTAATTGGAGCTGCATAAATCCACACTAGTCCGAACTCCGACTTATGCTGAAGTTTTAAGTCGGAAGTCATAAGAATATTCGTCAATGATTGGTTAGAATGAACTGTTCAACCAATCATTGACGAATATTCTTACGACTTGCGACTTAAAACTTCAGCGTATATCCAGCATTGATATCTTGGAATTAGAAAAAATAATTTTGTTATCAATAGCTCTTCGAGTCCTTCGACGCCTTCCTGGTTTCTGACATTTGTCATTCTCCAATGGGCAATGAGTTTTCGGACTTCCATATACCTATTCCTTAAAAAATTGGTTAGGACGATTAAAACAAATCAAAGGGTTTGTACGTACGGTGCCATCTTTCGATTCAATTTAAACATATTGATGTAGTAATCTGTCATGCATAAATTACTACTTCCGTACAAAATCTATAGATGGCGACCTTGACTATCGACGTCAAAATATTGGTAGAAATTTTCAGAAGAGCCTAGAAAAAAAAATATAAATCTAACCTTAAACCTCGTAATTTGATTTCATAAACTTCTTTGTTGAAATGTTTTTGCTAAAGAAATCCACTGGTATAGTTCAAAATGGCTTGAGACAATACAATAAAATACCTCCAATGAAAATGAATCCTGGAATAAACAAAAGACGAAAACTGTTTGCGGATGAGCTGGATGACCAAGAGGAAGATATGGATTTTGAGGAACTAGAATCAGATTTCATGAACGTTCATCAGAGTCACAGACAACATGTCAAGCAACTGGAAAATATGAGAGAACAAACCAAATATCATATAGTTAGACGAAAGTACTTTAAAGAAAATAATGTGAATTTTTTAACATGGCATGACAAAGAGCAAATGAGATACTTGTATGCCAGTGATCCCGAAGAATGGACGATAGAGAAACTATCTGAAGGTTTTCCAGCATTGCCAGAGACTGTGATGGTAAGTTTTTAGAATGTATCAGTTTGTGACATTATTTTTGTAACAAAAACTTTGTTGTAGAAAATTGTTCATTCAGATTTCAAGAAGAAAGAATCTAGGATCGCCAACCATGATGCTTCAGTTCAAAGAAACTGGGAGAGTTTCAAAAAAGGAGAATTGGCAGACCTACCTGCTGACCTTGTTGAACATCTGAATAAATTCACAAATAGAGCATTGAATTTAAAACCTTTTGTAATACCTTCAGGCAAAAAAGAAATAACCATCGAACAGAATATCCCTTCTGATTTCTCTGAAATTATAACAAGCTATGAGAAGTTGAAAAACAAAAACAAAAAAGGTGATGATAATGTGGAGATAAACCTGAAGGAACCTATTGGGGTTCATGACCATAAAAATAAAGACACCTACCTCACAGTGCTCAAAAGTGATATGAAAGATAGAAGGATGACCACTCTATCTCAGCTGCACAGTAATATTGAACAAAAAGCCTTGCAAGGCGAACTGCTATCAGAGGACGAGAAAGTCATCCTAAAAGACATCAAGCCAAAAAAAGAGACAGCTGTAGAATCCTTTAGGGTCCAGGAAGACTTCGTCACATCTCAAAACAAATACAGTACAAGTAGTGGGGGATCTCTCGCAAAAAAAACTGAACGTGACTACTCTCACCTCATCTACCCCGAGAGAATAATAATTCCAAGGAATCAGGTTAAAGAGGGCTACACATATAGGTTGAATGATTGTTATTATGACAGTGATGGGGAATTTTTGTACAGGGTGCCTGGTATGGGTTGAATAAAAAATTCACTAGGTATTTTTCGTTTATTTAAAAACATTATCAATTTAAAAATGACTAGCTTAAGCAATTTGTTGTAGAAAATTAAAAATATATTAACAAATATACCTTAAAAAATCAAAATAACACTTGTGGGTAAACTGCTTAGTGTAAATTACATGATGATTAACTGTTGAATTAAAGACAAAATTGACGTTGTTACATGTGAGAGACATACAGATAAAGGATGGATTCAGGCAGGTTTTTCTCATTGATTTTCATAATAGATGGTGATTGAATCTTACTGGGGTTTCCAGACACATCAAGGCTTTCAGAGATGGTTATATTAGATCAAGATTATGCAATTGAAAATTCGTTAAATTGCTCTAAAAAATCAAATAACTTTTCGAAATTACAATAAAACTTTAATTATGAAATTTTGATCTTATACAATCAAAATATTACTCAGGTAAACTATTTTCAGAACAACAATTTTGTCATTGTTATGTTCTGGTTGTAAGTAGCCTGAATATATGTGATGTATAAAACTTATTTAATTAAATCATTTTCTAGTGATAAATTTTCGAGTAAGTTTCACCATTTCAAGCAAAAACTTATGCTTTTACTAAAGTTTCATTGAGACATACTTATTCCTATTAAAGTTGATTTTTTTTTAAATTGTTTTTTTCCGTTAACCAGCTGTCGCCCCCCTAGGCCCATATTCAATATCACTATCACACCAGTATACTAACTCCATCCCCTTCAAACATGCATGGTTAACTACCTATGTATATTTTCGATTGTATTTTCTATGTGATTCAGTCCTATTTATTATCACATCTGTAGAAGAATTGGCTTTATAGTACAACTAATATATTATTGTAAATAAATAAAATGTATTATTATCATAACATCATTTTGCTGCTGAACTCTCTGCATTTTTGAAAAAATCCAAAGTTAATCCAAACCAAATGTAGGTATGTTAACATTTACCAATTACGAAGTATGAAGAGCTTGTGATTTTCTTCTTTCCAGACTTTAATGCTAAGAAAAGAATAATAAATAGAAATTTCCATGTCATCAGAATAGGAATAAATTTTTTTTTCTACTCATGTAAACAAAAATGATCATTTTTCAAACGGATACCCCACATGAAAGAGAGTTTCATGCGACCAGAGGGGAATATACTAAAAACAATTTGATGGATTTTTGACACAAATAATAGTTAATAATTATATATGGATTCTGATAGCGAAATTCCAGTATTTTATAAACAACATAGGAAAATAGCATTTCATACTGGAGATGAAATACGTTTTTTTCGTTCGTGATATTGCCACACTCGCTCCGCTCGTGGACAAACTCACCTCACGAAAAAAAAAATAGTACATCCATCTCTTGTTGAAAAATAACTATTTGCAACCTACATATTTTTCAAGAATGCAAAATGATTCTCATTCCAATGAATTCTTTTTCTTAACGAATAATGTTCTGGTTACATATACCATGTCAAAAAAATATCCATAAATTTATTTGTTGTCATCAAAAAAGTTATCATTTTAAGCCTGACCAATTTCATGTAAAATGTTCTGGACAATACTTTTTTAAATGTTTCCCACTTTCAGATTAACAGATGTAATTGATAGGTTTTTCGAATTCTCATGAAATGAAAACTTTGACAATAAGATCGTTCTGATAATGATCATTTTGTTGTTGCAATTCTTCAGAAGACCTATCTCAGAAACAAACAAGTACTTTTGATGCTACTGTAAGAAAAATTAATCCTTGATGGCTGGAGAAATATTAAAGGCCGAATTTAAATTCTAATGACATGAAATACATGAAGAGATTTTATTGAAATTTAGAGAGTATGTCAAACAACTTCGTTTTTGTTTTCAGATTTTCAATTGCGCAATTTTCTCCAGAAAACCATCTCTGGATATTTCCATGAAGAATGCTGAATCTGAATCATTTGATGTTTGGGAAAAATAAAAAGAATGAATCGAAGTTAAATTGATTTTTTTTTCATTTGCAATAGTAGAACTACATAATGCAAAGGCTGGACCAGCACTGGGACTCCGATGATTAGAAATGTTTCATAGCATCGAAATGTGTCGAGAATGTGACGTCATATTCGAACATTAGAAATGGAAAGCATAGTACCGATATTTCGAATATGACGTCACATTTCGATTCTATAAATCATTTCTAATCATCGGAGTCCAGGGGCATAAACTTTTCGATATTATTGTATGAATTCTCAAACATCAATATCTAAATTTTGTGTTGTGAAATTTCAATGGTGTTTTAAATATTTTAAACAGTCGCTCTAGAAAAAACATTACTGTCTAATGAATCGCAACAGACAATATGAATGATGGAAAACAATCACAGAATTCTGGCTTCTTTTTTTAAAGCCACTTAAATACTAGTGTCAGAATGATAAAACAACGAGTAGGTTTTTCAATTTCAACAAGAACGATTTTGTTTCAAAAATCAACGAGTTCTGAGTGAGACAATGTTGTAGATACATTTGGTTGGCTCAGAAATTTGCAGGTAAAATTCGAGGTGTTACAGGACCGTACACCCCGAAAATTTGTTGTATTTGGTTGGATAGTAATAGTTTTGGCCTTGGATCGTTCATTACTAGTTTCTATCGAGTTATTAACATTTTAAATATTTTTTCTAGTAAAGTTATAGTGATGGTCGTGTGGTAGAGCGCTCGCCTTGCAAGCATAAGGTCGTGGGTTCAAAGCCCAGCACGACCATCTGTCTCGGATCTTTTTCTTGCTCGCACAAGCTCCTAGGAGCTTCTGAGGAGTTTCTCTCTTTGGAAACCTGGAGAATTCGTTACAAAAATATATGGTTGAACAAAATTAATGTTTTAAATAATTCAAATGATACTCCTATTTGAGAAACACCTTAGATTATCTTTCAAAGGCAAATATGATAACTATAATCTTGAAATGGTTCAAATTTTGCAAATGGGATGTTTTCTCCACACTATTAGACAGATAACTGCTGCCTTAGGACGAGCCTTGAGCAAACACCTTTACTTATTTTTCTTGAAGCAGAACTATCAATTCCCTTAGATTTCGGGAGATATAAATATTCATACTTAAAATCGTTTGCTTCTTTTGCATCAATAACGCTTTTACGTTGCCACATCAAAAATACTGCAAGAAACTAAAAATACGCTTCAAAAGTAATACTGAGTTCTTCCTGAGAATACAAAGAAAAAAAGGGAAAATACTGCCAAGTAACATTAAAAACCAACAACTGACTAAACCCACCTTTACTGAATGATGTTCCTTGTTTATTATTACCGAAAATTGAGTGGTTTTAAACAGTATGTACAATAGTTTGATAAAGTTGCATTATACATAGGATAAATCATAAGACCATCTATTTCTCTTGTTTGCAGAATAAAACCTAATTTCTATTTCTCAAAAACATAAAATAATAAAATCGTATATTAAAGTACATTTGGCAAAATCCTATGGTAATGAAGTACGAGTAAAAACAAAATAAATCACTGAATTCTCGATGTTGTATAAATCACAAAATGGGACTTGACAAATGGATGTTTTCAAGTATAAAAATTTGCAAAAAAAGTACCAGTTTTTCCGACAATATATAGTAATAACAATATGTGCTGCAATAGCCAATTCTAACATTCAATATTTATCAGTTGAGAGCATTATCTGTATTGATCCATGACTTACAGATGTTGGTAATTGCCTTTTTTTTTTAATTCATCAAATATTTTTCAGAGATTCGTTAGCGTTGAATAATCAAAAAAAAATCTTTTGATATTTATGAGCCTCAACAAAGTTTTACCTGAGAATAGTCAAGGTACAACTCTCAGACTGACAGTTGCATGCTGTGAAATTCTGACATTAAATTTAAGTTTCGAAAAAATTTATGCAACTTAGGGTTTTTAAAATATCACAAACACTGGGCAAGGTAAGGTAACAAATTCCTATTGCATGTAAAACATGTATCTGCTTGTCAATGAATTCAGATAAATGGTACAAATTTCATGAAAGGGCCAGTTATAGTCACATATTGTTTGAACTTCGATACAATTAATACTGAATAAATAACAAGTGAGTGGTTATTTCAACCCCTCATATCTTCCATGTAAAACTTCATCAGCCTCGATATTTTTTTTGTCAAATCTAAACTATGACTGACCCCCCCCCCCCAAATTACACATCAACAAACGTTAACAACCTTTAGATTTTTTACTCAAAATTATGTCAAAATCTACTGATCTCACTCCAACTGAATGCCTTGCACCCACGAACTCAAATCCGTAGCATCTTCACAGTCTAATATAATTTCTTCTGGTGCTTCTGCAGACATCACGAGTTGAGCGGCCTTTCTGCCCGTTAGGTATGCCCCGTGAACAGTCGAATAAAAATTGCTGTGTGTGTGCTCGCCAGCGAACAGCAACACAGGCTGAAAACAACAACAGGAGGTAAGCAAATATTTTCAAACCTCATAAACACCGAGAGCCAGATCGTTGAAACTAATGTATATTGAAATGAGAGCAAAGTAAATTATTGAGTACCACAAGGATCTCTTCTTGGGCCGTGACTATTTCTGGTTTACAAGAGTGGTAATAACAAAATAAATTTAATAAATTGAAGCTAAAAACTAACTCTTTTATTGTTGTAGGTACCTTTGATTCTTTCTCATCCAAGTAAATTGGTTGTGCCAGATATTCTATGTCTAGCTGTGAAGAACCAACAGCTATTGCTGTGTATGAACCTCTGGTATACTGCTGACTGTGCCAACTTGTACTGAAAAAAAAATAATAATGAAAATTCGCAGCCATTCACATTTAGCACGCTCCTAGACAGAATGGTACAAAAACAGAAAATGCCCTTCCATACTGATTGGCACAATTAAAATTTATAACTCTTTGTTAGTAAAAATAAATTATATTTCTATGGATAGTAATTATGCAAAAAATATTATCAGTTCATAAGTATTTTGCATATTTACAACTTGAAAGCCTTGGCTTTTTTACTAGTTTCAATTCCACTGAAACTTTAATCAATATTCTCCACAGGCAGAACATTTTTTGAAATAGTTTAGTATAAAAATAGTCGAATACACAATAACTTACTGCAATTAAAGTAGAGACTTCTGAAAGAACTAAATTACTAGGACTTAGTTTGGGCTGCAAAATTACTTGAGTGTCAAGTTACAGTAAAACTACCAAAACTATTTTCCCCCGAATGTATTGATAACTTCCTCTAGATTCTAAAGGTGGATTTACTAGATTCTTAATTCAAAAGTCACAAATACTTCAACTTCAGTAAGGCATAAGAGATGAGGAAAATGGGGATAACTCCTTTTTTTGCTTTTGTTTTTACGAATCTCACAGGTTTTCGAAGAGACGCTCTCAAAACCAGAGCCTATGCGAGCAAGAGAGATCAAACTTCTTTAATCTCGTTAAAAAATATTGAAAAGCAGCACATAAGTTACTACTGCTGAAGTTGGAACTTTTTGAAATAGAGGACTACCTAGAAGTTTTTCCTTCACATAACATATATATTATATTTATACTTGTACTCATTTTGTATTTCATTCAATGACACTAATTTGTTAGATCTTTGCATTAGTTTGTGGAACACTGTATGGTGGAATCCCTTGAAAATGACCATTTAATTTATTTTTCTGTGTGGATATTGTCAGCTTCTGTCTCCGAGTGCTCACTGGTTTCATTTACTCAAATAACTTATCACTTCCTTGGACCAAGTGAGTATTTGGTCCGAGAATTGTGTGCCCTGAGTAGACAAAGTGATCCACGCATTTGTTTGGCTGATTTCTGATATCCGAAGACATGTCAAGTGAAATTGACACATAATATGGGTATTTGTAATATTTATTTCTAAATGTATGAACCAATGGTTTCAGTAGTGATCAAATAGAAGCTTGAGTTTCGCCAAATGGCACATAGAAAATTATTTTCAGTGTATTAAATCACTCACCAGACGCATCTTTTTGGTTTTGGTATGAAAGGGTCGTTTAAAAATTTCCTCAGTATCGTTGTACAAGTATCGATGATCACGTCATTCGACAAAGTTTCCATGTACTCGGCTTCCTTGCCCGAAATCCACCCTAAAATTAAAGTTTCCGATATTTTAGAAAACGAATATATTTTCCTGTGCCAATATTTGCTGATATCTGAATACTTTTCTTTGTCGGCGTCCCACAGCAGAAGAACTTCGCTTATGTTGGGATGGAGGAAAGGTCTTTCGTATTCTAGTAGAATCTTATCCACAGTTCCAAAAAGTAACCTGAAAGTTATCTTAATGAATTCTTGTTTTAATAATAATTATTCATACTTTATGGACCCAAATTATAATTTGATTGAGAAAAAAACAATATCTAGTTTAAAAAACACATTATCTTACTAAAAAACAGCTTCTTGATTAAACAAAGTTAATAAAACAATAAATGAATTAGACATGGTTGGGTCAACTCTTAAATAAATAAATAATAATAGGTGGAATCCACTGGAGACAAGTAAATATAAAAAATATATAAAGAAACTGAATATTTTATAATTCATTCAGCTACAAACATAAATCATTAACAATATCAGTAAAATAATAATACCAAAGAAATCTGAAGAGTTGAACATAGTGTTCAAAGAACTGTGTGAAAAAATGTCCATACCTAATTCTCCTATTCCTTATAGTTGTTTGAAGAAACACAAATAATTGATATGTATAATTCTATCGTTTATACATATGGTCAAAAACAAACATTAAAAAAAAAGAACAAGAGTGTGAAACAGAAAAATGCTATTGTAAATTTAAAAAAAATCACACAAATATAGAAGACCCATCAACTGGCCATATTCATTACAATATTCCCACTTCTCACCTATTTATGGCTTCCAATTTATAATCAGGTAAAGGCGGTTGAAAGATTGTATTTGCACTTTGCTTTAGAACCCCCAAAGGCAAAGTACAAATCACATGGTCCCCTAGGAACTTCTTTCCATTATCACAGATTACCTCTACATTATAACTAGTTTTTTCACAGCTTGATTCCCGACTCGAGTGACTCGACGTTGAAGGAGATTCAATGATGGTTCTCACCGACTCATCCGAATCACTTTCGTCATCCGGGTTATACTTAGGTCGTCTTTCCTGAAAAAATAATATTTTTTCAAGAAAAACTAACATTTTTTTAATGGAACACATGAAGGGAAGTTGATAAAAGATCAAGCTGAAGTTTGGCTTGAATTCCTAAAAAAATCCAAAGTAATGGGTCAAATAATGATTAATTCTAAAAATATGAGTCATTTATTGTTTAATATTTATAATTATTTATCAATATCTTATCTTCGAAGGATATTCAATGGCATATCCAATGGCAAATCCAATGGCATTTTCTGAAGGTCGTCGCCACGACAAATAATAACAGCCGTCCTACACCATCACAGGGTATGCTTTTGGGTAGACTCTGGATGTGTTTATAAGGGAGCATTATTATTATTACAATTCGATGCGATATGCATCTATGGTTTGATCTAACTATAACGATTTCGAGACCGGCCTCGAGTCCGGCCCTGATCATCGTTAACTCGAAATGTAAACAAGTTCTCCGCTGACAAACAAATAAATCACGTGGAAGAATCGCGAACCTTCTAACGAAGGTTCTGGGGACATCTTAGAACTCGCCCGAATGGCCGAGAACTGTAAATACTAGTATATAAGCCACTGGGTATTAGATGGCTATAGAGTCACAGTCAGAGATAGCCACAGAGAGTAACAAATATAGTTCCAGAGTTAGCGGATAGAGACCGACACCGTAGAAATAAAATAGTGAAGTAAATGTTTTAGAGAATAATTGTTTTAAGTAGTGTTTTAAATAAATTAGAAAAATTAGTTAAATGCAGTTTTACTACATAACATATTTGTATAGATAGATACATAAAGGGTTGAAAAAAAAAATTGAAAAATCTTATGTGAAATCTATTGGTGCATTAGCTCATCTCAGCCAATGATTCGTTTCGAGATGGTGTATTAGGGATATTTGTGATTTGGAATCTTGATTGCTGAAAAATTATTTTTTTCTGTGACGGGAAAAAAAATTGACATGTTATCTCTGTTGCCAGGTAACAAAATAAAACTTTTCATGAAATTACTTTTTTCCCCGGGAAAAAATTTCACACATAGATAAAGGAAGATACTTAAGTTTAGAATATTTCATTGAACATAAGTTACATTTCCTTTATATTAAAAGTACAATTATTGAATGTGCATTGCATGAATGACATGTTCCTTGAACTATTCGGTACAACAGTCGGATTTTCTTGTGTTGAAATAACTGCCGTTGATGTACCTGGTCGCAAATCGGGTGTTATTACAGCACTGCCACACGTTCTGAACACTTTATTAGCAATTTCTGTCCTGTGTGCCACCGATTCATCAACATAGCCCTCAGCGACCGTTGATGACTTCCAACCGCCATGTTTCTTTAGTGTCATCAAATCTCCCCCAGATTCAACTAAAAGTGTAGCAGACGATCTTCGAAATGAATGACCTGTATATGAGCTAGCATTTTCAAGTTGAAGAAAATTAGCTACTGTTTCAGATACCTTATAAAACTGATTTTTACCCACAACCTGATTGATACACTTTCCATTGCGATATGCATAAAACAGGCGGCGATCCTTTGCTGCTGCTGGACGAAGGGCTATGTAAATTCAGTAAAATTTAATATATTCTTCAGTTACTACAAATCGTCTGTTTATATCGTTCTTTGTTTGCTTCAGTTTCACAACTAATAACTTTCCCGAATCTTCGATATCATCTAATGTTACCTGGCTGATTTCACAAATTCTTCAAGCTCCTGCAATCCCAAATACAACAACAACCTTGGCCATTAAATAAACTTCATCGGGTACATTATTTAAAAATCACTAATTTGTGTACTCGTAAAAATTGCAGCTTTCTTGGGCGTGTAACCTTTCCCATTTTGTTTCAGAAATGTAATCAGCTTGAAATATTTTGAAATGTCTACATTATTATTGGATCGTAACATGCTTTTAATCATTGAATAATTCGACCACACTGTTGATGGCTTTTGATGTTGTGCCAGTTCCGAAAAATAAGCCAATAACAACGTCTCCAAGAAAGAACTGCATGTCTTTCTCATCTTCCATTCCATAAATCTTGAATACGCGGTTTCGTAAATTTTCCGTGATTTAGCTGGCAATAATTTTCGTGACGCTACTTTCGCTGCTTCTACCAACTCCGTTGGAGTCAGAGAAAACTCGGAATCAGACATTTTTTAACTTTATATTATTCAAAATAACCATTAAACAATTACTGAGTTCGCAATTTTCAAATCAAATCACAGAATTAAACTGACAGATGTTTGATTACTTTGAAGTTTTCCTTAGCAACGCTAGTCCAATTGTCGCTATACGTACAACAGCTTACTAGTTTAAAAATTCAAATTTCATATCGATAATATTCTGACTTCAATATATTGTGATAATATGTTTTTCTCATTATTGAATCGTCGTTTTTCCCGCCACAGAAATATTATGCACGGGAAATATATTAGAATTTAGCTCTTGGTTTTTTGTTTCCCTCCGCTTCGCGTCGGGAGACAACACAACCTCGAGCTAAAATCTAATACTTTTTTCCCTTGTATAATAAATAACTATTCATAGGCGTTGCAAAGTTTCAAGTATAGTTGCAATGGTCTGTTGGTAGAATGTGGGATTTGGTGGGTGGTAGGGTGGGTTTTTGGATGCCATTTATCTGAAATCTTTTTTATTCTAGTGTTCAGCATCGGAATGTTGGCAAGGGAAATTCACGAATGGGGCCTCCCAATTGGGCTTTCACTATGAGCGAATATATTTGCTGATAAATCGGCCTTGATTTTCAAATGACTACATCAGCTTTCTTTCTGATAGTCTTTTTTCGTGAGTTTCACTGTTGGAAAAATAGATTCTCGTGCAAAATTAATAGAAGTATATTTTCCCATTCAATTTGTTATGTAATGAGAAACGGACAATATTTAACAAAATAATGTGTCCATTTCACATTTTTTATTGAAATTTGTAACACAGATGCATTACTTAATGAAACGCAAAATGAAAATATTACGTTGATTGACTTTGGGTTCATTTGGAGGAAGGAAGGAGTCATTTCCATACATAATTTTTCTACTTCTATTCGGGACATTTTTCCATTTTATTTTTTTTATATGCCAAACCTTGAATCTTAGCATAAAAAATCATATATTTTCGAAATCTTCATGAAGTTTTGCGTATATAGGCGGATTGCAAGTGAATCTGCCGAATTTGTATTTTTCATGATTTTTAGGGGTCTACCCCTTTGGACTTTTTTGGATTTTTCGAATAATTTTGTTTTATATTGATTGATTAAAAATTCACAGATTATACTAATTTGATCGCAATGACTCGATTGAAATTCACAGAATTGCTCTATTTTCAACCGTTTCTGAGTTGAAGAGTTCATCTGGAATGGAAAGGAGTCATTTTCATCCATATTTTTTTCCAGTCCTACTCGTGACATTTTTGACATTGTATTTATTCATTTTATATGCCAAACCTTGAATCTGAGCATAAAAACATATATTTTTGGAATCTGCATGAAATTTTGCGTATATAGTGCGGATTGTAAGTGAATCTGCCGAATTTGTATTTTTCATGATTTTTAGGGGTCTACTCCTTTGGACCTTTTCGATTTTTCGCATAATTTTGTTTAATATCGATTGAGTGGAAAATCCCAGATTATACTAATTTAATCATTTTGAATTGATTGGCGTTTGCAGAGTTGCTCTATCTTCAACCGTTCCCGAGTTGAGTTTATCTGGAGTGCAAAGGAGTCATTTCCCTCCATATTTTTTTTCCAGTCCTATTCGTAACATTTTGACTGTTTTTTCCTTTCATATGTCAAACCTTGTATCTGAGCCTCCAAATATCAGATATTTTCGGAATCTGCAAGCAAATTCATGTACCTATATAGTGCGAAGTCGAAGAGTTTGGACGAAAAGCTTCTAGAAAATTCGGTAAATTTGAAAGATACACTACAACAAAATTCGAAGCGTCTGAATGAAAAGCTTCTAGAACATTAGGTGAATTTGGAAGATACATTACAACAAAATTCGAAAAGTCCGGAAGAAAAACTCTTAGAAAATTCGAATTTTCTGAAAGAATTTCAACAAAATTTAAAGAGTTTAGAAAAGAAATTCCTAGAAGAAATTCCCGGAAATTCAAGAATGAGAAGCTTTCAGAAAATTCAAAGACTTTGAAAGAGTTATAAGAAGTATGTTGGAGACGATATTCCAATCCCTCAGCATCAAGATAGTGGTGTGCTGCAACCATCTTCCACATGAACACTGTGGAGTGTTATTTCCATCAAACTACAAGGTCTAGATATGGAGAATCTTGCAGGTATCGCAACGCTCCAAGGATGACATTTCGGGACGAAACGTCTTTAAGAAGGGGGCAATGTAACAATCCTGGAGCCTGACCTGACCGCGTCTGTTAGCGACGGTGATATAAAATTACTATAAATATATGAAATAAATTAATATTATAGATTAGAAGTTGAAATAAATTAGCGAATTATAGTCAAGTGTATTTCATCACAATACAGTGCTTTTTGTTCAAAATAAATTTAAATAATTTTGACAATTATTTATGGTCTTCCACAACTAGGCATTTCTATCTTTCAATAACAATCATGTCTTCACTGTCACATAATTAACTCGTTATACATTCATAAATTTGAAACTCAATGTCTGCCAAACCTACCTTCTTACCCTGCCACTTGATATGCCTGACAGGATGCCTCAATACTATATTTTCCTCAGGAATAGACTTCCTCAAAGGTTCCAAAATAGCACTGTATCCATCTGGCAGCACTATATTCCCCCCTTGGAGTTCTGTATAGCTTCCTAATTCGTACAAATCTACCTCACTCATGTCATCGCACCCTGAAATACACGACTCACGTTTCAATAAACAATCAAAAAGTAGCTCGCGAATACGTCTTTCCTGCTTGTCATTAATCTTATCCAAGTACAAACTTATTTCTAATCTAATGTGATCACCAACACTTTCGATACCGTCCGGGGGAGAATAATGGGATACAAAATACTCTTCACAACGTTGTAGGAAGCATAAGTAAGCTTCGTAGATTTCATGGAGAATAGCAAACGGGACTTGTTTTCCTTGTTCAGTTGAAGCCACGAGTTTGTGGGGCTTCTGGTAGGCCATGATGTCCACTAGGCCATGTTGCATGGCCAGCTCATAGACTGGATTACCTGTGAGAAATATGAACATATTAATTGCTTAAGGGAATCATCAAACAGGCAGGCAGCAGAATGACATTCAATTTGGACACTATTACATAATATCACAGAGATGTATAACATTCCCATATTCAAGGATAATCTGGTGTACCCTACAAATTCTTCGAATTCATGAATTGATATGTAAATGACAAAGCGACAGAAATACTACTGGCTTTTCTGTAACAAATATATCTCAACATCTCAGATAGAATAATGTACCTAAGACACCATGTATCCAATTGGCTCCAAGCTCTACTTTTTCATTGGCCAACTTAATCTGAACTATCCTTCCTCCTATTCTACCTCTTGCTTCCAAAACTTTGAAATCATTGAAACCATTTTTAGATAAATGATACGCAGCCGACAAACCAGCCATTCCAGCTCCAATTATGAGAACTTTGCTGTAATGTACATTGTTATCGGCCGCCTGGGCCCCATCACTTTCCATTTTATTTGCTTTCTTCTTGAATTAAACAACATTTACTTTGGGGGCTCCATCAGCTGTGGAATGTCAAATTGACTTCAACAAAATATTTGATTTGAATATTAGCGTTTTGCAATTTTTGCATTGGCATATTGGTAGAACTGTGACCAGGGCGACCCATATCTTAGCCATTTTTTGGCGTTAAACAGTATTCCGTAATTTTTCAAAAACATTTTCAAATTTTTGTCATAAATTTGACGATAGCGAAAACGATTTATTTTCAAAACAATATAACATTTATCTTGGTTTATGAAATTTGATTAGATACTTGTTTTTTACGCTTTTTGAATCAAAATGAATACTGTAAAACTAGTTTAGTTGGCATTCCTGAATCCTGATTATGATCACATAGCACTTTTTTCAAACACCATCCAAACCAAGCCACTATTTTTAACAAATTGACGTAAGTCAGTCGCTAGAATTCAAAACAACCAGACTTCTCAATAAAGAGAAACACCAGAAAATAGCTACCTATAATTGAGAGTTAGCCACAGGCTTAAATAATGTCTCGATAATAAAATAACATAAACACTAGGACATTACCAAAGTGTTTATGGGATGTTTTTCCCAATTCAAGAATAATTTAGATCATTTTAGATATTACAGAAAATGATGAACGACGAAATTTGAGTTGTTCAACAATGTTTTTCAAATTGCATGATTCAAAAAATCTTTATAAAGGTATATTTTCAGGATCTGTATAAAGTTCTAACTGGTTATCAAACTGTTTATGCACATAATTCACAATAATTTTGTAGGGCTCTAATTTAAAAAAAATTGTTGGCCCCTGCACATTCTCATCAAAGCACTTTTCTCACCCTTTCATTGGCAAATTTATTGGGAACTCTGTTTTTGTATAAATATCAGTGATTGTAGCAAACAATCGAAACAACAAAGGACATATAGAGTGAGGGCCATCAGGGTGCTGGAGGTTTACCAGGAAATTTTGTTGTATATCTCCCGGTGATACGATCCGATACTGCAGTTTTTTTACCATATGGTAGGTACCTACTAATGTATATCCACTTATTAATTTTGCCAAAGATATGAATTTTTTTATCCCTTTATTGAGATCAAAATTAGCACTTTTGTCCGTAGGCACATTATTAAGTTATTTATAGCACTTTTAAAAGTTTCCAGTTGTATTACCCTGTATATGTATGCGTCACCGCCCCTCTTACTCACGTGTGCGCGCCTTTTGAAGTTTAGTAACTGCGCGCGTTTCTGCTTTCTGCGTTTGTTCGCATTGATGCTCTGTGCCGTACGGTGTATTGTGTATCTGCCAATCGTTGTTCCTTCTCGTAAACTCGAAAGTGTTCCTTCGTTGTTTTGTACTATCACTTTTTTATTTATTAAAAATCGCGATCGTGTTTTGTCGAAAATAGAAGTGACTGGTTGGAGAAGTGGCTGGCGCTTGTTACAAATAGAAAGTGCTTTATCGTGAAGTTGGTTTAAAGGGAAACGAAGTGAGTAGACCTGAAACATCTCTTGGAAAAGGGCAAAATTAGATCCTAACCTATAAATCTGAATTTCTGTAAATAGTTATTCCTAAGGGCACTTTTTTGTATAGATCGTTGGCTGTTTATTTGAAGTATTTCCTTTTTTTTTTCTAAAGAGAAAAGTTGCACTTTGTGGTGGTTTTTGGACCAATTATCCCTTATTTAAAAGGGTGTCTCCTATATGTGTGTACCTATATTATTAATTATTCTTCTGCCACAGGGCTATTTCACTACCCTTCTGACTTAAACGATTCACTAGCTACCTAATTGGATCAAGATTAACAGCAAATATGGTATCAATATTACTAGTTAACTTCTCCGCCTTGAATAGGCTAGTGACAGTGACGTAATTGTTGACTAATACTGTATTTATAATATAATAACCGTTAACCTACTGACCAATTAGATACGCGGGGTGACTAAACGAAACGGGTAACATCTTGAAAAACGAAGATTATAGGTGAAAAAAAACCTTTTGGTGGGGAGTCTGTTTAAGTTGTTGTGCATGTGCTGTTTTTTTTTGTTTTTGAAAAATGTTTACGACAATTACGACAAATGTAACAGTTGTTGAAATTATTTAAATACGTGATTTGAATCGCGTGCATCGATGATTCAAATCATGATTGAAAACAACATTTCTTATAAGTTGTATTAAAGGAAAATGAAACCATTGAGTTATAATTGATTGGTTAAAAAAAAATAAAACCTCTCTTGCTATCTAAATAATGTTTTTTAGTTAATCACAGTGCTTGTACAAAAAACTAATTTTGCAAAGCTTTTTCCGTTCCTAATCGATTCTTGAATTTGGTATGGACTGAACCAAATGTTGACTGATGCGGAAGAATCAACAGTAAAAAAATAATTTAAAGTGTAAAGGTAAGTTTATCGGACTCCGCCTTAAAATTAAATAAAAACTAACTTAACTTACAGAGTTTTTTCTACTGAATACGAATCTGAAGAAAATTCAAATGGATCTCAATTACCTACTTTTTGAGTTAAGTATACCCCTCTGAATCCCGAAATCGACTATTTTCAGTCACAAGTTTTTTGATTAAAAGTCGCACAAAATGCCTATGTATTTCTTTTTTATAAAAAAATTGAGGGTGGTCCAATTTGAACAATACTTCTTAATTATTTAATTTTTATTTGTATATTCGGATAGTTTAGAAAAAGTTGCTAAGGCAAAGTTTAAAAAAATTTTAAAAATCTTTAGAAAATAAAAAGATATGCCAAACATTTCGAAATTTGCGATTTTTCCTGCATAACTCCAGATCTAAAGAGACTAGATCAGTTTTTTTTTATTAACTTTTTATTGACCTCGACTTTTGAAACACACAACTTGTCCCCACTTTAACCACCCCTCTATCTCTTACCGTTAACGAGATCCCAATGCATAGACACGAATTTGTATAGCCCTGTATAATTATATTAATAATATAGGGTACTAGTCCAAAATCCCTCCCCCTTGTACCTTTCAAACGGTTATACTAATAATAATGAAATTTGGTGGGTGGAAATAAACGGATGTAGGCTTCTGAACTAATATAAGAGCAGTTTCTCTAATATTTATAAGTTAAATGAAACTATAATGTTCTTATTTATTTAATTCATCCATCAAACTCAGACTAAATACAAACAAAATTAGTATGTCTGAATTGGTATTTTCAATAGCTTCAAAACGAGATGTCACTCATTTCATCATGATAAATATTTAAATATTTCTCATGTGGAAGGAAATTTTATTCCCTCTGATGTCGGCTTTAGGTACACTAGGTTAACCCGTGATATACCGAGTACTGGGTTTCCAATATACAAGAGGTCCCCACAACCGACCCCCTCGGACTAGGAGGTCAAAGGCAAGACGGTGGGGCCGGCAACTATGATTTGCCATCAGACGACCAATCTAGAGCATACCGTTTTTTCAGAGACGGCTTCAGGAACACACGGGCCCTAAGCGCACTTTTTTTCGGGCCTTCCTCTGAAGGATACAAAAAAGTACCGATAAAACCCCAGACAGCACTAGATATTCCATGAATAATCCTAGAACATTCTTTTTGGAATATTGGAATATTCTAGGAATATACTAGGATATTCTAGGATATTGGAGGAATATTCCCTGAAAATGCTAATGGGAATCCCTCAGATAATCATAGAATATTCCCAAGAGAATATTCTATGAATATCTAGAATATTTTTGGGATATTCCTTACAAAATATTCCTATAATATTACCAATGAATATCCTCAGAATATTTGGATATTCCAAGATTATCCAAGGAATGTAAATGAAGAATAATCATGTAATATTCTTATTGAATATTCAATGAGTATTCTTTGAATATATGGTATGATCCAGGAATATTACTGTAATATTCCCACATTTACCTTTTTGAATAATTGATTAGAAAAAATTCAATGGGTATAATCCTCAAATTATAGAGCAACCATAGATACATGTTCAAGGCTGTTGGTCATCAGTACAGTGAAGCCAAGTGCGAAGATGTGGAACACTTCTGACTTCGTAAAAAGTGTTATACATCTTTGCACTTGGCTACACCGTACTCATGATGACCAACAGTCTGAAACACGTGTCTACAGTTGCTCTACAATTTGAGGGTTATATATAATTCAGGAAGAAAAGTTCATCTCTACAAAGGTACAATTGCTTTATTTTTAAATTTCAACAGGGTGTGATATCTAATTTTAAAATAAGAAAAAAATCAAATCCTATTTACTCGTTCATTTCTGGGACATCCGTCAAGGCTGCTGAATTGAGAACCCTGAAAAAAAAAAAATTATTGTGCGATTTGATATTTGGTATGTTTTTAAATAAAATATATGTGCATTTGCATGTAGGTTTAATGTGTAGAATTCGAAACTGTAAACAATGCCTCTCAAAATGAATGGGTGGTTGTTCATTTATAAAGGATTTAAATTGACTCTTAAAATAAGTCTTCAGTAAAAATATTGTAACTGAAAAATATGAGGCAAATATATTGGTCTTCGAATTTTACTAGGAACCATAATCTATCAATAATGGAGAAATATACAAGTTTGTAACTTCTATACATACTTACTAATTTCTTTCAATCGGTCGGAGGATTTTGCGAGGTAACAGAACCACCACTTCAATGTCCTTCAGATATGTTCTATTGTGGCAGCGTTAATTGCATCTAGAAATGAAAAATTCATTGATAGTGTGTGATTCACTGAGACTACTATTTTCTTGATAATCTAATTCAAATATATTAAAAACATGTAGAGTTTATTCTGTATTTATAAAAGTACTTCTATTTATATGAGATCGAATAATGGTACGAAGCAGAACCTAAATCTATACCACTGATATTATCATTTTCAATTTGCTTTTCTGAATGGCGTTCGTCAAAGTCTTCTGAATCAATATGACACAAGAGTTCTTGGAATTTAGATGAAAATGATACAATAATTAACAGCTACAATGTTAGGCCAGAACGATGAGACATAACCTAAAAATTATAGCGTAATTATTATTCCCAATATTAATTATCATCAGAATGTAATGAATGCTTTCAAACTTTGTTGATAACATCTCATGCACAGAAATTATTAGACATGAATTCAGATGGTTTCTATCATCGAAGAAATAAAAATTCCTATTTTATTACCATCCATTTCATTCTGATGAAAAGTATTATTGAAAAGCTACTTAGTTTACTTACGTTTTATAATTAAAAAAAAAACAGTTCAAATACTCAAAACAAATCGAAATGAATAATGAAACCAGAAACCTGAAACTTCCCAGACGACAGACGACACTTGTTGAAGTTGAAATGCACGGAATAACTTATACCATGAGCGCTGTGTGATTGGTCACTGTACTGGCGGGAAGTTTAAATAACAAGGCATCAGCTGCATGCAAACCGAGTTGAAATGTATAAGTCATTAGTCATTCTCTGTCAAATGTGAATTTTGCCAAGTACTCATCAAAATAGAGATTATGCCATAGAGAAAAAAAAAATCATTTATGAATCAAGCATCAGCGCGCTAGTATAGAAACATTAATAATCTTTGGTCCAAATATGGAAACGTCTTGTATAGAATAATCTACGAATATTCCATGCATAACATTCCCTGCATGTACTATAAAGAATATACAATAAGTAATATTCCAGAAATATTCAACTAAGAATATTCACATTGAAATATTCCTGGTATATTCTTTCAAGAATATTCTTGAAATATTCTACTTTGTATGTTCCTTGAATGTGCCAGGGTATATAGATATTCTAGGAATATATTATGATTATTCGGAATATATATGTCCTATCTAAGACATCTGAGGAATATTCCAGGAATATACCAGGTTGTCTGGGACGCTTATTAAGTGTAACAAAAATAAATGGAAATAAAATAAGTAAACAAAAGATAAAAAAGGCGAATTAAAATAATAAGTGTGTTGGAGTTTCAACCCAAGACCAAACACTCTTTTTACACCTGAACCGTGTTTCAGTTTTCAGATAAAGATTAGTGACTGAAACACGTGTCGAGTATATTCATTAGGCCGGGCGCATATTGAGACACACGTGACGCAGCCCATGCAACACAGAGCAGGGCACGGTTTTCTACTGTACGGGTGTTCATGTACATGCGCATATTGAGACACAGCGCAGGGCAATACACGAATGTGCCGAAACAAGCGTGTGCCGCGCACTATTCGAGACAGAATTTCGTGTGCGTGCATTCGTCAAATATGGAGGAAAAAGTATTTGAAGCCGTAAGAAAACATAAAATTTTGTATGATACAAGGGATCCAGGCTATATGAAATCTAAACTGAAAGATGAAATATGGAATAATATTGCTCGTGAACTGCAATTAGCAGACGATAAGTACATAATAGTACTTAATAGTAATAGTCAGAGAAGCTACGAATGCCCTTTTCTTTGCGCTGTTTGCATAAAAACCATTTGCACTATCCACGATTTTCACTGTTCACTCTTCGTCACTTTCAATTTATAAACCACAAAAAAAATATGGACTTTTTTGACAGTTTTAGAAAAAAAAGTAATAAGTATATTTATGTTCATATAGAAAGGAAACAGAATATGACCGAGTAAAAAAATGAGACAAAGTTGAGTTAAACATTAATTTGAAATTCACTATCTATTTCATGAATAAATATTTGAGAAAGATATGTGGTCTTTATAGCACAACAGGTCTTAGGAGTGATTCGTAATATCGGTTTTGAATGTTGAATATGTAAAATATCGAACAACATAATATTGGTTGGATGAGAGCTCCGTCGTTGCAATAATATTCTAGTACTCAAACAGCCAATAGTAAATACTTAAGCCTTTTCTCTAGTGATGCTTTCTTCTTGTATTCTGTAGTAGGTTGTGAACCTCATCAAACTGCTCTCTATTTGATCGCAGATAATTCGTAAATTAAGACTCTGACAAGTCATTTAGTAAGCAAAATTCACCATGCGTTTTTCTTTTTTTTAAGATAGTTACTTCTATGACATGACTTTTTTCTTTTTGTTATTATCTTTATTTTCAAATGCTCCATCGGAGTATGATTCGGAACTCAAATCTAGCTCTAGCATTTTGAGAAACACAACACAAAGTTCTCCCACAACCACAACACTGTTTCGCAATATGCGCTCATTATCAATTTGTCATGTGCTGCATGCACTGCGCAGTGTTGCATGGGCTGCGTCGCGTGTGTCTCAAAGTGCGCCTTGCCTTACCATCACACCAATGCTTCCAAATAGCAGTGCAAGTCAAAATATTTTGGAATAAAAAAATGTTATCATCCACAAGCCGTCATATACGGGTTTGAGAATAGCACCCCGCGATTTTACGCTTGAAATAACTGTCATGAACTCATTTGTTTTATGAATAAATCAATTGAACCTTGCCTAAGGCTCAAATCTTACCTTCTCCTCGAAAAATAGTATGTTCCGGGCTCGTTAGATGCATAATTTTTTTCTGACTGTTAAAGAAAGAACCCGTTTCATGTGAAATTTTCGTTGAGTTAACGGGATGAATTACATACAACAAACCACGTCTCGTAAGTAATAAATCATGAGTCACGGGCTGTGGCCAACCAGAGACTAGCAAATTCATTACTCAACAGTTGTACACAGGATAAAAGTAAGGGAGAATGTTCGTAGTTCAGTAAAGTAGAGGTTAGTCTATGAGGCGCCGTCAGTGTCAAAAATAGTTGTTTTCATATATTTAATTTTTACTTGAATATATTTCTTGATGACCATATATTTATTAGTTGACACCTATATATTTTTAGACCGAAAGAATATTAGAATTTGAGTGAATGCATATATGGAAATGAGCTTTTGAGTTCACTACTAGATGGCGCTAACATCATGTTTTGGAATATAATCTGTTTTTGAAACGTGTAATGTTGATCTGTATTCCATTCATTTTATTTGAGCATGCGCAATGATAAAAACTCAACCATTTTTCCTATTATTTTCAGCATAGCCGCCGCATTGCAAAGAAATAAGAAATAGGTTACATGGCGCCATCTAATAGTTGAACTCAAAAGCTCATTTTTATAAATGCATTGTCAAAGAGTAGAGGTTCTAGAACCTCTACTCTTTGGCATTGGTAACCAGTAATAAATATATTGCTCTTCACTGCTAATATGTATCGACGATATATTTATGTATGAATGAACGTTCGAATTGAAATCTTTAGGTTTCAAAATATTTTGGGGTCAACTAATAAATATATGGTCATCATGAAATATATTCAGATGAAAATAAAATATACTTATGAGTAGAACTATTTTTGACACTAACGGCGCCCCAAAAATCAGCTCTGATAAAAATTCCGCTCCAATAACAAGTCACCTCTAATAAATCATGATCCTATCACGGTATATAAATGAGAATCTCATAGAAATGAAACGAAATTAAACTGCAGAATATCATTCACTTGGTTTGTTCGTTGGTGCTCGTTCCTCGAGAACATTTCATGCTGGGTGACTTTGATTTTTACCAATATCAATCTGTCAACGAAATATTGTGCCAGGGTGTACCTTTCGTGTTTGGAAATGAGCCAAATTAAATTTGTGTATCGTGGATACTTTACTGGAAACGTTATTCACGTATATTTCGAGACGTAATACTCGAAGAACTGCTTTGAATACTAGTTTTCCGATGACTCGTTCAGAATAGTTTATTGTACAATGTGCATGAATTTCGCTCGCCACGCTCGTACTACAAAATTTCATTCACGTACCTACGAGTGGGAATCGCCCGTTTCAACATTGTACACTATAGTTTTTCCGCTACTATTTGAATTATATACCATGTCTGTTTTTTTTTCATAACAGATTTTATCATAAAAGATCTCGTGGCTCTTCTCAAGTTACTCCATGCAGAACTCTCGCTCCATTTGAGTGTCAGAACAAGTACCTCTGGAACGTCATCTCATCCTCGGGTGGTCTGAGGGTAAAAACTTGGTCGTGGTTTCCAGCGTAAGGGAACCATCTGTTGAAATAAACGATCCTAGGTTTTACTCGGGATGGCTTGTAGATTCGGTAAACGTTTATCCCACTTCTGACATCACTGTAATAAATATGCACTTAACTTCAATCCGTTAATTTATATAAGACTCGTAATCTATGACTTCTAATCTAGATGTTTCTCGTTTCTTCTTCGATGGGATGTTACCGAGCTGAGCTTGATTATCCAAACACAAGCGGTCAGGTGTACTCTACAGGTCCGGCTCTCGCACGTCACAATATCTTGAAAAACTAAAAGTGAAAGATAGACCAGTAGATATAGACATGATTTTTCCAAAAGTTAATAATAATTACAAAGTTTTTAAACTTCAGTGGTTAAGTTTGATTTTACAACCTTTTTTCTGTACGGAAGAAGTTAAAAACCAGGATTCAAACAATTTTCGCATTATTAGCGCGGAAAAAATTGCAAAAGTTCTGCAAACTTTTGTCAAATAGTAGTTAATATCTTCTGATACATTTGTAACCATTTGAACATAACGAAAATGCTCGCGAAAATGTTTGTTTTATCAAAATAAATATGTTTTTATTTAAAAGTTTTCGAGGAAAATTAAAAAAGTTCTGCAAACTCAAAAAAATAACTAAAATAGTGTTCTTGAGAAGTTCAACCTCTTTTCGTCAAACGAAAAATATATTTTTTCATTAATTTGATTGTTTTTACTAAAATTAGTATAGGGATTTTTACAAAAGTTTTGAATAATGGTTGAAAATGAAGATGTCCTCACATACAATGTTTTCCATTAATTTGCAACCTCACCTGCAACACGGAAATAAGGGTAAAATTAAAAGAAAAATATTTTCGTTTATATACTTCACCAAAAAAAGCAAAACTTCTGCAAACTTTCGAAGTGTTGAAAAATACCAGTATGCATCTTCGGATAAGTTTGACAGCTTTCAAACAAAACGGAAATTATTTTTTTTTTTAAATATTAATCTTAATTTGCACTTCAAATGGGTTTTTTGGCAACGCCGCCATTGTGGATTAATTTTTCTTCTCACGTAAAGGAGACAAAACTTTTACAAGTTCACTCTTGAATTTGAAGTCGATTTTCTTGACATTCAATCTAATTTTTACATTATATAAAATGTTATGATCATATCTTATGTCATATTCATAGTTATATAGCATTTAAGAAATGAACCATAATTGGATATGAAGCGTATAGTAATTTTACACCGGAAATGATAATAAAATCTTTGAAATACAGGAAACCCAAATGTTAAAAAAAAAATTATTTGATTCACAAAACAACTCTTATACAGCAGTGAAACAATTTATTGTTTTATTTTTAGTGCATTTGAATGAAAACATATCTATCCATTTTTAGTAATTTTCTTGTCTTTGACAATAATTGTTTTCAGTTTCATTCAATTCTTTTTAGTGATCATCTTTTGAATTCTGACCAAAACTTGATTATCTTAGATCCTCAGAAACACACCCATACCAACTTCGAATAGAATCGGATCATAATCAACTATTCCGATATCTTGGAGCCGCCATCTATAACCAATGAACTCAGAAAAAAAATCACAATCTTCGAACGAATTCATGAACTCAGACCCCAAAAGCTCCTATGTACCTACTCCTATTCAATAGATTAAGACAAAAACCACATATCACCAGAATTTTTGCAATTTTCAATGCAAAAATACAGCAATAAAAAGTTTTATGCTATTTAAACACTGTTCCGTTCGTAGCAGACATCTGCAAAATTTTATAGTATGATTTCATTGATGCACATACAATTGAAGTTTGAAAACTTTTGGAATGATTGTGAATTGATTGTCTGTATCTACTGGCCTAAGAAGGGTTCTAGTGAATCACCCAAATTTTCATTCTGGACCTTTTAGCTGGGACATAGACAACTCCAATCTTGTCTGGATTATCCTGGCAATGCTCAGAACCAACAAATGCATAAATATATATTGTAACGATTTTGAGACCAGCCTCGAGACCGGCCCTGATCATCTAATTACGCATTCACCTCATTAAGTATGCGCACCCCAAGTGTAAACATTCCTGAGCTCGTAAACACATAAGTCACGCGTGGAAGAAACGCGAACTTTCTAGTCGCCGGTTAGACTCGATTGATCGAGAACTGTAAATGCGAGTATATAAGCCGCTGGATAGCAGATGGCAGGGTAGTCATATATAGACACAGAGAGTTATGAATTCAGTTCGAGATGTCGCAGTAGAAATAGTAGAAATAAATTGAAATAATTAGTGAAGTCTATGTTTTAGTCGAATAATTGTTTCAAGTAGTGCTTTAAATAAATTAGAAAAATTAGTTTTGTGCATTTTTACTACACTATCATGTATCAATGTAAGCTGTGAGATATTTGACATTGTTGACATTATTGGTTTTCGTTTACTCTGTATATCGTTGTACAATCTTACAAAGCTTCATTGCAAAGCAAAGTGCAATTACCCAAGTGTTATTCGCAGAGTCAACGGTCTTAGTTTCAAACAAATCCATATCAGAACACTCTCTCTTATCGTCGGCGATAAAAAATTTATCCCGAGAGAAGGCAACTCTTTGTATTTTAGATGAGGCGATTTGTCATACTCGCATGCATTAAATGTTTGGATAGCGTGGGAGTAGGAAATCGAGCGAGGCAGAAAATTGCTTTCTAGAAACTGTTAAATCTCTGTATACTTCCGCAGCGAAATATTCTTTCTCCTTGGTCATTCATGGCTTTGATGAATCGTTTTTCATTTCAGAATATCTTCAATATTTCATGAAGGCAACATACTCTTTATTTCTATAAAGTAAACATCAATGTACATTAAAACAAGACTAATAGTGATTTTTGTCAAGTGACAGAGTTCTTGATCCAACTTTATATTACTTATACAGGGTGATGATTTGTTTGAATACCAGCGAGGTAAATGGAAAAAAATATGAGACCAGAGACACTTTTATTTTTCATAACCGTTGCTATGATGATGTTATGATGAAGTCATATAGCTTTATCTGTCAAATTTAAATCGACAGAGGGTTTCTAAGAACAGCAGTATGTATGCTGAAATATGTTTGAGATATCGGGTATTGAATTTCCAAAATAAATTAGATAGTTTTTGGAACATGAAACAAAACTATTACTTATTTGAATCAAAAAAGATTGCATATAATTCATAAAAACGGTAAAATATAGATCTGAAATAGACTATGATTTAAAACTATCGAACCAACAAAGTTCAGTAACGATTTTATGGAGAATCGAACTAGATAGGAAATAATTTCACAGAAATGGAATTGAATAATAACGTTGAAAAACCAAAACATTACAATAACCAATTCTCATTAAAAACGAATTATCACAGAATCAGACATGATCATATCAGACTTTCGAAGAACCAAAATTTGATGAACCGAAAAATCACAAGACGGTATATCTGTAATACCATAAAATGAGAATAAGCACAACTGTAAAGACGGATATTAGATAAAACCGTCAAATTACAAAAACAATATCTCATAAAAATGATAAAATATAATACAGAATATTGTAAGTCTACAAAGCGTAATATTCGAAAGTCAAAGGAATTATAATCGTCGGATCGGTAATACAAGACCTAAAATAGACATTTGAAAAATCATCAGACGACTAAATGCTAATACCGAAAAGTAAAGAACCGAAAATTTTCAGAAACGCCGGTTGATCTATTTTCTCAGAGATGGCGTAGCGTGCCGTCAATATACTTGAATAAATTCTCATGTTTTCATTAAATTCCTTCTCATTTCTGTCTCACCACCTGATTTTACAAGGCTCACATTAAATTTTATCACCAGTATTAGGTATCATGAAAATAATATGATTCCGCCTCCAAATGTTTTGTGGATTGACACGCTACATCCTCCGAAAGCGTCCCTATGGTAGGTAGGTATAGTAGGTAGTATTTTGCCGATATATGGGTAATAATTGAGATCTGACATATTGCTAAGGTTGATCGTAGTATGATGAGATTATGAGTTCAGTGAAATTCAATGAATAACATTGGCTGTTTTCTTCGATATTCTTGAAAATCACCCAGCAATTGATTTCTCAAATGAATCGAGGAAGGAACAAACAAATGAACGATCAATATGAGTCCGAACCAGAAGATTCGATTTGTTCAACTGGAAGTTAGCGCCATCTAAGAGCTAATAGATCAAGTTTCTACCAGACTGGTATTCTTCCGTTTTCACGTATGATGCTTTATCCGTTTTCATACATACACATTAGATGGATTTCTTTTCGGATCTAAAATCAGTTCTATACATTTCATTCTGCTATATTCAAGTTATTCTGATAAATGATTAATTCTCCATTTTATTGGTTTTACGTATTAACAGTTTTTTCATTTATTGTTATTATGAAAAAAATTCTAGTATTCTTTGGCCCACCTAAAAAACAGTTCAAATAGGATGCTCACTCCATTTGGCCCTCACCCCTTCAGAGTGAGCTAAGCTTAGCTTGAATTCCCACAACTATTAGATGTATAACTTCAACTTGCTTTTCACTTGCCATTTTTAATAGCAGGCATGCTTTTATGTATGACTTATATGTTCAAGACCGCACAAAAACGTCTATGCTCCGCTTATCAATATGTTTGAAAGTCTTGCAAGAAAACACAAGGTGTTGTATCAAAATATTCTTTATATCAGAATACAGTCTTGAAAATATTTACACGCGGTATATCGAGAATCAACTAGGGTAAAGCAGATTGTTTTCAGAATAAACTTGAAGATTAAAACCAAATTCCAAACTCTTCATTTATTAAAACCACCAAACAGAAATAAAAAATATTACAATAAAATCGTTACACAATCAATAAATCGTTATTATTTAACAGCCAGTTTTAAAAAAATTGTTATTCTGCTGGCAATTGCAATGTAACATTATACATACTATAACTGAACGCTCGATAAACTATGTAACGACTTTCCAGCAGCTTACCAAAATAAACTTTATGTCCCGTGTTGACCTTGAAACATTTCAGTTTCCCCATCCTCATTCAGGCCCACATTTCATAGCAGGATTTCAATATTTTCACTCTGTACAGTGGATGCGGTCCACAAACCTACTTTCAATGCGAAAAATGCATAATATATTGATGAAATCGAGTCCCACCCATATATCAGCTATTCATTTGAAAAAGGGGGAAATGTCATTGTGGAACTTGGAGCGTGAAAAATGAAGTGCGGAAATGGGAGTGATCGAAAATGAATGAATAAGTAGCATAAAATCGATCAAAATGCATGGCGGCTATGCATTTATGAATTCAAAATAATGCAAAGCAGTACCGACTTTTACAATTCATAAAACAAGCAGTCGGTTATTACGAAGAAAAATGTTATTTGGGTAACATTTTCCTATAAAAATTCAAATGAAATCTTGATAAGAACATATTTGCTGAACATAATTCATTATACATTACTGAAAACAAAAATATATATACTATTAGTAATTGCTTGGGATCGCATGTCAAAATGCAAGACCCTCTCATTCTCTGCTCGCATAAGGGTATATCGTAGAGGTGCAGAAGTTGGCAGGTTTTTTCTGGAGGAGTAAGTCTATTCAATTTATTTCGGATGGTTGATTTCAAGTCTTCTTCCCCTCTACAAGTGGATGAAATTGATACGAGACGTTCGTTCCATGTATACAAAGTGAATTTCAAGTTAGCAGGTTTTTTCTGAAGGCATTTTTCCATTTCATTTCATTCAGGGTGTTGATTTTAACTCTTCCTCCCCTCTGCAAATGGATGAAATTGATACGGAACATACGTTCCAAGTATAAAAAGTCAATTTCAAGTTGGCAGGTTTTTTCTGGAGGAGTTAGTCTATTCAATTTATTTCGGAGGGTTGATTTCAACTCTTCTTCCCTTCTACAAGTGGATGAAATTGATACGAGACGTTCGTTCCATGTATACAAAGTGAATTTCAAGTTGGCAGGTTTTTTCTGGAGGAGTTAGTCTATTCATTTTATTTCGGAGGGTTGATTTCAACTCTTCTTCCCCTCTACAAGTGGATGAAATTGATACGAGACGTTCGTTCCATGTATACAAAGTGAATTTCAAGTTGGCAGGTTTTTTCTGGAGGAGTTAGTCTATTAATTTTATTTCGGAGGGTTGATTTCAACTCTTCTTCCCCTCTACAAGTGGATGAAATTGATACGAGACGTTCGTTCCATGTATACAAAGTGAATTTCAAGTTGGCAGGTTTTTTCTGGAGGAGTTAGTCTATTCAATTTATTTCGGAGGGTTGATTTCAACTCTTCTTCCCTTCTACAAGTGGATGAAATTGATACGAGACGTTCGTTCCATGTATACAAAGTGAATTTCAAGTTGGCAGGTTTTTTCTGGAGGAGTTAGTCTATTCATTTTATTTCGGAGGGTTGATTTCAACTCTTCTTCCCCTCTACAAGTGGATGAAATTGATACGAGACGTTCGTTCCATGTATACAAAGTGAATTTCAAGTTGGCAGGTTTTTTCTGGAGGAGTTAGTCTATTAATTTTATTTCGGAGGGTTGATTTCAACTCTTCTTCCCCTCTACAAGTGGATGAAATTGATACGAGACGTTCGTTCCATGTATACAAAGTGAATTTCAAGTTGGCAGGTTTTTTCTGGAGGAGTTAGTCTATTCAATTTATTTCGGAGGGTTGATTTAAACTCTTCTTTCCCTCTACAAGTGGATGAAATTGATACGAGACGTTCGTTCCATGTATACAAAGTGAATTTCAAGTTGGCAGGTTTTTTCTGGAGGAGTTAGTCTATTCAATTTATTTCGGAGGGTTGATTTCAACTCTTCTTCCCTTCTACAAGTGGATGAAATTGATACGAGACGTTCGTTCCATGTATACAAAGTGAATTTCAAGTTAGCAGGTTTTTTCTGAAGGCATTTTTCCATTTAATTTCATTCAGGGTGTTGATTTTAACTCTTCCTCCCCTCTGCAAATGGATGAAATTGATACGGAACATACGTTCCAAGTATAAAAAGTCAATTTCAAGTTGGCAGGTTTTTTCTGGAGGAGTTAGTCTATTCAATTTATTTCGGAGGGTTGATTTCAACTCTTCTTCCCCTCTACAAGTGGATGAAATTGATACGAGACGTTCGTTCCATGTATACAAAGTGAATTTCAAGTTGGCAGGTTTTTTCTGGAGGCATTTGTCTATTTAATTTATTTCTGCAAGTGAATGAAATTGATACGGGACGTTCATTACATATTGTAACGATTTCGAAACCGGCTACGAGACCGGTCCTGATCATTTAATTAATAATGACACTCGATAAGTAAACAAGTTCTCCGCTGACAAACACATGAGTCCCGCGTAGAAGAAGCGCGAACGTTCTAAGAAACCGAAGTTTCGAGAGAGAGCCATCTAAATGAATCGTTATGTGGTCCCGATCAGTCGAGAACCATAAATGGTATCTGCTTGCGACTATATAAGCTGGATAGCAGATGGCAGAATTGTCAGAGATAGCCACAGAGGGTTAAAAATATAGTTCCATAGTTCGCAGATAGAGACTGACAGTGAAGATAAATTTGTAAATAGTGACTGTGATATAAATTATTGTTAAAGACGAGATTTAAAATGAATTAACAAAATGAAATTTATACGGGACGTTCATTCTATGAATTCAAAGATGTCCTGTGAATTTGAAGTTGGCAGGTGTTTTCTCAAGACATTTGCCGAATTAAATTCTTTTGAAGGGTTCGAACTTTCTTTGTTATAGGTCAAAAAAATTATCTGCAAAAATTATAATAGAATTCTTGACTAGAAGTGGCACGCAATGCTTCAACTTTGGTTCGAAATTTTCTAACACCATTGTCTTTGTCAATTGCTCTCACAAAGTATCAGTTTTCACGAACAATGTTTGCTTACCAAGCATTTTCGTAATTTCCGAGAAAAATCTATTACAGCGACGAAAGACCTTGATGCCATCAGATACTAATTAAAAGCTAGCGTGGCAAACTTCAGGGATTTACGTCGTACATAATAATATCTACTTAAAACAATTTATAATCTATTTATATACCGGCGAGTCTTCTTAATAAGTTCACTGAAACGTTAACAAGGTGATGGAGGGTTCTCAATCTAAACAATGAGATGCTGCTCTGAAATAGGTGCTTTAAATAATCTCAGTCACTTGGTTATACTCTATAGGGGTCTCTCTTTAAGTAGTCTTTAAAAAACCTCGATATTAATTTTTGTTCCCAAGTAAAAAAAAATAATTAATTTGTTTGTTTTTATTGTCCTCCGCGGTAGTATTTCAAACATGGGAAAAATAATTTGGATGAAGTTTTCTCTTTGATATTTCGTATCCGTAGAACCATCATCAACTTCAAAAAAATACGGTCTTGATTATGATTTTATGATATTCTGAGCGCTTTTTAAATTTCACCATCCAATACAACTATTAGTTTGAATGTATTTCGACTTAGTTTCAGTCATAATTTTTTTAATTCCGAAATAAAGATTATACTTAATAAACTCCTCTTTTTATTGGATACTGCTAGACTAGTCGAATAACGAAAGAAAAGTTTTACTACTCTGTTACTCAAAAGCTGTTTGGTTTGAGTTATGTAAAACTGCCTTCCACACGAGGTTTATTCATGCTATTTTTCACATTTGATATTAATTATTGTAAGTAAAAAATCATAGATATAATAACATTGAGAAGCTAGTAATTTAAAATTGAAAATGTTCATAGCAGGTGTAGTTTCCTCGTAAGATTTACGTAAAAAGATTTGTTTATCAATAAGTCAATCAATATCTATCAATCAATATAGGCTTTATTAGCGGAAAAATTAAATATATAGTGACAAAGGGAGTACTTGAATTAAATATCATATAGTTCACGTCAATTTGGACATGAGAAAAGTTGCTGCAAAATGGATCCCCAAATGTTTGAATGTTGACCAAAAGCGTGCAAGGGTAGCATCGCGTTCGATCTGTGCTCGATTTGAAAATGATGTAGACTTCTTAAACCGAATTGTTACTATGGATGAGACTTGGGTACATTTCTACGATCCAGAAACAAAGCAACAATCGATGGAATGGTGACACTCCGGTTCTCCAAGACCTAAGAAGTTTCGTGTCCAAAAATCTGCTGGAAAAGTTCTTGGTTCAGTTTTTTGGGATTGCCATGGAGTAATCATGATTGATTTTTTGGATAAGGGTGGAACAATAACTGGAGATTACTATTCGACATTACTGACCACTCTACGGGAAAAAATTAAAGAAAAAAGACGCGGAAAGCTATCCAAAGGTGTTTTGTTTTTGCAGGACAACGCCCCTGCACACAAATCTCATGTTGCCATGCAAAAAATTCGTGATTTAGGGTTTGAACTAGAACACCCCCCTTATTCACCAGATTTGGCTCCATCCGACTATCATCTCTTTTTTCAACTGAAAAAAGTTTAAAAGGTCGTGAATTTTCTTCCAACGAGGAGGTAATAAAAGCTGTGGAGGTCTGGTTTGCAGAGCAAGAAGAAACATTTTTTTTTAAAGGTCTAGAGACGTTGCAGGTTCGCTGTAATAAATGTATCCAATTAAGAGGAGAATATGTTGAGTAATAAAATATTTTGACATTGAAATTTTGTTTGGTTCTATAGTAGGCTAAGAATTTTTCAATATTAAATTAAATATGCTAAGTCACAGAAAACATTTATATAAACATTAGAGAATATATACACGTAAGTATATAAACAGTCACAATTTAAAATTATAATTCCATAAAAGTTTCGAAAAGTCAATAAACAAATTAAATGAGCTTAATATTCAATTACGTAGGTTTTATTATCGTATTGTATAACGTCAAGATATACTTACTTAATAGAAATTTCAATTCTGTATCTTGTGAAGAATTTTTTTTTACATATGCTTTTTATATGAATCACAAAATCCAAACTTTTGTCAATTTGTAATCCTAAAAATGTCGATTTCTTATTTTCAATTAACCAAGTACCCGGAAAATGTCCAGCTTTTAGCACTTGAGGGTGATAATAATAGTAGTCTTACCGATGTTGAAAGATAAGAGGTTAGTGTCACACCATCATCTGCAAATTGATTTATTTTTGCATTTATGTCAATGCATGCTAGATGGTTAATAAATACCAAGAAGAGAATTGGACCGAGAACCGATCCTTGTGGAACACCACTAGTTATGGTCTGGAGATGTGATTTGAAGCCATTGAGTGTGACTTTTTGAGTACGTTCTGATAAGGAGGATTTGAACCATCTCAATGATACATCTCTAAAGCCATATACTTCCAATTTTTGCAGCAGGATGTCATGGTCCACGCAATCGAATTCCATTACTTACTTTATTACATTATTATTTACCTAACAACAATTGACAAGATTAATTTTTCTTAAACTGTATTTTACTAATAGAGAGACTTACATTTTTTGCGGTAAATTGTCACTTTATTAAACGTTTTTCGAAAAGTTCCACTTTCATTATTCTACATTTATAATGTTCGAAATGAAAACAATTACTTTTTAAACAAAGACTTCTCACATATGCTTCTAAAACATTTCTAAATATGTTTGAGTGGAATGGTTTTGGACATCCAGTTCCTAAAGAAATTGCAAAGTGTCTCAGATACAAAAATCGACAACAAAATAGTCAATAGCGTGCCCCCTTCGCACGCGAAGTTGGATTTTGGCACGGACGGCTGATTGACGGCTCGTAATGTTGTATTGTTTATCGATGACATTGCTTCACTGAAATTTCAACTGATCTAGTAAAATATAACAAATTGAGTGGTAACATTGACGAAATTTTCGTGATACTTTGATTGTCGTTTAACTGTCGGACGGTCCCAAAACATCATACATTTTTTTAGTTCAGTGCCCGAGGACTGACAGAGTTTCTCTATTGCCTTAAATGTTACTACAGTATTGAGCGAGTTTATTTACATATTATTTTTCTTTGCAGAAAAATGACTGAAACGAGTGAACAAGAACAGGTCGTCATGACCCCCAAAGGCAAAACACACAACTCGACGACTCTGATAATAGAGAAGAGGAAAGTCATCAAAACGAACGATAAAATGCACGTAGCTGGGGGAGAACATACAGGAATAATAATAAACAAAGAAACTGTAACAGGTAAGAGTCAAAATGCGATCTCGGATATTTTTATCTTCACATAAGAATGACGTCACTTTTCCCTAATTCAACCAACATTGACAAACGTCGCTCGCGTAGCGCGTAGCCCTTTTTGTTAAATCCAGCAAAGCCCTTTTGTAGACTCAACTAACCCTGGATATTTTACAATATTTTGAATTTCAGAAAACGGAACAGGTTCAACTCCAGCGCAGCTCTCTCTAGAATTTAGGGTGTTTTTAGTGAATAAGGAGACAGGAAAACATACCCAAGAATCTCGAACGATACGGTTTTGGTTCAGGGAACCCCAAGGTGCTCAAGATGAGACTGATGGTGGGCAGGCAGGTACTGCCCAGGATTTCTTTAGGGAGCTGGTTACCCCTAAAGAATTTCCTAGAGGTAAGCAAAAATTTAAGGTGTGCAGTATTTTTCAAAACACGACGTTTGAGTCAGTATTGTATCTCCGCATTTTCAATAGAACCTAACCAAACTTTCTTGGAGAATGGCGCATTGAGGGAACTCAACGTAGTTTTCATGTCTTTGATTTCTCTGGTAGTGCCTATACCAAAAATCAAATTGGCTAAATATTTCAGAGGGTGTGAAAGATTTTTTAAAAATATTTCGTAATTGTTAACTGTGCCCACATCATTCATATTTCAGTAGGTTTAACATTCTTAAGCGACGAGAGGAAATAACCCGAATGAAATACCACAAAAATGAGTATCTGTATCATAATATCCAAGTAATAATCTAATCTAATCCTAGTTAGAAAGAACTAATAATAATATCGTATTATTCAACGAGAGTGTAAATATTGCTATTACTCACAAGAATGAAGTTTGCGACTCGAGCCGTCAAAATCATTTACTTTTTTGTTATCAAAGATTCGTTTCAGTTGGTATTTCGTATTTCAGATATATAAATAGTTTTCTAGATCATTACATTTGTAACATTTGCCGAGTATTAATTTGCTAAGTGATTTTCTCTGTTGTGATATGGTATAAATAAATATTGACATATAACAGAACCCTCTATGAACTGAAATACACCTTAATGTGCTACGCATAACCCCAGTAGAATTATATTTGTAAATTTTAAATTTATTATTTTTCACTTGCCCATTACTGCTTTATAATACCTTGGCAACGGTTGCTATTAACAGGCCCATAACGCCCGGGGCGTTATGGAGGGCATTATGAATCATAACGCCCGCTAAATGTTTTTTTCTGTAGCTCAATAAATTAATTACTCAGAAAAGTTTTATTCTGT
The DNA here is from genome assembly GCA_958502065.1 of Chrysolina americana. Lineage (NCBI taxonomy): Eukaryota > Metazoa > Arthropoda > Insecta > Coleoptera > Chrysomelidae > Chrysolina > Chrysolina americana. The sequence continues at coordinate 81,471,883 of OY293414.1, forward strand.
AACTGTACATAAAAAAGGGACTAATTATTTTCTCTCAAAGAGAAATTACAATTTTCGAATGTTCCTAAAATTAGTACCAAGTTTGAAGTTCTGTGAGTTGACCGATGATGAACTCCTTAATGTGCATTCGGTTTCGTTCGGAACGTTAACATTTTCGTTTTTGGAAATGGAATGGGCTATCATTGCAGCAATTTAGTTTTTCGAGGAGATACTTTCTTCAATATAGCTCTCCGCTACCGTACTACTCTTCCATTTTCCATGTAATTTTAGTGTTTCAAAGGAAGCACCACCTTGAACAAGAAGCTTGACGACGTTCGGCGTAGACAATGCCCGGTGTAACCTTTCGGGTTTTTCGCTATGATAGAAGGAACACTTCCTAAGTATTTTTACCTACAGGTAACTCAATACATATAATATTTCTGTAGGTTAAAAAAACCTACGTTGTTTGCATCCTTTTGGTCGTAGTGCAATGTACTTTTTAACTAAGTTCAATGCTCCTATTTCGCTTTCTTCAACAATGGTGAAACTTTTTGAGGTGCAGGTCTTGGTTTCTGGTACCAGTAAAACGGATCCTCTGTCTTCAATGTCATCAATTGTCATCTTGACCATTTCATCACGTCTTAAGCCTCCAAATACGCCCATTACCAGAACAACTTAATGTAGCAGAAAAGTATTATCTGGAGCTGCCAACACCTTTGATTTTTTAGGAATGTATCATTTTGAATTAACTTTCAGAAAGGCCATCAGTTGACTAAATGCTGATATATTAATGTTTTCTTTAACAATCAGTGTTGATTTCAGCTGTGAGTATTTGGTCCATAGACTATTTGCACTATATTTTTCAGGCTGAAATAATGTAAAATAAATAAAAAATATTAATATTTTTCATGAGATAAACTCACCAGTTCCTGGAAGTATGCCATTATGACAGTTTCATTTACGGTATTCACTCTGTTTTAATTTTTTCATTTCGGAAAATGGTCATACTCCTCGTATATGTATTTGGATTTGACAGGCAGTAAATTTCCTAACGCTTTTTCAGCTTTGAGCGTCACATTCTGTGGGATCTCCATAATTATAATGAACACAACAGTTTTTACTTTCATCCACTAAGAAGCTTGTCAATTCTTACAAAAATGCAGCGTTATTTTATTAAATAAACAACCCTTAGCAATCTCTTCAATGTTTCCATGACAATTGCATAGAAGCTCACTTGTGCTCAGTTGCCGACCAGAACACTGTATATACTATGAGAAGAAATTTATGAAGTAAACAACGTCGTTTAAGATAATTTTTTCGTGAAAAATTAAAAATGCATGAAGTAAACAACGTCGTTTAAGATAATTTTTTCGTTAAAAATAAAAAATGTATGAAGTAAACAACGTCGTTTAAGGTAATTTTTTCGTGTAAAATAAAATCTTGTATGCACTACGAGCGTTACTAGATCCTAACGCCCGTGGGGCAACATTCATCCCTCGTGCCAAAGGCCCACGGGTGTATGTTACCTTCCGGTCATTAGGATCTATATAACGCACTTGGTACATAGCTATTCTCTTCAATTTTTTCTGTAAATATGGCATCTTTAATTAAATATAGAATTTACAATAATTACTTATATTCTTGTTTACACTTTCATTCGCAGATTACGTAGGTTTTATCAAAAAAATTATGAAGCTCATGCAGCATAACTTCAATTCCATTGTCAAATTAGAAGTAGAACTCAAGCAGTTGGAAGAACCTGTAGAAGTACCAACAAGACCACGTGAGTAATATGTTGTATTCTTTGTTCATTAGAAAAGTTTCTGTCTGTTGATGGTTCTGCATTTTTTGTTGTATATTTTCAACTCCAAGTATTGAGGATAGAACATTTCAAATGAACATGTATCTACCCTTATCATGGAAATGTCCCTGTATCTTCTGTAATTGTGCTAGTCGAAATTTCAGGATTGTTGTATGCATTTGCTATTTCCAGTATATGAAATGAATACTGTTGGCAGGTTTTTTGAGAACAATATCTCGGATGGTACACCGAGTATAGAAATAATAGATAAAGTATAATTATCCCGTTTTAGGTATACGGCCAGTAAACCCAAATTTGAATCAAGCAAGGATTACCCTTGTACACATTTGCTTACATTGCGTTGGCCGGATATAACTCAATGTTCGGCGGGACAATATGACCCGGGAAGTAGTTGTCCTGAATGGACTGTTGCTCAGTAGGACAGTTTATAAATTGAAAATGGTATTGCACAAAAGTTCCTGGAGAGTGCTAAGGAAAAGCTATTGTCGCGAACCCTTAACACGGGACGCCTATGGAATTGTATCATATCTCACGCCTCGCGACTGTTACAGATCAATTCTGGAAACGTAAATTCTAGGCCACTGTAAACTCAACGGCCAAGACCCACAGTATTCTTGATAAAAAACATCTTTACATTAAAGTAAATCAAAAGAGCTAGAACAAGACAAGTATTTGAAATAATATCTTCAGAACAAAAGGACAAATGACGTAAAGAAAAACAAGAAATCCACAGTCAGCAGGAAAATTGTCTGCAAGAAGTCCCAAATTGTCTTAGAACAGAAGCTAAATATCCAGGAAGTGAATGAAACGAAGAATCTAGATCTAACTGAACTGGGTGGATACCTTGACTTATAGCTGGACTTCATGGACAATGGACATATGTCACTTTGAAATTGCTGGGGCTAAGATTGACCATAAATTGTCATCAACTGCGTCTTTTAACTTCTATAAATGTTTCATGATTCCTTTTCCATAGCGACAGGAAGGTGGAGGGATGTTCACATGATAAATAGAACACACTGAATTTTTTTTGATAATTTTGTTTCTTACCTCATGAAACATTTTTTATAGCTCGACCTGGTTATTGTCGTATTCAGTTAAGTCCCTCAGCCTTGTTCGATAAAGGTTTGACCAGTGTTTGTTGAACATTTTTCATATAGTAAGCTCGGGTAAGTGTGACCGTGATTTTCATTAGTTCGCATTGAATTTAGTCCATCTGATGAACCTGAACTTAATATAACAATAAAATTTTGCAGGTATTTACTTCGAAGGTCAGTCTTTGTAATACGCCACAGAAAACTGTTGAAAAACGTATTCTATGAATTTTATTTATATATTCAGATATACATCTCCATAGGTCACACTTCCCCGGAAATTTGGGGCAAGTGTGATTCTGTCCAAATTTAAAGATATTAGTGCACGTAAATCTCTCTTTGGGACAGGTGTGAGTAAACAGTAAAGGAACTTTCACCACAATTAATTTGTTTCGAGATATCTTTATTCAAAACATAGATAGGAACTTTTTAATATTGAATTTGAAATGCCCCAGTGGAAAAAAACAAAAAATAATCGTGAAAGTGAACATTTGTTGAAAAGAAAAATTTACAGGTAGAAATCTAAAAAATCGAATGAGAATTTCATTGATCCCATCTTCTGACGAGTGGTGATGGAAGCACAGTTGTTATTTCATCCTCAGAAAGTGTATCAAGGTCTTCCACATCTGGCCAGGTATATTGTTCGTCTCTCTGAGATTTCCGTATATAATTTCGTACTATAGCAGAAAAAATATTACTGTTTAGATTGGCCAAATGAACCAGGTTCCCACTTACCCCGACAGATCGGTCACACTATCCCCAATAACATTTAATTTCGGGGTAAGTGTGACATGCAATGGAAAAATTAAAAAAAAAAACAACTTCATGAAAAAACGGCAATCTATAGTCAGATTCATTGTTTACACAGAAGAAAAGTGTATAAAATGGATTCTTACCTTAGATTTTAACAATACACTCAAAGCTTGAAATAAAGTCGTTAAACTCGTTCGGGTTGATGAATTGTAGGTTAGAAAATTGGGGAAAATATTTGGATTTCACAAGATCTCTTTTGTATTTTATATGATGGTTATGGATTCATTATGAGTGTAGGCTATTCGTCAATAGATGGCATTGGGCTGTCGCCCGGTTTAGCGAAGATAGCGAGCAAACTCACACTTGCCCCAAATTCACACTTACCCGAGCTTACCTTAATAAATAACCCCCACTGTTTTTTTATTTTGGTTTTTCAGTTGCATTTGTGTTCCATGTACTTAGTATAGTTAACAACGCTAGTAATTTATGACTAATCATTTTTTTATGAATTGAAGCAATTGCTAATAATACGTTTTTATTTTGTAGCAAGTGTGAGGTCACAGTGTATTTTTTGATTTTGTTATATTTGACCCCACAATACTTCTCATTCTACCACTTTAAAGGTACCTATTATACGGAAGCGCAGAGGGGCTATGTGCATTTTTTATTTCATCTTACCAACAATTACGACTTACTAACACTTAATTACGAGATAAAAGTCGTAATTCGACAATCACGACTTGCTAAAAGCCGTAATTCTGACTCACTACCAGGTAATTACGACTTACACGTAATTACGAGATAAAAGTCGTAATTCGACAATCACGACTTGCTAAAACCCGTAATTCCGACTCACTACCACGTAATTACGACTTACTAACGCGTAATTACGACTTACTAACGCGTAATTACGACTTACTAACACGTAATTACGATATAATAGTCGCAACTGTTGATTTACGACTCGTTAAATCGTAATTCCGACTTACTAATTCGTAATTCAGACTTACTAACACGTAATTACGAGATAAAAGTCGCAACTGTCAAATAACGACTTACTAAGACGTAATTACCTGACAAAAGTCGTAATTGTCGAATACGACCTACTTACCCGTAATTCTGAATCACTTACTCGTAATTACAACTTACTAACACGTAATTACGAGTAAAAGTCGCAACTGTCAAATTACGACTTACTAACTCGTAATTCTGACTTTCTTACTCGTTATTTCCGACTTATTAAGACGTAATTTCGAAATAAAAGTTGTAATTGTCGAATTACCACCTGCTAACTAGTAATTCCGACTCACTAAGACGTATTTAAAAGATTTATTTTGAATTCGTAATTGTCGAATTACGATTACTAACTCGTAATTCCGACTCACTAAGACGTAATTATGAGATGAAAGTCGTAATTTCGAAAAAAATTCTTCTTTGAGGTTATAGCTGTTTGCGTTAGCATGGTAGGGATTCTAAGGAGGGGTCCTAAAACCTAACCCATAGTCATTCACTTCGACAGTCAAGCGACAATAAAGGCCTAGCGATCATTCAGGTTTTCTTCCAAATTAATTTGGGAAATAAGACACAAAAACTTCGACAACCTAGTACCGCAAAACAGGGTAAAGCTTGTCTGAGTACTGGGGAGTGAGAGGGTGGATACCCTAGCAAAAGGGAGGATAGCAAAGCTCTCGTTCAACCAGAACCAGTCTATGGAATGGCGTTGGGGGACATTAGTAGGGTAATTATGATGTTTGGGCCAACCGACTGGCTATCAAGACACCTGATCAGACTAAGCCGAAACTCTCTCAGGACGGTAGTATATGATACCTGACAGGACACTGCCATCTGAAATAAATCTGTGTCTGATGTGGGGTACACCAATACTCCACACTAAGCAAACTCTGCGATGGAAAGGACGAAACAGGCTTCCACATGGTGCTTGCTCGCATGGGGATGATATCTCCAATGCAGACGAAATTATCAATATTATATATACTGACAAAGTAAATGTAATTACGTGGCCCTTTTGTAAGCTTCCGTAGCATTATCAGTCAATTCCCCAAATAAAACTTTCATTTCTGCAGTGGCAATCAAAAGATTTTCATCTTGTATGACAAGTTTCTGCAGCAGCTTCAGTAGTGTTTGATACCACTCTAAACACATATTTTTTCAGGGTTTGTTGTGACTGGAGCAATGCTCATGATAGTTGAAAATAGTCATTTCAGTGATATCGATTAGTTAATAACTAGTCTAAGATTCATGTTATTTAATGCTTGACCAACAGTCACAAATCAAAGTGGTTTGCGGTGTTCTGCAAGAATTTGTTGTTGGTCCTACGCCAGTTTAAATTTATAACGAGCCAGTAATATTATGCTAGCTGCAATATAACTTCACTACTGTGGCGTTATAACACTAACTTCAATGATTGATAATACGATGCTGCAGAGTCCTGCTGAACTGACTTATCTGTTTGAAATTTTTAGGCTTACATTTTCATGTATTCTCCAAGTGAAGCATTTTTGTGTTAAATGAATTTTTTGCCTTTTGATCATTGAAAGGTTTATGCAATTTATGTATTCTTAATTAATATTCGCTATTCGTCAAAGCTAGATTGAGATATATTTCTTTCTGGGGTAGTTGATCTGAGACTCAAAATTTGTTCCAAAAATTACTTGCACCCTTACAAGCATCCGCAAAGGCTAGAAAAGACGAGGGCCATACTTCTACAATGATCAAAAGGCAAAAAATGAAATTTTTTAGATTAACTGTGAATAATGTAAAAGATGCTGTTTCTTAGTTTCAGCAGAAGAAAATTCTCTAGGAAATATTGTGATTTTGACTGTAGAAAAAGTATTAGAAATTATCGAATCATCATATCCAAACCCTATAACAATAAAGGAAGTTGCCAAGTGAGTATAATTGGGTTAAAAACAATCACTCAACACTGATATTTTATATTGCAATATGTGGAATTTTGGTTTTCCTTAATTCTAATTTTTTAGAGCAAACGGTTGGGATGAGGAAGAAGTTGCTCAATGCCTTTCCGCCCTCCAATCCCGACAGTTGGTCAAAGCCATGGACCACGGTGCTTTCACTCGTCAACAATCGCACGACACTCACCAGGTGACTATTGTCAAACAAATGCCCACGATGGTAAGCTCAAAACAGCCCACTATTGCCATCATCACAGCTCAATATTGCGAAAAGTTGGCGGTCGATGCCATGATCGAGAATAAAGAGACTTTTGTTAGATATACGACAGTTGGTAAGTGTTGATTCCGCCAGTTTCAACTATTTAGTAGTCACAGTGAACTAGTTATTTGAAGGAAAAGAATCAGTGAACCTGAATGGGAGTTTATGAAACAAACGAACAAAAATTGACAAATTTTCGAAAATAAATTCAAAGTACTTTGAATTGTTTGGTGATGCTTGAACGCTCAAATCCAATCTTCTGCAAATTGGAATTATATTTCAACAGAAAACAACTGCCGTCCCTTTCGGCCAATGCATTATATCTTTTAGACCATTGTGCATTTTTAGATTTCCTTAATTGCAAGTTTCATAGTGCTTCTAGGTATAAACCTGTCTCTTGTTATCTGAATGAGTAAAAGTTTTCATGAGTCCTATATGATGATCAGAATCAGAACTGAAGGAACTAGTACAGTTCAAATGTTGAAAAATGAAGCATTAATTTCATTACTTTGTGTACTTAATAGTAGTTATAATAAAAATATCAAAATTAGAAAAGTAGAGATCAGTTAGAGTTAATGATGTTGCAAATAAGTACTTAATAAAGATATTCACAAGTTTTTTATTCATTAAAAACGAGTATAACATTTTCAAAGTGAGTTTTATATTGAAAATAATATTAAAATTAGTTAAAGCTATATCTGCATCAATACTTTCAAATTGACTTACTCAATTGTAAGTAACAATAAAAATGATGATAACTCATAAATTATTCTAAATTAATCTTAAGGAAAACAAGAACGGTATTTTAAAAATAATCAACAGATCCAGAAGATAGGCATATAACTCCTTAGCCCTGATGTGTAACTTTATATCTCTATTTGTAAAACATAAAAATATGGAAGACATTGATTTACTTATGAAGAAATGTGTGTCTTTGATAAAAGAATAATTTAAATACTTGAATTAGTTACTATTAAGCTATGCTTTAGTCACGTGTCTTTGTTCTAATTTTAACTTTACCATAAAAGTTGAAGTTTTGAAGAAATATGAAATGATTTTGTCCAATATCAAAACTTGAAAAGCAGTTGGATGTCTCTATTGAAAGGCATAATACAGCTTTCAGAAATTGAAGATAAATACCAACTTCTGTTGGATTCCACAAAGCTCTCTGAACTTTACAGGATTTTCTTCTTTGTGGAAACAAGAAAAAAAATAAAAAAATGTTTCTTGGTAGATTATTCCCTATCATCGCTTGAATCACTGTCATAACTTGTCCCTGCATCACTAGATGATTCAGAGTCACTGCTATCACTTTCTGAAACATCTGTGTCATCAGAGTCATCTTTATTATCCACAATTTTTAAACCTGCCATGCTCTTTTCGAAAGTAAAACCCTCCTCTATCTCCACTAAGTTCAACCCCAAGTCTTCTTTTCTGATCTCTACACTATACACTTCCTCCAAGTACTGCCGCCACTTTGCTTTATCCCATTTCATAATGTATGTTATATAATCTTTGATGAACAAATTATTCAATACATATCTGCAGCTATCTCCAGTCAGGAATATTTTATGGATGTCTATCAGACTCTTGATGATGAGTTTCTCATCATATTTCAGCAACATTTTCAAGTCTTCGAAGACTTGCATACTGAGCGCAAAGTTACGGTACAAGGGGTATGTAACACTTCTTCGAAAAGCTGATACAACTACTTCTTTGGGGTTCTCGAATGCATCAAACCAGGAAAGTGTTGATGCTAGTTTGACGATGGTCCAGCCTGACTCTGAGTTCCCTTCAAAGTCTGTTGTTCGCTTATCATAACAGTAAGCATACAAAATATCAATGAGTCCATTGAAAGAATACCTCACTTGAAGTTCAGAGAGATTGTAACTGTTGTTGGCTTGATCCTTCAGAAAATCTAATTCCTCATTTGTGAAGTTTAAGCTGGTGTCATTCATGTTACAATATGGTGGTTCGAGCCTGATTATACCCTTTATTTCTTGTTCTTCATCCTCAAGGTCCTCCAAGTAGTGTTCAGAGTTGAACTTCCCTTGTTCGTATTTCAGTCTTATCTTACGTCTATCTGGCAAGTTCACTTCAGAAGGGTCTATTTCAAACACATCACCGAATTCAGAAATCACCGTTGAAAACTTTTTATGACCTTTTAATGCAAATCCAAAACCAACCTTGAGATTCTCATTTATCAATTCTTCCTCTTCGGACGTGATGTCTCCACTTAATACCGTTATTGGTTCTTGTTCACTGTCTTCAAAAGTTGCATCTACCTTGGTTACCAAAAACTTTGTAATGTAATCAAGATCTTGAAAATGCTCCCCAGGCGTTTCTTTGTCGTAATTGAAGGTGAAATATCCAGATTCACTGTCGAAAGAACTGTAAAAGTTGTCATTTTCAATAATATTTCCTGGAAGTTCAAGTCTCAAATAGTAAGGTTTGCAGACGAATAGAAAACTGTTTTTGTATGCTTCTATCTCCAACTCTCTAAGACGACAGTACGGGGCCCTGATGCGTATGGTGAAAGTATTGTCGTTCTGCAACAAATTAAATCTTGGCGTTATCATTTTTCCGGCTTTCGTCAAATGATTCAGATAAAAATTCAAAACATTGGCACATGCATATCTAAAAATTGTTATCAACCACTGACAGCTGACAAGTGAATGACCTAAACCAACAGAAATCTTTTTTATTCAGGTTTCATGAGCCTCGGCGTAAAGCACTAGTTAGCCAACTGATGACACACGGGAGGCCGCAGTTTTGCCAACTGACTTTTTTTGTACTCGAATGTGCAGGAATTTCGTAATAGATTTAAGTTTACTGTTCACACTCTCGATATCCGACGATACGATGATCCAAAAGTGTTACTATTGGCTGATTATTTGAAATTAACCGGTAGGAACCCGTAGGCAACATTATCGGATTATCGTATCGTCGGATATCGTGAGTGTGAACACTAACCGTAAGTCTCGCTCTTTTGCCAGAAGTTTTGAATTTCATTACGGAACAAGTCAAAAATTACCGGCGATTGCATGGGCATTTGAAATGCATCCAGCAAGGTTTTGTGATTTTGAACCCAAATAATGACAAAGATATAATATAAAAGGTATTTATTATATTGGATAAAAGTCATTATGATGACTTCTAGGAAGAAGAAAATTGTGCTAGACAGCATGGTTCTTTTCTACGATAAAGACAAGTTCACATTCTCACTGACTTTTTTATTGCTGAATACGCAGATAGGAAGCAAGGACTAATAAAACTTAGAGAGAAACCCTTCTTTTTCCCTTTGTTTTGCCAAGTTCATAGCCTTACGTATTTGAGCTTACAGCGTACTGTTTTCCGATTGGTAAATGAATGAAACAGAACAACATGTTCTCAGTCAGCAGCGAATCAGCAAACAATACGCCATATTCTTTGTCCTCTGCTGTTGGAACTATTCAGCCAACTGGTTACTCGTCTCGAATAAAATTAACTCCGCAATAGATTAGAACTTGAATTGAAAATAGGGCAGTTTAAAAACTCGATTTTTTATTTTCCGGAACAATGAACATTATTTGAATCCTTGATGAATGTTTCGAATTTCGTAATTATGAATAGTATCTTTTTTCTTTTGATACATTCGAAATCGTTCTTACAACATGTCATTGTGTAGGTCCTTCAAGTCCAACAGGAGATATCAGAAGGCCTCGATTTGGTAAGACGAATTGAAAAGATATTGCTTCTCCATAAGGGAATACATGTGCACCTTGTGGTATATTCACTTCTCACGAGAATACGAACACATCAAAATCGTTGAATCATTCTATCGTGAAAAAATATCGTCGTAATGATTGACTTTCAGATGTATCGAAATAGTAGTCTTGGCAGCGTAACTTGAACAGCTGAAGTATATGGTTTTGTTTCCCGTATACTTCCGTCTAATAAGTCTAGAAACCCCTTATATATCGACGTTCACCTAAAAGACTGAAGCTTTCTAAAACTACCCGTTTTCTGTTTTGTCACTACAAAATTTTCAGGCCAAAATTGACCGAAATTTTCTAAGCCCTATTATTCTGTTAAGAATGATTGTTGAAACGGATACAATATTTTGAATTTGTGGATGTTCCCTGTTCTTAGTATTGATGTTTATATGTTAAAAATGAAATATCTCGGGGAGTTTTACATTCATCGTTTTTCATTATGACAGGTTTAACAATTCCCTAGGATGTTTCATTTTCATCCATTTCAATATTAATACTAAGGGCCGGTTTTTTCAATGTACTTACTTCAACTTCGAGCTAAATTTAACTCGTGGTTAGAATATAAGTACATCCCTTCATTTAGCAAATGTTAAATTCATTCTAACCACGAGTCAAATTTAATAGGGAGTCAAAGTACGCTAACACGACATTGATAAACTGGCCCTAAGATTGATATATCAGAATCAGAAACATCCACAAATATTGTATGTAGTGGCAACATTAAATAGAGGTGTATGAATAGCCACAATAAAAACTTGAATGGCATTGGTATTGACAAAATTATTACAGAACCAAATAAAATATGACCTTTCCATAGAAAAGCAAGTAAAAGACTCATGTGAATTGCCATGCGGGTTTCAGACACAAAAGAATAGTTTTTACATTATGCATATTCGCGAAATAATTCAGAAATTTTCAAAATTGAAAACTGCATCCTTTTTTTCCTTGTTTTTATTTGTAGTTTCATGAACTAATATACGATTTTTAGACAATTATAAAGTGCAGAAATTAAAAAAATTTTCTTTTGAAAAGTATTTTTCGATATTAGGGTGCCCACTGCAAATACTTCTCCGACATTTGGGGAATAATACAATTCAGATCGTCACCTAAAGATATGTTTGTATACTTTTGATGTTTGGAAAATATATTTTCATTAACTTTTGCTGTCACCCACAGGTAATACTCTCATTTACGGACTTAAATGTTGTTTATGGGTTGAGCAGCGTAATTGACAATTTTCTCACGAAAGAATGATACGATCCGAGATTTACATCACCAAAATCATAGGGTCATTGTTTGTCCTTCACTGATACTGCTCACATTTCACTTATTGGTAATCACTTCACTTGAATGTTTTATGTACTACACCAATTGCTTTTCACCCTGTATATAATGGATAAGTATAATAGATGGGGAGCATATCGAGGACTTTATGAGTTCTGCTGCCAATTTTCTCATCAGCGAATATCTACTATTAGAGTATATTGATCTGAAAAATAGCATATAGCATAGCATTCCTTTCTTCAGAGTTGAAATTTGCTTATTTTGTCGTGATTTTTTCAGCTACTAATTTCACAAACTTCAGGACAATTTTAAAAATAAATTTCATGTAAAATAAAGTGACCAGAAAGTGCAAATTAATATAGACAGAGTCGCTTCCAAGGAGTCCACCTCCCCCCCAAGGATTTGATTGTGTATATGCATGTATAGAACAAAATCAAAACTCTCATATCAACTTCAAATTTACCTCAATGAAAGTTACTTGAAATATGGGAATTTATAACATACACATCGCTATAGAAAATATAATATACCAGAAATAAAAATTGCACAAATGTTTTCGGACATTTCAAAACTGCCTGGTTAGTTTATTAAGTAACATTTTTGTATCTATTGGCGATGGTTCATTTGCACATATTTCATATTATAAATAATTGAAACTAAACATCAGTAGTTCTCACAGGGCTACTAAAACATGGGAGAATAATAAATAAGGTCAAATAACAATCGCCGAGCCCCGGTGGAATGAATAATCGATGATTGTCGAAAAAAAAAATCTACGACTTTGCCATATAACTAATAACAACAGTAAAGTGGAAACTGTTATTACAGAAATTACAAACGGATAGTTATTTCTATCCATCAGTTCTCGTTTTCTATCAATATTTGAGGAAGTATATGGTTGACAGATTATTCAAGTGGAGTATGTGTTATAGCTACTCGTTCTCCTTCTTGCTAATAAATGTACATAATTATTGAAGGTTTGTTGTAAATGTAATTTGTTTTTATTTTATATGTCATTACTAGCTTTGAAGTGGATTAATTTGTACAACTTGACAACACTCATTGGATTTGTTAAATTCTGAAATATCACTTACTTTCACGCAGGGATTTTATTTATCTTTGACCGGCAAATGTCATATTTGAAATGAATATGGATTTGTTGCGTATTGGAGAAAAACCACGGATTTCGATGCTATATCCAACTGGTATTCATGAAGTTTTGATGAAAATACTCATTGCATGTCATAGCAATCATCCGAGGGCACCTAAATTCATCCCTAACCAAATATGGATTTGATCACTCCTGAAATAACACGCTCCTCAAATGTTCCGGAAAATTCCAAAGAAATATTTTCCCCAGTTGCTTTCAAATACGTACTATCATAATTATGCATAATTCAAAAAATATTACTCTAATACTGCGTGTTAGTCTCGGATATGGGTTACACGCTTCGAAACCACTTCTGCAATTCCAATTCCTATTCTATTCTCATATTTTCAGGCGAGTCTAACGTCTATACGCTAGGAAATATCGGTGCTCATCGAATAGTATGTACCAAGCTGCCATCTGTCGGTCACACCCGAGAAGCCATGACAGCAGCAGGTAACACGACAACAAGACTTTTGGGAACTTTCCAGAAGGTGGACTACGTTTTTCTGGTTGGAGTTGGCGGAGGTGTTCCGCATTATACGGACTACAATAAACACGTTAAACTAGGAGACGTTGTTATTTCCTGTCCTGTGAAGAACAAGTTAGTTATAACAATAATTGTAGATGTACTGTTGACATCTATACCACAGATAGTCTTTTCTACCGCAGTATTTTTGTCACTGATAATTTTGAAGACCAATTTCGTGATCGTCACCGAAAATATTGCTATCATTTCATTTCAATTACTTTATTATCCTTTCGACAAATGCCATCTATAAGAATTGTTCAAATTATCAACATACTGTAACGAATCTGAAGCCGGACCTGACCACATAATTAGCCGCCCTCGTTTTTTTTTCTGTTTGTACGTCAAACCGTTGAAAAGTTAACTTTTTCATTGTCACGATGAAGAAAGGGTAAAATTCCGTTCACTAATAGCCACGAGCTATCAACAAAATTTTGGAACATACGTAGTTTGGCCTCCTGAACAAAAAATCCAAATGAAATTTTTGGCGGTCTCAACTAATTTCGGAGATATGGGCGTATTTTTGAGTGATGAATGGCGTTTTTTAGGACACATTTCTACCGCGGAAAAACACTCAAAATTCTTCCTTCTTTAGACTAACACAATGTACACACCCTAATTCACCCGTTTTACGCAATTATTTTATTAAAAACGGCAATGCGTATCCAAAAATTCAACCTTCTTTGAAAAACATCAAAACAACACTTTATGTAAAATGTTCAGTGAATTTATTCATGCCAAGTTGGTAACTTTGAATTTTGCATATTTACACAGCCAACTTTCCTATGCATTTAATTTCAATATGAGAAGGAAAATATTCACTCACTTTTTTTCCAGAAACCAACTTGACATGAATAAAATTCACTTACCATTTTGCCTAGATTTGTAGGTTATGTGATCATAAAAGAAGGATGAGTTTTTTCTAAAAAGTAGCGTTTTCAATAAAGAACGAGTGTGAAACAGGTCAATTAGGGTGGGTACCTTGTGTTAGTTTAAAGAAGGAAGAATTTTGAGTGTTTTTCCGCGGTAGAAATGTTTCTCAAAAATGCCATAAATCACTCAAAAATAGGACCATATCTCCGAAATTAGTTGAGACCGCCAAAAATTTCATTTGGAATTTTGTTCAGGAGGCCGAACTACGTAAGTCCAAAAAAAAAATTATGTTGATAGCTCGTGGCTATTAGTTAACGGAATTTTACCGAAAAAAGTCATTGTATGTTGTAATTTAAAACATTTATCTTCTTTACGACATATAGCAAACTGAAATCATTTCACAGGAATATCTACGTTTACTGCGAGTCGGCGAAACAGACAGAGAAAGGCTACGATTTTGAAATGAAGGCTTACCTGCCTTCAAACACGAACCTGCAGGAAATTGCGATGCAACTCAAATCGTCAGCGGACTGCGATAGTAAAATAACACCTCCTTGGATGAACTACCTTCGTGATGGCTTGAACGTGCTGAGCAATCAGACTGAACCGGATTTCAAACCTCCAAATTCGGAAACTGACAAGCTGTACATGAATATTGGAGATCGTGATTTGATTGAGGTGGCCCATCCTATGCCGCAAGATAATGCTATCAAAAGGTGGGTTAAATTTTAATAAATCACATGAAAATCTTATAATGCTGTTTATATCCTTAGAAAATGTCCAAATCTCAATGTTCCTATCTGGTTCAATATTGAACAGAAAATAAATACTTTTAAAAAACAAGTTCATACAAGAGATGAATGGTAAACAAAAAAAAAAAACAGAAAAAATACACCCGAAAAAAAAAACGGAAAAAAAATCCCCGAAAAAAATACTTCTATATGCGATAACAATGGCCAATACACTAAAAGTAATGAAATTTCAACTGTGTGTCATATTAAAGAAACTAGACCAGATTTGATTGATTTTACAATACAGAGGGGTGTGGAACAACAGATTTTCCAGCCTTGCAAAAAGGCGAATCTAGCACCAGGTTAGTTCGTTCAGGAACAATCGAGTCATAAAAATATTAAAAAATCGCCTTTTTTGATCGTCGACGATGAACATTCCACAGGATAGGTTAAAACTTTTATTGGTATTGTAAAATGAATCAAATATGGTCTAGTTTAATTAACATGACACAGTTGAAATTTCGTTACTTTAGGTGTACTGGCCATTGTTATCCCATATAGGGGTATTTTTTTCGTTTTCTTTTCCGGGGGTTTTCTTTCCGTTTCTTTTTCCGGGGGTAATTTTTCGGGATTTTTTAAGTTTTTTTTTTTCCTAGATTCGAGATTAATAGTCGTACTTAAAATACAAGGTAATGAGGTTATAGATCTTATGAACTTTAGCCTATACCTGTATTCAGTTGTCTCCTATTTTCATAAGTCTAAAACAAAAATGCCCTCTTTGTTTTTCCCAAATATCTCTGCAACCCAATGGGATATGTGGGATATGTTATTTTTCCCCACTCAAGCGACTCTGTAACTCCCACAGTTCCAGAGATCCCAATTGTGGGCATCTAAAAAGTTGCCACCCTGTATAAGGAGCTACTAAGTTTGCTGGGTATGAAACTGAAAGCACTCAGTATTTGAGGAAACATTCTAGAGTGGGTTAAAAGTTGTCTTTGATGGTAGGTTACAATATTTTTATAATGGAGTGCTTCAGGGTTCCCAAATGGGTCCAGTTTATTTCATTTTATTCCCAATGATGTTTTTTCATTACTTTAGTAGTTACTCTTTTATATTAAGTAACTGATATTTTGGTAATTTTCAGTTTTTATTTTCTTTTTATTCCAGAATAACGTTGTTTTGGTGTTTGGGTAGATTCTTTACATTCCTTGAATTTTAAACAATTTTTTTTACCCTAATGATTATTATGAATCAATTTTCAATGAGAATAACAAAAAAATAGCATGCCATCGTGATGTTCTAATGACTCTGTTGCTGTATCAATTGTTTTACTTTATTTTGTCTTCAAAACTCTCCCCAAGGTCTGTGAAAAAGGTGGAAATAAGAAGATACCATACTGTGAGGCCACTAGTTAATAGTTTCAGAAAACCGCAGAGACCTCAAACACCTTCGACTCCTAAAAGAATTCTGAAGAAAACCTTCATGAGGTGTGCCATATCGGTAGTTGATAGAAATGGCTTGTTGTTTGTTAGACTTTTCCTTTATTTATTCCCATGAAAACAAATTAACTCCAAACATGGGAGTTCTCAGTTTTTGATTTTATTTTATTCCAAAGAAAAGTCTTCAGTTGTTCGAGGAAAACACATTTAGACACTGCCATGAAGTAACTTATTCACTTCCACTCACCATGTAGTAAGCCACAAGTCAATGATACTTTATTCACTTTATCACTATTATTGTTGTTAGTGTATCACACTCACTGATTTTGCTCTTCTGATTACTTTTGTAAGACATCATTAATGTAAAATGCCTTTATTCTATCCTTTTATCGATAAATACTGATAAAAATGAATGTATGATATTCCAACAAAAAAACAAACAATATTTCCCTCAGGCTTGATATCAAAAACGAAATATTCAAACAAACTGAACAAAAAAAGTATCTTGGTAGTTGGATTGACGATAAACTGAGATCTTAACGAAAAAAATATCTCCATTCGTGCTAGGAATCGCACGTTAAAAGGTAAGACCTCGTTAATCCTTAGCTCGCACAAGTTTCGACTTTTGAGGGCTGTCGTTCGTAGGGGAATGACAGCTGGTTAACGGAAAAAACAATTTTCAAAATTCAGTAGTGCTTTGAGATGTCCTAAACTTGATAAAGAAATTATTAATATGATTCTATATTCTCAAATACTTAATCTCATAACCTAGTTGATAATCATTTGGGGATCTTGTTATATAGGAAATCTTTGAAAGTGCTGTATTGTCTCCCATATGATATACCAACTAATAAACTAGATGAATTGTATAAAATAAATACCCTGAATATTTCATTCAAAATTATAAATGAAAAATTCAAATAAAATTTTAATTTGATGAGAAACTCTGAAATTCACAGTTATTGCACTAGGGCTGTTTCATATCGATTCTACTACCTCTAGAGTTGGTCAAAAAAGATTCACCCACGCTGTTCATCTGGATGAAATTGAAAATGTGGAAAAGCACATTATTTCCTCACAGAATAGATAAAATTATATTATTGAAATTGTTAAAAATTGCTGTTAGCATTCGATCTTTGTTGACTGATCTGTGATGTTTTTTATGTTATTATGACTTAATTATTGTATATGTTGAATGTTTATCAGTGATTTATGATTAATTTATCTTTTATTGCAATTGGTTATTCATTTTATTATATGTACATCTTCCACATACCAAAACTTGTTCTGTCTGGAAGCTATTCATTCAATAAATAAATAACAATTCAGAAAATGCTTCAATAAATTTGATATTTTTAATTTTTGGACGCAGTTACTGTACCGCGTGTCCCAGGGCTTTTAGGCCAGCGGATATTTCAATTATTTGTGAGAAAAAATTTAAACACCTAACTTTAATTTTTCAAATTGCACCCTCACGTTTGTTTTTGTTCAACTTACAGTCCTTTCAATGATATAATAGCTAGAATGGCATGCAGAAGTATGGCAAATAAAAAGAAAATGGAATATTGATTTATAAACTCATCTGCGTTTTGAATAATAATATTAATACTCCCTCATAAAACACTCGTTGAGTGTACCCAAAGGCATAGCCTGTGCGGGTAGAGGACAGCTATTATTATTATTTGCCGTGGATATATTACACTACAGAAATTGTTCAAAACGTTGGTCAGCACTTTCTTCAAGTCGCCGAATCAGCGCGGAGTATTACAATCCTCAAGTTTTCTGGGTTGAATTTTCAATATTTGTCGGTTGAGTTTCAATGAAAACTCGTTTCAAATATCTCCATAGAACAAAAACCTGACGGCGTGAGATGTGAAGAACGCGCAGGCCAACGAAGAGGTCCTCTAAACGGCCCTGAAAGGTATTACTGAGGAAAGTAGTAACTATATTATGGTAATGTGAGGGAGCACCATCTTGTTGCTACCGCATCTGTTGTCTTTTCTGGATAGGAATATTTTTTAGTAGTGCAGGAATACAATTTTCAAGAAATTTAGATGTCGATGGCCCGTCAAAGTGTCTGAGAACTTGGTGTGAATGTATTTTGAAAGGATACCTGTACTGTTTGAGAATTCTTTGCACAGATGACTTACTGATTCCAATCTTCACCACCAATGCACGAACCGAATTATGAGGTTGTCCTTCGGCGTAGGCCAAAACGTTTATACAATTTTCCTCAGTTCTCACATGAGTGGGATGAACTTGATGTTTTTTCCCTGGAAATGATCCCAATCATGAGAAACAGTATTGCGACCTGATTGTCGACGATCAGGAGAGCGTTGCTCGTATACCCCCTTTGCAGTACGTTAATTTTTTGGCATTCACCAAAAATTTAAAGCATATCAACGTATCCGTTGGGAGTGAAGGTAAAAGGCATTTTGATATTTATCAACGGTATCACGACTGATAGTAATTTGTGATCCCGAACAAAAAGTTATTACATTTAAGTGTCTCTTTTTCTTTAGCATCCACTTTTTCTTATCTTTACAACGTGGAACAATAGAACCACCCACTACCGCATTCAATTATCTGGACTAACTGTCATCATAACTACATATTATGATATATCGTTGAATGAGAATAGTATATTGTGCAACAAGTGCGGAAAAGTGCTAATTTCTCACGAGTTTGAAAAAGTTGCGGCACGAGCGCAAGCGAGTGCTGCAATTCAAACGAGTGAGAAATTGCATTTCTGCTCGTGTTACATACTATACTTTTTCTACAACACCCTTTTTGCTAAAAATAATACTATACTACAAGATGGAATGAAATGTCAGTGACTCATTCTTAGCTTTATGATGCCCAAGAGAAGCAAGGGAAGAGGGAGAGGATTTTAAGCCGCTCTCATTTTTGTTTTTTCTGAACTGAACGTCGCTGACTATTAATTCCGTTTTATAGTATAATTAAGTTTATTTCCAAACAAATATTTATTATAATAATTAATTACATATATTTAAGTTAATTATTAACTATTAGTTGTTAATGGTAATAACTGAGAAACAAATTCCAAAAAAATCACTCAAAAATTAATTCTTGGTATGATTAAAAAAAGTATTTATTTGTATTTATAATTCACTGTAAAATTGGAACAATTTTGAATTAAAATTCTGGGAGAGTTAGTTTTGGAAACATTTTCTGTAATATTCAAATTAGATGTAGACATTGAATGTGCATTACTCTCGAAATTTTCTACAATTTTAACAGAAGTTGAAGGCGAAAATGATGATGATAATGAAGGGTGTGATATCTGGTTCATATTTGTTGACACTATATTTTTGACATTTGTGGGTTAACTGAATGCATTATTTTATTTGAAATGTTCATTTTGGAGTGCAAAGAGTCATCAACATAACCTTCGGCTACGCTATTTGTGTGCCCTGTATACAAGTTTGGGTTCGGTAACTTTAAAAATGTTGCTATTTCTTGGGGCACATAACCACATTTGTTTATTCCTACCACTTGACGTGTACATCTTCATTTTTGATAATTTAAAAAGAAACGATTTTCAGAAAGATTAGAAGGACGCAAAGAAATATATTTTTTGCAAAGGTTATAAAAGGGTCCGGTAATTATGAAACTTCTCGGAACTTTTGTTTTTGTGTCCTGTAATTTTATTATTAGAGTTGAATGTAGGTCTTCTATGTCACTCATTTTTATCTTCCATAATTCTCCTCTTCGACATGCACCACTAATTGCGATAACCATTGCAACCTACGATAATAAATATTAACGTTTTATTGTCAAATATGTAAATTTTTCTCTTAACATTACCTTTGTTAACAGGTATATATTGTCCGGGGCTTCTTTTATAAATATATTTATTTCCTCGGATGTCGGAGTCTGTGCTCTCTTCGCGAAATATCCGTCAGACTTTCTCTTTAAAAAAGCTCGTAATTTTGCATACGTTGATATGTCAATTCCGTGATTAATATTAATAGTCGATTTTAGCATTGAATATATTGACCAGAGAGTAGAGGCTTTTCTTGATTTGGATAGTTCTTCAAAATATGCCAACATTATATTTTCAGAAACACTTTTAGTTTTGTATTTTTCCTTCCAATCCATAAACTGTTTGTATGCATTTTCATATTTTCCTCTTGAAGTTGAAGGTAGTAAATTCAATGACAATGAATTAACTCGTTCTCTTAGTTCTGGCGGAGTATTTTCAATTTCAGAACTATCGCTATCCATTTTAGTTCAATCTCATTAAAAAATGACGGGACAAGAATATTTTACGAATATTTTATGCTTGACGTTTGTTGACATTCAAATGATTCGATAGATGTTGCTCCGTTGCCTAGCAATGGATAGTGTGTATGTGGGTATTTGAGACAGCAGTAGTGATGTCTATAATTTTTGTTCAAAATATTATGAATTTGTACGACAATTTCCCTCATATTATATAAACCAATAGACTTTGTCTATTCATTCTTGAAGTTGCCTGATCGAATATCCCTTCGAAATGCAGAATTTTCAAAATATACTTTCACCTTGCTGTCACGAAACTGTATTGCTTAGAAATTAGGTACTGAAAAATTTCGGCACAGAAATGTCACTTTGTGGCACAGAAATGTCACTTTGCGGCACACTAATGTCAAATTTCAATTATTGTGAGAAATAATCATGTTTGCGAACGTAAAACTATGCAGAAAAGCATGTTTTGGAGTGTGGTTGTAGAAAAATGAATATATGGCTCTAACTTGAACAACAAACAGAGTGCAATTGAAAAAACTAAAGTAAGGGGTGGTTTCTCGGGGGTTGATTGCCAGGAGGTGGATTTTGCGATATTGCGTGAAAGAGCTTATGGTCTCCGGGCACAAATAAATTTTAATTTTTTTTCCTACAAATAACTTGAAAAGCGTAAGCAAACTTAATTGATATTTATTTTCAAACTAATGAATAGAACTAGTCTAATCTAGTTTGTCTAAGGCTTTCGTTGGCTTATTCCACAGGTAACGATAACACAAAATGGCATTTTCAGGTTGGAAGGCTGCCCAAGAATCCACCTCTCCCCCATAGCCTCCGGCCGCCAAATCGTCAAGGAAGACAGGCTGAGACAGCAGTTTGCGAACCATGTAAGCGCCCTAGCTTTCGACTGCGAGTTCGATTCCGTGATCGAATCGATCCTGGGCAATTGCAAAGACAGTTTCATTTGCATAAGAGGAATTTCCGATTACAAAGACGGCACGAGACGTAAAGAATGGCAACCTTATGCTGCTCTAGCCGCTGCCAGTGTCATGAAAGCGGTTGTTTGTGGAATGGAACCCCCTACCAACGTTTAGGAGATTTTTTCTGAGCTGAAAACCATCACAAGTCTTTTTCCCGATAGGGGGTGGGTCACCTACCTACTGGTGTGATATTAAAGGGTTATAAAAACAAACGAAGTGTCTGTTTCAAAAAATGTAAACACTTTTACTACCCTACTGTTCCAAAACTTAATAAAATTACTTCATGGTTCAACTAAAACAATGAGATAATGATTGTAGGTGACCTGCCCTTGGTATTTACATATTTTTATTTCAGGAATTTTTTTCATACTGTAGTAACTATGTGATGTCATGACTCTTTTCCTCTGAATAGTTGGTATATAGAAATGGATTTTTATCTGCTTGCCAATATTTATTGGAAAGTCAAATGAAATAACCCTTATGCTATACAGGGTGAAGTACCACTACTTACGGAAAATTATTCGGTCTGCTCTTCCCACCAAAACAAAAAAAAATCAAAATGAATTAAAACAGTTGGCCAAGAAATTACCTAATTAATTTGTAAGTGAGGCCCATGGATTAAACATTCCAACATATATCCGTGCAGACTCCTTAATGAGACTTATGGAACTGAGAGCAAAGCTAGATGGTTATAGATCTGATGTTTTGGTTTTACTCGCAATAGAAAATTTGGGTTTTTCACTCTGTATAACATAATCATAAATGTGTTTCATATAAACACTACAAATTTCACTAGGTGCGTCAATGAACATCAGGGCTAGTTCTGAAATGTCTAATAGAAATTTAACTAAAATCTTTTAATTTTAAGGAAGGTAGTAAGGGCAGTGAAGGGCCACATTCTATTTTTTTATATTCTGCCCAAAAAACCAACGAAAAAAAGGTTGCAATTAATAATATTATAACATAAAAAATATTTTTTGCCAAATCGTTCAGTTGTGACAAAAAATCTGTTCAAACATATATCTATGTTTTATAAATTTTTCGTTTGTACACTCATTTGCCTTTCATTAAAATTTTCAAACACTAAAATGATTTTTGAAAGAGTTAAACCGAAGTGCCTCATAAATGAATATACAAAAAAGTGTTCAGGTAATGCGAGAAGTACTTTCAAAGTGCTTACTGCACTAATTAGAAGCACTTATCATTGTGCTTACGGCGTGTAGCACTTTTTATTGTGTTTACTGCTCGAAGCACTTTAAATAGAAATGTAGAATTTTGGAAATTTTGTCCAAAATCTAATTGTAACAACTCGAAAGTTCTACGAAGGCGGTGAGGCCACATTCAATTTATTTTATAGTCTACTCGAAAAACAACGAAAAAAATTCATTACAACTGCTTGTATCGGGCATAAAAAATATCATTTGACAAATCGTTTTCTTGTGACAAACAAATCTGTTCAAACATAACTATCTTTTATGAATTTTTCGTTTGTAGATTCATTTGACTTTCATTAAAATTTTCAAGCACTACAGCTTCAAAATAATTTCAAAAAAAGTAAAACCGAAGTGCCTCATAAATTATTATATTAAAAATTGTTCAGTCAACGTGATATTTGCTTTCAAAGTGCTTAGTGCTTGTAATTGTAAAAATACTTCATTTTTCATACCGCTTGAAGCACTATTCATTGTGCTTACTGCTTGACGAACTTTCCACTTGTTTATTCTTGGACCATTTTTGTGCTTACTGTTTGATCCCGATTGATTGTGCTTACTGCTTGAAGCACTTTTCAGTGTGCTTATTACTCGAAGCACTTTTCATTGTGCTTTTTACTCGGATCACTTTTTATTGTGCTTAATACTCGAAGCCCTTCTCATTTTGATTGAAGAACGTTTCTTTTATGTACTGTTTATTTGTATGTTTTCTACTTGAAGCAATTTGGATGGTGCTTACTGCTTGAAGAATTCCTCTTTGTGTTCACTCTTTGAAACCCCTTTTGTGTCTACTGCTCGAATCACTTTTCATTGTGCTTATTACTCGGGAGCACTTTTTATTGTGCCTAATTCTTGAAGCATTTTTCATTGTGCTTACTGATTGAAGAAGTTTTTATGGTGCTCACAGTTTGAATTCGCTGTTGTGCTTATTACGCGAAGCACTTTTTATTGTACTTAATGCACGAAGCATTTTTCACTGTGCTTACTGGTTGAGGAACTTTTCATTTGTTTACTGTTTATTTTTATGATTTCTGCTTGAAGCAGTTTTGATGGTGCTTTACTGCTTAAAGAACTCACTGTGTTTACTGTTTGAAGCCCTTTTTGTGTCTACTGCTCGAAGCACTTTTTATTGTGCTTATTGCTCGGAAGCATTTTTTTATTGTGTTTATTGCTTGAAGCACTTTATCTGTGATATCACGCTTCTATTGCGTTACCTTTCATAATAAAAATAATAGTAAATATCAAAGGCCCTTGCATGATATTACAGTCCTTCAGCTAGTGGACATTGGTATCAATTACAATGCATTCCTGTTTTATTATTTTGAGTATTTTGCTATTTGTGTGCGTTTTTTCATTTGGTTGTTAATGAATATTAGACATTTGAGAATCAGGTCCGATGTTAAAAAGTTTGTCTATTTATGAAATCCATTTTTGGAGTGATCTAACCTAATACAATGAATTAGAGACTAGACGTGGTACTACAATTAACAATTGAATTTTGAAATAAGTGTGAAATAATTTAAAGGGCACAATTTTCTCAAAAGATTTTACTAACTGATTTGTTATATAGATACTAACTGCCATAATTTAGTAGGGATAGGTGCTGTAGTTTCAGGATTCATTAGTTTATTAGAAAACAGAGATTGCTGATGAAAATATTTTTCTTTCCACCATGGCTAGTTTATTTTAAGCGAATTTTAAATTGACAAAGTTAATTCATTCTTTCAACAACTATATTTTTTATTTGAAAGTAAACATCAATTTTCATTCTTTTTTATACCAGTTCATATTTTGTTCAAAATTGAAATAATTGAATGGAAATATGAAAACAGTAGGTCAGTGTATCCTCTTTGCTTCATGTCAGAAATCCTAGGTTTTTTTTGAGAGAAAATCAAAGAGGGCCAGTAGTTTTTTCTATCACTGTATTACTGATCTATGTAAACATATAACCATTTTCATATTGACACATTAAACTCGATAATCTATGACAAATACTGAGACAACTTGAAAATTATGTTGGATTATTATCATTATAGATATCAATTTACATTTCGCGCATATACTGAAATTTTCATCATACATGTCTCTAGTTTCTAATAACTGTTGTAGGATTTTAGGATAAGAGTGTTGAAAAACAATTGAAATTTTACGAAAGTTACCAAGACTTAGTGATTTAACGATTAATCAATGAATTTTACCTTACTTAATTTTACTTCAAGACTGTTTAATCAAACACAAGGATGACAGTGAGTTATTCTAGATATCAGGAATGTGTAAGTATTCTAAAACATCCGAAAGCTCCGATTTTTGAGCAAATGGGCACTTTATAAATAAAGAAAATAATCCTTTTTTTATATACATTCTGACCAATGAAAATGAATATTGGAAAAAATCTACCTAGATTGTTTCGTAATGCTCATTGTCATTGAACACCTATCATAAATATTTCAGATAGTTTGTTGAAGCATTTTTACAATTGGTAGTTGGTTTCACTAGTTGTTCTACGAAATACTTGCCATAATAGGTACTACTTAGGTTTTAGTGAGTTGTATAATTTATCACTTTTTGAATATTTAACGAAACCTTTTGTAATTTATTTATTTTACTTGTTTTTGTATAAAAGAGTAATATATATCCGATGATTTTGTAAAGGTATATTTGAATTAGAAATAAATTTCAAATTCACGTTCAGTATTTTTCTTTTCCTCTGCTTTAACATAGGAAGCAGAGTCGAGGACTAATATACCCATATATGACGAAGTCACTAATATTTCGGGTATACCACAAGGTTCAGTCGTGGGGCTACTACTTTCTCAATGCCCACGATCACACTCCTCAGGATTTATTAATTTTTTCGTTTGTTACTTAACAAAAAGTTTTTGGACAGTTTTTATCATGTTGCAATAATACTGAAAAATCTGACAAACAAAAAGAGCTTTTAGGTTGGATTTGATGAGGTTCATATAGTTCAAAATTCAGTTTCAATCCTTATATCATGAAATAACTAACTCTTAAATCTCAAATTGTTGAAGGCAAAATAGAAATTGTGATATATTCAATATTCCATTTTTTAGAACAAGTTCTGGGTTCTGGCTAAACAGAAACCTTAACATTTAGCTAGTCAGTATGACATGAAAAAAATAGGTAATCATAGTAACATATTGTGGACAACTCTTCAAATCCTGGCATTGCCTTTTTGGGATTGTAGTCTTCCAGTCTGTATACGAAAAATGTGAAATCAAGTACAAGTGTAGAAGAGCAAGAAAAAATTGGTCGCTATACGAACTGTATTCACAAGATTTGCCTTGAAATATCAGTACAAAATAGCTAAAAATTCACCTTTTTCAAAAACGTTGATGTTCCAGAAACTATATGAAGTGAAGTTTTGATAACGGAGACAGATATAGTCTCCAAAACGACAAGGTTTTTGAAAAAGAGATGTATTTTTAGCTGTTTTTAACTCTTTTTTCAGATATATGATGAAGTTTCTTGAAGCTATCCGTATATTTTACTGAATATCATCAGTTCAACTTTCAGAATAATGATTCAATTAATTCTGTAATCGTGTAATCAACGAAGTTATCAGTAAATTGGTTAAGAACTGAAAATCTATTTGAGATTGTCAAGACATGGCATAAGCATTTGATAATGCATAGGTTGGTGCTGTAGGCTTTCCTACAGCTGAAAAGTAAATGCGCCAACAAAAATCAGTAAGTCGTCCCGGAGCGCCACGGCAAATAATAATAAATGCCATCCTCTACCCGCACATGCCATGCCTTTTGGCACACTCTGTATGACTGTTTATGATGGCGTATTATTTTACCTTAAGAAAATTCTTTCTGTCCTAGAAACAAATTGAATTCAAGGTCATGTTTTAAAGGTTATCCAGAAAACTGGCATAAACAGAGGTTGAAAGCATTCACTTGCTAGGCGTTCCACTGCTGTCAGGATAGGAATACCTCAAGGGATGGAATTGGAATCAGTATTCTTTTAACTGTACATCAACTTGATGCTTTTTCTATTAAATGCAAAAATTGTTCATTGTTTTCTGAGCAAATTGCACTGTTGCAACTAATCAAGGCAGATACTTTGCAACAAGGTAAATTACATGCACAACGAGAACTCAACATAATAACAAACAAAGGCGGATCTGAGGAGGGATAATTGGGGTAATTACCCCCCCAGACTGATGCGATACATAACAAAATATAACTATAATAATTGAACAAAAATTCCGTATTCCTACTTTATACTTATATCGCCCAATGATATGCTTTATCGCAACCCCCAGAAAAGTTGTCCAGATCCGCCCTTGATGTGAACTTGGCTACATTTCCTATATTTCCATAAAATTGGCACCACTTTGTCGTTTGTTCGAAGAACGAGCCCTGGATGTTCGACATTTATCCGTAAGTAACAACACAGGGATGAGCTCGATGGGGGATATTTCATGAAAATATCTATAAAACAGTCACAGATCGCCAACCTTATCAGAGAAGTGAGTATGCTCGTGAGCGAGCATCACGGACAAGA
Organism: Chrysolina americana; assembly: GCA_958502065.1. Classification (NCBI taxonomy): domain Eukaryota; kingdom Metazoa; phylum Arthropoda; class Insecta; order Coleoptera; family Chrysomelidae; genus Chrysolina; species Chrysolina americana. The sequence continues at coordinate 81,499,450 of OY293414.1, forward strand.
CAAATGGCTCTTTTTGCACAGAATCTAAAAGTTTCAGTGTGTGTTTAGTACTGTACTCAACATATGCAAACAGTATTCCTGTACAGGTGCCTTATAAATCATCATCAGTTGCCGGGGAGTAAGTACCTCTTGGCACATTATTTTTAACAGTAGGGGAAGATTCTGCAGACTCAAGTCTTGTATATTGGTCATCTCTTGTGTTGTGAACACCTATTATGTTCTTGACCATACAAGGTCTCGTTTTGTATTCAATGTATTCAGTACTATTTAATAAAACAAGAAACAGTTAAATGTCAAAAAAATATTCCCCAAACCACATTAGGCTGTTGTATTTATTCAGGATCCCATTAACTTTCATTCAAAACAAAACTAAAAATACTAATATTGTAAAACAACACTCCTGGGATTACTAGGATATGCTGGTGTATTTTTTTTTACAGCTGCATATTTACTCAAGAAGGCTTTGTTTAAGAACATTTTATTTTAAAAATTGAAGCTAAATAGACAAATATTTTCATGCACTTGTAATTTTGTAAACAGAAAATTTTGCAACTTTTTTTCAAGTGAAAATTTAAGCATTCAATAAAATATATATCTACTCATACTTAAAAATAAAAAATCTACAATAAATTTTGGAAAACATACATTCAAATGTTTAATTAATGTTTTTGATGTCTCCTTCTAGGTCCAAAGTAGAAACGAAATATGTGTTTAATTTGAGCAAGTTTTTACCTAAACTGATCCCATGTATGATTCTTTTTATTACCAGATTATTTGAAAAATATATTTTTGCAACTCATTTGCTTACTCTGAAAAAAAGTTGTACTTTGCTCCGTTTTCATTAGATTCATTTATTATATACACAAAAAAACAGATAAGTTCAACAAAAAAATTCAGTTTTCAAAAGAAATATCAATATGAAATCAAAAAAATTAGCAATACACTGAAATTTCAAATTGAGAAAAATTGATATGAATTTGAATTGAATAAAAATTACAAATATATTAGAGAGTTGAAGAGATGAATTGGTTTAATTGAGATTATGAAATTTTGATTCTCAAAAGGGTGAAATATAAATTATGAAAAGAATTTCAGAAACAACGTTTATTTCTCACATTGCCTTAGATAAAATATAAAAGAGAAATCATCATTGTCCACTGTGACCGCTGGTATGACTGTCTCTCATACTGGCGGACCGACGCCTCTTCATCAATTCCCTGCGGGCCTTTGATTCCTTCTTACGTTGAGCCAGCAACTTAGCATAGGTATCCTCTTGTTCCTTGCGTTTCAGGCAACGCTTCTTCTTGAGAGCCAAACGATGACGTTTCCTTTGAAGAACAACTGGAGTAATCAGTCGTTGAATCTTAGGAGCCTTGGTACGCACCTTGGTTTTGCCTTCTTTGAGTTCAAGAGGACGTTTGACAACGTAATGGCAGACATCGTCTTCTTTGCTAAGATTGAACAACTTCCTGATGCGAGAAGCTCTCTTGGGCCCCAAGCGACGAGGAATGGTTTTGTCGGTGAGTCCGGGAATTTCCTGTTCGCCCTTACGAACGATAACTAACGCTAATACACTGAGATTACCGTCAACTATGCATCCTCGGACAGATTTCCTTTTCCTTTCTCCAGTACGTCTGGGTCTGTAGCAAGAATGGCCTTTGGAGAGTAAAAGACGTACCCTGCTGTTGGTGAGGACACCTTGTTTCATAGGGAATCCTTGTTTGTCGTTTCCTCCAGCGATTTTGAGGATGTACCCTTTCCATTCGTCACCCAGAAGGTCGGCTTCGACTTCTTGACCCATGCGTTTCTCGTAGAAAATACGGATCTTATGTTCATCCACAACTTCCACCAATTTTTGGCACCCCGTTGCCGGGTAGGACACGTTCAACTTCATTATTAATAAGCGAAAATAACAATTACTACTTTGATATTAAACACGATTACGGAACAAAATTCTCGTCAATGTGCACATGGAACTGCCATGTTTCAAAAGAGAGAAATCGGGAAATTTCAACGTTGACAGAGAAGGAAGTGGTATGTGGCGCCACCTACAGGAGATCACTCGCGTTTTCACTTAGCCGGAAATTAGTCGATTTATTACGAACACTTCTAAGGGTGAGTTCCCAATCAAGCTTTTTTGCTATTTGCGTCGCGCGTCACGTTCTCTTCACGTATTCTAATTGGCGGATTGCGCCATGCGTCACAAATTCGCCAATCAGAATGCGTGACGCGCAACGCAAAAAAATCTTGATTGAAGACTCACTCCAACAGCCCGAGAGAAAATACGTCATTTTCTCTTGGGAAAATTTTCCTAGAATTTTAAGAAATTGATTCCAGCTATATAAATTATTGTAAAAAATTCTAATGAGAAGTTAATAGTACTTAATGAGAACGTGAACTTTCCATTCGAATAGATAAAGAGAGAAAGTGATTTATTTTCGCAATTTCGCATGTTGCAATGTGAATATTGATAACAGTCCTTTTATAACAATCTTTTAAAAATAAAAGAACAATAATTTGAATCGGTTTCCGCGGCAGAATAATTATTCAAGTATGAAAAGAGTACTTTTATTTACAACCATATATGTAATGCTGTCATCACAGAATATAGGTCTATGTTCTGTGCTGTCATTACTAACACAGAATATAGACCTAATTCTGTGTTACTAACGTCATTGAATGTTCGGAAGTGTCACATTACACACCTCCACTTCTCGACCTCAGCTCCCGCCCTCCTTTCATCTATTCTTGATGAATATTTATTGACTTTATCTGATATTTATTTATATGTATACCCCGTAGTCACGGCACAGAGTAGAGAACTATAGTCACGGTTACAATAATATATGTACTTGATTATTCTGAGAAAACCGCGTTCTTGGTAATTTGTCGTTAAATGTAATATTTTAGGTATGTTCAGAACGAAACAGAGATTTATTAAATTTGATTGAAGTATGATGGTAAATAAAATTCTACACACCTCGGTGTAGGACGGTAACTGATCTCATGACAGGAATGAATGTCTTCCCACCTCGGTGTGTAATATACTATAACCATTATGTCGTGGCTCACGTCAAATAGTATGGACAATCTGCCTCGAAGTGACGTCATTTCTAATGGATTGTTTAAATATTTCTAAAATAAAAGCCAATAGAAATTACGTTTCATAGCAGTTTAATCAAACTGTTTGACTGTGAGCTACGGGCTTAATACTGTAAAGCCCGTGGCTCATGGTAAAAAAGTTTGATTAAACTGCCTTGAAGTGATGAAGTCATTTCTATTGGTCTGTTTCAAACAGTTTAAAGAAATGATTGAGAAATGACGTCACTACAAAGCAGTTTGTAGTGGTACTCCGATGATTAGATATGTTTTATAGAATCGAAACGAGACGTCATATTCGAAATATCGGTTCTATGCTTCCCATTTCCAACGTTCGAATATGACGTCACGTTCTTGACACATTTCGATGCTATGCAACATTTCTAATCATTGGAGTCCCAGTGCTGGTCAAATATAAATTTTTAAACTGTTTACCGTTCTCTAAGACCGTAACGTCTTTAACTATACCGTGTACTATTCTGTTTTATTATAATTTCAAACAAACCAAGGAAGATAGAAAAGTACAAAGATATGTATAAAAAAAAACTAATTTGTTTTGCATTCTATGATAAATAATTGTCATATTTCTTTGATAGTTAAACTTAATGACTAGTAAAGTTTGTTGGGCTGACATTTATGTTATACCTAAAATGTATTTTTTCTCTCTATTTGGAATCGTGGTTAGCTGCGACGAGAGTTTCATGCACCGGGCTTTTTATTCTATACTTGCTATTGGTTGATTTTGACAGGTATCATTTCCTAGCCAATGATTGAACTAGAACTAGAATCTGGTGCACAAATCCCAAGGATTGTGCATATTATCTTAACACCGAACCCTCAAATGAAAAGAAAGTAGTAAATAATAGCCACTTTCCAATTGCCAGGGGTAGTAGTCCCTAGTGAAGCTTGTTACCCCTGAACTGAATCTGAAGTGAACCGCACCTGACTTTATAAAAGGGGTTTAATTGGAACATGATTTATCGTGATCTGTCAAATCACATCAGGAATTACCCAGATCTACTCGGAGCTACTCCCTGTGGTAATTGGAAAGCGGCTCATCATCTGTTGTTTTGTTAAATTGTCAATAGAATGAAAGTTTTGTTTGTAAAAAGAAAGGACATCGTAACAAAAATAAAGTTGAACAATGAATGATGATATTGTTTGATTCGTTATAATAGGAAATCAGTGAGTGGTAATTATAGAGACTGCAAATGGAAGAATCACTTGGTGCTCAGTATGCAATACAAATAGCAGTGCAAACTCTTCGAGACAGGTGTAATAGCTTGCAAAAGCGAATTTCTGTCCTGGAGGAAGAAAATGTGGATCTCCGCATAAAATGTAGTCGTAATGAAGAAGCAGAACAACTTTCTCTCTCGGAAATGGATAAGTTAAAAGAACGAATAACTGAAGTAACGGAGCATAGAGACCAACTACAAGATAAGATTAAAATGGTATCAGGAGAAAACCAAGAGCTGTGGAATAAGCTAGGCAAACTGATAAATGTTAATAAAAACTTGAGGGGACAAATCAGTAAAATAAATGAAACTGTTAATCAGCACTTATCACCCACACATACCACCTTGATAAGATCCAAAACTTTTACACAGACTGACCCTCAATCCAAATTACCCCAAAGAAACTTGGATATCAACGAAAAAATCAGTCTAGAGTTGGAGAATATATCTTTGAAACTATCGGACAGTTTTTCGAAACAAAAAATGGAGCTTGAGAGAATGTGTTCAGAAATTGAAGAAGTGCAATGTAATGACGTTTTGATCACGGAAACCTTTGGTTTTTACTTTGATGACCAGTTAGAGGAGGATCTTCTTGAAGTATTCAATTATGTTTTGGAAGATTTGAAAATGTTGAAGGAAGAGGTTTTAGTGCAAAAAGAAACATTACGGACATCTTTAATCAACATGGAAAATCTACAGAGTAAAGGTATGTATTCTGTGGTTTTATCTGCATTTTCATGAAATTAATTCATCAAAAATAATATTTTTTTTAGAGATTCTCTCCTGCAAGTCCTGTGATAAAAGAAAAAGTCTACAAAGCGATAAAGGCACGTTGACAAACGATATGCCTAGAGTGGGCGTAGATAAATGCACTGAAGCTAACCTAGTCTTTGAAGAAAAGAACTCCCCAAAACAAACCCTTTCTACAGAATTTGAGATGATCTGCCCTATTTGCACCAAGCATTTCAAAAAAGATGTAGAGTTCACAGAGTTTCAGCGACATGTTGAAAGTCACTTTAGCTCTGAAGTTAGTTCTTATGAGTTATTATAGCTAGAGTACTCACTATGTCCAATATATGACTTTTTTCAGAGATAGACAGGTTAAGGTTTCACTGTGAATCAATTATTTGCTAGTTCAATGTCCATAAAAATAGTCTCATTAATGGGTAGTCAGATAAAAGTGAAAATTTTCCTTCTCCACACCTTAGGATTATTGAGGCAACTAAAGGAGTCCTTTGATTTTCAGACCTTTATCTGGCTAGACATAAACTTAGGAAGTACCCATTAGAAAATTCGTATGAAAGTTGATTGATGTTCACCAAATAAATCTCTTTATTGATTTCTTTGGTTAACAGCTAATAGGATTTTTTTCCATCTAGGTGTAGGGCCAATTGATACTCAGGAATGTGGTGTATGTACCATCAATGCATATGATTTTGTAAGTTATAATTATGTAGATTTTTGCAATTTTTCATTATGTAATGTATGGAAGCAATGGAATAGTAATTGTGGACTTGTATCCTTGAATATTGATTTAGCCAAACGTACATAATATAGTTGAAATTTTTATTTATAGCTGTTTGTGAATTTTGAAGCAACAGCTCTTTCAAAGACTTGTTTATATATTGACAGAAGAATGTGTAAACTAAATGACTATGATATAATATATAACTATATTTATAGTTCAAGAGTTGAGAAATATATTTTTCATTTAGTTTTAGATGGTTTTTATGATTTTCTGGTATATTTGCTAATAATGAATTTGAGAAGAACTGGATTGAACACTCAGAGTTCAACTAGTTGACAGAGAAAACAAATAGTAAGTTGTTTCAGGATATACTGAACTGGGAATAAAAAAATCATAAATCAAATAATGAAAGGTGGATAAATAGTAAAGTGAATGTATATGAAAAATCCTATTAACATAAAATAGCATTAACTGATTCTTATAAGGATTAGATGGTCTAGATTTGAAATTGATGCAAATGAGTTAAAAACAGGTTTAAGGTAGAGCCAAGTAACTTGAATATTATTCCTGATTGTGGGAGGCATCAAGTTCCTTTAATTATTTCAAAGTGTCCTTATTGCAAATTCTATCAGGGAACGTGCCAGCCCAGTACAATTTCAAGGAATGTGTCAGAATGATCGTTTATGATCCAAACTACACATTTATCTTTTTTTTAATGCTTGTAATAAATGTAATTTTGATGAGCCAGAGTATTATATGACGTTCCTGATCTGCATTCTGACAAATGAAATTTAGTGATTTCATTATAAAACAAACTACTCTTGTTATTCAAAAACTCTTTATTTTTTGCCTTTGAGAAAAATGTTACTCAACAAAATTTAAAAAAATTGTAAATGGATTTGTAACAATTTAGTAATATCATTGACAAACTGTTTGAAACAAACCAATAGAAATGAAGTCACTTCAAGGCAGTCTGATCAATCTATTTGACCTTACAGCTTCAATCTAGTTCACAACTGAAAAGTACTGCAAATAAACATGACCAAAGTAGACTAGAATCGTGCTTTTTTTCATTTGACACTCCATGTTAAATGTTGGCTGTTTGTTTCTCTTTGAACTATTTTCAACACTCACAACAGAGGCTATAGAAACCATCAAATGATTACAATTTTGCTAAAATACCATCCATATTCAGCATAGCATCTTTCAGCTCTTTTTTTTCTTCAATGGTTTTCAGTGTAGCACAATACTCGTCAAACTTCCTCTGTTGATAATTTTTGAGGAATGAAAAACATTGTTTGATAGATGCACCAATATAAAGAATATTTATCACAACATTTTTGCCAACCACTTGCTTGATGAAGGGTATAGAACTGGATACAAATTTGTGGGGGCCATGCCTGCATCGTATAACGGCTGTTCTTGTTTGCTCATTGATATACTTCGAAACAAATCCGGGTCTTATTGCTGCCACTCCGAAATCACCATGCAACTTCTTTACTTCCTTCTGTATTGACTCATACAGAAACTGTTCCCTTATTTTGAGAGGGGTGTCCGATCGCTTCCCAACTTCATTAATTTCGAGGACCAAGTACCTAAAAAAAATAAAATATATTTATACTTCATTGATTCTTTTTTTGTAGTATGGATTAAAATGACATACCTATTTTTGTGACGAACCATTTTTCATTATTTCAGAAGAATTAAATCATGAAGTTATTCGCACATTAGTAATTGAGTATAAAAAGATAAATATGACTAATATGAGGCACTTTATAGAATCATAATAAGGAACCCTAACCTAAATGTTGTTTCGTAAATAAACTGTCGTTTTAGCGGAAGGCGGAAGAATTCCTATCCACAACACTTCCCTATAGGCAATCCGCATGGACCAATCAAAACTCTAGTTTAGTTGCGCCTGCGTGGCGTGCAATGTAATTTTAGGTTACGTTGAGGATCAACTTGGATATCAAGGTCCAGTTTGGTTAAATAAGATCATGTTCCTTCTCCAAACTAACCTTGCTATCCAAGTTGGGACTACTATATCGCCTTAGCATCAATTCGAATATACCGCCTTGGCCAAGATAGTTCTGATTGGTTCATGCGGATTGTCTATTGGGAAGTGTTGTGGATAGGAATTCTTGCCGTTTTGGCTGCGATAAAGAATTCTTGTATGGGTATCACTGTTTAGGGACAAGTTACCAAACAAAAAAGGTGAAATTCGGTTTATTTTCTAGCACACATTACTAACACGAAAAAAACAGTAGAAACACTCAAAATTCTTCCTTCTCATTACAAGCAGAATGTGAACACCCTAATGACCTTTTTCACATTATTTCTTTATTAACGGCAATTTTTATGAGAAAACTCGTCCTTTTTTATGATCACATAAACAATAATAACAAATGAATTTAATTCATGTTAAGTTGGTATCTGTGAAAAAACGTGAGTGAATAATTTTTTATTCGTGTTGAAGTTTAATGGCTCGAAAAATTGGCCATGCACCATGCAAATACCTATTTAATGATCAAATAAGACACCAACCTGACATAAATGAATTCACGGACTGAAATTTTTTAAGTCAGGACACAGCCTAGGTGCAGGTGAATCGATTCTTTTATTGTGAAATGTGTGTCGAAAATGTAACGAACAAAACTGCTTGCGAACAGTGATTCATTAAATTTGAATGAGTGTTGTTTTATTTATTTCATGCTTGTGCGCAATACCTACTTGAAAGTTCTATTCATGAAAATGCACCTTAACCAAAAAACCGACAGTGGCGATTCACGCAAAAGTATCGCGGGATGTTTGGAAAATAGATCTCGATTTCATTTGTTTTCTAGTAATCAAGTTGGTGAATGTTTTCCGATATATTCTAGTTTTACAGGATTTTCAGGCATTTTGAAATACAGGTTTCCGTATTTACATAGTTGTTTACAATTTATAATCATTACGACTGCATGGAAAAAGATAAACCCCAACATGAAGTGATTTTCCATTGGTTGAGGATAGAAGAAGCAATAGGTAAAGCTTTCAACCAAGCACACCTAACCACCAACAGTCTAATTCAGATGTACATCTATAATAGTAAGTTTGGTAAATCTTCTGGATAAAAAATTAAATTTATTATTTTTCGAAAAGGCCATCGAATGAATTTGTTCTTGGAGGGACATAAACTAGTTTTGCGATCTTTACAAGCAATTTTCTTGCTCTTTGGGCTTGCAGAGTTCAGTAACAAGCGCCTCAAGCTTTTTGATATGTTGGAACGACGTTATCTCGTCCACAGGTTTGAACAATTGTCTTCGTTTTCAGAAAAACCGCGATAACCCAAAAACTATATATGAGAGAGAAAAAAACGGGATGTATACAGTATGAAAACCTTCTACAGGGGCTTATCTATCTATTTCTGGGGCAAACAACGTTTTTTTTAAGAAATGGATGTCCTTATTTTTTGAAAATGCTTAATGGGTCGAACTTTTGTTGTGATGTAGATATGCAAACCTTCCATAGAGGCATGTCTATCTATACTGGGGTAAATACGATTTTTTGAAAAGAAATGAAAGTTCTTATTCATCGAAATTTATGGAATCAATAACTTTGTTACACCTTAATGCTAAATCTGTTCTGAATTTCTGAAAATATGTATAATCGATTCGTTGTTATGTATAAAGTTAATTGTTATTAGTTGATAATTCAACCAATCAATTATCTGGCAACATATCAGACTCTACCTTTTTTTTCAGGTCATGCCAATTTCCATCTTTCCACAATATCACAGTGTCATCTGCGAAGCTGATTATAGTTCCGGTGGTATTCAAGGTGAGTAAATTATTGAGGTGGCCCAAGGACAGTGCCTTGTGGCACACCAAACTGTCAAATTATTTCCTCTGGTATAGACAACTTTCTAGGAGGTTATGATGGGTTCTTTCTCGAACTCCAACATCTTCCAAGGTTTCCAGTTGATGTGTGTGGCTCACAGTGGTGAAAGCTTTGGAGAGATCTAGAAATATACACCGACTAGGTTTTTCCGGTATCTATCGCTTTATAAATTTCGGAAAATTTCTTCGCATTGAATTCCACAAATTTGTTGGATCATCATTTTAGAATTTTCGCCGAGTTTTTATTTAAATTGGTCGCGTTCCTCCCCTGTTGGTTTCACGGTGTGATATCGAAGCTTTTGAGGAGAAAGCGATATGAAAGGGTACTATCGTCCGCAAAAGATCTGAAGTGGGCAGGAGGAAACGTGATTAACGACTTGGAGATATCTATATAATGCAACAGACAGAGTTTCACCATATTTTTTGGTAGATTGCTGCCGTATAAGTATGTGAGACATAGACAGCAGGTCACTAGTTAAATTGTTGTCCGATGACGGAAACCATATTACCGACGATTCACAAGTTTTGGTGGTTCTAGATATTTCATTAACTCGCGATATCGGTAGTTTCTACATATTTCGATCTGGTTTCACGGCTCGAATTTTTGTATCATCGAAGTTATCTTGCCGACTAGAGAGCGCTAGCTCTGGAGCAGTTTGTGCTGAACCATGGTGTATCCGATCAGAAAAAATATAGGAAATTGAGAGGTAACTTTGTCCGAAGAAATTATCAGGAAATTCTTGTTGTCGGACAAAACTTTGCGGAAGTTGCAATAAAAAAGTTGTCCGACACGACATAAAAACCGATATACAATTCTCACCTTTTAGGTATAATAATTTTTTATAGGTATATATACTGGCCCGAGGACTATTATGACTTTTAACCATGCTGAATCTGAACTCTTTGTCTGATTATAAGCAGTAAAAATTCTATATTTTACTTCTTGTGTTCTTGTCTTGTTTTGATTCGTCATATGAAAAATTTCGAATTATCCGATATAGAAAAGTCCCAATTCTGTATTATTATTTTAGCTGGAGCCTCTGCCTTGTAATCCATAGATCGTGTGTTCGAATCCTGCGGATCTCAACTTTTTTCTTTTTTTCTTACTAGCAGTAACAGTTGTACAAAGAATGGACAGAACCACATTAGAATATAGTTATTTTTCTACAAACGTCAAAAAATGACAAGGTTCGCGCATTGACAACAATATGCGAAGTGACCCTTTTTTTCATTTTCCTTCGTTACCATGACACCGTGCGCGAAGTAGTGTGCGAAATACTTCGCACACTGCATGTAAACTATATGGGATTTTTATATTTTAAACTTTATGTTCCTAAATCAAGCAAAAATCCAAGAAATCATTTATTCATTAATGTTTAACTAAAATTAAGGCTTTTTAATAATTTTCAAATTGTGAAAAAGCTTTACACTATCTATTGTATTTTTTATATTAAGCTAAGCATATAACTTATTTAAGAACAATATTTTTGACGTTTGTAGAAAAAATTTTGTTTGCATCTCATGCGCGAAATATTTTGGCACAGAAAGAAAATTTTGGGAAATCGTATTCTACGAATCCCGGAAAACACCTTTACTGGAAGTTAGCAAACTTTGTCGAAAATTTGAAAGTACTAACTATCCTTTAGAGGAGGTTGATTCGAATTTTTTCTATATCGGTATAGAAATTTTATTTTGAACAATCCTGTTCTACCGTTTCAATGAATATATCTTCAATAGAAACCCCTGGGCAATGATTTTGAGAGCGAGTTGATTAAAATTTTTCATGTGGTGACAAAAAACCGCTAGTTAGCAAAGTTTTTCGAAAAATGTTGAGTACAAATTTCCCGCCTTCAGATGAGTTGATTTCAATTTTCTCTATGGTGGTATAAAATCACGTGTTGCATACAATATTTTTTCAAAGAAAGCGTACTTTTTTCGTGTATTTTGTGTGCTGAAAGTATGTAATTTTTCAATATCAAAATACTGAAATAGTATAAATAATACACAAAAAATACACTTCTTTTTGACAGTTGTAGAAAATAGTATATTGTGCAACGAGCATGAAATGACACTCATTTCTCATGAGTATGAAAATTACGTTACGAGCCGAAGGCGAGTGCCGTAAATCATACGAGTGAGAACTGGACATTCCATGCTCGTTGTACACTATACTTTTTCGACGACCATAGCGACATTTCATTACTCACAAGCCTCACACTATATGACGAAGTTATTATAAAATATGAACTTCGGTTATATTTTTCAAATCATATGTTACTATTCAACATTAGTTTATTTATTATTTACAATATTAAATGTTACGTTTCCACAATGACTGACTGAAAGAAGGGCCCTACCCTCCCGAAGTCATTCAGACCAATCTGTTTCTCATCCTTCTTACTGAAGACTGGAGGAGATGGTAGATAACTACATTAGAACCGAGATACTGGAGAGGGTGCCATTACAACCCGGGCAGCATGCATACAGGGCGGGCAGATCAACGGAAACCACTCTGTACCGGAAGCATCCAGAGATCACTCAAGCATAAAGAAATGGTCCTATGCGCCTTCTTAGACATAGAGGGGGCATTCGACAACACCTCTCACGAAGCAATAAATAGGGCCCTAACGAACAAGGGAGTGGACAGAACCACATCCAGATGGATGTGCCAAATGCTGGCTACAAGAACTGCTGAAACGAAAGTGGGCGATATCTGCTTTCGGATCAGCACAAACAGGGGATGCCCACAAAAGAGGGGTAGGTACTATCACCTCTGATGTGGAGTCTCGTAGTAGACGAACTACTCGGAACACTAACCGGGAACGGAGTCACTTGCCTTGGATATGCTGACGACATAGTCATCATGGCCGAAGGTAAATTCGAAGGAACCCTCTGCGATCTCATAGAAAGGGAGCTAGAGGCTATCAGAAGATGGTGCCTTTCTGTGGGGTTGAGAATTAACTCATCAAAAACCACAGTGGTACCATTCAATAGAAGAACAAAGTTTCAGCACCTAAGGGCTGTTGGCCTCGACGGAGCAGACTTAGAATGGAAGCAAGAGGTGAAGTATCTAGGGCTTACCCTAGACTCAAAACTACTCTGGAACAGACACGTAGAAAAGATCGTTAACAAGGCAGAATCATCACTGGTGGTGTACAGGAACATTGCAGGAAAAACGTTGGGCTGTAACCCATCAATACTGCGATGGATGTACACAATGATAGTGAGGCCTATGATCACCTACGGAGCAATAGTGTGGCACGGCAGAACCGAACTCGCCATAACAAAGAAAAGCCTGGAGAAATTGCAAAGACTAGCATGTCTTTGTATAACAGGAGCAATGAGGTCGACTCCAACAGCAGCAATAGTGGTAATTCTGGACCTCACTCCTCTCCATATCATGGTGAGGAGAACTGCTTGGGGAGCAAACCTCAGGTTGGCTAAAGTCGGACTCAAAGGGACAGCACACATCGTAAGGGGCTCAACCCCCACCGAAAGTGCACACCTTGCCGATCTCTCAACTGACGAAATTACCAGGAAATCTAGTTTCGAGAAATTCTTTCGAACGGAATTGAATACCAAGAGTGGATGGAGCATAGAATCCATTCGAGCACTGGAAAAGAATACCATAACATGGTACACGGACGGGTCCAAAACTCCCGACGGAACTGCAGCAGGAGTCTTTGGGCCTCGCACCAAATACTCCGAATCCATGGGCCAGTTCCCCCGTATTTTCCAAGAGGAAATTCACGCCATAGAAAGGTGCATTCAATTCAACTTCGACAGGAAATACCGGAAAAAGGAAATCGTAATCCTCTCCGATAGTCAAGCAGCCATCCAAGCGTTGAGCTCATATAACATCAAATCAAAGATGGTTTGGGAATGCCTAGATAAACTTAATGATCTAGGCAGGAACAACAAGGTGATCCTCCTCTGGGTGCCGGGGCACGTCGGAGTGGAGGGCAATGAACAATAAGCAGATACCCTGGCACGAAAAGAGGCATCAACGCCACTGATCGGGCCAGAACCATTTTGCGGACTTGGAAATTCTTACTTCCAAGACGAACTCAATAAAACTGAAGAAGCAATGAGAGCAACATACTGGCAAAGACTTCCAGGGCTAATAGGGCAGGCCAAAAGATCTCCTGGGCAACTTCAACCGAGCAAGATCGAAGACACTGACTCAGCAAAACTAGTCTAAAGACAATCACGTGATTTCTTACGGGGCACTGCTAGGCTTAGAGGAGGACAGCACCTGCAGATTCTGTGGGAACATCCAGAAACACCACACCATATATTGATGGAGTGTTACGCTGTATACATCACAAAAGATTGAATATACTGGGATCACACCAGCTGACTGTGGGAGAAATACCACGATTAGACCCCTCAAAATCCTTCATTTCCTCAAGGAATTGGGGCTTGAGGGGCTACTGTAAACGAGAACACCTTGAAAATAGTAGAAGAAGATGGGGCACAATAGATATCTAATTAGGTCGCAGCGCATGAGTCACCATCCATATTTACCATTACCATTACCATGACTGACAGTTATTTGGACTTAGTAGGACTCATTAGTTTCAGTTTTCACTGTTGAATTTTCCTGACTTTTTCTATCCTTAGAATAAGTGGAAGGTAAATTTTCTCTATTTTCTATTGAATTCCTTATTCTATTTTAAATTATCCTGGGCAAAACCTTACCGGACTGGTCAATTTGGGCTTTATATTTCAGCAATACCTGTACCATATGGCCTGTACTGAAATGATCATTACATTACAGCTCGCGATGTAGAAATGAAAGAGTGTATACAATATCGGCCTACTTCCTTGATAAGTATATTTTTGGCAATCCTAGTCTACTGTTTCAATGAAAAATCTCTATCTAGAAATCCCCGACCAGCAAAGTACAAACTCCCCTTATAAGAGGGAGTTGATTCTATTTTTTTCTAAGGTGGCTAGAAAAACTCACTATAAACAATTCGGTTTTAAAGTTTAGTTGGAATGTATAAAAGGTTCTCTTTGGCAGTATTATTTTTTGGTCAATAAATTATCCACAATCAAAAATATAGATAGCTATTAAGATATTGCAATATTTGGTCTTCGTATCAAGTAGTCTATGCTTCCATGACAGCAGATAATACAATCGCAAGTCAATACTGAACTGAAGATTTTTTCACCCAAACATAATATCAATTCCATCTGCATTTCTGCGAACGCGGACATCGCAGAATTTCCACATTCATAAACACAGAAGGCGCAAGGCCGCAAGAACAACAATCGACAACTCTCGTACTGCTTCGCCTGCACGGCACGCTACCCACAAAACACGAATGAGAAACGGAAAACAGAAAACAGTGTCCGCGAAACGGTTGAAGGGGAGAGTGTGTGTCGAAGAAGATTCTTCGCCAGCATAAAAATCACGTATTGTGACTGACGAGATGCGTTATAGACAATAATTTGATAAAATGAAACACTTATTTGCCAAAGAATACTTCTGTGATCAGTGCACGGGTGGCTGGAAGTTACAATGTTCATAAATATAGGATTAGCTAGTGTTGTGATTGTGTTCACCTTTATTGGAGGTCTTGCTTCATCACCATTAGATCCTGTCCAGCATTTGAAAGGTGAGATATTTCACGAATAAGAGTTCAACTCGCTAAGATAGCTATCAATCAGTATTTTTTTTGGAATATAGTTAGAGGTGGGAAGACTAAGACATCGAAGGCATGTTACGAAGAACTGACAACTGACTCATCTACACCTTATTTACCTACGTAAACATTACTGTGGCCAGCAAGTGGGCAAGGCAGTGTTGCCGAATGGAAGCAACAAAAACTTGTTAGACTAGAAAATAGTGATTTGTTGATGTCTGGGCTGGATTTCATCATAATCAGCTATTGATTCAAAATACTTACCTGTACCTATATACCTACGTGTCTTTGATTTCCGTCTGATTTATCTCACTGCCTGTTACGAACTTTTGAATTGACTAATTTCGTTTATCATTATTTTGGAAAGTCTAAACCAAGCTTGATCTCAAATTATTTCATAAATCAGTAGGTAGAGCTTGTGGATTTTCTTATGGGCTATGACTCATACCGTAGCAGAGGACACGTATCGGCAATCAGTGTTGAGTGAGAGATATATTCAACGTCATAGCCCATCAGAAAATCATCAAGCTCTACCTACTAGGCATTGCACTTCCTACTCATAAATACCTACCTACATTTCTTGAACCTTTGGAAAATTCAATTCCGTTTATAGCCACAAGCTATCAATTTTTTTTTTGAAACTCACGTAAGTAGTTTTGTCTACTGCACAAAAAATCCAATTAAAATTTTTGGCGGTCTCAAGTAATTTCGGAGATATGGGGCTATATACAGTATCCGGACGATCTCATATTTCGAATGGGGTGGTTTTTGATAATGCCCGATTCAACGATAATATCGGCAATGTTGCCAAATCAACAGTTTTCCAGATATTGGGGGTAACTAGATTTTTTCAAATGGAATACCACATTTGTTTTCATTGTGATCAACTCAGCGACGCCCCGCATTACTTGTGTTCAAATATCAGATTTTTAATTGGTGCAGTTTTTGAAATAGGACAACAATTCTTTTTCGTTCAAAAGTCTGAGAACGTTCCAATATTTTCAATACGGTTCAAGAAAAATTCGTGAAATTTTATACAAGATGGTTTTTGTTGATGCCCGATTCAATGGTGATATCGGCAATGTTGCCAAATCAAAAGTTTTTGCAATCAATTCAGCGCCCCATCGTTACTTATGTCTCCAAATACCAGATTGTGAATTAATGTGGTTTTTGAAATATGAGAACATGATTCGTTGAAATGTCTGTGAACGGTCCAATATTTTCAAAAGGGCTCGAAAAAATATCATGAAATTTCATACAAAATGGTTTTTGTTAAAACAGCTTTTTAATAATTGAATTCTTTTTCAATAGAGTTTTGAATCAAATAACAGAAACTGAAAACTATCTGACCAAGTGCTCGAAATGTATGCCATTATTTTCTAAACAATAGCCCACGCGGTCATAATATTCTCTCAAGGTATTAGTTAGCATTTGAGGCGTGATTAAAAGAGCTGCCTTACATATTTTATTTCTCAAGATTTCTAAATTTGCTGGTTGCTCAAACTACATCAATTCAAAATCTGATATTTGGAGTCATAAGTAATCAGGCGTCGCGGAGGGCGTCGTTGAATTGATTGCAATGAAAAAATTGAGTTGACTTCAATATCTGAAAAACTGTTGATTTGGCAACATTGCCGATATCACCATTGAATCAGGCATCATCAAAAACCGCCTTCTATGAAATTTCACGGATTTTTCTTGAACCGTATTGAAAATATTAGAACTTTCCCAGACTTTTGAACGAAAAATCCATGTTGTCTTATTTCAAAAACTACATTAATTCAAAATCTGATATTTGGAGACATAAGTAATGAGTAATGAGGCGTCGCTGAATTGATTGCAATGAAAACAAATAGGGTGTTCCATTTGAAAATATTTAGTTTCCATCAATATCTGAAAAACTGTTGATTTGGCAACATTGCCGATATCAATATTGAATCCAGCATCATCAACAACCACCCTGTCGAAATTTTCATAGATTTTCTCTGAGCTGTTTCTGAAATATGAGACCGTTCCGATACTTTTGAAAGACACTGTATATATTTGAGTGATGTATTTTCTAGAACACATTTCTACCGCGAAAAAACACTCAAAATTTTTCCTTCTTTACACTAGCACAATGTACACACTCTAATTCACCTGATTTATACTGTTTTTTCATCAAAACACGACATTGCCTATCAAAAAGTTCAACATTCTTTTAAGAACATAAAAAATAACAAATCTATG
Source organism: Chrysolina americana (assembly GCA_958502065.1). Taxonomy (NCBI): domain Eukaryota; kingdom Metazoa; phylum Arthropoda; class Insecta; order Coleoptera; family Chrysomelidae; genus Chrysolina; species Chrysolina americana. The sequence goes on from OY293414.1 coordinate 81,517,010, forward strand.
CAAAATATCAAGTGAATTTATTCATGTCAGGTTGGTAACTTTGATCTTTGTATATTTGCACGGCCAACGTTTAGAGCCATTTGACTTCAACATGAATAGGAAATTATTCACTCACGTTTTTTTCCAGTTACCAACTGATTGACGTGAATAAAATTCACTAACCATTTTGTCTAGATTTGTTGTGGTCATAAAAGTAGGATTTATTTCATAAAAAGTGCCGTTTGCTATGAAGAAAAACTGTAAAAAGGTCCTTTCGGGTGTATACATTCCGCTAGTGATAACAAGGAAGAATTTTAAGTGTTTTTATACTGATTTTTCACGGTAGGAATGCGTGCTGAAAAATTTCAGTCATCAAAATAGGCCCATATCTCCAAAATTACTAGAGACCGAACATTTTATTTCGATTTTTTGTTCAGGAGACCAAATTACGTAAGTGACAATTTGTTTTGATAGCATGTGCCTATTGAGTTTTTAACGGAATTTCACCAAAAAATCAATAAAATTAGGTTTGTGTTGGATTGATAGCAAAAATAGTGTCAATTCAGCAAAACAGTAGGTCGATACTTACTTACATTCAAACGATATATAGGGTGTTAGTGAATAAATACGACAAACTTCGGAGGATGATTCTGTATGATAAAATAATGACATTTTGCTTCATAACTTTTGTCCGCTAATGCTTTATATTCCGAGATACGGGGTGGAAAAGTTTTTACTTAAAACTGACTATTTATTGCTCTGAAACCGGTCGAGACATGCAAACGAAATTTGGTCGTTTTTGAGAGAGTTATTGCGCATTTTCTGACATGCAATTAAGAATTTCATGTTCATCATTGACGCGCATACGGGTAATGATCTCAATTTTTTTCAAGACAGAAATGGATCGCTAATGAGATATTTTAAAAATGAAAAATACGCGTTAAGATGTTTAATTTTTTTTTCATGAAAACGGCGCCCTACACAAAAAAAGCAGGAGAAAATTTTTGTCACAAATTGAACGAAGAACCCAAAAATGATTGTTGGTTTGAAAAGTCTCAGTGGCGTACTTTTTTTTTCTTAAAAAAAATTGTTACCAATATCCGTATGCGCGCCAACGATGAACATAAAATTCTTAATTACATGGCAGAAAATGCTCAATAACTACCTCTTTAAACCCATCAAATTTAATTTGCATGTCTCTACCGGTTTCAGAGCAATAAATAAATAGTTTTGAAGAAAGACTTCAACACCCCGTATCTCGGAATACGAAGCATTTGCGGACAAAAGCTATATAAAAAACTGCCATAATTTGTTCATGCAGAATCACTTCCTGAAGTTTGTCTCACTTATTCACTAACACCCTGTATACTAGGATGTGGGTTAATCTCTTTTTAATCCTAAACCTTAAAACTGATCAACAAAATCAAAAACAGTTAGAAAAAGTGACTTGTTAATAAGTCCGATTTACGATTTTTATCTGATTTTTTTTGGTAAATTTAAATACGAGGTGTTTTCAAAATTCAATCTTCTTCTTTTATTGACAGACCTTTCTCAATGCTTTGTTATTTCAATCATCTCATTCACGAGTCTTTCTTTCAACATCGTACTGACGGATTCATAATTGAAAGTATGGAGGGATGATTTACAATGTTCTGTAAGACTTGTGGGAGTTTTTACTGGTTTTAATGTATATTTCTGCAGTCACTATTGTGTTCTGTCATCCTTTGTTTCAAGCACCTACCTGTTTGCCCTATGTACACATTGTCACACTCAACACAAATCCAATATTATTTATAAAATACCATGCGATCATATTAACAGTCGCTATCCTATTCAACTATTTAATTCAATACCGTTTATTTTGTTTCCTTATTTGCATACATTTTCAGTTTTAATTTGATTTTCATTGCTATTTCCTTGTTGTTATGATTGTTATGACAGCCTAGCAAATTTCAGCTTTCCAATCTAAGTGCATGAATGCACGCCCTACGTAGATAATCCTCTACATTCGAGAATACGAATATAATGAGTTATAACAAATGGATTTAGAACAATATTTAATTAAAATGAATTATTGAATTGAAACATACAGGCTGAATCACGGTGGATGGCACATCAGAAAATGGGGTGTTGCCACTTCTATTAGAAAGTAGTAGGCAACTTTGATTATTCAAATGGAACACCCTGTATATTTTATTATTTTTGGAGTCTCCAACAATTGCCTGACAACTTTTTCCTATACTTATCTGTTACCGTTTCCGAATTAAAATTGTCTCCAATTTTTTTCTTCGGAAATCATTCCCTCTAAAAATGCTATGATATCTTTGAGTTGAGAAATATCATGGTATCGAAGTTTGGTTTGGAGTTAGGTGATACTTGGAGGCTTCCCACACTTCAGCCTAATTTACGTTACTTCAATACAGGGTGGTAAAAAAATACTGTTTTCTCGTTTTCTTGAAAAAGTAACTAGTCGAATTTCAGACTGGCAGAAAAATTATTTGTTTGCCTTATTCAGAGCCATCTACTAAATGCTTATGATTATGCTTCCATCAGAAACATGCAAATCTTCTTTACTTCTCCACTAGATGGCACACGTGCCAACTACTGGACCATCGTATAATTTTTTTCCAGTAGATAGCACTAAGATTTTTTTCATTTGGTATAAGTACCAGTTTTTAAAACAAAAAAGATTAAAATTGGTGATGAAATGTTAGACTACAATGCCAACCGCTCAGCATATTATTACGAAAATATTCAGTGAAGAAAAAAAATTCCATCATAACCACTTACCTTTTTAAGAAATTCCACAAAATAACTGCAATAAAAACATTCACAGAGCAGAGCTGACAACATACAAATTCACTATCGTGTAGAGAATAACCCAAGGGGGAAACATCTAGCTAAAATGTGTACAAGACTCACAATATTGAAAAGACTCAAGACTCAAGATTGGGACTGAAAGGACTGAAAATCAAATCCAAGTGACTCAAAGACTCAAATTTAGGAATAAAGTGACTGAAAGCCAAATCCTTTGGACTGAAAGACTTGAGACTGTGACTTAAAAGACTCAAACCCAAATCACAATTACTCAAAGACTTGAGATTGGGAATAAAATGACTGAAAGGCAAATTTTGTTAACTGACAGACTGAAGATTGTAATTGAAAGGACTCAATTGCAATTCCAATGACTCAAAAGTCTCAAAGTACTCCGAACAATCGACATGACTAAAATGAAATCGTTAAGTAATATTTATGCTATTGAGACATATTTGTAGAAAATAGACGAGAGACGAACTCCAACTTTAGTTAGCAAATTGAAAATTGAAAATACTTAAAGATTGAATATTGAAAAACTGCAATTTTGATATCAGCTGTTGGATTTGCAATATATGTATATGAATCAAATTTCGAAAAAAACATAGTTCTATTCAAAACACTCAACTAAATAAATAAAATATATTCTGTGAAAATATAACAAAAATAAATAAACAATATATTTTTTAATATTTAACTAGAAATTACTTCTGTAAAAATAAGTCTCTGTCGAGGACAACTTATTTATCACAAAAAGAGCAAAACAAAATAATGAAATAACCTAAATCGAGGTTAAAAAATTTATTTTTTGAGTAACTTATATTTTTTATTTATGGTTTGAATAATTGTTGCTTCAATTTGAAAAGGATGGGCACCTCTCAAAGGTAGGGCCATAAAAACTGAATTTTGGTGATACAATCTGAATATCCTCAACAGCTGGACACAAAAATTGGTTCAAATCAAATTTTAGGAATTTGACTTGTATGCTCTTATCTGTTGGTAAGTCTTCCAATATACTAATCTTCCTCATATGCTACTGCATAATACTTTTCTAATATCAAATCCAAATTGTGTCGCTCAGATGAACAAGACGTTTCCGAAGAATCTGTAGAGGTTGGATTTGTTTTGGGAGTTTATTTTTTTGTTTGATTTATCCGATCGTTCCTTTTACTAGCTGTGGTCCTCTTACGCGCTCTTGACGGTCTGCACTGAGTTTTTGGAACTTCTCTTCCAGTAACCAACACAGCGTTGTCTTTTTCACTATCATTTTGCCCGATTTCGTTTTTATTTTTAATAAATATTTCGGTAATTCAATGGAGGAAATTCCGATTGGATCCTGAGGAAAATGTTTCAATTGAATATCCTCATTTTCTAACTGTTCGATCTTGCATAACTCCTCAGGATCTATACAACCTACAAATTAAATGAACTAAGTAAATTCATGATTATCAGTAGTGTTGAAATTACTCACTTTGATTTTACGTATGAAATTCTGAGCGTGGAGCGCTTATTCATCATTGCGAAATGTATTTTCCTGGCGCTCCACGCCTTTACTCATACCCTTCATTTTTGTATAATCATGAAAAAAATCATTTTTCTCTTTTTAGTTTTTATTCATCGACCTTTATCCTTCCTTTATTCCTTCCTAATCTCTCACTCACTACCTCCATATTACTCTTTATATCAACCTTATATTTTTCTATTTCTCTCCCTCATCACTCTCTCTATCTCTCTTTCTATCCATTGTCGTTTTCATACGCAGGGAATTGCAGACGATATAGGTAATAATTATCCGCTGAAGCGCTAACCGAGGCGCCAAGACAAATCTGAATATATAATTACTGAATGTTTCAATTTCTAATTGAACGGAAATTAAATTGTAAAACTTACCTTTGTTCCCAGCGTTCGCCATAGCATACGTTTTATTTCTTCAGTTATATCTAGAAATCCGCATTAGCACTTATCAAATCAACAGAAATAACTGCCTTTCAGTCCTTCGTCACTTCGTCTACATGTGATGTCGACTCGGATACCGATCTAACGCTTAGGAACAGTCGAAATTACGGCAAATTTCTTGGAAATAATTGTGAATTGAAACAAACGGAATGACTGAAAGACTCGTGCATTAGACTTAAAGATTCAAACATAAGACTCAAAGACTGAATTTCATCACTAACAGACTTGAAAGAAGGACTCAAGATTTAAAAGAGACTCAAAGATTGAAAGTCTCAAATCAAAGACTCAAGCTGAAGACTGAAAGACTGGAAGTCTCGATCCGATGACTGAAAGACTGAAGCGAAGATTTAATGACTGAAAATTGACTTAAATGACTCAAAATTTCTAGTTGTATAAGATTCAAAGTAGATGTTTCCCCCTCGGAATAACCAGATAGTTTCATCACTCAACCACCGTACTACGGTGACTCAACTATGAAAAACTAGAGGGTGTGAGTAAACCTATATGCATATGTCAATAATCAGAAACAAAAATGCCAATTACTGATTCCAATACCTAAGAGGTCGTGACCTAATGCTAACTCTCCAATATTTGATAATGCTATACGGGAGTGAAGCTAGCCACATCCACAAAATACACTGAGAAAAATATATAGAAGAATAAAATAAATCATTATCTATGTTAATACGCGTTGTACATGTATTTTGATGGCAGGGAATTATTCTAGGCGTCAAATTTAATAAGTGAGTTGTGATATTATAGTTTGTTAGGCCGTCCAGGGGGTGGAAAAGGGGTGGATATAGAAAATAAATCATTATCTATGGTAATACGCGTTGTACACGAATTTTGAACACAGGAAATCAATCTAGGGTTCAAAGTTGATAAGATAGTTGCGAAATTATAGTTTGCCAGGCCGTCCGAAGGGGTGGAAAAGGGGAGGATATAGAAAATAAATCATTATCTATGGAAATACTATTTGAACACGTCTTTTGAACACGGGAAATCAATCTAGGAGTCAAAGTTGATAAGGGAGTTGTGAAATTATAGTTTGTCAGGCCGTCCGAAGGGGTGGATATGGAAAATAAATCATTATCTCTGTTAATACTCTTTGTACACGTCTTTTAAACACGGGAAATCAATCTAGGAGTCAAAGTTGATAAGGGAGTTGTGAAATTATAGTTTGTCAGGCCGTCTGAAGGAGTGGAAAGGATATAGAAAATGAATCATTATCTATGGTAATGCGAGTTGTAAACCCCTTTTCCACCCCTTCGGACGGCCTGACAAACTATAATTTCACAACTCCCTTATCAACTTTGACTCCTAGATTGATTTCCCGTGTTCAAAATTCGTGTACAACGCGTATTACCATAGATAATGATTTATTTAAATCTTCTATATATGTAATAAAAATAATCATGATGGTAAGGAAATTGTACATCAAAATGGCTCCAACGACGGACTTTACTGATACAATGTAACTCTCTTGATCAATTCATGAATAGATTTATCGTCCTGTGTACTACTTACTGTTAGAATGAAATTCAATTAGATGAGACAATGAACAGCTATTACATTTTCAACGTATGAGTTTCATTGAAATCAATCATCTAGGTTGCTAATATAATGTAGTATGTCGACGAGGCAATGAACAGAGATTATATATCCAATATATGAGGTTTATTGATATTAACGATCCTGATGGTTGATATCATGAAGTAAGTTCATAAGGCAATCAATAGTAATTACATATTCAATGTATGAAGTTTATGATGCATGACATCACACGTTGAAAGGTAAGGGCTACCTCTTCCCTAGCTCACACAAGACTTCTGAGGGTTGTGCTCGTAAGGGTGCAGCCGTTTGACGGAAATAACAACAATAACATTGTATAGTGTCGTTAAAATAATATATTTACATATATTGATTTAATATATATAATAAAAAATGTAAAAGTGAATTAATGAATATTCCATCAAAAATGAGCTATCAGTCGCAAAACAATGATTCATTGAATCACTAATATAAGCTTCCAACTCTTGGGCAGAGCATTCTTCTGAACTAGCCTAGGTGTGAGCACAAAATAACCATACAAATTCCAAAGTATTGCAGCATCGCGACTATCTGTAAAGAAAAATTCAATTATTATACTTGTTCATTCTTTTCAAGCATGTTAGTAACATTCGAATTAACATAGGTATACAGTTCAAATATGAAGTGATTCATGAGTTGCAGAAAATATTTCTTTTGATAAGAATCGTTACAGACCCCAGTTGTCAGTTTTTTTCAGATGATTTGTTTATTCTTTTCTGACTTCAATATTATATTCGCATTGTTATGTACTGTCGATACTTGATGCTCTTCATCACTGAAGTATTGATTTTTTTTATTTCTTTACCTAACAATTGACGTTGAAACGACTCTTTTTATCCAGTGATATATGATTTCCAAATAAATACTTTAACTGTATTTAATGATTTCTACTCACTTTCCTGGATATCTTCGGCTTCAAACTTCTAGGATGTAATTCTCACTTTTTTCTTCAACGGTAGAAACTTTCATATCTTTGGAAATAGATAGCATACGATGTCCACAACCTATACTCATTTTCCAAAGACTAGGTATATTGAAATCTAGGAAATAAAGAAAATGTAGAGCGAGTGAAAAATTAATTAACAAAAAATTTTGTACCAATCTGAATCCATAAGGCTGCTTATAAAATGGTCACTTCTTGAAAATGTTTGGTATATTTCATTGTGTTTTCAAATCTCTCAGTAAGTACTGATGCCGCGTTCTTTGCATTGTCAAATTGTTCAGCACTAATATTATTGAGTTTATCTCTTGTGCAAGTCTCTGCATCTATTTCTGTAACAGAAAGTTAATATTAGTACATTAGTCAATATAATATCTAAATGATGAATACATTTGAAGTATACGTTACCAGATATATTTGAATTTAAAATTCATGTGAAGTTCGGGTTCATAACCAAATAGTCAATCGACAGAGGACCCTGCAACAAGAAAAAAGTTTGGATAAACATATATAATAAGTAGTGTTTGTATCAGTCAAGATTTACTTATACGAAACGACACTATATGTAAAAGGTAATGAAGAGAGTATATTATCAAATAACATGATAATATATCCTCATCGGAAACTTACATATATCTTTTCTTGTGTTTGGTCACAACAATGTTAAAGGCAATTTTCATGATGACTCTTTTGTTAATTAGCTTCCCTCTCGAATAGAATTTCCAGAAAGATGTGAAACTAATGAAATGAAGATGTAACTAAAGCTCAAGTTATCTCACGAATTTTTCATTTCAATTTTTTTTTCAAGATTTCTTTTTCTAAACGGTAACGGTTCGTGAAGACGTTTGAAGAGATATCTCTTCAAACATTTGGGCAATTGAATTATCTAATAACGGCCTCTGCTCCTTTGCGATTTTCACACACTTCTTCCACTTGTTACACAAATTAGTTCTAATCACCTACTTCTTCACATGAAGATAAACACTGATCGACTGACCCTGTTTCATCCGCTACCTACCTAGCCCTGCTTCTATGAAATACTTGCCGGACTTTTCTAAGAACTGGTACATTGCCTCGACGAATCGATCATTGAAACAACGGAAGAAAGTATGGGCATATGACTATATTATTGATACGATGACTTTCTACTTCAACTCATGTATCCATACATCATACCAACGAACTGAGTTTTTTTTTCGAATTAATTGAAAGATGTTTTTAGTTATTGGTGTAATGTTATCGTTGATCAACAACTCTTCTATGAAGTTGATGTTTCTTTGATGAACAGAATAACTTTTTTTATCAGTTACATGAACATTGTATGCATATAATGGATATTTTCATTGGGTGATGTATAATTGGTCATCGATTGTCAATGATCCTCGACACATTATATCAATGAACCCAATGATGAATCTGTCAAAAATTTGATATTTGTAAACATTGAAACAATGTAATATTCGTAGCATGAATGTAAATAGAGTTGATAAATGCTGTTTATTGATATTAGGAACAAGATTTTTTTGAGTGGTATTTTGTGGATGTGGCTAGCTTCACTTCCGTTGATGCTATGCATATTTTGACCAAAACTGCAAAAATACCTTAACTATGAGGAACAGATCAAAGTGCTAGGCAACAGGTAATTTCCGAGTAATTCTATATTGTGCAATTTCGACGTCATTAGGATCCCGTAAAACATCGTGTAAAAATCGAGATAATTGATACGTACAGGCACGAAGGAGTTATTGTTTCCATTATATATTTTATTACCAGAGTGCTAATTACATTAACTGTAACAGAATAATTCAGGTATTGTTTGTCTTCTGTGGGAGTTCGAACTTTCGGAATCGATACAGTTAACGCTATAATTGGACGATGAACTTTTGTTTGTTGAGGTTCACATAGGTAGTTGGATTTGGATCATACGATATCGGACAGAAAGGTTGCATCAAATGAATGTGTTTGATATACAGGATGCTCCGTTTCACGAGACCAAATTGTAACTTGAAAATCTTTTCGAAAATGAACAGGAAAACTGGAATTTTCAGTATTAAATTGAGGAAAACAGAATGAAATGGCTGAAAAATTAAAAATAAGTAGGTATCGCATTTTTAAGTAATTTGACTGAGTATTCTTATACAGTTGTTGCAGATTTTTTAAGAAAAAGGAAAAATGGCAAATCAATACCAATCTCTTTCAACATCACTTACATATTTGAAAGAAAAATGAAATCTGCCTTGGATAGATGTATATTCCGAAAGGTGTATAACTGTCATTTCCATTAAAACGTTCTGATATTTTAGTAAAAACCATTTTTAATAATTTTCAAGCAATCCTTGAAGATTTCTGAACTTCTGAGGGAATGGAAGGTTGGTTTGGTTGGACGAATACTACCAGGTTTCGGAAACGTGAATGAGTCCAAAATGTCTGATCGTAGGTCAATTTTTGTCTCAGTCTATCTGTTTTTTTTTAATTAACTGTAACTAGCTGTTCAAACATATTGAAACGCTACTAATTAATGGCATGCAATCCGCAGCGGCCGAAAGGGCTTAAAGGGTTACGAAAAACTGAAAAAAATTAAAGGGAACTTCCGTGTTTTCAAATTGCATGCGGATGTAAAGAATTGAAGTTTCAGTAATAAAATCACTCTGGAAAAATTGGCATGCGCCCCTCGTCTGACCAACGGTGGAAAATTGCGGGGAAACTCTGTAAAAATTCAATACAGGTTTTACGTGATTCCATACTGCATGCCAGAAAGAAACGTCATTTGTATAATTGATTAATAGTAGGTACTTTGGCATGCATACCAGGATTTCGCAAAACAGAGTCACATACATTTTCACAGTGTTTTTTGCAACTTTCGTCATGCATGCCTCCAGTTTGTAATTTCACCAATTACAGGTAGTTTTTCTGCTTCTGGAAATTTCAATAAAAATTTTCCGTATATGAAGAATTCCAATAAACAATAAATTTATAAGCTGTAAAGAAAATATTTTTCGCATTAAGTATTTTAACTTCAAATGGACTGACAATTACTCGACAATTTTTGGTTACTACAGTGATAAAATTTGATGTTTACTTGTCGAGTTAGTTATATTAGTGGTAGTGCTAACTTAATATAAAGTTAGCACAGCCACCCCATATAAAAAAAAACTATGAGCGCGACAAATTTCTTTCGTTCACGACAATTATTCCTCAATTACTGGAATCGGTTTCATGAATTTTCTGGCAAGTGGCTTTGCCAACTCTATATACATTATATACTGTTACGATATTTCTAAATAATATTCCGAGCACACTAAACTGTTTTTATTAACTTCGCTATACAAAAACAACTACTACACTTGCTAATAATTCAAAACACTTGAATCTTTAAAACTGCTCAACTGATTTCATTTAGCTAAATCTTCCAAAAACCTTTTCCTCCGAATGAAATGTGTCGCCTTATATTCTCAATTCGAGCAGGGTATATTTTTCGGGTTCCTTCCGTACTCCAGAATGACCAGTATAAAAAAAAATTCCATCTCCAAGAAGAGGAATTGTTTACAGCAAACGGCCGTTTTTTTTATGGAAATGAGTTACGTTTTATGGTCGCCACTTAACAGTGTCGGAGCTAGGGGATTTTTTCTCGTAACAATATTTTATAAAAATTAGTGTCGCTACTACTAATTCTGTAGCCGCCTAGCTACCTTAAGCCACTTGCCTGTCTGGAGAATTGGATATTGCGTTGTTTTGTAATAAAACTCGTTTCTTTTTTTCCCTAAATTTCTTCTCTGTTCCGGAAATATCACATCAAATTCCTCATTTTGTTTATTATCTTTTTTTGTTCATTAGTTGAAACATTTCCTATCGCTTCTCTGAATCATTATTGTTTTGTTAAACTTGGGTTTTATAAATTTGTTTTTGACTGAGTGTAGGTAAGTCATAAAATCCTATTAGTTTCATAATCTGTTTTTTTCTCACGGTGCTACTTTTGTAAGCTACTTGCTAATTTAAATTTTTTCTGTTGGTACATCAAAATAAATACTGAGTGTTATCTGAAAATTACACTAAAATAGGTACATGTTTTCTCTAAGAATTTAAATTAATCTCGAATATGCGGCCAACGTTGACAATTTGAAGCTACGAATGTTTTTTCATTGAAACTAATTCTCACAGCAAGAACATTCCATAGATGATGTATTTTGTTGTCGACTTCTCTCGAATACTAATTTTGAACGTGACAAAGCGTCAGAGAAGACCGTCTCGTTTTTCGAGGTGTAACAATAATTGCAAACCGCAAAGTAATAAGCAGTTTTCGAAACTTCCGCCTTGTGAAAAATGAAGAATAATTGCAATTATATCGAGTTTTTTCATCGCAGCTCGTTCCGCTTCAGGTAACTTAGGTACAACGGATTGTTGCAAGTTTGACTGTGTAAAACTATTGGTCAATTTTTTCAAGGATACTTACTAGTCGAAATTGCACTACTGATTTTTGTGTTTCATGACTCGGCTGTATTCTTACTCTCATAAAGACCATAAGGTTTCAGCGTTTCCCAGGGGTTCCGCAGGTTCATCGTATTTCCGCTACTCGACGATAGATGTCGCCAGAAAAAAGGGGGTCAGAACCATTTTTTTTTAATTGATGGAGTGATGCATGATGAGTGTATAAAAATAAAAATAATTTATATCAGTATTGAAGTCTTTTATTTACTTGGTTAAACGTCTATCTCACTTTTTTTATCGAAGCTTCAATTTTTGTGTAAATGATTTTATACAAGAATGTGTTGTTTTCGCCGCCATATGAAGTTGGCAAGGCCACTTGTTGGAAAATGAATGAAACCAATTCCAGTAATTGTCGGCTAATTGTTGAGAATTTATTTTGAACGAAAAAACTTGTATCGCTCTTAGTTTTTTATATGGGGTGGATGTGCTCACTTTATATTAAGTTAGCACTGCCCCTAAAAAACTCCACAAATAAACATCAAATTTTGTTACTGTGATAACCAAAAATTGTCGAGTTATTGTCGAAGTCTATTTGACGTGAAATAATGCAAAAAATCTTTTCTTCACAGCATATTTATGTATTTTTTATTGGAATTCTTGATATACGGGGAAATTTGGCGTAAATGGCAACATCGCATGCATATGAGGATAATTTGTGGTTCTTTCATTGATCTACTGTCAAATATATATTGGTTATGTATTCTCCTTGTCACAAATGAAAAATTTATTGTGAAAAATAGAGAAACTCAAGGCAATTGTTCAGTGAATTTTAGAGCATACAAAAAAGAAATAATCAAGTTAGATGGCTTTTTCTCTGAAACACTGAGTTTCGCTATTTTTCCCAATAAGTTTTTCATTTGTTCCAAAAAAAAATGCATAACCAATATATATTTTACAGTAGTTCATTGAAAGAAGAACAAATTAACCTTATATGCATGCAGTGTTGCCAATAACGTAAAATATCCCCGTATCTCTAGAATCACTATAAAATACATAAAGATGTTGTGAAGAAAATAATTTTTGCAATATTTTTACTTCAAATTGACTTCGACATTTACCAACTTGACAATTTTTGGTTACCACAGTGATTAAATTTGATGTTTATTTGTCGAGTTTTATTAGTGACAGTACTAACTTGATATAAAGTTAGCACAGCCACTCATATACAAAAAAATCTGAGAGCGCGACAGGTTTTTATGTTCACGACAATTATTGGAATTGGTTTAATCGATTTTCCTTGCTAACTTTATATACATGTTTTAAAGACTTCATGAAAAATTTGTAAACAGAAGCATCATGACATTATAAGATACCAGTTGTGGATGGAAATAAAAATAGTCTAGCTCATAAACACTCAGATGAATATCCAAGGGTAGCCTATGTTCTGGTAGAGGACGGCTAGAATTTTCATTGGTCTTAGCGTTCCTGCTGACTTACTGATATTTGGATGCCTATTACAGCTGTAGGAAATCATTTGTTCCAAACAGTATATCTGGGCGTTCATTAAGATCGATACATTTGAGAAAAAATCTACACCGTGTCCGTCGCTCGAACTCATGCTGATCACTGCCTGTAAGTGTAAATTGTGTAACTGAGACCTAGACTGCTCGGACACCTGTCGACATCCAATGGAACAGAAATGAATGTGAGGAAGAGAATGTTGTTCTTTGAGATATGCTGATGGAAGCAACTAAGGAAAGTTTATTCAACTATTCTTCAAATTCTCAGACTGTACCGCTCCACTATTTTCGCTTTCCCAATACGGATTTTTACGTAGCGGGCTCGAATTTCCAATACTGCCACCGTCGAATCGCTGATTGCTTCTCTGATTTCCCATTCTCACGACTATTCCCCAAAATAGTAGATATTCGCGTCGTTTCCAAGGCGACGCGCTCGAGGGGGTAGAATAACGTCGTGATATCTTCAAAGTTGCATGAATCCAGGGTTGCCTATGTGTTTGTAATGTCTAAGTTTTGTGTTATCCGAATGTAAATAAGTGACGAATCGGGAGGTTTCGCAATAATCACTATAATTATATACTGGGAGCTGTTAGTTTCTTTTTAGAAATTGTTTTGTGGTATGTGCAATTATTATTATCTTTGTTCGGTGGAGCTGGCTATCAGCCGAAATGCAGGTAGTTTTGCAAAGAATCTGCTGCCCGCGACAGGTACCTCGTGCTAAGTACTTACGCCGTATCTTATGATGAACTCTCAGAGATATCTTAAGAGGTTTCCCTGTTGGAATGATATATTCTGCACTATTGTGTCAGAAGATATCCATTCTCATGTGGTAGGCCGTTTTGTCTGCATCACAGAACCTGCTCAGATTGAAGTCTTGGTTTATTCCCAGCAGATTCCTATGTTTTCTCAGGTGGTAGTGTCCTACCAACTTCCTGAAAGAGTTCCAGCTTTTTGAATTTTTTGACAGCTGGTCATCATTTTTCCGTGAGTATTGCCTAAGGCATTTTCCCATTTATTCGTGTCCAGCTCTATTTCCCCAAGCGGTATTCTACCGGCTGGTTTTGGTCCAATGAAATTTGTTATTACCCTGGATGCCCCTATGATCTGGCCCTCTTCGAAGTTTTACCTTGTTCTGTGCTACTAGGTTGTTGATGTTTTCATCTGTCTCCCAAACTACTTTGTAATTAAACTTGCATGACCGCAGGGCCTTTAATGTCGCTTGCCTGTCGATGAGAATGACTATGAGTTGGTTTCTAGGACCCCTTCTCGTGCAAACGGAAATAGCCATTACCTCTGCTTGGAATATAGAAGCTTGGGTGAAGTTAGTATATGCCATCACCTACCCCATTGCTTCTCTAAGAGCCATCCTTGTACCAGATTTTCCCTCTTGACAGACACAGATGTGTCGATTCTTGTAACCTTCATTATGTTGGAATTGACCCAGACACTTCATTCTGGATGCTTCAGTCCTCCCCTGCGGTACAATATGCAAATGCAATGGTTTTCTCGGCTTCGCAGTATGAAGACCACCTTGGACCTTCTCCAAATTTGATGAAATCTTGTTCAGTAGTGAGCATTCGGCCGTGTACTCGCCTTCATTGCAGGAATAATTCCACACCTTCCTTTTCTCTCTTAGTAAGGCTCTTTTGAACAGAGAGAGGCTTCATCCTATTCGTCCCATTGCTTTGTTCTGTAGGTCTCGTCAAAGAGAGCTTTGATCCTTTTTTAGGGTTCCCAGCTCTCTTGTCCAGAATTAAAGCTCGCTGTATTGTTTCCCATTGGTAGGGTAGCTTCTTTGGTATGAGAAGACCATTTCATCCTGAAGACACCATCTCCTCAAATTCCCCAGCCCTATTTTGGATAGACAGACACAAGGATAGATGATAGAGAGCTTCTGTATGAATCTCAGTCGATTTTCTTAGGGTTTCTGAAGAAGTTCGAACCTTTACTGCTTCCTCAGATACTTGATATTTTATGCTGATGATCTGATAGGGATGGCTTGTAGAATATGTATGGGGTTGCCCAAGTGATGTCTATGATCTCGGATTTGACGTGGTTGGCAAAAGTTGGCCTTATTGCATGTATTCTTGACAACGATGTTTTCTTTCATTATAAATTCTAAAATATACGGTTTGTCTGTTTGAATCACTGTTGTTGTGGACGTTGGCATCACATCCCAATGCCATAGGGGTACGTGTACTGCTTCAGTAGGTCCTGGACTCTTTCAAGCTCCAATGGTATGTGAAAATGATAAATACACTGAAGTTTAATGTAGGAATGTAGGCTTTCACGGCTGGTGTCAATGTTTTGGTAGTTTTCCGGGTTTTGCCGTGGTCGTCTTTGGTTTAAATCTCCAAACGTTTCGACTGCGGCAGTCATCTTTAGCGCCGTGGTCTGAAGTACTCTTCTTGACGTATCAACTGAACCTGTTTTATCACTCATCTACTATTTTTAACACACGTGATTCGGTTACCAGATGACCAAAACCTGCAGGAGGATTAAACTGGTTTGATTTCCTGTGAGAAATCTGGAGAAAGTTCATCAAATCAGATTCAGTAATTGATCGCAGCTCGTTGTTCCCACATCATATCTCCTTGGCTGATAAGCACCGCGCTTCTATAGCAGAAGTTTCGTTTTGGAGCCAATTAAGAAACAATATGTGTTCATTTTATCGAACCGCTGTAAACAGACCTCGCAAATTGTACTACGACATCGTGGGATCAATTAAATCAAATTAGACACGTAGGTAATTAACATCAATCGGGATACTACTGATAGAAGCTATGCCGCGAGCGAATCTCCTAGGATTCACGCAGTGTTGCCAGAGCTTGGTGACGAAATTGTCAGCAGCACCATTCCCAATTTCTGAATTGCTTTGCATGAATAGAAAATCACATGAAGTTATTTCAATGTCCGGAAATGAAAATAAGAAATTACGTAGAAAAATGTCCCAACCACACTACTATAACCTTATTATTTCGTAATATTTTATACCAAAGTATGCACTTGTCAGAGTTTCGATGCTAACTGAAAATCTTCTTCAGGCCTCCGTGTATACTGACTGATTTTACTTTCTTATACTTTAATCGTTTCGAAAAACTATTTTGCTTGCTAGGCAGGAAAGTGAAAACCCTATGATCTGTAGCAACTTTCTTATTTTTTGTTCTGGTTCCCACGAGGGGAAGTAGGCAAGAATTGGTGATATTCTTGAAAGATCTGCAGGCTGTATGCCCCAGGGTAACCTTCCGAGGCAGTGAGTTTCATAGCTTTGCGACGAAGAAGGGATGCGAAGATTAAGCTCACGGCCAGTCTCGATCGGACTGCTGACGCTACGATTGATGATATTTCAGAAAAGCCATCGTTCATGAAAGTTTCTGTAAAACGGACTGATCGTCAACCTGTCTGTGGGGTATCAGAGAAGTGAGCGAGCTTGTAAGGGAAGCATCACGGTCGAAACAAGTGAGTCTCTTTTGGACAGAATCTAAAAGTTTCAATTTGTGTTGAGGGGCTGTATAGAAACGGTAATTCATCGTTATTGGTCCCTTTGGCGCCGAGTCCAGGTTACGGAATGCCTCGGGCTCCAGCTTTCGGCGTGGTGTGCTCCACGTGCTCCGGGCAGCATCAGTGGAGACAGAAATACTCCAGGGGTCACTATGGTATGGACAAAAAGGCTGACTTTACTTGGTTTCGCTGGACTCGACCTGGATACCCTCTGCTTTCAAGCAATATTCTCAATGGAAGGGAATAAATAATTTACCCGTTTTATCAAATGAAACAATTTTCGTTCTTACTTTTCAATATCTACTATTACGAACTTAGTAGACCCAACCCTGATTTATCGATAAAGCACCCGGGAGTAAACCTCCTATTATTGCGAAACCCCAATCTACTCGTTGAAATGGCCTAAGTTGTTGCCCCTCCATTGGACCATGTATGTAAGTTTGGAGGTTTCCATCATCGTCTTTCTGCGTCTGGATGCCTTTGTCTGCATTGATTTAAATTTTCCAAAGATTGAACCACGGTAGTAGTGTGTTGATCTACCGCTGGATTGCAAGTTTGATCACGCGATTTGCTTGCGTTATATGCTTCCATCCAAAGTTGGCGCCAGAGCATGTGTATTGTTACGAGATTGATAAAAATCCACTAGCTACGCCGCTGAATCGACTCGCAAGCGTATCGTCTATAATTGTTTTCTAGAAAAAGGCAGATAATTGTCGGTATTGAATATTCGGGATAACGGAACCGTCGCGAAGAATCTGGCATACGCTCGGCTCGAGTATATAAAGCGAGAGACATATCACTGAGATTATGAAGAAGTTTATGAAGAAGTGATAAGCAGATTTTGAGGAATTATATAAGTGTTTGGAATATTTAGCTAGTTGTATAGTTGTATAGATCTAAGTGTTTTATTAGTCAGCGAAGTAGTTGTATGTTTTGAAGTTAGAAATAAACATTTTTAGTTCGGCTTATTATTTAGTAAAAATCTTAACAGTATACTGAATTTATACCAAGTTTAGAAAGTTTAGAAACTTGGTTGAGCTGAGATACCCAAAGCAAGATAAGTGACTTACAAATCATGGACAGTTGACGAGGAGTAAAATAGGTAGTTTTTGAGAGGCTCTTTTGGAAATAGACCATGCATGGTTTTTTCGGTATACCGAAATTGGCTTCAAATAAAGTCTCGGTCCCAGCCGGAGTGCTTTCTGTGGTTCCTATATTATATGGCTCTGTTGCTTACATTCTTGGTCGTAGGACCATCAGACAAAAGCAGATGGAAATCGATTTCGTTAGTTCTGCGTCCTGACCATGATCCTGATAATCAGCTGAACCGTGAAGCTAGTATGCAGATAGTCACCTGTTTCGATTATCATTTGCTAGTGGTTACACATACATGTAAACTCATGTTTTCCTCGATGCTTCTAGGGACATTTGTAGCCACCAGCATTCGTATCATATCAAGACAGCGCCGTTTGATGGTCAACAGCATCATTTGAGTTAGTGTGTGGCGACCTCGATTCAATTTTGCGGCAATTGTCCTCACCGCGGGCGTGAAGGGCCTATTAGCCGTCATGTAGTCCTCCACTGGATACGAGACGCGCGTTATTTCGCCGACTTGATCCTAGCTTCCATCTTGTGAATGCGTCGCTCATGCCTTCCATTCAGAAAGGTGGTATTCCTCATCTTCGCTTTGAACAGAGTCTGAGCGGCATCATAGCGGCAGAGTTGATCAGCCACATGTCTGCTTCTTATAAATATCCTCTCTAATAATCCTGTAATAACGTTGGGGCATGGCACAAGCGGTATGGCGTCCGGCTTCGGGGCTAAAGGTCCCGGGTTCGAGTCGCAGTCAGAGCTGGGATTTTTTTCAATTTAATTTCACCGAATAAATTGCTAAAATCTCGTGGCTTGACTGGGGTGAGTCCTGCGCGATTCACTGTTGCGTTCAAATTAACAGTGCTGCTTCTAAGAATGCGTACGGATTTACTACAGCATATCCAGAACACATAGTGTTTAATGATCTGGCACTACTATGAACACCTACAAAAATTGTATTGAATATAAGTTATTGATATATTTTGATTTCTAACTGCATGTCATGTTACTCTTGTAGGGAGCTATTGGACGTGCTTCATGTAATCACATAATATAATTTCGTCTGATTTAAATGACCTGCTAATCTACATTCCATATTTATATTCGTTCTGTTTCATTGTGCGGTGAAAGGAACCAACTTTCTGCGAGAGTAAATTTGAAATAATGGAATATCCGTTCCATCGAAAAAAATTTACATAAAACAAGTGGGATGCTCGTCGTTGCGTATTTATTTTGACCTCTCATCGGGTTGACCTTCACAGGAGTCCTTTAATAAACAAAACCAGTGCTCGGAAATAATTACAGGTTACAGAGGTGAATTTTTTATATTTTACAATGATTAGCAAACGCTTCTGATTCTACAACTTACATTCACTTTTCGAATTGCTTCGAATGAGAATACGATGTAATGATAATGTTCAACTGTTTCGGATTTTGGTGGAAAATATCAGTTGATAAATACAAAAATAATTTTTTTCTTTTCTTAGAAACATAACATTTGGTTGAAAACATTTTCTGCATAATTTTTTGTCGATTCGTGCATTTTTACTTCAAACAATTATAATAAACAAAATATATTTTTTTTATACTTTTATCACGTGATCTTAAGTATATTAGATTATTTTGGAACATGCTGGATTATTCTTCATTATCGTTAAGCTCTGGAACAGAATACAGGCCGTTTCTTTTATCATGTGGTAACATTGCTATATTCTAAACCGTAATAGATACAAAGACGATTAAATGGGAAAAAAGGTAACTATTGTGGTGAGCAGTAAATTGGTCATAGAAAATTTACGGGAATTTTCGCCCTTCCCAACTTATACAGGGAAAACTGAAAATGCTGTTTTTTTACGAATAGAATTGTTATTTCAGAAAATGTAAAAAAATTAAAAAGGAAAGTTTTATTGTATTCAAAAAAATGTACAAGAACTACGTAACAATAAATTTTTAATCAAACGTTTCGTGTCAACACCGCCATCATCAACAATTTTTTTCAAATAAGGACCTGTCTATTTCATCACAAATATTGATAGAGCGATAAAATCACAATTCAGTGGTATATCACACTCGACATTTTTATAACGTTTCATCTAAAATAACTAGCATCATCAGTGACAACAATTTTTAATTACGGTCCTATCGTTAGTTTGTTTATGAATTCCACAGAATCTAACGCTTCGATATAAAAATTATCAGTGACGTTTTGAATGAATGTATCTATGAAAATTGTATTTATACTATAAAAATTCATGAAAGATTTCTGCAGTTTCAGAGACGAACGATAGCAATTTATCCAAGAAATAAACTGACTTAAGAGAAGAAATCAAACAAACAGAAAAACAATTTATTTCATAATGAATTTGTGGAAGAAAATAAAACCAATAAAGAAAAAGAATTCTACATTAAATGCTCGAATTGACGACCTCTTTGTTGAATGCACATAAGTTGTCTGTCCATACAATTTCTGTGACAATTGTCTAGCATGATGGTTGTAATGCTATTATTACATGCATCTCTTATTTTCTGTTTGAGATGGTCGATATCGGTACTAGGTGTCGAAAAAACTTTATCCTTTATGTATCTCCAGCCAAAAAAATCCAAAGGAGTAAGGTCTGGGGATCGAGCTGGCCAGGCAATTGGTCCATTATTTCCAATCCACTTTGTTAGGAATATTGCATCTAAATGTTCCCTTACATTGCTGCATTATGGGGAGGGGCACCGCCTTGTTGAAACTATTGTATTTCACGGCGGGTGCTTAATGGCAATTCATCTAAGTAGCCATCAAACTCATTGGATAACAAATTTAAATACATTTCACCATTCAAATGCTCATTGTAAAAGAAAGGACCTAGTATGTTTGTTCCCAAAATTCCCAACCAAACATTTATTCCGAATCTCTCCTGGAAATTGGTTTCTCTATGTAAATGTTCATTCTTATTATTCCATCTATAATGGATGTTTCTGTTAAACCAACCATTGTTGGTGAATTTTGATTCGTCCGTCCATATTATTTTTTTACAAATATTTCGAACTTTCCTATTTCTACGTCTTAACCATTTCGCAAATCGTACTCTCCTTCCGTAATCCCTTTCATCAAGGTGATGAACTTTTCGTATCCTGTAGCATTTGTATTTGTTCTTTTTCAAAATATTTCTGGTAGATTTTACAGATATCCCAAGTTCGTGGGCAATTTCTCGTAAAGAACAATCTTGATTAGAAATATTTTTGTAACTGACCAATCCTAGATTTAAAAAAAGACGTTATTTTTCACTTTTTAGTCTTTATAAGGTAATATTTGCTTACCCAAAACTTTTATTTGGTTCCTTATACTTCCAGTAACAACACATTTTCTAGTTTTATTTCTGTCAAATGCACCAGTCTCTCAAATTTCTTTCTAATCGTCTAAACATTTGAATGTTTGGAATGCGACGATTCGAGTATAGCTCACCATACATATTTCAATTTGATTTTGCATAAGTATGAGGTATCCATCCATATCATCTTTTTTTCGGTATAACCAATACGAACACGATAGTGGATTTAAGACAAGTTTAAGTTTCTTCTCGGTTCAATAACAATAATTTATCAAGGCTATGGAACACAAATAACAATTTGTCACACGGTATATGTTTGTACTTAGCGAAGTGAATGATATTATTTTTAATGAAAATGTTGGTGCGTTATTTAGTTTGGTAACTCATTTCTCCTACATTTAGACTAAATATCCAACAAATTCATCATGAAAGATACATCTGCTCCTCGAGGAATAACGAGAACTTCATCGAGAAACTCCCCGAGTTTCCAGCAAACGTCTCAAGATGCTTCTCGCCACAAAAAACGTCTCCCCGGGCAGACCTTCTCAATCGCGAAGAATTGCATCCGGATATAACTTTGCCGCCCTCCATGCAGAACGCGAAAATAAATCCTCGAGATGAGTTTTTAAGTTGGCCATTAAAATATGTCTCGTTTTTTTACCGTTTTTCCCTTTATTATAAGTTCATGAGTTTTCCAACAAAGTGGTGCATCTCGAGAAGACAAATTGCAGTCCGGAACACTCCAAGATCTCCGGGTTTTCGGTTACATCGGACTTTCGTGGTTTTCGGCTACCGGCCCGTGAATTTATTGGACGGAGTGCATATTTACGATTCGAAATGCGGACTGGCTGGCTTCGGTTTTTTGCATAGTAAATATTCAGTCGTTAGATAATTGTTTCTGTATACAGGGTATCCCAATGAAAACAACACAAGGCCGATATTTCATAAGTATCGTTTGCAGAAAAAAAACGCTCAGACCCGTTGATTTTTATTTATTATATCTTTTGCTCATATTCTCAACTTTGCCATGTCAAGCCTCTGAAAGGGGTTAGCTCCAACCCTTAAATCTTTAAAGGGATTGGGGTTCATGTGATACTGCATTTCAAAGTTCATCGAATGCTCTTTCCAACGCTTTCTAGTTTTTTGACATTGATGCCGATTGTCGTATTTTTTTGTATATCTTGAAGCTTAGCGATATCCACATGTTAGTGGTATCAATTTTCTCTCGAATCAATCTATACTTACAGGGTTTTGAAGTAATCCATGAAAAAAAAAATTCATATTGTGGATCTTTCTATGGAAAACCCTGTTTAATACGATATTTTCTCCTCTGAGGGGTACTTTTCAAAAATATGCTTTTTTAAGGTCAAGTGAGATTTCAAAAAAACTACTGTCACTCATTTGTGTGTCACCCCATAAATATGAATATTTTTAGTCATAAGTATTCATTCATGTAGTAAACGTGTGTTTGCAAAATAAATTCAATGTAGCTCATAAGTAAATAAAAAAATCCCCGAAAATCTGGGTCATTTTCAGTTTCAACACTCCGTATCATAGGATTAAGTTGGGCTCATGGTCACTTTTGGTTACTAGGTATCATACCAAATTTTCAGAAAATTTGACCGGTCTCCATTACATAACAAAAGTGCGGGGTCCTTTGTATCAACTTTCAACTTGAATCATTTGTATTGTTTCATGACATTCGTTTGGTAAAAAAAATGTTTTTTTAAAGTTTTTGATATGATAACCTTTAAAACTTTACTTTTATTCCAACAAGTGTTAAAAATTTTGGCCCCCTGCTATTTCGGACGTTCTTAAGCATTACAGGTGTTAAGGTAAATAATTTTTAGAGAATCTGGTTGAGTTTTATGACCCCACAGAACAATCTAACGGGCTTAAATCTGGTGATCCTGCGGGTCACTGCTCCACTGCTCCTCTTTTGCTGATCCATCTCCCAGAAAACGTTTCAATTAAATACTAACCTCAAGGAGAAAGTGTGGAGGTAGCCCATCTTGCTGAATTGTCAACTCATCGGCATTATAGCGGACATAATGTTCAGGAATTTCTGTCGACGTAGAATTGACAGTGTCTTCTAACAATTCCAAGTTCCTATCCTGTTAGGTTAGATTTCCTGGTGGAAGAAAAAAGGACCAACAACACAATCGCCATAGATTCCAGCCCGCACGTTCAATTTCTCAGGATGTTGAGTGTGAACTTCTATCTTGGTGGCATCTAATATGTGTAAATTCATCATGACTGATAAATATAGAGAAAATAAAAGCTTCCAATTTATACAAATAATATATACTTGTAAAGTGAAAATTCTTAAGTTTTTTCAAAAACGATGAATGTGGAAATCGGTTAGAGGAGTTGTTTATCCAACGGCATCCTGACAAACATACCGCTGGAAAAATTGTTTGCGAATCGGTGACAAAATTTCGCGAAACAGGTTCGGTTCATAACAAAAAGAGGCAGCTTGAAAATCGAGTACTACCATATAAAATTCGCTAAGTGTACGAACTAAATGAAGACGACTTTGATCGTCGCTTGCAATTTTGCGAAGTTATGAGTGAGTGAGCGTTAAACAATGGTAATTTCCTATTTGATGTGGGATTTTCGGACGAGTGTTCCTTCTTTTTAAATGGTTTAGTGAATCGCCACAATTTCCGTTACTGGGCTGACCCCAATCCAAGGATTTTCCACGAGTCGCACATGCAACACTTCCACAAGTAAAATGTGTAGTCTGGTATTTTTGAAAATTCCATTGTAGTACCTTTTTCCTTCCTGGAAATTTAACAGGCGATATGTACTTGTATTTACTACAAAATGCCATCGATCCAGCTCTAACAAATATCATTGAGATAACGATTCCGCATTCAATGAACAGGAACTGATGTTTCAACAAGACGGAGTTCCTCCGCATTACTCTCAAAATGGGCGCTATTATTTGAATGATACGTTTCCGGGGGCCCCATTCAATAGCCACCTCGATCACCCGACTTGAGCCCTTTAGTTTTTTTTATGGAGACACATGAAAATCATCGTTCACAAAACTTAAACACCACCAGACACATTAGAAAGCAAATGCTCCAGATTGTACGACAACGGTTTGAAAATAACTTTTACCACTTTATGCAGGTTGGCGGACAGCAATTCGAGCATTTACTTGACTTATAAATAAGTTTTGAAGTACAATTGAATCGATTTTTTACATTATTGATGGAATTTCAACGCTCCATATGTGGATCGATTTTCAAAAACTACGCAGCACGTATAGGAAATGACAAGCCCCTTTTAATGAAGTGCCGCTTGACCCGCACTTTCCATTTAAAATTTTTTTTGGGATGACACCCTTACTTCGAAGGTTTTACTTTTCTTCTTGCGTCAAAATGTGCCCCCTGTCAAATAATCTTGACGTGTTTTTGGATTTTGCCTAAAAGTTCTATCCCACTCAGTAATGCCATGCGGTATGTTTTCGATGGGACACCCTGTATGATTTTGCAAAGGCTTTCCACAGCGTTAATTTTGTCATTTTTTTTAATTCATTTTGATATATTTTAAATTTCCGAACTATATGTTTGACTTTGCCATTCCTTATCTTCGAAATTGAGTTCATATGAATTTGAGAAGAGAATCCTTCAAAACTCTATAATTATTCTCCCGAGTGTTAACTCTGGAACATTTCTCAAAGTTGCATAGAACATCTAATGTGAATATCTCTAAAATGAAATTATCAGTGCCATGCCGTTTCTCTCAGATGTACGAGGAATAGAAGGAACAACGCAGTAAGAGATAAAGAACTGTTTATTCCAATAACTTCGACAGAAAATCGTTGAAGCTGGGCCCGGAGCGAACCAGAACTTTAAGGGGTTATTTAAAAAGTTTTTTATCAGCGGAAATTGAGTTAAAACCTTGTTTGTGTTATTCTACGCTCTTGGTGAACTTCCGAGATGCTCAAGATTGTTTTCTGAGAACGTTATCGTAATTTTGGCATATTTTCAAGAAACACGGCTTTTCTCGTTCAAGAAAGGCGTATGGATAATATTCAGCCCTATGCTGTATCACTTCCGTTAAAATAACGTCACAGTTATTCGCCATTTCAGTTATTTTGCTATTGCTTGGTAAAAGATTAACCACTTACTAATGCAACAACGTATACCTAAGAGGTCAAGCTTTAATTGTACGAAAATAGGCACGACACAGCCTTCAGCATCCAATGTATCATGAATATATTGTGCTTAGTCATCATTACGGGTTTCTGTTGAGAACTTTGTATTTTTCTAAAAGGTATTTGAAAAAAGCAAACCCCTATTTGAAACCAATTTTTCAATAACCTTTGAGAAAACATTTAATGAAGATATTGGTCGGTGATTTTCAATATTAATTGGATCTGTAATAAAATGACGGTACGTATCTTGAGACTAGTTGGTTATGAGCCTCACGCAAATGAAATATTTATGTTATGAGCGTTTGTTGTCAGAGATTCAGCAAAAGCATCAGCCTTACCAAGTAAATTTATTATGTTTGCTATTGCGTCTAATAATTTTAATGGCATTATTTTTTGTTTGCCTTCAACTTCATTTAACAGCGGCCAGGCAGCTTCATTTTTGTTCTATTCAGTTTTTTTATCATTAATGTTGGTGATTTAGTAAGATTTGAAAAAGAATCAATGTTGTATATAGAGACTTGATCCAATTAAAAGGTGTACGTTCAGATAATAACTTACTTCTGACGAAAATCGAGGCAAGACCTCACATGTGTCTCTGCCCTTGTGGAATAAGTAACTGCGGTATATCATATTGTGTGCTAATATAAGTGAGCTGCATCTTAATAACCCAGATCTACAACACGTTACTCATCATCAGCATCTCAACTTATCAAACCATCCGTTTTTCCACATATCAAAAATTCAAACTGAGAAATCCTAAAAAATCGCAAGGTTCTGCATGTCAGTTTGAAGTATTAGCAATGATTGAGACACGATGTTGAATTTTAGCCTTGGATTCATGACAATATTACTCATTTCTGCTGCAAGTGCAACGCACTCATTTCGTCAACACATTCATCTCTCATACGGAGCATTTGTCATTTCCTTTATCATTTCACGCCACTGCAACTCCACACTTCAGGAGGTTTATTCATGGCCTAACCTGATTTATTGTGTGACTTTATAACAACCCTCTTCGAAATTCTTGGGCAGCGTCGAGAAAACTCTCTATTCTTCCTTTGAGTTATCGATATATTTTCTGTGCTTTTTGGCACCAACGTTGAATATTATTTATTGAATTAGTTTGATGATACAATATAGTATTTTGACAAATTTAATTCTGATTCTGAGGTAACAATATTTGAACTGCAATAAGTTTGCAAATTCCAAAATATTGCTAGGAAATGAAAAGTGAATGAAACTCGTGATTTTATAAGTTCTCCCTTTGTGAATTATAAGACCCCTCAAAGACTTGAAAGACACTCAGCATAATTTATTTTACAGGACAGATTAATATTTTCATTCTCGTTCATAATCTGAGATAAAGTAAACATTTTTAATAAATATTCAGTTGAGTTGACATAAATAGGTATTTAGCTTGTGTTCAGTAAATTATTTTTCCTTGTTTCCTTTTTGCAATAGGTTTCTCCCAATCCTCATATATGCCAATGTGAAGTCTGATGTAACAGCTGTCAAATTTAATTTTCAAATGCTGACTAATTTTTATCTTCTTCGATGAAGTGATCACATTACATAGTTATTTTCAATATACCAAGGAAGTTCCGTTCGTATATGATCAATTTTCAATAGAGAGTGTTTGTAACAAAAGGTATATGAAACTGGAAAACATCTTGATCGTTTATTTTGATGATCAATATAATAAATTAACATCCATAAGATCATGGACACATTGGTCCATTTTGGAATTTTAAACTGAACATTACCATTTCCAAATTGAACGTCTAATTGAGAAGAAAATCTGAAAGTGTTCTTCGTATTTGTGAGATTAAATTTTTTTGACATTTCAGTGTTTATCTTTTTTATGACAGGCCGTTCAAAAAATAGTGTATGTAACTAAAATTTGAGGACTATTAGACACTCTCATTCGTGACATTTGTGTAATGCTCGTGTCATGGTATAAGAAGAATTAGACCACAAGAGAGCGTTATTTGGTCCTACTTTTTCATATAACTGTACAGATTACAGAATATCCATTCTAGAACAATTCTGACCATATCAGAGTTAACATAGGCCACATATTCAACTAGTTACGATATTAAGGGTTCGCAATACAGTATATGGAAGAACTAGAAGATTACAAAAGTTGACGTTGCATCAGACTGTTGAACTAAAAGCTGGCTGATACTATCCAGATCTCATGGACAATATTTTGAAGAAGAATATTGACGATGGGATCAACCCTAATATATTGAATGGTTTTCTAAAAATACGATACAAGACTATTCTGAATGAACACAAAATTACTGAATATTACAGTAAAGCCTGAAAAGATATTGATATGGTACATTGCATTAACAATGGTTGCAATACTTATATTTTAACAGTTCTCTTCTTACTCTAGTCAAAACTTAGACTGAGCCTTCTTTAACGTGCCTGTAACCTTTTTTATAGAAACGGTATTTACAGAAGTGTTAACTCGCTCCTTCGCCATTTTATCGCACTTGATGAAATGGTGAAGTCACTAGGTCTAAAATATAATAGTTCAGTGGCGTGTTCAAGGGGAGGGGCCAGAGCCCCCCCCCAAAGCAGCTACACTCGAATAGAAAACGAAAATTTCGGTCCATTCAGTCTTAATTAATATTTATAGAAATATACCAATTAATTAATAATATATGATATGGTGAATCAGTATGATTTTGGCAACATTTTCTATTTATGCCTCGCCCCCCCCCCAAAGCTAGATTCTAAACACGCCACTGTAATAATTAATAATAAAATTACTTATAAAATACAAATTATATAAGATGGAATGAAGTATGAAGAAATAAATGAAACCGTGGCCGAACTTCCGAAAACTAGAAAGGTTATGAAGGAAAGAAAATTGAAATGTGTATTTTTTAAGTCGTAGGAACATATATATTTCGATATTCATTTCCTTTGGTCTAGCTGTTTCGGAATTTTCATTAACTACGACTTTCATGAGCTACCGACTGTCATTATATTAACGAATTTTATGATGTTAAATGAAATGAATGAAATCCATGCCAAAATTCGTTTCAGTACATAAATTAATCAAGTTATCAAGACATTATTATAATGAGTAGCGATAGTGAAATTTAAAATTTAGTACCACGCGATAGGATTTTGTAGCAGTTGATTTCAGCGTCGAAGATTGGCTGGTTGTAATAATGCAGGATTGTCACGCAGGAGATTCGGGTTAAAATTTTGATCGTTCAACATTTTACAAGTTGTTCGATTTTTATAATAATTTTCAATAGTTTTTGTATCCATAATGACGGAAGGTGAGAACTCTTATGAAAAAACAGATTTCGTATAATGTGATTCAAATAGTTGTAGAAAAACTATACTGTATACCACTCGTAGGTATATAAAATGTATACAATTTCATGCTCATTGAACCTTATAACATTTTCTGTTATACCTACCTTTTGTAATACGCTTTTGAAGTTATTTTGTTTCAACTTGTCACCCTGATCGTACTGTATCTCGAACAGTTTTTTTCTGTAGAATATTGTGGTGTGTCTTTATAAATGTATACAGGCCGTTTCTTTTAGATGATCCCACTATTGCTATCATGGAAACGGAGAGACCTATAGTGGGATCAGCTAAAAAAACCGCTCGCCTTCGGCTCGCGCTTGGAACTTTCCACTCGCATCGAATTTTCATTCTAATCTTGTTACAGAATTGTTACAGAAAAAAATGTATTCCACAAAAATAATAATAATTATTTACCGGACTAGTCTTGTGATCGTGGAAACACCCCTGTATCTTCCGTAATTTTCAACGTAAGTAGAACAGTGAAATTTTCAGCATCGATAGATACACTAGAAATGAACCCCCTGCACGAAAGGTGCCATTCTATGTGATATACACTGCGCGCCAACAGCGATGGAACCACCCATTTTCCCGGAAATGACATCAACTTTCTATTTTCAAATGTGACAATGTATATTATTACATTTTTGATCTGCATAATTTTCTGAATCCAATGATAACTCATAGTTGATATTTCATTCGTCAGAAAGTGTATCAATGTCTTTCACATCTGGCCAGGTATGTTGTTTGGCTCTCTGAGATTTCCGTATATAATTTCGTACTATAGCTGGAAAAATATTACTGTTTAGATTGGCCAAATGAACCAGGTTCCCACTTACCCTGACAGATAGGTCACACTATCCCCAATAACATTTAATTTCGGGGTAAGTGTGACATGCAATCGAAAAATGTAAAAAAAAACTTCATGAAAAAACGGCAATCTATAGTCAGATTCATTGTTTAGGCAGAAGAAAAGTGTATAAAATGGATTCTTACCTTAGATTTTAACAATACACTCAAAGCTTGAAATAAACTCGTTATACTCGTTCGGGTTGATGAATTGTAGGTTAGAAAATTGGGGAAAATATTTGTATTTCACAAGATCTCTTTTGTATTTTATATGATGGTTATGGATTCATTATGAGTGTAGGCGAAGATAGCGAGCAAACTCACACTTCCCCAAATTCACACTTACCCGAGCTTACCTTATCGAGTATTTTGTTTGTTAAATAAACCAAGATTGGTGAATGTTGACTCATCGGAGAATACAGTTGTTTTCAGGAACTCATTATTTTGCTGTTCATTAATGCGTAGTACCTACCTGCAATCGTCTTCGTACAAATGTTGATGTATTTGATATTTATACGATCGATACTTATGTTTTTTCAAAATTCTTCTGACACTTTCACAACTGGTATCCAACTCGGAAGCGATATCTCTAAGAGATACTGTTCTGTCGATTTCCACTCTCATGAGAACATTTATCTCCATCTCTTCAGACACAATATTATGCTCAGTACCAACGTCAGGCTCTCTTCTGAACTGCTCTTCAAGACGCTTGAAATAATTTCGAGCCGGACATTGTCGTTCGGGGTATCTTTCTGAGTACAGCTGTTGAGCAACAACTGGATTTTGCCGACATTCCCCATACAATTATAGCATATCCGCTCTTTCGCTTCGTTTGAAAATGGAAATTTTATGTCATTTCTGAAAAAATCAAGTTGGATTTTTTATAATATAGCTACAGAAACAAAGGAGGAAAGGGCGTATACCATGAGTCTGTGTCACACAGTATAGAAGTGTGAAATGAGTACTGGTATCTTGATAACTTGTAATAAAACGTATACTCGAGTAATATTCAAATGTAATTCAAAATGTTTCATTCAAGACAAAGGGCAATTCTTTGTTAGCGTAAACCACATAAAGGAATCGTGAAAGTTTCCATCTGGAATATTTGGAGGCCCTATATATTACATAAAACCCAAACCTATGAAATTCTGAAAGATCGAGAATAGTTTCAGTTTTCAACTTAATCTTTGCGACCCTCCGGAATACATCTTACGAAGGACCCTTCAATAAATAACTATTTTTGTGATATTATTTTAGTACTTGACTTTTTAGTAGAACAGAGCAATATTTTCATGGATTTCACTGAACTGAAATTCGACAGTGCCTTGGAAAAAATGGTCAATCTTCGTTAACTCGTTACAGTCCAGTTCATGTACATTACCAGTTTGTTATGCATATCGTTTGTGTGAATTCTGTTAATTTTATTTAAGTATTGAAGTGTCGTGGAACACTGTCTCTTTATAAAAGTTCATATACTGTATTTTAGCCTTGTCAAGTAGAGAGTATAGAGGATGGGGATCTCAATTAACAGAGTTGAAAATCATAGCAAGTGTTAACTCATTCCATCCAATGAAGAGAAAAAAAACAGTATAGCATCCAATGGAGACAAAAACGATTAAGAAATTGAGGTGTAATGAAAATCTTTAATTCTGTGATGTATGATTCTAATTTCTTGACAATAGAGCCCAACGGTCCCATATATTTAATAACATTAACGTTTCTCGCGGTCGTATCAGATGTGACAAAACGCTATTCAATTGAAAAGTAGCTTAGGATTGGATACATATGTTGTAGGAGAAAAGTTTTTTACCTGAAAAACATTTTTTGTTGGGAGAAATGCGGATATTGCAGATAATCTGCCCAACGCTCGAAAACTTTCTGGATAAAAATTAATAAAACAGAAACCAACCAAGAGTGATCTTATCGTTTATCAAAATACGGATTATTTTAATCTTCCAGATACCAGTAGTAACTCACAGTCGAAACACGAGGCAATAAATTGAATTAGAATTAGATTAGAGGGCATCAAGCGGCATGCAACTCGTCAAGAGCACGCGAACCACATTTTTCTTCGAGAATAACGTTTGAATGGAATAGTCGGGAAAGCTACAAAATTGCTTCCTTGAATTAGAGTATTCTTATGGGTCTATTATTTATGGAAGACAACAGAGTATAATGCATTTCAAGGAAGACTAATTTTAGATCTATTTCAAACTTACTATATACCGCTTTGTTTGCACTTATTCTGAGTATTTTTTTTTGCTCATCGACTAATCGAAGTTATTTTTTTGGTATGATTCAAAATCAGCTCGTAGAAATACATTTGAAGGACGTTTGCGATTTTTTGAATAATGAATAAGTAAAAATTTTCGAGAATTTTATCGTGCAAGGGGATTTTTGACGTTATTACAAAACTCTTTATTTTTTCTCAGGGGCGGCTATTTATTTTGTTCGTGAGATAAGGCCGGTGTGGATAAAAAAAATGTTGATGTTGTGCTGAAAATGGGAATATTATCAGCTATGTGGAAAATCAAGAGACAGATAATTAATTCACTACTATTATTTCACTAGAACAGGAAAATAACTTGGAAGCTTCAGACACTACCAATAAAACATCTTTGATTATACCGGTTCTTACTTACCTAAAAATAGGAAGACCAATCAATAACTTGGGAAACATTCATTAACAATGAGCAAGACATATATTTTCGGAATTATTTTTTCTGATCGTCGTGAAATTCACAAATATTTTGAATCGATTGGCGTTCGCAGAATTGATCTATCTTTAACCATTCTCCAGTAGAAAAATTGATCTGGAGTTGAGAGAGAGTAAATCTTATGAAATTTTGTCAATTCCTCATCGAAATTATTTTTTTTTGGTGTAATTCGGAATCAGCTTGTCAAAATACATATGAGGGACGTTTGCGATTTTTTGAAAAATGTGAAGTAAACATTTCCGAAAATTTTATCGTGCAAGGAATTTTTGACGTTTTATTCCGTTTTATGCTAAAACTTGTATCCGATCATATACAAACCATTTATTTTCGAATTCAGCATGAAATTTCACGCATATAGTGCGAAATTTTGCGAAGATTTGTTAATGATTATTATTTCAAGTAAATCTGATGATTTTGTATTTTTCATGATTTTTAGAACTTTTTTTGTGTAACTTTTTTTTTGCTGATCAACTTGAAATTCACAAAGTATACTATCAAATTCATCATTCTGAATCGATTGGCGTTCGCAAAATTGTTCTATCTTTAACATTTATATTTGTTCCTAATTGAAAGTTAGTAGCATATTAGAGTAGAGCTACTGGTATAGAACAGTTTTGTCGAAGTCATAATTTTTTTTATATTCCAGAAATTTCATAGTAACGAAAAAAATGCCAAAAAGTGAAAGTTGCAATAAAACGTTCAGTTTCGAGATGTACTTAGGTGTGAAATCGAAAATGAAACTTTTTCTCTTATTTTTTTTTGTAATTCGAATAAATTAACCATACTGTCAGTGATTAATTTGAAAAAAATATTACGTTTGACAATTTGAACAAATCGAAAGTCACGTAATCACATCCGAGTAGGTCACTTTCATATTTTTCAAAGCACAACCTAACGCCCAAGTCGCATTTAAAAATAAATTCTCAATAAAATAAAAGTTTTTCTCGAACTTTATGAAGGACACTGTATAATAATAATGAACTTCATTCATAAAAATTATAAAATCAATACTACAAAACAATACGAATATGGAACATAGATGAGAATTTATCAGAATAAAAATAAAAATTTGTGAACAAATTTGGTAACAATTTATAAAAAATATGAATAAAAAATTATAAAAATTTAAAAATCATTGATAAAAATGTATATATATATTTTTTTTAGAAAATGTACAAGAAAATATATAAACATGTATAAAAACTGTATTGAAATTGTATTGTAAATTGAAAATGTATAGGAATATAGACATTCTTAATAAAAAATTTATGAAATATAGATACCTATACCAAGATTCAACTGTAATAAAAAATTAATATGTATTGTTACAAGTTTGGAATTTAATTTTTTGTTACCACATATATGAGATTATCGATCTGTTTCATTTTCACAAAGAATAAAACAACAACAATTATGAATATTCATTAAAATGATTTGTTACCATAAAGGTTGATTATAAAATAACTCATCCTATTGTCGTATTCGCAATTTGGAATATTTCAGTAAATTCTTCTCAAATTCCTTGGAATTCTGTGGATTTTCCTGGAATGCCGTGGATTTTCTTCCGATGCACGCAATTTGTCTTGCGGTTTACCCCTCTTCATGCGCCTTTCAATCAGTAAATATTTCTTTCTTTTTCTTATTCTGAATCTATATCTAGACTCTTTTGTAAATTATTCGTTCATTACTACATATACTATTTTTATAATAATAATAACAATAATAATAATATTTATTTACCCAAAGGTACATTGAAATAATACAATATGAGAAAATGCATAATGGTAAATAAATACGTACTACCCAACAAGGCAATTCTTGGTAGTGGGAGTGGGAGACTACTCTATATCTATATGTAAGCGTTCTTAAGTAATATGAGATTACATTTAAAAATATTCGTGTGTTATCACATTAAAACAGATATAGGGAAAAAGTGAAAACGATGCGTTGATGAGCAATTTTAAGAAAATGCGTTTAATTGTAGTAACATTATCAGAGATCTGGTCAAAGTAGGCGCAATACCAAAAGGCGGACCTTGTGAACAGTAATAATTGTCTTGATACTGAGTTACGTAAATTAAAAGATATAAAAAATACTACGAACTGAATAAATATATAAAATACAAAATAAAATATAAAATACAAAATAAAATATGAAATAGAACAATTTGAAAACTAATGTTTTTGATGTAAATGTAAATTATTATTGTTAATATACAATAAAAAAGCGAGTTTGTTAGCGAGATATAAATGGTTATTGTCTCTACTCAGTTTCCTGATTTCAAAACGCCCAGGATTTTTTCTGGATTCTCCTTAATCATTTAAATGACCACATCAACAAGGGGTAGCAAGCAATATCGCGTTGTCACAAGCTTGGTCTACCCTCACGTTTACATAGTTATTCAAATTAGGGACTTTTGTCGTTCACTCATACACTAGGTGTTGCCGCCCATTGACGCTGTAAAATATCCATTCGTCAGTGCCAGAGCATTGGAGTTTCACGAAGGGTATAAATCTCTTTCATTAAAAACGTATCAGCCCAATATAAAAATTGAGGTATATACTGTTTTAGAGATGAATAAACCAGAAAACCGTATAGCATTGTGAATAACATGAATATGAAAATGGCACTGATAATAACTTTGCATAAATGAAAAGGTAATCATAGAAATTAAAATGCAAAACCTACAGGCTATTTGGTATTATAAAGCTGAATTCGAGTGAAATTACAAATGGAAGTGAAATTTATACGTAAATTGCACGATTTTTTTTAAATTCGATATGAAATAATGGTGTTTCGACGGCAACAGCGGCAATTATCTCCAGTGGCGTGGATGAAGTATTATTTTCGATCTATCAACTGAAACTGAAGCCATTTATGATACTGTTTTGGCGCCTCATGTACTGTTGAAATTTTCTTGGTGTTTGTATGGCTTCTAAATATGAAACCATTGAGAAAAAACTTTTCGTGGAAACACTATTTCGGATCTCGATCTTGTATGCTTGGAGTAAGAAACTTAAGAGATAGAATTCAATGATCTTAGGGGCCGTAGTTATTTTCTGTTGGGCCAACGAAAATACCCCTTTTATATAGGTTTATGTAGAAATTCGGATGATTCGGAATTGTCGATTTCAATTCAATTTTTAATCAGTGATGCTATTCATACATAATACAGATCTTTATATACTAATACATATAATACTTGATAGTTAGTCAATTTGGGAGAGGTAGTTTAGAGCCTAAGCCTGAGTGGCATGTGTTGCAGCTACACCTACTAGTAGCCCAAGGATTAACGTCTAAGTATCTACATAGTAATCAGTAAGTATTTACGACAATGGGGTAGTTCAAAGTAAATATTTGCCTATACTTGAGTATTCTTTTAGTGGATGTGAAAAAGCTGGATGTAGAGGATGTATATTTTTATATAAAACGTTATAAGTCGTTATTTTGTAATGAGTTTTTTTTCTAGATGATTTTGCCGAATGCGTACCTCAAGAAGTTTTTTGAGAACTCTAAAATTATTGCCTTCTTCCATTTCCGTCGGTAAACTAACACATATTTTGAGACCGAAATAAAAGATACTCCTTTGCAAATGTGTTTATTTGAATCTTGAAAAGTACAAAGTGCAATCGGTGGTATATCTTGTATTTCTGGATTTACTAATCAATGATTTGTAAACGTCTTTTCGTGTTTTCAACGTTTTCTGCCATACTCATCCATTTATCATTCTTAAATATATTAAAATTGAATGTCAGCTGATACATTCTTTCGCTACTCTTCTGCCTTCAGTAATGATGGCATTTAAACACATAGAATTTCGTGTTCTATGTGCCGTGGTGGAGTGCGGTTTAGGCGCTTGTTTCTTAATCCAGTCACTCGTTGGTGCATGGGTTCAAATCAGCACGATCACCAGTCTCGTGCATGGCATCCCAGGTTTTAAAAGGTGAGTGCTACGTCTTCTCTAGCTCGCACAAGTCTCTGACTTCTGAGGGTTGCTCGTAAGGGTGCAACCGGTTGACGGATATAACAGTTTTAACATTAACGCCTTGGACCACACGATCTCTATAGCTTTCTCGGTGTCTCATGAAGATAACATCGTTTAGTGAAACTTAAAACAAGAAAACGTGTTCGCCGCTGCCAATGGAATGGATCCATTCTCTTTGTCGAGTACGTCCTTCTCTTCCTACTTGGTGTTGGCCGCCCCCATACACCGTAGTGTCAACACCACGTGCCGCTCAAAAACTAATTAGCTACAAGCGAGGGGATAAACAAAAAGCCATTACCGCATTCATTGGAGAGAATCTTTCTGTAAAATATCCCGGTGTTTTTACATTGAAGTGGATAGATATAGAAGGATTCAAAAATCCAGTGGTGGAATTCCGCAGATTTGAAGGAGGGGTTATAAAGTTCCGTTTCGTCGTCAATGACAATATTTAGTTTTATTGGAAAGTAAAGTCGGGCGACCGATGTCGACCGCATGCGCAAAACATTTCTGTCCAACAATTTTATGAATTGAATTATGATTGAATCAGCAACATCATGATTTATGTTCAATTCAAGCATTTTTGAGTTGAACTATTTCATTCAAAAATATCATACATCCCGCTCACAGGTCCGAAAATGGGGTGAAGAAAAATTTCGGGATTTCAAAGTATTTCCAGTTGAAAAACATTCGTTTCTCTCCAAATTATAACTTCTCGTTATCAAAAGCCATTGTCAGATCTCTAGAGGGGTTCAGTCAAAGTTTATGTTTTTTGAAGTGCTCTCTAAAATTGTGGTGGGGTAGGATTTGAGTTGGCTGGCATTGTGGTGAGTCAGAAGACAATTGTTCTTGTTCAAATTACAATTTTTCATCATCAATGGTAATTGTCGGGTCGTCAGAGGGGTTAGATCGAATTTTTTATAATTTGAATTTATCTTAAAGATAGGATTTGAATTGGCTCACATTGTGGTAGGTCAAAACTCTGAAGTTCCTATCGAATTACTTACAACTTCCTATTATAGAAAATTATTGTCGAGTCGTCAGAGGGGTTCAGATTTTTAAAAAAATTTAAATGATCTAAAAAATAGGATTTGAGTTGGCTTGCATTGTGGTGGGTTAGAAGACATTTTCAAATTACAATTTTTCATCATCAATGGTCACTGTTCGGATTGTCAGAGGGGTTTGGTCGAATTTTTTAATAATTTGAATTAATCTCAAAGATAGGATTTGAATTGGCTCACATTGTGGTGGGTCAAAACTCTGAAGTTCCTATCTAAATTACTTACAACTTCCCATTATAGAAAGTAATTTTCGAGTCGTCGGAGGGGTTCAGTCGATTTTTTTAGTATATGAAGATATCTCAAAAATAGGATTTGAGTTTGCTCGCATTGTGGTGGGTCAGAAGACATTTGTTCCTGTTCAAATCACAACTTACCATCATCAATGGTCACTGTCGGGTCGTCAGAGGAGTAAGGTCGAATTTGAATTTATCTCAAAGATAGGATTTGAATTGGCTCACAATGTGGTGTCATTGTCTTTGTCGAGTTGTCGGAGGAGGTCAGTCGAATTTTTTATATTCTGAAGGGATCTCAAAAAATAGGATTAGAGATGGCTCGCATTGTGAAGGGCCAAAACTTCATAGTTCCTAGCCAAAATGAAAGTTTCCATCATTGAAAGTCATTGTAAAGTCGTCAGAGAAGTTCAGTTAATTTTTTTATATTCTGAAGTGATCTCAAAAAACAGGATTTGAGGTGGCTCGCATTGTGATGGGCCAAACCTTCCTAGTTCCTATCCAAAATGAAACTTTCCATCATTGAAAGTCATCGTAGAGTCGTCAGAGAAGTTCAGTATAATTTTTTATATTCTGAAATGATCTCAAAAACAGGATTTGATTTTGCTGACATTGTGGTAGGTAAAAACTTTATAGATCCTATCCAAAATACAACCTCCCATTATTGAAAGTCATTGCCGAGTCGCCAGATGGGTTCAGTATATTTTTTTTTATAATTTGAAGTGATCTAAAAATAGGTTTTAAGTTGGCTAGCATTGTGGTGGGTCAGAAGATATTTATTTGTTGGTGTCCAAATTACAACTTCTCATTATCAAAGGTCATTGTTCGGTTGTCTAACGATCCGACAATGACTCTTGTATAAGTAAGAATTCAAATCTGACGCAAAGTTTGTCGAAGGCTCATGAAGCAGACTTTCGAAATGAAAAAATTCAATCTACAGAATGATCCATTTCAAAGAAAGGCCAAATGTTGTTTGTGCCCAAGATTGATGGTACCCCTTGTACATTCAAAAATAATTTCAACGAGTAAGTAGCACACGATAGTCCACATTGTGTTTTATTACACGAATAATAAACATTAACCGCCAGAAATGCTTTCCTGTAAAATTATCCGAAATGTGTTCAACTTGTGATTTATACGACACAGAATTACTTACAACTTCAATGAATCATCGTTAATTGTTGGTATAAATCCCTTTGAATTATTAACTGATTCCACAAAGATTCAGACATGTTTCACACAATAGTGAAACCATTCGGGACGAAACTAGACCCTGAGGTGCCGTGATGCAAAATACACAGCTCAGTTTATCATTAAAATTAAACCCGCCGTGAAAAGAGGTGAATCTTGTGCGGCATTCCCTGAAGAGAATACTTTCATGGGAGAGACGTCAAATATTATCTCGATATTATTCATTCATGATTTAGTATAGATGAGAACTTCACGAAGGTTTGTTGGAGCATACACTTTGTGCAGCTTACAGAGAGAGCGCTTGCGCAGAGTAATGTGTTTGATAGTTGCGGGAAAATTCAAAATAATCGTTCGAATAAAAAAACTTCAAGTTCTATGTTTTCTGATCATAACCAGATATGGAATGTACTAACTCATTTTAATATACCGGGTGGCTTCGGAAGTATTGCCTACGGAATATCTCAGTTATTGTATTAAGTAGGTTTGTGAAATTTGGAGCGTCGACCGGAAGTAACATCAACTTTTTTATTTTAAATGGAAACCCTATTTTTTTTTCGTTATAAAAAGCCGCCAAAAAAAATATTGGAAAAATTTGGAAAAAACAATACTCTGTGGTCCATAACTTGAATAGGAACATACAACTTTTTCTTGCCTGTACTATTCAGCATAACCATTCCTTTCTAATGATATAATAGAAAGTAATTTTTTGAAATGAAATACCAAAAAATCCAATTATTATTATTCAAATAACAAAAAAACAGATTTATCGAAAAAAAAAATTCATATTGAAAGATAAATAAATAAATTCAAAACAAATGTTCGAAATGCATTCCCTCAGCGTCAATACATTTATTGACTCTGGTGATATTTTCATGTAAAACGTTTCTCAACATTTGGGGCGTGATATCTTGGAAAGCTCTACGAATTTTTACTTCTAGCTTATGTAGAGTTGTAGGCTGTGTGGAATACACCCTATTTTTAAGGTGCCCCCATAGAAAAAAGTCGCACGGAGTAAGATCAGGTGACCTTGGTGGCCACCTGACTGGACCATGGGTTGTTATAAGTCTCTCTTGAAAGCGATTTTAAAGATAATTTCTCGCTATTCTTGAATTATGCGGAGGGGCGCCATCTTGCTGGAAGTACATTCTCTCAGTTATTTCCGCTGGTAGGATGTTAATGAATTCCGAAATTTCATTCGTTAAAAAATTAAAGTATCTCTCTCCGGTTAGTTGGCCTTGAAAAAGAATGGGGCCAACAATATGAGTTCCAACTATTCCTGCCCAAACATTCACACCAAATCTCTCCTTTAAGCCACCTTGTCGAAACCAGTGCTCGTTTTCTATCGCCCAGTACCTGAAACAAAAGACCGTTCACACTTTTAGCACTTTACACTTCGACTATCGACAATAATCCAAATAAAGTATAGTACCTACCTTGTATTATTCCTGTTAAATAATCCATTGTTGGTAAATCTTGACTCGTCCGTAAACAAGATATAATAGTTAAATAGGTGATTCTCAGCATTTTGTCGAAGAAACCAATTACAATATTCCAGGCGCCTTTCACCGTCATTTTCATACAAATGTTGATGCAACTGATACTTGAAGGATTTAAATCGATGTTTTTTCAAAATTTTCCTAGCAGAGTCCTTACTTATAGCTAATTCGGCGCCAGTCTGCCTTGAGGAAATTGTGCTATCATATTGTACTAAAGCTAATACATTAATTTCAGTTTCCTCATTAATAACAAATACTTCTTGGTCTTCGTGAACATCAGTCTCAGTTCTTAATTTTGTTTCAAGCCACTGGAAATACCTTCTTGACGGTTGCTGCCTCCCTGGATATCGCTCTAAATACAATCGTTCAGCGGCATAAGAATTTTTTAAACATTCGCCATAAATGAGAAGCATGTCAATTTGTTCGGTTCGTGAATAACGGGGCATTTTTTGAATATTCCACTAACTGATTTCGATTTCCAAACCCTTTTAAAATGGCAGAATCAAAAACACTACTTCGAACGTCAAAATAATATGGATAGCATGAGAGCTCTCGTTTCTTTGTTTCATTCCAAAATACATCTTAATCAGCCTACTTGTTATTATTTTGGTTCGAATGATTATTGCAATGGAATGATTATTCTGAATAGCACAAACATCGTCCATAGGTAGATATTAGAATATCTTGGACGATGGCACAGACCAAGTACGTTTATGTTCCTATTTAACCTAGAACCTACAGGATATAATTTATCATTCCACATTATTTTTAATGTTATTTTTGCGTATGGCGATAATCTGTTTTGTTATTTGAAGAATAATAATTGGACTTTTTGGTATTTCATTTCAAAAAATTACTTTCTATTATATCATTAGAAAGGAATGGTTATGCTGAATAGTACAGGCAAAAAAAAGTTGTATGTTCCTATTTAAGTTATGGACTTACAGAGTATTATTTTTTTCCCAATTTTTCCAATATTTTTTTTGGCGGCTTTTTATAACGCCGACGAATGAAAATAAAATATCACAGTAGTAGCAACTGTTATCAAGTGACGTATGGTTTCCATAGCCAACTTTTCAATTTTTGGCTTTCATTTTGCTTCCACGGCCTACTCGGTGAATTTCAATAATAATTTTTTTCTGATCTAGTTTCTGGTTAGATACCAACTTGTGATATGTCATCAGAAAGGGAATTGAATGCTGAATAAAGCGAAAAGAAAAAAAAATAGGGTTTCCATTTAAAATAAGAAAGTTGATGTTACTTCCGGTCAGACCGGAAGTTAACTTCGACATGTCAATATGCTCAAATTCTATCTCTTATGTCATTATATCGACGCTCCAAATTTCACAAACCTACTTCATACAATAACTGAGATATTCCGTAGGCAATACTTCCGTAGCCACTCGGTATATCCGTGAATTATCACACCCCGTTTCTATATTGAAGAAAATTATAATGAATGTTTTTAATATTAGTAATAAAATACATTCATACACAGAAATAATGGATAACTAGGGAGTGAGAATAAAGTGAAAATAATTTGACAGATTTTTCGAAAACTTGTTGCCAAATGGCAACAAGTTTGAGAAAAAATCTGGAGAATTATTTTCTACTTTATCGAAATCTCGTGTGGTATTCGATAGATTATTTTTTATGCCCCAATCATAGACCTATTCTCTATACATATAACATTTTTATTTCAACAATTTACTTGAATCACTATAAACAGAATGAAGTTTGAAGTTCTCATCATGAAATATACAATTATTATGGATGTTTTGTCCTTGACAGCTATTGCTTTCTCTCTGTCCCTAGGTTATCAATTGAAACTGTTTCCAAATTAACACGTTACTCAAAATACTATTCTTACATGCAATTTTGTTGATTTTCTTAAAATTAAATCGAATGATGATGTACTAAACCGTTTTCGAATCATTTTTCACTCTTCATGCAAACTGATGACAGACGTCAGATCAAAAGTATCAGTTGTCACATTATAAAAACAAAATACCACAAAAAATTCCAGCGGCAATTTTCAAGGTAGAAAATTCCCACTATAATAATGCTGTGATTGGCCTGAACGTACATGAATGCTTTGAATTGATGGTTTCGATTGGTTGCAAGAATTGTCAAAAAATAATCGGTATAATTTAATCTTGCTTCACAATTATGTTACGTTACGTTACTAGTTTATACTTGACTAAAATGGCCCTTTCAATCCCGAGGCAAAAAGTTTTTACAATTATCTGAGATTGAAAAGGACTTTAGTCTTGTGGTTTATACACTATAGGACTGAAAAAACTAAGAATAAAATGATCAAAAAAACTATGGCCTCTCACCTCTCGCCTCTCGCCTCTCGCCTCTCGCCTCTCGCCTCTCGCCTCTCGCCTCTCGCCTCTCGCCTCTCGCCTCTCGCCTCTCGCCTCTCGCCTCTCGCCTCTCGCCTCTCGCCTCTCGCCTCTCGCCTCTCGCCTCTCGCCTCTCGCCTCTCGCCTCTCGCCTCTCGCCTCTCGCCTCTCGCCTCTCGCCTCTCGCCTCTCGCCTCTCGCCTCTCGCCTCTCGCCTCTCGCCTCTCGCCTCTCGCCTCTCGCCTCTCGCCTCTCGCCTCTCGCCTCTCGCCTCTCGCCTCTCGCCTCTCGCCTCTCGCCTCTCGCCTCTCGCCTCTCGCCTCTCGCCTCTCGCCTCTCGCTTCTCGCCTCTCGCCTCGCTTGTTTGTAGATAAGGGTACCTGGACTCCAAACATGCCCTTAAATCCTGTTATCATTTATACTTTACTTCTGAATATCGAGCCATGTGTTCTCTAAACTTCACCCGGACGTATCGCCTCATTTGCCCGACGTACTTTGTGCTACAATAACCGCATATTGAATCTTTTAGGTTCACATACCTTTACGCCTCCATTTCTTTCCACATAATGAAAATGTCCATAAACCCTAGTCGTATTCATTTTTCGTCACAGCTGTTCATACTTATATAATACCTTGTATAATAATTAGCATAAATCGCGTGTGGAAGTCGCATGGATTATTCACAATTCCAGGTATATTTCTTTGTGAAACAATTAGGCCAACGTTTATTTTATTATACCTCCCTATTCATTTCGTTGTTTGTCTACAATTCTCAGCCGTCATAACATAAACTTCAAACAGTTCGTACGCAGGAAACGTTTTTATGCAGTAAACACCATTATGAACTCTTGACATTCCCGGAAATGATTTGTCACAAAGCGATCCTATCACTGCAAGTTTTTTCTTCTCTGTCTGATGTGGAGTTTCAGCCGTCTTGGAGTAAATTACCGACAAGGAAACGGAAGTAGATCGATACGAAGCGACAGAGGAGAAAAGTAACATTTTCCTGGTTCGTTTTTATGTAATACCCATTGATGCATTGTACGAGTTCTCAGCTTCCTTTACATCTTCGATGTATATAAAGTCAGCAAAGCTTGCCGGCAAATTTATGAAACCTATTGCAGTAAATGTCGAATAATTGTGGAGTTTGGTTACTACAGTCATACAATTTGATGTTCATTCGTCTATTAGAGTAATTTGTCGTTGAATTAAGTAAGTCAATCAATCAAAGTTCGAAAAAGCGTGACATGTATGAAATACCTTTGTCTCTAGCCATTCCCACAAGTGAACAATATGAGGCAAATATCTGACTGGAAACAACTGTCTGAAACCGTGACTGAAAAGAACTGTCTTATACTATGACTAAATTGCAAGTGCTTATTGTAATTAAACACAGATTATCCTTCGTTTGGTACCAGTGTGAAGTTAGCAGCCAATTTGCCACTGGCTTCCCCTGTGAAATAAAATTCTATATATAGACTACTAAAAAGCTCGAGAATGATATACCGAGAGATGGTTGATTTGCAGGCCGTCTAAGGAACAGTTTATGCTTGGTGATTTTTGGAAAATTATTCTGAAACATCCGACAGAAATGTTCAGCCAATTTCAAATTCCATATTTAGATTACTGAAGAGCACAAGAATGATGTATCGAGAGATGGTTGATTTGCAGGCCGTTCAAGGGACAGTTTATACTTGTTAATTTTTGGAAAATCATACCTCAGATTTAGCCAACTTCGATTTCTGTATTTAAACTTCTGAAAAGCCCAAAAATGATATACCGAGAGATGATTGATTTGTAGACCGTCTGATTTTTGAAGAAATGTCCTGAAACATCCCTAAGAAATTTTAAGCCAACTTCAATATCTGTATCTAGACTACTTAAAAGCTCTAAAATGATATACCAAGAGATGGTTGATTATCATGCCATCTAAGGCGCAATTTATATTAGTCGATCTTTGGAAAGTTTTTCTGAAACATCCCCCAGAAACGTTTAGCCAACTTCAATTTCTGTATATAGACTACTGAAAAGCAATGATATACCAAGAGATGGTTGATTTGCAGGCCATGTAAAACGTGAGTCATATCT
Organism: Chrysolina americana; assembly: GCA_958502065.1. Lineage (NCBI taxonomy): Eukaryota > Metazoa > Arthropoda > Insecta > Coleoptera > Chrysomelidae > Chrysolina > Chrysolina americana. The sequence goes on from OY293414.1 coordinate 81,561,610, forward strand.
GTCGATTATTGAAAAAAAAAAGTGAAACTTCCCTAAGAAATGTGTAGCCAAGTTCATTTTCTGTATATAGACTATCAAAAAGTACGAGAATGATAATAATCTGTCGATTATTGGAAAAAAAGTGAAACTTCACTAAGAAATGTTTAGCCAAGTTAATTTTCTGTATATATACTACCGAAAAGCTCGAGAATGATATACCAAGAGATGGTTGATTTGCAGGCCATGTAAAACGTGAGTCATATCTGTCGATTATTGAAAAAAAAATGTGAAACTTCCCTAAGAAATGTGTAGCCAAGTTCATTTTCTGTATATAGACTATCAAAAAGCACGAGAATGATAATAATCTGTCGATTATTGGAAAAAAAGTGAAACTTCACTAAGAAATGTTTAGCCAAGTTAATTTTCTGTATATATACTACCGAAAAACTCGAGAATGATATACCAAGAGATGATTGATTTACAGGCCGTGTAAGGGGGAGTTTATACCTGTCGATTAATAAAAGTGTGAAACCTCCCTAAGGACGGTAGTCTATATACAGAAATCAAACTTCATTCGAATCAAAAGCCGAATTCAATTTCACACCGGACGCCACTAATATAAACGGCTGCTACAAAGTGGCTGCTAACTTCACACCGGTCTGCAGGTGTGATCATACGCGTATGCATTTTATGTAAATGAGGCCTTGCCTCTGAATGTGCGGTCCAGATATGGTTGAGAATGAACTGGGTTGTCATGTCTTGTCTAATTGAGTAATTTTCTACTCAGATGCTTACCGCGGTAATCTTTATTCTATCTGCACTATATTCACCTTCATGCACGTCTTTCTTCTTCTCAAAACAAGAGTTGATAATATGCCGCAGAGATATTTTCTGTACTATTATATTTATTGGAAAACTCTGAAGCATCCTAAAAATTCGGATCTCAATAAAACTGTTTACTCTTGGCTTGGCAAGCACGTCGTAATTAATTTTCAACTAAGAAAATATTACCAACTCAAATTTTCTTTTTCTCAAACGATGGATTTATTAACATTAATTTCCTCCTCGTGATTCATTACACAGTTTCTTCCGTAATATTTCTACAAAATCAATACGTTTATCGAATTTTCCGCTCAGCAGCGAAAGAACAAACATTCATTAATTTCTTCACACAAAGTTTCAATAACAAAAGCGTATAATGAGATATCGATTCGAGGAAAAAGCTGATCAAGTAATGGCCAATAGAAGGGAGAAACGCAATAAGTGTAGATAAAATACGTGACTCGAAAATAAAGAAGGGACCTGCACGAATTCGATGTGCCGATATACAGGAGTGAGAAAATTCGATTGGGAACTCGCCAACGGGGGTATTTGATGATACGAGACTGGCCATGAAATATTTTAAAATTGCAGTATGTCACGCCGGTAGCGAATTGTCAACGTGACATTCGAGAAATTCAGCCATTTTCACCACCCTTTACATCGATACGAGGCATTGCTGAGTTGAATACAAAATATATAATTTTTTATCAGTACTTACGAGGTATTTCAGTTCCTTCATGTGGATTACACCGTACTTAAAATTGATAAAAATTAAATATTCGCAACAATGCTTCTACCGACTTCATCTGGCTTTTACAGATAAAAAAAGCATCACCCAAGGTGAAGATCCATATCTTTTTATGAAGCAGATAAGTAATAGTAATAGAAGGACCTAGATCTTTCAGCAGAAGTAGGCTTTGTTGCTATAAAAATTCTTTCTCCAGTCATTGGGATTCCATCCACGAACCCTTGGTTCATGAGTCAGATGCACTAACCACAGCACCACGCCGCGACATATGATAGAAGACATCATATCAATTGTCACAAAATTTCAATCTTGAGATGACTGGGCACAAAATGGGCTACGATTTGTCCCAACAAGTGACATCATCTGGTACAAATACGGCTTTAAACAAATACATTCAAGAGAAATAGCTGATTTGGAATTTTTTCAATCTTACTGTAGCACGGATATAACAAAAAATTAACAATTCAATAGACAATAAAGATATTGTTATCCAAGTTGGCTGGGTTATACAGAGTGGGCCATTGAAAACGGAACAGCGGCTCTGTAGGTCGGCAGAACGGAGTTATATAAAAACGCTCGGACAATATCTGATACAGCAACTGTCGCAATAATTATTATTGTCAATGAATTAAATGTTCAAACTGTCTACCACCCATTTCCATACAATAGTACAAGTTCTGTTCAAAATGAGACCTCACATTTCGTAGCATTTCCGGCGTTATTCGACGGCGTTCTTCAATAATTCTACGTCGTAAATCTTCCGGAGATTCTGGTTCGGTTGCATAGATTTTGTTTTTTTAAGTGACCCTACGGGAAAAAGTCGAGTAGGGTTAAATCTGGAGATCTGGCTGGCCACTCTATAGCGCCTCTTCTTCCAATCCAACTTCCAGGAAACATTCTATCCAAAAACGCCCAAAAAGGCTGTGCATAATGTGGAGGTGCCCCGTCTTGTTGAAATTTCAAGTGGTCTTCATGGTAACGATCGCCATTTTCAATGATGTCGACTGATTGTGGATAAACAAATTGATTCAATAATTCCAAATAAGTTTCTCCTGTCAGGTTACCGTCTAGAAATACTGGTCCAATCAAACTGTCCCCAAAAATACCGGCCCAGACATTGAGTTTTTGGGGAGTTTGAGTATGGACTTCGTGGAAAACATGTGGATTGGCATCTGACCAATAATGACAATTATGACGATTCACAGTCGAATTCAAAAAGAATGTAGACTCATCAGAAAATCAGATGTTGGAGAGGACATTCTCATCAGCATCTATTTTCGTAGTTATAATTTCACAAAATTCCGGTCGCCTATCAAAATTATCTTCATTCAATTGGTGTACCAAATGTATTTTGTAGGGGTGGAATTTATGATGTTTCAGGATTCGGCGGATACTGGTTCCACTGATATTGGTAACACTAGCCAATTTCCTTGTGCTCAATGTTGGGTCTGCATGAACTTGTCCTAAAAGTGCAACTTCAACAGGTTCATTTCTTACCGGAATTCACGTTCTGGGTCTCGTTTCTTGTTGGCTACTGATCCAGTTTGACGAAATTTTTGCACTAATTCTAGAACGTATTTTCTAACAACAAGTTTATCGGGATGCGTTTCATTGAACACATTAGCTGAACGGTTACCGCACTCATCATTCTTGAAAAAAATTGTTATTATTTCAACTCTTTCCGCGATCGTATACACCATTATTGAGGAAAGATATTCAGCAGCTTTAATCAAGTAATTCACTCTAATGTCGTTCAATCAACGATCGGTTTGACACTGATAGACGTCCACAATTGCGATTTGGCGAAAAAAATTATCTCATACATGTTTTTGTTGTACGCGCATTGTAGTCGAATTCGAGAAAACTTCTTTTCATCGATTCTCAAGAATCTTAACATTTTTTCAATCAAGTAATTGAGGATGAAATGAAAATTGAAACGGAATTGCATGTTATTTGTTGGTAAACAGTTAGATCATTTAATTCCTTGACAATGATAATTATCTTTAAACAGTTGCATTGTTAGATCTTATATTTATTGATTGAGTGAATAAAAAGTGATTTCCCAACTTCAAGTTCCTATATCTCGAAAACGAATCGATAGAATTGATTTATTTTTGTTGTTTGATATTAAGAACGAAAATACCTTTCAAATGAGGTATCACTTGCCATATGTTGCCATTTGAAAATTTAGGGGTGGCGGTCACAGCTCCGAGGGATGGAATGTATTTCGGGTGCATTTCATCGCGAACGATGTCCCCTTCGAAAATGTTGTTGACGTGTCCGAGCGATATTATATATCTCGGTTCTGTCGACCTACAGAGCCGCTGTTTCGTTTTTAATGGCCCACTCTGTACAGAGGATGATTTACCACCACACAATTTGACAATGTGCATTCCCCAGCAAAAGGAGTTGAAATCCAAGAGGAATTACAAAAATAGAACAAAAAAAATACCTGACTAATTGGAAGGAACGCGACGCCACTGGATAGAAATTACCATGCGGGCTCACTTTTCCTCCCCCTTCATCAGACTTGGGATGTTACTCACGTTACAACGTGGCAAAATAAATTAATATTTTTGCAACTATAACAGCACAACATAATTACATGGTATCATGTTGAAGCAAATGTTCGAATGTTGCCCTGTTACCGTCAATACACAATTCCAAGCGACGAATGAGGTCGTGTACGCGATCACATACGTATCTTTGAGCATGAAGGACATTAGAGGCATTGTCGATGGCTTGCTCGAGGTCCTGTAGCGAGTCAATGGGGTTAACCTGACAAAAAAGTCCATAGGGGTAATATTTGGACCAAGAAATGTATCCACCCCGACCTATTCAACAGCGTGAGCATTCGGTGCCCAAAAAGTCTCTCACCTCGTGACTTAAAAGGGGGGCTCCATCGTGCATGAACCAAATTTGTCTAAACCTTGCCAAAGGTATATCATCAAAGAGTTGATCCCTCAAGAAGGCCTAATAGGCTTCACCAGTTAGCCCCGCTGGTAAACGATAGGGCCCTATCAACTCGTTGTTGTAGAGGCCTGCCCAGAGGTTGATGGAAAATCGATACTGTGACCGAAATGGACGAAAGACATGCGGATTTTCCTGAGCCCAAACCTGACTGTTGTGCAAATTGAAGATCCCGTCCCTGGTGAATACAGCCTCGTCTGTCTACAAAATATTGCAGGCAAACTGAGAATCTTGTCTGGTGCACTCAACAAGCCATTCATAAAACTCCTGACGACGTGGCAAGTCTTGTGGCTCTAGGATTCGTTCCTTTCGGAAATTGTATGGATGCAAACATATTCGTATTTTGAACTACAAATACAAAAATACAAATTTATTCCTTTTAAGTAAGAACCAATTCAAGCGCTTTTGACAAGGGATCCCTAAAGAAAAGTTTAGTTGTTTGCCATTGGTACCTCAACCCCTGTCGCAAAAATGTTGATAACTTTCGTTGTATTTTACCACTTCAAACCACCCTATATTCCTCGACTCCTGAATGCCGGAGATAAGCCGAAATGTCAGAGACAAAAAATTAACGCGAGCAGCCGTCGCTCTTACAAATAACAGCATCTCCACTCTCGGGAGTTCAGGTGGCACATTAATCATTGCCGGAGTTAACCTTTACTTTTAAGCCGTTGCTTTCGGCGTCTTCTACCTCTATCCGTGGAAGCAGTTCATCGCGGTAGCTGGCCGTCCCCGAGACGTGATATAAAACGGGATTACCTTCCGCCTTCCGCGTTTTCTCTAGCTTCGAGTGGAAAGTTCAAGGGTGACACACATTCCATTTAATTATCATAAAAAGAGTGAAGTCGCGGCATATAACGGATGGAAAATTTCTAATTGAATTGAAAATTTGCAGAAGCGGGTTGGTAACAATCTTCGGTGATAATATCCCGACCGGTTGACATTTTCTATTTATATTTAATTACATACTATCTCCTTCACCTGTTGTTTGATGGGGTACCTACTTGAAAGAGGAGGTGTAGATCTTCAAGCAACTGCTGATGATCTTTTCATTTTGACAAGGACAACGTCAGGAAGGGTAGCTTTAGAAAGCGTTGAATGACGTACACAGTTGTGTTACAAATCCTCCAAATCCAAATTCTACCAAGATTTCTTCGATTCCTAGCCAAATAAATGCTTGCCTAACTGATTTGAAATAAAGTACCATACCGTATCTCGGACTTCGTGATAGTGAACTACATTGTAGTATTTATATTAGTTTGAGACCAGATATGATACGAGACTCAACAGGCTGTTTCATAAGCGCAGCTATTAACTTCGAACAGTGATGAACGGAAACACTCCATTTCGAAATAAATATTTATGTTCAGATAGACTTGAAAAGCCAGTAGATTTGGCTCTGTGAGCCAGTTTCAATAGTGATTTTGAATCATCATTTTTGTGAGTGTAACAAAATTTATTCAAGGTCATTTTGGTATAGGCGGTACATATATGATCGGTAGTACCAGGAGTCAATCAGTTATGGAATTGCAAAAGTAAGAGAGGCGTGATTTCAGTGGATAGGACGGATTCCCCATTCGGACCTTGGAAGATTGAAAATTAGTTAGATTTTGACAGAAAAAATTCAAACTTAGAGCTTTTTTTGTGAGGATGGTGGGGCAGATTTTTTTTCTGTTGTCCGATAAATTCTTCGATATCAGCTAGCTCGCTCAGTGAGTCTAGCTGAATGTACCTGTCAGTGTTAGTGGCGATACGGAGTATTTTGTTCTGCATCGTTTCCAGACGCAACATAGTTGCTTTGGGAACGCTGTAAAACACTGGACGTGTATACGACATCGCTGGCCTGATAACCTGCTTGTAGATTAACACTTTGGTCTCCATTTCCAACTTGAAGTCTCTCGCTACTAGCGGGTATGTTCTTTTAATCGCCGCCCCGGAGCGTTATAACGCCAAGCTGACATGTCTACCAAAGGACAATCCTCTGTCCAGCTGTACCTCCAGGTACCGCACAGACTTGTCCTGACTAATATCGGCGTCCAGAGCCTTGAATCCATCCGAAAATTCCATGTATTCACGCTTCATTTTTTGGTGAGGTTCATTATAGATCAATTTTTGCCGAGTTTATCACTATTTTGTTCTTTGCCATATACGGCACGACTTACCTCTGCAAGTGGCTCCTAAATTTCCATGTAGTTGGCATACATTGCCCCTTGCGTGTTTCCTTGCATTGGGAAATCGTGCGTTTATAGCGAGTACAAACGTGGCGACAGGCTCGAGCCCTGCGGCACTCCTGCACCGGCTTTCCTCACTGTGAAGCTGGTTCCATTCACTGTAACCTTGAACGTTCTGTCGACCAGGTACGAGTCCATCAATCTTACCATGTGGCTAGGCATGCCTGCCCGTATCTTCTCCATGACGAAGCCCTAGACCCAGCCGGTGCCAAACGCCTTATGGATATCTAGCAGGATCATCACCGTGTTATGACCCTGATTGAAGCCTTTCCTAACTCTATGGACAATCCGTGCAACCTGGGAGGTCGTTGAATGACCCCCCTGAAGCTGTCAATCCTCGAGCCCTGTTTCTCCGGTTTGAGGATAGGGATAATCTCCGTATGCTTCAGGCACTTTGGGTAGTGCTGCCTCTTTATTATATTGTTAATGATATATATTGATTAACTGTACGGGAGACTTCCTTGGGAGGTTCCTCAGTAGAGCGGCGTCGATCATATCCGCACCTGGTGCCTTGTTCCTGGGGAGCCTCTTGATGGTTTCTTGAACCTCCCCAAAGTTAATCATCAACCCCGAGGAGGTTCCGAGGCTTTCGAGCTTCCTTTTCCAAGTTTCATCCCTGTGGCTTATTACGAGGTTGTTTATTTCACACCCCAGTCTTATCATGTTTTCACGAAGGACTGGGTTACGGAAAGTGGGGTTTTATATGTTCTAGGATGAAACCTGGCTTATGATGGAGGCTTCCATTGCCCGTTATTTGTTTTCCACCTCTGAGCTTACCGGTCTAGATCCACCTCCGCATTTGCGTTGTGATCACCGTTTTTTCACTCAGAATCCTTCTGTATTTCTTCCAGTCAGCGGTTGAGTAGTCGTAAGTGGTTCCATCCCCTCTCGGACAGTACCAGGTTAAACTGATTCCTGATCCTGGGCGCAGAAAATGTAAGGGCCCTTCTGGCACTGGCGTATCCAAGCGAGGGTGGGGGCCTCCTGAATCCACCAATGCCCTTTGTTATAAAAACAGTTCCGAATTTTGTTGATTTTTTTCCGAATGTATTCCTCAACGTTTTATTTTTTTCTTTTTATCTGCGCCCGATTGGTATTTATAACTGCAACTCATTCAAATTCCTAGAAATAGTGGTCATTATTGAAAAAGTAGCCATTCTTAGTAATAATTATAATAATTATTTCCTGTTATCCTGTAACGAATATGGGCGGGCTGGTGAGAGGGGAGGATTACGTTTTGGAGAACGTCCCCAAAATTAATAAAAAATGATAGAAAACCTAAGAATGTTTATTGTTTACATTTGACAAAAGTAAGAAACAAATAGCAAATTCTAAAAGTAGAATTCTAACATTTGTAGAAACTATATGGTATTTTATTCAAAACTAACCCCCTTCCACGCCATTTTTATATCTGTTCACACAATTCACAAACGAAATGCTTCTTATTTCTTTGGAATAAGAAAACGAACAAGTGACCAAACTTTTTTTTTCCTCTCTTGAACAACTCCTCCACACCGGTGCCGCAGATGTGGTCAGCGATTTTCTATTTCAACGTCTCCTCGCACGTTGAGTTTACTTTTTGTGTTCTGTCTGTCTCGCGGATAAATGATCCCTTTGTGACTCCATGGATTCTTCACATTCACATGGGACCTCGTGAATACAGCTCTCTGTTGATTTCTGTTTTATTCTGTGTTTTCATCTTGGTGAGGAAGTTTCAGAAAGTATTGAATATTTGAAAGCAGCGCGTAATATCGTATGTTTTCTATCCTCCGTCATTAAATTTTTTGAACGGTAATTTTTTTTAAACAGGATAGCAATGATGTCTTGATATCTAGTTAGCCTAGTCTAGAAAAAATATCGTAATATCATGCTTTTTTTTTAATCTCTCCCAAAGTGAACAAATATTTTAACATCTATTTATTGATCCCTCAATTGTGCAACTTCTTGGCCATTCAACCCTCTTACAATAACTTTTACTGTTACCAATATCTCCATGCTGTTCATCCTTATCTTGGGCACACTGTATATACGACAAAATTTTGATGAATCGTCAATTCCATCACTTTTAAATTAGTACAAGATGTGATTTTTTTTATATTTTATCTATACATTCATTCTGTTGTTTCTTTCTTATGTTCCTGATAATATTATTCAGGTTTCAGATTTATTAATTTATTCATTATCCATTATTTATTCTGGGATCTATGGAACGATATTGTTCTATTTTCGATGAAAAAACAACTCATTCCAATTTCAAATATAATTCCGCCCAACAGCGCACGTTTCAAAATAACACGTGGAATATATTCTGCGATGCTGTGACATGGAATATTTTCAGTTTAACATTGTCAACACATTCGAACCGTCCCGACCGGAACTGTAAATATTAAATTTTTTCATTTTCTCCGGGGAAATTAACAGATGGTTTTATCCGACAATCAACCCGGCCGTGTAACACCTCCATGGAAATGAAAAATAGTAAATGTCATTGGATGATCAGCTGCGCTGTCTTCATCCTCACACAAAGCTTATTATTTCAAATTCAACGAGACCTTTCAATTTTGGCGGAGTTTATAGTTATGGTGGAGGCAATCGACGCGATCTGATTGGCTGATTTGTTGATTGGGTCATTGGTTCAGGAAATGGGGTCGCGTTTGGAAACGAAACGGGTTTCTTTGTTTTTTTTTCGATAGGGAAAGAAAATGAATGAATCAGGAAAACTTGAAGAGTAGGATTGGTGAAGAGTAGAATTAGTGAAGAGTAGAATTAGTGAGAGTTTTGTTGTTGAATAATAACCTCGTCATTTTCAGACTTGGTACAGTACCTACCTTTTGTTTGTTAGGAGATCAAAACACAGATCTGCGTTCACGTTGCTTCATAATGATAAATTCTAGTGTTATTGTGACTAAACACATATTCATGCAGCGTGATTTCCTGTTATGTATTCGAACTAATTCCTGCCTCATTTGAACCGCTCTTTGTAAGTTTTTCAACAATTGGTAAAATACAATGTTAAATCATATCTTATCTTATCTCATCAAACTTGAAAACAATATATTCTCTGACCCCTCGGAAATATCTGAAATATTCAATGATTTCTTTGTTCCTGTTTCATTTCAAACTATTGAAAAAATAGAAAAGGCTGATTTGATAAACGACATACCAATTACGGCGAATAGAACAGTACCAAATAGTATAATTATCTGCCACATACCTGAAACGAACCTCATGACTTCCACAATTTTTTTGTTGGAATCGATGGATAATCAGATTCAGGTGGATGTCGATGATTTCAGCAAGGTCTTTGATAAAATCAGTCACAAATGAATGTCATAACCAGGTTTGCTGAAGTTGGCGTCAGCAACTCCCTCCTGAAATGGATAAAGTCCTATGCACGGCACATCTCAGATAGTAGTGCTGACTGGATATATTTCAGAACCCTTTGAATCATTGTCTGGAGTTCCTCAGGGAAGTCACCCTGGACCGTTATTCTTCATAATTTACATAAAAGAAATGATTATATATTTCAAAAATTGCTCATCTCTACTTTATGCACACGACTTGATACTGCATCGTGCAGTGAATGACCTGAGTGACTGCAGAAAAATTTTGTGGTAGGAATAACCTTTTTTTAAATCTTGACAAATGTGTCTCAATCACTTTTACCAGAAACAGAAATAGGTTTGACTATGAGTGCAAAATGAAAAATCAAGAACTGAAAACTGTATCAGAAGTGATACAAACAACGAATGCAATAAAATTATGGGTTTTTTCAAAAGGAGTTACCAGAATTTCAGAAATCCAAGATCACTTCTCAGTATTCATTATACTTATATACACAGCAAATCATGTTTCGCATCGCTTGTTTGGAATTTCCAGTATCAAGTTCACATAGATAGAATTGGGACAGTACAGAAAACATTTCTAAGAAATATTGCTTATAGGCATATGTGCAAATCACCAATAGTGACTATACCTCACTGATGCGTGAACACGATATACCTATTAGGTATCTCTCAAAGGTAGGCGAAATGTAACAGACTTGATAACGATTTTCAAACTGATGAAGAGAATAGCGCAGGCCCATAATTATTTTCAAAGATTGAATTCAATGCTCACAATGGACAGCTGAGGAATCCAGAATTTTTTTAAATACCCTTCAAAAAACCGGCGCTGCTCAGAATTTAGCAATATGCAGGATGCTTTGAGTATTCAATCAAATTTTTGTAACGACATTAAATATTCACGATGAAGAAAAACTCATAGTCATCTCCACAAATTTAATATAACCACCAAATGTTAGTGATGTTAGAACGATAAAAGACTCGATCAGTTCAATGGTTTCATAGTAGTACATGTTTCGAACCTATATAGGTTCATCACCAGCTAAGTTTAAAATTCTACAATAAAAAGAAGAACAGTGTAACTATCAGTAATCTAATATAATAAGATATTACTTACATGGAGAGAAAATTATGTAGAAACTTTTAATGAAATAAAATGAGTGTCACCACATGTTCCCACTAGGGGGTTATGTAGGAACTAACAAAGTTAAGTGTTTAATAAAATTTTATAAAAAGTGGTAATGAGGGAGGCTTGGAGCCTGTATCCCGGTTTTCAAAATTAATGAGGGAGGCTTAGAGCCTATATCCCAGTGACTTTTAGGGCGTAACATCAGTAAGGAAATTCGATTTTTTTTTAAAGTTAACGATTCAATTTGTGAAAAGAGAATGTCATTAGTGAATTGAGAACGGACTGAAGGGAGGATCATCTGTCAAGATAGCTCAACGTCAACGAGACACATACACACAGAAGGGTAAGAAACAATCCAACATCGCAACTAGTATTCCGAGCAGATCGATTTCATGTCATATATCATCCATACCTATAACCTATTACAATGAAAATTATAAAACAAGTATGTGTAAAAATTATAGATCCATGCCAACACGACAAAGCATAAACTGAAAAATAAACATACCCATGGTCCATATAAGAATTCAGACTTCCTGATGAAAAAAATTGCTCATTGTATCATCAAACTACTTACTTATCTGAAAAACTAATCCCTTCAAGTAGGAATATTTCCATCCAGAATGAAACTCGCTCTAGTATCACCCATCTTCAAAGAATTAAACTCTGAAACTGACACAAACAGACCTAGAGAACTGCCGCTCCATAACAATTCCATCAATAATATTGAAAATCTTTGAGTGCAATTTTGAACTGATCACTAAATTTTTTCGAAAAAAGCTGTACAATACTTGAAATCCAGCATGATTTACGTTATGGTCGTTCTACAGTCTACGTAAATCATGATTTCCACGGAAAAATATTGATCTCGGTTGGATCATTTTGTAATTTCAGCCAGGCTTGTGATTGTGTTCAATATGGACTAGTGATGAATGAATTGTATCACTATGAAATTCGAGGAAATCTAAATTAACGTTTTGTTCTCTTATCTGAACGGAAGACTTCAGAAAGTCAAGATGAACCACAAAGAGGATAATGTGAAAACAAAGCGTATTTCTAGCCCACTTTCAAGTAAAATGAGGCACCCCAAGGGTCTGTGCTGAGTCCCATACTATTCATCATTTATATAAAGGCTGTTCCTGAACGCTTCCAAAACCTGGCTTCCCATACTAGGCAAAATGATAAAATTGGCAACCTACACAAAGAAATGAGTAACGAAACGATTATTGAAAGTATTACTTACTGTCTTAGGTGTCAGATTAGACAAACATTTATCATTCTATACTTACTGTGAACACTAATTGAGATCCCTGAAATCCATTTTGGATGTACATGGAATCTTACTCTTCTATTTCAATGAAATTCAATGCATCATCACTTATGGAATAACCAAAACTGAAAGCTTTTATATCGAAAAATTCTTGCTCATAACCAACTTAGCTGTCTACTGAGTTTATTCCTCTGTACAGGTACAGATGTACAACAACAAAAATACTAAGTTCGAGTGGAAGGCAGGTGTATCCATTTGGTATCTCATTGCAAGTCACTAATTCGTGGTAAGGTTTGGTTAGATTAGGTTTGAACGTGAGTGGGCCCATATTAGGCCCTCCACTGTGGCCAGTGGCCTATGGTGGCTCAACCTATGGTTATATTTCTCCCAGTATATCCAATCTCTTAACAAAATTAAGAAGTACATTGGGAGAACAATTTCCCAGGTTTTCTGGTCTTAATGTTGTATTGCCAAATGTTGAAAATCTGATTCTGGCCTCTGCGGGGCATGTACATAAAATGTGTTTAGCCGTTTCATCCTCCTCCATGCATAGACGGCACTCTGCATCTTGTGCAAGTCCGATTTCATGCATGTGGTCGGTGAGAAAACCTACTATAACTCTGAGATGTGCTCTACTGAGTTCTAGCAGTTTGTCGGAGTCCTGAATGAGCATTTCACTACTGGGTTCGTCCCGTATATTCCGACTCCGACGCCTTCCAGAGTTTTGGAACCATTGGTAAACCAACGTTCATTTGCCCTACATAGGTCAGTTTCATCCCGAACCCAGTATTCTCTCTCAAGGAAGACCACAGTGTAGGGCGTGTGAAGGTTGATACTTTTGGGCATGATGTCTGAGGGCATTCCTAGAATGTTGTGAGCTATTATGCCCTCCAGCATGCTGCTGCTTCTCATGACCACTGCCTGCGGTAGACTAATGGCCGCTTGGTGGAGTCTGTATGTTGTCCATCTTGCCTATGTCTCCAGAGCTATGTGAAAAGGAAGTAATCCGAGAAGGGCTTCCATTGCTGCCGTTGGCGTGGAGCGAATGGCCCCAGTAGTCGCCAGACACGCTTGTCTCTGTAGTGCGTTAAGTTTAGCCTGGGCGATTTTTTGTTGGCCCTTGCTCCACCAGACTACAGAGCTATACGTGATTATTGGGCGTATAACGATCACGTACAGCCAGTATGCTTGTTTTAGTGACATGCCACATGTTTTGTGGTACGAGTTGGTACAAATTGGAGTTTATCGAAAACATTAAATGAGATCACAGCATACTTGAGGAACAAGTAGAATACAAGTATTCTCGTACGAACACCAAATTGAGTTGTGATTGTTAGTATAAATATCATTAGTTTTTCCACAAATTCTGAGTTAAGTTCAGTTTTAGATTCTAGTCCCAACTAGTCCAAAAATTTTGTGGTAGATTGACTAGAATATTGTAAGCACTGAAAACAACATTCAAATCATGCAGTTCAACAATCTTAATACATTTATTTTTTGGATCGTGTCACTGTATTTTGAAAAATGGAATTGTGCATTGGGGGCAAGCAGCTGAAGTATTTTTATTCTTCAAAAGCATGCTGTATGGATCCTGGTCAACTTACAATATAATGAATCTTGCAGGGAAGTTTTCAAATCATTGAACACTTCGACTATGATGATAGTTAATGTGTCTTGCATTTAAAAATGAATAAACGACTTTTGAAATTCGAACTCGGCATTACTATTAATGTAAAAATAGACCTGTGGAACATACCACAAGCTTATTCAAAAAATAAATTATTCCAATGCCTGCAGATGTTTCAATAATTCACCAGATGAAATAAAGAGTCTATCATCAACAAAATCTTCCAAGGAGTGCGTGAAGAGTTTAGTCATTAACAAAAGTTGTCATGGGTGATTTGTGACATAATCCTGTTTGTCTATCCAGTAGGAACTCAGATTTGGTGCCTCAGAAGAATAGTTTGCTCGGCTATATATTTTTTGTTTCTTTCACTATCTTCCGTTTCCGATGCACTGCAAGTCTCCTCTCATTCGTCTTGAAGTATCCCTATCTGCATAGTGAAGGATATCTCCCATAAGATATCTTGAGTTTGAATGTATAAATTGTTGAATATCTCAAGTCTGGCTGTAAAAAATCTGTAGTGGTTCTTCCTCCCTATCTATTTTCCTATTTATTTGTTTTTCCCTTTATGGAACTTCCAGGCAACTGAAAATGATATCTGATGATCTTACTATTTCACCTTGAAAAAGAAACTTGAGGTGAAGCATAGCGTGTATTGAAATGCTTTTCTGCTCGTGGATATTTCGTTCACTCCTATTTCACATTTCTATACAATATTCCCGCATTTCCTTCCTCTAATGACTCCAGGCAAATGCATAAGCACATTAAAGTTTCAACCGAGAACAAAAAATACCCCGTATTCTGTCGAGAAGCAACTGAAACGAAACTTCTAGCATGGAATATCCTAATTTGAGGAAAATTTACGGCAAGTTTATTCGAGGGCACTCCTCTTTTCATGGCCTAATTCAGGATGGAGAGCGACTACAAGTGGGGCTCCGCAAGAAATAATTTGATAACATTATTTCATTTCCGGATGTTAATGACGTTAGATAATTAGGATCTCTTATTTATCTCTTGGTGCTGTTTTAGATTTTTTTCAGAAAATTATTGTTAGAAGAAAGCATTGTTCAGTTCAGATATCTCCTTGATCGATCTACTGAAGGTCAAAACTGTAGGATAGTTGAAGTTGCATACGCACGATGCGTTCAATTAACTTTTTTCACAACCAGCCAGTTGTCTGAATGTTTGTAAATCCATTATGTCTTAGTTTCAAGTATGCAGACTATCAAATACAATCAAAAAATTCCTCAGGGGATATATGAATTTTTTTGAAAATTGTGATCTCATAGATATTACAGCTTTACATAATTTCATTTCTAACTACTCTTAGGATCTAAGTGGAGGGCAATATGTTTAATATCAGCTTTTCCCAACTTATTTGAAGTAATCATATGAATTAAAATCACGAATTTCTTCAACGTCATTGATTTCCAGCAAGGATTTCTCAAAAGAAAAAGTAGTGGCAACAGCTTTATTCAAGTTCATAGACGAAATTCTACACTCAATTGAACAAGACTCTTATGCACCTGGTGTTTTTTTTTCGATTTTCGTAATGCGTCTGACTTTGTTATTCACTTCATTTTACTTTGAATGATTCGATCAGAAAAAATGCCTTGGATATCTTGAAGTATTACTTTAGTAACAGAAAACAAACAGTTTTTATTAGGCAACAAAATATTGAGATTTTATCAGGTTTTACTGTAATCGAATACTACGGGGGAGTGTGCTGGGTCCTTTACTATTTATTATACAGTGCGGCTTTTAATAGTTTTCCCCTCCTCACTTTTGAACGGTTGAACTTCAGGAGCTGATACCGATTCATACCATAAAAATAAATTTCAATGACAAATTGACAATTTTTCAGAAGTTTTTTGCCAAAAAAATGCAGCTATCCTCAAAATCAACATTTTTCAAGTGAAATGGCGTTCTGATTCAAAAATACGAGCTGATTTTGCATTTTTAAGAACATACTTTCAAAGTCGAGTGATGAGTATTTGAAAATTGCCAAGTCCCCTCAAATGTTTCTCTGATTCTCTGATTATGCATTATGAAAAAAATTGGCGGGAAATTAACCCTCTCAACTTCAGTTGAACTTTTCAACTCGCGAACGGTTAAACATACATCAATTCTGCGAACATCAATCGATTCAGAACGATGAAATTAGTATACTCTATGAATTTTGAGTCAAACAGCTGAAAAAAAACTCTAAAAATCATGAAACATTCAGAAACACCAGATTTACTTGAAATTTGTACAATATATGTGAAAATTCACGATGAATGCAAAAATTCATGATTTGTTTATGTTCAGATACTTACAAGGTTTGTTATGGAAAAGAAATAAAAAATAAACAATTTTATCAAATTATCAAAATTTAGAGAATTTTTGTTTTCTATTTTAAAAAAATCACAAACATCTTTCAAATGTATTTCGACGAGCTGATTCGGAATCATATCACAAAAATGAATTTCATTGATAAATTGACAATTTTTCAGAAGATTTATTGTTGTTTATTGAAGATAGTCTGCGAACGCCATTCGATTCAGAGTAATGAAATTAGTATACTTCCTAAATGTTTAGTCGATCGCCTCAAAAAAATAACTCGAAAAAAGTACCAAGAGGTAGACCCCTAAAAACTCAGAATCATCAGAATCACTTGAAATTCGCACCACATACGCAATTTTCAATATATTACAAATGTCCTTCAAATGTATCTCGATGAGCTACCACACAAAAGAATTTCAATGACGAATTGACAATTTTTCTGACGATATTTTGTCGAAAAGCATTCACAAAATCAACATTTTTTTTGTGAAATGGCTTTCTGATTGAAAAATTCACACTGATTTCACATTTTCAAAAGATTCACAAACGATTAAAGTCAAGTGATGCAATATTCGATATCGAATTGAATATTTCGAAATTTTCCATACTCCTATCATTTTCTTAGTGGGCAATGGTACAATATATGAACCTTCTGGTTTCTTTTCAAATGAATAATCTATCGAAATATATGTCTTCATTCATATCAACTTAGAAACGATCACAGGAGTTCTTTGATTTTGTGTCCTCTTATGGTGATATTTTTTGATATGATCTGCCTCAAAAACAGTTTTTTGATCTGTTTTGTGAATTGAGCAATGCAAGGAGAAATAATTTTTTTCACTTGGAAAACATTTTCAAACTCACCTAACTATGACCGTGATATATATCATCGTGATTTTTCATTATAGGAGGTGATTTTAGTTATACTGAGAGATAATTTGTATGAGTATATTGTATACATCGTGCATTATTTTAGATGACTTGAGTTTTTCGACTGTTCAAATTGAGCTTCAAATAAATAATTTACGCCGTGAGGTGTGTGATTACCAGGTCCGAAAATCATGTGCCCTGAGTAAATAGAGGATGAAAGCTTTCTGCATTCGTCCGTCGAAGATTTCTGACATCTTACGACCAACCGGTGTAATTTTTAAATCCAAAAGCAGCGTATCCATCATTCCATCAAGTATCCCTACGAGTAAAACCACCATTTTAACAGCATGGTTTGGTTGATTACCCTAATAATAATATATTCCATTAATAATAATAAAGTTTATCAACTCATAATGTATACACGTACAATTTGAGCAGAGGAGTGGTTAATAAACAGGGGAAAGTCACGTTTGTGTGTGACTGAAATATCAGTATGATCAATAAAATTTCCTATGAATAATTAAAATTCAATAAAGGTTAGTAGGTAATAAATTGAGTGAATGCCTGTACTGACTAATATGCTCAAACTTTCTGAAATTGTACACGAATCTAATACCGGCATTTTGCTTGTGTCAAATGGCAAGAAATTCTTTCGACAACGAAGTTGGTGTAAAGTGTAATGAAACTATTTGATTAAATTTGAAATATCTGGGCCCCAAGTAAGGGGTTTGTCCCTAGTGATTCTATGTTGTCTCACGTTTTTGGAATAGTTGATTATGTTGTCATAAATTATAATTCGTTACCATGGCGATTCATCTGATTCAGAGACCTCTTTGTGTCAATTACGTTGGATTAAGTTTGGGTGGCGTTCAACGTAAGATCTATACTGGAAGCTGTGCTATATAACTGAAACAAGTCTGTGTCAATTCTTATAATATAATCGGGAAATTATTCAATAGGAGATGAACATTGCAATCAGTACCATCGGCCAACGAGAAACAAGAATGAAGTAAGGACCGGTGGTCCTAAAACGCTTCCTTGAAGAACTCCTGTTTCTTTTTCAACACAGTCAAAGTAGAAATCGTTCACGCTGAATGCAGTTAATCTCCCATTGACATAAGAGCCAAAGAATGTAACTAGAAAGTGGGGAACAATCTATTGAACGTAGTTTGGCTAGTTTTATATTGAAGTTGGTGCTGTCGGACGCTTTCTGAAGTCTAAAAAACCAATACAGAGACATGTTTTTCTGTCCCTACTTATATTTTCAGTAATTTTGGTGAGCGCTGTAGCCTAACTATGTCTTCGACGGAAACTTGATTGGAATTAATGGAGTAACGGTTCACATGGAAAGTAATCTGGCAATGAATACTTTTTTTAAAAGTTCTTATTGAGGTATGATATTGGGCAGAAATCTGAGGGTAATGCCATGCTTTAATTATGTAATAGGGACAATTTCGGCTTGTTTCCATGAAGTGGCAAAAACTTGGAATGTCGTGAAAAAGTTGAATGCTAATCCAATGTTAGCGCATTCACCAATTCCTCGTATTCCTTTCATACGATGATAACATGTTAGGTGATGAAAAATAAAAATATCTGGAAAAAATTTGTTTTCATGCAAACTTCAACAACACTTGATCGATCCTCAATTTCAGTACACCGATGTATTTGGGATTGAATTCCCTTCAAAATGATGTATCACAAGTATAGTAGTCCCATTGAAAATTCTGAAGTAGGGGGTGCTGGGGTTGAGGGGGTTGACAACACAATGATGGTGTATGTGGTGAAAGTGTTCCCCCTTGAAATACAAATCGACGGGTCTGAGCGATTTTCCATTTTTTTCATGAGTTCGGATATTAGGGGGGTGACAAGTTTTATCTGGGACACACTGTATAATAATCACAACTGAATTCGAAATTCAGGTAGAGGTTTGGAACTGATTATCATTATTTTTGAAATGTTCATGATCGAAAAGACTTATTACCTCGTTACGTTTTCCTTGATTCTTTCTTTCGGTTTAACGATTCTATCATCATTGTTTCCTTCTCCTTCATGTTCTTTCTCACGAAACCTCTTTCTATAAAAGCAGGCGTTTCAGTCCAGCGAGAGAGCGAGTGGGTGATAATTTCACGGAGGCCCTAACTCTTTCTTTGTACAACCATTATAATTTTCTGTGTGCTTTCATCAAGATACAAGAATTCGTTAAGCATTCTTTCTATTTGAAATAACGAATGGGCCGGCTTAACATTGACTCCCGCTTTTCCCATTTTCAGAGTATTTAATAAATTAGGAAACATTATTCAAATTGAGGAATGAAATGAAATGATAAATGTTTTCTGATGCTTGTGGATGTTCTGAAAACAGCATACGATTCAGTTCAAACAATAATAGGAATTGAAAGTATTTGGCACTTATACGCGTTCGCAATATGCCTATTCACATGTTGCAATTCACATACTCCGAAAGCATCGAAAAGTCTATCGTCATGAATCTGTCTAAATAATTTAAATCTTGTGCCTCATATCGGGGGTCGTGATCCACAGCAAGTTGGGCCACACTTAATTTTTTTTGTATCAAAAATCGTATGACGATGTGCTCTTTGAACCGAACTTTCATGACCATTCTGGTTTGACCCACATAATCGCAGTCCTCAACACTAATCTATAAATCCCCGCTTTTTCTCTTCCTTCTGTTTTTGGAGCTACCCAGGATTTGTTGTAGCTTATACAAGGTATGTACAAGCTTCATATCGAGGGTAATGGAAATCCTGTCGAAACTTCGAGTGAATCAAGATAGTTAGGTAGAGTTTACCTAGTTCTGAAAATTTGAAGAGTTACGAAGGGTTTCCTCAAATATATGTTTCCTTATCGGTTTTTTCACCAGTTCACAGAATATTTCCTCAGTTTTTGAATCTTTCCTTGTTGAGATAAGAGTCGATTAATCAAAAAATGTAATCGAGGCCCTTTTTGCTGTGTGTAATGGTGGGAGCTCTCAGGGATGTATCTGAGTGTACTCGTGCACTTTTTATTGACATCGAATTCACCGATTTCGATCGTTTTTTATTACCAAGATCTGTTCTTCATTTTCAGTTTCATACGTGAATGATACGGTTTGAAACTGGGTGGTTTTGTATCAAAGATAGCGAACACGTTGTCCACATATCTAACCCAAACCCTAGGAAAATAGCCGAAGCTTTATCTTGTTTCCATATCAAACTTACCCATGGACAAATTTGCTAGAAAGGGATACAGAAGATTACCCATGGCTGTACCTTCGTGGTTCGTTAAATATGTGCTAGTTCTGTGAGAGCTACCATAGCTGCCATTTTACGAGAATATTTGATGTCATTTCCATAAGTGATGACATGAATATCTGGAAGCTCATTGAAATGATTCATCGGATTTTTAGATTATACAAGAAAGAGTAGGAGTCCGAGGGTAGCCTTGACGGACGCCTTGTTCAATGTTTGATGGTTGATTTATAGAATTCCGAATTACTAAACTGTTCTCTTTATTCTCTGCCTTCTGAAGATGATTTCATCAAATTCAAAACAATTCCTCTCACATCATATCTCCACCATATAGGAGGAGTTCATAGTCAACACAGTCGTAAGCTCTAGAGAAAGAATTCAATGAATAGTCAACAGATGAGAAGTTTTTCATCGAGAGCATTTATTACGTGCTAATCATCACCACTTGCATGTTGTGTCCTTTTCAAAAAACTACATGAGTTATCGCAAGAAGAATCTATTTACATTTTATAAAATGACTGAAACAGTTGCTGATGTAAGGCGCATAGAATTTGATATGGATGAGACTGAAAAGGGATACACATTGGAAAATAATCTTAGTGTGATCTGTTACATATGAAGTTCGGAATGATTTATGTACGTTTATAGCTGTAATCTCGGTAAATCATGGGGTTTGGTCATACCAAACGATCATTAAACCTATGGTCAAAATTGCAACAAATTTCAGCACAAGCCTAGCTGCAGAAAGTGCAGCGGCTAGCTTGCCCGGGAACTACAGGAGCAATATTTACGTGCCCTACTGTAGCTCTGGAGGCAATGCTAAACCTTCCGCCATTGCACCCAAGTGTAATGAAAGAAGCAGTTAATAGTGCCTTCAGACTGTACCAGACAAAACACTTAAAAGCAGAAATTCTTATCAGACATCTAAAGATTTTGGAACACATTTCCCTAGAAGCCATGTCTAAACCGACAGATATCATGCCGATCAGGTACGACTTCGCAGTGCTGGTTGAAGAGGTCATGAACAACCACCTGATTCACACAGAGAACGGTCCTCAATTGACACTGATGGATGCCTCAGTCTGTTACACAGATGGATCCAAGATGGATGAAGGGGTTGGAGTGGGCGTTATAGGGTCAAATTTCAGGCTCTTAAATCCCCTTGGTAGGACCCAACCATCTTCCAAGCAGAAGTAATGTAAACAAATCTTGAGGCAATTGGCGAACTGCCTTGCCGAAGAAGAGACAAACACACCAATTTCCGGCCCAAAACCCTTCTGTGGACTCTCCAAAGCCCACTTGAAAGAAGTTTCGACGCTGAGAATTTTATAAAATAAAATATCACTGGAATGAAGTGCCAGGACAAAGACAAGCGAAAAAGCTAGTGAGCCGATCGCCAAGGAAAGCTATACAGCTTCTTGAGTTGAACAAAAAATAATTGAAATTAGTAACTGGACTACTCACTGGGCACTGCCCTCTGGGGTATCACCTCAAAAAGATGGGCAAGTCGGAGAGTGATAGTTGCCGTTACTGCGAGAACTTCGCGGAAACTGCAGAACATCTGTTTTGCAATGCCCAGCGCTTTCTGCAAGAGGATCAAATTCTTGGAAGGGGCATTCTTAACGCCCTCCGATTCTTAACGTCCTCCGACATCAGGAACTTAGCTCCCAGGAAACTGATGAACTTCGTGAAACATTAACGTTAAAGTTACCTTGTATGATTGTCTATTATAGATTATATTATTTTACACCTCGCACAAAGTCTCACAATCCCAGGCATTGAATAGATAAGGGGCACGCACAGAAGACCTTGCAGTTCGAGGTATTTTTAGGCTGAACAGAGTGAACGACCCCCCCACAATCTAAAATCTATTATCTATCTATATTATCTCTTTCTTTTCTGAATAAAAATTGCTGTTTTCACGCTCAGTGTATTTTATCATTCTATTCGCTCAACTGTTTTACTGATCTGTTTTATTGCATAGATTCAAAACTCGTGTTTTACTATGTAATTATTTTCGGAAGGAAGACGAAACTTTTATCCTTTACTTTGGCTTTTTGAGCACTCAAACATCACCAATATAAATTTATGAATATTCTTTTACTGAACCGAAAAAAATGTCTCTAAAGTTCTAGGTTAATTGTTCTGAACATTCTTTTTCTTTCGAATGCAAACAAGTCATTTTCCGCGGCACATTCTCTATTTGAACTTTTATAAAAATTGAGGTTGTAAAGATTCATTATCGTAGGCTATCACCTCTAAACTCATTTCACTCTGCAGTCTCAACTATCATCGTCAAACATTAATCAACAGACATTCTCCCACTTTCACTTGGCAGTAGTCCTCCCTTACCTATTCATCTCATAAAGTGATTTAATGATGAATATTAATTACGTTTCGTGCGGGTTCTACCTTTATATCCTTTCCACAGCAAAACGGGAGTGGCTATAAAACGCCATATAATTCGGTGATCTATGCAGTGGGAGCGGAAACGCTTTCAGAACTTTTCCCGTCAAAAATATAGAGGGTGTCAATTTGAAAACTTTCTACCCTTAATATCTTTCTTCTAGTAAACAATATGAGGAATCTAAACAGTTCAATTTTATTTTCAAGGGGGACACTTTCAAGGAATATTTCTAGCCCTCGTGGTTCAACCCCCTAGGAGGGGTAGATGTTACCCTTTGAATTTTAATGGGAAGGGGGGTCAAGTGGCACATCATTTTGATTGGCGTTCAATTCTCTTTCCAATGCTACCCTGACTTATTATTTTTTGATGAGCATTTTCCGAAAAATGGCGTTCCAAACTAACAGTGATTATTAGAAATTGCCTAAACTGGTTTGACCAGAACTGGTAGTAACATTAGCCATTAGCTCCAAAAAATTTAATAGAAGCTTGTGGGATACTGTAAATAATTCTAATACTCGATGAAATGCAGTTCAAGTAGAATTTCCCGTCATATCGTGATACGACTATTTATAAACACAGCCTACTTTTCAAAATTTCAATGTTTTTGGTTGATATAGTCCATACGCATCAAACGACACTCATTAGAAGTACGTGGGATACTGTAAATAATTCGAATACTCGATGAAATGCAGTTCAAGTAGAATTTTCCGTCATATCGTGATACAACCATTTATTAACACAGCCCACTTTTCAAAATTTCAATCTTTTGGTTGATATAGTCCTCACGCACCAAAGGACACTTAATAGTAGTTTGTGGGATACTGTAAAGAATTCTAGTACTCGATGAAATGCAGTTCAAGTAGAATTTCCCGTCGTATCGTGATACAACTATTTATTAACACAGCCCACTTTTCAAAATTTCAATTTTTTTGGTTGATATAGTCCTCACGCACCAAAGGACACTTAATAGTAGTTTGTGGGATACTGTAAAGAATTCTAGTACTCGATGAAATGCAGTTCAAGTAGAATTTCCTATCATATTTTGATACAACTATTCATTAACACAGCTCACTTTTCAAAATTTCAATTTTTTTGGTTGATATAGTCCATACGCATCAAACTACACTTAATAGAAGCTTGTGGGATACTGTAAATAATTCTAATACTCGATGAAATGCAGTTCAAGTAGTATTTTCCGTCATATCGTGATACAAACATTTATTAACACATCCCACTTTTCAAAATTTCAATTTTTTGGTTGATATAGTCCATACGCACCAAAGGACACTTAATAGAAGCTTGTGGGATACTGTAAAGAATTCTAGTACTCGATGAAATACAGTTCAAGTAGAATTTCCCGTCATATCGTGATACAACTATTTATTAACACAGCCCACTTTTCAAAATTTCAATTTTTTTGGTTCATATAGTCCAAACGCACCAAACGATACTCGGTAGAAGCAAGTGAGATACTGTAAAGAATTCTAATATTCTATGAAATGCAGTTCAAGTAGAATATCCCATCATATCGTGACATAACTTTTTATTAACACAGCCCACTCGTCGAAATTTGAATGGATATGAATGCACATTTAAACGTGAGTTTCAATTCTTAACAATTTTTCATCAAAGCAGTCTTCGATATTGCCACAAATAAAAGTATTTCACTCTATTACCTAATTCATATTTTTTGACTCTACTCGTATACAGCTGACAAGTTTCACGATTTGATCATTCAAAATTAAGTACTAGAATCTTCAGAACATTTGAAGGGAATAAATTTTTTTCCGAAAGTGAATAATAAAAATGTTTTCCGTATGTCGCCAACTTGAATGGACACACTGTATACACCTTGGGGGTCCTTCATTTTGTAATTCTCAACTCTTCGATAGTTTGCAGGACAATTTTAAATAATCTTGTGAAAAATGCTGGGCACTGGCCACGTTGGGTCCATATTTATTGGGGATTTATTTCTAATTAAGGGGCATTTAAACCTTTGGGGATCAAAATATTGGAACTTTCAACACGTCAATGATTTGTAATTAATGTGTAAGAAATTTCAGCATCCTTTCGATCAACAATAATTGCGTATTTTAAAAAAATACTAAGTGCGTGGTGCAGTTTTAGTTTAAAGTTAGCCCACGCCTATTTCCCAGAAAACGGGGAATGTGTAAAATTTTTTTTGGATGGTACGCAAATTTGTAATAAATGTGTACAAAATTGTATAATAGTTGTTTCTGGAGTGTGCCATAAATGCTGGTGTAGCTTTTAGTACATTTGAGAAAGCTTTTCACAGCAGTAATTAAAACTCATAGTTTCAATAAAACTGATGATAACTCATACTATATTGACTACTAATGAATGAAACTCCAACAATAATAATGATAAAGAACGATCAATGAAATATATTCATTTAGAGAAGGTGTTCAAAGTGTCTACCAGCTTCTCCTATACACAGGCGACACCTTTTCTGAATGTTATTTGCCGAATTGATTAGTTCAATGGGAGTGAGAGGAGCAAAACTTTGGATCATTGCCGCTTCCAATTCGTATCTAGAATTGATCGACAATTTAGAAATCAGATCATTCAACGTTCCCCAGAGGTGAAAGTTCATAGGCGTTAGGTCCGGTGATCTGTCCGGCAAACAGTTGAGTCCTTGTTTGGCTATCCAATTATTACCAAAATTGGCAGCCAAAAAGTTGGTGACAATTGCAGTGTTGTGAGGCAAGGGCCCGTCTTGTTGAAAATATATTTTTCTGAGCTCCATTAGTGGCAGTTCATCAACAAGTGGTTCAATATTTTGCCTTGAAATTTCTACATACCTCTGAGATGTGAGAGTGTCATTATAAATGAACGATCGATAATTTTAACCCTGAAAACACCTGCCCACGCACTAAATCAAAACCTTCCTTGTCTTGTCTACTCCACAATATAATGAGGATTTTGTTGTGCCTAAGTATAGGAATTATAGCGGTTGAAAAAGCCGGCAATGCTCACATAGGTTTTGTCTGTCCAAATACAACTTAACGAAAAATCACGCTTTTGGATACAATTTTCCAGGAATCCATGGCAAAAATTCATGAGGCGTTCAAAATCACCTGGTCTGAGTTTATGAACTCTCTGGTCCTGTATGGCTTGTCTAGGTGCTTTCTCAAAATCCGACTAACGTTAGTTCTTAGTAGGCCTGTTGATATTTTCAAATTTCGTGTTGACGTTTTGGGATTATTTTCAACAGCTCCTAAAACTGCTACTTCTTTCAACTCCTTAGCTATCCCTATCTCTTTCATATAATCGTGGCCTTTTCTTTTCAAATTGACAACCAATAATTCGATTGTGTCGCAATCTTGCGAAAATGTCTCTAAAAGGTTGTCTTCTTTCTGAAAACCTCTCGTGATACAAATTGCTTGCTGTTTCTGCATTTTTCCCAGTTTGAATAAAACAGACTTTTATATCCTATTTTTCATAATTCTCACACTTCATTGCGAATGTGTTTGAAAATTGAACAGAAACTTCGAATTAAAGAGCGTCTTTACTGCTTAAATCAAAATTTGACAGCCACCAGTGAGCATTTGCATTATGTTTTATTGCCGCGTCGGTCATCCAAAGCCTACTTTTTCAAAGTGTGCCTTTCAAAGTCTACATAAAAAACTTTTGAGCTCTGTGTTTCAAAGATGACTAGCAAAATATCAAGTGTGATACATTTTTGGAAAGGTAATTTCAAGCTCTATTGAAATATGCAGAAATATCTCCTATTTAAAAAACATATTTTTGCATCAATAACAAAGGATATTGTTACGAGATTGATAAAAATTCCCCTATCTACGCCGCTGGATAGACTTGCACGCGTATCGTCGCTATGATTTCCTAGAAAACGACAGATAATTGCCGATAATGAATATTCGGGATAACCGAACCGTCGCGTCGCGAAGATTCTGGTTACACTTGAGTACGTATATAAACGCGAGACATTTGATTAAGATTAAGAAGATTATGAAGAAAAGTGCTCTGGTAATGTTTTCATAGAAACAATAAATTTTTGATAGGAAAAAAGTAACAACTTTTCGAAAACGCATATTTTTGAAAAAAAAGCTGTAACTCAGAAACAATGATAGATATCGATATGCGGTTTTCACCATTAAGTTTGTCATAAACTTTGCCCCTCAGACACTGCCATCAGTTTTCATCTATTTAGTTTGAAACCAGGACTTTCCCTTCAAACGTGTCCAATTTGGCCCACTCTGTACATGAATTGATACTTCCAGAAGATGTGTATTCATCAGTCCTATGGATATGTTCCGTTATGTGAGGAAGCATCCACTAATTTTATCAGCTCTAGATCTGGCGTAGCCAATAACAATGAATAATCTCAGTGGTCTGGCATACCATTCCAAAAGAATTACTACATTCTGCTGCCAGTGATGAGTGATGAGCTGGCGTTCCTTTTGTTATCAGTACGTGCTCATATTTTGAAAGAGAGTTCGTACCAGACAAGTCGAGTTTTAATTTCCATTCCCTTTTAGTTGATAAAAACGTTCATTCCTTTCCGCGGGCGGGAAGTATCCATGCATTGAATGTGTTTCTGCATCAATTTTTCAATTTGCTGTTCAGGCCGAGTGAATTGAATGAAAATGGTGGAATGGAGAGTACGCGTGTAAATTATGGCTCGCAGCTACGGCTATATGTTCGCGACGGAAGGAAAATGCAACTGGTCGTCAGCGAAATAGAATAAACTAAGAATGGTTGGGTAGGTAGAAACTCTCTGAAATTATTCAAACTAGTACAACCTGTGCTGTGTTTTGAAATGAATTCACAAACTTAGGAATCTACTTAACCAAACACCGAAATCACATCAGTTTCACTAGACGCAAGTTTTATCAACAATGTGAGCATCACCAAGGCCACTGTCTCTAGAGGAATCGAACCAAATAACTGGATGAGAATAATGCTCTGATAAGATCATTATCGATATCTTCAGAGGGGGAGAATGTCAGCTTCAATCTAGCCTCCCCAGGTTGTCGAGCTGATGCCGAATATATCATCGAAAATGGAATTAAATTAAGGATTGAGCGAGAACTGAAAATGATTTGGTCGGAATCACAAAAATTTGTCATTTCGTTAATCCTCGATAGAATTCAAGTTTTGATACAAAATTTGAAATCAGCTCGTCGAGATACGTAAGAGGTCGATAAGCGATTTTTTGAAAAATGTAAAATGGAAATATTCGAAAAAAAGGTTCTGATGATTTTACACAGGGTGTTATGTAAGTACGTGGCCAAACGTGAAGGGGTGATTTTTTAGGTGATTCTAAGACGAAAAGTTCATATAAACATAGGTCCGGTAATGCTTCGTTTTTGATGGTAGAGTAGTTGAAATGTTTTATTGTGTTGTCCCAGGGATTTACATAAAAGTGATTTTTATATTTTTTCTTAAAAAAAAAACAAGATACGAAAAAAATTCTGTATATAAAAAAGTTGTAATTTCAGCTGCTCGATTTGAAACAAATACAAAAATTGCAAAAAAATCAGTGGCGCGCATTTTTTCTGTCAAAAATATTGGTTACGGTGCCTTCCGGGAGGCCATTGGACATGACACTCTTGATTTAGTTAGGGCCAAATCAACCCTTTACGACCCTTAATATTATTGCCAAATTTAAAAAAAATCAGTTGAAGGATTATTGAGATATTTACGAAAAAAACGATTTCTTCTAAAGATGTTGACACTCTGTATCTTGAAAACGGAGCATTACCGGACCTATGTTCATATGAACTTTCAGTCTTAGAATCATTCAAAGAATGAAAGAAGGTTGGCCACATACTTAGATAACACCCTGTAAATTTTTTATTTTTAGGGGTCTACCCCTTGAGATTACTTTCGGTCTTCGATCAACTTGACATTAACAGACTATACTAATTTCGTCATTCTGAATCGATTGGCGTTCGCAGAATTGCTCTATCTTTCACCGTTTTCGAGTTGAAAAGTTCATTTGAAGTTGAGAAGGGTCATTTTCCTCTAAAATATTTTTTTCGTAATTTTTCAATTTATTCTTCAAAAGTTTAACCTTTTTTGAAAATGCACACCCAATTTGAAGTCGATTCAAAGTCAATCAAACATTTCGTAGGCTTTTTACGCAACCTCTGCAGTTTCGACTTGAAAATATCCATTTTTTCATTAGTTCCTTTTTCATGGTAAACCCTGTATATAGGCATACACAAATCATACATTTTCGGAATCAGAATGAAATTTTGCGTATATAGTGCTAATTTCAAGTGAATCAGATGATTTTGTATTTTTCTTGATTTTTAGGGGTCTACCCCTTAGGATTTATTTAGAGTTATCACTTTTGGTCTTCGATCAACTTGACATTTACAGAGTATACTAATTTCATCATTCTGAATCGATTGGCGTTCGCAGAATTGCTCTATCTTTCACCGTTTTCAAGTTGAAAAGTTCATCTGAAGTTGAGAAGGGTCATTTTCCTCTAAAATATTTTTTTCGTAATTTTTCAATTTATTCTTCTAAAGTTTAACCTTTTTTGAAAATGCACACCCAATTTGAAGTCGATTCAAAGTCAATCAAACATTTCGTAGGCTTTTTACGCAACCTCTGCAGTTTCGACTTGAAAATATCCATTTTTTCATTAGTTCCTTTTTCATGGTAAATCCTGTATATAGGCATACACAAATCATACATTTTCGGAATCAGCATGAAATTTTGCGTATATAGTGCTAATTTCAAGTGAATCAGATGATTTTGTATTTTTCTTGATTTTTAGGGGTCTACCCCTTAGGATTTATTTAGAGTTATCACTTTTGGTCTTTGATCAACTTGACATTTACAGAGTATACTAATTTCATCATTCTGAATCGATTGGCGTTCGCAGAATTGCTCTATCTTTCACCGTTTTCGAGTTGAAAAGTTCATCTGAAGTTGAGAAGGGTCATTTTCCTCTAAAATATTTTTTTCGTAATTTTTCAATTTATTCTTCAAAAGTTTAACCTTTTTTGAAAATGCACACCCAATTTGAAGTCGATTCAAAGTCAATCAAACATTTCGTAGGCTTTTTACGCAACCTCTGCAGTTTCGACTTGAAAATATCCATTTTTTCATTAGTTCCTTTTTCATGGTAAACCCTGTATATAGGCATACACAAATCATACATTTTCGGAATCAGCATGAAATTTTGCGTATATAGTGCTAATTTCAAGTGAATCAGATGATTTTGTATTTTTCTTGATTTTTAGGGGTCTACCCCTTAGGATTTATTTAGAGTTATCACTTTTGGTCTTCGATCAACTTGACATTTACAGAGTATACTAATTTCATCATTCTGAATCGATTGGCGTTCGCAGAATTGCTCTATCTTTCACCGTTTTCAAGTTGAAAAGTTCATCTGAAGTTGAGAAGGGTCACTTTCCTCTAAAATATTTTTTTCGTAATTTTTCAATTTATTCTTCAAAAGTTTAACCTTTTTTGAAAATGCACACCCAATTTGAAGTCGATTCAAAGTCAATCAAACATTTCGTAGGCTTTTTACGCAACCTCTGCAGTTTCGACTTGAAAATATCCATTTTTTCATTAGTTCCTTTTTCATGGTAAACCCTGTATATGAGCATACACAAATCATACATTTTCGGAATCAGCATGAAATTTTGCGTATATAGTGCTAATTTCAAGTGAATCAGATGATTTTGTATTTTTCTTGATTTTTAGGGGTCTACCCCTTAGGATTTATTTAGAGTTATCACTTTTGGTCTTCGATCAACTTGACATTAACAGAGTATACTAATTTCATCATTCTGAATTGATTGGCGTTCGCAGAATTGCTCTATCTTTGACCGTTGTCGAGAAAAATTGCTTGGTAACTCAAAGCAATTTGATCGAGTTTAAGATTTCTGACAGAATTAACAATAATATTGTGAGCACCAGTTGTATGTATTGAGATAATTTCAAGAGCCAACGAAGTTAGGAAAACGTATATTCTTGTTCATTTTAGTTCAACGAATAAAAGCTATCAGACTGACATTTATACTGTCATTCTTGCTAGCAAGATATATCCTTCATTGTTGTTTGTACGCGTGGTTGCCCATGACGACGTGGTATTACCGGCTCAAAAGGAAGGAACTGTGTACTATCAGTGAAGCACCGTTTTCATTGGTTCTCATATCGCAGGAGATGCGAGTTTCATATAGCGAGTGAAATTATCGAACTAAATTGCTGGCCAAGATTCAGCGAAAATGCCTATCATTTTGGACAACTGCTTTATTGAATCAACAAATCCCAATTGACGAAAATTTCCAACATTAATTCAGTATAACAAACAGTTCTATCATATCTATGGACGAATGTTTCTGAAAGTCAGATTGCAGTTGTATTTCTTCAAAATAATCCTTCGGACGATATAAAAGGGATTCTATCAAAGAGATGCACAATTCTTAATATTCCCAGAGGAAAGTCTTGCTGAGAATTCATATTTACAGCTCGTATTGTGTTTTTCTTTGGAAGATCTATTGTACTATTCATCGAATGCCTCGACTACAAAAGTTTCTATTGTCTGCAATTTATATAAAATTGCGGCAAGCCATATAATCTTTCGTTAAGTTCTCTGCGTGGAGAACCGCTACGAAATTTCAACGACTTTATTGCAGTTCGTTTATTTGTTGCTCACGTACTCGACTTTATCGGCGGACCAGACATGTTGGAACAATTGTTCGCTGTGTTAGATATCCACTAGAGAGTTTTCATGTGGAGAGGTGCGGGTTTCTAGCGAAAATATAGCGATTTTTTTTGTGTTGACGTCAGAACAAGAGAGAATGGCGGTGGATGGAGTGATTGAGAAATGAACAGTTTTGGAATTGCGATTCTAAAAATAACATTCATTCATTTATTTATACGGGCAATCCCATTTAAAGATTTTATAAAATACAACATGGAATAGTACAACAAACACTAAATGATTGATGAAAACATAAACAAAAAAAGATTGAAGTGAAAGTAAAGTAAGATTTACGTGAAGAAGCAATGAGAGCAACATACTGGCAAAGACTTCCAGGGCTAAGGCAGGTCAAAGATCTCCTCGGCAACTTCAACCGAGCAAGATCGAAGACACTGATTAACCTCATCAAAACTAGTCTATAGACAATCACGGGATTTCTGACGGGGCACTGCAGACTCAAAGAACACCTGAGGAAGCTAGGCTTAAAGGAGGGCAGCACCTGCAGATTCTGTGGGGAAATACCACGAATAGACCCCCTCAAAATCCTTAATTTCCTCAAGGAATTGGGGCTTGAGGGGCTGCTGTAAACGAGAACATCTTGAAATAGCAGGAGAAGATGGGGCACAATAGATCTAATTAGGTCGCAGCGCATCAGTCACCATGCATACTTACCAATACCAATAGTAAGATTTGAAATAGGGACTAGAATGACAAAGATGGTCACTTACAGTTGAACTTCGATATAGGTATTGAGAAAAGATCAATATCAAGACAATTGGTCGTTCTGAGGGTTCTTGGAATGGAGCTGAAATAAGCAGTGTTATTACGATAGTAGGAATATTGTTTTGTTGAAATTGTTTTTTCCTTCAACCAGCTGTCTGTATGAAAAGTAACTTTCTGTCTGGTAAAACGAGTGGGGACTACAAAACTGATTTGAGACAGTTGGTTAAGACAGTCGTACCCACCGTGCATGATCTTGTAGAGCGTCAACAGGTCTCGATATTTACGTCTAATCTCCAGAGATGGAATGTTGAGATAACGTTTAGTTGTAGTCACCAAGGATGTTAGATTTAAAGGCACTATATCTAAGAAAACTCTTCTAACCACGATCAATGTTGGAGATTTGAATTGAATAGTGTGGAGACCAAACAGAGGACAGCAGCAATCAAGGTGAGTTCCTACAAGTGTGTATAAGGTTTAAATGGCACTCAGACTAGTGAAGTCCTCTTTACAAAGCCCAACATTTTGGTAGACCTGTTGACAATGGAAGTTATATGATATTTGAAGGTCAGAGAGTCGTTAAAAATCACTCCAAGATCCTTGATACGGTCAGCAGCTTCAATGGGCTTTCCATTGATAGTATAATCGAAATTGATGGGTTGGTGGGATCGGCTAAAACGTATGATATGACATTTTTTATTGTGTTTATTGTGCACCAAGCAGCAAGTCTGGTGATGTCGCTCTGAAACCCAGCAGCATCATCTACACAATTAACAATACGATAAAGCTTGAGGACGTCAGCGAAAAGTAGGGCATTACTATTATCGAAGCATGAAGTGATGTCGTTGATGTGAATGAGTTGAAAAGTAGGGGGCCCAAATGTGAACCTTGCGGAACGCCCGAGGTTGCACGACTGTCAAAAGATTAGTGATGGTTGTATCTCACTATTAGGGACCTACCTGTGAAATTTCTGTTCGAAACTGGCGCCACTTAAAAATTTTCACAACAAGAGCTAACATTCAATATTCCAAACAGAATGATAGAACCCACCAATTGAGGATTCCAAATTGGATGTCAGCGCAAAAGTGGTAAAAATCCCTGTACATATATGGGTCTCTAAGCTTCAAGATATACGAAGTGGTTAATTTGTCGAAAGGTATTCTTTTTGAGAT
Source organism: Chrysolina americana (assembly GCA_958502065.1). NCBI lineage: Eukaryota > Metazoa > Arthropoda > Insecta > Coleoptera > Chrysomelidae > Chrysolina > Chrysolina americana. Next base: position 81,595,181 of record OY293414.1, read on the forward strand.
AAGTTCAAAAACCATGAACACTCTGTATTTTAAAGTTTTTCTAGTTGAATGTAACCATTTTCTCAGTAAACAATTACTTTATCAACATCTTGAGTGGTATGCTTTCTACCTCCGAACCTTTTACCAGTTATTTACATCCACGGTTAGAGAAATGCCGATTTCATAATTTTTATTTTCTCATATTTAAAAACTGCTTTGCCTTATTTCACGGATGTTAGTTCAATATGAGTTTTGATGAGACGTACATTGAAAGGACTTGAATTAGGCCAAAAAAAAAAAAATTTTCCCTGAAAATAAAAAAAAATACAAAATCATCGGAATCACTTGAAATTAACACCATATACGCAAAATTTCATGCTGATTCCGAAAATGTATGATTTGTGTTTGCCTATATACAGGGTTTACCATGAAAAAGGAACTGATGAAAAAATGGATATTCTCAAGTCGAAACTGCAGAGGTTGCGTAAAAAGCCAACGAAATGTTTGATTGACTTTGAATCAACTTCAGATTGGGTGTGCATTTTCAAAAAAGGTTAAACTTTTGAAGAATAAATTGAAAAATTACGAAAAAAATATTTTAGAGGAAAATGACCCTTCTCAACTTCAGATGAACTTTTCAACTCGAGAACGGTTGAAGATAGAGCAATTCTGCAAACGCCAATCGATTCAGAATGATGAAATTGGAATACAACTTGTGTATGCAATAGAAATTCAATCTTGTTTTCAAGTTAACAAATACAAAATACGAAAATCTGGGCCATTTTCAGTATCAACACCCCGTAACTAGAAAACCAATCATAGGACTGAGTTGGACGCATGGACACTTTTGTCGAGTACAACATACCAGAGTTTCATAAAATTTTATCGGTTGCTACTTTATATAAGAAAAGTGCGGGGTCCTTTACAAAACCTATTCTAGAAAATATTTTTTCTTGACTGCAACGCTACAACTATTTTAAATATATAGATATTATTGAAAAACACGATTTCTCACAAAATGTCGCTACGTTTTAACATAGCATAGTTGAGCAGAAAATGTCTTCAGCCTCTCGACTTTCATGCCTGCTTGTGAATAGCAATGTATAGAATAAAAGAGAAAATTGTCTTTTCCCCAGCTAGGGCAACATTACCAACTTCAAACTGTTTACATAGGCCGTGGTGGCGTGCGGGTTGCGCGCTCGCTTCTTAATCCAATCACCCGTTGGTGCATAACACGTTTGAAAGAGCAAGGGCTACATCTTCCCCAGCTTGAACAAGTCTCTAACATCTGAGGGTCGTAAGAGTGCAGCCGGTTGACGGATATGACAATTTCAACGATTTTTCAACATATGAACTCAGATTCGTCTTGATTAAATTTCACAGTATTTTCATTCGATACCAATTCATCGAACTCTTGGTATATTCCTCCAACATAATGAATGTTGTATTCGGACTGGATCATTTTCAAATCACCATAATTCCATCATTCATCATCGTTAATATCATCCACGATTACACAAATGATGCTACACACCGTAAACCAACGTTGTAGAAAGCAAGTTATCCTCATCAATTTTCATTTACGTACTTCATAAATAAAAATCTCGTTCCAGGCAATTTATAACGTTGAGCTTCTTGGCTAATACAAGAAAAATTGAAGAGATCGCAGCATTCATCAGGGCCTAATGATGTGTCTATTCGAACAATTTCGTACCTTTTTATCCGCTCCGGTTGATTTTTCCTCTATTTTGTCGAGTCATTTGTCAGTTCGTTTCTCAATCCGGAGAATAAAGTTTCCGAGTAACGAACTCCTTCGCGGATGTTTAAAATATTTGAGGATCTGTCGCTTTCAACTTATAAGTTTCCAATTGGTGTTAATTCGAGTGAAGATGAGCATAAGGAAAGGATTGGCATATTATTCTGGTGACAGTTGATTTGATGGTATTTTTGTTGGTATGAATAAATGGATACAGGTATCATCCATTGAAATAATTCAATTTTTGTTTCTCATAATTCAATACAGTTTGGGGAAATTGTAACGGACGATGATTAGACGTGGCTAAGTAATTCTAAAATTAACGAAGCCAGGTAGCCGAGTAGTTGGAATCACCGCTTTTCAATCATTCTGGCTGCCGGTCGTGGGTTCTAAGCCCAGCGACCACAGTATATTTTTCTGATGGCTTGAGTAAGAACTAGGAATCGCACGTTGAAAGGTAAGACCTCGTTAATCCTTGGCTCGCAAAAGTGTCGACTTCTAAGGGCTGTATTTCGTAGGGATTAAATTTTGTCTAACTTTAAACTACGCTTGATTATTGAATATATGTTTTCACTATTTGGAGTCTTTCGGACTCGCACCAAATACTCCAAACCCATGGGCCAGTTCTCCAGTATTTTTCTAGCGGAAATTCACGCCATACAAAGGTGCATTCAATTCAACCTCGACAGGAAATACCGGAACAAGGAAATCGCAATCCTCTCCGATAGTCAAGCAGCCATCAAAGCGCTGAGCTCATACAACATCAACTCAGAGATGGTCTGGGAGTGCCTAGAAAAAATCAATGATCTAGACAGGAACAACAAGGTGATCCTCCTCTGGGTTCCGGGGCTCGTCGGAGTGGAGGACAATGAACAAGCCGACACCCTGGTACGAAAAGGGGCATCAACGCCACTGATCGGCCAGAACCATTCTGCGGACTTGAAAAATCTTACTTCCAAGAAGAACTCAATAAAACTGAAGAAGCAATGAGAGCAATGGTATTTCATTTAAAAAAATTACTTTCTATTATATCATTAGAAAGGAATGGTTATGCTGAATAGTACAGGCAAGAAAAAGTTTTATGTTCCTATTTAAGTTATGGACCTACAGAGTATTGTTTTTTTTTTCCCAATTTTTCCAATATTTTTTTTGGAGGCTTTTTATAACGCCGACGAATGAAAATAAAATATCACAGTAGTAGCAACTGTTATCAAGTGACGTATGGTTTCCATAGCCAACTTTTCAATTTTTGGCTTTCATTTTGCTTCCACGGCCTACTCGGTGAATTTCAATAATAATTTTTTTCTGATCTAGTTTCTGGTTAGATACCAACTTGTGATATGTCATTAGAAAGGGAATTGAATGCTGAATAAAGCGAAAAGAAAAAAAAATAGGGTTTCCCTTTAAAATAAGAAAGTTGATGTTACTTCCGGTCAGACCGGAAGTTAACTTCGACATGTCAATATGCTCAAATTCTAGCTCTTATGTCATTATATCGACGCTCCAAATTTCACAAACCTACTTCATACAATAACTGAGATATTCCGTAGGCAATACTTCTGTAGCCACCCGGTATATATATATATATATATATATATATATATATACAGTGAGGGGCAATATTATGGAATAAATTCATTTTTACGAGAATAGGCAACTTTTGAGACAAATCCCGAAACACGTCGATTTTTATTTCCAAATTATGATTTTGTGGCAGATATGTCATACTAGTGACGTCATCCATCTTTGCGTGATGACGTAATCGATGATTTTTTTAAATAAGAATAGGGGTCGTGTGATAGCTCATTTAAAAGGTTATTCAATTCTCTATTCAGTGATATGAACATCAACATAATTATTTATACAGGGTGGCCAAAAAAATATTTAATTTGTAAATGAAATTAATTGTCACAAAAAGAAGTATTATCATTTATTAAATACAAAATTACATTGTACTACTGTCGGAAAACAGAAAAAAAATTATTTGACAAATAAAAATTGCTTTTCGCTTAAATTAAATGTTCAAATTGCCACCCACCGGCCTCTTGGCAGTAATGGAACCGACGAATACATTCTTCTTGAACATTGTGGATCATTTCTGGAGGTATATTACGAATTTCCAATCTAATTCTATTTCTTAAATCTTGTAAATTCTGTGGTCTATCGATGTAAACTTTTGATTTTAAGTAACCCCATAGGAAAAAATCAAGTGGTGTAAGATCTGGAGATCTTGCGGGCCACTCTATTGTTCCTCGTCGACCAATCCATCTCCTAGGGAAACATCTGTTTAAAAAATCACGAACAGGACGTGCAAAGTGCGGAGGTGCACCGTCTTGCTGAAACCATATGTTTTCATTTGGCGAATTACGATCATTTTCATTTGGAAACATGTCTGTAAGGGCGGGTATAAGTTCATTTTGTAAAAAATCAAGATATATTTGCCCCGTAAGAGACCCATCGAAGAAAAAAGGACCTATAATTCTATCCTCGACTATCCCTGCCCACACGTTTAGTTTTTGAGGGTGCTGAGTGTGTACCGCAGTCATCCAATGGGGATTATCTTGACTCCAATATCTGCAGTTTTGCCGATTCACTGTTCCATTTAAACAGAAGGTTGCTTCATCAGAAAAAAGGATTTCACGAATGAAGCGTGGATTTTGATTACATAAATCTTGCATTACTTCACAAAACTGCATTCGGCGATCTGGATCATCCTCATTGATTTCGTGGACATTATGAATATTATACGGATGATATTTCTCTTTTTTCAGCACACGTAAAACAGACCTTTTAGAAATGTTTGTATCAGCTGCAATTTGCCTAGAATTAATTTGAGGATTCTCTGCCACACTTAATAATACAGACAGTTTCACATCCTCATTCATTGGTGGACGACCAGCATTTGCAACATGTTTCACGTGTCCAGTTTCTCTAAATTTCTTCTCAATTTTACTAACAGTGGATTGTGTGATAGGCGTATTAGGATATTTTATGGTAAATAAATTACATACTTCTTGTTGTGTTCTGGTTCTATCTCCATATCCAACCATAATTAATACTTCGATTCTTTGTGTTTCAGTTAATGGGGCCATTATTTATTTATTTCATGAAATAAACTAGTCCTGATGAGAAAATGTCAAGAACTGACTTACATTTGACCCAAGCCAACTCGATTTGTAAAAACTATACTTTTTGCTATCTTTTTAGTTCTCATTATTTATTTGCCTAATATCGGAATTTATTTTTGTTTCTTCATAGTAGTAGAAAGCACAGCAGTTCTAAACATTTATTTATAAACTGTTTCAAGTGTTTCAATAGTAGACAAAATCAATGAGGATGATCCAGATCGCCGATAGACCACACATTTCCAAGATATGACAAATAGCATTACATTGGAAATTCGTAATTCAACTCCAGAAATGATCCACAATGTTCAAGAAGAATGTATTCGTCCGTTCAATTACTGCCAAGAGGCAGGTGGGTGGCAATTTGAACATTTAATTTAAGCGAAAAGCAATTTTTATTTGTCAACTAATTTGTTTTTCTGTTTTCCGACAGTAGTATAATGTAATTTTGTATTAAATAAATGATAATACTTCTTTTTGTGACAATTAATTTCATTTACAAATTAAATATTTTTTTGGCCACCCTGTATAAATAATTATGTTAATGTTCATATCACTGCATAGAGAATTGAATAACCTTTCAAATGAGCTATCACACGACCCCTATTCTCATTTAAAAAAATCATCGATTACGTCATCACGCAAAGATGGATGACGTCACTAGTATGACATATCTGCCACAAAATCATAATTTGGAAATAAAAATCGACGTGTTTCGGGATTTGTCTCAAAAGTTGCCTATTCTCGTAAAAATGAATTTATTCCATAATATTGCCCCTCACTGTATATATATATATATATATATATATACAGTGTCACCGTTAAAGTCCGCATCATATGGGATTTTTTTTATTATTTACTTATTGCAAATTTAGAGTTCGTGAACAGTTTGTGTACACCTATTGTATAGGTTTTTTTTTTGCGGAAGATTGGATTACGCAATCCACCATAATTCATTATTAGTTTTATGATCTTCCGTCAAGTAGTGTCGCCCCTCTTTCATGATGAAAATGCATTATTTGTTGTTCAAAAAGTGGCGCTTATTTTGTATATGGGATATCTCAAATTTCAATCAATTACCTTCAAAACTAACGGAGATACGGTGGGTGTACCATGATACTGTTACACTCGGTATTTTAAAATTGCTGGACATCCGTTCAGCTTATGACAGCAATGAAATTGTGTTCACTTCTCGTACGATACGTTTATGATGTTGATTGTTTTACTTGTGGAATGTTCTGCACGCACTCATGGATTTTCTTTATTCTGTTTCAGATTTCAATTTGAATTCGTGGATCCGGCACTATGAGCCTGCGCGATACGATTCAAGTTCACTAGTGTCTCGGCACAAGCGCGTTCGTCGAAGTTCGGGTAGTGATCGTCATCTTCCTCTTCGGCTGGATATACGGGGGCACGATCGGTAAGTTATTTCATGAACTTGTGACTCTTAAAGAAGACTTGATTCATTTTAAGCAAATTTTTGTTCTGGAAAAAATGGACAAAAAATATTTGAGCATAACCCTTCTGGAGTTGTCAACGAAGAAGCTATTTCTATTTAGTTTCTTGTCACGATTGATAAATAAAAACCATACAATGTCATACTGAGAAATCTCCAGAATCAGAAGTGAAATCAGATCTACTCTTCTCTCTCTTTATCGACGGTGATCTACTGCCTTTGTGTGGTAATAATCGCTTGAATGATATTGGAAAGAATTATTCTTTACTATTTCTGAAGGTAATGGCACAGTAGTCGAAAATTCCCTGCAACGGCACGCATATATCTGAATTAGCCAATGAATTATCATATCCGTGACTGTCATATTTCCCAGTTATTACAAGCGCATCCGCCATATATTCGTACGCCTCCGTCATTTAGCAGCCTCCACCATATATTCTTTAGTTTTAACTGTGGATCATTGCTTGATAAAAGGAGGCTGTGTTGGATGAACTGGAAAATTTTGAATCTGTTGGTCGAGAGTTGTTTCAGTGAATTATAGAGTATATTTTCTGAACATGTTGAAATTTATTCACATGAACATATTCAGTACATAATTTTTTGTTGTGAGAATTCGGACATAAATGAAGGGGCAAGTGGAAGAAGGGGACAAGTAACATTTTCTGAAAATTTTCGGTTGTCATGGAAAAAGGTGTTATGTGCATATGTAACTTGCCCCGTCAGGATTTACTTCTATTCTTCATATATGAGCAGATACACAGTGGTAGACGGGGCTATGTTACATTGAATATCAAGGACGTTAACTTTAATAAAACCTATTTTTCTCACCTCAATCCTTCCACTTGCCCCTTCAAACATGAAAATACGTTCGCATCCGTCATATATTCGCACCGTTATATAGCGCATCCACCATATATTCGTTAGTTTTAAATTATTGTGTGTGATAAAAGGCGGCCGAGTTTGAATAAACTGGAGAATTCTGAATCCAAGGTTCGAGAGGTGGTTCAGTGAATCATAGAGTGAGGAATATTTTCTTGAAGCATCAATTTGGCAGCAATATATTATTCTGTGTGAAAAAATTCGTAATTTGAGGATCACGTTAGGATTTTTTTCTACTCATGTATATAAAAATGATTATTTTACAACCGGAGATGAAAGTGATAGTTTTTCACTCTAGAGATGAAAATGAAGCAAATGAACATTATCATGCGACCCGAATGGGAGCAAACTAAACACAATTTGATGGATTTTTGACATTATTGATAGTTAATCTCATTACTTGACACTTGAATTAACAAACGAACGTTATTTCGTTTGACAGTTTCTAAACATTTTCACGATTATATTTGAACTTCTCTCTAAATCTATAATTAATATGGACTCTGAAGGCGAAATTCCAGTATTTTGTGAACAATATCTATCGTAAAAAATAGCATTTCATACTCGAAATGAAATAGGATTTTTTCGTTCGTGGTATTGCCACACTCGCTCCGTTCCACTTTGCTCGTATAAAAACTGTCACCTCACGAAAAAAACAGTATTTTCATTTCTCGTTGAAAATATACTATTTCTGCATAAACAAATCCTTTTTTCATTTGCGCCTGACATCAACTAGATGTTTACATTAAATTTTATTCATTAATTCCATCAAAGTATCTCATCTTGAACCTAATAATGTTGATTTCTTCCTAAACATTCTCGAAGACATTGCTGTGCTAATAGAGAAATCGTTATATTTATTTATTTATTTATTTATTTATTTATTTGTTGATCATCCAAACAGACGAACCTTAGTGGTTCATCTTTTGATAGGATGATAGAGTAACAATTAACATAACAGGATATCAATAGCTATAAACGATATACAAAGATTTTACAATTCTTATTTAACAGTTTGGTACAGGAAAGATAAGTGCTTAAAAAGTTAAACTCAGAGAAAATTTAATTTTCAATCTTCAGCAGAGGAAGCATAAAAATCGAGCAAGAATTGCCGCAGTTTCTTTCTAAAATTTATTATATTCAGATAAAAGATGTCTAAATTCAAGTGACAAATCGTGTTGTAAGCGTTCATGCATCAAATCATTGGTGAATTACCATAATAGTTAGTATCATACGAGGGTGGATAGAAAGTGAGGCGATTACGAGTAGATCTGGGTTGCAGTTCAAATGAAGGTGTTCAGTGCAATCAGGTGAGTCGATATAATTATTCAATATTTTGTAAGTAAACAGTATATCAAAAAACTCCCTCCTAATAAACAATGATTCCAATTTATAGAAGTATAAATTTGATTCATATGTGTAATGATGTCGATATTGAAAAAATCTGTAGTTGAGCGCTTTTACCAGTTTCTTTTGTACCTGTTCAATTTTTGCGACGTATTTATCATAAAAAGGATTCCAAATACTCGTACTCACTATTGTTTTGTATACAGTTATAATAGATTCATGATAACGAAATTCCTTCGTATTTCTAAGAACAAACCCTAACAAGCGAAGGGATTTTCCAACGGTTGTATCCAAGTATGAGTCAAATGTTAACTTTTTATCCAGGATGATCCCAAGGTCACGGACCTCATCATAGGTTGGTAATATTTCGTTGTTTAAATATAGATCATTCGATGGGTGATTGTTGTTTCTTGTGAAAACAATATGGTGACATTTTTTTATATTTATGAATAATCTATTAATATTACAATAATGATAAAGACTATTTAGATCTTCTTGAAATTCAGCATAATGCAATGGAGTTTTGATAGGCATATAGAGTTTCAGATCGTCAGCGTAAATAGCTATTTTGGCAAATCTGATAACGTTTTCAACATCACTGACGAAAACGCTAATCATAATTGGTCCTAAATGGGAACCCTGGGGGACCCCCGAAGGGATAGGAGTCTTACTACAGTTGAAATTGTTGACGGCGACATACTGGTGCCTGTCTTTTATGTAGGAAGTCAGGGCATTCAGCAGGTTGCCGTGCACACCGAAATTCTCAAGTTTGGTTATCAGGGTCGGATGATGCACTTTGTCGAATGCTTTCGAGAAATCGGTGTACACGGCACATGCCGAATGACCGCTATCCATAATGTTATACAGTGTGTCCCAGCTAAAACTTGTCACCCCCCTAATATCCGAACTCATGAAAAAAATGGAAAATCGCTCAGACCCGTCGATTTGTATTTCAAGGGGGAACACTTTCACCAAATACACCATCATTGTGTTGTCAACCCCCTCAACCCCAGCACTCCCTACTTCAGAATTTTCAATGGGACTACTATACTGGTGATACATCATTTTGAAGGGAATTCAATCCCAAATACATCGGTGTACTGAAATTGAGGATCGATCAAGTGTTGTTGAAGTTTTCATGAAAACTAATTTTTTCCAGATATTTTTATTTTTCATCACCTAACATGTTATCATCGTATGAAAGGTTCAAAATGTGAACCATTCAGTTCCATACAGAAGTATAAGCGATCTTCGAAATTTCTTCGCACATTGCTCAACATTTCTGGAGTCACTGCACGACACTCCACAACAATTCTCCTGCGTAGATCATCAAGAGAAGTTGGCTGGGTAATATGAACTTTGGATTTCAAATGACCCCATGAAAAGAAGTCTAATGGTGATAAATCAGGAGATCTAGCCGGCCATTCAATTGGTCCTCGCCTTCCAATCCATCGCCCTGTGAAATTGTCATCTAAAAATTGACGTACAGGTGCAACAAAATGTGGAGGGGCTCCATCTTGTTGAAAGGTGAGCTGACCGTCAAGTAACCTATCATCGTCTTCAAGTAACTGAGTGATTCTGGGGTTCACAGTTGTATCAAGAAGTTCAAGATACGTTTGTCCGTTGAGGTTACCATCAATTAAATATGGACCTACAATATGGTCTCCCAGAATACCAGCCCAAACATTCAATTTCTGGGGAGTTTGTGAATGAGTTTCCCTGTACCAATGGGGATTTACGTCACTCCAGTATCTGCAGTTGTGCCTGTTCACATGTCCATTTGAATAAAAAAAAGATTCGTCAGAAAAGCACACATTGTAGAGGTAATTATTATCACCAATCAATAATTGACTCATGATTTCACAAAACTCTGTACGTCTGTCAGGATCATCTTCACTTAATTCTTGTACATTCTGCATTTTATAAGGATGGAATTTTGCGTCTTTCAGAATTCGATGTACGCTGCTTTTCGAAACTCCAGAAATAGTCTCAAGTTGTCTTAACGATTGAATGTTGTCCATCACTGCATGTCCTACAACTGCAACAGCGACCCCTTCATTTCTCATAGGCTTCTCTCGTTCATGTTTTTTATTCAGCACTGATCCCGACTCCAAGAACTTATTCATCAATTGAAGCACGTACTGATATGATGTGGTGTTTTCTGGATGACTTTCATTGAAACTTCGAGCCGTAGCTCTAGCACATCGTCCATTTTCAAAATACGCAGCTACAATGGATATTCTCTCTTGTACAGTATAAACCATTTTCGAATGTTTTCAAATTGTTGAATGCAGTTACTCGAATACATCAATTACCAAGGCGTAAACAAAGGTATGCGTATACAAAAACACATGAGGGCAATTTTTTTTTCATAAAAACCTCTGTCTCACCTTCGAAACTATTATTTCGGACAGCATATTATTTTTCAATACAGTGGCGTACCCACAGTGAACCTTTCTTACGACGCTAACAGTTGAGGTGATGAAAAATTAAAATATCTGGATAAAACTTAGTTTTCATGAAAACTTCAACAACACTTGATCGATCCTCAATTTCAGTACACCGTTGTATTTGGGATTGAATTCCCTTCAAAATGATGGTGTATTTGGTGAAAGTGTTCCCCCTTGAAATAAAAATCGACGGGTCTGAGCGATTTTCAATTTTTTTCATGAGTTCGGATATTAGGGGAGTGACAAGTTTTAGCTGGAACACACTGTATACATTTTGTACAAACAGTGCCAAGTTAGTAATAACTCCTCTTTTTTTGTGAAAGTCGTGTTGATGTATAGTAATAACATCTTCATGAAAAATATTTCTTTTGTTAAGATAGTTTCAAATATTTTTCCAAAAATATTTAATATTGATATAGGCCTATAATTTTCAGCGTTTGTTTTATCACCCGATTTGAAGAAGGGTATAACTTTTGCAGTTTTTCACTGTGATGGAAATGCGCCAGATACAGTTAATGTAGGGGTTTTAACAGATGATTTCGTAGTGTCTTAATGAAATGTGGTGGCAGGCCGTCCTGACCTGGCCCTTTTTTACAATCGAGTTCGTTCAAAGCGTCCATTATCTGTTTTTCGGTAATAGTGGTGATATTGAAGGCATGATTTGTTCGCTCCTTTGCTAACAAGCAAGGAGTCTGGTCACTTTAAAAAACTCCACTAAAATTATTCGAGAACATTTCGCAAATCGATTCCGTCCCCTCATAAAGGCACACCGGAGTAATTCATTTGCATAGGAATAGAGTTCATAGAGTCATTTTTTATTTTGCTTTCACATTTTTCTACATACTTTTTGTAATCTTTGTCAATATTTTTTTTCAGAGTTCTACGAAAATATTAAAAACTATCATAATCTGCAGGGTTCGAATCAAGAACAGGTACAACTTTAACTCTTCAGCGTTTGTAGTCGGAGGAACGTAAACGAAACATACGTATAATTTCTTACCCCCATACAGCGCCATTGAAGTTCATATATCTTCGATTTTGCCATTATTACTGCATTTTGGCATACTATTACACATCAAGTCATTATGTACACCTATCATAACCCCTCCACCGTGACATTTACCACTAGACACTAAATCACGATCCTTGCGAAACACTTGGTATGATGATGGAAACAGTTCTGGATCAAGGATATCTTCATCAAGCCATGTTTCAGTAATGCAGATAATATGGAATTCCTGAGATGTGACTGCTCTCAAAAACTGATCAGTTTTTGTTTTGGGACCTCTAGTATTTTGGTAAAAAATGTTTAATTCGTTGAATTTGATTTGAGATATATAACTTTTTGCAACGGGAAATGAAAAAAAGAAATATCGTATTAATTATTAGGTGGTATTATGAAGTCTCCTTAGAGTGTCTTCATTTGTTACAAGGATTGCTCGAGAGCCTTCAGATTTCTTGAGGAATATTTTTCCATCTTTGGTCCAGCAGTATCTGTAGTCTTGAGCTTTTTTGAATTCCTTAGACAGTTTGAACAACAACTTGTAGTAGTGGGATAAATGGTCATTAACATATATATCATTGTTTTCAGGGAAACCCAGAATACCTGAGGAAAACTTAATTCTTTTAACTTTCAAGGCATCCATGAATTCTTTTTTCAGGAGACGGTTCTTGAATTTCGCAACTATGTTCGTTGGAGTCTTTTTCTCTTTGTTGTTGGGGTGTGACTGTATTCTGTGACATTCTATAATATCACCCTGTTGCAGTGGATGCTTTATTTCTTCACCGATTTTTTTGATGAACAAGAGGAGATTTTCGTTTTTCTTTTCTGCTATTCCAAAAATTTCTATGTTATCCGCGCGATTCATTTGATGGATAGATTCAACTTCAGCACGTAGCATTCCGCATTCTCTTTTCAGTGCTTCGACATAATTTTTCGTACCTTCCAGTGCGTGGACAGTTTTCTGGAAATTGTCAAGGCTTACTCCAAAATCATCTATTTTAGCGCCATAGAAATTGAGAGAGTCAAAAACTTGATCTTGATTTTGTTTGACATCTTGAAATTGTATAGATGATATTTAAAGTATCAGTTGATCTAGTTTCAAGTTTTCATCAAGCTTGTTTCTTTTGCAGTTCTCAGTGATTTCCTGCAACGCCACTGGCAATTTGGCACACTTAGAGTGGAAATGTTTTTTGCAGGGGCCAGCGCAAAAAATTCCTGGGTTTGTGCGGGTCACTGGCGAACTGCATGTACCGCAACTAGGCATTATAGCTTCAGGCTGATGCACTTTGCTACAGTTTAGAAAACCAAGAAACACACTAGATTCAACAGAGTTTATGAAACTGAGCTGATTGATATTAAATTTCACTAATAATAACGTCCAAAAAACACCTCGTTTCGACAAAAAGTAGGAGAGCGCTGGAGACGACTTTCACTCGTCTACGGATATCGAATATATATGACGTGATGGACAGAAAAAGCTGTTGATTTCACGAAACTTGAACCGGTTTCTGGTTCATTTCAGAATCATCACAGCGATCTCAACAGACAACGCATTGCGTCATGCATTAATTGGTAACAAAATACGAGTTTCAGGAGCGACTTGTTAGAAGCCAATCGCTGAAGTTGAAAAACACCCATCAATCTCTCGTTTTGTCTTCGAATTCTCGAGATTGCGGTACGCGATTGGCGAAAAAGAAAATTGCGGGAACGCGAAACGAAACAAAGAGAAAATGCCGATTCACGCTAACCGTCATATTTGATCTGAACCGACTGAATTGAAATTTATGAACGCTGACTTTTGTTCTGTTTCATGCTTAAAATTCATAATTGATGGTCGAGATTCATTCGAGCTTTTTTTTTCTCGTAAAAACCCTTTTGCTACGTCTGGCATTGGGAAGGGTTGTATTTGCTTTTTCAGTACTTCAAATGGCTTACTTGGCTGAGAAGATTATTATGCTATTATGATATTGATGATGGCAGATTTTATGTGTCCGTCACAGTTTTTGATGAGCAGAGGAATTTTATTTCCTCAATTAACTGAATGGCTAGATTACCTATTCGAAAATGTTTTTGTGAAATTGATGGAGATCAAAGTTTTCGCCCCAACAGGAAAACATTTACCAATTATTATTCTTTACTGCTGAACAGTAAAAGATCGCCTGAAGTGGAATTTGTCGAATATATTTTTGAAAACACACACTCAGATACTCCAATGTTATTGTTACGATTTTCCTAAATGAAACTCCGAGCACAGTAAACTTTTTTATTAACTTCGCTAAAAAAATATAACTACTACACTAGCTATTAAAACACTGATCTTTTCAAACTGCTCAACTGACTTCTAAATCTTCCAAGAAAAACTTCTTCCGAGTGAAATGTTTGGCCTTTCATACTCAATTCGAGCAGAGTGGATTTTTCGAGATTCTTCAAGAATGAGGAACTGTTTACAGCGGTCGGTCGGTTTATTTGTTATGCTAATGAGTTACGTTTAATGGTCAGCTCTCAACAGCTAGGGTATTTTTTTTCAATCTCGTATCATTATCCCCATCTCAATTTTGGTCGTCTCGATCAAACAATGTCTCGTTGTCTCCATTATAACGTTTGAGTCTCTCTAGGTGAACGACATTCATTTTTGCTTTCGGGCTGTGTTGAATCCTATGGACCACGTCGTTCATTCTCTTCTTCATCGTATAGGATCCTTTCCAATATGGTGTTAATTTGGGAGAAACTTCTTTCTTACAACGATGGTAATTCAACCACACTCGATGTCTTTCTTTAAATCCATCAGTATTGGACTCAAGATCGTATCGAGCCTTCATCCTCACTAGTAATCTTCAATCTTGTTCTTGCATATTCTTGGATCCCAGTAAAGTAATCTCGCAGTTCGTCTGCATAATCCTGCACCTCTTTTTCTTCAGCACTTGGTGACCCTAACACCAAGTCACAGGGAAAACAAACGAAGATAGTGCTGGCTGGAGTGAGCTTTGTGGAATCATGCACATATCCCCTATAGGCCATCAAGAATAGTGGAATATGTCGATCCCAGTTCTTTTGGTGCTCCTCTACTACTTTGGAAATATGTTCTTCCGTAGTCCTGTTGAACTTCTCAACCATGCAATCAGACTGTGGATGTAGGGCAGTTGTTCTGGTCTCGCTATTTCCCATCAATTCGCAAACTTCCTCGATTAAGTTCAATTTAAAATTCCTGCCTTGATCGGAATGGAGCTCCATTGGCATCAGAGCTCTTGCAACTGTGGATGCTTCTTGATTAGGCACGGCATATGCTTCAATCCATTTGCTAGAATAATCTGTGGCAACAAGAATGTAATTGCTGCCATCATTCGTCATCGGAAACGGTCCGGCTACATCGATGGCGATTCGTTCGAAGAGAGCATCTACATTTTATTGTTTCATGTCTCTTCTTGATCTTGTCCTGGGTCCTTTACACTTCGGACATCTTCGGTACCATCTTTCTACATCTTCACGACATTGGACCCAGTAAAACCTCTGCCGGATTTTATTTTTTCCAAAATGTCCACCTGATTTGCTGTCATGAATCTCCTCCAAATCATCACATATTCTCGACCTTGGCACCTCCAATTGAAAAATCACTTTTCTTCCGTTGGCTAATTCTCAAGCTCTCTTCAATAGACCATTCTCAACAATCAGGAAATCCCATTGTACCCAGAATGCCTTGAAAGTTGGTGATCGAATGGAGATTTGCTTTCAAGTGGGTCCTTTCGCTCAGCTTTTCTTCCATCTTAGAATATATGCAGCGCTTGGATATTTTTTTTGTCTTGTTTCATTTGTGCTGTGGTCTAATTGTCGTCAGCCAATAATCTCACTTGGTTGATTCGTGACGTTCAGTTCGTTTACAATGCTCAAAAGTATCCGATCTGCTTTGTTGTGCAATCTTCCTGGTCGATGTTTTATCTTGAAGTGATACTGTTTCAACTTCTCAATCCACCTTGTTACTTGTCATTCAGGGGTCTTCATCTCGAGTTACCGCTTCAGAGCTGCATGATCTGTTCTAATGAGGAACTCTCTTCCAACAGATATTTGTGGAAGTGGTCTACTGCCTTGATTAATGCCAGTAGTTACAAAAATAATTTCTTTCTGGCTTGGTCAGTGCTTTGATGTAAAACTAGCTTTTTCCTGGTCACCTTTCCATTGTTACTGGCATCTGTGTCCAAAACGAACAGACCTCTTTAACTTGGAAAACTTTGAATCGGGCTGGAACATAAAGCAACTTTCAGGTTTCCAAATGCCCGTTACTTTCGTTGAACCAGACGAATTTTAATCGGTCTTCTGTCAACTTATGTAGGGGTGCCGCAATATCAGCAAATCCTTCTACGAACTGACGGTAGTGGGTGCAGAGATCTGGAAGCTCCTTACTTCATGTTTGTCTTTAGGTCTCAGCCAGTCTCGGATCGCCTGTATCTTCCTTTCGTCTGTTCGGATGGCGTCTGATGTGTTGCATGTAAGTTAATTTCGTATGGAAATGATCGACTTTCCTTGAGATATGGTGATGGATATTTCAACCTTCACATTTGTAATATTACTTTCTGAAACAGACCTTGTGTTTTTGTTTTTTGTATAGCAAGAAGTTCATTTGGTTTGAAAATGTTCGACTTCCTTGATTCCAAAGGTTTCTGTAACTCTTAGATTATTCCTATAAATTTGTGATGAGGACTTGGTTTTAGGGTAAACAGATTTAGGCAATTGATTGTGTATTGTAGCTGTTTATTTCATGTCAAGTCTAGTAGAGCTGAGTATGAGGAATATTTGAGTTGTTCGAATTTCAATTGCCTCCTAATGAAATAGTTGAGTTTTTAACCTGAGTGTTATTTATTTTGACACGCAGAAAGCTTTTTAATACCTTTTGAGTGAGTGTCAACAATTACAAATGATTTTTTTCAAAAAGCGTACCACAGAAGACAATGGTAGGAAGTACAATTGAGGACCAGAGTAAGATATACCAGTTAGACTAACCCACCGTTTCTGAAAGGACACTACTCATTCAAGGAAAAGAAAGCTTTCTGAAAAGTCAATTCAAGTTTTCACTTCAATTAACTACCTGTTAGTTGGTGTGTGTATGTGATGTCAGGCAAGTTGAAATTGTATGTTTTCTCTCTTGAATGGAATGTTTGCGCAGCATTCTCTATTTCAGCGATGAAAGGCCGGTCTTATCTGATGTAACATCTTTTTATTCGTTTTGAGTGGTACATTTTCTCGCGTTTTCTTCGCCGCAGATTTACACCAGCGAGTGGAAGCTTTCACTTTATCAACTCGTACATGATTTATCCTGGAAAATAGAAAAACTTGGGTTATTGTTCGCTTTATTATGGTAGTAGAATTTTTACGTAAAGGGTGATACCTGTTGAAGGTATTGCATCATAGATATTTATTTTAATGGCAACCTGCCTTTAATTAACGTATTTCAAATATATAATATATGCTAAGGTTACCAATTAGAAAAATCGGATCCAATTCAAAATATCAAATTTAACACCTGAAACAGTTTTTGTGATTTGACTAATTGCGTCAAACTTTCATCTTCTAGATTTTTCTTGAACACGACGTTTTAACTAGATATATATGATCGTTTTCAAGTATAGAATTACCCTTTCGTACTGAATGAAACATATGTATACGCTTTCTGAAGTTTATATGTATTAACTTGCCCTTTATATGTAGCCCTCGCTATTCCAACTGAGTTTGAATTGTTATGAGCATGGAAACATCGGTAATTAATCTGGAAATGTCCTCAGATACCTGAAAATCCCAAAGAAGCATCTAGAAACGTTTAATATTTATGATCTTGGTATGGTATGGTTTTATAGAATTTTGATTGCTATGACCAGTAATATTCAGCAATTGCTGTTCTCACCACTTTTTGCCAAATTCCCTAACAGCAGTTGATCTTTTTAAGTGATTTGTTATCTTTTTGTCCTTTATATTCAAGCCAATTGCCTCAACAGCAGATTTAGTCCATCAATTCATTGCATTCCTTCCAACAGGTACATTATTGTCCCATTTGTCAGTATTATTTTTCCAGTGTCGATTTGGTTTTAAGAACAGTCGTGGTGGGGTAATACTGTGCCTCGTTTTGATATCAGTTTATGAAAAAGACGTGTTTTACATTTATAAACCAACCATTTACTAATTGTACAGCTTTTAGAACCACCTTGGCACGTTTTACTGAACACCGGATTGCATTATATGTAATTTATTGGAGAGTAAGCGTTATTTTTTTCGTTTTGAAAAAAAGCCACCAGACCAGCAGCTGCTTCTCCTCTTCGCCATGCTGATTCTACAACAGCAATATGGTAAAATTTACGCATGAGAACTTCAGGAGTATTTTCATCACATAGCAATATTATTTTGTTAACTTCAGACAAATTTAACAAAACAAAACTGGACTTACGTTTACATGGATCTCGGGCTGGTTTCAATACTGTGTTGTTGACTGGGTCAATCATAATATTAAAATCATTATAGTACTTTTCTTGTAGAAGTTTACATGAAACGTTCCACATTATCTTCACCGTTGCTTCTTTAAATTCGGTCCCGCTTGTCTTTCTCATATTGACCGCCCAATCTAAGTATCAACGCCAATTTTCCTAAGCTTCTAGGTTCATTTAATTCAGTTCGCAGCAAGATTCCATAAATATTCCCTAAATATATTAGTGACTAGGTTGTATATCTGGGATTTTTTATTGATTAGCGCATTGCCAAAACGTGACATTTTGAAATTTATTTGAAATGAAGTTGTCAAACAATCCTAACGTTGTTTCTCTCAACGAACAAGTACAATTCGATTGCAAAAAGTTTTTTGATTCCATTAATTTTCTTTAATACTCCTTACCTTGATCTTCTACTAAATAGTTTGCTCGATAGGATTTGTAGATTTGTTCCCCCTTTCTTACACTTATTAATGAATGTACGAAGAGTTGACCATGGATAGGTAGAGTGCGTGCTCTGTGTTCCGAACACTGGTTACTCAGTGTGAGTTGTCACACGTT
The DNA here is from genome assembly GCA_958502065.1 of Chrysolina americana. Lineage (NCBI taxonomy): Eukaryota > Metazoa > Arthropoda > Insecta > Coleoptera > Chrysomelidae > Chrysolina > Chrysolina americana. The sequence goes on from OY293414.1 coordinate 81,614,201, forward strand.
CTTCCCGACAGTGTTCTGTGCTGAGAGTTCGCGGGTTGTTGTTCTATGTCACACTTACCTTTTTGACATTGTAGATGATTGACATATGAAATATTACAGCTTCCTTCTTTTCTTTCCGTGTCTGCCTCGGCACCAAGTGCTGGTGGATTAATTTTCAATTTGGTTGAAGGCTTTAAGCCTTCACTTTAAATATAAGAGCAGTATCATTCAATAGTATAGCTTTATTGTTATATTAGACATGTAGTTTAGTTTATTTATTGTTTAGTTATTGACTTAACATGTGTTTTTTCTTCTCCATGTAAGTATTCTGCACAATGTGTTCTGTTACCTGGAGTTACATTTCCCTTCTTTTCTTTTATTGTAGAATTTATTAAGCTGATGATGGATCTATATAGGTCCAAAACATGTACTTTTCCAACATCTAACTGATCAATGGTTAATTGCCTATCCATTACCATTTGTTTATACTACAGAAGCGAGCAATTAGATACCTTTGTAAATTAAAATTTAGGGACTCCTGTAAACCTATGTTTATTGAACATGGGATCCTGACCCTAGTTTCAATTTTTATATTAGAAACAGTTTCATTAATCCACAAAAATAGATTAGATTACGGAGTAAATGATGTCACCTATTATACTCGTCAAAACGAAAATAGTTTAAAGATCCCCATTCCCGTAACAAATCTAATAAAAGATTCTCTGATCTATAATGGGGTGAAAATGTATAATAAATTACCATGGGAAATTAAGGAAAAAAGGTACAATATTTTTAGAAATATGACAAAAAAACTTCTTAGTGATAAGGCATATTATAATTTATCGGAGTTTTATGACGATACATTTTAATGTTTACATTTATAATTGTGAAACAATGAACTTTAGATTTGACATATTTCATGCATGCTATTATTTTGCTATGTTTTAAATTTTAAATTGTAAGAGTTTGTATATACATGTTTTTTTTTATATTTTTACCTGTGTTTGTCGACAAGAATTTATTCTTATGTACAATAAACATATATTCATCATCATCATCATCATCATTTAACCAGTAATTTATATTAAATTGTGGAGATGACTTTGAGTTTTTATTCTTCGTAAATTCCACACCACTCCACTTCGAGACACCATGGACTCCTACCGCAGATTAAACTCAATAGTTGTTGTCATAGTGATCGATAATTGCACTGAATGCAATTGGCGAAAGAAAATGAGATCGCAGCGCTAACTATCGGAAGACGTTGAACTACGAATCACGGACAAAATTTTTGAGTTTACACGTGTTTATATGGCGTTTTGACGGTCTGTTCACCTATTTTTGAACAATTTGTGAAAATTGTTGATTTATAGAACTGAAAAGTGATTGTGTTTCTATTAGAAGACTTGAAAGATAGTTTCAGTACAGTTCACAAATAGTGTCCGTGTTTTAGGAAGTCATGATTTGAGAATAATTTTGGATCTGATTCATTTAGTATTTTCATACTAGATTTTTAGTTTCCTACTATTTCCTGCTTTGCATGAACAATGAAAAGTGCCAATCAAGACTCTTTCATCTTGAATAATGAAATTTCCATCTACCTGATGTGGTTCTGAGGAGAGTGCACTGGTTTGAAGGCAAAAGGCATAAATTTTTAAATTCTCAAGATCAGAATTCATTCTTCCACATAAAATTATATGTCCTGCGTTCAGAACTGCTTCTCCCTCGGTGATACATCGGGAATTGTCTGAAGTTTTCAAGTGATCAAAAAAATCCATCAAACCAAGTTTTATCTAAAAAATAACATTAGCTTGCAGAAGCATTCAAAACTAATCCGAGTTAAAATACCTTCAAACCACCTCACTGAAACTATCTTTCAAGTCTTCTAATAGAAACAATCACTTTTCATTTCGAGAAATCACCAATTTTCACAAATTGTTTACAAATTGGTGAAAAGACCGCCAAAACGCCATATAAACACGTGTAAACTCAAAAAACTACATCCGTGATTCGTAGTTCAACGTCTTCCGATAGTTGGCGTTGCGATCTTATTTTCTTTCGCCAATTATCAGTAGTAATATCCTGACAAAATGCAGAATTTTCGAAAAATACTTTCGCCTTGCTGTCACGAAAACTGTGTTGCTTAGAAACACCACGAGAGCTTGCTCGATTGGTGTTTTGTACAGCAACACAGTTTGAGTGCCTGGCAAGGTGAAAGTATTTTGGAAATTCTGCATTTTGAAGGGATATTCGATCAGAAAATTTCACGAATACAATATATTATGGACTAAATGCGTATTGCAAGAACGGTTCATCTTGCGTAATCAATGTCAGTTGAAGAGTTGAACCGTCAAACTGACGATTCTATATTTACCGTGATTGTCGTAACTATGGAAATGTATACACAAGCTAGAAGCGACACACCGTTTTGAAAATACTACGGGCTGGAGGAAGTGGAAGTGCTTTCAAAAAGTCCTGTTCTCATTGGTTCGAAATGAGAAAATTATGGCCTTTGATTGGTTTGTATAATATGAGGGAAATTGTCACTATAATGTTGACATAATTGGGTGAAATTGTTTCTTATGACACAGAATGACAAAATTTTAATGGTTGTTGATGCTATTGGTCGATTCAAAAATATTTCTCATGACGATTGGCTGAGAGGATTGTTTAAACAAAAAAATAACTATTGTTTATTGCTATTCGGGTAACCTCGCGAAGATCGATAGCCTGACCAAGCTCATTGGAAATCGTTCTCATAGTAGAACATCATGCCGAAACCGTAACAAAGTAATCTGATCTCACAGAAATCCGGAAAGTCAATTCCGATAACGAACTCCTCACAAATACTATTACAATAGCTCTAAGAGATCACAGTAGATTAGACCCATGGTGACCCCTTCTTCAATATCTATTCATTCGATAAAGCGCGAAGAACTCGACTGTTTTCCTTCTCGAAACTTTCCCTCCATTCTCCCCAACCTCGAAGCCTTATCGATTCGCCATCCTGGCCCAGTTATCTTTCAGACATATTTATAGCCAGAGCGCGGTCTTATTTCAAATACCAGAAATACCGCTAGGAATCCGAATCGGGAGCTTGATCAGAAAGAGGTAAGATTTACTGGCCGATGTCTCTTATATCGTCAATCGATCTGCGGTCATCTGAGCCGAACCTATTTAAGACCGGTCAATTTATATGATTTTATTTCCCCTGCCGTCTCAAAGGCGAGCAAGCACATTTTCCGCCAAGAAATCCCCAAGAAGTTTTGTTTTATGAAGAGGAAAATGGTCCGAGTTGGATTAATGTGAGCTACTTGAGACTGTGTGGCTATACCGGGAGAACAAGTTGAAATGGCATTTGTACTAACGTCTGATTGTACTGAGATTTTCTGAGGAAGATATTATATAACATATTTTGATGAATTCAGCTGAAAACTGAAGTGAGCATTGGTCTACAGATTGTGGAAAAAAAATTGTTATATCCGTCAACCGGTTGCACCCCTACGTGCAACCATCAGAAGTCAGAGACTTGTGCGAGATGTACCTTTCAATACGTGTGATGCCATGCACGAGACCGGTGGCAATGCTGAGATTCGAACTCATGGCTTATAAAGCGAGAACTTAACCCGCATGCTACCGGTTATCCTAAGAGGGTCCTTGTGCGTACTATACAGCGAGCATCATAGCTGTTACCCTCCTATCAAACTCGTTACTGGCGTCTTGTTAAAAAAATCGCCGAGACACGTCGACTTTTGATTTCTGCAAGGCACATTTTCGTATGAATAGTTCCCTCCTAATTTCATCCCTCACTGGAGGTCAGCAACCCTGTCAAAAAATCTTAATAACATGGGGTCTATTCAACCGTGCGAATGAATTGAAATTTGCCCCGACAATTCTAGTCATTATTATTTCAGAATAATGAAACTAAACTCGGCGCACTCATCCTTAGCATTGCTCGAATTTTAACTGCACGTTTTTGTTGGTGTTTTTGCATTTTTTTCAGGATATATGGTCAAAACAATAAACTGATATCAAGGAGAGTGCGAGTCAGTGTATTCTAGCTGTGAGATCGGTGAAATTAAAAACGTTCCGGGCGATCAACTACTGGAAAAGATAAACAATTAGACTTCATCAGAATTTGTGAATAATCCGTCCTCATCAAGTAGAAGTGCTGGAAACAGTGATACATTCACTGATAGTAGCAACTGATGGAAATAATGTAGACGAATTTGACAAGGAAATTATTTTGCAACAAGATGTAGCTCCTCCTCATTTTGTTGTTGCTGTGAAGAAATACTTGAATACTGTTAATGCAGGACGATGAATCGGGCGCCGAGGATCTGTGAAATGGCCTCCAAGATTACCAGATCTAACCCCTTTCAATGTTTTCAATGGGATTACCTAAAATCTGAAGTATACGAGTCTCAGTAAATAATCTGTATCTCTTACTCGAGAAACTTTGCAAAGTGTCAGTGCTGAAACTGAATATATACTCAATTTTTGCCAGGAGGTCAATGGGAAACATTTTCAACATTTATTAGTAATAAGAGATAAGATTTAGTTGCCTTCCTGTTTGTGGTGTTTTTTTATTTTCAAGCATTGATAACTCGACACATAATGAAGAAAATTTGAAAATTTTCGAATGGAGGATGACACGTTCTTCCAGATGAGCTATCAGTGCCATCACTCACCACCACGTGCTATTCAACTTTATCGGATTCCGTCAGGTGAAGGATGAAATACGGAATAAACTATTCATACAAAAATGTACATTGTAGAAATCGAAAGTTGACGTATCTCGGCAATTTTCCTTACAAGAGTTGAGTAACAAGTTAGATAGGGGGGGGGGTAACAGTCATTATGCTCACTGCATGTATGGATGGGCTCAAAATACTTATCACCAGTCATATACTTTTTTTTTTTTGTGAAATCTTCCGTTACTTAGTTACAGAATATTGAAAATCGATAAAATTTTGGTGATTGAGACAAAACAAATGAGTTCATTCGATGAGGTGTCATGCATGATATTGACGGATTGGATCCACTTTAACTGAAAGAAGACTAGAACCAACCATATCAGGCTGGATCTACGCTATGCTCATGAACCGAACTGCCACTACATCTGTTTAAGATGAGGTCATTAGGTTGAGTGTCTCTAGAGGATGCCCGCAATGTAGGGTTCTTTCCCCCTTTTTGTGGTCACTCCTGATGAACCATCTTCCAATATCCTCGCAAGGAGAAGGGTGGAGCTTCAGGCTGATGTAGACGGCTTTGTCATTTTGGCAAGGACCACATCGGAAAGGGTAGCCTCTAGATCCTCCAAAGAACGTTGGACGACGTTCACGGTTGGTGCCAGAGGGATATTTGCCAACCTCAACAATGATAACAGGAAAATGAATCTAGAAGACCTCACTCCATTTTCTTTTAAATGGCAAGGTTATTCCATTTGCAGCCGAAATGAAATATCTAGGGGTCACACTTACTAAAACCTCACATGAAACGCTCATTTGGAAAAGGTTTTTCGTAAAGCCAGAATGTCCTGATGAATTTGTAGGAGGATTTGTCGAAAATTTCGAGGGCTAGGTCCCAAATAAATCAACTGGATATATGTGATAGTTGTAAGACCAATGATCACATACGGTGCCGTTGCCTGCTGGCCGAAAACTTCGCAGCGAACGGCCCAGGTGAAGCTTTCAAGTTAACAGAGACAGGCTTGTTTGGCGATCACTGCTGCCATCAGAACCACACCGTCAATAGCTATGGAAATCCTACTGGATCTACCTTCTCTCTACATTTTTCTGGAGAGAGAGGCCAGACGGACAACCTACAGAATCATGCATATTGCCAATTATATGCAGCAGACCTATAGAGCGTAGCTGACTGCTGATTGACACTGAAAGTCACAGTATTCTGCGAATAACCTCTGATATAATACCTCCAACAGTAAATTATGTGCTGCCTTAAACCGTTCTAATTCCGAAGAGAGACGACTAGGTCCTCTAACCTAACCTAGTTACAGAATATTGAAAATCAATAAAATTCTGGTGATTGAGAGTTCATTCGATGAGTTCTCATGCATGAGTCAGTTTTTCATTTACTGATCTAGGAACGGACTGCCCCCGAATGTCTACACATCAAAACTTTGAAATGTCAGAGATTTTTCAATATTCTTCAACAAAACTATTTTTCATGAACACTCACCTACAATATATGTAATAAATGAATTGGTTACAACTTTCCTTTTCAGCTGAATTTTCTCTTCAACTAATTTTCCGTTCAAACTTCCCCAATTTTTGTATTGTTATGCAATTAATGGCGTTCCGGGTTTGTTTCCTAATCTGGATGGTCTTAGGTTTATACCAGAGTGGTGTCATGCTGTTTGTGAAGAGTACTTGAAAAATATTTGTCAGTGAGCTGACAGATATAATTCAGTGGTCGTAAAGGATATTAAGTTGTTTTATGTTGGATGATTGCCAACGAAATTTATAATATAATGAAAGGTTGGAGTTGAAATAAATATCGTCATCAATTATATGTTTGTGTCGCAAAAACATACTTCTTGCAAAAACAGGTTGAAGTTGCATGCAAACTGAATTGTATGGGGTGTTCCATTCGAAAAAATTATAATAGGAAATGCTGGGAAATTTCAAAATTTCAGTAGTTTCCGAAACATCTTGTAATTTATTATTGAAAGTTACAATAAGGAACATAACATGCAATAAAGGAAGAAGTCGAAAGAAACTGCCAATTTTTTCTTCATAAAACTCTTTCAAAACGAACCGTGAATCGAATATTTTTCTTTATCCTTGTGTTGGTTTACCCGGTATAATCTTTCAACAGCTTCATCACCGGAAAACTCACCCGAAGCTAAAAAATATGGTACCCGAAACAATGTTATCTCGGTGCCATTGTTAGCTACGTATGCGTTGGCAAGAAACAATGAAAGTTTATATAGATGAAATACGGAGATAATAAAAAAAGTTTACAGCTCTTTCACTTCCTTGAAAGCCGAGCGTGAAAAGGGCCACGTCCAATTGTTATGTTCAGGAAGTTTATTACTGCCAAAACTGCATGCTTCCGCCTTTTCAGCCCCTCCCCGTCCTCGTGTGTACACAGTTATTTGTGGAGCATAGGGAACGAGAGTGTTCTTTTCATCCACCGCAATTTTACTTTGTGCTGCGGTTTCCCTTCAAATGGTGAAAAGAGTGAGTTAAACTGTCAAGGCAGGAATTATTTGGAAAAAGCAACGATCATGAAAACATCCTTGAAAAATTGAGAGATCACCAATGTTCCTGTGGTATATCGGAGAAATGAACGAGTTTGTGAGTCTACAAAACAAATTGTAAAGATAATTTGAAATTCAGGTTATGTTTTGGACCTGTACTCCATATATTTGAGAACAGTATTTTAGGACGAGTCAAAACGGAGTCTTACCAATACCAAGTGGTGCAAATTGTACGATATTACGTTTTTCTTTGCACTTTCTTCGTCATTATAAGACTCCACAACACCTTTGGGCAAAGGCATGACCGCGAAGCACCTGTTCTTTTTCTAGAGGCTCTTTTAGGATCATCAGAACGCTTTGGACTGACATACTTTATTGATGGCTTCTAACAAAAATATTGGACCTCTGTTCATTGCTGCCCGAAAGCTTTGTAACGACTATTAATCATTGGTCTGTGATTGAAAATAAGCCTTCATTTATGGGTTTTCCTAGCTGTTTCCTGAAAAATTAAGTGGTGATCGTATATAACCACAGTTAACCATAACAGTTTTACTCCAAACGCACCTATTGCTTACTAATTTGGATTATTTCCAACGCGATCACCATGCGCCACGACATTCAAAAATATTCAACTCGAACATGGGAAACAACCGTGGATTACCCCTACCATAAACTTACTGCAAAAACTAAGGCATAAAGCTTTTCAAAAATATCAAATAACCAAACTTGCGGCGCATTTCAATTATTATAGAGATCTGCGAAATTACACACCATTTGACTGTAGTTAGGTCAAAGAATAAGGAACTTCCATCACTTCTTCGCTATGTAAAATGAATAAATTACTTCTTTCTAAATACCAACAGGGAAAATCAGCCTCCCTCTGATATAATCATACAATTCTATAATAACACTTCAAAACACACCATTGTTTCTGAAAATACCTGATTGAAAGCATTGAAAAGAAATAACTCTATGTGCCTTCATCGACATAGAGGGCACATTCGATATCACCTCGCATGCCTCCATAACCAGATCACTAGAGGAAAGAAATATCAATGCCTCATTGATCAGATGGATACAAGCAATGTAGCCATTGTGAAGACGCGTGTGAGTTCGAGAGTATCGCTGTGTTTACACAACTTCTATGATGCAATGGCGCATCTGGAAAAGTTAGCGTGCAAAAAAAGTGGTTCACATCATCACGGATAGCTTTCAAATTTTACAGGTGCTTACGCTCATAACAAACCAATACGAAATTTGATTTGTGGTGGTAGTTAGCATTACGATATTCATCAATATCGTCATGCACTGATTCAGAGTTAGCAGTATTAGAGATTTATTGACGCAAACATACCAAAATCACAATTTTCATTTTGAACACAAGGCAGGTGAGACCCTCATAATCAAATAACGAATCCTCCAACACCAGTCGGCGCATTAGTTATTCAAGCACAGAATAGCAGTGTTTGTAAACAAGTGACCTTCGAAATACCTCAAGACAGAGAGAATTATTTCCGTGTCTTTTCCATCTCCGCTCACCCGATATTTTCGCGTGTTTCCAGCGAAACATTCGCTTCAATATATCCAACTCTGCTTCAATTATTTAGCTCTGCCTCGACTTCCGCCGACCTTAAACAGTCCAGAACGCCCCCGATGCAAAAACCGTACATTCAGAAACTGAGCCGGAGCCAGGAAGTTCTTAATTGGGTTTTCCAACATTTATTATGCCTTTTTCATATCTTTACAAGAAATTACGACGGTTTCTGCCCTCTACATGACACATTATCTGCATCATGAAGTAGGTACAGAAACAAGGCTAATAAATAAACGCTGTGAGCCTCGCTGAAAGCTCTCATGAATGTTTATGAGTAGCCCAAGAATCGGTCACTGGGGTTCGAGCGTGTATTTCGTGAAATCAGGGCAGGATTCGCGGCAGGATAACTGGGGCCGCGGTCACCACACATGGAGGTCATCCACGAAGGTTGGATTAAAAAAATTTATGACAATATTTTTTTCATTTTTTGTTGACAAAGTAATGGCGTATGAAATATTTCCAATCAAGGGATGTTTTCATCCTATGTAAAATCTATCTGATAGAGGAACTTCAAAATTTAGGCCTCTTGCAACATACAATGTTCATTTTATTGGGGGATTTATTGGAAAAAATAAGCTGGTTCGGGATCAAAATGACATCTGAATACAAGGAAAAATTGGTTATCTTATTTTTGTGTATTTACCTGTGTTGAACACAACGGATAACGTTTATATCTATAATAAAATTATAACTTAAATGATTTTCATAACTGTCCTGTACAACAGCTTCTTGAGTTATTCCCAACTTGCGGTCGTACCATTCGCGGTCGATTGATTTAATTGAAAGAAAATAATGTTTGGAATGATCTCACTTGCGGCCAAAGAAAATTTCTTGAATTCCCCAGTATATTTATTGAATTAAGAATACACATCAAGTTCAAGTTATGTAATATTTATACAGTGCATTCTATTTGAAACAAGCCACCCCGAATAAATTTTGGTGCAATGATTTTCAGAAAAATAAAAAACACGTCAAAAATAGTATACAGTGGGATACACATTTTGACATATTCACATTTAATGTTACATCCCTTATCGCACCCCCAGAGCATGTCACCATTTTTTTTAAATGGATCACCCTATATTGTTTCGCATAATCAGATGCTCCATGATGAGCCGATTTCAACAAAGTATAATTCATGTGGTCTGACGCTTATAGTTCGGGAGCTACTAATTATTTAAGTAGAACACGAGCCGACCTGAATAACTTTTGGAACAATGATTTTTAGGATTAATAAAAAAACACCTCAACAATAGTATACAGGGGGGCACATTTTGACATAATCAGATTTGATGTTACTTTCCCTATCGCACCCCCAGATGTTCCATGATGAACAGATTTCAACAAAGTAGAATACATTATGGTCTGAAGCTCATAGTTTGGAAGCTCAAAATTATTTGAGTTGAAAACGAGCCACCCTGTACAATCTGTTACTTTGAATTTTGTATCCGTCTCATTGTACAATAACGATTACCTACCAGGTTTACAATGGTTTATACGCTTCGATAACAGATTGAAATAGTAAGGCGGCTCGCATAACGGAGCAATACGCAATGAGCAACCAGCAATGGGCAATAAGCAACAGGCAACACATTGTATAGCATCCCGCAGACCAAAGTGATGAAATATCACTAGTTCAAAATGTCGTCTTCTGATGAGGGCGAAGTTGCAATGTTGTGGCAGTATTTAAGGCGAAGAAATAGGAAACGAAGACGATATTGGATTCATCCATCATTTCAAGTGCTCAAGAATTATGGAGCAAGTATATGTGCCAAAGAATTAAAGGCTCATCTCACCAAGTTTCAAAACTGCTATCGGATGAGTCCAGATACGTTTTCAACACTACTGGAGATGTTAGCACCTTATATTACCAAACAAGATACTAACTACAGATATGCGATAACCCCACAGGAGAAACTATTGATTACACTCAGGTGAGGTATATGAAATAGACTGACTATATTGAAAAAGTAGCATTTTAATGAAACGTAAACAAAAAAATACAAAACAATGTTTACATTAAGGTTCTGTAAAAGAGACTTGTTTGTCATGACCATCTGACATATCAGATGAAAAAGTTTGAATATATGTTTGTACAGGTGTTGGTTGTTCTTCATATTCTCTTGTTGAAGATGAGTGACGTGAATGAGTGGAAACATGAGTGGAAACATGGGATTGAGTTGAGTAGTTGGAATGACCAGGGCTAGGAGTTGGTATTGGTACCATCATAGTGTTATTTTGGGATGGTTCGTCACACAAAAGTTCATCCAGAGCTCAAGTGTTCTTTTTTTGAACTGTCTCTTGTGATAGTCAGTTAATTTTGCTAGATCTGGAAGCAAACTTGTTAGAAACTGGAGATCTGGATTAGACTTTTCTATCGCTCAATTGGTGTTTGAGGTTTTTGACTTGACATATCCCATAAAACACTTCTCAGCTTCATTAAGGTCAGTTGTAGAAACTTTTCGCCGCTTCTCCGAAGGTCCAATGCCTGTAGTATTCGAACATTGGGACTTTCTAACGACAGTTGTGATATCTGTTTGATTCTCTTGAGAGTTTCTTAGTCATTAGTCGTCTCTGCTTCAGATTCACTATCGTTATCTGCATTGAAACTGGGCTCTGTTTCTGTTGGTAAATTTCCTTGTTGCGGTTTGGATTTCATAAACGGCGTAATGAACTGCATTACGTCTTTCAAGTAATAGTTTTTAATTTTCTTGGCTCCACTTCCTGATGGTGGTTTTTTCATGCTCCTTGCAAACGCCGTTCGAAGATTCTTCCACTTTTCTTTGCATTGCGAACCTAAAAAAGAAAACTAATTACAGAACTTTGTCGCAGGTATTTGGCTACAGGTTGCAGTTTCAAGGCCCTCACCCATATATTTATGAGAGGAGATACAACTATAGGATTAATAGTAAAGGAATGTTCAAAAGCTATATGGAACGTTCTTCAACCAATGTTTATGCCTGTTCCAACAGAGGCAATTTGGAAATCGACGGTACAACGATACTACGAATTATGGGATCTTCCAAACTGCATAGGCTCAGTCGATGGAAAGCATTGCCGAATTAAACAATTTTACAAGACCGGGTCGCATTCTTATAATTACAAGAGTTTTTTTTCGGTGGTACTGATGGCCTGCGCAAATGCTGATGGTATATTTCTAACCATTGATGTCGGTGAAGCAGGTAGAATGAGTGACGGTGCAGTTTTCCGGTCCTCTACTCTTGGAAGATTACTTAACAAGGAAAAACTTCTGATTCCTAAGTCAACACCACTGCCAAATGATGGTGTAAATTTTCCCTTTTATTTTGTAGGAGACGAGGCATTCCCTTTAGAAAAAATCTAATGCGACCATATCCACAAAGGGTTCTTGATAATGAGAAAAGAATATTCAACTACAGATTATCAAGGGGGCGAAAAAGCATAGAATGTGCATTCGGAATGCTAACATCCAAATTTGAAATTTTTCACAGGCCAATTTTATGTCAAGAGGATACAGCAATTTCAGTAATTAAATGTGCTTGTATTCGTCACAATTTTATAAAAGTCAAGGAGGGTAAATTTTCAATTCCACATATTGCGAAAGATAACCCCAGAAGTAGAAATCCGTCAGCTTATAATATACCACCTATTAACCAGTCTGCTTATGAATTACGTGATTACTTGAAATCTTATTTTTTAAAACCCGAAAACGCCTTACCCTGGCAAGGTAATTATACCGTGTAATCAAAATCATCGTAAAAAATAATAAATACCTGCTACTTACCAGATAATTTTGATACAGTTGCAATTGCAGTCCACGCCTTCTCCAAAACATCCCTTTTACTATGATCTTGCCGTCGATAATCATAAATACATGGATACTGTTCCACAAGTTCCAGAAATTTGATATTAAATGCTGGATCGTCCGACATGTCCAAATAAAAAAACTGAGTCAAAACATATACCTTGTGTCAAGCGGAGACAAATTCACCTACATATTGCTAAACTCAGGCAATATATATTGTATTTCAATACGCCACGCGTGTCGCTAGCAACACAAGATTGCTCTACACAGGCGATAACGATATCACGTTGCGGCGGTGTACGAGTTGCCATATAAATGAATGTGAAATACATATTGACAATAATATTGCTTATTGCTTGTTGCCCGTTGCTAGTTGCGTCTTGCTCCGGTATGCGATCCGTCTAAGTTTGTACTACCAGAATGGAAATAGTGCTAGAGCTGCTGCCCGTATGTTCAATGATAATCATCCAGGAATAAATGTACGACACAAATACGTTTCGGAATTATTGAACAAATTTATGGAAACTGGATCTGTTAAAAATGAAAAGCATAACCGTTCAGGAGTTTTCAACGATGAAGCTATTTCTATTGCAGTTTTAGGGCACGTTGGACTAATGGAAAATACGCAGTCTCTTACAAAGTTATCTCGAGAATCAGGAATCAGTTGTACAAATGTTTTCAGGATCCTTCATAAGTACAAATTTCATCCATATATAATTAGACTAATTGACATGAATCGAACGAAGATAATTTCGATAGACGTATCGAGTTTTGTGAAAGTCTCTGAACGGATCAACTCGCATCAGAATTTCTTTTATAAAATTTGTTTATATTGGATTGATACGAATCCTCATTTACACCGTCAAGTTCATACCCAAAGACCTCAAAAACCGAATGTTTGGGCAGGAATGAATTTTAGGTGACCACATCATAGGACCTTTTTTATCGATGATAATTTGACTGGTCAGAAATATTTTGATTTATTGAAAAATCGAATAATACCGTGCATCAATACGGCAATTGAGGAGGATATGAATATATTCGAAAACGAAATAGTTTTTCAGCAGGATGGTGCACCTCCTCATTATGCAGCTCCAGCGTGACAATTTTTGGATGATCATTTTCCTGGTCGCTAGATTGGCAGAAGAGGTCTTACAGAATGACCACCAAGGTATCCGGATCTCACTCATTTAGATTTCTTTGTATAGGGTCATTTGAAGTCCAAAGTGTATGAGATAGAATCAACAACATTAGAAGTTTTGAGAGAGAATATCATGAGGCATTGCAGAGAAATAACTACCGAGATTCTCAACTATGTGAGGACGGCAGTGGAAGCTCGTTTGTACCATTGTATGGAAGTTGGTGGAAATGTTTTTGAACATTTACTATAGAAAATTTGTTTCTTCTCATTGCCAAGTCATTAGATTTTGATTCAAGAATTTAATAGATCTCTTTTTCTGATTTATTGCTTTCATATTTGTCTCTAGAACGAATATTTCAAAATGTGGCATCCTGTATAATTGTTGGCTCGTTTTCAACTCAAATAATAATAATGTTCGGATGATTGGCAAACTGAAATGTGGTTTGATCGATAACTAGGTCATGTTTTGCCACTGATGCGCAGGGGAATCTCCAAGATTCATAATGGACCAGAAGGTCATAGGTTTTTCCGTAGTCTGTTCGATAGAATGATGTAAGTATTGCCTCTAACATCAAGTACTCGTCATTCAAGAACTGAACACAACGATATAAGATGGCATTTTATAAAACCATATCCAATTTACTAACTGGGCCGATAACTTCTAAAAATAAATTATTCAATAAATATATGTGGAGGAAGATATTGATCTGAAAATAGTTGAACTTGACTCATTCATTATTAACCGCAAAATACATGTAACCCAGCAACAGCGAACTATGCGAGGAATAATTAATATATTAATGTGATCTCAAATATCAGTCCAAAACTGTTCCTACTAGTATTGATTGAAAGTTTAATTTTGTGGAGCTAATTTGTTTCCTGACATGATTTCTTGGGTGTTCTTGGGCTGCTGCATCATCCTCATCTCAGAACTTGTAGAGTATGGAGGTTTTGATGTACCCCCATCCCATCTGATGCTGGTATTTCCTTGGGAAGCAGTGATATATGTGTGCTCCCAAAAAAAGTTAACCAAAGTCTCTCTTGATCATATACAACCGGGTTAAGATATTAATGTTGCTTGTACCGAAGCGTTATTCGCCGAAAATTCTCCAGCGATTGATAAATGTGCCCGTCGTGCTTTTACGCATCGTCGTACTCTTTAATGCAATTAATGCTTCTGGTCAGTAGGCATATAGGGACAAAATACTTGTAGAGTGTATAAGCTATTTGCTTCATGGGAGTCGACATGGTCTCGACGCTAGCAACCCCTCGCAACGAATCCAGTCGAATGTACCAGTCTGTATTAGTGGCAATACGGGGTATTTGTTCCGTATAAATAATGGATCTACAAATGGCATGGCAGTCCCTACTTCCTTGTATTTCAGCACATTCCATCCCTAACTTCTTTCAGGAGACCCCTGTAGTGACACAGCAAGGCCACCCTTCACTGTACGCCGCCCGCAACGTCATAAATTAGATAAACCAACAACGCCATGAAGTTAATCATGGAGAATAGCACGGTATGAAGTGCTTAAATTCCGCGGTATGAACTTTCCGTGGACGGAGCGGGATTATTTAAATTTTCCAACGATAATTTGTAGTTTCGGTTACGTCGGCTAGCGTGATGCCGGGCCGTTATCGGTGCAACGGTGGCATCCAGTCGACCGACATGCGGAATGCGACGATAAACAAAAATGCTCATGAATCCGTAAGATTGGTTTTCGCCTGTTGATTTAGTAACAGTACATTTTTCGGAATATGAGGCTAAAAGTCGGGGATTATGTTATAAATCTCGGTTGGAGGTGAATTTTCCAGTCATTATCGTTTTGAAACTGTGCTCATATATTTTTTGTTGAATTTGCTTCATATGACATATTCGATAATGTTTGTTGAATACCTCAACAATCAAGGTAGTAAACATAAAAGTCCGGGAGGTACTGTCACTTTTTTATCAGTGATTTATCTCCAACTCGAATGTGATTACGTAGAGAGTTTCACTTGAGATAGTATTTCTCAAAACAGACTCAGTATATCATTGAATTGATACTGATAAGGTGAAATATTTGTTAAAATGGACGCAACCAACGAGAAAACAGGTCTCCACAATTACCAAAACTAAGCTCTAGCCCTCAAATTCAAATATCCAGTATAACGTGATTTTCAAATAAAAATCACCCACTGAGTGACGTCAATTCTGATCCAAATTCTCGACATTTCCTCTAGGTCTTCACATAACACAATTAAACCTCACGAAACCGCTCCCTATATTCCGCATCATTTACCGTCGGAGTTACGTCCGAACTCTTGGCGATGATCCTCATAGAGAAACCTTGATATAAATTCACTTAGCTTCGATTTGTACCTATATATAATTCATTGCGGATTGGAGAAGCCCGAATGGCCACTGAGTACGCCGTACCGGTCAACGGCTTCAAAGCCGACCCGCCATTTCACATGGGACGTCTCACTTCAAGAGGAAAACGTATAAATTCCGAATTGTAATTCGTTTTTTCCATTACCTCGGTGGATATCGAGAGGTCGTCCAGGATTTGAGAGATATGAATGATGCATGGTCGGGAAATGAAAATGTCCATGCCCGGGTTCTATTAGATCTGCAGAAAGCTGGCTGGATGAACACGAGTGTTGGTCTTCGCACGGTTTTCCCTTGAATATTGAGGAATGAAGGCTTTGGAGATGATGAATGGTAATGCACCAGCAACATGTGGGTCCGGAAAAATGAAACTGGATGAATAAATTGCGAATATCAAACAGATATCTGAAAATTGGGAATGATCAAAAAAAGGCATGGTTAAAAAGCTGTAAATCATTCGAATGAACTGTCGTAAATTTCTTGCGTTTTGGAATCCGCATGTACAGTAGCACATAAAAGTTCTGAACATGAAACGTTAAAAACTACATGAATATGAAAGACAGCAACGGTTTTCCTAACGAAGTTTTTTTTCAATTTCTCTTATGGTATATAAAGAAATAACTTCCATTGCTGATGATTTTTGTATAGGGCTTCGCGAGACTGGTCAGTCTTGGTCTTGGTCTCGAAAAATAAATGTAGTCTTGGTCTAGGTATTGGTCTTGATGTTTCAAGACCAAGACGAGACTGGCTCAGTCTTGGACTTGGTCTTGATAGTCTTGGTCTTGGATCAAAAGGTATCTGGAAATTTGAATTACTCAGTTCAATTGTACAACAGTTTATACAGTGAGGACCAAAAGTCCGTCGGCCCCCCCGTAACTTCTTCATTTTCCATATTACAAAAAAATGTTAAATACATAAGTTGTAGGGTTTCATTCGATCTCTTTAATGGTTTAAGTTTCATTCATACAGAGTGTCTCAAAAAAGCACGGTGACTTAGAAGTTAATTTTTTTAAATGGGACACCCTGTATTTCATTGCATTATTACATTCTACGTTGAATTCTGAACAAATTTGATAAATGGTTTTCTATCAAAAAAGTTTATAGTTTTGGACTTATGAACACTTGTAAATAATTATTTCGACTACTTTTGCGCCAGTTCAATGAGAAAATCGTAACAAATGGATCACAATGTATTCCACTTTCCTATCCTAACTTTTTGAAAGCTATCCAATGTTGCAAACTGCTGATGGCACCATGTGTAACTTACCTCGTCGTACCATTTTACAATTGTTAGAGTTGTTGAATCTCACGAAAAACTAGTACAAATGAAGTTGAAACATTTTATTAACAAATAAGGTAGTCCATAAATACAGATCAAGAATCATTAAAAACTGAAGAGATATTTTAATTTATAACTAAAAACGGTGAGTTTTTATCTATTTCAAAAGATGTTCGACATGTCCACCATGCATTTCTTGACACATAAATAGTCGGGTTGTAAACTCTTCCCTAACATTAATCAAGGTTTGAGGTGTTATTTCTGAACACACTTCAATAATTCGACGGCGCAGTTCATCTAACGACCCACAAACTGTCTTAAAAACTACGGATTTCACATAGCCCCAGAGAAAGAAATCAAGCGGTGAGAGGTTCGGTGAGCGAGATGGCCACTCTGTTGTACCTCGACGTCCAATCCTCCTACCTGGATACCTTTCATCTAAGTAATTTCTCACCTCCCGAAAATAGTGTGGTGGCGCTCCATCTTGCTGAAATGTTACATCCAAGTAAAATTCATGTGGGTTTTGCGCAACGATCTCATCGATACTGGGACTTATTGTGTCTTGCAGCATTTGGAGGTATCTGGGACCATTTAAATTTTCTTCCAAGAATATGGGACCTACAATGTGGTTACCTAAAATACCAGCCCAAACATTAATTTTCTGGGGAAATTGAGTATGACCCTCGCGGAATTCATGGGGATTCTCATCACTCCAATATCTACAATTCTGGGTATTCACATTTCCATTTAGGTAAAAAGTGCTTTCATCACTAAAGCAGATGTGTTGCAAATAAAGTCGATTTGCAACAATTCTTTCTGCCATGGTCTCGCAAAATTCAAGTCGCCGGTCTGGATCATCTTCAACCAATTGGTGCAAAATTTTTATTTTGTAAGGATGGAATTTATTTTGTTTTAAAACCCTCTTTACTGATGTTTTAGAAACATCACATGTCTCAGCTACTTGCTTAGTTAATTGTTGTGGGTTATTTACCTTTTCGGCTAGTACTTGAATTTCAACATCTTCCGTAATTATTTTCGGCCTCCCAGATCTCGGAGCATCTTTCACGGTGCCAGTTTGGTTAAATTTTGCCACCAATTTCTGCAGATATTTTCGACACATCGGACGTTCTGGAAACCGTTCATTGAAAATGCGAATAGCAGCGTGGTAATTTCGGTTAGCTTCACCAAATATGATAACGGCTTCAACTTTGCTACTGAACGAGCCATATTAATCAACAAGAGAAATTGAAAACCGTTTGAAACAAAGTTTTGAAAACCTACAAAATGTCAATGACATTTGGCAAAAACAGATAAGAGTTTTTTTTCGTTGTCATGTATAAAATAAACGCGCCTAGCGTGCATAGCCTACCTCATTAATTTATCCGTGAACTGGTGCAAAAGTAGTCGAAATAATTATTTACAAGTGTTCATATGTCCAAAACTATTAACTATTTTGATAGAAAACCATTTATCAAACTTGTTCAGAATTCAACGTAGAATGTAATAATACAGGGTGTCCCATTTAAAAAATTAACTTCTAAGTCACCGTGCTTTTTTGAGACACTCTGTATGAATGAAACTTAAACCAAGAGATCGAATGAAACCCTACAACTTATGTATTTAACATTTTTTTGTAATATGTAGAATAAAGAAGTTACAGGGGGGGCGACGGACTTTTGGTCCTCACTGTATATGCATACAATAGGTATTTCGTATTTCTCAGTCTTTAACAATTGTCAATTTGTACGGGTGAAGTAAGCGAAATAAATTTCTCATTTCATCATAAAAATATAATTTTTAAGAAAGGGTCGGAATGTTAATTAGGTTTTTATTGACCGTTTTACAATGGATTATTGTGTGATGAGCAGTAAGATGCTGTTGCCGCAGAGGTGTGGAATCGGAATCTTGAGGAAATTGCAAGAGTAGATTTAAGTTCATTATTTTCCGTTCGAGACCAAGATACAGAAGTTGAATAGAGATTAAAATATGGTATCTGCTTATGGGGCAACTCAATCATGGCCACATATGTTTATATCAAACACAAAAATATTTTACATTGTATTTTTAGTGCTTTTAGAATGACTTCATGTAGACCAATCTTTACCACTCATGGAATTCTAACCATTGTCAGTTCATATATGTGTGTATCGGCAGTTTATATTTTCGGTAATAGAAATAATTTCAAAAACAAACAAGTTCTCGATTTACACATTATTTCACTTCATAGAACATTCAAAAAGTGTAGAATAATTCATTCACGTCAAAAAACATCGAGCAACGGATATTTCAATTCAATTAAGATTTTCCTACTTTGAACGGTTTGTTGACAAATTATTTAACCCTGTGGAGCGTGTTCATCAAGTGCATAATAATTTTTTCCTACTCATTTATATGAAAATGATCATTTTCAACCGGAAACCCTACATGAAAGCGATAGTTTTTTACTCTAGAGATGAAAATGAAGCAAATGAACATTATCATGCGACCTGATGGGAATATACTAATGATTATTTTTTTCGTATGATTTTCAACCAATCCGAATGCCCAATTTAGTTAAGTTACCTCGTATAATTTCGTTAATATAATATACATAGAGTAGCTCCACCAATCGAAAATTTCAAAATAATTTCATTTTCATAGTAACCACATCAACACACAACAAAAAAGTACGTATGGAAACAATTTCTCACGTTTTGCAATGAAAGAAACTATGTGCTAAATGAATCAATTTCCACTGAAATGATAGCGTCCATTTTGAAAGATTGGGCTTTTAATATGCGAAAATGTAATGGAGAAAATTATAAAGAAAATGTGTTTAAACCGATGTGGAACATTACGGCAAAACAAGTACAAGAAAAATATATGAAGGAGTTTAATAGAGTAATTGATCCATTCTCTAGTCCCATATTTTTAGCCGCACGAAACGCAAGAAATTCAAAAAGAAGGGAACTTCAAATGTTACCGGACAAGAAAAAAGTTAGTGCATCAGCATTTAAAGATAACTAGTACATAGCAATGATAGAAGCGTGGGATGAAAATACACCGGAAGGATTAAAAATAAAATTTTTCTGCTAAAAAAATTGCTTCTGTAGAACTTGCGTGGAGAGGAAATGAAGGAGCGTCATGCTTGACTCATTATTTTCAAAAAGAAACTGGAAATGATGATACTCCAACTGGTAGAATACAATATAATACTATTTTTACCAAAACCACACAGGGAGGAGCAAAACCATGTGCTAATATTAAATGGCTTGTACCTAACCATAATGAAGTGAGTCGTTGCCCAGTGAGACCTCTAGATAAGCTAATGATGAAAAGAAGCGAAAACATCAATATTAAAACAGATAGGTTATTTCTGACAGTAAATCCCAACTGGAGAAAAGAAAAAACCCTTGGCTGGTACAAAAATATGCCAAAAAGTCCAAGAATTGGCAAATTTGAATATGACAAACAAAAAATTTTCAAATCATTGTCACCGTGCCACTGCTGTTTCACAATTGGCAAAAGCAGGTGTATCGGAACAAGAACTTATTAAAATAACAGGACATGGTAATAGCAATTCTATCAAACCCTACCTACAGATAGATGAACAACATCACCAAAACATAATAAATAGCCGCGAAAGCCTCAATCAATATATCAAATAAGATGAGATCCAATTTTAAAAACGCTGGATGTTCAAGTAATAACACCTCCAGTATTTCCAGCATTTCAATGAGCAGTGGCCACGTTTCCTGCGCCGAAAGTATATAATAACTGTAACTTTCATTGCACCAATTTGTATTTAAATTAATAAATTGTTCATATATTTACTTAATTTACTCAAAAAATAATCGTATCAAATACAATACGTACTTCAAAATAAATACGGTTATACATCTCAAACTTCCTGCATAATTACAAATCGTGTCAGTTTGACAAAATATTTTAACTGTCAAACTGACACTCTTTATAATTTTGCAACAAGTTATCGATGTATAACCTGATTATTTTGAAATACTTATAGTATTACTACTGATTATTTTTCGACAATTCTTGCAACCAATCGAAACCAACAATTGAAAGCATTCATGTACGTTCAGACCAATCACAGTATTATTATAGTGGGAATTTTCTACCTTGAAAATTGCCGCGGGAATTTTTTGTAGTATTTCGTTTTTATTATGTGACAACTGATACTTTTGATCTGACGTCTGTCATCAGTTTGCATGAAAAGTGAAAACGGTTTAGTACATCATCATTCGTTGAAATTTTAAGAAAATCAACGAAAATGCATGTAAGAATACTATTTTGAGTAACGTTTCAATTTGGAAACAGTTTCAATTGATAACCTAGGGACAGAGAGAAAGCAATAGCTTTCAATCCAACAGAACAAAACAATGTTACGGAATCCTCTAGCCAAGGACAAACTATCCATAATAATTGTCTATTTCATGATGAGAACTTCAAATTCCAAACTTCATTCTGTTAGTGATTCAAGTAAAATGTTGATATTAAAATGTTATATGTAAAGAGAATAGGTCTATGATTGGGGTATCAAAAAATAATCTATCGAATACCACACGAGAGTTCGATAAAGTAGAAAATAATTCTCCAGATTTTTTCTCAAACTTGTTGCCATTTGGCAGTAGCCACTCGAGCTCTTTGGTCTCTCGTGTCTATTGCCTGGCAACAAGTTTTCAAAAAATCTGTCAAATTATTTTCACTTTATTCTCACTCTCTTGTGATATTACAACTGACAATTTGATGGATTTTTGACACTAATGACACTTAGCACTAGTATCAGCAAACGAACGTAACTTCGTTCGACAGTTTATAAACATTTCCACTATTATATTTGAACTTCTCCCTATAATTATAATTAATATGGACTCTGATAGCGAAATGTCAGTATTTTATAAACATCTATCGTAAAAAATAGCATTTCACACTGGAGATGAAATACGTTATTTTCACATCAAGAAAAAAACAGTATTTTCATCTCTTGTTGAATATACTAATTTCTACCAGAAAAACTTGAGCAAAGGATATATCACTATTTTAAGATTTTTTGCTTTCTTGGGTTGTTGAGGGGTAATTTCAATCAACAAATTATTTTACTGTATGGAGGGTTATCGTAACTGTTATCAAGATTTTTTCGATTTAGGGGTAGTTATGGGGTGGTTAAGGGATCACAAATCAGTTTACTGGTGGGAGCGTGTTTAACACTTGCAGAATAATGGACTCATATTGAGAAATCACCAGCAATAGACGTTATTTCTTCATATACCATAACCAAAATAAACGATGCTAGGAAAACATTTGCTGCTTTCACACCCGTGATAACTTGAACCATTGAAATGTATCATTATACTGGATTCATATATAAAGACTAATCAAAATGGTGTGCCTTGACGGTACACAGTTCCTTCGTTTTGAACCAATAAGACCACGTCGTCATGCAGGGCTGGTTTGAGCTAATTTCGGATCCTGAAGATTCACGGACCCTTGACACTGACGGATCTAAGGGGAAGGAGCTCCTGAATGCCTATGCCCCAAGATCTTGTGGGCATAATTAAAAAAAATGTCTAGTAGTTTTTGGATTTGATGATAATTTTTCAGTTTTAGTGGCCATAGACATAAGTTTCGCCATGTGAATTGTTTCAATTTGATTGAATATAGAGGCTGGAATATACGAATTCGTGATTATGAATCATTATGCCCCTCTTTCTGGTATCATTTTCTCACAGCTGAGAGAAGCGCTGACGTCACTCTAGATCATCAATTAAAAGATAAACAAGCGACTGATATTGACAAAAACGTTCCGCCATATTACTCATTTCAAACAGAATGCCAGTCCAATCCAACGTTTCGCGTGTACCCCGGGGATTTTTGAATGGCGATGGCGAACAGAAAAAGAAAACATGCATTAATCACTTTTATCGGTTGGAGAAGATGAGTTTTTAGAGTGATTTAATAAACAAATCCCATTCATCATTGTCTTCTGGCGTTATAAAATATTTTAGATCAGTGGCAGATAAACGTAACCAAGAAAAAAAACGGGTTATAGAATGACGAGACACGACTTAAAATGGACACATTTTCAAAACTATGTAAATGCCTCTAGATTTTTTATGAAATTTTCCAAAAATGTTTTTGAGAAAATGCATTTTTGGAGTTGGAATGACAATATCATATATAATGAAACACACATGAACTTCTAGATTTACTAAGGTGTGACACTTTTTTATATCTCGGAAACTTTCCTCCAAAGTGGAAAATTGTTCAAGTACTACCAATATTTAATTAGGGGATCGAACAGATGTTCACAATTATAATCCCATATCGATACTCAATCCATTTGGTGAAGTCATTAACCAAAGAAGTATTTCTTCTTACAAAAAACCATATAACTCCATATCAGTATGGTTTTTACGATTAGAGGGGGATGGTGACCTACTTGGATACCATTCGTTCAAGATATCTTCGAGAATATGGAACATGAATCTTCTACCTGTGCTGTGTATACTGATTTATTAAGGCCTTTGAAAAGTAAATCATTCAAAGAAACTGTGGTATACGCGGCTACTTACTGAGGCTTTTAACATCATAGGTAATGGACAGGCATTAGTATGTGGCATTAAATGATCCTAAATCAAGAGAATGTTTTGATTCATCTGGTGTTCCTCAAGAATCTCATCTTGGACTAATCATCTTAAGTATATTTGTCAATGACATTGAGAGTTGCTTCATGATTTCAAAATTTGTAATATATGCTGATGTATATACATGTCCAAGAAGATTCAACATAACATTTTTTAACTAGTTGAGTAGGCGATATGAATATCGCCTTCAGGTGAGAATTGGTCGCCCAGTGAAATCACAATAACTTTCATTTTATAATTGTGAATCTCTTAACTTGGCATAATCAGATTAGGTTACAGGAAATTCAATACGAGTGAATAGACTGCATTCGAAAGAAATGTTTACATTTATTTCAGAATTCCTCTCCATGAAACCTCACTCATACTAGGAGTAAAAGTACTTTGGTGGTGAAGAGGAAAACATAACTCCTTTGTTTTTATTCTTATTCTTATCGTACAGGATTCCCTATAATTTCTAACTCCAAAATATCGACCATCTACAGTTGGATATACACTTACGGTGAGATATTATAAGCTATCATCAGACCTTGCTGAATTCATCCTCTCCCTCGGAACCTCTATTAACTCAGCGAAACTCGATAAGATTTACTGGATTTAATTAAAGTAATGACAAAGTGATAAGGAAAATCGAGCATTCACAAAGGGAACGCATGTAATTTAGCGGGTAATTATTAGAATTTAGTGCGATTTAGTCGGGGGTGTATTCAAGAAGTAATTGAATTGAGCTGAAAGACCTTATGGTCAATCTGTTGACATTCTAAACTTGATGTGATTTGGCAATGGTTAAACACTATTCTATCTATCCATAGCATAGAATAAAACACTTTTTTCAATTTTTTACGGATGATTCATGAACACAATACTCAAAACATAAAATGGATGAAGTGAATTTGAAAATATTCTACTCAACAAAGGGAAAATAATGATCGTGTTGAAATCTGTGGTGAGTTTCAATGGATTTTTACCTCGGTACACTCTGAGTGATTATGAGGGAGCATCATTATTATTATTATTATTCAGTTACGGAGATCAAACTGTTAGCACATTGTAAGATTCTCTGTGGAGAACAGACATCAGTGTTTGATGCTATTCTTAGTGAACATAAATTTCCACAGAATATACAGGTCTGGATGATTTTCTTTGCATCTACACACGCAGTGAGTTTTTGTTGTGAAAGTATTGTACAACCAAGACGAATAAAAAAACTGTACAACGACCATAATTGATTCTCTTCCAATCGTCACTCGACGATCATAACATATGACAACACTGCAGGACCAATTGAGTGCGAAGATACAACTCCCATAATCATCATCTGCGCTTTTATGAAGGTTGTCTTATTATAAAATTTGTTCAAATCATCACGGATGGCTCTCCAATTTCACTGTTGCTTTTGCACTATTTAAGTTTGGTAAGGGTGGTAGTTTTCCCACTGACACTGAATACTGATTCTTGTTTGCTTTTTCTCCCTATTCTTATCTCTTACGATGCTCTCCGAACATACAGGATTTTTCTCTTTGTGTGAAATATACGAAATAACCCAATTTTTATTTAATAATCCCTTATAATAAAAACAACACCTTTTTCAGCAAGAAAAAATATTACCACAAATTAGTCTGTCCGAAATAGCGTCTCATGCGGTAAGAGCTGACAGTCTTTCATTTGGGAGAAAAGCGGAAGCTTCTCCATAATTTCTCTCAGGAAACATCGCAATGCTCTTCATGCCTTCGTCTCCCGTTGAAAACGGACGCGCAGTTTGATTAACTGCCCTAGGAAGAGGGTAGTAAAATAAGCGTGGTATGAGATGGAAATTTTTTATTCATTGCGTCAGCGTCTATTGTGATGAGATTATTTTTCCAGGAACGATCAAAAAGGAGTTCTCCACGAAAATTGAGCTCGTTAACTATATGGTGGAGTGTTACCTATATAGAATGGTATTTCAAAATAAGGTTCGTTATTCCTCTTCTTTTTTGACACTGTATTTTTCTTTGGTTACTATGAATTATTTTTTATCATTATTGTTTACAGTTAGGAATTTTCCAGTCGGGTCTTATCCCCGGTGTCCCGATTCATCCCAAGGGCGCGCTGGTGTGTCCTTAATCCTAGTGAACACTTTCCACGTCCCACATAGGCGAATTTTCAAGAAATCGTGGTCAAAATCTTTATTTTGCAGATTCGCAATTTATAACATTTTATTTACGAAAAATGAATTACATCCTACGAAATTGCCTATTGACTACTTTCCAAGAGAAATGTAATTAAATGAACGGAGAAGAGCTACTGGAAGTATACTGAATTATTAGCGAAAATGATACAAAAATCAATAATTTTTGTTCGCAGTACAAAAGTAAACTGAATGCGTCATCCGGAATGTCCAGAACTTTCAGGATAAAAAACAATGGTGGTCAGACATCAGGATTGAAGTTCCCTGTAATTCAGAACCATTCGCGAGCAAGTGGGAAACTACCAGATGTTTCTCCTGGAAGAAGTAAAAGAGCAAAAAAAAGAAAAACTGAGGCCCTGCGATTACAATACAGTAGTCGTCAAGTAATGAGCGCAAATGCAACTTTGAGCAGAAGAAAAACTAGTTTCTGCAGCTGTTACCGACTCTGCAACAAAAATCAAAGAAGCCTACTCCAAAATTCACCAGACCTTTATTCCATTCTTCTGGTAGAGCATTATCAAGAGTCGTTGTAGCAAATTTAACAAAATTCTAGTATAATATCACTAGAAATGCAACCAAAGATAACAACAGTAATATTCATCCCAGCTACAAAACTATTCCAGTAGCTAGCAAGAACTCTTATCCTGGTAATTTTAGAAGCATCTTTGCAAAATTTACTGGATCATATAGTTTTCCGAAACTTGATAACGTTAAAAAACAGCACAAGATAACACCTCATCATCAAGCTATCTTTGCCCTAAATGTAACTTTATGTTCAGTTGATTGTGATGAAAGGAGATATAAATAAAATAAATAGTATCTTATATCTCCATTCATTATTACTATTTCCGCTAAGAAATATGAGAAAATTTCCTTCTAAATAGAATACATTATATTTTGTCCACAATTTCTTGGAAATTCGCCTGTGTGGCGTCCGTGAGTTGACTGATTACTAGTTCCAAGAATTATATGTCAGTGTCGAATGCGAGACCGAGTTCATCGATTGCGTTGAAAAGTAATACTCCGTTCCCTGCTTATTGATGATAAAAGACCTTGCAAAGAAGGGGATCTGAAATTCTGATGACTCTACATGATCCATTCAGAACCATGTTGTTACGTAGACACTCAAATGTCTAGAATATCAGGATAGATAAAGGCGTGTAGAGGTAGTGGATTTTCTTAAGAGCTATGACCTTGAATATATCTGCGCGTCGCTTAAAGGCAACAACTCACAAAATTATCGAAATGGAAACCGAAAACATTGACTCAACTACTTCACTATAATAGCCTAGTCTAGTCTATAACAGCCTACGTTCAGTAGACGACTGCCGAAACGTAAATTTGTTCTCTGCAACGGTACGAGTCATAGCTCTTAAGAAAATCCACTACCTTTAACAGACAATTGGCACTGCATGCTCCTATGAATCTTAATCCTGTGATCCTATGCATCAAATTGTTTTTGGTATATACTCATCTGGTCGCATTATAATATTCAATTGTTTCATTTTCATCTCTAGAGCGAAAAACTATAACTTTCATGTATCCGGTATCCGGTTGAAAAATTATCATTTTCATATGAATGAGTAGAAACATGTTATTTTGTCATTTCGTCAATTTGTTTTTTGATATATCAGCTATCGCTCTAATGTAAAAATAAAATGTGATAGCAGATAAAAGTCACAATTGAATAAAATTGTACAGCTATTTTTCTAAGTTATAAGTTATTATTGGAAATTCTCGCAAACTATAATAGGGTCTGCTCCCCGAGTAGTTCCTTTCAGTTATTAATACTACCGTGGCTCTCTTTAATAAATAATTATACATCTTGACACCGTTAAAGAAAAATGAGTCCTTCATCAGAGATGAGGAAGGTAAGGGTAATTTTATATCGTTTCTAGATCTTTGACTAGTCGTATATCAAGGACGAAATGTTTTCGAATTTCAAAGTATGTTTTTTTATGAGACATGCAGTTTGCAATTCAAGTACCGAATCCAGCAGAATGGGACCGAACACATACCCCCAGAAAAGTATATAGTTGGGATTTTATTGAAGCATAATACGCGATCCAGCCCGTGATAGTACCAAGCTTCTTAGAAACGACTCTGACTGCATAAAACCCTGGGGACATTTTATTTCTCAGTTGTTGAACGTGTGTTTCGAACTTCAAGTTAGGTTGAGGAGTTTCTTAACTTCCAGAAGACAGTTTGTGAATATATCGAAAGCCAAATCAAATAACCGGACCATCACTATGGGTGTACCCCAAGGGTCAGTTCTGGGACCGATTTTATTTTTATTTTATACAAATGACATTGACAACATCAGCTCAACGGCCAGCTTTATCAGATGTGCGGACGACACGACTGTGCTTGTTTCGGACAAACTCGATGATACTTTGAATGAAAACTTGATCTCTAAACTTAAAATACGTTCTCAAACAAGAACAATTAATAGTTTTATGTTATTCCCAAGTTGCCTCTCGGTTACGCTACGGAATTTGCTTTTGGGGCACCTTGTGTATTCATAGAAATATTGAGAATTATCTTTAATATTGCCAGCAGGGATTCTTGCAGAACAATTTTTGAAAATTTCCAAATTTTAACACTGGTTGGAATTTTTATTTTCGAAATGTCCTTGTATATATTCACAAATAGACATAAGTTCATCCTAAAGGAAGGAAATGCATTCATACAATACAAGAAATTGCACTGATTTTCATGTCCCCCAGTGTGAATATGTTGTTTCATCCAAAACTCCTCACTATCTTGGACAAAAGATTTTTATTAAACTCCGAAAAGACGTAAGAGAATCTGCTAATGTAAGTATCACTATTTAAAATTCGTTTGAAAACCTATTTGGCTAATAATATTTTTTATACTTATACTTTAGTTGAATTTTTTGCATTTTAGTAACAATTTGTGATTATATGTATTTGACATCTTCGGGAAAATAAATGTATTTATTTATTTATTCAATGAAGAGATCCAAAAATGTTTTTGCAATCTCTATTGTCAATGATCTCATTCTTAAGAGACATATCATCAATAGTATATTCGAAAGCTATATTTGTTTTTCTTATATTAAAGGACAGAAGGTTTGAGTCGCACCAAGATTTGATAATATTTATATCTCTGAATATATCATCATTCAGATGTCTCGTAATTAAACAGAAATGAAGGATAATTTTCTGTTTAATTACGAGACAAGCACTTGCAGTTGGGTTTTCTTTGAAGAACGTTGCACAAATATCTGTCAGTTGTAATTCAATGTCCGTCGTGGTATAAGCCAGGGAAGTAGTTGTTTTCTGACAGATGTTTGCCTTTATTTTCCACTTTGTGGAAACGCTTAGAGAGAAGGGTACCCCTGTATTCCTTCAAACTGTTTCATGTTACATGCATCATTTTGAAAATTTATAAGTCGAATTGCTGTCTATCTATAATGTTGAGGTGCTCGTTAAGACGGCAGTGACCCATCAGGAGCCCTTCCTCTATTCTAATTTCCTTTCTGCTCATTGAGAGCAGTAGCACAATTGGTAGTTGTTAGGTGTACACTTTTTCCTTTTCTGTTTCAATTTTCTGAATTGATACAAATGTCGTTGAAGTCTTTGAACTCAGCTTTGGCATATAAGACTCAAAAAAGTAATTGAATCAGTCGAACAGAGTACTCCATTCTGTCAGTTCAGACACGTTAAATCTTCGTCAAAATCAACTTCATTTTTCTTAGTGGCAAACGTATCCCATCAAAATTCCACATTCACCTTCACTCTCGCTCTCAATTCCTACCTTATTTGACATCAAACGAGGAACACAAAATATCCTACATTATTTAGAGGCACGCCTCTTCCATCCTCCTCAATGTTAAGCAGAGTGAAGCGACGGATCTCCCAGGCCGGATACAAATATGCTTACATAAATTCCGAGATAAATTCATATTCGAAGGAAAGCGAGAGCAATGATGTCTGACGTGAACCCGCCATGCATCACGAGTGGAAATGGATTTTGAACAGTTTCCCCAGGAAAAAGGGATAGTACCGAGTGAGGGCGGTAACTACGAATTTCCTTCGACCCTACTATTGTTTATGTATTTTATTTGTTTATTTATTTATTCAATGTATTTGAGATACGCACAGAAACAAAATAATTTCTGAAATATTGCAAATAATAAGTGAGTTTTTTGATAGAGATCATTTCAATATGTATACTGGGTTTCTGGGAAAATTGATGAAATCTTAGAATGTTATTTGAATTTCATATTGTTTTCATCATTCGCTACATAACCCTGAATACCTTGGAATATATCAAACATTTTGTTCGCCCTGTATCTTCGAAACAACGAGATTTTTCAAAAATCATTATGGGATCAAATATTTTAAGAATGGAAATTGTCTGTGAATCTCTTTATAATGCGTAATCAGCTGGAATTTTTTAATTATAATGTGATTTTACTTAGGAAATGTTGAT
Organism: Chrysolina americana; assembly: GCA_958502065.1. NCBI lineage: Eukaryota > Metazoa > Arthropoda > Insecta > Coleoptera > Chrysomelidae > Chrysolina > Chrysolina americana. The sequence goes on from OY293414.1 coordinate 81,644,840, forward strand.
TTTGTGGACAGGTGCATTTTTCGACTAAAAATTTCCTGAAATGTCAATTTTTCATCGAAATTCATTTTTGTGGTAGAATTTCGTCAAGATACATATGAGAGAAGTTTGCAATAAAAAAAGGAATTTGATCGTGCGAGCGAAATTTCGACGTTTTATTCCTTTCTTATCTTAAACCTTGTATCTAGGCATATACTTATCATCCATTTTTCAAATCTGCGTAAGATTTTACCCATATAGTGCAAATTTCAAGTGAATCTGTACTGATGTACTTGAAATTCACAGAGTATACTGATTAATTTCAACATTCTGATTCGATTGGCGTTCGCAGAATTGATCTATCTTCTGAAATTTTGTCAATTCTTCATCGAAATTTTTTTTTTCGGTATTATTCGGAATCAGCTGATCTAAATACATAATGGGGGGCCGTGATGGTCATGATGGTAGAGCACTTGTCTCTTAACCTAAGGGTCATGGGTTCGATTCTCAGCATGGCCATCGGTCTCTTGTATGGCATCACACGTTAAAAGGTAAGGGGCGTCTTACCTTTTATTTATTTATATCAATATTCCAGAAGACATGTGTTTTAGATAATACTGTCTCTGATCATAGAATGATACTCCTTGAAACCAATATCATTGAACAACCAACTCAACCACAAAATACTAGTTTCAAAAGATCTTATAGTTCAGATAAACAAACTGATTTCTATCTGCTCTTCAAGATGAAACCTGGCAGACCACTTTTGAAAAATCTTCTATTAATGAAGCATTTGATAATTTCTACCACGTATATTTCTTTTATTTATTTTTTTAATCTAGCAGAAATTTGAAAGATATCTTCATTCTACAAAAGAATTATCCAGAATTGATAGAAAAATATAAAATGACAAAAAAACAACATTCTAAACTTATAACTGATACAAAACGTCTATATTATCAAGATAAATTAGTGGCCTCCGATAATCCCACCAAAACGGCTTGGCAGGTAATAAATAATATAACGTAACGTACAACTAGGAAAAATATTTCCTTAGTACATGAAAGTGAGTTAGTGGATGATCCTCATAGAATATCCTGCCTTTTCAATGACTTTTTTATTACTACCCCTATTAAACTAATGTTCATGACACTATATTTATTGAGCCTTATATAGAGAATGAATTGTTATCCCTCTTAAAGAACAAACTCAAGAATAAAAGTTCTTCTGGACCTGATGAAGTTCCAATGTTCCTAATTAGAAATAGTCTACAATATATAATTCATCCACTGACTCATTTAGTCAATCTGTCCCTCAATACAGGAGTATTTCCCAACAAATTGAAGATCGGAAAAGTTGTACCAGTCCACAAAAAATCGGACCCTCATCTGTTCCTTTATGTTTCTCGAAAATATTTGAATATGCATACCTACATCGTCTATTACATTTTATTGAGGGACATAACATTATCTCCACCATTCAACAGATTTTTACTCAAAAATATTGGAGTGTATCGAGGTCGGCGAGTGCCCTGTTGGAATATTATGTAATCTCAGCAGGGCATTCGACTGCGTCGATCATACAATCTTATTAAATAAATTATATTCATATGGAATGAGAGGAAAAGCCCACGACTCGGTGAACCATAGATCTGAAGATAGTCACTATAAATTTAATTCAGATACTCAAGCATTGACTTTTGCAGTTCCTCAAGGATCAGTGTTGGGACCACTACTATTTATATTATATTGCAATGATGTTGAGGCTGTGGTTGCTGATAATACATGCATTAGGTATGCAGATGACTTTTAATTTCGGACAAAGACGACAATTTTTTAAAGGAAAAATGTAACACAGTGTCAAATCATTTGGCTTCTTGGTGTGGAGCTAATTCACTTCTTTTCAACCCTCATAAAACATTATCAGTACGGTACGATGAATGTACATTTTTAGGACTTACGCTAGACGTCTGAACTGGAAGAGTCATTGCAGTAAACTAATATCAAAACTAAGATCTGTTTCGTATTTGATACGGAATCTCAAGTCGATTTCAACCACTGAACAGTTAGTAAACTATTACTATGCACACATAGAGTCAAGCCTTTGGGGAAGCTCCCCACTAACTTCAAATGTATTTATTGCCCAAAAAAAAGATAATACGAATCTTAGCAGGCGTTAATCAGAGAAATTCATGCAGGGACTTGTACAAACAATTTAAAAATTTTAACTTTTCCGGATATTTTCATTTTTGAAATATGTGTATTTATTCACACCAATAAGTCGAAATATGATCGCAATTCTTCTTACCATAATATAAAAACACTCTCAAAAGGTTTCTTTTAGATCATAAATTTTATACTATTGTCGAATTCTTCAATCTGTGATATAATTTTACCATATCTTTTATTGAATGTGAATTAAATTGATGTTTCGTTCCTGATTGTGTATATGCTTGTAACAATCATAAGTACTCTGTATGTTTAACTTTACTTTTAGTATTATCTTATATACGTATAAATCTGACTTATCCTATAACTCATGTTCCACAGGATCAATACAGTGATTTGATTTGATTTGACTTACTTAGCTCGGACAAGTCTTTCGAAGACTTTTGAGGGTTGTACTCTTGAGGGCTTGCAGCTGGTTGACGGAAATAACAAGTTTAACAATTTAACAATTTGTGAGTTTTTGGAAAATGAAAAGTAAACATTTTCGAAAATGTTATTGTGCAAGTGAATTTTTGACGTTTTATTTCGTTTTATGCTAAACCTTGTATCTGAGCATATACAAATCATACATTTTTTGAATCAGCATGAAATTTCACGCATTTAGTGACTATGACGATTTCGTATTTTTGATGTATTTAGGTATTTTTTCAAGTAATTTTTTTTATTCGTCGATAGACATGAAATTCAAAAAGTATTCTAGTTTGATCATTCTGAAAAGATTGGCGTTCGCAGAATTGCTCAATTTTCAACCGTTCTCGAGACGAAAAGTTCATCTAGAGTTGAAAAAGGTCTGTTTCTATCCATAATTCAGTATTCTTATTTTTTCTATTGATGAATGAATATCGGTAGTCCCACCTCAAATCCAGATTAAGTCATTGTATGGGCGATGATTGTTGGTGATAGAGTTAAAGGACCAATATTATCGAAGGAACTCTCAATGGAGCGAATTATTTGGAATTCTTACAGGAATACATTATTTAAAATTTGCCTATTCGTTTTTCTGATCCTGTAAAGGCTGATGTCTCGGATAGAAACACCTGGATCAGCAAAACTGCACGCGTTTTCATTTTGCAAGACATGTGGTTATTTCTGGACAGGTCACGTAGCCGAGTGGTTAAAATCAATGCTTTTCAATTATTCTGGCTTGCCGGTCGGGGGTTCAAAGCCCAGCGACTTCGGTTTATTTTTGTGATGGTCTGAGGAAGTGCTAGGAATCGCACGTTGAAAAGTAAAATCTCGTTAATCCTTGGTTCGCACAAGTTTCGACTTCTGAGGGCTGTCGTTCGTAGGGGAATGGCAGCTGATTAACGAAAAAAACAATTTTAATAAAACAAAAAATAAAAAAACAAAAGATGGAATGGCTAGCCAGATTTCCAGACCCCACTTCAGTTAATTGAAGTAATTTCAGGCTATTCAAGTCATCTCATATTCTTCTTGTGGTTTTTTGTTGTCCATTCAAATTGCCTGTACATGCGATAATAGCTATGTCATCACAAAACCTGCTTTTCCCCTTTCTATTGATTACCGTACGACTCTGTCTATGTAGAATATGTCTTGTTTTGGCGGAAGCGATTCCATATGCCTCGAATAATGTAATATGGAGATACTTGTCATCCTAAGGGATGTATAGGGGCAATGACATTAATGGGTTCGTGCGGCAGCAGCAGTAAACTGCCTGATGAATTTATGTTATCAACATACATCTTCGGGATGGGGGATGTTTGTATGCCGGCCTATCCAAACCAATATGTGGAGTGAATACTTTTTGTTAATTGATCCACTTGGAAAATAATCTTGGCGAATTAAACTCGAGCGTTGTTTATTAAATCGAGTAATTTTTTCAGTTCTTGTGGATATAATCAAGACCAACCCCGTCTCTTCCACTTTTTGCCCCGTCTCCTGCCATCATCAACTAATTGCCAAGCTGTAACGTGATACCCCCTCCCCGCTATCACCCGTATGACATGTCACTTGTCATCTGTCATTTGTCACATGTCATTTTATGACGGCAAAGGGATGTGAAGACTGAGCTTGACGGGTCAGTACATGAAAATGTCTATGAAACAGAGTCAGATCATTAACGTTTTTGCGGTATTCCGAAGAAGTGAGCGAGCTTATAAGCGAAACATCACCGACGAGACGAATGAGTTTCAGTGTGTGTTAAGGTGCATCACCCAAAATATCAGGTGTTTGATGACAGATTGGATTTGTGCCATTAAGACCACAATTAGTTGACGGAGAGGAAAATAACTCTTGGTACAAAACAATATCCAATTTTTCATATCTGTGTTCGAGCCTTATGCATCTGACACAGTAGGCTGCGACCTACACTCTTTGGCCTTGTGGCCGTTTTGCCGCACTTGACACATTGAATATAAACATTCAACGCTCCTTAACTTAGAAAATGCATGAAGGATTCTTTCAACAAATAGTCAGAATCAAAAGTTTCCTCGAGATTTTTGATGGTGTGACTGTGACAACTTCTAGAGGTGTATTCTGTTTTTTTTTTCGATACAATCTCCTAATGGGATATCGATAACGACGATGCTTGGAATATTATTTCTCATAATTGGTAAAAGATGAAAATACACTGTTTGTATCGATCGTTGGCATTTCGTCCTATAATCCTGATGTAGTCCTTCCCGACCATCAAAGTAGGACGATTTTTGTCATTGAGTTTTCGGCTCCTGGCGAAACGAACATCGCCCGAAAAGAGGAGGAAATACGGAATAAATATCGAGATCTACTCTTCAAACTCCGCAACTCCGCAGGCTCTACACAAACCATTCTGTTAAAATGTTTGTTCTGATATTGGGGCTCCTTGGTGGAATGATGGACACACTGCTCTCAAACTTCAAAATCATACCGACTTGCCGTAATGTGTCGGAACTTTCAGCAGAACCAATACAGAAGGCCGTTATCGTTGGTTCACTCCTGCTCAGGGCACATGATTCTCGGACCCAATAGTCACTCACTCCCCATGACGTTGGCAGTGGTTTTTGTGGCAAATGATTGAGCGCGCCCCCTGGAAGTGCCGGAGCATCGAAGACAGGGTCTGACTGAAAAATTACCAAAGAAAAAATCAATGAATATGCTATATTATCCGAAGAAAAATCTTATCGACAAAGTTAATGAATAAAATAGGTAAATATTGTTACGAGATTGATAAAATTCCCCTATCTACGCCGCTGAATGAATCATAAAAACAGATTGCATACAAATGAGTTGACGCCGCATGTATTTATTTAATGGAGCGCTTCCAAAAAGAGATTATTTGGGTGGAATTCTGTCGTGAGTAATCTGGAGCGGATTCGCGAAGCATCTGGTTGCACAAATGGACTATATAAAGCGAGATTTCACTGGGATTGAGATTAAGAAGAATTTATGAAGAAGTGATAAACAGTTTTTGAAGAAGTATATAAGTGTTTGGAATATTTAGTTAGTTGTATTGTTGTATAGATCTAAGTGTTTTATTAGTCAGTGGAGTAGTTGTATGTTTTTAGTGAAGTTAGAAAATGAACAGTTTAGTATTGTGCTCGGCCTATTATTTAGCAAATCGTAACAATATCAATCTCAACTAGATGTATGAAAAAACATGGAGTCATTCATGAACAGATCGCAGACACATTGAGAAAACCAAAAACCATAACAATATATGGAAATAAACTATGAAGATTTGCAAGTATAGAAATTATTTTTGAATATTGTCTCCATAAAATTCTTGCTGCAGGCTCTAATAGGGTCTTTTGCTGAAGAGGTATTTCGTAGCTTTTCTGAAATGAGAGAAGTGAATTGGTTGATGTTTATGCATCTTGACAACATTGTAAAATATATAACGAGAGATGATGTAGGTATCAGTCTGATGTTTGGCATAATTAGATGATACCGAATAATGTTTTGATTTATTTTTATTCATCCAGCACACTGATTACATAATGAAGATGACATAATGAAGATTCACACCATTCTTTAAGTCCTTTTACATTTGAACTGATGAAGGTCTTCTGTACTTTTTTCGCTCCACAATATGTTTGTATCATCCCCAAACAGGGTGAATTTTCCTTCGATATCTATAGTTGCCCAATCGTTTATGTAGAGCGGAAAAGTGTTGGCCCCAGTAGTGATCCTTGTGGAACACCGCTATTGATGTAAGCCTTCGGGTGCCGGAGGGGGTTGTGATTTCCACAATCTGACAACTACCTGGTGAATATGTTTTAAACCATTCATGAGCAATCCTATCGATGCCATAGTCTTTCAGTTTTCGGAGTAATATTTATAGATTCACATGGTCGATTGTTTTGGATAAATCACAAAATACCACTGCACTTCTCGACTATTTTTGTTATCATAGACCCGATTTAAGGAAGTAGATAGGGCGGTAGGAATCCAACTGTCCAAAACTAATTATATTATATGAGAAGACGTCGGATAGACGACTTTTTACTAGTTTCAGTGGGAATAGGTAATTGAGTTGGAAAGAAAATTTACTCGTAGGATAAAAGATGAAAGGCTTCAATGAACTTCTCAATATCGTCAGCAGGTTGAGTCGAGCAAATTATTTATACAATACTTGAATGTGCAATAGCACAAGTAATTCTCCAGGGTGAATCCAATTTTCTGTTTTTGTTTATTTTGAAACGTGTGTTGAGAACAAGAATTGAGCTGATTTGAGGCCACGTTTGAGAATGTTATATATTTTTGGGTTATAGAATCAAGATACTTTCTTCAGCATATCAGACATTCGTTTTTTTTTGTTTGTTAAAAATTTGTTCTTTCTGTCAGTCGGCTCAGTATATTTCAGTTTATAATCTCTTAGCTATCCCCAGATTTGTGAAAATTGTTGATAAGGGCTAGGTACTTTGAAGATTGATCATTCAATCTATTGTGTGGACTGGAGCAATGGAAAGAAAGACAGGAAAAATTATTCCCATAACTCGGGAATCAAGTTCCAGAGGGATTTCGTTTTTGTTACCCGTCCTTCACAAAAAAGTTTCGTAGACCTTTCAGCGAAACCATTTTCTATTTGCATATTCCATCTCATCACTTTCATCCCCTTGTTTTTAATTGAAGAAACATTTCCAAATAATTTTCTCTCGGCTCCATTCAATTAAGCGTCATCCCCGTTTTTGGATGTTTTATTCATTCTTTCCTCTGCCGGCTCTCGAAACACATTTAACTATGTAAATTGATATGAGAAATATGCTAAATCATTCCCGAGAACAAATTTGAATATATGAAGAAACTTAATGAATATTTCCTTTGACACTCAATTACACATTCCCTGTTGATAAGGGAAAAATTGAACTGAAAAAGTGGATGTACACCAGTCAAAAATTGTCTACAAAATTGATAGATTGCGAGTCGTCTGTCAATTTGGAGGGGTGGGGTTGGAATAATAGCATTTTCTACTCGACATATTATTCATCAATTCTGTTACATTTTCCAACATGAATTTTATCCATACAAGAAGTCTAGTCTTTTTATTGTAATTGAAGTAATTAGTAATATTCCAAATAAATGAATGGCAAAGAAATATTTGTGTGGTAGAGAATATATTATTATTATTATAAATTACTCTACCTATGTGAAAGGAAAGAATTACAGCTGAAAACTGAGCCTTCAGGCAATTTCGTTAGTCACAGATTACTTACTGTCAATTCTGGTAGAACTGTTTTCATTCATGTTGTTACGAAAAATCAGTTATTGTTTTATTGTTGTATGCTAATTTTTGATTGCAATGAACTTGAAACAATATACACCTGAAGACATATTTTCCCATTGCCCATTTGAATTGAATACCTCAATCGCATAGCCTCGATTCCAACAGATATAATTCGATGATTGGAGGATATATTAGTTGTTTCCTGTTGGATAATTGAAGACGAATATACATTACGTATGTCTAAGAGGTTTGAAACAAAATGTTTATCAAATCTGCCAGGTCTGGTCGAAACAAGATATAGTGTCTCTGTCAATATATGGGGCATGCCTTTTTTTATATTTTGGACCATTCATCTTTTTGCGTCAAAATGTATCCGCCTGACAAATAATCTTGACTTGTTTTTGGATTTTGCCGAAATTTTTTTCCCACCCTGTGGTGCCTTACGGTAAGTTTTCGATGGGCTAGCCTGTATATTATATCTCCGTTTCTATTCTTCTATGACACATGGGTCCAAAGCTAGTGATTTAAAATAAAGTTTCAGTACAATTTCCAATACAAAATTGCGTAAATGAATGATTTTTGAAGAGCATAAAATAAAATTTGAATTGGGTATGGAATGAACTTTCCTTGCACGCGAACTCATCGTTTTTTTTTCATAAAGCACAGTTGATCTATAGGTCTAGTTACCAAAATACCTAATAATTTTTCTGTAATCATCGTAATGATAGACCGCGTTAATACTTATGGAGAGCGTTGAACTTGAGCAGTTAAATATCTGAAGATTGTCGACATAGAGTCCAAACACAGGAGTTTGATTCAGTGGCGCATCTAAGGAGGTTGGCGAACAGAAAAATGATATGGATCAATACGGATTGCTGTGAAATTTAATAGGTTTGTTCCACATGATACAATTTCATGTGTGATGATTGTTCATACTTGGTTCACTTTGTATTTATTTAAATATTCATGTAAGGAATTCCTATCTCAAGCCTAATAGTATGTCTAACAACAAGGTTTTCAATTATGTCTGTGATCCTAATAAAAACCAGTTATCTATCATTATTCACTAGGGGCGGGTATTCAATAGGTTAGTTTGTCAAATTAGGAATGTGTATTGTGGTCGTCCTTCGATAAACATAATAATAACAATACGTTTATTGGTATAAAAAAATGTGTGAATACAATTTCATTTAGATGACGGCGATAACAATTTTTTTACAAATAAACAGAAAACCACAAAGTCAAAGACTGTCTGATGTGTGAGTGTAGCCTATGTTTAAAATTAATATTGATACATATTGAGTAAAGCAAATACAAAATATGTTTAAATTCAAAATAAGATTCTACGACGTTTACTGGATTTGATAAAGAACCTAATGCGGAAATGTTAATTACAAAACACATGAAATTTAATACACAGATTTTTTTATATAAAAGTACAGAAACATATATAAAAAATAATATAGTGAAGACAATTGAATCTACAACGTCAACAGGATTTGATAAAAACACATGCCTAGTATACAACCAACATAGTGGTCAATAAATATGAAAATTGAAAATTACAAAACAAACAAGAAATTTAACATTGAAAAATATGTAAGAAATAATCGAACGAAGACATTAAACTAATGACCCCGCTGTGAATTATATGAAACGACCTATTGTGACGATTTTCTTGTTATGTATATGTCGTTATGAAATGATGTTAATCTTCTGATCATAAAATCAAAAGAGTACTTCATAATAAACATAAACTTCGGTATTGAAGCGAGTTTTATGGAATAAAAGCGATTCTCATAAATTCCCTTCAATGAATTTCTGCCGAAGGACGTGGAATTGAAAGGAATAATTGAATTACATATAATCAGAATTTTCCTCCCTCATACTTCAGAAATAGCAAATAAAGGAAAGCATGTGGTTAAAGATCTTTAACGATCTGGCGGAGGACGGTTAAGTAAACAGACTTACCCTCGTTGAGAATACAAAACACTCTTGAGCCCCAAAAGTGAGGGTGGATTTATAATTATAGTAGCAGTTGGAAGCAGTGTCGTGGTTGATGATGACTATGCGAGGAACTGAGTATGATATTCGAAGTTTGGTGTGTATGTGTGTTTTCAGTGTGTTTTTTAAAATTTGACATTTCTCGTAATCTGCTTTTTCAGTGTTATTGGCGTGTATTATTGTTGAGATAATGCATTTGCACTTTCACTCTAGATTATAAAATTACTAAAATAAGTATTTTCTTGAAAGCGTTGGACAAATTTCCATGGGTGGCAAAACCGAACACAAGGAATCACACAACCGCGAAACATTGTCATAATCGTTTTTACATAAACTAATAAAAAAACGTTCTCGAAATGTCTTGAGACGTTCACAAAGTAAAGAAACCTGACCTTCGCTTTTCTCAGGTCAAGTGGGCTGAAGTCGGGAACCGATGGATTGGCCTGCCAAGATGGTGTCCCTGACACTATAGATGCAGAGCGTGTCGTGGGACAGCTGAGACTATAATGCAGTCCAGCTTATGCGGTCTCAGCCTATTACCACAAGCATAACGCGGCCCTACGAGTGTTGTACTACCACCTACGACACTCGTACGATATAGGCTTTTTCATCACGATAGAAGCGCATGCGCAGCCGCCATGTAGAATGAGCGGGAGTTTAAAAGTTTCGTACTGTTTTGTGCAATAATGGCTGTTGAAGCAGTTGTATTATCTTCGCAAAAAAATCTATTACTGGAATAAATTTTTGATGGTGCTATACTCGTTCACAATTCAGTAGCAGTACATTATTGTGATTGTGAACAAGTAAAAAAGTGGCTAGTGTTTTGGGCGTTCGCAAAAAGGTGAAAAAATTGAGCTGATTGAGAGGTTAGTCATCAGTACAACCCTTTTAAGTAAATAAGAAGTGAAATAAAGAATAATTGTATTCCAATTGAGTATGACAATGAATTGTGAGCATTTGCAGAAATATTTAAATCATCATGAAACTTCATCACGATTTTTATTAATTATACAAATAATTGAAAGGGGCTATAAATTCGACATTTTCAATCATACGATCGTGTATAATAGATACTGATGGTGTATACAGTATTGAAGAAATATTGTCTAATACCAAATGATATATACTCAAATGTTAAGAATAATGCTATGCGAAATAATGTACTTGTTGACATCTTCCTGTTGACCCAGCTTTTGACAATGGAAAATGGCAGGACATTTTGAAGAAAGTAAATGTTATACAAAAAGATTTCTCAGTCTGAAGTAACTGATTATTCTCAAATTTGGCAACCTTTTTCCTTAACTGACATGCCTTACTATGGATCTGTTTATTATTATTCAGTAACATCATCATTCGATTGATCCGGAAAGTAATATTAGGGAGTAAAATTGGCCCAAAATTCTTTCGGATTCGTGTTCAGGATCCCCAATTTTCTACTAATTCACTTGTCTCCTGAAAAAATTTCAGTTCTGTAAAATTCAATTTTTTTTCAAATACTTCACGGATGATGACCCCTTTCGTGCAGAGAGGTCATCTCTAGTGTATCTATCGATGCTGGAAATTTCATGGTTCTACGTCAAAAATTACGGAAGATACGGGGGCGTTTCCATGAGAAGTGTAACAAGTTTGAAATTTTCAAGACTGAAAATTTTTCAAGAGACAGGTGTAGTAGCAGTAATTCGGGGATCCTAAACACGAATCCGAAGGAATTTTTGGCCAATTTTGCCCCCTAATATAAGTTTTTGGAAAAATAGGTGGTTCCATCGCTGTTTTCGTGCAGTGTATATCTCGTAGGATGACACCTTTTTTGCAGCGAGTTCATTTCTAGTGAATCTATCGATCCTGAAAATTTCATGGCTCTACGTTGAAAATTACGGAAGATACGAGGGTGTTTCCATGAGAAGTGAAACACACTATATAATATTTGTGAGAAATAAAACTACTAAATCGAAAAGCAAGGTAAAAGTGATCAATAAATAGACATGTTCTATCGTGGTGTAAATTCATCATGAGTGATAAATATAGAGGAAATAGAAGCTTCCAATTTACACTAAAATCATCACGCTTACAATTGTTTCGACACACAGTGTCATAGTATATATTTTTAGTGTGAATTGGAAGCTTCTATTTCCTCTATATTTATCAGGTATAAATATACACATTGTATACGCAACTAGCAGATATAGTGGATAATAATAATAATATTTATTGACAGAAATACAACTATTGGATAATTCCATTTTATTCTTGCACCTTACAACGGGAAAATACATAAATGAAAATAGAAACAGAACACACGGTTATAGATTATAATATTTATAGCAAATCACGTGAAGTAATTCATATAAGGTATCACTAGATTCATTGCAAGTTTTTCGACATTGCTAAGAAAGATATTTCTTGATTGCACATGTTTCGTGTTTTTGGTGGAGAATATTTGAACATTACCGATTGTCCAAAAAGTTTCGTTAGAGGCAATAATTGAAGTTTGCTAAAGATTTTGGATATCGAATAATATAAATGATTTCAACAATAAATATCAAATATTTACATGAGGTTTCCCTTATTTGAACACATTTGTTCGCATTAACTTCTTAACGTATAACGTTAATGAGTCAACCCCCCCCCCTCAACATGACTGGCTATGTATGAACGGAGCTTAACCTTCATAGTAAACAATATGTCTGAAAATTGTGATTGGCCCCCACCTCATGGAATAACCAGTGGGTATTGCAGAAAATGGCGCAAAATCCCTAAATTCATTGCGGAGTTACTGTTTACTGATGATGTGCTGATGCAAGTGACAAAAATTCACACGAAATAGTTCAGTTTAGATTTTAAAACCAGTCTTCATGTAATATATGGATTGGTATCTTGGGTATAATGGGACCTTATTTTTTATCAAGTAGTCTCACCGTAGAGTCGTATCCAGTCTTTTTCGACAATATTTTGCCTGACTCTAGTAGAAATTTCACTTCAACTAACGCACAGATATATGGTTTATGGATGGTGCTCTAGTCTATTTCATTATAAGAGATCGCGCAATTTCAAATGAGCGATATAGATGCATTGTTTGTGGAGGTAGAGTACAAAATCAGTTATGGCCTCCGAGGTCCCCGGACCTGAATTCTATCGATTTTTTTTTTGAATTCCTCCATTGCTTGCCATGACCGTAAAATTTAAATATAATTGAACATCGTCGATGAAACTTAGATCTAGGTTTAGGTAAATAACATATCCAGACCCCGAAAATTTTGTGTTTTTAGTATAGTGAAAAATTTCTTGTGTGATCTTATAACTGGGCATTATCTTGTCTTACAGGTAGCCATTTCTTGAATAAATAACTAAAAAGCATCGTTGCTTTCACGTCTCATAACAACGGAAATTAGATTTAACATTTTCAAGTGCTTGATTGTCAATTTTATTTTCAGGCTTTTCAAACTGAGGATCCACCCAGACGACGGAGTGTTTGCCGAAGATATTTCGTTCGAATCAACAAACGGCCCGATCGATTTCGATCAAGGGGTTGTTTACAGTGGAACTTTGGAAGGTAAGTCAACTTGGGACAGTGGCGTTCATTAGCGTGTAATCAGGGAAATGTTTGAGGCTAGTCTGAATTGTTGGTTCTCCAAATATTATACACGATAATATACAGATTCACGGTAGATGGTTCATTATATGACAACAAATCACTCTGAAAATTTGATGGCCTGCACATTCGAACACTCCCCACTCCAATGCGAAGACGTCACTTTTATCAGAAAGTAGTAGCAACTTTGGTATTTTGGTATACCCTGTATGTAATAATAATTTTAAGGATCTACATAAATTTCGTCATAACTTCTTTTGATATTTTCCTTTATTAGAAAAAAATTGATTTAATTTTTTGTTCATCAAAAAGCTATCTGCGACCTCAGTAATAATATGATATCGAAATTTGGTTCAGCATTAGGTGATTCTTGGGGAGTTCCCGCACTAATCTGACTTATTTCATCACAGGGTGGTTCAAAAGTATGATTATTTCGTTTGAAAAATTATTTGAAAGGAAACAGTAGTGCAACTATGACAGTAATGGTGCACTAGTAGAAAAATTATCACTAGATGGCGCTGGTTGCGCGTTTCAAACGTTTCATGTGCGTTTCGCGTTTGTGCGAGCTTATCAAGCGTTTGTGAGTGCGTATCAAGCATTTGTGCGTGCGTTGCAAGCATTTTACGCACGAATAAACTCTTGGTATGCTTGAAAGGCACGTAAAACGTGCCACTAGCGCCATCTAGTGACGATTTCTCTACTAGTGCGCCACACTGACATTTGCCTTTTATCTATGTATATCATAACTGTACCTAATGACCATTTATTTGTGGAGATGTCTCTTTAAATGATATCTCCGTTCGGTTTTTGGCGAATATCCCTTGATTACTATTTGACTTGGACATCATTGTGTCATTCTCGTAATAATATAGACATTTTTGTCTATTCAGAAGTGCAAATACCCTCAAACTCAATGGAACAGAATTATTGAAACAAAATTCTTATGAATTAGTTGATGATGTTTGAAGGGTGTGGTGAAATTATTAGCAGGACATGTTTCTGTATGGTATTACAGCCGGTTCTCGGCTTCCCCCACCACTATGACTTCATCGGTGATCGTCTGATGACCTTCAGGGTTTTGTCTAGTGTGGCTATGACCTTGAGATGCCCTTGGGGACTTCAAAATTTTGATATTTAAATTGGCTGACTGAGTTAAATAAAAACACAATAGCAACTTTCACGTATCCCCATGTACCATAGTGTTTTTCGAAAGTATTTTTTTTTTCATTTTTACGTACCAATTCATATTTATTCACATTTTCAATGCTCTTTGAGCGTTTTCTACAATGAACTTCGAATAGCAAAACTTTTTATAATTATCTGAAACATATCTACAACAACAATGGATCATATGTATTTCGATAAGCTGAAAATGACGCAATAAATTTTGAGTCTTTCAGTCAATCGGATTTGGCTTTCAGTCAATTCATTCTCAATCTCAAGTCATTGAGATTTGATTTTGAGTCTTTTCAGTCACAATCTTGAGTCTTTCAGTCAATCGGATTTGGCTTTCAGTCATTTCATTCCCAATCTTGAGTCTTTGAGTCATCAATATTTGATTTTGAGTCTTTTCAGTCACAATTTTGAGTCTTTCAGTCAATCGGATTTGGCTCTCAGTCATTTCAGTCCTAATCTTGAGTCTCGAGTCTCTTAAATATTGGGAGTCAGCTTGATGTTTCCCCTAGATCTCGTCTATCAGTTAACAACACCCATATTCTGTTAAATCGACTCACATACCCTTTCTGAGTGGAAATAACACCAAATTATGGCCATGGAATCATTATTGCATTGACTCCTCGACTTTATAGCCTAGGGACAGCACCTGGCTTATACAATGGTCGAAAACTGAACCTCACGTCGAAGTTCGAACGAGAGGGTAGGTATAGGCACGCAGGTCTCACAAAGCTCAGGATGCAATGGGTTTCCGCTAAATTTCACCTCCAAGCTGAATCGAACAACACCCCGACTATTATGTAGTTGTGGGTCGAAGAGCTTTCCAAACTTCCTAATTGTTCTCCTGTTCACTAGAATGGGCTGTTGGAATTTTGTCGAAAATGATTATTCGGCCGATCGGTTCGAGGAGGAATCCGGAAAGTTTTGCATGCTTTGGTAAATATACAGGGTACACCATGATGAGCAAAATCAATATGTATATGGGAAACGACTGGGAGTATTTTTCTGATAATTTGTTTGTATACGGCAGTTTACCTTGGAGCTCGTTCCAGTTAAAACATTTTCAGTTGTCCCCAGCTTTGTTTTTATTGCATTCTATGA
Organism: Chrysolina americana; assembly: GCA_958502065.1. NCBI lineage: Eukaryota > Metazoa > Arthropoda > Insecta > Coleoptera > Chrysomelidae > Chrysolina > Chrysolina americana. The sequence goes on from OY293414.1 coordinate 81,660,573, forward strand.
TGAATTTCATTATAACTTTTATTGGAAACTTCATATAACTGAAGGGCTCCAGTTTTCAGTTATTTTGATAAATAAATGCATCACTTCACAAAAAAAAATTATTTTTTGTAAACAAAGAGAGTCAATGAATTGGTCGATTGAAAATGATCCTTCACAATTTACACAACACTAACATTTACTGCTGACAATTGTTTCAACACACTGTGTCATCTTCTGAGCAACCTAAGTACATAACGTCATCTCTTCAAATACTGGAAGTTATACAGGTAGGTAGAGAGAAGTCAAGGGGCATTTGGGAAATTACTATAAAGATTATTAATAATTGGTGAATTATACAGGTCTATTTGATCGTTCAGAATTATGTTGATTTTTATGAGCCCGATGATTTTTGGTTTCTAAAGATTCCAATATATTTAATTTTAGACTTTTTGGTAGAATATGTAGTATTTCCGGATTTTGTGTGAAATTGTGAAAATTTTCTATGGGGTGATCACCATAGTTTGAATCCTGTTTATTTAATCTGTAACTTCTTGAATGCTCATCGAATCGCTAGTTGAAACTGCGGCCTCTCTGGCCTATATATAAGGCATTGCATCAGTCATCGCAGTGGGCTTGTAGACACCAGATTTCATGAATTTGTCTCGTGCTGACTTCGAATTATTTATGAATGGATGCAAATTGTGATTTTCCTTGAATGATACTTTACGCCTTGTTTCTGAAGGAAACGAGATATTTTGTTTAATGAATTGACGAGATATGTTAGACATGCAAAAATATGTTCATCCTTTTTTCTGATTGATGGTAGATTAAATTCAAAGTTTTGAGATTATGTTTGTGTTTTAGAATTTTGTCTACGATGGAGGTTTTATATCCATTATTGACGGCAATCTATTTGATTCTATTCAATTCTTTTGGGAAGTTTGCCTGGTTTTGCGGGATATTTATGAGTCTCTGTATCATGGAGTGGTATGCTGCGAGCTTATGGGAGTATGAATGCATATAATGATTGTGAATTGTTGTATCTGTATATGTAGGTTTGTGATATATTGAAATATTATGTATATTGTTTGACCGTCAGATATTTAAATCAAGAAGTTCAGCGAATTGTGATCGTCTTCCAATCGCAGAACTCCTTAGATATAAATATCTGGCAATACACATAATTTTTCAATATATCCCAAACCTACACATACAGGCACATCAATTCACAATAATTGTATTGATACCCTGTATCTTGTTCTTCTCTTCTTGATTTTTTTTTCATTCTTATAATTCGTTTTTGTTCTTTGCGAGGTGTTAGAGTAAGAATGGCCTTCACCAATCTTGTATCATATTGACAGGCTTTAATTTTTTTCCTCCCCAAATGTATCTAGGTTCAATTTTTTTTCAATAAATGTATATTGTTATTATTATCATTATGTGAGTTATGGCGGTTGAACATTCCGTATCGATCCCTGCGACACTCTCTGAGCTGGTGTTGTTAACTCTAGCCATGCAAGCCTCAGCATATTCATGACCAATCATTCCATCCATCACATTGTTACAATTTGTATAACATTCATAGGCAAGAAGAATAATGGTTTAGCCAATATCCTTCTATTGAGGGCAATATTTCATTAATTTTTCATGCGTTTTCTCGTATTTTTCCTTGACTTTTCTGGCAGTGAGTTTCTACAGCTGCTTCAATATTGTCGGAAACCTAGGTTTCTTTACAAAAATCCACAACTTTTCATTTTTTTTTTTGGAAAATTCAATAGGCATGACCTTTCACTCCAGCTGCTTGTCGAATAATGACACTCCACGCGATCGTCAGTTGAATATATTTTGGCGTTTATTCATAGCTCCTAGGAGTATATCAAGGTCTCCACTCTACTTCTATACGTATAAGTACCTACTGTTACGCTTTTTCTCATGTCACCAATAAAACAGTTTACAAAGACAACTCCCTATTCATTTTACGACTAAGATTTTCCAAAATAACCGATGAAGTCATTTGTTTACGGAGGTGCAGTGATGACTCCTGCTCTAAACGTTGGTTGCGAGCTCAAATGGGGCTGTTACCATTTTTTTGTGTAAAATACCCATCTGCATTGAACGAACGAGGTTTCCCATAGCGTCCCATTGAGTTAAGGGCTTGGATGGCGCCTACTAGCGACTCATTTATGCTCCTTCTCGAACGCGAACTCAAATATCCCCGCCTGCCCTTATTATTTCGCGTTTGCGAATTCTACGAACGGCAACGAGAATCCTTGAGTCCCATCGCCACCCTCACGTACCCGTATTAAAGACAATTCGATAATTTGTTGAAGGCGCCTTCACCAAATCAACTGACAATATTCAATAATATGGTGAAGGCACCACAACCATACATGGTTTGGTGAATGCGCCGCCGCCAAATTGCTAAAATTTGACGCGAGAATTACGTGACTTGCAACTATTCAAAATCTATGTGTTAGGGTGCGTATAGTTTGAAGGCTAAAAATAAATTGAAGCCGAAGTTATTTCTTTCTACCCAAATATCTGTGTTGTGATGTTTTGGTTTTCATATTGAAATTAATGTTTATTTGTTCTGCAAACATTGACTATTCGTTCAAATAATTGTAAATGAATGGCTACGTATTTGATTTGAACAGAAGTAAATGGTGTCTATGCCTAGTGGATTTTTAAATTTATTGGATGCCAGCTCTTGTCAGTGAAAATTAACTTAATTAACGCCCATGTAGTATATGTATGAGATGTCGCATATAAGATAGAAGTATTCAACAAAAATACAATGCTGTGACATTTAAAAAATTGAAAAATTGACTTACCGGTTATGAACATACAAAAAATGTAACAAAATTCTCATCAAACACACAATGAAACCATTCAACTTCCCTGATTTCCCAAATATGAAAATTCTAACGTTCAAAAAGTAACCTATACAAAAATACAATTCAGGAAATTGGAGTAATGTACTTGACCTTTTTCTTTATTGAAATCGGGTCTGGATATCGATGTTCTGTGTGTGTATTTGATGATAATTACATATTGAACTTTCAGAGGATAATTTGATTCGAAAGTAATTCAAATATCTATTTTCGAAGTCATGCTGTAGGTTCAATAGAAAATAACGAGTCATACAAGTAAACAGGGTCAAAATTCAGTAGAAATGTAAAAATCTTGAAACTTTAACGATATTTTAGGAAAATATTTAAGTAAAATGAAAGGCTTTGTTTGAAATGAAATCCCCTCTTGAAATCTTGATGTTGAATTTTGAAACATCCTGTATAAGCGCCCATAAAACACTTAAGGGTACTTCGCTTCGCGTCGTTTCCTTTGAACTAGTTGCACGTTTTGTGAAGGGTTGCTAATAGGATCGTAATTTACAGAGTGACATATTGAAAACAACACAGATGGGTTTTTAGTTAGAATGGATCGAATAAGGAAACAAAATGTTTGGATGGGTCAACTTGAATTTGTATTTTGCTTCACTACATCCACTCTAGATATTTTTAACGATATTTCTGATAATTGTTTCATCATTTGGACAGGACTACTCAGCTTGTACAATTTCTGAAGGGGTATGGAAAAATTGGAACTGTTACGAGATTAAAAAAAGCTATCCTAGCTAAACGTAACTCATTTGCATAACATCAACCGGCGTCTATCGCAGCATACATTTCCTCATTCTTGGAAACATTCCGAATAAACTACTCTTCTCGAATTGAGTACGAAACGCTGGTGACGCACTTGGCGGTTTGTGCCGTCGCGGCAGGTTTGCCGTCGCCGTCGTTCGGACAGTAGTTTCAAGAATAGAATGAAAGCCTTCACTCTTGGCAGCATAAATACCGAGAGGCTGTCACTACTCCGACGGCAATTTTACCGTCGCCGTCCATGTAGTGGCGTACGTGACTTGAAGCACGTCTACACACTCAGCGTTTTTTTCTCGTTGTCAAGTTTAGAGCTTGTATGGTATCTTTCAGATGATCCAATAACTCGTCAAATGACGTCATTGACATTCGAAAATGATTAAAAAACTTCGTGTCATCATGCCTCAAACGTATAAGATTCCCCAAATTCTTTTCTTCTCTGGTTTATGGTATGAATATGGGCCTTGGTGGTCATGATGGAAGAGCGCTTACCTCTCAATCACAGGGGCGTAGGTTCGAGTAGGTGCTCGACGTATTATTTAGAAATTTCTCAGCAGTACGTACGACACTCCATCTATTTCCGAAAGGAAAAAAGGAAGTCATGTTAGTGGTGAATATTCTTCTATTGACACAGTGTACATTGAAGTCATTTAACTTCGTTGCTGTCGAATTATTCTGAATCCCCAACAGGCAAAACACCTGTGCTCATGCTCTGCATGGGAGATATTGAGTACGTTATGGAAATTGAGCCCTCATCCCTGTCAAATTCGGTGTGTTTGGTAAAATTATCGACGTTCCATGAGAGTTAATTTCCTGTGTATCAACCCTCTTACACAAAATACGTAGCCCCCTCGCCAATATAAAATGAACTTCTTCGACCGAAGTTTGGGAAAGCATGCTCTGCTTCATAAAATTTTACTTTCGTCGAACAACTTTGTTGTTTTGAGCCGGAGCATGTCGGGAGAACAAAAAGAAACTTTACACCTTTTCAAACTTTCGACTCCTGCTAACGACTTCGAGCAAGCCGAGTGTGTTCGGGGGCGGTATTGATGGCTGCCGTTTACGGAGCGAAGTGGACGAGCGGAACGGCATCCTTTGATGTATTTTCGCGTGCCCAGCGGGAGCAGGAGCGGATACGTTTGCTTGTCGGAGTGCTCAGCATATTTATCGATATAAAAACATGGGAATGGGAAATGTTCCGGGGCAAGACAACATGTGGATTTATTTTTTTTGGGATTTAATATCATGATCTTGAAACTGGAACTGAAGAGGGACGGAATGGAAGGAATATTTGGATCTAGGTTGAACTCCTCTCCGTCGTAAAACAAAAATAAAAACATTATTCATTTACCAGTATAGGGGTTACAAACAGATTGAACATTCCGAAAAAACAGAAGCTTCTGCAAGGTCAATCAGTTTAGTGGAAGGTGACGAAAAAAAACAAGGAACTCATAGAATAACGGGTGGCATATGAGGGAATAACTTCCATTGCTGGTGATTTCTTGATGTGAGATCACTATTCTGCAGGTGAAATAATTGTGATCTATTAACCACCTCGTAACTACCCCCAACACACTCAAAAATCTTGTAACAGTTGAAATATTCGTTACTCGAGGTTTTTTTGACTGGAATAAATCATTCTACACCTGCTGAATAAGCTCCATAGGGTATAATAATTTTCAAACCAAATACTACCCCGCAACAACCATACGAAGCTTCCCTAACGTGGAATATTTTACAAAACATCGTATTAGGAAAACTCTAATTTTATTGCGAATCTAAATCGTACTGATATTAAGTGTAACGGCCACGTGGAAGGACTCAGCTCTTGTCAAATCTAGTAATGGCAACATATTTTAGGCGGTTAATTTAAACGTGTATCATACCTCCCACAGTATCAAGCCTCCCTAGTCTCCCCTATATACTTTCGATACATTTTTCTAGACGTCATTTCGAAGCTTTAGGACCTTCATCAAGAATTAACATGTTTTTGAACTTGTTAATGAGACTAATTCTGCACTTGGCAGAACCGTGAAATTAGTTTGCAGATAAGTCACCTATTGTGATTAACATTTGATAGTTGTTGAGTTGAATATGATTTTCCTTGGTCCTCGGGATGTTCTTTGAACATTTCAGGATTTTTTTTCTCGTGAAAATTTGAAGAGAAATGTCAGGCCATTAGTCAGTTGAGAGGAACAGCATGCATATTGATTAATTTAACTCAAGTCAACCCTAATGGAGCTTCGGGCGCATAAAAGTTGAACACGGTTATGTATATCAAGGGCAGATTTTATGTTGCCGACTGCTCTAGTCAAAGGGATGCATCCATTTTATGAATGAGAGCAGTGGAAGGTGTGGGAGCAGCCCCCGTTCACTGTCGAAGGTAGATGGTAGTTATTTCTCTCGCGAGCTTCAACCTTGCGAGGTAGTCACCGAATAAATCAATTAAGATCATGTGATAATTCAGCCATAACATTTGATAATGTCTACCGTAGTTCTAAAGATAAAACATAAGCAAACGAGACCAGAAGCGACTAGTAACTGAAAAATTACCGGCTGTCTTAGCTTACAATTCGTATAACAATACATCTCCAATAGTTATTTATCATTACATCCTACTATGAGTGAACATGAAATCCCGATTTACTCCAATTATAAACTGTAATATTGTGGATGATGAGATATTCAATTCTCATAAGTGAATCACTTAACTCGTAGAATGTCATCAATGCAGACAACGGCTACCAAAGTCAATTACGTCGAACGCAATTGTCTGAAAAGCGCCATGTCGCTCAAACGTTTCGAACTATCGGGCTAGGGCGTTTGTCACTCGAAGGAGAAGTGCTTTCAAACTGAAGTATGTATGGGGAATTGAGTTCGAGATTTTCTCCTGATACACACGTAGTTTCCATCGTATCTTGAAAGGCAGGTATAGTGGAACGTTCAGGGATTATGAAAATATCCGACATGCATTTGAACGGAGAACCTTTCAGGTTTTTATACTTCCAACTATTCATTTGAATACAATTTCCCATTGAAACAAATTTATCTCAAACCCGGGTGTTTTGTTAGTTGTGAAAGTTGTCTTGTGACATGTGTATGAACTATTTCAACATTGTTGAACCTTTCAAATTTGTCAATTATGGTGTACTCAATTGAAGAAAGAGTTGGTATTATTGAGCTTTTTCTCAAGAACATTTAATATGGAAATCGGGTCACGGTGTTGTTTAATTAACGGCATCACGACAAACATGTTTTTGGGAAAATTGTTGCTTCGGATATAGCAGTATTTAGGACAAGTTGCAGTACGCTGAGAAGATAATTGGCCGTTGGGACGGAAGTGACTCGGAAGAGTCCAACGAGTATTAAAAAATCACAAGTTCCATCCTTATGAGATTAGGTAAGTGCAAAGACTGAATGAAGACGAATTTGATAGTCGCTCTCAATTTTGCGAAATTATGACCGAACAAGTGATGAATAATAGTAATTTTCTATTACATGTTTTTACGGACGAGAGTATTTTCTCGTTGAATGGTTTAGTAAATCGTCGTAATTGTCGTTAAAGGGGTGATTCCGTGTACCATATAATTCTATAGTCGATCGAATGAGAGAGATGATATTATCGTTGAATTATGGGAGAGAAAGAGACATAACTGTCGACTATGCAATTCTATGGTTCACAGAATCCCACCCCTTAGCTGATACCATTTCAAGGATTTTTCACGAGTCACACAACACCACCAGAAGTTGAATGTATGGGCTGGTATTACAGAAAATTTCATAGCAGTTCATTTTTTCCTTCCTGGAAATTCAACAGGAAATATGTATCTGAATTCAAAACGAAATGGTCAAAACAAATATCATAGAGAACGTCCCTGCATACGATGTACATGTACTGATTTTCTAAGAAGACGGAGCTCCTCCGCGTTATCCTCTAAATCCTCAAATCCTATTTTTGAGATCACTTCAAAATGTATAAAATTCAACCGCACTCCCCTGACGACCCGACAATGACCTTTGATGATGACAAGTTATTAGTTGGACAGAAATGAATTTATTCAAACCCACCACAAATCGGGCCAACTAAAATTCTATTTTTGAGATGACTTCGAAATATATAAAATTCGACCGCACTCTCCTGACGACCCGACAATGACCTTCGATGATGACAAGTTGTTATTAGGATATAAATTAATGTATTCTGACCCACCACAGATCGGTCCAACTCTAATCCTATTTTTTAGATGACTTCGAAATATACAAAATTCGACCGCGCCCTCTTGACGACCCGGAAATGACCTTCGATGATGACAAGTTGTTATTTGGACCATAATGAATGTATTCTGATCCACCACAGATCGGGCCAACTCGAATCCTATTTTTGAGATGACTTCGAAATATATAAAATTCGACCGCACCCTCCTGACCACCCGGCAATGACTTTCGATGACGTCAAGTTATTATTCAGACAGAAATTAATGTATTTTGACCCACCACAGATCGGGACAACTCGAATACTATTTTTGAGATGACTTCGAAATATATAAAATACGACCGTACTCCCCTGACGACCCGACAATGCCCTTCGATGATGACAAGTTATAACTTGGACAGAAAGGAATATATTCTGACCCACCACAGATCGGGCCAACTCGAATCCTATTTTTGAGATGACTTCGAAATATATAAAATTCGACCGCACCCTCCTGACGACCCGGCAATGACCTTCGATGATGACAATTTGTTATTTGGATATAAATGAATGTATGCTGACTCACCACATATTGGGCCAACTCGAATCCTATTTTTGAGATGACTTCGAAATATATAAAATTCGACCGCACCCTCCTGACGACCCGGCAATTACCTTCGATGATGACAAGTTGTTATTTGGATATAAATGAATGTATTCTGACCCACCAGAGATCGGGCCAACTCGAATCCTATTTTTGAGATGACTTCGAAATATATAAAATTCGACCGCACCCTCCTGACGACCCGGCAATGACCTTCGATGATGACAAGTTGTTATTAGGATTTAAATTAATGTATTCTGACCCACCACAGATCGGGCCAACTCGAATACTATTTTTGAGATGACTTCGAAATATCTAAAATTCGACCGCACTTGCCTGACGACCCGGCAATGACTTTCGATGACGTCAAGTTATTATTCAGACAGAAATTAATGTATTCTCACCCACCAAAAGTCGGGCCAACCCGAATCCTATTTTTGAGATGACTTCGAAATATATAAAATACGACCGCACTCCCCTGACGACCCGACAATGCCCTTCGATGATGACAAGTTGTTATTTGGACAGAAATGAATGTATTCTGACCCACCACAAATCGGGCCAACTCGAATTCTATATTTGAGATGACTTCGAAATATATAAAATTCGACCGCACTCTCCTGACCACCCGGCAATGACCTTCGATGATGACAAGTTGTTATTTGGACCAAAATGAATGTATTCTGACCCACCACAGATCGGGCTAACTTGAATTCTATATTTGAGATGACTTCGAAATATATAAAATTCGACCGCACTCTCCTGACCACCCGGCAATGACCTTCGATGATGATAAGATGTTATTTGGACCAAAATGAATGTATTCTGACCCACCACAGATCGGGCTAACTTGAATTCTATATTTGAGAGGACTTCGAAATATATAAAATTAGACCGCACTCTCCTGACCACCCGACGATGACCTTCGATGATGACAAGTTCTTATTTGGACAGAAATGAATGTATTCTGACCCACCACAAATCGGGCCAACTCGAATTCTATATTTGAGATGACTTCGAAATATATAAAATTCGACCGCACTCTCCTGACCACCCGGCAATGACCTTCGATGATGACAAGTTGTTATTTGGACCAAAATGAATTTATTCTGACCCACCACAGATCGGGCTAACTTGAATTCTATATTTGAGATGACTTCGAAATATATAAAATTCGACCGCACTCTCCTGACCACCCGGCAATGACCTTCGATGATGAAAAGATGTTATTTGGACCAAAATGAATGTATTCTGACCCACCACAGATCGGGCTAACTTGAATTCTATATTTGAGAGGACTTCGAAATACATAAAATTAGACCGCACTCTCCTGACCACCCGACGATGACCTTCGATGATGACAAGTTCTTATTTGGACAGAAATGAATGTATTCTGACCCACCACAAATCGGGCCAACTCGAATTCTATATTTGAGATGACTTCGAAATATATAAAATTCGACCGCACTCTCCTGACCACCCGACAATGACCTTCGATGATGACAAGTTGTTATCAGGATATAAATTAATGTATTCTGACCCACCACAGATCGGGCCAACTCGAATACTATTTTTGAGATGACTTCGTAATATATAAAATTCGCCGCACTTGCCAGACGACCCGGCAATTACCTTCGATGATGACAAGTTGTTATTTGGATATGAATGAATGTATTCTGACCCACCACAGACCGGGCCAATTCGAATCCTATTTTTGAGATGACTTCGAAATATATAAAATTCGACCGCACCCTCCTGACGACCCGGCAATGACCTTCGATGATGACAAGTTGTTATTAGGATATAAATTAATGTATTCTGACCCACCACAGATCGGGCCAACTCGAATACTATTTTTGAGATGACTTCGAAATATATAAAATTCGACCGCACCCTCCTGACGACCCGGCAATGACCTTCGATGATGACAATTTGTTATTTGGATATAAATGAATGTATGCTGACTCACCACATATTGGGCCAACTCGAATCCTATTTTTGAGATGACTTCGAAATATATAAAATTCGACCGCACCCTCCTGACGACCCGGCAATTACCTTCGATGATGACAAGTTGTTATTTGGATATAAATGAATGTATTCTGACCCACCAGAGATCGGGCCAACTCGAATCCTATTTTTGAGATGACTTCGAAATATATAAAATTCGACCGCACCCTCCTGACGACCCGGCAATGACCTTCGATGATGACAAGTTGTTATTAGGATTTAAATTAATGTATTCTGACCCACCACAGATCGGGCCAACTCGAATACTATTTTTGAGATGACTTCGAAATATCTAAAATTCGACCGCACTTGCCTGACGACCCGGCAATGACTTTCGATGACGTCAAGTTATTATTCAGACAGAAATTAATGTATTCTCACCCACCAAAAGTCGGGCCAACCCGAATCCTATTTTTGAGATGACTTCGAAATATATAAAATACGACCGCACTCCCCTGACGACCCGACAATGCCCTTCGATGATGACAAGTTGTTATTTGGACAGAAATGAATGTATTCTGACCCACCACAAATCGGGCCAACTCGAATTCTATATTTGAGATGACTTCGAAATATATAAAATTCGACCGCACTCTCCTGACCACCCGGCAATGACCTTCGATGATGACAAGTTGTTATTTGGACCAAAATGAATGTATTCTGACCCACCACAGATCGGGCTAACTTGAATTCTATATTTGAGATGACTTCGAAATATATAAAATTCGACCGCACTCTCCTGACCACCCGGCAATGACCTTCGATGATGATAAGATGTTATTTGGACCAAAATGAATGTATTCTGACCCACCACAGATCGGGCTAACTTGAATTCTATATTTGAGAGGACTTCGAAATATATAAAATTAGACCGCACTCTCCTGACCACCCGACGATGACCTTCGATGATGACAAGTTCTTATTTGGACAGAAATGAATGTATTCTGACCCACCACAAATCGGGCCAACTCGAATTCTATATTTGAGATGACTTCGAAATATATAAAATTCGACCGCACTCTCCTGACCACCCGGCAATGACCTTCGATGATGACAAGTTGTTATTTGGACCAAAATGAATTTATTCTGACCCACCACAGATCGGGCTAACTTGAATTCTATATTTGAGATGACTTCGAAATATATAAAATTCGACCGCACTCTCCTGACCACCTGGCAATGACCTTCGATGATGAAAAGATGTTATTTGGACCAAAATGAATGTATTCTGACCCACCACAGATCGGGCTTACTTGAATTCTATATTTGAGAGGACTTCGAAATACATAAAATTAGACCGCACTCTCCTGACCACCCGACGATGACCTTCGATGATGACAAGTTCTTATTTGGACAGAAATGAATGTATTCTGACCCACCACAAATCGGGCCAACTCGAATTCTATATTTGAGATGACTTCGAAATATATAAAATTCGACCGCACTCTCCTGACCACCCGACAATGACCTTCGATGATGACAAGTTGTTATCAGGATATAAATTAATGTATTCTGTTCCACCACAGATCGGGCCAACTCGAATACTATTTTTGAGATGACTTCGTAATATATAAAATTCGCCGCACTTGCCAGACGACCCGGCAATTACCTTCGATGATGACAAGTTGTTATTTGGATATGAATGAATGTATTCTGACCCACCACAGACCGGGCCAATTCGAATCCTATTTTTGAGATGACTTCGAAATATATAAAATTCGACCGCACCCTCCTGACGACCCGGCAATGACCTTCGATGATGACAAGTTGTTATTAGGATATAAATTAATGTATTCTGACCCACCACAGATCGGGCCAACTCGAATACTATTTTTGAGATGACTTCGAAATATATAAAATTCGACCGCACTTGCCTGACGACCCGGCAATGACTTTCGATGACGTCAAGTTATTATTCAGACAGAAATTAATGTATTCTCACCCACCAAAAGTCGGGCCAACCCGAATCCTATTTTTGAGATGACTTCGAAATATATAAAATTCGACCGCACTCTCCTGACCACCCGGCAATGACCTTCGATGATGACAAGTTGTTATTTGGACAGAAATGAATGTATTCTGACCCACCACAAATCGGGCCAACTCGAATTCTATATTTGAGATGACTTCGAAATATATAAAATTCGACCGCACTCTCCTGACCACCCGGCAATGACCTTCGATGATGACAAGTTGTTATTTGGACCAAAATGAATGTATTCTGACCCACCACAGAACGGGCTAACTTGAATTCTATATTTGAGATGACTTCGAAATATATAAAATTCGACCGCACTCTCCTGACCACCCGGCAATGCCCTTCGATGATGACAAGTTGTTATCTGGACAGAAATGAATGTATTCTGACCCACCACAAATCGGGCCAACTCGAATTCTATATTTGAGATGACTTCGAAATATATAAAATTAGACCGCACTCTCCTGACCACCCGACGATGACCTTCGATGATGACAAGTTCTTATTTGGACAGAAATGAATGTATTCTGACCCACCACAAATCGGGCCAACTCGAATTCTATATTTGAGATGACTTCGAAATATATAAAATTCGACCGCACTCTCCTGACCACCCGGCAATGACCTTCGATGATGACAAGTTGTTATTTGGACCAAAATGAATTTATTCTGACCCACCACAGATCGGGCTAACTTGAATTCTATATTTGAGATGACTTCGAAATATATAAAATTCGACCGCACTCTCCTGACCACCCGGCAATGACCTTCGATGATGATAAGATGTTATTTGGACCAAAATGAATGTATTCTGACCCACCACAGATCGGGCTAACTTGAATTCTATATTTGAGAGGACTTCGAAATACATAAAATTAGACCGCACTCTCCTGACCACCCGACGATGACCTTCGATGATGACAAGTTCTTATTTGGACAGAAATGAATGTATTCTGACCCACCACAAATCGGGCCAACTCGAATTCTATATTTGAGATGACTTCGAAATATATAATATTCGACCGCACTCTCCTGACCACCCGACAATGACCTTCGATGATGACAAGTTGTTATCAGGATATAAATTAATGTATTCTGACCCACCACAGATCGGGCCAACTCGAATACTATTTTTGAGATGACTTCGTAATATATAAAATTCGCCGCACTTGCCAGACGACCCGGCAATTACCTTCGATGATGACAAGTTGTTATTTGGATATGAATGAATGTATTCTGACCCACCACAGACCGGGCCAATTCGAATCCTATTTTTGAGATGACTTCGAAATATATAAAATTCGACCGCACCCTCCTGACGACCCGGCAATGACCTTCGATGATGACAAGTTGTTATTAGGATATAAATTAATGTATTCTGACCCACCACAGATCGGGCCAACTCGAATACTATTTTTGAGATGACTTCGAAATATATAAAATTCGACCGCACTTGCCTGACGACCCGGCAATGACTTTCGATGACGTCAAGTTATTATTCAGACAGAAATTAATGTATTCTCACCCACCAAAAGTCGGGCCAACCCGAATCCTATTTTTGAGATGACTTCGAAATATATAAAATTCGACCGCACTCTCCTGACCACCCGGCAATGACCTTCGATGATGACAAGTTGTTATTTGGACAGAAATGAATGTATTCTGACCCACCACAAATCAGGCCAACTCGAATTCTATATTTGAGATGACTTCGAAATATATAAAATTCGACCGCACTCTCCTGACCACCCGGCAATGACCTTCGATGATGACAAGTTGTTATTTGGACCAAAATGAATGTATTCTGACCCACCACAGATCGGGCTAACTTGAATTCTATATTTGAGATGACTTCGAAATATATAAAATTCGACCGCACTCTCCTGACCACCCGGCAATGCCCTTCGATGATGACAAGTTGTTATCTGGACAGAAATGAATGTATTCTGACCCACCACAAATCGGGCCAACTCGAATTCTATATTTGAGATGACTTCGAAAAATATAAAATTAGACCGCACTCTCCTGACCACCCGACGATGACCTTCGATGATGACAAGTTGTTATTTGGACAGAAATGAATGTATTCTGACCCACCACAAATCAGGCCAACTCGAATTCTATATTTGAGATGACTTCGAAATAAATAAAATTCGACCGCACTCTCCTGACCACCCGGCAAAGACCTTCGATGATGACAAGTTGTTATTTGGACCAAAATGAATGTATTCTGACCCACCACAGATCGGGCCAACTCGAATCCTATTTTTGAGATGACTTCGAAATATATAAAATACGACCGCACTCCCCTGATGACCCGACAATGATCTTTAATGATGACAAGTTGTTATTTGGACGGAAATGAAAGTATTCTAACCCACCACAGACCGGGCGAACTCGAATCCCATTGTTGAAATGACTTCGAAATATATAAAATTCGACCGCACCCTCCTGACGACCCGGCAATGACCTTCGATGATGACAAGTTGTTATTTGGACAGAAATGAATGTATTCTGACCCACCACAAATCAGGCCAACTCGAATTCTATATTTGAGATGACTTCGAAATATATAAAATTCGACCGCACTCTCCTGACCACCCGGCAATGACCTTCGATGATGACAAGTTGTTATTTGGACCAAAATGAATGTATTCTGACCCACCACAGATCGGGCTAACTTGAATTCTATATTTGAGATGACTTCGAAATATATAAAATTCGACCGCACTCTCCTGACCACCCGGCAATGCCCTTCGATGATGACAAGTTGTTATCTGGACAGAAATGAATGTATTCTGACCCACCACAAATCGGGCCAACTCGAATTCTATATTTGAGATGACTTCGAAAAATATAAAATTAGACCGCACTCTCCTGACCACCCGACGATGACCTTCGATGATGACAAGTTGTTACTTGGACAGAAATGAATGTATTCTGACCCACCACAAATCAGGCCAACTCGAATTCTATATTTGAGATGACTTCGAAATAAATAAAATTCGACCGCACTCTCCTGACCACCCGGCAAAGACCTTCGATGATGACAAGTTGTTATTTGGACCAAAATGAATGTATTCTGACCCACCACAGATCGGGATAACTTGAATTCTATATTTGAGATGACTTCGAAATATATAAAATTAGACCGCACTCTCCTGACCACCCGACGATGACCTTCGATGATGACAAGTTGTTATTTGGACCAAAATGAATGTATTCTGACCCACCACAGATCGGGCCAACTCGAATCCTATTTTTGAGATGACTTCGAAATATATAAAATACGACCGCACTCCCCTGATGACCCGACAATGATCTTTAATGATGACAAGTTGTTATTTGGACGGAAATGAAAGTATTCTAACCCACCACAGACCGGGCGAACTCGAATCCCATTGTTGAAATGACTTCGAAATATATAAAATTCGACCGCACCCTCCTGACGACCCGGCAATGACCTTTGATGATGAAAAGTTGTTATTAGGATATAAATTAATGAATTCTGACCCACCACAGATCGGGCCAACTCCAATCCTATTTTTGAGATGACTTCGAAATATATAAAATTCGACCGCACCCTCCCGACGACCCGGAAATGACCTTCGATGATGACAAGTTGTTATTTGGACCAAAATGAATGTATTCTGACCCACTACAGATCGGGCCAACTCGAATCCTATTTTTGAGATGACTTCGAAATATATAAAATACGACCGCACTCCCCTGATGACCCGACAATGATCTTCAATGATGACAAGTTGTTATTTGGACGGAAATGAAAGTATTCTGACCCACTACAGATCGGGCCAACTTGAATCCTATTTTTGAGATGTCTTCGAAATATATAAAATACGACCGCACTCCCCTGATGACCCGACAATGATCTTTAATGATGACAAGTTGTTATTTGGACGGAAATGAAAGTATTCTAACCCACCACAGACCGGGCGAACTCGAATCCCATTGTTGAAATGACTTCGAAATATATAAAATTCGACCGCACCCTCCTGACGACCCGGCAATGACCTTTGATGATGAAAAGTTGTTATTAGGATATAAATTAATGAATTCTGACCCACCACAGATCGGGCCAACTCCAATCCTATTTTTGAGATGACTTCGAAATATATAAAATTCGACCGCACCCTCCTGACGACCCGGCAATGACCTTCGATGATGAAAAGTTGTTATTAGGATATAAATTAATGTATTCTGACCCACCACAGATCGCGCCAACTCGAATCCTATTTTTGAGATGACTTCGAAATATATAAAATACGACCGCACTCCCCTGATGACCCGACAATGATCTTTAATGATGACAAGTTGTTATTTGGACGGAAATGAAAGTATTCTAACCCACCACAGACCGGGCGAACTCGAATCCCATTGTTGAAATGACTTCGAAATATATAAAATTCGACCGCACCCTCCTGACGACCCGGCAATGACCTTTGATGATGAAAAGTTGTTATTAGGATATAAATTAATGAATTCTGACCCACCACAGATCGGGCCAACTCCAATCCTATTTTTGAGATGACTTCGAAATATATAAAATTTGACCGCACCCTCCCGACGACCCGGAAATGACCTTCGATGATGACAAGTTGTTATTTGGACCAAAATGAATGTATTCTGACCCACCACAGATCGGGCCAACTCGAATCCTATTTTTGAGATGACTTCGAAATATATAAAATACGACCGCACTCCCCTGATGACCCGACAATGATCTTTAATGATGACAAGTTGTTATATGGACAGAAATGAAAGTATTCTAACCCACCACAGACCGGGCGAACTCGAATCCCATTGTTGAAATGACTTCGAAATATATAAAATTCGACCGCACCCTCCTGACGACCCGGCAATGACCTTCGATGATGAAAAGTTGTTATTAAGATATAAATCAATGTATTCTGACCCACCACAGATCGGGCCAACTCGAATCCTATTTTTGAGATGACTTCGAAATATATAAAATTCGACCGCACCTTCCTGACGACCCGGCAATTACCTTCGATGATGACAAGTTGTTATTTGGATATAAATGAATGTATTCTGACCCACCACAGATCGGGCCAACTCGAATCCTATTTTTGAGATGACTTCGAAATATATAAAATTCGACCGCACCCTCCTGACGACCCGGCAATGACCTTCGATGATGAAAAGTTGTTATTAGGATATAAATTAATGTATTCTGACCCACCACAGATCGCGCCAACTCGAATCCTATTTTTGAGATGACTTCGAAATATATAAAATTCGACCGCACCCTCCTGACGACCCGGAAATGACCTTCGATGATGACAAGTTGTTATCTGGACCAAAATGAATGTATTCTGACCCACCACAGATCGGGCCAACTCGAATCCTATTTTTGAGATGACTTCGAAATATATAAAATACGACCGCACTCCTCTGATGACCCAACAATGATCTTTGATGATGACAAGTTGTTATTTGGACAGAAATGAAAGTATTCTAACCCACCACAGATTGGGCGAACTTGAATCCCATTGTTGAAATGACTTCGAAATATATATAATTCGACCGCACCCTACTGACGACCCGTCAATGACTTTTGATGATGAAAAGTTGTTATTAGGATATAAATTAATGTATTCTGACCCACCACAGATCACGCCAACTCGAATCCTATTTTTGAGATGACTTCGAAATAAATAAAATTCGACCGCACCCTCCTGACGACCCGGCAATGACCTTTGATGATGAAAAGTTGTTATTAGGATATAAATTAATGTATTCTGACCCACCACAGATCGCGCCAACTCGAATCCTATTTTTGAGATGACTTCGAAATATATAAAATTCGACCGCACCCTCCCGACGACCCGGAAATGACCTTCGATGATGACAAGTTGTTATTTGGACCAAAATGAATGTATTCTGACCCACTACAGATCGGGCCAACTTGAATCCTATTTTTGAGATGTCTTCGAAATATATAAAATACGACCGCACTCCCCTGATGACCCGACAATGATCTTTAATGATGGCAAGTTGTTATTTGGACGGAAATGAAAGTATTCTAACCCACCACAGACCGGGCGAACTCGAATCCCATTGTTGAAATGACTTCGAAATATATAAAATTCGACCGCACCCTCCTGACGACCCGGCAATGACCTTTGATGATGAAAAGTTGTTATTAGGATATAAATTAATGAATTCTGACCCACCACAGATCGGGCCAACTCGAATCCTATTTTTGAGATGACTTCGAAATATATAAAATACGACCGCACTCCCCTGATGACCCGACAATGATCTTTAATGATGACAAGTTGTTATTTGGACAGAAATGAAAGTATTCTAACCCACCACAGATTGGGCGAACTTGAATCCCATTGTTGAAATGACTTCGAAATATATATAATTCGACCGCACCCTACTGACGACCCGTCAATGACTTTTGATGATGAAAAGTTGTTATTAGGATATAAATTAATGTATTCTGACCCACCACAGATCACGCCAACTCGAATCCTATTTTTGAGATGACTTCGAAATAAATAAAATTCGACCGCACCCTCCTGACGACCCGGCAATGACCTTTGATGATGAAAAGTTGTTATTAGGATATAAATTAATGTATTCTGACCCACCACAGATCGCGCCAACTCGAATCCTATTTTTGAGATGACTTCGAAATATATAAAATTCGACCGCACCCTCCCGACGACCCGGAAATGACCTTCGATGATGACAAGTTGTTATTTGGACCAAAATGAATGTATTCTGACCCACTACAGATCGGGCCAACTTGAATCCTATTTTTGAGATGTCTTCGAAATATATAAAATACGACCGCACTCCCCTGATGACCCGACAATGATCTTTAATGATGACAAGTTGTTATTTGGACGGAAATGAAAGTATTCTAACCCACCACAGACCGGGCGAACTCGAATCCCATTGTTGAAATGACTTCGAAATATATAAAATTCGACCGCACCCTCCTGACGACCCGGCAATGACCTTTGATGATGAAAAGTTGTTATTAGGATATAAATTAATGAATTCTGACCCACCACAGATCGGGCCAACTCCAATCCTATTTTTGAGATGACTTCGAAATATATAAAATTCGACCGCACCCTCCTGACGACCCGGCAATGACCTTCGATGATGAAAAGTTGTTATTAGGATATAAATTAATGTATTCTGACCCACCACAGATCGCGCCAACTCGAATCCTATTTTTGAGATGACTTCGAAATATATAAAATTCGACCGCACCCTCCCGACGACCCGGAAATGACCTTCGATGATGACAAGTTGTTATTTGGACCAAAATGAATGTATTCTGACCCACTACAGATCGGGCCAACTCGAATCCTATTTTTGAGATGACTTCGAAATATATAAAATACGACCGCACTCCCCTGATGACCCGACAATGATCTTTAATGATGACAAGTTGTTATTTGGACGGAAATGAAAGTATTCTAACCCACCACAGACCGGGCGAACTCGAATCCCATTGTTGAAATGACTTCGAAATATATAAAATTCGACCGCACCCTCCTGACGACCCGGCAATGACCTTTGATGATGAAAAGTTGTTATTAGGATATAAATTAATGAATTCTGACCCACCACAGATCGGGCCAACTCCAATCCTATTTTTGAGATGACTTCGAAATAAATAAAATTCGACCGCACCCTCCTGACGACCCGGCAATGACCTTTGATGATGAAAAGTTGTTATTAGGATATAAATTAATGTATTCTGACCCACCACAGATCGCGCCAACTCGAATCCTATTTTTGAGATGACTTCGAAATATATAAAATTCGACCGCACCCTCCCGACGACCCGGAAATGACCTTCGATGATGACAAGTTGTTATTTGGACCAAAATGAATGTATTCTGACCCACTACAGATCGGGCCAACTCGAATCCTATTTTTGAGATGACTTCGAAATATATAAAATACGACAGCACTCCCCTGATGACCCGACAATGATCTTTAATGATGACAAGTTGTTATTTGGACGGAAATGAAAGTATTCTAACCCACCACAGACCGGGCGAACTCGAATCCCATTGTTGAAATGACTTCGAAATATATAAAATTCGACCGCACCCTCCTGACGACCCGGCAATGACCTTTGATGATGAAAAGTTGTTATTAGGATATAAATTAATGAATTCTGACCCACCACAGATCGGGCCAACTCCAATCCTATATTTGAGATGACTTCGAAATATATAAAATTCGACCGCACCCTCCTGACGACCCGGCAATGACCTTCGATGATGAAAAGTTGTTATTAGGATATAAATTAATGTATTCTGACCCACCACAGATCGCGCCAACTCGAATCCTATTTTTGAGATGACTTCGAAATATATAAAATTCGACCGCACCTTCCTGACGACCCGGCAATTACCTTCGATGATGACAAGTTGTTATTTGGATATAAATGAATGTATTCTGACCCACCACAGATCGGGCCAACTCGAATCCTATTTTTGAGATGACTTCGAAATATATAAAATTCGACCGCACCCTCCTGACGACCCGGCAATGACCTTCGATGATGAAAAGTTGTTATTAGGATATAAATTAATGTATTCTGACCCACCAAAGATCGCGCCAACTCGAATCCTATTTTTGAGATGACTTCGAAATATATAAAATTCGACCGCACCCTCCTGACGACCCGGAAATGACCTTCGATGATGACAAGTTGTTATCTGGACCAAAATGAATGTATTCTGACCCACCACAGATCGGGCCAACTCGAATCCTATTTTTGAGATGACTTCGAAATATATAAAATACGACCGCACTCCTCTGATGACCCAACAATGATCTTTGATGATGACAAGTTGTTATTTGGACAGAAATGAAAGTATTCTAACCCACCACAGATTGGGCGAACTTGAATCCCATTGTTGAAATGACTTCGAAATATATATAATTCGACCGCACCCTACTGACGACCCGTCAATGACTTTTGATGATGAAAAGTTGTTATTAGGATATAAATTAATGTATTCTGACCCACCACAGATCACGCCAACTCGAATCCTATTTTTGAGATGACTTCGAAATAAATAAAATTCGACCGCACCCTCCTGACGACCCGGCAATGACCTTTGATGATGAAAAGTTGTTATTAGGATATATTAATGTATTCTGACCCACCACAGATCGCGCCAACTCGAATCCTATTTTTGAGATGACTTCGAAATATATAAAATTCGACCGCACCCTCCCGACGACCCGGAAATGACCTTCGATGATGACAAGTTGTTATTTGGACCAAAATGAATGTATTCTGACCCACTACAGATCGGGCCAACTTGAATCCTATTTTTGAGATGTCTTCGAAATATATAAAATACGACCGCACTCCCCTGATGACCCGACAATGATCTTTAATGATGACAAGTTGTTATTTGGACGGAAATGAAAGTATTCTAACCCACCACAGACCGGGCGAACTCGAATCCCATTGTTGAAATGACTTCGAAATATATAAAATTCGACCGCACCCTCCTGACGACCCGGCAATGACCTTTGATGATGAAAAGTTGTTATTAGGATATAAATTAATGAATTCTGACCCACCACAGATCGGGCCAACTCCAATCCTATTTTTGAGATGACTTCGAAATATATAAAATTCGACCGCACCCTCCTAACGACCCGGCAATGACCTTCGATGATGAAAAGTTGTTATTAGGATATAAATTAATGTATTCTGACCCACCACAGATCGCGCCAACTCGAATCCTATTTTTGAGATGACTTCGAAATATATAAAATTCGACCGCACCCTCCGGACGACCCGGAAATGACCTTCGATGATGACAAGTTGTTATTTGGACCAAAATGAATGTATTCTGACCCACTACAGATCGGGCCAACTCGAATCCTATTTTTGAGATGACTTCGAAATATATAAAATACGACCGCACTCCCCTGATGACCCGACAATGATCTTTAATGATGACAAGTTGTTATTTGGACGGAAATGAAAGTATTCTAACCCACCACAGACCGGGCGAACTCGAATCCCATTGTTGAAATGACTTCGAAATATATAAAATTCGACCGCACCCTCCTGACGACCCGGCAATGACCTTTGATGATGAAAAGTTGTTATTAGGATATAAATTAATGAATTCTGACCCACCACAGATCGGGCCAACTCCAATCCTATTTTTGAGATGACTTCGAAATATATAAAATTCGACCGCACCCTCCTGACGACCCGGCAATGACCTTCGATGATGAAAAGTTGTTATTAGGATATAAATTAATGTATTCTGACCCACCACAGATCGCGCCAACTCGAATCCTATTTTTGAGATGACTTCGAAATATATAAAATTTGACCGCACCCTCCCGACGACCCGGAAATGACCTTCGATGATGACAAGTTGTTATTTGGACCAAAATGAATGTATTCTGACCCACCACAGATCGGGCCAACTCGAATCCTATTTTTGAGATGACTTCGAAATATATAAAATACGACCGCACTCCCCTGATGACCCGACAATGATCTTTAATGATGACAAGTTGTTATATGGACAGAAATGAAAGTATTCTAACCCACCACAGACCGGGCGAACTCGAATCCCATTGTTGAAATGACTTCGAAATATATAAAATTCGACCGCACCCTCCTGACGACCCGGCAATGACCTTCGATGATGAAAAGTTGTTATTAAGATATAAATCAATGTATTCTGACCCACCACAGATCGGGCCAACTCGAATCCTATTTTTGAGATGACTTCGAAATATATAAAATTCGACCGCACCTTCCTGACGACCCGGCAATTACCTTCGATGATGACAAGTTGTTATTTGGATATAAATGAATGTATTCTGACCCACCACAGATCGGGCCAACTCGAATCCTATTTTTGAGATGACTTCGAAATATATAAAATTCGACCGCACCCTCCTGACGACCCGGCAATGACCTTCGATGATGAAAAGTTGTTATTAGGATATAAATTAATGTATTCTGACCCACCACAGATCGCGCCAACTCGAATCCTATTTTTGAGATGACTTCGAAATATATAAAATTCGACCGCACCCTCCCGACGACCCGGAAATGACCTTCGATGATGACAAGTTGTTATTTGGACCAAAATGAATGTATTCTGACCCACTACAGATCGGGCCAACTCGAATCCTATTTTTGAGATGACTTCGAAATATATAAAATACGACCGCACTCCCCTGATGACCCGACAATGATCTTTAATGATGACAAGTTGTTATTTGGACAGAAATGAAAGTATTCTAACCCACCACAGACCGGGCGAACTCGAATCCCATTGTTGAAATGACTTCGAAATATATAAAATTCGACCGCACCCTCCTGACGACCCGGCAATGACCTTTGATGATGAAAAGTTGTTATTAGGATATAAATTAATGAATTCTGACCCACCACAGATCGGGCCAACTCCAATCCTATTTTTGAGATGACTTCGAAATATATAAAATTCGACCGCACCCTCCTGACGACCCGGCAATGACCTTCGATGATGAAAAAATGTTATTAGGATATAAATTAATGTATTCTGACCCACCACAGATCGCACCAACTCGAATCCTATTTTTGAGATGACTTCGAAATATATAAAATTTGACCGCACCCTCCCGACGACCCGGAAATGACCTTCGATGATGACAAGTTGTTATTTGGACCAAAATGAATGTATTCTGACCCACCACAGATCGGGCCAACTCGAATCCTATTTTTGAGATGACTTCGAAATATATAAAATACGACCGCACTCTCCTGATGACCCGACAATGATCTTTAATGATGACAAGTTGTTATTTGGACAGAAATGAAAGTATTCTAACCCACCACAGACCGGGCGAACTCGAATCCCATTGTTGAAATGACTTCGAAATATATAAAATTCGACCGCACCCTCCTGACGACCCGGCAATGACCTTTGATGATGAAAAGTTGTTATTAGGATATAAATTAATGAATTCTGACCCACCACAGATCGGGCCAACTCCAATCCTATTTTTGAGATGACTTCGAAATATATAAAATTCGACCGCACCCTCCTGACGACCCGGCAATGACCATCGATGATGAAAAGTTGTTATTATGATATAAATTAATGTATTCTGACCCACCACAGATCGGGACAACTCTAATCCTATTTTTGAGATGACTTCGAAATATATAAAATTCAACCGCACTCTCCTGACGACCCGGAAATGACCTTTGATGATGACAAGTTGTTATTTGGACAGAAATGAATGTATTCCAACCCACCACAGATCGGACGAATATGAATTCCATTGTTGAAATGACTTCGAAATATATAAAATTCGACCGCACTCCCCTGACGACCCGGAAATGACCTTCGATGATGACAAGTTGTTATTTGGACCAAAATGAATGTATTCTGACCCACCACAGATCGGGCCAACTCGAATCCTATTTTTGAGATGACTTCGAAATATGTAAAATTCGACCGCACCCTCCTGACGACCCGGAAATGACCTTCGATGATGACAAGTTTTTATTTGGACCAAAATGAATGTATTCTGACCCACCACAGATCGGGCCAACTCGAATCCTATTTTTGAGATGACTTCGAAATATATAAAATTCGACCGCACCTTCCTGACGACCCGGCAATTACCTTCGATGATGACAAGTTGTTATTTGGATATAAATGAATGTATTCTGACCCACCACAGATCGGGCCAACTCGAATCCTATTTTTGAGATGACTTCGAAATATATAAAATTCGACCGCACCCTCCTGACGACCCGGCAATGACCTTCGATGATGAAAAGTTGTTATTAGGATATAAATTAATGTATTCTGACCCACCACAGATCGCGCCAACTCGAATCCTATTTTTGAGATGACTTCGAAATATATAAAATTCGACCGCACCCTCCCGACGACCCGGAAATGACCTTCGATGATGACAAGTTGTTATTTGGACCAAAATGAATGTATTCTGACCCACTACAGATCGGGCCAACTCGAATCCTATTTTTGAGATGACTTCGAAATATATAAAATACGACCGCACTCCCCTGATGACCCGACAATGATCTTTAATGATGACAAGTTGTTATTTGGACGGAAATGAAAGTATTCTAACCCACCACAGACCGGGCGAACTCGAATCCCATTGTTGAAATGACTTCGAAATATATAAAATTCGACCGCACCCTCCTGACGACCCGGCAATGACCTTTGATGATGAAAAGTTGTTATTAGGATATAAATTAATGAATTCTGACCCACCACAGATCGGGCCAACTCCAATCCTATTTTTGAGATGACTTCGAAATATATAAAATTTGACCGCACCCTCCCGACGACCCGGAAATGACCTTCGATGATGACAAGTTGTTATTTGGACCAAAATGAATGTATTCTGACCCACCACAGATCGGGCCAACTCGAATCCTATTTTTGAGATGACTTCGAAATATATAAAATACGACCGCACTCCCCTGATGACCCGACAATGATCTTTAATGATGACAAGTTGTTATATGGACAGAAATGAAAGTATTCTAACCCACCACAGACCGGGCGAACTCGAATCCCATTGTTGAAATGACTTCGAAATATATAAAATTCGACCGCACCCTCCTGACGACCCGGCAATGACCTTCGATGATGAAAAGTTGTTATTAAGATATAAATCAATGTATTCTGACCCACCACAGATCGGGCCAACTCGAATCCTATTTTTGAGATGACTTCGAAATATATAAAATTCGACCGCACCTTCCTGACGACCCGGCAATTACCTTCGATGATGACAAGTTGTTATTTGGATATAAATGAATGTATTCTGACCCACCACAGATCGGGCCAACTCGAATCCTATTTTTGAGATGACTTCGAAATATATAAAATTCGACCGCACCCTCCTGACGACCCGGCAATGACCTTCGATGATGAAAAGTTGTTATTAGGATATAAATTAATGTATTCTGACCCACCACAGATCGCGCCAACTCGAATCCTATTTTTGAGATGACTTCGAAATATATAAAATTCGACCGCACCCTCCTGACGACCCGGAAATGACCTTCGATGATGACAAGTTGTTATCTGGACCAAAATGAATGTATTCTGACCCACCACAGATCGGGCCAACTCGAATCCTATTTTTGAGATGACTTCGAAATATATAAAATACGACCGCACTCCTCTGATGACCCAACAATGATCTTTGATGATGACAAGTTGTTATTTGGACAGAAATGAAAGTATTCTAACCCACCACAGATTGGGCGAACTTGAATCCCATTGTTGAAATGACTTCGAAATATATATAATTCGACCGCACCCTACTGACGACCCGTCAATGACTTTTGATGATGAAAAGTTGTTATTAGGATATAAATTAATGTATTCTGACCCACCACAGATCACGCCAACTCGAATCCTATTTTTGAGATGACTTCGAAATAAATAAAATTCGACCGCACCCTCCTGACGACCCGGCAATGACCTTTGATGATGAAAAGTTGTTATTAGGATATAAATTAATGTATTCTGACCCACCACAGATCGCGCCAACTCGAATCCTATTTTTGAGATGACTTCGAAATATATAAAATTCGACCGCACCCTCCCGACGACCCGGAAATGACCTTCGATGATGACAAGTTGTTATTTGGACCAAAATGAATGTATTCTGACCCACTACAGATCGGGCCAACTTGAATCCTATTTTTGAGATGTCTTCGAAATATATAAAATACGACCGCACTCCCCTGATGACCCGACAATGATCTTTAATGATGACAAGTTGTTATTTGGACGGAAATGAAAGTATTCTAACCCACCACAGACCGGGCGAACTCGAATCCCATTGTTGAAATGACTTCGAAATATATAAAATTCGACCGCACCCTCCTGACGACCCGGCAATGACCTTTGATGATGAAAAGTTGTTATTAGGATATAAATTAATGAATTCTGACCCACCACAGATCGGGCCAACTCCAATCCTATTTTTGAGATGACTTCGAAATATATAAAATTCGACCGCACCCTCCTGACGACCCGGCAATGACCTTCGATGATGAAAAGTTGTTATTAGGATATAAATTAATGTATTCTGACCCACCACAGATCGCGCCAACTCGAATCCTATTTTTGAGATGACTTCGAAATATATAAAATTCGACCGCACCCTCCCGACGACCCGGAAATGACCTTCGTTGATGACAAGTTGTTATTTGGACCAAAATGAATGTATTCTGACCCACTACAGATCGGGCCAACTCGAATCCTATTTTTGAGATGACTTCGAAATATATAAAATACGACCGCACTCCCCTGATGACCCGACAATGATCTTTAATGATGACAAGTTGTTATTTGGACGGAAATGAAAGTATTCTAACCCACCACAGACCGGGCGAACTCGAATCCCATTGTTGAAATGACTTCGAAATATATAAAATTCGACCGCACCCTCCTGACGACCCGGCAATGACCTTTGATGATGAAAAGTTGTTATTAGGATATAAATTAATGAATTCTGACCCACCACAGATCGGGCCAACTCCAATCCTATTTTTGAGATGACTTCGAAATAAATAAAATTCGACCGCACCCTCCTGACGACCCGGCAATGACCTTTGATGATGAAAAGTTGTTATTAGGATATAAATTAATGTATTCTGACCCACCACAGATCGCGCCAACTCGAATCCTATTTTTGAGATGACTTCGAAATATATAAAATTCGACCGCACCCTCCCGACGACCCGGAAATGACCTTCGATGATGACAAGTTGTTATTTGGACCAAAATGAATGTATTCTGACCCACTACAGATCGGGCCAACTCGAATCCTATTTTTGAGATGACTTCGAAATATATAAAATACGACAGCACTCCCCTGATGACCCGACAATGATCTTTAATGATGACAAGTTGTTATTTGGACGGAAATGAAAGTATTCTAACCCACCACAGACCGGGCGAACTCGAATCCCATTGTTGAAATGACTTCGAAATATATAAAATTCGACCGCACCCTCCTGACGACCCGGCAATGACCTTTGATGATGAAAAGTTGTTATTAGGATATAAATTAATGAATTCTGACCCACCACAGATCGGGCCAACTCCAATCCTATTTTTGAGATGACTTCGAAATATATAAAATTCGACCGCACCCTCCTGACGACCCGGCAATGACCTTCGATGATGAAAAGTTGTTATTAGGATATAAATTAATGTATTCTGACCCACCACAGATCGCGCCAACTCGAATCCTATTTTTGAGATGACTTCGAAATATATAAAACTTGACCGCACCCTCCCGACGACCCGGAAATGACCTTCGATGATGACAAGTTGTTATTTGGACCAAAATGAATGTATTCTGACCCACCACAGATCGGGCCAACTCGAATCCTATTTTTGAGATGACTTCGAAATATATAAAATACGACCGCACTCTCCTGATGACCCGACAATGATCTTTAATGATGACAAGTTGTTATTTGGACAGAAATGAAAGTATTCTAACCCACCACAGACCGGGCGAACTCGAATCCCATTGTTGAAATGACTTCGAAATATATAAAATTCGACCGCACCCTCCTGACGACCCGGCAATGACCTTTGATGATGAAAAGTTGTTATTAGGATATAAATTAATGAATTCTGACCCACCACAGATCGGGCCAACTCCAATCCTATTTTTGAGATGACTTCGAAATATATAAAATTCGACCGCACCCTCCTGACGACCCGGCAATGACCATCGATGATGAAAAGTTGTTATTATGATATAAATTAATGCATTCTGACCCACCACAGATCGGGACAACTCTAATCCTATTTTTGAGATGACTTCGAAATATATAAAATTCAACCGCACTCTCCTGACGACCCGGAAATGACCTTTGATGAAGACAAGTTGTTATTTGGACAGAAATGAATGTATTCCAACCCACCACAGATCGGACGAATATGAATTCCATTGTTGAAATGACTTCGAAATATATAAAATTCGACCGCACTCCCCTGACGACCCGGAAATGACCTTCGATGATGACAAGTTGTTATTTGGACCAAAATGAATGTATTCTGACCCACCACAGATCGGGCCAACTCGAATCCTATTTTTGAGATGACTTCGAAATATGTAAAATTCGACCGCACCCTCCTGACGACCCGGAAATGACCTTCGATGATGACAAGTTTTTATTTGGACCAAAATGAATGTATTCTGACCCACCACAGATCGGGCCAACTCGAATCCTATTTTTGAGATGACTTCGAAATATATAAAATTCGACCGCACCTTCCTGACGACCCGGCAATTACCTTCGATGATGACAAGTTGTTATTTGGATATAAATGAATGTATTCTGACCCACCACAGATCGGGCCAACTCGAATCCTATTTTTGAGATGACTTCGAAATATATAAAATTCGAC
Source organism: Chrysolina americana (assembly GCA_958502065.1). Classification (NCBI taxonomy): domain Eukaryota; kingdom Metazoa; phylum Arthropoda; class Insecta; order Coleoptera; family Chrysomelidae; genus Chrysolina; species Chrysolina americana. The sequence goes on from OY293414.1 coordinate 81,690,481, forward strand.
CGCACCCTCCTGACGACCCGGCAATGACCTTCGATGATGAAAAGTTGTTATTAGGATATAAATTAATGTATTCTGACCCACCACAGATCGCGCCAACTCGAATCCTATTTTTGAGATGACTTCGAAATATATAAAATTCGACCGCACCCTCCCGACGACCCGGAAATGACCTTCGATGATGACAAGTTGTTATTTGGACCAAAATGAATGTATTCTGACCCACTACAGATCGGGCCAACTCGAATCCTATTTTTGAGATGACTTCGAAATATATAAAATACGACCGCACTCCCCTGATGACCCGACAATGATCTTTAATGATGACAAGTTGTTATTTGGACGGAAATGAAAGTATTCTAACCCACCACAGACCGGGCGAACTCGAATCCCATTGTTGAAATGACTTCGAAATATATAAAATTCGACCGCACCCTCCTGACGACCCGGCAATGACCTTTGATGATGAAAAGTTGTTATTAGGATATAAATTAATGAATTCTGACCCACCACAGATCGGGCCAACTCCAATCCTATTTTTGAGATGACTTCGAAATATATAAAATTTGACCGCACCCTCCCGACGACCCGGAAATGACCTTCGATGATGACAAGTTGTTATTTGGACCAAAATGAATGTATTCTGACCCACCACAGATCGGGCCAACTCGAATCCTATTTTTGAGATGACTTCGAAATATATAAAATACGACCGCACTCCCCTGATGACCCGACAATGATCTTTAATGATGACAAGTTGTTATATGGACAGAAATGAAAGTATTCTAACCCACCACAGACCGGGCGAACTCGAATCCCATTGTTGAAATGACTTCGAAATATATAAAATTCGACCGCACCCTCCTGACGACCCGGCAATGACCTTCGATGATGAAAAGTTGTTATTAAGATATAAATCAATGTATTCTGACCCACCACAGATCGGGCCAACTCGAATCCTATTTTTGAGATGACTTCGAAATATATAAAATTCGACCGCACCTTCCTGACGACCCGGCAATTACCTTCGATGATGACAAGTTGTTATTTGGATATAAATGAATGTATTCTGACCCACCACAGATCGGGCCAACTCGAATCCTATTTTTGAGATGACTTCGAAATATATAAAATTCGACCGCACCCTCCCGACGACCCGGAAATGACCTTCGATGATGACAAGTTGTTATTTGGACCAAAATGAATGTATTCTGACCCACTACAGATCGGGCCAACTTGAATCCTATTTTTGAGATGTCTTCGAAATATATAAAATACGACCGCACTCCCCTGATGACCCGACAATGATCTTTAATGATGACAAGTTGTTATTTGGACGGAAATGAAAGTATTCTAACCCACCACAGACCGGGCGAACTCGAATCCCATTGTTGAAATGACTTCGAAATATATAAAATTCGACCGCACCCTCCTGACGACCCGGCAATGACCTTTGATGATGAAAAGTTGTTATTAGGATATAAATTAATGAATTCTGACCCACCACAGATCGGGCCAACTCCAATCCTATTTTTGAGATGACTTCGAAATATATAAAATTCGACCGCACCCTCCTGACGACCCGGCAATGACCTTCGATGATGAAAAGTTGTTATTAGGATATAAATTAATGTATTCTGACCCACCACAGATCGCGCCAACTCGAATCCTATTTTTGAGATGACTTCGAAATATATAAAATTCGACCGCACCCTCCCGACGACCCGGAAATGACCTTCGTTGATGACAAGTTGTTATTTGGACCAAAATGAATGTATTCTGACCCACTACAGATCGGGCCAACTCGAATCCTATTTTTGAGATGACTTCGAAATATATAAAATACGACCGCACTCCCCTGATGACCCGACAATGATCTTTAATGATGACAAGTTGTTATTTGGACAGAAATGAAAGTATTCTAACCCACCACAGATTGGGCGAACTTGAATCCCATTGTTGAAATGACTTCGAAATATATATAATTCGACCGCACCCTACTGACGACCCGTCAATGACTTTTGATGATGAAAAGTTGTTATTAGGATATAAATTAATGTATTCTGACCCACCACAGATCACGCCAACTCGAATCCTATTTTTGAGATGACTTCGAAATAAATAAAATTCGACCGCACCCTCCTGACGACCCGGCAATGACCTTTGATGATGAAAAGTTGTTATTAGGATATAAATTAATGTATTCTGACCCACCACAGATCGCGCCAACTCGAATCCTATTTTTGAGATGACTTCGAAATATATAAAATTCGACCGCACCCTCCCGACGACCCGGAAATGACCTTCGATGATGACAAGTTGTTATTTGGACCAAAATGAATGTATTCTGACCCACTACAGATCGGGCCAACTTGAATCCTATTTTTGAGATGTCTTCGAAATATATAAAATACGACCGCACTCCCCTGATGACCCGACAATGATCTTTAATGATGACAAGTTGTTATTTGGACGGAAATGAAAGTATTCTAACCCACCACAGACCGGGCGAACTCGAATCCCATTGTTGAAATGACTTCGAAATATATAAAATTCGACCGCACCCTCCTGACGACCCGGCAATGACCTTTGATGATGAAAAGTTGTTATTAGGATATAAATTAATGAATTCTGACCCACCACAGATCGGGCCAACTCCAATCCTATTTTTGAGATGACTTCGAAATATATAAAATTCGACCGCACCCTCCTGACGACCCGGCAATGACCTTCGATGATGAAAAGTTGTTATTAGGATATAAATTAATGTATTCTGACCCACCACAGATCGCGCCAACTCGAATCCTATTTTTGAGATGACTTCGAAATATATAAAATTCGACCGCACCCTCCCGACGACCCGGAAATGACCTTCGTTGATGACAAGTTGTTATTTGGACCAAAATGAATGTATTCTGACCCACTACAGATCGGGCCAACTCGAATCCTATTTTTGAGATGACTTCGAAATATATAAAATACGACCGCACTCCCCTGATGACCCGACAATGATCTTTAATGATGACAAGTTGTTATTTGGACGGAAATGAAAGTATTCTAACCCACCACAGACCGGGCGAACTCGAATCCCATTGTTGAAATGACTTCGAAATATATAAAATTCGACCGCACCCTCCTGACGACCCGGCAATGACCTTTGATGATGAAAAGTTGTTATTAGGATATAAATTAATGAATTCTGACCCACCACAGATCGGGCCAACTCCAATCCTATTTTTGAGATGACTTCGAAATAAATAAAATTCGACCGCACCCTCCTGACGACCCGGCAATGACCTTTGATGATGAAAAGTTGTTATTAGGATATAAATTAATGTATTCTGACCCACCACAGATCGCGCCAACTCGAATCCTATTTTTGAGATGACTTCGAAATATATAAAATTCGACCGCACCCTCCCGACGACCCGGAAATGACCTTCGATGATGACAAGTTGTTATTTGGACCAAAATGAATGTATTCTGACCCACTACAGATCGGGCCAACTCGAATCCTATTTTTGAGATGACTTCGAAATATATAAAATACGACAGCACTCCCCTGATGACCCGACAATGATCTTTAATGATGACAAGTTGTTATTTGGACGGAAATGAAAGTATTCTAACCCACCACAGACCGGGCGAACTCGAATCCCATTGTTGAAATGACTTCGAAATATATAAAATTCGACCGCACCCTCCTGACGACCCGGCAATGACCTTTGATGATGAAAAGTTGTTATTAGGATATAAATTAATGAATTCTGACCCACCACAGATCGGGCCAACTCCAATCCTATTTTTGAGATGACTTCGAAATATATAAAATTCGACCGCACCCTCCTGACGACCCGGCAATGACCTTCGATGATGAAAAGTTGTTATTAGGATATAAATTAATGTATTCTGACCCACCACAGATCGCGCCAACTCGAATCCTATTTTTGAGATGACTTCGAAATATATAAAATTCGACCGCACCTTCCTGACGACCCGGCAATTACCTTCGATGATGACAAGTTGTTATTTGGATATAAATGAATGTATTCTGACCCACCACAGATCGGGCCAACTCGAATCCTATTTTTGAGATGACTTCGAAATATATAAAATTCGACCGCACCCTCCTGACGACCCGGCAATGACCTTCGATGATGAAAAGTTGTTATTAGGATATAAATTAATGTATTCTGACCCACCAAAGATCGCGCCAACTCGAATCCTATTTTTGAGATGACTTCGAAATATATAAAATTCGACCGCACCCTCCTGACGACCCGGAAATGACCTTCGATGATGACAAGTTGTTATCTGGACCAAAATGAATGTATTCTGACCCACCACAGATCGGGCCAACTCGAATCCTATTTTTGAGATGACTTCGAAATATATAAAATACGACCGCACTCCTCTGATGACCCAACAATGATCTTTGATGATGACAAGTTGTTATTTGGACAGAAATGAAAGTATTCTAACCCACCACAGATTGGGCGAACTTGAATCCCATTGTTGAAATGACTTCGAAATATATATAATTCGACCGCACCCTACTGACGACCCGTCAATGACTTTTGATGATGAAAAGTTGTTATTAGGATATAAATTAATGTATTCTGACCCACCACAGATCACGCCAACTCGAATCCTATTTTTGAGATGACTTCGAAATAAATAAAATTCGACCGCACCCTCCTGACGACCCGGCAATGACCTTTGATGATGAAAAGTTGTTATTAGGATATAAATTAATGTATTCTGACCCACCACAGATCGGGACAACTCGAATCCTATTTTTGAGATGACTTCGAAATATATAAAATTCGACCGCACCCTCCCGACGACCCGGAAATGACCTTCGATGATGACAAGTTGTTATTTGGACCAAAATGAATGTATTCTGACCCACTACAGATCGGGCCAACTTGAATCCTATTTTTGAGATGTCTTCGAAATATATAAAATACGACCGCACTCCCCTGATGACCCGACAATGATCTTTAATGATGACAAGTTGTTATTTGGACGGAAATGAAAGTATTCTAACCCACCACAGACCGGGCGAACTCGAATCCCATTGTTGAAATGACTTCGAAATATATAAAATTCGACCGCACCCTCCTGACGACCCGGCAATGACCTTTGATGATGAAAAGTTGTTATTAGGATATAAATTAATGAATTCTGACCCACCACAGATCGGGCCAACTCCAATCCTATTTTTGAGATGACTTCGAAATATATAAAATTCGACCGCACCCTCCTGACGACCCGGCAATGACCTTCGATGATGAAAAGTTGTTATTAGGATATAAATTAATGTATTCTGACCCACCACAGATCGCGCCAACTCGAATCCTATTTTTGAGATGACTTCGAAATATATAAAATTCGACCGCACCCTCCCGACGACCCGGAAATGACCTTCGATGATGACAAGTTGTTATTTGGACCAAAATGAATGTATTCTGACCCACTACAGATCGGGCCAACTCGAATCCTATTTTTGAGATGACTTCGAAATATATAAAATACGACCGCACTCCCCTGATGACCCGACAATGATCTTTAATGATGACAAGTTGTTATTTGGACGGAAATGAAAGTATTCTAACCCACCACAGACCGGGCGAACTCGAATCCCATTGTTGAAATGACTTCGAAATATATAAAATTCGACCGCACCCTCCTGACGACCCGGCAATGACCTTTGATGATGAAAAGTTGTTATTAGGATATAAATTAATGAATTCTGACCCACCACAGATCGGGCCAACTCCAATCCTATTTTTGAGATGACTTCGAAATATATAAAATTCGACCGCACCCTCCTGACGACCCGGCAATGACCTTCGATGATGAAAAGTTGTTATTAGGATATAAATTAATGTATTCTGACCCACCACAGATCGCGCCAACTCGAATCCTATTTTTGAGATGACTTCGAAATATATAAAATTCGACCGCACCTTCCTGACGACCCGGCAATTACCTTCGATGATGACAAGTTGTTATTTGGATATAAATGAATGTATTCTGACCCACCACAGATCGGGCCAACTCGAATCCTATTTTTGAGATGACTTCGAAATATATAAAATTCGACCGCACCCTCCTGACGACCCGGCAATGACCTTCGATGATGAAAAGTTGTTATTAGGATATAAATTAATGTATTCTGACCCACCAAAGATCGCGCCAACTCGAATCCTATTTTTGAGATGACTTCGAAATATATAAAATTCGACCGCACCCTCCTGACGACCCGGAAATGACCTTCGATGATGACAAGTTGTTATCTGGACCAAAATGAATGTATTCTGACCCACCACAGATCGGGCCAACTCGAATCCTATTTTTGAGATGACTTCGAAATATATAAAATACGACCGCACTCCTCTGATGACCCAACAATGATCTTTGATGATGACAAGTTGTTATTTGGACAGAAATGAAAGTATTCTAACCCACCACAGATTGGGCGAACTTGAATCCCATTGTTGAAATGACTTCGAAATATATATAATTCGACCGCACCCTACTGACGACCCGTCAATGACTTTTGATGATGAAAAGTTGTTATTAGGATATAAATTAATGTATTCTGACCCACCACAGATCACGCCAACTCGAATCCTATTTTTGAGATGACTTCGAAATAAATAAAATTCGACCGCACCCTCCTGACGACCCGGCAATGACCTTTGATGATGAAAAGTTGTTATTAGGATATAAATTAATGTATTCTGACCCACCACAGATCGGGACAACTCGAATCCTATTTTTGAGATGACTTCGAAATATATAAAATTCGACCGCACCCTCCCGACGACCCGGAAATGACCTTCGATGATGACAAGTTGTTATTTGGACCAAAATGAATGTATTCTGACCCACTACAGATCGGGCCAACTTGAATCCTATTTTTGAGATGTCTTCGAAATATATAAAATACGACCGCACTCCCCTGATGACCCGACAATGATCTTTAATGATGACAAGTTGTTATTTGGACGGAAATGAAAGTATTCTAACCCACCACAGACCGGGCGAACTCGAATCCCATTGTTGAAATGACTTCGAAATATATAAAATTCGACCGCACCCTCCTGACGACCCGGCAATGACCTTTGATGATGAAAAGTTGTTATTAGGATATAAATTAATGAATTCTGACCCACCACAGATCGGGCCAACTCCAATCCTATTTTTGAGATGACTTCGAAATATATAAAATTCGACCGCACCCTCCTGACGACCCGGCAATGACCTTCGATGATGAAAAGTTGTTATTAGGATATAAATTAATGTATTCTGACCCACCACAGATCGCGCCAACTCGAATCCTATTTTTGAGATGACTTCGAAATATATAAAATTCGACCGCACCCTCCCGACGACCCGGAAATGACCTTCGATGATGACAAGTTGTTATTTGGACCAAAATGAATGTATTCTGACCCACTACAGATCGGGCCAACTCGAATCCTATTTTTGAGATGACTTCGAAATATATAAAATACGACCGCACTCCCCTGATGACCCGACAATGATCTTTAATGATGACAAGTTGTTATTTGGACGGAAATGAAAGTATTCTAACCCACCACAGACCGGGCGAACTCGAATCCCATTGTTGAAATGACTTCGAAATATATAAAATTCGACCGCACCCTCCTGACGACCCGGCAATGACCTTTGATGATGAAAAGTTGTTATTAGGATATAAATTAATGAATTCTGACCCACCACAGATCGGGCCAACTCCAATCCTATTTTTGAGATGACTTCGAAATATATAAAATTCGACCGCACCCTCCTGACGACCCGGCAATGACCTTCGATGATGAAAAGTTGTTATTAGGATATAAATTAATGTATTCTGACCCACCACAGATCGCGCCAACTCGAATCCTATTTTTGAGATGACTTCGAAATATATAAAATTTGACCGCACCCTCCCGACGACCCGGAAATGACCTTCGATGATGACAAGTTGTTATTTGGACCAAAATGAATGTATTCTGACCCACCACAGATCGGGCCAACTCGAATCCTATTTTTGAGATGACTTCGAAACATATAAAATACGACCGCACTCCCCTGATGACCCGAAAATGATCTTTAATGATGACAAGTTGTTATATGGACAGAAATGAAAGTATTCTAACCCACCACAGACCGGGCGAACTCGAATCCCATTGTTGAAATGACTTCGAAATATATAAAATTCGACCGCACCCTCCTGACGACCCGGCAATGACCTTCGATGATGAAAAGTTGTTATTAAGATATAAATCAATGTATTCTGACCCACCACAGATCGGGCCAACTCGAATCCTATTTTTGAGATGACTTCGAAATATATAAAATTCGACCGCACCTTCCTGACGACCCGGCAATTACCTTCGATGATGACAAGTTGTTATTTGGATATAAATGAATGTATTCTGACCCACCACAGATCGGGCCAACTCAAATCCTATTTTTGAGATGACTTCGAAATATATAAAATTCGACCGCACCCTCCTGACGACCCGGCAATGACCTTCGATGATGAAAAGTTGTTATTAGGATATAAATTAATGTATTCTGACCCACCACAGATCGCGCCAACTCGAATCCTATTTTTGAGATGACTTCGAAATATATAAAATTCGACCGCACCCTCCCGACGACCCGGAAATGACCTTCGATGATGACAAGTTGTTATTTGGACCAAAATGAATGTATTCTGACCCACTACAGATCGGGCCAACTCGAATCCTATTTTTGAGATGACTTCGAAATATATAAAATACGACCGCACTCCCCTGATGACCCGACAATGATCTTTAATGATGACAAGTTGTTATTTGGACAGAAATGAAAGTATTCTAACCCACCACAGACCGGGCGAACTCGAATCCCATTGTTGAAATGACTTCGAAATATATAAAATTCGACCGCACCCTCCTGACGACCCGGCAATGACCTTTGATGATGAAAAGTTGTTATTAGGATATAAATTAATGAATTCTGACCCACCACAGATCGGGCCAACTCCAATCCTATTTTTGAGATGACTTCGAAATATATAAAATTCGACCGCACCCTCCTGACGACCCGGCAATGACCTTCGATGATGAAAAGTTGTTATTAGGATATAAATTAATGTATTCTGACCCACCACAGATCGCGCCAACTCGAATCCTATTTTTGAGATGACTTCGAAATATATAAAATTTGACCGCACCCTCCCGACGACCCGGAAATGACCTTCGATGATGACAAGTTGTTATTTGGACCAAAATGAATGTATTCTGACCCACCACAGATCGGGCCAACTCGAATCCTATTTTTGAGATGACTTCGAAATATATAAAATACGACCGCACTCCCCTGATGACCCGACAATGATCTTTAATGATGACAAGTTGTTATTTGGACAGAAATGAAAGTATTCTAACCCACCACAGACCTGGCGAACTCGAATCCCATTGTTGAAATGACTTCGAAATATATAAAATTCGACCGCACCCTCCTGACGACCCGGCAATGACCTTTGATGATGAAAAGTTGTTATTAGGATATAAATTAATGAATTCTGACCCACCACAGATCGGGCCAACTCCAATCCTATTTTTGAGATGACTTCGAAATATATAAAATTCGACCGCACCCTCCTGACGACCCGGCAATGACCATCGATGATGAAAAGTTGTTATTATGATATAAATTAATGTATTCTGACCCACCACAGATCGGGACAACTCTAATCCTATTTTTGAGATGACTTCGAAATATATAAAATTCAACCGCACTCTCCTGACGACCCGGAAATGACCTTTGATGATGACAAGTTGTTATTTGGACAGAAATGAATGTATTCCAACCCACCACAGATCGGACGAATATGAATTCCATTGTTGAAATGACTTCGAAATATATAAAATTCGACCGCACTCCCCTGACGACCCGGAAATGACCTTCGATGATGACAAGTTGTTATTTGGACCAAAATGAATGTATTCTGACCCACCACAGATCGGGCCAACTCGAATCCTATTTTTGAGATGACTTCGAAATATGTAAAATTCGACCGCACCCTCCTGACGACCCGGAAATGACCTTCGATGATGACAAGTTTTTATTTGGACCAAAATGAATGTATTCTGACCCACCACAGATCGGGCCAACTCGAATCCTATTTTTGAGATGACTTCGAAATATATAAAATTCGACCGCACCTTCCTGACGACCCGGCAATTACCTTCGATGATGACAAGTTGTTATTTGGATATAAATGAATGTATTCTGACCCACCACAGATCGGGCCAACTCGAATCCTATTTTTGAGATGACTTCGAAATATATAAAATTCGACCGCACCCTCCTGACGACCCGGCAATGACCTTCGATGATGAAAAGTTGTTATTAGGATATAAATTAATGTATTCTGACCCACCACAGATCGCGCCAACTTGAATCCTATTTTTGAGATGACTTCGAAAAATATAAAATTCGACCGCACCCTCCTGATGACCCGGAAATGACCTTCGATGATGACAAGTTGTTATCTGGACCAAAATGAATGTATTCTGACCCACCACAGATCGGGCCAACTCGAATCCTATTTTTGAGATGACTTCGAAATATATAAAATTCGACCGCACCCTCCTGACGACCCGGCAATGACCTTCGATGATGAAAAGTTGTTATTAGGATATAAATTAATGTATTCTGACCCACCACAGATCGCGCCAACTTGAATCCTATTTTTGAGATGACTTCGAAATATATAAAATTCGACCGCACCCTCCTGACGACCCGGAAATGACCTTCGATGATGACAAGTTGTTATTTGGACCAAAATGAATGTATTCTGACCCACCACAGATCGGGCCAACTCGAATCCTATTTTTGAGATGACTTCGAAATATATAAAATACGACCGCACTCCCCTGATGACCCGACAATGATCTTTGATGATGACAAGTTGTTATTTGGACAGAAATGAAAGTATTCTAACCCACCACAGATTGGGCGAACTTGAATCCCATTGTTGAAATGACTTCGAAATATATAAAATTCGACCGCACCCTCCTGACGACCCGTCAATGAGTTTTGATGATGAAAAGTTGTTATTAGGATATAAATTAATGAATTCTGACCCACCACAGATCGGGCCAACTCCAATCCTATTTTTGAGATGACTTCGAAATATATAAAATTCGACCGCACCCTCCTGACGACCCGGCAATGACCTTCGATGATGAAAAGTTGTTATTAGGATATAAATTAATGTATTCTGACCCACCACAGATCGCGCCAACTCGAATCCTATTTTTGAGATGACTTCGAAATATATAAAATTTGACCGCACCCTCCAGACGACCCGGAAATGACCTTCGATGATGACAAGTTGTTATTCGGACCAAAATGAATGTATTCTGACCCACCACAGATCGGGCCAACTCGAATCCTATTTTTGAGATGACTTCGAAATATATAAAATACGACCGCACTCCCCTGATGACCCGACAATGATCTTTAATGATGACAAGTTGTTATTTGGACAGAAATGAAAGTATTCTAACCCACCACAGACCGGGCGAACTCGAATCCCATTGTTGAAATGACTTCGAAATATATAAAATTCGACCGCACCCTCCTGACGACCCGGCAATGACCTTTGATGATGAAAAGTTGTTATTATGATATAAATTAATGTATTCTGACCCACCACAGATCGGGACAACTCTAATCCTATTTATGAGATGACTTCGAAATATATAAAATTCAACCGCACTCTCCTGACGACCCGGAAATGACCTTTGATGATGACAAGTTGTTATTTGGACAGAAATGAATGTATTCCAACCCACCACAGATCGGACGAATATGAATTCCATTGTTGAAATGACTTCGAAATATATAAAATTCGACCGCACTCCCCTGACGACCCGGAAATGACCTTCGATGATGACAAGTTGTTATTTGGACCAAAATGAATGTATTCTGACCCACCACAGATCGGGCCAACTCGAATCCTATTTTTGAGATGACTTCGAAATATGTAAAATTCGACCGCACCCTCCTGACGACCCGGAAATGACCTTCGATGATGACAAGTTTTTATTTGGACCAAAATGAATGTATTCTGACCCACCACAGATCGGGCCAACTCGAATCCTATTTTTGAGATGACTTCGAAATATATAAAATTCGACCGCACCTTCCTGACGACCCGGCAATTACCTTCGATGATGACAAGTTGTTATTTGGATATAAATGAATGTATTCTGACCCACCACAGATCGCGCCAACTTGAATTCTATTTTTGAGATGACTTCGAAAAATATAAAATTCGACCGCACCCTCCTGATGACCCGGAAATGACCTTCGATGATGACAAGTTGTTATCTGGACCAAAATGAATGTATTCTGACCCACCACAGATCGGGCCAACTCGAATCCTATTTTTGAGATGACTTCGAAATATATAAAATTCGACCGCACCCTCCTGACGACCCGGCAATGACCTTCGATGATGAAAAGTTGTTATTAGGATATAAATTAATGTATTCTGACCCACCACAGATCGCGCCAACTCGAATCCTATTTTTGAGATGACTTCGAAATATATAAAATTCGACCGCACCCTCCTGACGACCCGGCAATGACCTTCGATGATGAAAAGTTGTTATTAGGATATAAATTAATGTATTCTGACCCACCACAGATCGCGCCAACTTGAATCCTATTTTTGAGATGACTTCGAAATATATAAAATTCGACCGCACCCTCCTGACGACCCGGAAATGACCTTCGATGATGACAAGTTGTTATTTGGACCAAAATGAATGTATTCTGACCCACCACAGATCGGGCCAACTCGAATCCTATTTTTGAGATGACTTCGAAATATATAAAATACGACCGCACTCCCCTGATGACCCGACAATGATCTTTGATGATGACAAGTTGTTATTTGGACAGAAATGAAATTATTCTAACCCACCACAGATTGGGCGAACTTGAATCCCATTGTTGAAATGACTTCGAAATATATAAAATTCGACCGCACCCTCCTGACGACCCGTCAATGAGTTTTGATGATGAAAAGTTGTTATTAGGATATAAATTAATGTATTCTGACCCACCACAGATCGCGCCAACTCGAATCCTATTTTTGAGATGACTTCGAAGTATATAAAATTCGACCGCACCCTCCTGACGACCCGGCAATGACCTTCGATGATGAAAAGTTGTTATTAGGATATAAATTAATGTATTCTGACCCACCACAGATCGCGCCAACTCGAATCCTATTCTTGAGATGACTTCGAAATATATAAAATTCGACCGCACCCTCCCGACGACCCGGAAATGACCTTCGATGATGACAAGTTGTTATTTGGACCAAAATGAATGTATTCTGACCCACTACAGATCGGGCCAACTCGAATCCTATTTTTGAGATGACTTCGAAATATATAAAATACGACCGCACTCCCCTGATGACCCGACAATGATCTTTAATGATGACAAGTTGTTATTTGGACGGAAATGAAAGTATTCTAACCCACCACAGACCGGGCGAACTCGAATCCCATTGTTGAAATGACTTCGAAATATATAAAATTCGACCGCACCCTCCTGACGACCCGGCAATGACCTTTGATGATGAAAAGTTGTTATTAGGATATAAATTAATGAATTCTGACCCACCACAGATCGGGCCAACTCCAATCCTATTTTTGAGATGACTTCGAAATAAATAAAATTCGACCGCACCCTCCTGACGACCCGGCAATGACCTTTGATGATGAAAAGTTGTTATTAGGATATAAATTAATGTATTCTGACCCACCACAGATCGCGCCAACTCGAATCCTATTTTTGAGATGACTTCGAAATATATAAAATTCGACCGCACCCTCCCGACGACCCGGAAATGACCTTCGATGATGACAAGTTGTTATTTGGACCAAAATGAATGTATTCTGACCCACTACAGATCGGGCCAACTCGAATCCTATTTTTGAGATGACTTCGAAATATATAAAATACGACCGCACTCCCCTGATGACCCGACAATGATCTTTAATGATGACAAGTTGTTATTTGGACGGAAATGAAAGTATTCTAACCCACCACAGACCGGGCGAACTCGAATCCCATTGTTGAAATGACTTCGAAATATATAAAATTCGACCGCACCCTCCTGACGACCCGGCAATGACCTTTGATGATGAAAAGTTGTTATTAGGATATAAATTAATGAATTCTGACCCACCACAGATCGGGCCAACTCCAATCCTATTTTTGAGATGACTTCGAAATATATAAAATTCGACCGCACCCTCCTGACGACCCGGCAATGACCTTCGATGATGAAAAGTTGTTATTAGGATATAAATTAATGTATTCTGACCCACCACAGATCGCGCCAACTCGAATCCTATTTTTGAGATGACTTCGAAATATATAAAATTTGACCGCACCCTCCCGACGACCCGGAAATGACCTTCGATGATGACAAGTTGTTATTTGGACCAAAATGAATGTATTCTGACCCACCACAGATCGGGCCAACTCGAATCCTATTTTTGAGATGACTTCGAAATATATAAAATACGACCGCACTCCCCTGATGACCCGACAATGATCTTTAATGATGACAAGTTGTTATATGGACAGAAATGAAAGTATTCTAACCCACCACAGACCGGGCGAACTCGAATCCCATTGTTGAAATGACTTCGAAATATATAAAATTCGACCGCACCCTCCTGACGACCCCGCAATGACCTTCGATGATGAAAAGTTGTTATTAAGATATAAATCAATGTATTCTGACCCACCACAGATCGGGCCAACTCGAATCCTATTTTTGAGATGACTTCGAAATATATAAAATTCGACCGCACCTTCCTGACGACCCGGCAATTACCTTCGATGATGACAAGTTGTTATTTGGATATTAATGAATGTATTCTGACCCACCACAGATCGGGCCAACTCGAATCCTATTTTTGAGATGACTTCGAAATATATAAAATTCGACCGCACCCTCCTGACGACCCGGCAATGACCTTCGATGATGAAAAGTTGTTATTAGGATATAAATTAATGTATTCTGACCCACCACAGATCGCGCCAACTCGAATCCTATTTTTGAGATGACTTCGAAATATATAAAATTCGACCGCACCCTCCCGACGACCCGGAAATGACCTTCGATGATGACAAGTTGTTATTTGGACCAAAATGAATGTATTCTGACCCACTACAGATCGGGCCAACTGGAATCCTATTTTTGAGATGACTTCGAAATATATAAAATACGACCGCACTCCCCTGATGACCCGACAATGATCTTTAATGATGACAAGTTGTTATTTGGACAGAAATGAAAGTATTCTAACCCACCACAGACCGGGCGAACTCGAATCCCATTGTTGAAATGACTTCGAAATATATAAAATTCGACCGCACCCTCCTGACGACCCGGCAATGACCTTTGATGATGAAAAGTTGTTATTAGGATATAAATTAATGAATTCTGACCCACCACAGATCGGGCCAACTCCAATCCTATTTTTGAGATGACTTCGAAATATATAAAATTCGACCGCACCCTCCTGACGACCCGGCAATGACCTTCGATGATGAAAAGTTGTTATTAGGATATAAATGAATGTATTCTGACCCACCACAGATCGGGCCAACTCGAATCCTATTTTTGAGATGACTTCGAAATATATAAAATTCGACCGCACCCTCCTGACGACCCGGCAATGACCTTCGATGATGAAAAGTTGTTATTAGGATATAAATTAATGTATTCTGACCCACCACAGATCGCGCCAACTCGAATCCTATTTTTGAGATGACTTCGAAATATATAAAATTCGACCGCACCCTCCCGACGACCCGGAAATGACCTTCGATGATGACAAGTTGTTATTTGGACCAAAATGAATGTATTCTGACCCACTACAGATCGGGCCAACTGGAATCCTATTTTTGAGATGACTTCGAAATATATAAAATACGACCGCACTCCCCTGATGACCCGACAATGATCTTTAATGATGACAAGTTGTTATTTGGACAGAAATGAAAGTATTCTAACCCACCACAGACCGGGCGAACTCGAATCCCATTGTTGAAATGACTTCGAAATATATAAAATTCGACCGCACCCTCCTGACGACCCGGCAATGACCTTTGATGATGAAAAGTTGTTATTAGGATATAAATTAATGAATTCTGACCCACCACAGATCGGGCCAACTCCAATCCTATTTTTGAGATGACTTCGAAATATATAAAATTCGACCGCACCCTCCTGACGACCCGGCAATGACCATCGATGATGAAAAGTTGTTATTATGATATAAATTAATGTATTCTGACCCACCACAGATCGGGACAACTCTAATCCTATTTATGAGATGACTTCGAAATATATAAAATTCAACCGCACTCTCCTGACGACCCGGAAATGACCTTTGATGATGACAAGTTGTTATTTGGACAGAAATGAATGTATTCCAACCCACCACAGATCGGACGAATATGAATTCCATTGTTGAAATGACTTCGAAATATATAAAATTCGACCGCACTCCCCTGACGACCCGGAAATGACCTTCGATGATGACAAGTTGTTATTTGGACCAAATTGAATGTATTCTGACCCACCACAGATCGGGCCAACTCGAATCCTATTTTTGAGATGACTTCGAAATATGTAAAATTCGACCGCACCCTCCTGACGACCCGGAAATGACCTTCGATGATGACAAGTTTTTATTTGGACCAAAATGAATGTATTCTGACCCACCACAGATCGGGCCAACTCGAATCCTATTTTTGAGATGACTTCGAAATATATAAAATTCGACCGCACCTTCCTGACGACCCGGCAATTACCTTCGATGATGACAAGTTGTTATTTGGATATAAATGAATGTATTCTGACCCACCACAGATCGCGCCAACTTGAATCCTATTTTTGAGATGACTTCGAAAAATATAAAATTCGACCGCACCCTCCTGATGACCCGGAAATGACCTTCGATGATGACAAGTTGTTATCTGGACCAAAATGAATGTATTCTGACCCACCACAGATCGGGCCAACTCGAATCCTATTTTTGAGATGACTTCGAAATATATAAAATTCGACCGCACCCTCCTGACGACCCGGCAATGACCTTCGATGATGAAAAGTTGTTATTAGGATATAAATTAATGTATTCTGACCCACCACAGATCGCGCCAATTTGAATCCTATTTTTGAGATGACTTCGAAATATATAAAATTCGACCGCACCCTCCTGATGACCCGGAAATGACCTTCGATGATGACAAGTTGTTATCTGGACCAAAATGAATGTATTCTGACCCACCACAGATCGGGCCAACTCGAATCCTATTTTTGAGATGACTTCGAAATATATAAAATACGACCGCACTCCTCTGATGACCCAACAATGATCTTTGATGATGACAAGTTGTTATTTGGACAGAAATGAAAGTATTCTAACCCACCACAGATTGGGCGAACTTGAATCCCATTGTTGAAATGACTTCGAAATATATAAAATTCGACCGCACCCTCCTGACGACCCGTCAATGAGTTTTGATGATGAAAAGTTGTTATTAGGATATAAATTAATGTATTCTGACCCACCACAGATCGCGCCAACTCGAATCCTATTTTTGAGATGACTTCGAAGTATATAAAATTCGACCGCACCCTCCTGACGACCCGGAAATGACCTTCGATGATGACAAGTTGTTATTTGGACCAAAATGAATGTATTCTGACCCACCACAGATCGGGTCAACTCGAATCCTATTTTTGAGTTGACTTCGAAATATATAAAATACGACCGCACTCCCCTGATGACCCGACAATGATCTTTGATGATGACAAGTTGTTATTTGGACGGAAATGAAAGTATTCTAACCCACCACAGATCGGGCGAACTCGAATCCCATTGTTGAAATGACTTCGAAATATATAAAATTCGACCGCACCCTCCTGACGACCCGGCAATGACCTTTGATGAGGAAAAGTTGTTATTAGGATATAAATTAATGTATTCTGACCCACCACAGATCGGGCCAACTCCAATCCTATTTTTGAGATGACTTCGAAATATATAAAATTCGACCGCACCCTCCTGACGACCCGGCAATGACCTTCGATGATGAAAAGTTGTTATTAGGATATAAATTAATGTATTCTGACCCACCACAGATCGGGCCAACTCTAATCCTATTTTTGAGATGACTTCGAAATATATAAAATTCAACCGCACCCTCCTGACGACCCGGAAATGACCTTTGATGATGACAAGTTGTTATTTGGACAGAAATGAATGTATTCTAACCCACCACAGATCGGACGAATATGAATCCCATTGTTGAAATGACTTCGAAATATATAAAATTCGACCGCACTCCCCTGACGACCCGGAAATGACCTTCGATGATGACAAGTTGTTATTTGGACCAAAATGAATGTATTTTGACCCACCACAGATCGGGCCAACTCGAATCCTATTTTTGAGATGACTTCGAAATATATAAAATACGACCGCACTCCCCTGATGACCCGGAAATGACCTTTGATGATGAAAAGTTGTTATTAGGATATAAATTAATGTATTCTGACCCACCACAGATCGCGCCAACTCGAATCCTATTTTTGAGATGACTTCGAAATATATAAAATTCGACCGCACCCTCCCGACGACCCGGAAATGACCTTCGATGATGACAAGTTGTTATTTGGACCAAAATGAATGTATTCTGACCCACTACAGATCGGGCCAACTCGAATCCTATTTTTGAGATGACTTCGAAATATATAAAATACGACCGCACTTCCCTGATGACCCGACAATGATCTTTAATGATGACAAGTTGTTATTTGGACGGAAATGAAAGTATTCTGACCCACCACAAATCGGGCCAACTCGAATTCTATATTTGAGATGACTTCGAAATATATAAAATTCGACCGCACCCACCTGACGACCCGGCAATGACCTTTGATGATGAAAAGTTGTTATTAGGATATAAATTAATGAATTCTGACCCACCACAGATCGGGCCAACTCCAATCCTATTTTTGAGATGACTTCGAAATATATAAAATTCGACCGCACCCTCCTGACGACCCGGCAATGACCTTCGATGATGAAAAGTTGTTATTAGGATATAAATTAATGTATTCTGACCCACCACAGATCGCGCCAACTCGAATCCTATTTTTGAGATGACTTCGAAATATATAAAATTCGACCGCACCCTCCCGACGACCCGGAAATGACCTTCGATGATGACAAGTTGTTATTTGGACCAAAATGAATGTATTCTGACCCACCACAGATCGGGCCAACTCGAATCCTATTTTTGAGATGACTTCGAAATATATAAAATACGACCGCACTCCCCTGATGACCCGACAATGATCTTTAATGATGACAAGTTGTTATATGGACAGAAATGAAAGTATTCTAACCCACCACAGACCGGGCGAACTCGAATCCCATTGTTGAAATGACTTCGAAATATATAAAATTCGACCGCACCCTCCTGACGACCCCGCAATGACCTTCGATGATGAAAAGTTGTTATTAAGATATAAATCAATGTATTCTGACCCACCACAGATCGGGCCAACTCGAATCCTATTTTTGAGATGACTTCGAAATATATAAAATTCGACCGCACCCTCCTGACGACCCGGCAATGACCTTCGATGATGAAAAGTTGTTATTAGGATATAAATTAATGTATTCTGACCCACCACAGATCGCGCCAACTCGAATCCTATTTTTGAGATGACTTCGAAATATATAAAATTCGACCGCACCCTCCTGACGACCCGGCAATTACCTTCGATGATGACAAGTTGTTATTTGGATATTAATGAATGTATTCTGACCCACCACAGATCGGGCCAACTCGAATCCTATTTTTGAGATGACTTCGAAATATATAAAATTCGACCGCACCCTCCTGACGACCCGGCAATGACCTTCGATGATGAAAAGTTGTTATTAGGATATAAATTAATGTATTCTGACCCACCACAGATCGCGCCAACTCGAATCCTATTTTTGAGATGACTTCGAAATATATAAAATTCGACCGCACCCTCCCGACGACCCGGAAATGACCTTCGATGATGACAAGTTGTTATTTGGACCAAAATGAATGTATTCTGACCCACTACAGATCGGGCCAACTGGAATCCTATTTTTGAGATGACTTCGAAATATATAAAATACGACCGCACTCCCCTGATGACCCGACAATGATCTTTAATGATGACAAGTTGTTATTTGGACAGAAATGAAAGTATTCTAACCCACCACAGACCGGGCGAACTCGAATCCCATTGTTGAAATGACTTCGAAATATATAAAATTCGACCGCACCCTCCTGACGACCCGGCAATGACCTTTGATGATGAAAAGTTGTTATTAGGATATAAATTAATGAATTCTGACCCACCACAGATCGGGCCAACTCCAATCCTATTTTTGAGATGACTTCGAAATATATAAAATTCGACCGCACCCTCCTGACGACCCGGCAATGACCTTCGATGATGAAAAGTTGTTATTAGGATATAAATGAATGTATTCTGACCCACCACAGATCGGGCCAACTCGAATCCTATTTTTGAGATGACTTCGAAATATATAAAATTCGACCGCACCCTCCTGACGACCCGGCAATGACCTTCGATGATGAAAAGTTGTTATTAGGATATAAATTAATGTATTCTGACCCACCACAGATCGCGCCAACTCGAATCCTATTTTTGAGATGACTTCGAAATATATAAAATTCGACCGCACCCTCCCGACGACCCGGAAATGACCTTCGATGATGACAAGTTGTTATTTGGACCAAAATGAATGTATTCTGACCCACTACAGATCGGGCCAACTGGAATCCTATTTTTGAGATGACTTCGAAATATATAAAATACGACCGCACTCCCCTGATGACCCGACAATGATCTTTAATGATGACAAGTTGTTATTTGGACAGAAATGAAAGTATTCTAACCCACCACAGACCGGGCGAACTCGAATCCCATTGTTGAAATGACTTCGAAATATATAAAATTCGACCGCACCCTCCTGACGACCCGGCAATGACCTTTGATGATGAAAAGTTGTTATTAGGATATAAATTAATGAATTCTGACCCACCACAGATCGGGCCAACTCCAATCCTATTTTTGAGATGACTTCGAAATATATAAAATTCGACCGCACCCTCCTGACGACCCGGCAATGACCATCGATGATGAAAAGTTGTTATTATGATATAAATTAATGTATTCTGACCCACCACAGATCGGGACAACTCTAATCCTATTTATGAGATGACTTCGAAATATATAAAATTCAACCGCACTCTCCTGACGACCCGGAAATGACCTTTGATGATGACAAGTTGTTATTTGGACAGAAATGAATGTATTCCAACCCACCACAGATCGGACGAATATGAATTCCATTGTTGAAATGACTTCGAAATATATAAAATTCGACCGCACTCCCCTGACGACCCGGAAATGACCTTCGATGATGACAAGTTGTTATTTGGACCAAAATGAATGTATTCTGACCCACCACAGATCGGGCCAACTCGAATCCTATTTTTGAGATGACTTCGAAATATGTAAAATTCGACCGCACCCTCCTGACGACCCGGAAATGACCTTCGATGATGACAAGTTTTTATTTGGACCAAAATGAATGTATTCTGACCCACCACAGATCGGGCCAACTCGAATCCTATTTTTGAGATGACTTCGAAATATATAAAATTCGACCGCACCTTCCTGACGACCCGGCAATTACCTTCGATGATGACAAGTTGTTATTTGGATATAAATGAATGTATTCTGACCCACCACAGATCGCGCCAACTTGAATTCTATTTTTGAGATGACTTCGAAAAATATAAAATTCGACCGCACCCTCCTGATGACCCGGAAATGACCTTCGATGATGACAAGTTGTTATCTGGACCAAAATGAATGTATTCTGACCCACCACAGATCGGGCCAACTCGAATCCTATTTTTGAGATGACTTCGAAATATATAAAATTCGACCGCACCCTCCTGACGACCCGGCAATGACCTTCGATGATGAAAAGTTGTTATTAGGATATAAATTAATGTATTCTGACCCACCACAGATCGCGCCAACTCGAATCCTATTTTTGAGATGACTTCGAAATATATAAAATTCGACCGCACCCTCCTGACGACCCGGCAATGACCTTCGATGATGAAAAGTTGTTATTAGGATATAAATTAATGTATTCTGACCCACCACAGATCGCGCCAACTTGAATCCTATTTTTGAGATGACTTCGAAATATATAAAATTCGACCGCACCCTCCTGACGACCCGGAAATGACCTTCGATGATGACAAGTTGTTATTTGGACCAAAATGAATGTATTCTGACCCACCACAGATCGGGCCAACTCGAATCCTATTTTTGAGATGACTTCGAAATATATAAAATACGACCGCACTCCCCTGATGACCCGACAATGATCTTTGATGATGACAAGTTGTTATTTGGACAGAAATGAAATTATTCTAACCCACCACAGATTGGGCGAACTTGAATCCCATTGTTGAAATGACTTCGAAATATATAAAATTCGACCGCACCCTCCTGACGACCCGTCAATGAGTTTTGATGATGAAAAGTTGTTATTAGGATATAAATTAATGTATTCTGACCCACCACAGATCGCGCCAACTCGAATCCTATTTTTGAGATGACTTCGAAGTATATAAAATTCGACCGCACCCTCCTGACGACCCGGCAATGACCTTCGATGATGAAAAGTTGTTATTAGGATATAAATTAATGTATTCTGACCCACCACAGATCGCGCCAACTCGAATCCTATTCTTGAGATGACTTCGAAATATATAAAATTCGACCGCACCCTCCCGACGACCCGGAAATGACCTTCGATGATGACAAGTTGTTATTTGGACCAAAATGAATGTATTCTGACCCACTACAGATCGGGCCAACTCGAATCCTATTTTTGAGATGACTTCGAAATATATAAAATACGACCGCACTCCCCTGATGACCCGACAATGATCTTTAATGATGACAAGTTGTTATTTGGACGGAAATGAAAGTATTCTAACCCACCACAGACCGGGCGAACTCGAATCCCATTGTTGAAATGACTTCGAAATATATAAAATTCGACCGCACCCTCCTGACGACCCGGCAATGACCTTTGATGATGAAAAGTTGTTATTAGGATATAAATTAATGAATTCTGACCCACCACAGATCGGGCCAACTCCAATCCTATTTTTGAGATGACTTCGAAATAAATAAAATTCGACCGCACCCTCCTGACGACCCGGCAATGACCTTTGATGATGAAAAGTTGTTATTAGGATATAAATTAATGTATTCTGACCCACCACAGATCGCGCCAACTCGAATCCTATTTTTGAGATGACTTCGAAATATATAAAATTCGACCGCACCCTCCCGACGACCCGGAAATGACCTTCGATGATGACAAGTTGTTATTTGGACCAAAATGAATGTATTCTGACCCACTACAGATCGGGCCAACTCGAATCCTATTTTTGAGATGACTTCGAAATATATAAAATACGACCGCACTCCCCTGATGACCCGACAATGATCTTTAATGATGACAAGTTGTTATTTGGACGGAAATGAAAGTATTCTAACCCACCACAGACCGGGCGAACTCGAATCCCATTGTTGAAATGACTTCGAAATATATAAAATTCGACCGCACCCTCCTGACGACCCGGCAATGACCTTTGATGATGAAAAGTTGTTATTAGGATATAAATTAATGAATTCTGACCCACCACAGATCGGGCCAACTCCAATCCTATTTTTGAGATGACTTCGAAATAAATAAAATTCGACCGCACCCTCCTGACGACCCGGCAATGACCATCGATGATGAAAAGTTGTTATTATGATATAAATTAATGTATTCTGACCCACCACAGATCGGGCCAACTCGAATCCTATTTTTGAGATGACTTCGAAATATATAAAATTCGACCGCACCCTCCTGACGACCCGGCAATGACCTTCGATGATGAAAAGTTGTTATTAGGATATAAATTAATGTATTCTGACCCACCACAGATCGCGCCAACTCGAATCCTATTTTTGAGATGACTTCGAAATATATAAAATTCGACCGCACCCTCCCGACGACCCGGAAATGACCTTCGATGATGACAAGTTGTTATTTGGACCAAAATGAATGTATTCTGACCCACTACAGATCGGGCCAACTGGAATCCTATTTTTGAGATGACTTCGAAATATATAAAATACGACCGCACTCCCCTGATGACCCGACAATGATCTTTAATGATGACAAGTTGTTATTTGGACAGAAATGAAAGTATTCTAACCCACCACAGACCGGGCGAACTCGAATCCCATTGTTGAAATGACTTCGAAATATATAAAATTCGACCGCACCCTCCTGACGACCCGGCAATGACCTTTGATGATGAAAAGTTGTTATTAGGATATAAATTAATGAATTCTGACCCACCACAGATCGGGCCAACTCCAATCCTATTTTTGAGATGACTTCGAAATATATAAAATTCGACCGCACCCTCCTGACGACCCGGCAATGACCTTCGATGATGAAAAGTTGTTATTAGGATATAAATGAATGTATTCTGACCCACCACAGATCGGGCCAACTCGAATCCTATTTTTGAGATGACTTCGAAATATATAAAATTCGACCGCACCCTCCTGACGACCCGGCAATGACCTTCGATGATGAAAAGTTGTTATTAGGATATAAATTAATGTATTCTGACCCACCACAGATCGCGCCAACTCGAATCCTATTTTTGAGATGACTTCGAAATATATAAAATTCGACCGCACCCTCCCGACGACCCGGAAATGACCTTCGATGATGACAAGTTGTTATTTGGACCAAAATGAATGTATTCTGACCCACTACAGATCGGGCCAACTGGAATCCTATTTTTGAGATGACTTCGAAATATATAAAATACGACCGCACTCCCCTGATGACCCGACAATGATCTTTAATGATGACAAGTTGTTATTTGGACAGAAATGAAAGTATTCTAACCCACCACAGACCGGGCGAACTCGAATCCCATTGTTGAAATGACTTCGAAATATATAAAATTCGACCGCACCCTCCTGACGACCCGGCAATGACCTTTGATGATGAAAAGTTGTTATTAGGATATAAATTAATGAATTCTGACCCACCACAGATCGGGCCAACTCCAATCCTATTTTTGAGATGACTTCGAAATATATAAAATTCGACCGCACCCTCCTGACGACCCGGCAATGACCATCGATGATGAAAAGTTGTTATTATGATATAAATTAATGTATTCTGACCCACCACAGATCGGGACAACTCTAATCCTATTTATGAGATGACTTCGAAATATATAAAATTCAACCGCACTCTCCTGACGACCCGGAAATGACCTTTGATGATGACAAGTTGTTATTTGGACAGAAATGAATGTATTCCAACCCACCACAGATCGGACGAATATGAATTCCATTGTTGAAATGACTTCGAAATATATAAAATTCGACCGCACTCCCCTGACGACCCGGAAATGACCTTCGATGATGACAAGTTGTTATTTGGACCAAAATGAATGTATTCTGACCCACCACAGATCGGGCCAACTCGAATCCTATTTTTGAGATGACTTCGAAATATGTAAAATTCGACCGCACCCTCCTGACGACCCGGAAATGACCTTCGATGATGACAAGTTTTTATTTGGACCAAAATGAATGGATTCTGACCCACCACAGATCGGGCCAACTCGAATCCTATTTTTGAGATGACTTCGAAATATATAAAATTCGACCGCACCTTCCTGACGACCCGGCAATTACCTTCGATGATGACAAGTTGTTATTTGGATATAAATGAATGTATTCTGACCCACCACAGATCGCGCCAACTTGAATTCTATTTTTGAGATGACTTCGAAAAATATAAAATTCGACCGCACCCTCCTGATGACCCGGAAATGACCTTCGATGATGACAAGTTGTTATCTGGACCAAAATGAATGTATTCTGACCCACCACAGATCGGGCCAACTCGAATCCTATTTTTGAGATGACTTCGAAATATATAAAATTCGACCGCACCCTCCTGACGACCCGGCAATGACCTTCGATGATGAAAAGTTGTTATTAGGATATAAATTAATGTATTCTGACCCACCACAGATCGCGCCAACTCGAATCCTATTTTTGAGATGACTTCGAAATATATAAAATTCGACCGCACCCTCCTGACGACCCGGCAATGACCTTCGATGATGAAAAGTTGTTATTAGGATATAAATTAATGTATTCTGACCCACCACAGATCGCGCCAACTTGAATCCTATTTTTGAGATGACTTCGAAATATATAAAATTCGACCGCACCCTCCTGACGACCCGGAAATGACCTTCGATGATGACAAGTTGTTATTTGGACCAAAATGAATGTATTCTGACCCACCACAGATCGGGCCAACTCGAATCCTATTTTTGAGATGACTTCGAAATATATAAAATACGACCGCACTCCCCTGATGACCCGACAATGATCTTTGATGATGACAAGTTGTTATTTGGACAGAAATGAAATTATTCTAACCCACCACAGATTGGGCGAACTTGAATCCCATTGTTGAAATGACTTCGAAATATATAAAATTCGACCGCACCCTCCTGACGACCCGTCAATGAGTTTTGATGATGAAAAGTTGTTATTAGGATATAAATTAATGTATTCTGACCCACCACAGATCGCGCCAACTCGAATCCTATTTTTGAGATGACTTCGAAGTATATAAAATTCGACCGCACCCTCCTGACGACCCGGCAATGACCTTCGATGATGAAAAGTTGTTATTAGGATATAAATTAATGTATTCTGACCCACCACAGATCGCGCCAACTCGAATCCTATTCTTGAGATGACTTCGAAATATATAAAATTCGACCGCACCCTCCCGACGACCCGGAAATGACCTTCGATGATGACAAGTTGTTATTTGGACCAAAATGAATGTATTCTGACCCACTACAGATCGGGCCAACTCGAATCCTATTTTTGAGATGACTTCGAAATATATAAAATACGACCGCACTCCCCTGATGACCCGACAATGATCTTTAATGATGACAAGTTGTTATTTGGACGGAAATGAAAGTATTCTAACCCACCACAGACCGGGCGAACTCGAATCCCATTGTTGAAATGACTTCGAAATATATAAAATTCGACCGCACCCTCCTGACGACCCGGCAATGACCTTTGATGATGAAAAGTTGTTATTAGGATATAAATTAATGAATTCTGACCCACCACAGATCGGGCCAACTCCAATCCTATTTTTGAGATGACTTCGAAATAAATAAAATTCGACCGCACCCTCCTGACGACCCGGCAATGACCTTTGATGATGAAAAGTTGTTATTAGGATATAAATTAATGTATTCTGACCCACCACAGATCGCGCCAACTCGAATCCTATTTTTGAGATGACTTCGAAATATATAAAATTCGACCGCACCCTCCCGACGACCCGGAAATGACCTTCGATGATGACAAGTTGTTATTTGGACCAAAATGAATGTATTCTGACCCACTACAGATCGGGCCAACTCGAATCCTATTTTTGAGATGACTTCGAAATATATAAAATACGACCGCACTCCCCTGATGACCCGACAATGATCTTTAATGATGACAAGTTGTTATTTGGACGGAAATGAAAGTATTCTAACCCACCACAGACCGGGCGAACTCGAATCCCATTGTTGAAATGACTTCGAAATATATAAAATTCGACCGCACCCTCCTGACGACCCGGCAATGACCTTTGATGATGAAAAGTTGTTATTAGGATATAAATTAATGAATTCTGACCCACCACAGATCGGGCCAACTCCAATCCTATTTTTGAGATGACTTCGAAATATATAAAATTCGACCGCACCCTCCTGACGACCCGGCAATGACCTTCGATGATGAAAAGTTGTTATTAGGATATAAATTAATGTATTCTGACCCACCACAGATCGCGCCAACTCGAATCCTATTTTTGAGATGACTTCGAAATATATAAAATTTGACCGCACCCTCCCGACGACCCGGAAATGACCTTCGATGATGACAAGTTGTTATTTGGACCAAAATGAATGTATTCTGACCCACCACAGATCGGGCCAACTCGAATCCTATTTTTGAGATGACTTCGAAATATATAAAATACGACCGCACTCCCCTGATGACCCGACAATGATCTTTAATGATGACAAGTTGTTATATGGACAGAAATGAAAGTATTCTAACCCACCACAGACCGGGCGAACTCGAATCCCATTGTTGAAATGACTTCGAAATATATAAAATTCGACCGCACCCTCCTGACGACCCCGCAATGACCTTCGATGATGAAAAGTTGTTATTAAGATATAAATCAATGTATTCTGACCCACCACAGATCGGGCCAACTCGAATCCTATTTTTGAGATGACTTCGAAATATATAAAATTCGACCGCACCTTCCTGACGACCCGGCAATTACCTTCGATGATGACAAGTTGTTATTTGGATATTAATGAATGTATTCTGACCCACCACAGATCGGGCCAACTCGAATCCTATTTTTGAGATGACTTCGAAATATATAAAATTCGACCGCACCCTCCTGACGACCCGGCAATGACCTTCGATGATGAAAAGTTGTTATTAGGATATAAATTAATGTATTCTGACCCACCACAGATCGCGCCAACTCGAATCCTATTTTTGAGATGACTTCGAAATATATAAAATTCGACCGCACCCTCCCGACGACCCGGAAATGACCTTCGATGATGACAAGTTGTTATTTGGACCAAAATGAGTGTATTCTGACCCACTACAGATCGGGCCAACTGGAATCCTATTTTTGAGATGACTTCGAAATATATAAAATACGACCGCACTCCCCTGATGACCCGACAATGATCTTTAATGATGACAAGTTGTTATTTGGACAGAAATGAAAGTATTCTAACCCACCACAGACCGGGCGAACTCGAATCCCATTGTTGAAATGACTTCGAAATATATAAAATTCGACCGCACCCTCCTGACGACCCGGCAATGACCTTTGATGATGAAAAGTTGTTATTAGGATATAAATTAATGAATTCTGACCCACCACAGATCGGGCCAACTCCAATCCTATTTTTGAGATGACTTCGAAATATATAAAATTCGACCGCACCCTCCTGACGACCCGGCAATGACCTTCGATGATGAAAAGTTGTTATTAGGATATAAATGAATGTATTCTGACCCACCACAGATCGGGCCAACTCGAATCCTATTTTTGAGATGACTTCGAAATATATAAAATTCGACCGCACCCTCCTGACGACCCGGCAATGACCTTCGATGATGAAAAGTTGTTATTAGGATATAAATTAATGTATTCTGACCCACCACAGATCGCGCCAACTCGAATCCTATTTTTGAGATGACTTCGAAATATATAAAATTCGACCGCACCCTCCCGACGACCCGGAAATGACCTTCGATGATGACAAGTTGTTATTTGGACCAAAATGAATGTATTCTGACCCACTACAGATCGGGCCAACTGGAATCCTATTTTTGAGATGACTTCGAAATATATAAAATACGACCGCACTCCCCTGATGACCCGACAATGATCTTTAATGATGACAAGTTGTTATTTGGACAGAAATGAAAGTATTCTAACCCACCACAGACCGGGCGAACTCGAATCCCATTGTTGAAATGACTTCGAAATATATAAAATTCGACCGCACCCTCCTGACGACCCGGCAATGACCTTTGATGATGAAAAGTTGTTATTAGGATATAAATTAATGAATTCTGACCCACCACAGATCGGGCCAACTCCAATCCTATTTTTGAGATGACTTCGAAATATATAAAATTCGACCGCACCCTCCTGACGACCCGGCAATGACCATCGATGATGAAAAGTTGTTATTATGATATAAATTAATGTATTCTGACCCACCACAGATCGGGACAACTCTAATCCTATTTATGAGATGACTTCGAAATATATAAAATTCAACCGCACTCTCCTGACGACCCGGAAATGACCTTTGATGATGACAAGTTGTTATTTGGACAGAAATGAATGTATTCCAACCCACCACAGATCGGACGAATATGAATTCCATTGTTGAAATGACTTCGAAATATATAAAATTCGACCGCACTCCCCTGACGACCCGGAAATGACCTTCGATGATGACAAGTTGTTATTTGGACCAAATTGAATGTATTCTGACCCACCACAGATCGGGCCAACTCGAATCCTATTTTTGAGATGACTTCGAAATATGTAAAATTCGACCGCACCCTCCTGACGACCCGGAAATGACCTTCGATGATGACAAGTTTTTATTTGGACCAAAATGAATGTATTCTGACCCACCACAGATCGGGCCAACTCGAATCCTATTTTTGAGATGACTTCGAAATATATAAAATTCGACCGCACCTTCCTGACGACCCGGCAATTACCTTCGATGATGACAAGTTGTTATTTGGATATAAATGAATGTATTCTGAACCACCACAGATCGCGCCAACTTGAATCCTATTTTTGAGATGACTTCGAAAAATATAAAATTCGACCGCACCCTCCTGATGACCCGGAAATGACCTTCGATGATGACAAGTTGTTATCTGGACCAAAATGAATGTATTCTGACCCACCACAGATCGGGCCAACTCGAATCCTATTTTTGAGATGACTTCGAAATATATAAAATTCGACCGCACCCTCCTGACGACCCGGCAATGACCTTCGATGATGAAAAGTTGTTATTAGGATATAAATTAATGTATTCTGACCCACCACAGATCGCGCCAATTTGAATCCTATTTTTGAGATGACTTCGAAATATATAAAATTCGACCGCACCCTCCTGATGACCCGGAAATGACCTTCGATGATGACAA
The DNA here is from genome assembly GCA_958502065.1 of Chrysolina americana. Classification (NCBI taxonomy): domain Eukaryota; kingdom Metazoa; phylum Arthropoda; class Insecta; order Coleoptera; family Chrysomelidae; genus Chrysolina; species Chrysolina americana. The sequence continues at coordinate 81,721,622 of OY293414.1, forward strand.
GTTGTTATCTGGACCAAAATGAATGTATTCTGACCCACCACAGATCGGGCCAACTCGAATCCTATTTTTGAGATGACTTCGAAATATATAAAATACGACCGCACTCCTCTGATGACCCAACAATGATCTTTGATGATGACAAGTTGTTATTTGGACAGAAATGAAAGTATTCTAACCCACCACAGATTGGGCGAACTTGAATCCCATTGTTGAAATGACTTCGAAATATATAAAATTCGACCGCACCCTCCTGACGACCCGTCAATGAGTTTTGATGATGAAAAGTTGTTATTAGGATATAAATTAATGTATTCTGACCCACCACAGATCGCGCCAACTCGAATCCTATTTTTGAGATGACTTCGAAGTATATAAAATTCGACCGCACCCTCCTGACGACCCGGAAATGACCTTCGATGATGACAAGTTGTTATTTGGACCAAAATGAATGTATTCTGACCCACCACAGATCGGGTCAACTCGAATCCTATTTTTGAGTTGACTTCGAAATATATAAAATACGACCGCACTCCCCTGATGACCCGACAATGATCTTTGATGATGACAAGTTGTTATTTGGACGGAAATGAAAGTATTCTAACCCACCACAGATCGGGCGAACTCGAATCCCATTGTTGAAATGACTTCGAAATATATAAAATTCGACCGCACCCTCCTGACGACCCGGCAATGACCTTTGATGAGGAAAAGTTGTTATTAGGATATAAATTAATGTATTCTGACCCACCACAGATCGGGCCAACTCCAATCCTATTTTTGAGATGACTTCGAAATATATAAAATTCGACCGCACCCTCCTGACGACCCGGCAATGACCTTCGATGATGAAAAGTTGTTATTAGGATATAAATTAATGTATTCTGACCCACCACAGATCGGGCCAACTCTAATCCTATTTTTGAGATGACTTCGAAATATATAAAATTCAACCGCACCCTCCTGACGACCCGGAAATGACCTTTGATGATGACAAGTTGTTATTTGGACAGAAATGAATGTATTCTAACCCACCACAGATCGGACGAATATGAATCCCATTGTTGAAATGACTTCGAAATATATAAAATTCGACCGCACTCCCCTGACGACCCGGAAATGACCTTCGATGATGACAAGTTGTTATTTGGACCAAAATGAATGTATTTTGACCCACCACAGATCGGGCCAACTCGAATCCTATTTTTGAGATGACTTCGAAATATATAAAATACGACCGCACTCCCCTGATGACCCGGAAATGACCTTTGATGATGAAAAGTTGTTATTAGGATATAAATTAATGTATTCTGACCCACCACAGATCGCGCCAACTCGAATCCTATTTTTGAGATGACTTCGAAATATATAAAATTCGACCGCACCCTCCCGACGACCCGGAAATGACCTTCGATGATGACAAGTTGTTATTTGGACCAAAATGAATGTATTCTGACCCACTACAGATCGGGCCAACTCGAATCCTATTTTTGAGATGACTTCGAAATATATAAAATACGACCGCACTTCCCTGATGACCCGACAATGATCTTTAATGATGACAAGTTGTTATTTGGACGGAAATGAAAGTATTCTGACCCACCACAAATCGGGCCAACTCGAATTCTATATTTGAGATGACTTCGAAATATATAAAATTCGACCGCACCCACCTGACGACCCGGCAATGACCTTTGATGATGAAAAGTTGTTATTAGGATATAAATTAATGTATTCTGACCCACCACAGATCGCGCCAACTCGAATCCTATTTTTGAGATGACTTCGAAATATATAAAATTCGACCGCACCCTCCTGACGACCCGGCAATGACCTTCGATGATGAAAAGTTGTTATTAGGATATAAATTAATGTATTCTGACCCACCACAGATCGCGCCAACTCGAATCCTATTTTTGAGATGACTTCGAAATATATAAAATTCGACCGCACCCTCCCGACGACCCGGAAATGACCTTCGATGATGACAAGTTGTTATTTGGACCAAAATGAATGTATTCTGACCCACCACAGATCGGGCCAACTCGAATCCTATTTTTGAGATGACTTCGAAATATATAAAATACGACCGCACTCCCCTGATGACCCGACAATGATCTTTAATGATGACAAGTTGTTATATGGACAGAAATGAAAGTATTCTAACCCACCACAGACCGGGCGAACTCGAATCCCATTGTTGAAATGACTTCGAAATATATAAAATTCGACCGCACCCTCCTGACGACCCCGCAATGACCTTCGATGATGAAAAGTTGTTATTAAGATATAAATCAATGTATTCTGACCCACCACAGATCGGGCCAACTCGAATCCTATTTTTGAGATGACTTCGAAATATATAAAATTCGACCGCACCCTCCTGACGACCCGGCAATGACCTTCGATGATGAAAAGTTGTTATTAGGATATAAATTAATGTATTCTGACCCACCACAGATCGCGCCAACTCGAATCCTATTTTTGAGATGACTTCGAAATATATAAAATTCGACCGCACCCTCCTGACGACCCGGCAATTACCTTCGATGATGACAAGTTGTTATTTGGATATTAATGAATGTATTCTGACCCACCACAGATCGGGCCAACTCGAATCCTATTTTTGAGATGACTTCGAAATATATAAAATTCGACCGCACCCTCCTGACGACCCGGCAATGACCTTCGATGATGAAAAGTTGTTATTAGGATATAAATTAATGTATTCTGACCCACCACAGATCGCGCCAACTCGAATCCTATTTTTGAGATGACTTCGAAATATATAAAATTCGACCGCACCCTCCCGACGACCCGGAAATGACCTTCGATGATGACAAGTTGTTATTTGGACCAAAATGAATGTATTCTGACCCACTACAGATCGGGCCAACTGGAATCCTATTTTTGAGATGACTTCGAAATATATAAAATACGACCGCACTCCCCTGATGACCCGACAATGATCTTTAATGATGACAAGTTGTTATTTGGACAGAAATGAAAGTATTCTAACCCACCACAGACCGGGCGAACTCGAATCCCATTGTTGAAATGACTTCGAAATATATAAAATTCGACCGCACCCTCCTGACGACCCGGCAATGACCTTTGATGATGAAAAGTTGTTATTAGGATATAAATTAATGAATTCTGACCCACCACAGATCGGGCCAACTCCAATCCTATTTTTGAGATGACTTCGAAATATATAAAATTCGACCGCACCCTCCTGACGACCCGGCAATGACCTTCGATGATGAAAAGTTGTTATTAGGATATAAATGAATGTATTCTGACCCACCACAGATCGGGCCAACTCGAATCCTATTTTTGAGATGACTTCGAAATATATAAAATTCGACCGCACCCTCCTGACGACCCGGCAATGACCTTCGATGATGAAAAGTTGTTATTAGGATATAAATTAATGTATTCTGACCCACCACAGATCGCGCCAACTCGAATCCTATTTTTGAGATGACTTCGAAATATATAAAATTCGACCGCACCCTCCCGACGACCCGGAAATGACCTTCGATGATGACAAGTTGTTATTTGGACCAAAATGAATGTATTCTGACCCACTACAGATCGGGCCAACTGGAATCCTATTTTTGAGATGACTTCGAAATATATAAAATACGACCGCACTCCCCTGATGACCCGACAATGATCTTTAATGATGACAAGTTGTTATTTGGACAGAAATGAAAGTATTCTAACCCACCACAGACCGGGCGAACTCGAATCCCATTGTTGAAATGACTTCGAAATATATAAAATTCGACCGCACCCTCCTGACGACCCGGCAATGACCTTTGATGATGAAAAGTTGTTATTAGGATATAAATTAATGAATTCTGACCCACCACAGATCGGGCCAACTCCAATCCTATTTTTGAGATGACTTCGAAATATATAAAATTCGACCGCACCCTCCTGACGACCCGGCAATGACCATCGATGATGAAAAGTTGTTATTATGATATAAATTAATGTATTCTGACCCACCACAGATCGGGACAACTCTAATCCTATTTATGAGATGACTTCGAAATATATAAAATTCAACCGCACTCTCCTGACGACCCGGAAATGACCTTTGATGATGACAAGTTGTTATTTGGACAGAAATGAATGTATTCCAACCCACCACAGATCGGACGAATATGAATTCCATTGTTGAAATGACTTCGAAATATATAAAATTCGACCGCACTCCCCTGACGACCCGGAAATGACCTTCGATGATGACAAGTTGTTATTTGGACCAAATTGAATGTATTCTGACCCACCACAGATCGGGCCAACTCGAATCCTATTTTTGAGATGACTTCGAAATATGTAAAATTCGACCGCACCCTCCTGACGACCCGGAAATGACCTTCGATGATGACAAGTTTTTATTTGGACCAAAATGAATGTATTCTGACCCACCACAGATCGGGCCAACTCGAATCCTATTTTTGAGATGACTTCGAAATATATAAAATTCGACCGCACCTTCCTGACGACCCGGCAATTACCTTCGATGATGACAAGTTGTTATTTGGATATAAATGAATGTATTCTGACCCACCACAGATCGCGCCAACTTGAATCCTATTTTTGAGATGACTTCGAAAAATATAAAATTCGACCGCACCCTCCTGATGACCCGGAAATGACCTTCGATGATGACAAGTTGTTATCTGGACCAAAATGAATGTATTCTGACCCACCACAGATCGGGCCAACTCGAATCCTATTTTTGAGATGACTTCGAAATATATAAAATTCGACCGCACCCTCCTGACGACCCGGCAATGACCTTCGATGATGAAAAGTTGTTATTAGGATATAAATTAATGTATTCTGACCCACCACAGATCGCGCCAATTTGAATCCTATTTTTGAGATGACTTCGAAATATATAAAATTCGACCGCACCCTCCTGATGACCCGGAAATGACCTTCGATGATGACAAGTTGTTATCTGGACCAAAATGAATGTATTCTGACCCACCACAGATCGGGCCAACTCGAATCCTATTTTTGAGATGACTTCGAAATATATAAAATACGACCGCACTCCTCTGATGACCCAACAATGATCTTTGATGATGACAAGTTGTTATTTGGACAGAAATGAAAGTATTCTAACCCACCACAGATTGGGCGAACTTGAATCCCATTGTTGAAATGACTTCGAAATATATAAAATTCGACCGCACCCTCCTGACGACCCGTCAATGAGTTTTGATGATGAAAAGTTGTTATTAGGATATAAATTAATGTATTCTGACCCACCACAGATCGCGCCAACTCGAATCCTATTTTTGAGATGACTTCGAAGTATATAAAATTCGACCGCACCCTCCTGACGACCCGGAAATGACCTTCGATGATGACAAGTTGTTATTTGGACCAAAATGAATGTATTCTGACCCACCACAGATCGGGTCAACTCGAATCCTATTTTTGAGTTGACTTCGAAATATATAAAATACGACCGCACTCCCCTGATGACCCGACAATGATCTTTGATGATGACAAGTTGTTATTTGGACGGAAATGAAAGTATTCTAACCCACCACAGATCGGGCGAACTCGAATCCCATTGTTGAAATGACTTCGAAATATATAAAATTCGACCGCACCCTCCTGACGACCCGGCAATGACCTTTGATGAGGAAAAGTTGTTATTAGGATATAAATTAATGTATTCTGACCCACCACAGATCGGGCCAACTCCAATCCTATTTTTGAGATGACTTCGAAATATATAAAATTCGACCGCACCCTCCTGACGACCCGGCAATGACCTTCGATGATGAAAAGTTGTTATTAGGATATAAATTAATGTATTCTGACCCACCACAGATCGGGCCAACTCTAATCCTATTTTTGAGATGACTTCGAAATATATAAAATTCAACCGCACCCTCCTGACGACCCGGAAATGACCTTTGATGATGACAAGTTGTTATTTGGACAGAAATGAATGTATTCTAACCCACCACAGATCGGACGAATATGAATCCCATTGTTGAAATGACTTCGAAATATATAAAATTCGACCGCACTCCCCTGACGACCCGGAAATGACCTTCGATGATGACAAGTTGTTATTTGGACCAAAATGAATGTATTTTGACCCACCACAGATCGGGCCAACTCGAATCCTATTTTTGAGATGACTTCGAAATATATAAAATACGACCGCACTCCCCTGATGACCCGGAAATGACCTTTGATGATGAAAAGTTGTTATTAGGATATAAATTAATGTATTCTGACCCACCACAGATCGCGCCAACTCGAATCCTATTTTTGAGATGACTTCGAAATATATAAAATTCGACCGCACCCTCCCGACGACCCGGAAATGACCTTCGATGATGACAAGTTGTTATTTGGACCAAAATGAATGTATTCTGACCCACTACAGATCGGGCCAACTCGAATCCTATTTTTGAGATGACTTCGAAATATATAAAATACGACCGCACTTCCCTGATGACCCGACAATGATCTTTAATGATGACAAGTTGTTATTTGGACGGAAATGAAAGTATTCTGACCCACCACAAATCGGGCCAACTCGAATTCTATATTTGAGATGACTTCGAAATATATAAAATTCGACCGCACCCACCTGACGACCCGGCAATGACCTTTGATGATGAAAAGTTGTTATTAGGATATAAATTAATGAATTCTGACCCACCACAGATCGGGCCAACTCCAATCCTATTTTTGAGATGACTTCGAAATATATAAAATTCGACCGCACCCTCCTGACGACCCGGCAATGACCTTCGATGATGAAAAGTTGTTATTAGGATATAAATTAATGTATTCTGACCCACCACAGATCGCGCCAACTCGAATCCTATTTTTGAGATGACTTCGAAATATATAAAATTCGACCGCACCCTCCCGACGACCCGGAAATGACCTTCGATGATGACAAGTTGTTATTTGGACCAAAATGAATGTATTCTGACCCACCACAGATCGGGCCAACTCGAATCCTATTTTTGAGATGACTTCGAAATATATAAAATACGACCGCACTCCCCTGATGACCCGACAATGATCTTTAATGATGACAAGTTGTTATATGGACAGAAATGAAAGTATTCTAACCCACCACAGACCGGGCGAACTCGAATCCCATTGTTGAAATGACTTCGAAATATATAAAATTCGACCGCACCCTCCTGACGACCCCGCAATGACCTTCGATGATGAAAAGTTGTTATTAAGATATAAATCAATGTATTCTGACCCACCACAGATCGGGCCAACTCGAATCCTATTTTTGAGATGACTTCGAAATATATAAAATTCGACCGCACCCTCCTGACGACCCGGCAATGACCTTCGATGATGAAAAGTTGTTATTAGGATATAAATTAATGTATTCTGACCCACCACAGATCGCGCCAACTCGAATCCTATTTTTGAGATGACTTCGAAATATATAAAATTCGACCGCACCCTCCTGACGACCCGGCAATTACCTTCGATGATGACAAGTTGTTATTTGGATATTAATGAATGTATTCTGACCCACCACAGATCGGGCCAACTCGAATCCTATTTTTGAGATGACTTCGAAATATATAAAATTCGACCGCACCCTCCTGACGACCCGGCAATGACCTTCGATGATGAAAAGTTGTTATTAGGATATAAATTAATGTATTCTGACCCACCACAGATCGCGCCAACTCGAATCCTATTTTTGAGATGACTTCGAAATATATAAAATTTGACCGCACCCTCCCGACGACCCGGAAATGACCTTCGATGATGACAAGTTGTTATTTGGACCAAAATGAATGTATTCTGCCCCACCACAGATCGGGCCAACTCGAATCCTATTTTTGAGATGACTTCGAAATATATAAAATACGACCGCACTCCCCTGATGACCCGACAATGATCTTTAATGATGACAAGTTGTTATTTGGACAGAAATGAAAGTATTCTAACCCACCACAGACCGGGCGAACTCGAATCCCATTGTTGAAATGACTTCGGAATATATAAAATTCGACCGCACCCTCCTGACGACCCGGCAATGACCTTTGATGATGAAAAGTTGTTATTAGGATATAAATTAATGAATTCTGACCCACCACAGATCGGGCCAACTCCAATCCTATTTTTGAGATGACTTCGAAATATATAAAATTCGACCGCACCCTCCTGACGACCCGGCAATGACCATCGATGATGAAAAGTTGTTATTATGATATAAATTAATGTATTCTGACCCACCACAGATCGGGACAACTCTAATCCTATTTATGAGATGACTTCGAAATATATAAAATTCAACCGCACTCTCCTGACGACCCGGAAATGACCTTTGATGATGACAAGTTGTTATTTGGACAGAAATGAATGTATTCCAACCCACCACAGATCGGACGAATATGAATTCCATTGTTGAAATGACTTCGAAATATATAAAATTCGACCGCACTCCCCTGACGACCCGGAAATGACCTTCGATGATGACAAGTTGTTATTTGGACCAAAATGAATGTATTCTGACCCACCACAGATCGGGCCAACTCGAATCCTATTTTTGAGATGACTTCGAAATATGTAAAATTCGACCGCACCCTCCTGACGACCCGGAAATGACCTTCGATGATGACAAGTTTTTATTTGGACCAAAATGAATGTATTCTGACCCACCACAGATCGGGCCAACTCGAATCCTATTTTTGAGATGACTTCGAAATATATAAAATTCGACCGCACCTTCCTGACGACCCGGCAATTACCTTCGATGATGACAAGTTGTTATTTGGATATAAATGAATGTATTCTGACCCACCACAGATCGCGCCAACTTGAATCCTATTTTTGAGATGACTTCGAAAAATATAAAATTCGACCGCACCCTCCTGATGACCCGGAAATGACCTTCGATGATGACAAGTTGTTATCTGGACCAAAATGAATGTATTCTGACCCACCACAGATCGGGCCAACTCGAATCCTATTTATGAGATGACTTCGAAATATATAAAATTCGACCGCACCCTCCTGACGACCCGGCAATTACCTTCGATGATGACAAGTTGTTATTTGGATATAAATTAATGTATTCTGACCCACCACAGATCGCGCCAACTCGAATCCTATTTTTGAGATGACTTCGAAATATATAAAATTCGACCGCACCCTCCTGATGACCCGGAAATGACCTTCGATGATGACAAGTTGTTATCTGGACCAAAATGAATGTATTCTGACCCACCACAGATCGGGCCAACTCGAATCCTATTTTTGAGATGACTTCGAAATATATAAAATACGACCGCACTCCTCTGATGACCCAACAATGATCTTTGATGATGACAAGTTGTTATTTGGACAGAAATGAAAGTATTCTAACCCACCACAGATTGGGCGAACTTGAATCCCATTGTTGAAATGACTTCGAAATATATAAAATTCGACCGCACCCTCCTGACGACCCGTCAATGAGTTTTGATGATGAAAAGTTGTTATTAGGATATAAATTAATGTATTCTGACCCACCACAGATCGCGCCAACTCGAATCCTATTTTTGAGATGACTTCGAAGTATATAAAATTCGACCGCACCCTCCTGACGACCCGGAAATGACCTTCGATGATGACAAGTTGTTATTTGGACCAAAATGAATGTATTCTGACCCACCACAGATCGGGCCAACTCGAATCCTATTTTTGAGTTGACTTCGAAATATATAAAATACGACCGCACTCCCCTGATGACCCGACAATGATCTTTGATGATGACAAGTTGTTATTTGGACGGAAATGAAAGTATTCTAACCCACCACAGATCGGGCGAACTCGAATCCCATTGTTGAAATGACTTCGAAATATATAAAATTCGACCGCACCCTCCTGACGACCCGGCAATGACCTTTGATGAGGAAAAGTTGTTATTAGGATATAAATTAATGTATTCTGACCCACCACAGATCGGGCCAACTCCAATCCTATTTTTGAGATGACTTCGAAATATATAAAATTCGACCGCACCCTCCTGACGACCCGGCAATGACCTTCGATGATGAAAAGTTGTTATTAGGATATAAATTAATGTATTCTGACCCACCACAGATCGGGCCAACTCTAATCCTATTTTTGAGATGACTTCGAAATATATAAAATTCAACCGCACCCTCCTGACGACCCGGAAATGACCTTTGATGATGACAAGTTGTTATTTGGACAGAAATGAATGTATTCTAACCCACCACAGATCGGACGAATATGAATCCCATTGTTGAAATGACTTCGAAATATATAAAATTCGACCGCACTCCCCTGACGACCCGGAAATGACCTTCGATGATGACAAGTTGTTATTTGGACCAAAATGAATGTATTTTGACCCACCACAGATCGGGCCAACTCGAATCCTATTTTTGAGATGACTTCGAAATATATAAAATACGACCGCACTCCCCTGATGACCCGGAAATGACCTTCGATGATGACAAGCTGTTATTTGGACCAAAATGAATGTATTCTGACCCACCACAGATCGGGCCAACTCGAATCCTATTTTTGAGATGACTTCGAAATATATAAAATTCGACCGCACTCCCCTGACGACCCGACAATAACCTTCGACGATGACAAGTTGGTATTTGGACAGAAATGAATGTATTCTAACCCACCACAGTTCGGGCGAACTTGAATCCCATTGTTGAAATGACTTCGAAATATATAAAATTCGACCGCACTCCCCTGACGACACGACAAAGACCTTCGATGATGACAAGTTGTTATTTGGACAGATATGAATGTATTCTAATCCACCACAAATCGACTCGAGTCTTATTTTTGGGATGACTTATATATATATATAAAATTCTACCACACTCCCCTGACGAGTGGATCGATCTTTAAAAATCAAGCAGGAATGTATAGGGAATTGAAAGCCCTTTCGAAAAGGCATATCCGTTCCATTTGCGAAAGACAGATGACATCACCACTTTGGGGGTTGAAGGTTTTGCAATGCCTTTTGCTTCAAAACTTGTACCCCTGTCAAACTTTACGTGTTTTTAGATTTTGTCGAAATGTTTTTCCAGCCTGTTATGCCTTGCGGTACGTTTTAGATGGGCCACCCTGTATATTTTCGTCTCCATCAGGTTGTTATCGAAGTGATACAATACACGCCAAAGTCTCAATTTTACTGATTATCAAGTTAACGTACTAGAAAATATTCTGCAAGTTTTACCCCTATCCTACACATTTCCTTAACATTTTGGATGTGTCTGTATAAAACATTATGTCGTGAATGGTCCCGTTTGTCACACTAACACACTTTTAAACCATAAGAGACAGTTGATACGGGATGGACACAATCTCGTGAAAGCATGACTTTTATTCAATAAACGTCAGTTCAGTGTTTCTAATTGGATATTCCACGAGAACAGGGTATAATTCATCGTCTGTGGCAATTTTAGTTACTTAATGGGATTTAAATTTTTCACATTTCTAACAAACCTCTGCCTTGCTGATAAAACAAGCTTTGTGGAGAATGAAGGAGGCGCTGCCTTAATTTGAGATCTCTCGAAAGTTGGTAATTGGCATTATGTGGGGTCCTTCCGGAACAAAATGAGATACATTTACATACCCTGCCACTCACTTTTCGACCCAAATTTGTCAAGACTGAGTGTACCAATGTTTGCCATAGCGGCTTCATGGAACACTCTAAAATGAGGATGATGGCAAACAACGCGCGGAATGAAATTATGATTTTCACATGACTGTATTGAGTTATATGAAGTAGAAAAACTCCGTCATTTCAACATTTTAATATTGCAATCGAATAGTTAGATAATGGTAAAGTAGTGATAACTATCGATTAGTTATTGAGAATAGTACATGTTTCGAACCTATATAGGTTCATCATCAGCTGAAAAAATTGTGGAGAGAAGTGAAGAAGGAAAAAACATTAATTTTAAATATGCCACGAATATATGTTTAAAACAATTAATATAAAAGTGACGTTACATAAAAAAGTTTGTCAAAAAATTTGAATTTCAATCAAGAGTAAAGTAGGTACCTTTACATTAAAAAAAAGTTGTTCAGAACTATAAACTACGTTGAAATATGCAGTTACATCCATTTACATAAAAAATTTGTCAACAATACCAACGCAAATTTATCTGTTGTTACATGTAATCAAATATACACTGATGTAATTGCATATTTCAACGTAGTTTATAGTTCTAAACTAATTTTTTTTATACCATATTTTTTGACAAACCTTGTATACGACTGAAAATAATGTGACATCTGATGATTGTATTTGATATTTCAGAACTTGCAAAACTTTTTATGAAGAATTACTTTTTGTCCTAAAATTAATAATAAAAATACTTTCCATATTATTTCAAGTGAGACATGGTGTATACAGTACGGCTTTAAATAGTCCCCCCTGTAAACTTTTGAACGGTTTGACGTGCAAACATAAAAAAATAAAACACATTATAATGGCTCGATGGCGCAGGGGGGCACATAAACTAAAAATATTTAAATGGCATGGGGGGTCATGTGTCATTCTCTTTTTAACCATCTTAAAATTTTTTGAATTTCGAACCATTCGAAAAAAAAAATCTGTCCCGTTATTTCACATCAAACCATTCAAAAGTTATTGTGGACAGGTAAGAAAAGGGATTCAGACCGCCAGATCCGCACGTACTCTGACATTTCGATTGCATATTGTTAAAAAACGTATTAACGAAAATCAAAGAAATTTAGATGGTTGAAGAGAGAACTGAATTATATCTTCAACGATGTGACACATGACCCCCTATGCCATTTACTTTTTTTTCTTGATGTGCCCCGCGCCATTTATGGAGCAATTACAATGTGTATTATTTCAAAAAGTTGTATCGGTGAAACCCTCCAAACGTTTTTTTTTTACGTCAAACTGTTCAAAAGTTAACAGGGGGGGACTATTAAAAGCCGCACTGTAAAAGTTGAGCAGCAAAAACTTTGGCATACGATTCACTGACCACTGGATATATTCGAACGACTTCTAATTATTGTCATTACCAACATTTTATTCATTTTTTGAAACAGCATAACAAATTGGCGCCCAACGTGGGGCTTGTTTCAGTTTGCTCCAATTCAGCCCAAATTTTTATATAGAGTATTTTGAATTACATTGAATTTTTCAATTTTTTATCATACACTAATGACACGATTTTCAATTTGAACTTGGAATTTTACGTTCTGAACGTCCTTTTGTTGTGATACTGAATGTGTATTTCCTTCAGGTATTATTAATGACACAATAAAGTTTATTATCAGTAATACGCACTCACATAAGGTCATATAAATATACTTCAACTCAATATAAATTGTGACGAAATCAACATTCATTAATAATTCTGTTATTGGCACTACTATGGAGAAGTCTGCATATTATCATAAACTTGTAGTTGATTCGTATTTTTTATGTATCATAGACAAAGAAATTGATATCGTTACATTTTCATCCCTTAAACAACCATTGTACCGTTTTTGCTCATATAATTAGATAACTTGTTGTCTTTTATGACTGGTAATATTAAATTTTATCAAATTGACCGTCAATATAAAAATACAATTGTGAATATTGGTTTTAATTTTCAACCGTTACGAAATACATCAATTAGATGGATTTCACACCAGTACAAATTTCAAATCAATAGACAAGTAGTAGCCAATGAAAGGAACTAGTATATGAACGATCATTTTCGTCGACAAAAACGTGTTTGAATTTCAACACTATCATTATGGCACGTGATCCCATCGCCATAACGCAAATTGCTGAGATGGATTTGTCGGCAGTCGGGGTGTAATTATTGACCGGGAGCACAATCGCCAATCCTGATGGAGCAATTCGGTAATCACTCCCCCAAGTCCGACTAATATCCAAAGTTTTGATTACACTTCGTGGTAACTATTATGAATATAATACAACTTGATGGCGCGGTGATAACCTGAGTTTCGTTAATACTCACTAAAGGGCTAGCAAATTATATAGGGTAGAGGGAAAACATCGTTTTTGACGAGAGAACATGTACGCCTTTGGGTACACTCTATGAGAGTTTATGAGGAAGTATCATCATTATTATTCATTCGTTTCATACGAGTCGAATCGACTAAATTATTTTGTCGAGCTCATGTTTCAATCAATTTTGATTTGAAAGTATAGATCGTGTGAGGGGAAAAAACCGAGAAGGTTAGAAATAGCATTCAGTTCGGAAGCGAATGAACAAGAACTAGATAATAAGCGTGCTGGAAGAGAGAAAGAGGGACAGTGAGGAAGAGAAATGAAAAGAAAGAATGATGTGAGAGGGAATGAAAAATAATTATAGTGAGATTAAGGTAATTCAACTACAGCGAGAGGGAGTGAAACATAATTGAAGTGAGTGGGAAAAGAAGAGAGATAATGTAGAAAATGAAATGAGAGGATATGGAAGAGAAAGTAAAAAAGAGAGTGAGATGGGGAATGATAAGATGTAAAATAGGAAATGAGAGTTTATGGAAAAAGAAGTGGGAGATTGTGGAAGAGGAAGTGAGAAAATATGACAAAGGAAGTGTGGGGACATGGAAAGAAGCAAGAAGATGTAGAAGAAGAAGTGAGAGAAAGGAAAAAAACAAAGTGAAAGGATGTAAAAAAAGTGAAAGGGTATGATGAAGGAAATAGGAGAATAAGAAAAAGTGAGTGAAAGAATGTCAAATCGGAAGTGAGAAGGTCAGTATATAATGTTTGGTAATGAATGATGTGAAAAGAACCACGTTTTTTTTCCCAGCCATATGCAATCCATTTCTGTATAACAATTTTATGAATCAGCAACGTCATGACTTGCGGTTATGCAAATGGTCATATTTCATTTCGTAATAAGTGAAAACAAGGAAATGTTTCGATTTTTATATTTTGAAGTGATCTCCAAAATAGGTTTTGAGTTGGATCGCATTGTCGTGGGTCAGAAAAAAAAAGTCCATATCACAACTTATCATCATCATAGAATATTTTCGGGTTCTCAGAGGGGTTCAGTCGATTTTTTTATGTATTTGAAGTGATCCCAAAAATACGACTTGAGTTGGCTCGCATTGTCGTGGGCCAGAAGACACTCTTTTCTATGCAAATTACAACTTCTCACCATCAAAGATCTTTGTTGGGTCGTCAGAGGGGTTCAGTCGATTTTTATATTTTGAAGTGATCTCAAAAATACTAATTGAGTTTGATAGAAAATTATGTTTTCCGATCCACCACAATGTGAGTCAACTAGATTCCTATTTTTGAGACCACTTCAAAAACAAAAAAATCGACTGAACTCATCTGATGACCCGACAATTTTTTTCGATGATGAGAAGTTGTTGTTTGAACAGAAGAAATGTTTTCTGACCCACCACAATGCGAGCCGTTACACCCGTTAGTAATGATACTTCCCCACCAATATCTTTGCACCCTCTTCAGCAAGTACGACGATTAGAGAATTTTTCTTCACCAGCTATACAATCCATCCTGTTTATTGCATAATAATTTGGTAGGCTACAGTCCAGAAGGAACTACTGTGTTTTATAGCCATAATTGTTGTACCACAAATGCACTTCATTTTCATTTACAGTTGAAATCGAATTTGGAGTTAAACCTGTGGACGGTGTGTAATTCTATTCGGACAGCGTTATGTTCTAATGAATTGGATTAGGTACGTGAATTTCAGCAGTTATACCATGCTGTGTTCGGACATTGAATTTGCTGCATAATTTGTAATTCATATCAACGTTCGGTGAAATCCGAATTACTTAATGATGAAAATTACCCGTACAGACAGCCTGGAAATAGTGTTTATGATCTCTAGGGAAAATTGAGCTTTCATTTTCATCACGTGGAAAATGAATGTGAAAATAACCTCCTGCCCCACCGTAAAGGATGAAATATCTTTTCAAAACGAATTACAGTTCGAGGCCTCTAACGAACTGCGAAGCTTTGTGATCAATTTCTTGAAAACGTTTTCCTTGAAGCTAACGCCTGAAAATTAAAAAAAAATTATAACAATTCCCATCTCATTTTTCTCAAACCTCACGATTTATTTCAACGTTACAAGATTTTTCTACTGAACTAAAGTTTACGAAAAGACCAGAAGAACAAATGTGGCAGTCGCGTTCTAGAGATTAAATGGCATTCTTACTTATTGAAAAATTGTGTTCATAAATAGGCTGTAAAGGACCCCGTAAAGGATAGAAGACCTTTACATAAAGAATACAGTGGTTTATCAGTTCATTGAATCTGGTTTTTAAAATTTGAAAATTAAATGACAAGTGGAGAGAAAGATTCTCACTACCGTAGTATGACAAAATAATGACATGTAGGTTGAGTTCATATTTAAAGCTGAGAAAATCTTCGAGTGGGTTACATATAAGATAATGCCGTGAAAACACCTCCAGTTCCTATTTTATTAGTCAATTTGTCGTTATTATTTTGGAATACCTCAAAGATTTTCATCTACAACCATTTTTAGGTAATTTGTGATTATGGCAAGATATAAACAACATCGAAATAATTCAAGATTTATGCGGAATAAATGATTTGAAGGCTGCCTCCTATTCAATTCCAGCTTGGAATTATACTGATAGCAATTTGAGAATTTTACAAAATTTTCATTGTGTTCAAGTCTTCTTACAAACTGCTAAGCTTTGTGATTCATTTCCTGGAAACGTTTTCCTTGAAGCTCGCAACCCCTGAACATTTTAAAATGATAACTAATTCCCTATCGTTTCTCTCAAACCTCACGTTTTTTTTTTACGTTACAAGATTTTTCATCTGAACTAAAGATCACGAAAAGACGAGAAAAAATGTGGCAGTCGCGTTCTAGAGACTGAAAGGCATTCTGATTTATTGAAATGATGTGTAATCTAACCTGCATCCCCGGAAAGGACGTAACACCTTCACATAACGAATTACAGTGGTTTATCAGTTGATTGAATCTGGATTTTAGAATTCGTCAATGAAATGACAAGTGAAGAGAAAGACTCTCACTCCCGTAGTATGACAAAATAATGACATGTAGGTTGAGTTCAGATTAGCTACTGCAGTGAAAGCACCTCCAGTTTTTATGTTATTGTTCAATCATTTGTTATTATTTCGGAATAGATTTTCAGGTAGAACCATCTTTACGTGATTTGTGATTATGGTGAGATATAAACCATATCGAAAAAATTTAATATTCGTGCGGCACACATGATTCAAAGACTGATAGCAATATATGAATTGTTTTGAATTTACATTTTGTTTGAGGCCTCTAACGAATTGCGAATCTTTGTGATTCATTTCTTGGAAATTTCTTGATGTTTCAAGACCAAGACGAGACTGGCTCAGTCTTGGTCTTGATAGTGTAGTAAGCGAAATAAATTTCTCATTTCACCATATGAATATAATTTTAAGAAAGAGTCGGAATGTTAATTAGGTATTTATTGTGTGATGAGCAGTAAGATGCAGTTGCCGCAGAGGTGTGGATTTAGGTGTCGATTTGGAATAAACAAAAATTAAATACTTTCCATCTGAAAAATAAATAATTGAAATAATTTAAGTTCATTATTTTTTTTCGAGACTCTCTCCCAAGAGTCTTGGACTAGAAAGTCAAGTCTTGGTCTTGGTCTTGAGAAGATTTGTCAAGTCTCGATCTTGGTCTCGGTCTTGTATCAAGACCAAGACAAGACCAAGACTGGTCTCTTGGTCTCGCGAAGCCCTACACTTGATGTCGCTTTGTAACCCAGCAGCATTATCTACACAATTAACAATACGATGAAGCTTGTGGTCATCAGCGAAAAATAGGGCATTACTATTATGGAAGCATGAAGTGATATCGTTGATGAATACGTTGAAAAGTAGGGGGCCCAAATGTAAACCTTGAGGAACGCCCAAAGTTGCAGGAATGTCAAAAAAGTAGTGATGTATCTCACTATTTGGGACCTACCTGTCAAATAATTCTTAATCCAATTCAAAAGAGCTCCTACGAAACCGTAACTACTTAGTTTGTAGGAGAGTGATTGGCCCTGGAGAAGACGGTATAGATGGCGTCAACCCGGCCACCCCTATCTAGTGCTTCAGATAGAAAGATAGTATAGATGATTGAGTTGAGTTAACAGCCCTAAGCAATCAAAAGACAATTAATTGATTATAATGCTCCCAAACCATTTGGGGATAGTACTAAGGGTTGAGATTGGACTATAGTTACTTATGTCCGAATTATTATTTTAATTATAAATAGGTGTGACGTAAAAAAGCTTCCAGTAGTCGTGGAAAGTCCCAGTTTCCAAGGATTTGTTGAAGATGTGAAATAGGTGCCTATACAATATATAATTGCAGTTCTTAAGAAGAATGGGGGGAGTAGCGTCAGGCTCTGGACATTTTCTAACATCCAGTCTGCTTAACTTCTCAAGTACAGTAGAAATAGGCATAGCAAACATTGACATTGACATCGATCACAATCATTATGATTTAAAGAATAATTTGTAGATAGACCACTTATTACACACTTCACAATCACTAACAATCACTCGAATCTTCAGGTAAGTGTCACTGCTATTTCAAATTAAAACACCGTTTTAAAACAACTGCAACTATAAATATCCAACGAATAATTAATAAAGCGATCTCAGCGGTTTTCCTCCTGAGAAATCCGTTATCGTCAGTCCTCTTCCGCCAGATAGAGCGCTGCCTGGCGGTAATGTCGCTCACTTCCCACGAAATGAAACAATACTTGACTTTGTTCCGGAACTTTTAATTGTGCCGCCGGATTCGCACCAGGCGCACCCCGGAGCAATATAGCTGTTCCGACAACTTCTGAATCCCTGCTGGAAGTGCATACATTATTTTGACATCGTTTGCAATTCCCCAAGGTTATTATTCAAGCGGGACGCCTTCGAAGGGTCTGCACTCGAAATAACCGGGAAAGTTTTCCTGAACATTTCCAGAGTTTGATGATTGTACTCGAGTTATGCGTTTTTCATTTATTTTGGTAGAAATGCATGTTGAGGTTGCCGAACCAGGGCAAACCGCTTGAAATGTACTGCACATGAAGATAGATTTCCGTTGGGATTACAATAAATAACTACTACAGAGATTTGTGATGGATAAGCTTGTAATGTCTACATGAGACGAGTCACCGTCTTGGAATATGCTGAAGGGGAAAGTTTAATACTGTAACAAGTGACCATGGGTGGTATTATCAGAGGTATCCTTCCCTGGTCAAACTTTGAAAGAGTTGAAGCTTATTACAAATAGCTCAGATGATAAATGCAATTAGGACATTCTCACTAACAAAGTTTTTAGATATGTATTTGATATAATGGGTGGCAAAATTCTGATCTCTGTTAATACTTCACTTCAAACTGGAGTTTTTCCCCACCAACTCAAGAACCGTACAGTTGTTCCAGTACCGAAATCAGAAATATCAATCAATCACTCAATCAAAAAATACTTTATTGTTCAAAGAATCAAAATTCTTGTTGACAAAGCATAAAAATATGAGATAAATGATTAATATGATTCTTCAGAAATAGCAGTACAGTTGTGTTAATTTAAAGAGAAGTTAGGAGTACATGTAGTAATCAAGTACGTATCTACCTAATTAATAATAATAACTTTTACACTTTACCGCCTGATTCGCCGGGTGTAAAGTGGCACTTTACCGCCCGTGGGCGCATCATGGCCCGCGGGTGGTAAAGTAGACAATATACTAAAATTGTCTATATATACCTACGCACATCATTTCACGGAAGACCTACCACAAAACAAAGAATTCAGTTCAATAAAGAAATACTCATTTAACAACTTTTATTCATAATCTACATTTTTGCCCTGAAAATTAGAATTTTATATTAACTATGCAATTGTTACAATTTTGAATATTGAGGGTGGGATATTCACTTTTCTCTTGAAAATAATTATTCCCTGTTGAAACATCCTCACCACTCATTTTAGATGTGGATGGTAGGTCCAAATAATTATTATTTGGTATCGGTCCATCACCATCGCCGGCAATTTTTTTTGCAATATTCAATTTATTTGAAATCGATTGTTCAATGTAGCTCTCTTTTGATATTGGTGATACTTTCCCCAGCATCAGTCAATAAAGTGGCTGAAGAACGCCTGAAACAATGACCCATATATTCTTCTGGGCCTGGTAGCTTCAAAAATGCTGCAATTTTTCTTGGAATTTGACCGAGGATATTTTTCCCAACAACTTGTTTTGTACATTTGTTGCTCTTATAGAATATAAAAAAACGCCCATGTTCAGTATTTGCGGGACGTAGACTAGCATATCTTCTATAAATAATTAACTGACTGGTTTTCAGTACTGCAGATGGTAACTGTTCGTTGTATTTTACTTTTTGACTCTCGAATTGTAATCAATAAAGCATAAGTTAGGTCTTGAATGTCATCAAGCTTGAGATTTGTTGATTCTTCTCTACCACAAGCACCATGTACCCCAAATATTAATGCAACCTATAAAAGAATCAATAAGTTTTTCAATTACTTAATAAATATAGGTAGGTATAACATACCTTCATCATCAAATATACATTATCTGGAGCTTCTTCTAGAAAAAGTTCGATTTCATCCCTATTCAATATTTTGGATTTCTTCGGATTATATCCGTCATTCTTCTGTTTCAAAAATGCTATCAATTTTGGAAATTTGCTTATGTTTATATTATTATACAAATTCAAAGTAGACATTCAACATCGAATAGTATGACCACAAAGAAGATGGTTTTCGATTCTTAGACTTCTCAAAAAAATATCCCAGTAATATATCTTCTGTAATCACCTTCACATTATTTTCATTGCGCCATTTTATGAACTCATTATACGTCTTTTCGTAAAGTTTCTTTGACTTTGTTGGTAGCAGTTCGAGTTTGGCACTCTCAGCCGATTACAAAATTTCCATTGGTATGTATATATTATGTTCTTCATCTGATGATTCCATAATTTTCGTGTTGAGTTCACTCACGCACTTTTTCAGATAAACATGAAGATGACCGTTTACCTTGTTTATTGAATTTGTTGCTAGTCAACAACCAGCTTGCTTAACAACGTCATAATTAGGTGGGTATATACTGGGTATTCTGTGTACAATTTGAATACATGAATCTATTTCAGTATACAGAAATGATTATTGACACGATAATTGCGATATAAATATATATATACAGTGTCCGCCAAAATCTTGGAACCATATGGAAAACATTCAGTTGAGTAAAGTGTATATTTCAATTCGACTTTGAATTTTGTTAACGATTTAACCTTTTTCAAGTAATTAGGAATTGAATTGTAACTAATTATTCCATTATGATAAATACATTTCTTTCTAATTTCGGATTTAACATTATTGATTGATAAAAAATGTATGTGTCATATGATTATATTGGTAAAAGAGAATGAACAAAATCATCTCAAAAATAAAAAATCGTTAAACGTTATATACATGTAGCTTTCAATTTTTGACCAATATAATAAACTCTTCCACTTTTGGAAAAAGTACTCGAACTTGCGTACAACCAGGTTTCTGATTTTATTCGGGTTCGAGCCTGCTACTGAGCTAAAGTGGTTCGGAATCCACTTTTATTTGAACTCTCGGTCCCGGATATCCCTTTCTCGTACAAGCTCTGCTTTTGAGGGGTTTCTAGTAAAACCTGGGAGATTCGTAAAAAACAAATTTTTCTCTAGAGGCCTCTTTTCAAAAACAGTGACAAATTAATTAACCATTCATCTAAATTACACGGTTTGTCAACAATTTTTTTTTTCATGTAGATTTTCATAAACTTTCTAGAATCCCATTCATATCATTGAAGTAGCTCGAATTCGCCCAAGAATTTTCGTTAAACGAAATAAATTGAAGTGACAGATAACCTTCCGTTCCTGTTCCCGCGCCGAATGGAATTACAGCGAATTTTTCATAATTTCGCAAATTTACGACGATCCTAAATCATCTTTCGCGGTAGACAATCGGCTATTTCTGAGTATTATTTATGCAATTCGTTGGATAAGTTTTTCGATTACTTTCCTCCGTTATAAATATCGTGGAATCGAACCATCGGGAGAGATAACGTTAAAAACTCACAAAGTTGCCTTTAACTGCCCCTGACTACCGCCCTCGGGAAACTCTCTAGTAACGATCAGGTCTCGGTGGCAGGCAAGCAAGAGTCTTTTTGTTTCATTCCGAAAGAAATGTGATTTCGGGTTAGACGGAGATGTTCTTGTTAGAGTCGCATCGATAGCTCTAGTATGAATGGAAAATGGACCGTATGACAGATCGCTAAGATTAAAATATTCATTTATTTCCACTATTTGTGATTTTGTAACTTGAGAATTGTTTGTTGTAATTAACCATTTTTTAGCCATTCGATAGGTATTTCCACCACTTACTTATCTGTCCTTGTATATATTTTTAAACAGACATAAGTTCACCCCAAGCAAGGAAATGCATTTCTACTATAGAAGAAATTGCACTGATTTTCATGTTCCCCAGTGTGAATATGTTGTTTCATCTGAAATTCCTCGCTATTTTGGACAAAAGATTTTTAATAAACTCCCAAGGGAATCTGCTAATGTATCACTATTCAAAAATTGTTTGAAAACCTATTTGATTAATAATATTTTTTATACTTTAGATGAATTTTTTGCATCCTAGTAACAATTTGTGACTATTCCTATATGTATTTGACATCTTCGGGAAAATAAATGTATTTATTTAAAGAAACTCCAAGGTATAAATAGTTGACCACCCCCAATATCTTTAATTATGCACCTCGTAGTTTGAGATGAGGTCATTCATCTGCATTCCTTATTTTAGTGGTTATTTTCAGGATGTTGATTTTGCTTACTAGCATCTTTCTCATTCACCTGTAGCTTTTTGAATCCATTTCTCTCTAGAGGCTTCATTTATGGATGCCAAAAAGGTATTGTCAAAGACCTCCTTAGTAGTAGTGCTCTCAGAGCTGCCTTCATTGGTGTGCATTCAACGTATGTTAAGATGGACATCCGTTTCAGCACAATAAAAAAATTGTGCAGTAGTTTGTTAATAACTAATATCTTTTTTCTAGCTCAGCTCCCAGTTTTATAACTCAAGTGGTTCCGGAGTAGCAAAATGCCCTATAGATAATTCTTAAAAATGAACAAACACAAAAACATAAATGAATAGAATCTAATTATGCTCAAACTGTACTCTGGCGACAATACAATTGTCAAATTCAAATAAAGCGATTGGATCCTAACAAAAATTACACTTCTATAACATTGGAATGCATACTGCATTCTGTAATAACAGTTGAAATGTACATTAGTGAAAGCATAAACCAGGAACGCATAGTATTTCAAATTAATCAGAAAATCCTTTCATTCAAATAGTGTGTTCACATAAACGGAATACAACAGAACTCTACTTGCGCAGATTCGTAATAGAATAAATCCGGATTTCATCAGACTGGACACCGAAAATTCATTAAATTGCACAATCCAACGACATGCGTAGTCAGACCAAACAGTAGGCAATACACGACACGCACCTTAGGAGTGGGGCTGTTGCAAGGCTGCATAGCAATGTTTACTCGTCTATGTACTCGCATCATCCTGTGTGGAACTTGTCACGTTTATCGATTATCACACTCAAAGATTTACACAGATACTTATTTCTAGAGACATACATTTTGAACTCATCTGTGTGAAATAAATGTGATAGGTTGAGTGGAAGAACAAATTTCGTGGGTGCTCTATCCACAAAAATTGAAAGGTTGTGAAAGGTTATAATTTCATTTCCGATTGAAAATAATAAAGACGTTCATTATTATGATTATTATTATACTCATTGATGTTTTCCGGAAGGTTTCCATTCGATCAGCGACCATCAGGTTATCTTAGAAGAAGGTTTATCGCATAACGTCATGTTTTCTGCGATGCTTTTCGCCCGCCTCACTAGTGACTCCTTTACAGTTGCCCTTATTCCCCTTATATTGTTTCAATTTTACGTGAAAGACGAAGTCGTTAAGATTTACTTAGAGATTTATCCAATTAACCCCCTGCTGACACCGGAAGGAAATTTTCCTTTTATAATTTTGTACCGTCAGGAATTTCCCAGTCAGGCCCTGTCTCCGTAGCCCCGATTCATCCTGAGGACACAGTGGTGTGTCACCAACCCCTGCAAACACTCCCCACGTTCGTGGGGTGAGTGATTACTGAGTCCGAGCATGATGTGCCCTGAGTAAGCGGACTGATCCAAGAATTACGGCCATCTGCATTCGCCGGCTAAGATTTCTGCCGCATCACGATAAGCCGGTATAACTTCAAGATTCGAGAGCAGTGTATCCATCATAACACAACCCCTATGATCAGAACCACCATTTTAACAGAATGGTTTGGATAAAGCCTGCGGAGTTTTAAGAGAAGCTCTGTTTTTCCTCGTCTTTTCGGAAGATGTTCGTTTCGTTAGGAGCCGAAAAGCCAATGACGAAAATCTTCTTGGTCTGTTGGTCGAGGAGGACTACATCAGGCTTATTGGCTTGTATTTGCCTGAGGGTGGGAAATGAGTAGTTTCAATAGATTCGGCACTTCTCATTCTCCACAGCGGACTCAATATCCCCCGGAGCATAAGGTAACACCGGTGTCTCGTCAATACCGTACGAGTGATAGTACAACACTCGTAGCGTCGCCGCGTTATGCCAGTGGATCATAGGCTGAGACTGCATAAGCTGGACAAGCTGACAGCAAATGCATTATGGTCTCAGCTGCCCCACGAAACGCTCTTCATCCAGTGTCAGAGACCTCTATACCCATCACGCGACTACGGTAGACGAGGGTGTACAAGACCATTATGAGTCCCTAGGTTTCCGACTTCAGCCCACTTCACCTGAGAAAAGCGAAGGTCAGGTTTCTGGATGAGCCAAGGTCTTCAATGTTCTTGAAGAAGACCGCATATTGGCTTATCCTTATGTAGCTGTAGGAGCTTCCTTTCAATCTCCGTAGCTTTGACGTGGGCTTTTTGCTGACGGGTTCATCCATTCATAGTTGAATACGAGACCGAGTTCATCGACTGCCCGGGTTGCTGCCTTTTTCATGATCGCACACTAAGCAGAGAAGGGGATCTGAACTCTTCATGACTTACAGGCTTCATCCAGTACCATTCTGTTATGTAGACACTTCAAACGTCCACGGCCACCACGTTGTCTGAGGAGTATAACCGTGGAACAGCTAGGAAGATGCATCATTTTGCGATTTTTTTCGTCGAGTTGTCGCAGCTCTTTTTCTATTTCATTGCTCCAAAGAAGCAACTTTGTTCTTCCCCGACAGCTCTGATGATCAGATCTGTCGGAGTTTATGCTGATACTTACCGCGAAGAGACGACTTTTTAACAGTAATAACCTCTTGGGTCTGGCATTGTTCCAACTCTAGACGACTTTTTAACAGTAATAACCTCTTGGGTCTGGCATTGTTCCAACTCTAGATCGTATACGACTCTCCGGTATCCAGATGATGTAGGATGCTTCTGTCTATGAGCTGAACGTCTTCTCCGTATTCCACGCATCCTCCTCTTTTGAGATGAACCGTGGCACATTTGTCGATCCCAAACTCCATTCTGATAGCATGCGGGTACTTTTGCACCACCCTTAAGGACTGATGAAGCTCTGGAGGCATATAGTTTGAGGTCATCCATGTAAAACATATGGTTGACCATACTCTTTTGATTAGTGGGGGTGCCGCAGTTGTATCCGCGAGTTTTCCTTAGTGCAACAGACAATGGCACTAGTAAGATGCAGAAGAGAAGAGGGCTGAGGGAGTCTACCTGAAACACGCTCCTTCAAAAGATAACGTGTTCTGTTTGGACTCTCACTTGACCAGATGTTATGGTGAAGCAAGGCAAATGATGAGCTCATGTGATATTGTATCAAATTCCGTGTGATAATCAATCCAGGAAATTGAAAGGCTACTGTTATTATTTATAGAAAATCGGGAGGGTATTGAATGTATGCTATAAAAGTTACTTTTACAGTTGACGTAACTTGAGGTTGATTTCAATAAATGTTGTGAAATAATCTCCGGCAAGATTATAATGAGGTATGAAAAAAATTAATCTCCAGTACTAGAGGGGTTGAAGCTGTTCGATTGGACGCTAGCCTAATGATGCCGGTAAAATAAAAAATAAACACTCGTATTGGAAAACTAACAGAGAATAAAGAAAAACACAGATTTCCTGAATATGGACTCTTTTTCTCATACACTCTCATGAGAAATGTCTCCATTATCGATCAGTAATTTTCATGTTATCAGGTAAAAGACCACGCAGTTTCATCTAAATGGAAAGCATGTAAAAGTTTGTGGCATGTGTGGAAAATGAGATTAATCAATCAAAAACACTCGTTTCCTGCCCTATTTGAATGTTACCACCATTAAGATTCATATCGAAAGACTGATTAGGCAAGTGTGTAAGAAAACGTAATATTTCATGCCTGAAAATTGTTTTTACAATAATAGGCTTTCAGTAATAAACAAAATTGACTCAAACTGGATAGACTCGTAAACATGCTTCAGTTGAACAGATGCTAATCGTTTATTTTTTTCACATTGCATATGAAGAGAATATTGCATGTTCCAAACAAGAAACAGTCTTGTTGAGTTTTGATGAATTGGAGTATTATTTATTGCACATAGCTTCAGGATTTACAGTGGTCATCTGCGGAAGATCTCGCAAAAAACTGTAGTTGAAATACAATATGATGTTATATCATCATAATATTGAGGTCATCATATAATAACGACATTTCGGAAATCCACTCGATTTTGATATAGGAGGAAACACCTTAAACATTTTTTTATTTTAATCAAAATTCTTTGAACCCAAACAAAAATTATTACAACATGAAATTTTCATATTCGAACTTCTCACCCGGACTTTTTACCCGGACTATTTATCTGGACTTTTGAATTTTTCATGATTTTTTTCAACGATCGACTGATATTCACAGAGTATATTAATTTTATCATTTTGAATCTATTGGCTTTCGCAGAATTGATCTATCTTCAATCGTATTACGGTTGAAAACTTCATCTGGGGTTGAAAGTGGGTAATTTTTATCTAAAAATAAAATATGATTCACTTATATTTGTGATAATTTTGGGTGTTTCTTCAATTTGCCATCATAATGTATAACACATACAGAAAAAATATCTGGAGAATTCACTTGTCTCTAGAACTAACCCCAAAACTTGAAAAGTGAACCAAATCTTCACTAGTATGAATAACTTACTGCAACAACGTTGAATGTTTATTTTATTACAAGATTTTTCTAAATAATCGGTTTAGATAAATTCAAACTAAGCACACAGTGATAAATCCCCTCTAGTTGGGACAGGAAAGTTATTGTTCCGTGTTTATACATCGTAATCACAGAAATGGATTCAGATGGCAACTTTAATATTGTAGTATATACTTTCGTACTTATATTGTCATTCGTTTCCGTTCTCATCATAATTTAGTTAGCATTGTAATATCACTGAACGCCCGTATCACTGTTATTCCCAACTGTTACCGGTCCTAATATCTGCTGCTCTGTAAAATAAGGCATTTACTAGACAATAATTATAACGAGAGGGTGAGAGGTTCGTTACACAAAAGGGAAACATTGGGGCTAATAACTGTTCCTTACTTTGTTGTCTCGGTTTTCGTTTGATATTTTCCTTCACTGAAGATCTTGCGGCATTGATTAAACGAAATGGTATAATATAGATGTTGGAACTGTATGATATCATTTTGAGAAAGGTTAGATCTTCCTCGTTGTTTTAAAGGGAATATTTCTCAGTTGTAGTGTCACAAGAAAGTGAAAATTTATTGAAAATAATTTGATTACTGCTGGTGTACAAGTCTGGTTCATAGATACAACTGTCCATTCCGAGTTAGGTAGGCCTAAGTAGGTTACGACCTCTGCCGGCATTTTATCAAATGTGTTCAGGCTTACGCATTGAACAGAGCATTTGCCTTTTTTATAAATGATAAAAAGCGGCCGTAAATTTGCATACTTTCTATAGAGCTTCAGAAATGTTCCAGAGGTAATGGAGGATTTTGAAGTAACAACAGAACAACAACAAATAGGAAACTACAAACTCCTACAGAATGAAGATCCAAATTCCATTATAGAAAGGAAAATCTACACCACTCTTAGAAAATACAAAACCTTCATTCCAGATAAGGAACGGACACATCTGACGCCACATTATAGTAAACCATCTCTTCTCTACGGTCCATAAACCAAATATGCCATTGAGTCCAATGTCTAGCTCCTGGAACTCACCGACCCATAATCTAGCGAAATATCTCTTACCGATACTAGAACCCTTGCTCCAGAGTACTAGCAATTCTTTCTTCAAGAATTCGAAGCATTTTGTTGAACACTATTAAAGGTTGAAGTAGGACCTGAAGATCGTTTCATCAGCTTGGACGTGGAGGGCCTTTACACCAATGTCCGCATAGAAGAATCCATTAGCATCAAAGGAAACTGGTAGAAGACTTCTTTCTTCAATGAAGAACCGACCACGCTATATTGGAATTACTGAACTGCTGCCTATATCACTCATACTTTCAGGAAAAAGACTATTTCTTCTCACAAGTCAACGGACTGCCGATGGGATCTGTTCTTTTCCTAGTAATCGCCTACTTATACACGGATTATGTTCCGTAAATAGATAAAAGTTACCACTGCTTATCGGACCGGTGACATAAGTTTTGACATTGGTTTTTGTCTGGTACTTGTGGTTGCAATTTATTTTCGGGACATTTGTCACTGTCATTTGTCTCTTTAGTCTTTCAGTGTGGTTATGTTTAATTGTTTCAATTAGCTATAGTTGGCTATTATATTTTTGGTGTTTTTGATTGTTTTATTATAATAATATCAATATATTGTTACGAATCATCGATAATGACTAGCGTTTTTTTATTTTATGTATGAAATTCATCAAAAAATTTCCAGGTAACCTTGAGTCCCTAACTTTATCGCAGGTCTTCTTTAAATTTCTCCACTTTACAATTTGAAGCGCTTTTGTTGTATCCAAATGTAATCAGATTTGAGCTGATTGTTTCCCACACCTTGTTGGTGAAGTTTGGAGGATCAAATTTGTTTGTGATCTTTGTAGATTGAAATCAACAGCTTCACCATTTCATTAGTCCATGACTCTGTGTGACTGATTGTAGAAGTCTCCTTGGGAGATAATATCGGTTTTTCATCACCGGAATGAAAAGATGCGCCGGATTCTCTATTTGAATGAAATATTTTCAAGTTTTTGCAATAGATTAAAAAATTGTCGCAATTCCTGAAGCATGTGAGCTCTCCCAAAATTGTATCATCTATATGTTATTAAAAATCAAATTATTTAATACATTTGTTACCTCTTCGATGTGTTAAGTCACTTCAATTGAAATCATAAATCATATAAAACAAATCAAAGTTTTTTAAACTCCAAAAATTAAAAGTATTCAAACCAGAATAACCAGATCAACCAAAGAAAATCGTCGGTCGTTCTGGTGACAGACAATCTACCACTTTTTCAGGAACCAAGTCCCGTAAATAACCTTTTTTTCAGTTACCAACCTAATGATAGACATTTACGCGACGCAAATTCAGCAATCAAAACAACCAAGTTGATATACGGAACATATCCATTAAGTGGTTCGAAGAATTGGCTATTAAAGAGGCAGAACACGAACCAAAATTATGGCTAAGGTACGTGGATGACACCTTAATAATATGGAACCACGGAGATGAGCATTTCGAGGACTTCCTCTCAAGAGTAAAGAACACGAAAAACTCAAATCAAGTTTACGATTAAAAATGAACGCAACAGTACTTGCTGTTCCTCGATGTGAACGTCAAAAGAACAGACACTGACATCTGCATCTCTGTTTACAGAAAGAAAAGTCACCCAGGACAATATCTCAACTTCTGCTTCAATTACCCAAATTTCACAAAGTGGGGGATTTTAGGAATATTGGTGGATAAAGGGATGCAAATTTGCAATAATCAAGAGTCACTGGATGCGGAAATGAACCATATCAGAAAAGACCTACGCCAAAATGGATACTCCCAGAAAATCCTAGGAAAAGTACAGAAAAAACTCGAAAGGACCAAGACGATCAAAGAACGATCACAAAATAAATTAAGTTATGAGCCTTCCATACCTCAGAAGTATCTCCGAGAATATCAAGAGGATCGGAAATAAGTACAACATTAAGAGCTGCTTTCAATCCGCCAGTACGTTACGGAGCATCCTCACCAAGACAAAACCAGAAAATACAGCAGAGTCCAGCAGAAACGGCATGCATTTAAGTCCCATGTGAATGTGGAGATTCTTACATCGGAGAGATCAAAGACCATTATCAGTAAAAATAACCTAACACAAGAAGTGAAGTCAACAGGGGGGGATACATCTGAATCGGGAATTGCTGACCATGCCTGGACTGAGCACCATCGAATTATTTGGCACGAGGCTGGTGTTCTTCAGGGAGAAACATTAGTTTCAACAAAAAATAACATATATCGAAGCCAATGGCGCTTTCAGTCAGCCGAGCGTGGAAACTAAAAATGTATGGAGACCGCTCAAAGACGTTTTGGAGGGAAGAAAAACGCAAAACTACACGCGCCACAACACCGCCATAATCACACCTTGATTACATTACATCAACAGATCTATATAAGACCTCGTAGCATCTGAAGACGATTGCGGATACTAGCAATCGATACACTGTGAAAAGGTGAAAGAAGTCAAAAATCTTTCAATCCATTAAGACGATGGACGTCCGAAACCTAAGTAATCATCTAAGAAGTGTTATCAATTCTCCAGTCTGCCAAATCACAGAACTATCGATCCAACTCTCGCAACACGATCTTTCTCTCAAAATAGCCACCAGTGGCACTCATTGCGTACGCTGTTGAATTCGCCTGATTTCATCCCAACGTCAATATCTCGGGGCGACCTGAAACAGAGATCATTTGGCCGAGGACAAGCAAATACACCAATAATGGATCGAGTGTGCTGCTCGCGGCTCTGGTCTCGGCAGAGACGGCTGTCGACGAATCCTCTTTAAATATCTTCGGTTCCGATATTGCTGGAAATATTTGGAGAATTGATTGAAGCGGTCGGCGAGTCAACAGGAGATCGCTGGAATATCAATGAATGTATTCGGGAAGTGTGGGCTTTTTTTTAGGTCAGTGTAGGCTAGTCGCCGATATCGAATTGAGATTTTATCAATATGAAAGCGTAACAAATTCTGAAGTAATTTTTCATCTCATCGTTTCTATGGAATGGAAAATCTTGTACTGTTCAGACAACCTCGTAATTATCAAAAAATGGAGGTGGAAATTGGTGTTTTCTTGCGTGCCTAATGCGGTAGGTTTCTGGAAACAAATACCTCCAGGCAAAGAGCACCAGAGCTTTGCCTTTGGCAGAAAGAAAGAAGAGTACTGGGAGAAAAATCTTTGATGAGTCTCTAAAGTGACAACCTGTCAAAGGTGTAACGACAGAAGTTGTTTGAAAGGAAACAGCCACGTCTTTTTTTCAACCACGCTCTCGAACTGGCAATTTCAATTCGAACAATTTTATGAATTGAATCGTGATTGATGATTTAAGATTATGCAAATGGCTTTCGGAATAAGCGAATGCAAAGAATTATTTGGAATCAATTTTGTTTATTTTGAGCAGTGTTGTATTCAACAAATTAACATATTAATAAAATGGTTGAAGAAAAATTCCTGAATTTTAGGTGTTCACAGTTATTTAACTGGCCCGCATTGTATTGTTTTTGTTTGTTATTTTTCCGTTAACCAGCTGTCAAGTCGAAACTTGTGCGAGCTAAGGATTAACGAGGTCTTACCTTTTAACGTGCGATTCCTAGCACGAAACGAGGTAAAAAACATTTGCTTCTCTCCCAATTGCAACTCCTCATTATCAAAGTTCTTTGTCGGGTCGTCAGAGGGGTTCTGTCGATTTTTTTGTATTTTTGAATGATCTCAAAATGTGATTTGAGTTGGCTGGCATTGCGGAAGGTCACCAGGGATTCGTTAGTGCCCAAGTCGCAACTTCTCATTATCGAAGGTCAGAGAGGTTCAGTCGATTTTTTTTTGTATTTCGAAGTGATCTCAAATATAGGATTATGGTTGGCTGGCATTGCGGTGGGACCAAATTATAACTCCATCATCATCACCATCATTAAAGTTCTTTGCCGGGTCATTAGAGAGGATCAGTCGATTCTTTTATATTTTGAAGTAATCTCAAAAATAGGATTTGGATTGACTGGCATTGCAGTAGGTCAGAAGACATTCGTTACTTGCCAACTTGCAACTTCTCACCATTGAAGGTTTTTGCCGGATCGTCAGAGAGGTTCGGTCGATTTTTTTCTATTTTGAAGTAATCTCAAAAATAGGATTTGGATTGACTGGCATTGCAGTAGGTCAGAAGACATTCGTTACTGGCCAAATTAAAACTTCTCACCATTAAAGGTCTTTGCTGGGTCGTCAGAGAGGATCAGTCGATTCTTTTATATTTTGAAGTAATCTCAAAAATAGGATTTGGATTGACTGGCATTGCAATAGGTCAGAAGACATTCGTTACTTGCCAAATTGCAACTTCTCACCATTGAAGGTTTTTGCCGGATCGTCAGAGAGGTTCGGTCGATTTTTTTCTATTTTGAAGTAATCTCAAAAATAGGATTTGGATTGACTGGTATTGCAGTAGGTCAGAAGACATTCGTTAATGGCCAAATTAAAACTTCTCACCATTAAAGGTCTTTGCTGGGTCGTCAGAGAGGTTCATTCGATTCTTTTATATTTTGAAGTAATCTCAAAAATAGGATTTGGATTGACTGACATTGCAGTAGGTCAGAAGACATTCGTTACTGGCCAAATTACAATTTCTCATCATTAAAGGTCTTTGCCGGGTTGTCAGAGAGGTTCATTCGATTCTTTTATATTTTGAAGTAATCTCAAAAATAGGATTTGGGTTGGCTGGCATTGCGGTGAGTCAGAAGACATTCTTTACTGGCCAAATTACAATTTCTCACCATTGAAGGTCTTTGCCGGGTCGTCAGAGAGGTTCAGTCGATTATTTTATATTTTGAAGTAATCTCAAATATAGGATTTGGGTTGGCTGTCATTGCGCTGAGTCAGAAGACATTCTTTACTGGCCAAATTACAATATCTCACCATTAAAGGTCTTTGCCGGGTTGTCAGAGAGGTTTGGTCGATTTTTTTGTATTTTGAAGTAATCTCAAAAATAGGATTTGGGTTAGGTGGCATTGCGGTGAGTCAGAAAACATTCGCTACTGTCTAAATTACAACTTCTCATCAATGAAGGTCTTTGCCGTGTCGTCAGAGGGGTTCAGTCGATTTTTTTGTATTTTGGAACGATCTCAAAATGTGATTTGAGTTGGCTGGCATTGCAATGGGTCAGAAGATATTCGTTACTGGCCAAATTACAACTTCTCATCATTAAAGGTATTTGCTGGGTCGTCAGAGAGGTTCAGTCGAATTTTTTATATTTTGTATTGATTTCGGAAATAGGATTCGAGTTGGCTGGCATTGTGGTGACTCAGAAGACATCCAATCCTGTACAAATTACAACTTTTTATCATCAAAGCTCATTGTCGAGTTGTCAGAGGGGTGTAGTCAAAGTTTATACTTTTTGAAGCTTCCTCAAAAAATGTATTTATACAAATGTGCAGGACAATATTCGTAGGTAATATCCCAAAACCATGACAAATAGCCGACTATTATTTTCTTCATAATTTAATCGAGAGTACCTTGTATTTCGACAATTTAATGAGACCATATGAACATTAATAATCTGAATAACTCCCGAGAGCTTTAGCTGAATAACTTTCGAGAGCTTTAGCTCGAGGGAGTTATTCTTTGATTATTAATATTTATATGGTAGAATTGAATTGTCTCAAAATACAAGTTACTCGAGATGAATTAAAGAAAATGATAGTCTCTATTTGTCATGGTCGTGTGCTATTCAGGAAGATTATTTCATGAACAGAATAAAATCATTCAAATATACTCGTTCATATACTCTTTACTCTTCTCGGTATTTTCTGGGATGGATTTGCTTATATATGCATTGATTTCTGTCATAGAAGACAATCCAAAATGGGACATTTCAAATTTGAGCGATTGAGTTGTCAACGTTGACACTTATTCAAACACAAGAAAGCTTTGTTCATATGAATAGCCGTGTTTACCTAAATATCCGGTTGTTTACCTAAATAGCCGCTCATATCACATATCATGTGACTTCAGTCATGAAATTTCATTGGTGTAGCAATGTGTGAATGAAATAATCAAGACAATTCAGAATGATTGCGGTATACATTGTGAATAATAAAGGATCAAGAATAGATCCCTGGGGAACGTCATATTTCGAAGTGAGGTATCGAGAACAGTTGCTATTGGTGTTGACTTTCAGATGTATCTCACTGAAATATTCACGTAATAGTGATATCGCTTCAACTGATAGCCCTAAGTAATGAATAATAAGTCATGGTTTATGGTATCAAAACCCCGATCAAAGTCGAGCAGCACCAGTGACATACATAAACCTCGATCTTTGGCCCGAAATACATCGTCTACATCATGTAAAAGAGCAGTTGTACAACTATATCCCTTCCTGAATTCCAAGAAGAATGTGATTCAGTTACAATATTGACTTTTTTTCAAATAATTTTGATAAGACACGAGATAATATATATTCCTCAGCACCATTTGGGACTCCCTGAAATGAGCCAATCTGGTTTCTGAGATAGCAATATTAGAACACAATGTTCTATCGAATAACCTCGCAATAAATGGATTTGATAATATTATAAATGAAACAGCATGTATGCCAGTGTATCCCTCTCGTTGTTTCTTGCTTCATCACAAGTGGGAAAAGGATCGGAATTCCTGCCATCACGCTACCCACTATGTTGCCTTCATTAATGTCTCTGACAACCTGCAGAACATTTCCTTATACAAATTGTTCCTGCCGTGTTCTGAATAATATGCTAATTCCGACGAATTTCGACGATGCAGTTTGCAAACATCGAATAAACAGGAAAGAAAATTGTTTTTACGACTGCAATCCAATCCGGGAACTGAAACGAATTCCACATGAGAATGCCTTCATGCAAACTTACGAAATGTACGTTCAGATGCACTGCGTTTTCACTAATTGGAAGCGGGTTATTCGAGTTTAGCATTAGTTGCATCTGATGATGGAGGAATTGAAGCGAAAACTGACACGGTAGGAAGTGTACGGTGGATGGGTGATTATTGGACATGGAAGACGAAACGTGTCCACATTCCCAATGAAATGGTGTGATCAAATCATCAAGTGAATTCAACAGCATCCTTGTTCTCAATACAGTGTCGGGACGGTCTCATATTGCAGAAACGGCCTAGAAAAAATTCACGAAAATTTCGACAGGGTGGTTTTTGATGATGTCCGATTCAACGGTGATATCGGCAATGTTGCCAATTCAAAAGTTTTTCAGATATTGAGAGTAACTCAATTTTTGATGAGGTTGGTTTTTGAAATACTACAACATGGCATTTTCGTTCAAAGGTCTGGAACGGTCCAATATTTCCAATACGGCCAAGAAAAATTCGTGAAATTTTATACAGGATGGTTTTTGATGATGTCCGATTCAATGGTGATATCGGCAATGTTGCCAAATCACAAGTTTTTTAGATATTGAGGGTCACTCAAGTTTTTTCAAATGGAACACCCTAACTGTTTTCATTGCAATCAATTCAGCAACGCCTCATTCGAAATATAACAACATGGCTTTTTCGTTCGTGAGTTATCGTCGAAGAAAAGTGTTTTTTTGGAATCACTCTGAAATTTCTAGTTCGATCGATTCCAACTTAAAGATTCTTCATGGAGCTTGAAAAACTGCGTCGAAAGCCGTCATCTGCGTGAAAATCGGTTCATATATCCAAAAGTAATGGCGATTTGAAAATTTAAAAAATTGTATAAACTTCTATCAGACTTTTGAGCTCGGAGAGCTCATAATGACACAATCATATTTTTGGGCTCAAAGAGATTAGAAACAAAATAAGTGAAATGTTGAGCGCGTAGGTATGGAGTTAGCGGGAAGTTGCAGGGATGGCCTTTAGAGTCAACCGTTTTCCTAATTTTTTTGTCAGATAAGGTGAATCCCTCTAGATAATCGTCAGCTTAGGAGACAGCACATCTACGACATAAAGATGAACCATATATATCCTAATCTGATGCGCTTGAGTATTTAAATTATTTTTTCTTCATATTATAATAATGACCGCGAGTTTGCATCACATCGACATCGTCAGATTTTTGCATGGAAGCTTTTTTTTTAGGTTTTTTTTAGGTAAGAAAATCTGACGCGCTTGATCAAATTTTTATTTTTATTTCATTTTCAACACTTACCCATGACCACCCCCATCATGGAAACGATTAGATTAACATACGTACATTATTAAAAATACGTAGGACATTGATGCTATCAATATCTGACGCGCTCAAATATGTCCATGCAACAGTTTTTTTATACATTACATAATTTTTTTTTCTTCTTATCATCAAAGCTTTGCAAGCTAATAGGTCAATATGACGCTTGAGTAAATCCACATTTAGCATCGTGGGCTCCCCTACTATAAGTTCAATTAGAAAACTAACAAAAACATTGAAATTTGAAAAACAAACAAATTTTAAATGGGTTGATATCTAATGTGGCTTCCCCGTACCAAAATTACTGCGCCAATAAAATTCTTGTGGAATGGGATCAAATTCTTCCTGAAGTGCAACTCGCAGATTATGAAGGCTGTCAGGAAAAGCTGTTTGTTGGCGAATGTGTCTTAGAAGTTGGTGCCAGAGATGCTCAATTTGATTGAGATCGGGACTGCAAGCTGGCCAAACCATTCGTTCAATACCCACTTCGTCCAAATATTCGTTAACTACTCGTGCCACTCGTGCGGTCGCGCTTTATCTTGCATTAATACGACGCCGCATCCGATAAAATGAGAGAAGGGAACAACAGCGTTCTGGAGATACTTCAGTCTATTGCTCACTTCCCCGAATAATCTGTAAGCGAGAAAATTGAAGACGTGCTCGACGATGTCTTGGAAGCAGCTGAGGTCCTGTAGCAGGCCTCCTTGGAGACATGTCGCCCTAGGAAAAAAAATCAAGTGGTGCCTAGGCAATAAGAGTCATTGACAGTTAGCCAGGTACAGTAGCAGCTAGACCCGTGTATTTTTCACTAGTGGAATCCCACTTAGTCTACGGCAATACGATATTTGTTTTACAAAAGGGAGCTGTCAGATATCTTTGCAAAGCTGGCTATAGAGAATCATCTTGACCTCTTTTTATCAAAAAGAATATCTTGACCCTTCCGGCACTTTTTGTTTTGGAAACTGTCTGCATCACATGAAAAGAAACTTTCTTATACACGTCAGATCTATCAAAACAACGTCATAAAATCAAAACTGAACTTATCTTACTATGACAAAATCAATATGAAAATGAAACATATACAAAGTGTAACAACG
Organism: Chrysolina americana; assembly: GCA_958502065.1. NCBI lineage: Eukaryota > Metazoa > Arthropoda > Insecta > Coleoptera > Chrysomelidae > Chrysolina > Chrysolina americana. The sequence continues at coordinate 81,759,241 of OY293414.1, forward strand.
TAACATTTCTCCCCCTCATAATGAAGTTTCATCTTCTCTCAACATCTATATCTATTCTGCATAGCTTTGCAACAGGACGTTTATATATACCCGTACTAGTTCTGAAATCTACTACACGGTTTCTTCCATCAGGCCCTGGATATAGTTCTGTTACTCTTCCTAATTTCCAGAGCCTTCTTGGAGATTTGTCTTCAACTATTTTTACCAGATCATTTATGTTCGAAGGCTTCCCATCATCAGTCCATTTTGTCCTTTTCGTTAAGGTAGGAAAGAACTCTTTGGTCCACCTTTTCCAAAAGCAGTCAATAAATTTCTGAGATTTTCTTAATTTTTTCCGGAAGTCTTTCATATATTCGGATTCCGATATATTGTTTGGTGATCATAACAAAAAATTGTTTAGCGTTGAAGCCTCTAAATCGTCTGGGTCCGTCGAAACCTTTGTGAGTGGCCTTGCCACATTCGCAAATAGTGTCTGCATTAGTTCATCTCAGCATACTTGCCCACTCATTGCATAGGATGAATTTTTTACAGACTGTACCATGCGCTCCCAAGCTCCACCCATGTGCATTGACGCTGGAACCAACATTTCTATTTAAAGCCTTTATCTGAGAAGGTCTCGGACATTTTGTTTTGATCTATTTCTCTCAAAGTTCTTTTTTTTAATTCTCCGGCAGCCCCTCTAAGATTTGTTCCATTATCTGAAATCTCGTTTGGTTGTCTTCTTGATATATGATAGCTAGTATAGCAGAAACTGTTGTTAGTGAGTGAGCCACTTCAAGATGAACAGTCCTGGGCCCGTATTCTTGACGGTGATAGAGTAGAACGATCGATTTTCTATTTCACACCAATATACATAAAATATGTATGTTTGTCTCTTTTAGTTGTTCCCAAATTTAAGGCGAACGATTCAAGAATCGAGACCCTGATGGTTAGGCAGGTGAAAATTACTCCCCATAATTTTTCTCTTTTTCCTATGGTCTCAAATAATGGACCGAAATGTCCATTCCCGTGAATGTAAATGGTCGAATATTGGGTGTCAGTCGTGCTACAGAAAGTTATCCCATCTGTGGTACTATTGGCCTAGTCTTGGTAATTCTGCAGTTTTGACATCTAGAGAATGTTGACTTCACAGCGCTCCTACCATCGATTATCCGAAAACGTTGGTGAATATCATTCAAACCAGTTTCTACTCCTTGGTGAGCAAAATTTTTGTGGTAATGCAGAAGCAGTAGAATAGTGAATGGATGTTTGTATGGAAGTATAATCGGTTGATTTGTATGGCTTCGCATTTCAGGAGCAAAATTTGTTCTTCCACTGAGGAGCAATATTCCTCTTTCTTCAAGAACCGGAGAAAGTCTTCGAAGCCGCCTTTGACGTTCCAATGATTTGTTTGTCTCATGCATATAGACATTTAATTTCTTCCAGAAAACTTTCTTGTTGGCACTGTTTTATCCAGATCATTTCAGACTTTTCAATTACATTTTTCTTCTCTTTTAAGTATATGAAAATTATCATTTTTCAACTGGATACCCTACATGAAAGTGATAGTTTTTTCTCTAGAGATGAAAATGAATTAAATGAATAGTATCAAACGACCCAATGGGTATATGCTAAAAACAATTTTATGGATTTTTGACACTAATGACAGTTAATCTCATTACTTGGTTGAATCAGCAAACGAACGTCACTTCGTTTCACAATTTAGAAACATTTTCGCGATTATTTGAACTTCTCTCTTTAACTATAACATCTATAATAGCATTTCATACTCGAGTACCTCGAGATGAATTACGTTTTTTTCGTTCATGAGACTGGATTAGTTCCTTACCCACATAAAAACGTTATGACCGACTCGATAATGTTACCTAACGCAATGGGACAAACAGAGATAAGAAGGTCAACTCACAGATACCTATTATTGCGATAACGAATGTCAAATGTCAAGTAATCGACAGTGAATTGAGTAGCTGTCAAGTAAAAAATACATTTGAGAATGCTAACCACTCGTGTTGGCGAAACGTCAAGTCAAACTCGTTATCAACGTCGGTCTTACAACGCAAAAAGTCATCACGTAAGTAATAAATAATAGCTGCGAAAGCCTTTAAAAATTTATAAAATAATTCTGTGATCAGTTCATTTAACTCGTGTATGAACTCGTCGACTGTCCTAGTCAGACCTGACCTCAGCAGAAGTCGACTTCCTGCAGAAATAAACGGCAAATCACATCCCAACGGAATCTTGCGATCCCTTGTCGCGATTTTTCCTCCGAAACGGAACAATTAGCCCGAAAATAAATAACTTTGATATACGGCCGCCGGGAAGGTGTTTCACAGGAAACATTTTATCTGTAGAGGCAACCGAAACACCAATTTGGGAAAGCAAGAAGGCGGTTCCCAATGGCGGCGCGCCCAGGATTTATGTACTTAATAGCCTCCATTAGATCCGAACTACTAACTTAACAGACTGAAATGGGTGTAGGGCCGTGGATGACATTTTCTCGAACGAGCATCGTGCTTCCTCCGATGCGGGACCACTGAGAAAACTATTAATTTGTTGTAATTGGCTGAGTTAGTCTGTATTACTGCCGTTACGTTTCTGAGACTTTAAAAGGGTAGTACACCACCTGAATTACAAACACTCTTTATTGCAATAGCTAGTTTTCTTTTTTACAGTACGTGACATGGCAAATGCGGACTCGCTGTTCTTGAAATTAGAAAATTGACATTTTTTATAGGAATGTTCAGGAGTGGGTACTACATACTGGAAAAGAGCAAATGAACATCATCCAGAAGTTGAAGCTATACGAGCAGAATATTCAGGTAGTAGAACATATACGTTGTTACCTTGAAAAGATCTTCGGCAGAAAACTTAACTGGAATGGTCATATGAGTTATGATAATTATGATAATAATAATACCATGGAAAAGGTTCTCCACAACGACAGAATGTAGGAAGATTTGTGGAAAATCTTGGGACCTAGGCCCCAAGCAAATCCACTGGATATATGTTATGGTTGTTAGAACGCATACGGTGCCATTGCCTGGTGGCCGAAATCTTCACAGCGAACGGCCCAGGTGAAGCTCTCAAGTTTACAGAGACAGGCACGATGACTGGTGCTATCAGCACCACACCGTCAGCAGCTTTGGAAATGCTACTAGACCTACTTCCTCTCTACATCTTCCAGGAGAGAGGGGCTGGAGAGGGAGGCTACAGAATCATGCATTTTGCCAATTGCATGCATCAGACACCAGAGCGTAACAGACTGCTGATTGACACTGAAAATCACAGCATTATGGGAATTACCTCTGATATAATACCTCTAACAGTGAATTTTGACCTGCCTCATGCCATTCCAATTCCGAAGAAGGACGACTGTGTCCTCCAAGAAGAGGAACTACTGAGAGAAGATTACTGTTGGTTGAGCATACTTCAAATGGATGAGATATTATTATGATTTTCAATACGTTTCTAGTCTATTATACCATTCCTGCAAAACAAATTCATCTTAAACAAATGGTCGTTTCTTCATAAATGCGGCTTATGTTTAATTTTTCTTTCTGTCTGACTCGAGATTCTCCAGATATGTTCGCATTCAGTTACGTTTGTTTGTAAGGACTCCATTCGGAAAGCAATTTGTCGTAATATTTCAAACACCATCAGACGAATCCAAATAATTTCAGCGATAGATGCGACAAATTTCTCGGGACGAGACAGTCGCTTACTAACACGCCTTTTAATTGAGAACTAAGTGAGGAGTTTCGAGATGCCTGAAATTCTCATTATACCAAGATTCACGGCGTTTAGTCTGCACTCTCTTATCTGTTAATCTTGAATTGTTATCTAAACATAGCAAAAGTTTTATCGCACTTGAACACCGATTCCGTGATGGGAATGAATTATTTCGGAGCGGGATTCAAATTATCTGACACGTTTCGTGGTGTTTGTAGAATTAGATTATGAAGTCCTAGCTGATTTTGTCTTTTTGAAAACGTTTCAGGGTTCCCAAGCAGAGCTGTACTGATATGCTCTCTGAATTTTAGCAGAATATCTGCAAAATTGCAATATTTGAATTTGTCAAAAAAATAACCAATGATGGATTGAGAATTCATATAATGAAACGTTATTCTCGCGAAATAGAGTCTCATCATAACCAACACCATCTGAAATCAACAGAATCAATCTGGAAAGTGACACATTCTGCTCGCCCGCCGAAATCACTGAGATTTCCTAGCCAATAGTGCAAGGACCCCACCAATCTGTACCCCAGTGCGGCATATTTTTTTACATATATTGAGCACCTTCGTAGGAATAGATTTATAAAAAAAACTCCACAAAGAGTTTGAATAACTCATGAATTCATCTTGAAAAGTATTTCAATAAGTGGCGGGAGTAAAAATATTTAATTACATTGTACTAACCTAAAATACTTACATAATATGTTTATATTGAAAATTCGAAACTGAACTCATTTACTCTTATAACAAAATAAAAAAATTCCCTCATTGTTTTTTATTTCTTGTGTCTTTGTTATGCCACAATAATGTAGGGTCGTCAGCAAATAAGGTGAATCTTCCTGTGATTGGTATGTTGCTCAAGTCGTTTATATACAACAGAAACAGGATAGGGCCCAATACAGATCCTTGAAGTACTCCACAATTAATTTCTCCAACATCTGAGTTATATGAAATTCTTACGAACCGTTCTCTGACGCCTCTATGGAGGGGAATAAGAAAAGAATACCCAATTTTGCTACTTATACGAATGACAATATTTTGTTACTAATAGCAAAATAAGACAGTAGAAAGAAAAAATTGCGCTGGGATGTGAATTCGTAAAACCCGTAATCATCATGCCGCACCACTGAGCTATTTGGTATTAATGTACAAAACGATAATCTCCATCTTAAAGCCATTCCGCTAGCCGCATTTTATTTTATGAGGGTCATATGAATGTGGTTAGAAAAAATATGTTAGATATGTTGATAAAACATGATTATTATGAGCAATCAAGTTGCCTTTAAACTTTGTTGAAATACTATTTGTCAAATATTCTCAAGTATATTATGACAATGTCATAAACGATTGTAACTGTCAACTACTGTTCGAATATTTTTCGAAATGCCGTTTTCACATTAAGAAAAATGTGATATGTTAGAATCCTACCTGGTTTGCCAGAAAAATAGCGTAAGAGCACTCCAACACTACAGCAATTCGTTCCCCGATCGTGAATTACCTATTCGGCATTTTTTGCTGTGCTTCGTCGTCGATTCAGGAACAATGAAAAAGTTTTTGAGAAGAGGAGAAGTAAAAAACGTTATCTGAAGATACAGAAATTGACGTTTTAATTTTCTTTGAGGTATATCCAAATAATTCCATCAGAGATTTATCTAGAGAAATAGCTGTTCCACTGTCTAGTATTCAATGAATTCTGAAGAACATAAGATTTCTCCTTATAAGTTAAGACCAGTGCAAACACTTGAACCTGGTGATCCTGAGAGACGACTGGGGTTTTGTCGGTGGTTTATGAATAACTGCAGACAAGATCCAAACTTCTATAGAAATATTATATGGAGCGATGAGGCTAATTTTTCAAATCGGGATTTATAATAGAAAGCATTTTCATTATTGGAATAGACATAATCCATTTCTAGTCCATCCTCACAATCTGCAAAGACGATTTAGTATTAATGTTTGGTGTGGTCTATTTAGAGGCATACTTTATCGGTCCATTTTTCTACCATGGTACTCTGAACGGACTCCGTTACATTAATTTATTAACAAGAGTGTTGGAAGAGTTTTTCGATGATCTTAATCTAGAGGCTCGTCAGATGATCTATTTTCAGCAGGATGGAGCACCAGCACATGATGTCAGTGGCATGAAAAGAATGCTGCGAGGCTGTTTTGGAAACGATGGATTGCTACAAATGGTCCTGTTGAGTGCCCCCCCCGTTCACCAGACATGACACCTCTAGATTTTTATTTTTAGGGATTTCTAAAAAATTAGGAGTACAAAATGAAACATAATAATATAGATAAACTGAAAAATTATATTGAAAATATAATCAATAGAATTGATGGCCGAACTGTGTTGAATAGTAGTGACAATAGAAGGGCCCAAATATGTGTTCAACAAGAAGGAGGTGTTTTTGAACATTTACTCGATATTTTATAGTGCTTTATCAAATCCGTTTGATATAAATGTTTCTTATAGATAATACTGTTTTATTTTCACCTTTACGAAAAAAAGTCAAATGAGATTTGTTGTTGGGAATGTTATTACGAATCGAAATGCATGAAAAAATATAGGGTGTTCCATTGAAAGGAATATCATTTTATGAAATATTCTGAAAACGCGACTGTCAATATTTTTTTTTCAGCATCGAGAAGGCCATTAAAAATGCTACTAGTTTGCCGATTTAACCGAATTCGTAGCATCAATAATAACGGAGTTGACAATGGTGCCGACTTAATTTGGAACACCCTGTATATTCTTTCAGCTCTAACATCATTACAAGTTGTACGTCATTAGTATTACATGAATGCTGCTATCTGTACCGATATTATGTCAAACATTATTCAGCTATTAGATTATCAGAAGTTGTACGTAATTACTATTACATGAATGGCTTTATCATGAACATGTACATGAAATTTCGTGATTTAATGATGTTCACCCGTTTACATATCTCGTTAAAACCTGAACGATCGTCTGCTTTAGTCTCTTTCCATTTTAATTTTTCGACTAATTCATCTCGTATCCCATTCATGGACGCCAAAACAAAAATAGCTTTCAGTGATGAATTGGAGGCTTTTCAATAGATGTCAATTACTGCAATGAATATATACGAGCTATCGGCGGGACACTCGCACTCTAGAATCGATTTTTAATAATAGGTTTCATTTCCGCAGTTTTGGAAAGCAATTTCAGCATTTCCAGTATGCTCGTAGGAAATACATTTTTTCCAATTAGACACTGCTGAGTTGCATATAAAATTATCGGAATAACAGAAGTAACAATGAATATGCTTCATTCTTTGATAAAAAAGTTCATAGGAACTGAAAAGAAACGGCAGATTACTGAATTACTGATAAACGAGTGCATTTTTCATTCATAAGCGTTCTATGTGAAGCAACTCGTTCAACCAAAATGTTGAATTCTTTCAGGCTAGAAAATTTATGGTTTTAATTCAGTTTCTAAAGATAGTAGAGGGAGATAAGGGAAGCAATAGAATATATGAAGTATTTAACAAACAAAATTCTTGTACATGTACTTATTAAACTTTTAAACTAGTTTCATCCTTACTATACTTCTAAACACAGCTCTGTAAAAAGGTTTAATTCGAACCAGACGGTCATCAAACAGTCTTTTGTCGTACTACAATTAAATATACTGACAATTCAAATATATTACTTTAACTCTAATAATACCTTATAAAAGGGCAAATCCTGATTTATGAAACACGTGCAAAACACATAGCAAACCTAGAATATCAGTTGGATTTGATTGCAATACTCAACAGTGGAAAGAATAGGCCGGAGCTATTTAAAGCTCCGCCTTTTACTTAAATACATCAACTATCTTATCCGTATAAGAAACTTTCTTTTCTTTTTTCATGTGCTACTCTAAACCCGTCAAATTTGACATTTTTTTCGAAAATCCTCAAAAAATCAGTATTTTTTTGTAAATTGCGAAAAAAGTTGCTCAGTTTCCAATTTCATACATTTGCTCCAAATTTGGACTTTCTACTGTCACTTCGACTTTTTTCCATTTTTTTTTAATTTTTCGATTCTTTCGCTCTAGCGATTTGAACGAAACATGATTCAAATTTCATAATTTTGATTAATATGAGACTTCAATGTCATATCTTGCCCAGAAAATACCCACATTGGCCTGTTACTAGAAAATAAAAAAAATGCACCTCCAGAAATTCGTTTTTGTTGTTGCAAAGTTCTTATAGTTTTTTCATTACATTGTTAAACTGTTTCAATATATGGACAATACAACCATCAAATAAATCTTTTCAGTTTTAAAGTGTTCATTTATTCCTGTTCTGTTATTAGTCAGTTAGAAGGCATTTTAAATTCCCACAACAATATGAAAAAAAACGATAGTTTTCAGCTGATATTTTCCAGAAAATTATAACCGGCCACAACTCGTATACCTAATTACCACCAAAGTAATATGGAAATATGAAGCAACGTCCAATGCATCTCTATTTTCATAAACTAAACACATAAGCTCGCTAATGTGGAATTTAGTAGTACGCCGTACAATGTAACGAATTACTCAATTTATTCCGTATTGCGAGGAAATGCGGATTTTACGAATCGCCGGTTCCGAATTAGATTCGACTGAATAATCCGGTCGGGATGAGCACGTAAATGAGCGATTTTTTTTTCATCTTCAGGGCACTCGATGAGGTGAATCGTGTAATAGAGAGAAATATATACGGTGGGTACGTAAGGCTCGGAATGTATTGCTGTCTGCTAGTCAGTTTCTGGATATCTTCCAGAAAAAATTGTCTGGTATTTTTTCTATCTGTCAAAAAACTGACATAACGATCAATGTATTCCGAGTACAAAATCATAATGCTGTTACGTTTTACTAAATAGCTAAATATTCCAAACACTTCTGCTTATTATCACTTTCTAATCTTCTTAAATAATTCTCTTCCTAAAAACTCTTCTCCAGTCAAATGTTTCGTGTTATATAGGTACTCAAGTGTAACCAGAATCATCGCGACGCGACGGTTCGGTTATCCCGAATATTCATTACCGGCAGCTATCTGCCTTTTTCTCGGAAACCATATCGATGATACGCGTGCAAGTCTATCCAGCGGCGTAGCTAGGGGATTTTTATCAATCTCGTAACAATATCCCCCTCTCAATTTTGATCGTCCCGATCAAACAATGTGTCGTTGTCTCCATTATAACGTTTGAGTCTCTCTAGGTGAACGACCTTCATTCTATAGACCACGTCGTTTATTCTTTTCACTATCGTATATGGTCCTTCCCAAGATGGTGTTAATTTAGGAGAAAATCCTTTCTTACGACGAGGATTGTACAGCCACACTCGATCTCCTTCTTTGAATCCACCAGTATTGGCCTTAAGATCGTATCGAGCCTTCATTCTGTCACTAGTTATCTTCAATATTTTTCTTGCAAATTCGTGGATCCCATTCAAGCTATCTCGCAGTTCGTCTGCATAATCCTGTACCTCTTTTTCTTCAGAACTTGGTGATCCGAACACCAAGTCACAGGGCAACCGAAGTTCTCTCCCGAAGATGATGCTGGCTGGAGTGAGCTTCGTGGAATCGTGCACAGAGGCCCTGTAAGCCATCAAGAATAGTGAAAGATGTCGATCCCAGGTCTTTTGGTGCTCCTCTACTACTTTGGAAAGATGTTCTTCCATAGTCCTATTGAACCTTTCAACCATGCCATCAGACTGTGGGTGGAGGGCCGTTGTTCTGGTCTTGCTAATTCCCATTAATTCACAAATTTCTTTAAATAAATTTGATTCAAAATTTCTTCCTTGATCGGAATGTAGCTCCATTGGGACTCCAAACCTTGAAAACATGTTATCCACCAGAGCTCTTGCAACTGTGGATGCTTCTTGATTAGGCAAGGCATAAGCTTCAACCCATTTGCTAAATTAATCCATGGCAACGAGGATGTATTTGTTGCCATCATTCGTCATCGGAAACGGTCCTGCTACATCGATGGCGATTCGTTCGAAGGGAGCACCTACATTGTATTGTTTCATCTCTCCTCTCGATCTTGTCTTCGGACCTTTGCTTGCTTCACACTTCAGACATCTTCGGCACCATCTCTCTACATCTTCACGACATTGGATCCAGTAAAATCTCTCACGTATTTTATCCATGGTCTTATTCACTCCAAAATGTCCACCTGATTTGCTGCCATGACTCTTCTCCAAGACTTCACTTATCCTCGACCTAGGCACAACCAATTGAGAAATCACTTTTCTGCCGTCGGCCGATTCCCAAGTTCTCATGTCAATAGTCCAGTAATTATAGTTTGGAATAATCACATCATCGCCTATGCGATCTGTTTTTTTTTTTTTTTTTCGAAAACACCAAAGCAAAAAATATGTAACTAGGGTAATTAGTCTAAAAATATCCCTAAAATATCACTATTTCGAATCGCTGAAAAATATTGTGTTTCAAAAATGCCTTTGCTGAGTTCGGCCGAAGCTAGCAAAGCTACTGATTTTCTATGAAATTAAAGAGTGAAAAAAATTGAATAGGGTAATAAATTAGCCTAAAATAGGCTCTACAATTTGGCTATATCAAATAACATTTCAGCCTAAAATAAATTGGCCTAAAATGAGCCTAAAATTATGTAACCCATCCCGAGTCGAAATTCGTGTGTGGCTTTGCTAGCTTCTTTAGTATAAAATCATAAGAAACTAACTACAATCATCTAACAGAGCGTTTACAACAGAGTCTTTGATTGAAAAAGTTCAATATTCGAATGTAAAAACAACATATACAACAACATTCTACATTCACTTCAGATAATTTTTTTATCAAGCGACCTAAAACTGTTGAACAGCTATTTGACGAAACAGTTGTAACAGAAACACCTACCACAGCTAAATTAGAAATAGTGAGCTATGAGTTGTTTGATTCAATCCTTTTCGTAAACAGAAAGTTGTTTTTTTTGACACCTTATTACAGAAATGTAGACTAATTCCTTTAATTTTTGTGATATTTAGATTTTATTTCTTGTTCTCACCATTTTTGTCATGTAAGTGGGGTATGTTGACATAGTTTGTTTTTGTGATTTAAAGTAGGTACGTTATCTTTACTATGATGCATACACCTTATAAAAATTTGTTTTATATATTTTTTTGTTTTATCACTGACTGATTTTTATTTTGTTAAATTATTTTTGTTGTTGACTGGAAATACATTATCATCTCATTTTTGTGACATTCCGAACTTTATTGTTCGTTTTTATTTTTCCATATGTCTATTGGAAATATATTCTTGTTTTACTTCTCTTCGAGGAAATAAAACAAAGTTATATGAGAAATTTCGTATTCATCACCTCCTCCAAAATGATGCAATAAAATAAAATGAATGTAATAAATACAGCTCCGTAACTTCTTTTTCGTCATTATCCAGAAACGCGAAGTTCTAACAGCGACAAAAGAAAAACTTCTACATTGATTCAAAAAGAACCGACTCGTCTATGATAAATGTGGCGGTCCAATTCGGTACCCCAATAGCCCCCAGTAGATGCTTCACCAGCGGAATATTCTCGGATGCGTTAATAATTGCCCCCAAGGAGTGTCGACTTTCTTTCAATTTTAGCACGTACTTCAGGATAAATCATCCTGACGAGAGCGGCTGCTCCAACAACTAATAACGAAAGAATATTGCATTTCCCCCGACGGAACAATTAATGAGGGCCATTAATTTCCCTTAGAAAAATCTCTTACTTCCGATACGATGGGCATGCATTGGTAAGGCTCTGAAATGTGGTGCTATTACGAAAACTACCGTTGATTGTGTGAAAATCGTGGTATTAATGCTCAATTTGCAAAGTAGGATACCTATTTAGTCCAGGGTAGAGAATTTATTGAACAAAAAAAATTATACTAGAATGGAACCCATTGGAAACGGAAGATAATATGACAAGAATAAATGGAAAAATAAATTACGTGCGATCTGAGGTCGGGAAGTAGGAGGGGGTGAGTTTTTGAGGGTAAAATACGGTAAAATACGATTTCCGGCAAAACTACAAGTCCTATGGAAAAAAGTTAATTGGCAAAGTTGTAAGTAATAAAAAGATCTACAACTTTTGTATGAACACTTTTTTCACGTAACCTCAAAAAAGTTTTTGGTTTTTAATTTTTATCTCCAACAAACATTTTTTTTTTCACGAAATTTTGTGTAAACTTTCCTTTTCATGTTGCAAATACACTGAATTTTTTTTTAATTGAAATATTTATTTTTTCACCTAATTTTGACTAAATATCGAAAAAGCACCCTAATTTTCAATCGATAAATCTCACGTCAAAATATCGACTTTTTTAAAAAAGTTGGTGGGCTTTTTGTTTGTTGAAATCTCTACTATCCGATGGTGTTAAAAAAATATACACTACTGCGGTGAAATTTCTTAAGTTACAATTTTTAGCTATTTATTAAATTTTATACTTTGATTACTCAATATTGATAAGACATCTACAATATTTTGAGACAGTTGAAAAACCTTTTCTTTAAATCATATGCGTAGATGCCTATTTATTGCTATTTTAAAATAATTTATTTATCTGAGTGATATATGGAAAAGATTCAAACAAGAAGCTATTGGAAAAAAATGGATAACAATTAATCAAATCTATTTATGAGTGCAAAAATGATTGATAGGATAACACTGAATCAATTAACATTTTAAAAATATCAATTGGTAATCTCCCACCAACACTGTTACAGGGCATATTATCAGCTTCAAACTTGGCTGGGCAATGAACTGATGGCAACAGATTGGGGCTGGAAGCAGCATCAACGTAGTATTATGCCCAGATTTACAGAAAAGGAATTAATCTTGGAAATAGTGTTCAAAACTATTTGCTGCAGCTGTGAAACAGGATGAAACATTTTAAAATGTGGCTGCCGGAAACATGCGTTAAAATGCACAAATTTTTGCTCAAATTGTCGTGGTTCGGAAAATGCTCAAGTGTGAAAGAAAAAACTATGAGGAAATTAATGATTCCGATGATATTATGGATGAAGAACCAATGCAAAGTGGAAATAATATTAGAGATGAGGACGGTGATGGCCTTGAAGATGGCGAAGATCTACTAGAATCGGAAAGGTTTATCGAATATATCGATGAAGAAATGCCATCAAATAGACAAAAAATAATGAATAAGTGATGACATGTATATTTATATATTATGAGGTTTTATATAACATAAATGTTATTAGAATTTAATAAATCAACTTTTTTCTGAAATGAAATTGCAGTAGCAACCTTTTTTAGATAAAATCCCCTTAAAATCCTGTCTTTAATATTTAGAATAACTATTTTCGCATATTTTTTGCAATCTTTATGTTTTATTGATATGTTACTTTTTTGGTTATGAATGTAACATGAAATATTACGTTTTTCTTTTAATTGAAGTGTAAAATTTAATGAATAGCTGAAAATTGTACGTTTTAAAAACTTATTTCGGATTCGAGTTTTTTTCGTTTTTTGCATTTTCTAAGAAAATATACCACACTAGTGTATATTTTTTTTTAACCATCGGAAAGTAGAGATTTTAATAAAAATAAACAACTTTTTTAAAAAAGTCGATATTTTGACGTGAGATTTTTCGATTGAAAATTAGGGTGCTTTTTCGATATTTAGTCAAAATTAGGTGAAAAAATTGATATTTCAATTCAAAAAAATTACAGTGTATTTGGAACATGAAAAGGTAAGTTTTCCCCAAATTCCGTGAAAAATTTTTTTTTGTTGAAGATAATAATTAAAAACCATAAACTTGGTTATTTGGATTTTTCACATAAATTTTGTGGTTATGTGGAAAAAGTGTTCATACAAAAATTGTAGATATTTTTATTACTTACAACTTTGCCATTCAACTTTTTTCCATAGGACTTGTAGTTTTGCCGGAAATCGAGATAAACCGTATTTCACCCTTGAAAACTCATCCCCTCCTACTTCCTGACCTCAGATCGCCCGTAATTTATTATTCCTTTCATTTTTGTCATATTCTCTTCCGTTTCCAAAGGGTTTCATTCTACTATAATTTTCTTTTAGTTTTTACTATTTTTAATAAATAAGTTAGCAGTGTCTGACTTATTATTGAAAAGCTGACAAGCTGAAATTTTCAAAAATTCTCAAAAAACATCTATGAGTCAAGTTATCGGCATTTATCAAAAATATTTACTAACTCTGTTGTATTATTTGTGAATCACTTTGTAAGACGAGAGTCTTTTCGAAGTTGGAGTTTTTGAGTGGCTCCAACCAAATGGAGTGAAGAAAAACAGTTAGAATGTAATACGTAAGTAGCGAAAGTAGCGATTAATTATTTGATGTTGATTGCTTTTTTAAGAAGCTTTCAAAAGGAAAGGCTATAAAACGAAGTCGTAAAAATGATCATAAAAGCAGAGTACCCAATTGTGAGGGCAAGAATCGATGGGGATGGTCATTATTGAAACGCAAAAATGTAATTGAATTGCATGTGATGCGTGAAGATTTCTCAAATTCATGGTTTGCTGTATTTCATAGGATATAAACGGTAATTCAATTCAAAATCAAGTCAATAATAAAACTTCATTTCATTTACCTTATCGTACGACTAACTCTACTCTTCGGAATCTCCATCACCTGACGAGAGCTAAGATAGCGACATGCCGACCTGCCTGCGCTGTCCCCTGGATCTTCTGATGAACTCCTGGAGATTTCCTGTGGAATGATATCTTCTGCATTATAGCGTCCTAATTAGAAAACCTTCATAGAGTGAAGTCTTGGTCTAAGTGCTAGGAATCACAAGTTAAAAGGTAAGACCTCGTTAATGCTTGCTCGTACAAGTTTCGACTTCTGAGGGCTGTTGTTCGTAGAGGGACGACAGCTAGTTACCGGAAAAATCAATGAAAAAAACGACAGATAAACGATTTATCCCAAACCAGTGTAAGAGTTTTCTCAGGTGGCAGTGTCCTGTTCAAGAAGATGCCTTCCCTGAATACCTTTTTTTACTGTCTACAGAAACGGAAACAAATCCCTAATTTGTAATAGGAGCCAAATGGAAGTCCAGCCAAGGTGATAGAACTGAAATTCAAGAAATAAAAACCACCAAAACAACGTCAATTTCACTCGACGTGCGTTTCGCCAACAAAGTTGACACCGTCAGGAACCCAGAGCACACTCAGTTCTAGATATTAATTTATGTGATAAAACTGAACCAATCGCAGTATTCCCATTAAAGAACTCTTAACTTTAAGACCAATACTGTTACTGTTTTTGAAGATGGTAATACTAGAGATAGAATTGACTCGTGAAGAGGAATGATATTATGAAAAACACCAATTTCAAATCTACTATAGAAGGAATAGAGTCTGCTTTTATAATCTCATGTAGAGCACAACTGTGATAGCTATTCGGAACGAAAACACTGTCAGATCGCCAACGGCTGAATGGTGCCCTATTTATACTCAATATTTTCATTCAAGCTATCAGTCTCCAACAGCTCGTTCTGTATGTTGAAAACATGTTCATTGGTTTCCAAAGGTATTGTATTCCTTTCAAATATTTTACAGTGTGTTCGAAGTTTGCTGCCATGGTATAGAAATTACGCTGTTTGAACCATTTTAGGTTACATTTGTGTCCGAATCTTCGCGAATATTAGTTTCTTCATTTTCTATTCAAAACTTGAATAGAGACACGTTTCCACGTCTTTTTTTCAAGTTACCAGTCCTGAGGTTTTCCATGTACTTTCTCCGTTCTGTAATAATCGTTAGTCATCAACAATTTCACCAATACTGCCGTGCTAAGCATAAAAGGCGTATCTGCAATCTTCATGTTTTCGAAAAAATCTTGTTTTACTATTAGATTGGGGGCAACTTTTGCAAATATGAGAGTTTTTATAAACATGTAGTACTACCTAATTTTCATTTACGACATTGAATCCTAGTAGAGTAGGAGTGAAATGTTGAAGACAACCCAACACTGACTTAAATTCAATATCCACAAATTTGTCAGATACGCCCTTTATGCTTAGCACGGCAGAATAGGTTCCTATAGTGAACAATTATTTGGCCATTTCGCTCTTGTTTTAGGGGAAATAATACTATCTAATAAAAAATAGTGATGTACTATCTGTGACGTACGCGGTACAAATATTACGTTCAAATACATTTTAATTGAGTTCACTAAATTCATAAGAGAGAGACAAACATATCAAATTGCCCTAGCAATGGTGGACAATTTCAGTGACTACACAGCAAATCAATATGATTATGTTCCTACCTATCAATGATTTCAAACGTTGGAGTAAAATAATATATTATAATAAAAGCAAATAATCTAGTTACTTTAGGCAGTAGGCACACTGAGCAACCATGACCGACCGTCCGCGACCGTCCAACTACGACCAAAATTTCCAAAACGTGTAATATTATCGTATAACTCACACTGAATGATCGTCTTCGGAGACCATGTTTGAAATTGCAATCTGCTGGAATTTTGGTCGACCAGTGTGAGTTTGAAAGTTTTTATTGATCCCTTTCCATTCTTGGTCGTTGCTGAACGGTCGCAGACGGTCGATGCTGGTCGGTCAGTGTGATTCCTAGCTTACTCGTCTTTTTGCCTTGACAGATGTGGAAGGATATTATTGTAATACTTAAAAATATTTGTATTGGTATTATGACAGGATCACTCGGGAAAAATATATTTTATTGTGAATGCTGAGCTGTATCGTAACATACTACCATTCCGAACACGAACATATTAAATTTTTACTGCATCGGAAAATAATTGCGGCATTTTTGTTCTAATAAAAGAGACTATCCCGAATGTTTACGACTCCGCCAAGATTGATATCCCGTGTTATGACGTTGATTTTTATTCTGTTTTATGGACTCGTATAAAATGTGAGTTGTGGTTTTTCGGTAATTATATTTTTGGGTTGATTGATGAAATTAGCCGCCAGAAGAATATTTTTGTCTTTTCTAGTACTGTTACTAACCAAATGACAAACACACTCATTTAAATTACTCAAACAATATTATTACAAGACAATTACAATTGAAATATTTGTTCGTTCCGTCAACCGGATGCATCGTTACAAGCAACCCTCGCCCTCGGAAGTATTCGAGAGACTTGGCGAGCTAAGGAAAAAGAGAATTCAAACTATTTGAGTCCGTCCAAGTACGTCAGCGATGCTGGACTTCAGCTATCCACGTACCAAACTCATCCTCTACCGTTTCTTCTCTTCGCCTAAATATTCCCATAAGGGCGCGTACACATTGGGCTAACGAACGACAAACGCTTCGTTGGTTGGCTTGGGATTGCTGATTGCGGTTAGTGTGTACCCACTGGAGGTAAATTAGAGCCAACAAATCGGGTGATATAGGACTATTCCAGCTTAGTTTGTAGTTTATTGTTATTCTTTACAATTTTACACTATTTTTGATCTCGCTGCTGGTACTAGGAGTCGTTTTTTATCGAGAAGTATAACTTTTACAATTCATTTCTGTTTATTTTCAGATTGTTTGCTGAGAACCATTCTCTGCCCTATTGATTTATTCTTCTGTTGAGTTTTTCAAATTTTCTACCCTATATTCTGAGGTTATGAATGACCCAACCACTGGGCCTTGAGGAACCCCATACTGAATCATTTTGTAGTCACATTTAATTTACAATCCTCTAGAACGCCGACAATACTAGATATTTCCACTACGAAGAAATGATTTACGTTGACTAGTTCTACAAATTGCTTCCAGTTTATAGGATGCGCGAAAACTACGCAACCAGACCTATTTGAAAAAATAAATATGTTACAGGAAGCGATTCGGATAATAGGGATATCCTCGCCAAATAAAGAACACGTTTGTTTTGTTTGATTCGTTTTTTTTGTTGATTTGTCTCATGAACTGTGACCAAACCTCTAAACAATGCGACAATAGATCGTATACATAAACCGTAAGCAAATGCTTTTTCGCTGATTTCTTGAAACAGACCTATTCATTTTCTTCAGTTATGACTGCATGACTGCATGAACGTTAATAATAGAATAGTCGTAAGAAAACTTGTGTGTAATGAGCATTAGCTAGAAAACACACTGACCGTCCGCGACCGTCCAGCAACGAGCAAAAATTGAAATGGATCAGTGAAAACTTTCAAGCTCACCCTAATCGATCGAAGGACCCCGCATTTTCCTTATGGAAAATGGCTTTTGGTTAAATTCCCTGGATTTTTGGTATGATGTAGATTTTGACTCCCTAAGCAAAAGTGTCCATGGGCACAAATAAATCGGCAGACTAGTTTTCGAGATACAGGGTGTCAATGATTCAAAAACGTGTCGCTCAAGAATTCATATTTGTATTCAAACTGAAAACATTGCAGAGCAAGCTTTTGAATCTGTTACTCTCAGAATAGCGTGATACCACTGAATTTTTTTTTCCATTTCAGTGCAATTCAATAAAAGCTCGTCTTCAGAAAATTTCTTTAATTACTTATATTTATTCATATTTTTTATGTGAAATATATATTCAAATACATTTCAAAATTAGTTCATTGAATAAACGTCAAAAAAAGGAAATATTTACTATCACGGACTTTCTTGTAGAATTTTGGGAAGTATAATACTTTCACCCTCCATTTGTTGATTGTATGCCAAATATCCCATTCCTATAGGATTTCGTCGGGGTGATGGGAAAATATCTCTTTTTTTATATAAACTACACATTTCACAGAAATCATATAAAATATTTCTCCATCTGAATTGAAATAACTTTCAAATACTGTAGAATTAGTTCCAACCTTGAGAGGGTTATTGCTTCTGATATATTTCAATTTTCTCTAGTTTCTTCGGAAACAGGGCTTTCAAATGAAAAACATTTCATTCACCATGTATATAAGGTATTGTATTTTTGGAATAGGTACCGCACTAATATAGCCCGATTATTTTTCAACATAAACAAACGAGTCCGGAGACCTATGCTAATATTGATGACAATATCTTGGACTCCTCAAATCGTACATTATATCAAATATTCAAGAAAATTAACCGATCTTTTTCGAAATACAGGGTATTTATTGAAAAAAACCGCATTTTTCAAGAAACTTGGACTGTATATTTTTACTCACCCTATATATATGAAATGAGTATGCGACGTTCTCAACATTAAAGAATGTTTGATATATATATGACATGCTCTCCCCTTTCCAATAAAAAAAACTAGGGATTGACGTACCCTTATTTTTGAACCACACTGTATATAAACAAAAATTGTCAGAAAACTTCGATCGAGATTGATGAAGTTCATCCAGGCTCAATTGGATCTTTAATTCTCATGAAAGAATTTACCCTGGTTGGTTTGAAATTAATCGAATTAGATTTTTCTTTGTTCACTCTGTTGTAGAGCACAAAACGTAAAATTATAATGGATACGAGATCCAGATGACATTGTACCATCATTCAGGCATTTCCATGAATAAATAGCCTTTTTGTCAATTCTCGGAGTTGTTAAAAATTCCGAGCAGAAAGCTTCACTTTTCATCATGGACACTTTTGCTTAGGGAGTCAAAATCTACATGATACCAAAAATTGAGGGAATTTAACCGAAAGCCATTTTCCATAAGGAATGTGCGGGGTCCTTGTCAGCAGATTGGAATTTCAACCATGGTCTTTGAAAACCGGTCGAGGACGATCATTCGGTGTGAGTTGTCCGATAAGAATACACGTGTTGGAAATTTTGGTCGTACCTTGTTGGACGGTCGCGGACGGTCGGTCATTCTTGCTGAATCCGAGAAAATAATTTGCCTAATCGTCCATCTGAATCAACAAGATAGCCGTTTTCATATCACTTATCATGATCTTCCAGTATTCTTATACGATTCAAAATAATAGAAATGTTAACTTGAATCGCTCCCATTTTTGGGTCACATCACCTCCAAATCACATCCCACCGCTGCCACCAAATAATAAAATACAAAATTTCGGTATTTTGGTCGAACCTTATTGATAAACTTCTAGATCTAACCAGATTGAAACATAATCCTCTTGAATTACATGAATTATTGATTGATAATTGCCGTAAATGTCTTTTTAATTGCTGTATTGATTGTATGGATATTGACAATCATCAGTGTATGCTAGCGTACCTGAATGAATCGGAACACATTTTTAGCTTACGGTAAAAACTCCTAGGATTAAATACTGCAATATAAAGGCAAAGCCATATTTAGGGCCAAACAGAATGAAGTTCAATGTAAAGCGGTTATCACGTTGAACAGATTATTGGTATCACTCTTATATGCTGTTCTAGAAAGTCTCCAACGGCATACCACCACTTTCCTGTCCTGGGTTAATTAGATATAATTTACTATTTAAGTAGTTCTCAGGCGAAATCTAGAGTGAAGACAGCTGTAGTGCGGCACTGTTTGGATGAAATACTTGGACGGACAATTCATGTAGGAATTATCGACCATGTTTGGGATCGCATGTTGAAAGTTATGAGTGTTGCTCGTTGGGGTGCAGCCGAAAGAACAAATTAACGTAAGAATAAGCATATCGAAGATGCGATAATAAACAAAATATAAGAATTCACGTGGGGATTTCCTAAGACCCTCTAATCAACATTTCATTCAGCTCCTCCCAAACCAATGCAGAGTTGCCTTCAGTTACAGAAGTTATCACCCGTATCTGTCCCGTATCCCCATACAACCCGAGTGATGGAATTTCCTGTTCGTTGTCCAACCCTTCCCGAGACATCCCGGATTCGAAGCTGTGCATGAAGTGTAGCAATTTAAATTAGATCCCTGATGGAATCTCCCTTTTTAGCCCGACAACCGAGCGTCACTTGCAATATGTTACGTGCCTGTGCCGAACGGAATTCGTTCCGTTGTTACCAAGTATTTAGTAGTTCCGGCACACGAATGTCGCCGACGCCAGCAGGGACGAGGAAATTTCTCCGTGGGTTTGTGCATATGGGATTCGGGTGCGTCAGGACAATACGCAGAACTGTATAACGCTGAAGGTGATTGAAAAATAACTTGGGTCTTGGTTTTGTTGTAAAATATTCATAACTTTCAATTCACCCACAAATGATTTATCTACCATATTCTAATCATTGTAAAGACACAGTTTCAATCGTTGGCACTCCTTCTGCAAGGCTTCTGTTTTGGGTTGTCAATTAGGGGTATCTATCCGAGTACCCAATTCAACAACCAACGCTAGGTATGGTTAAGCGCTTACAATTGGCGCTGGGACTAAGGCAGACTTATACGTCCTTTCGGTCCCTCGGGTGCCAGCTTTTTTTTGTGTGCTCCAATTACTAAGGTAGCAACAAATGGAGATACGGTCGATATTCAGGGGCAAAACTTGATATCTCAAGTAAGTACAGACTCTAATTGCACCACTTGTGAATCTGAATTCCGGTTGCTATTTCACTGTCAGATCCGACACTTTCACTTCACAGTAGGACACTTACAGGCAACAACAGATCAGGATGTTGGGGTGTTGAAGACTCTATCGTGATAGGCCATTATGAATTCTCCAGCCCGCTTAGCCAGAGACAGAAAACGGTGAACTTTTTGGATAAGCCAAAGTCCTCTATATTCTTGAAGAGTATATGCATTTGGTTATACTGATACTGATGTAGCTCAGCCCTAGGTGAGCATTCTGCCTGAAGGGTTCCAATTCGGCAAGGATGTCGCTTTACCAGATAAAATTGATCATCCGTACGGGCTACTGTCTCGAAATGGTCAAATTCCTGCTTTTTCATGGTTGCAAACCATACCGAAAAGATAATGTAGAGTAATGATAACTTAATAGGCTCCATCCAGTGATATACTATCATTTAATCACTTCAAATGAGAATGTCCACTGCCTTCCTATTCTCTTGAGAAGTATAATCGGGGACGGATGATTTAAAAAGCAACCTCCTATGAAGATGCACCATTTTACGAGTTTTTACGATTTGTTGTCGTACATAATTGAGTTCATTCCATGATTATCGTAATGCCAATTTTTTCTTCCTCGACAATTCTGATCACGAAATGTTAATATTTGTGCTAAACCGCGGACAGAGTTTTTGGAAGCGGCGTCTCCAGGCATTCGGACAATGAAGGAATCTTCTATATACGAGCTGGACGTCCTCTCTGCATCCTCACATCAATCTGTCTTGAGGTGACCCGTAGCGTATTTTTCAATCCCAAAACACATTTAATAGCATTCGTGTACTCATCACCACCACCCTAACTGACTGATGTAGGTTATTTGCTTCCATGGCATGAAGTTCAAAGTCATCTAAGTATATAAAATGAATGAGTGAGCTTATTTATGCCTTCGTTTGCTGCTGGTGACTCAGTTGTATCCATGAACGAATAATGGCAAAGAAGAAAGCTGAAGGAGTCCAACTGAAACACACTCCATCTGAATATATCCTGGACTACTTGGAGTTTTGACTAATGAGATCTTATAGCGAGCTGCATTTTATTGGGTACTGCTCATGTGACTTTATATCAAATGCTGATCCAGGTCATCGAAATATTACGCGCAGATATATAATCCTGCGATATATATCTATCGATGAGAATGGTTCATTTATAGCTAGATGCCCGTGAACATCTCATACCAAACGTTGAGGATCTTATCTGTCTGTTATTCTTTGCACCTGACCAATCTTCGTTTTTGGAGATGAGCCCCAATCAAGAATCTGATGCTTCCCATCAAATCACGGGGTCAAACCTCTTGCCAAGTGGTGGTTGGTGTAAAATATTGTTCCTGTAATGGTTGGACAAATCGCATGGGCCTGAAGTAGCAAACCTTTTCTGGTCTTCTGGAACACATCGGACATCTTCCCGGGCTATCAGGTTGCACGGATCATTGCACTGAAAGTATCGAATCATCTTGCAGAAAACTACAAATTACACCAAAGTTGTAGTGGCCCAAGTTTCTCATAGATGTCGCTCAAGAATGTTTCCAGGCGATCAGCGGCCGTCAGGCTATACACAATACGTGGAGGTTCTTGAAATGAACGAAGTTTGTCGTGGAACTTGAAGCGTCTTGCCTTTCTAACTAGTGATTTTCTTTCAAACGTTATAGTCGAATCTTAACAAAACAGCTGTTTGATGGTCAACAGCAATGAAAGGTGGGCTTGTCTCATTTGCATCTATTTGCCGCTAGAAGACCTGTTGGGCGCGCCACGTTTCATCCATTGCAAATCAGATTCGAAACTCGTGTAATCTCGCCTGATTCAACTTAGCTTCCATGTTGTATATGTGTCGCCCATGCTACGCCTACGTTTCATTTCATTATTATTAATTTTATATAGTTTGAAACTTCAATCACCCAGTCGAGAAATGAATTTGAAAGTTTTCATCTATCATATTTAAAGAGAAACTGCAGAAAAACATGTCTATGTTCATCTTCTTGAAGTCCTTTCTGCTTGAATAGAATAATACCTTGTATTCCTTATGACAAAGAAGCAGATTTTCAAACCTACAAAACATGATCACTCTCAATAACTTCGACAGGAGCCTCTCCAAGACATCTGAAGGTTGCTCGAAAAAGAATGAATAGAAATAATTAGTCATTGAACTCTAGAAGATTTATGGAGTTGTATGTACTGTCAGAACGTTCAAAAGTATTATTCCCAAACTTATGGTTTGTTAGCAATAAAAATTGCAACTTTTGCATAAGTATTCATTTCGATCAGAAAATCTGTTTCGCAACTTTTGGATCATAAAATATAGCTGGTGAATATTCGTATCACACACCTTCTGTTGTTATATTCCATGGCACATAATGGTATACTTATAAGTCCTGATAAAAGCGCAGCGCCAATAACATTGACCGTAAAACGGGCCGTTAGGCAAGTTATAGTGACCACGTAGCTGTTTTAGTGGACGGTTTACCTTTTATGATGTCTGGGTTTCATTTATTTCATTTTGTTTATTTTCATTTCTACTACGGATATTAGCTGCTTATCTGAAATTATCGAGTCTAGAAAGTTTCTCTTTTGGTTACATGAGAATACAAAACTATCAGATATTATTTCTGCACGGTACAATCAATTACTGACGTTTCTGAAGTTCACCGTATTAATGGGTCAAGTGAATAGAGTGTGACAAATACTATAGATTCATATATTCTCATATCCCAGCAATACCAATGAGAATGTTTCAAGTTTTCTAATTTAAGTGTAATGGGTCAATTTGAAACAGTGTCTGAATCAGAAGGGAGTAATTATATATCAAAGACTGTGCATACCATATATTTTCAGTAAGTCTGAACTTTCATATATTGAAATAACTGTTTGGGAACCTTTGTCAACTTTTTAATAATTTTTTACATATTCTCTTGCGACATTGTCATAAAGGGGACGATCAGACAAAATGGGATTCTTTACACCATTTACTTCAACAAGTACATCAACAAAATGTTCAAAGACAAATGTCGTTCAAACCAATACTGTAGAGCAAAATTGGGAATGAGCTCTCAAGGATATGCTGATGACACTATCTAACGTTATAAAACGGTTATCAAATTTCCTAACTTAACCTTGCATATTAATCATTTTCAATAAAAAAATTATAACCATTTGATAATGTCCTGTTCTTTTCAATTTCCTTAAAAATTCAACAATACCTGAGTTGTCCGATGTAGCTGAATGAAACACTCATCTCCAAATATATCCACCCTAAACATGGGTCAGAAAGGTGTACAATAGTAATCAACTCCTTCGACCAGGATGAATTCCTATCAGAAATCTGAGACCCTTCTCAGTGCCACACTGGGAGGCCCCTTTCTGCAAATGCGATTGGATTTATCATAGTTTGCCGAAGATTTCTTGTTGATTCGATATTCAAATCAGGACATTAGAATTTAGAGTTTCGCCAATTCTGAAAGTTTTCTCCACTGTTCAATCAGCTAAGTGTGTTTCTGTTGTTTTTTTTTATCGAAAACACTGTTATTCGAAGTAATTTCTAGGCGTCGTGTAGACAATGTAGACGATACTGAATTTGGTGTCAGAAGTGGCATGAGTGCTAAAATGGAAATATTAGTGAAATTCCAAAATTTCATGAAAAACTACATTGTGAGGCAATACTTTGATTTGAACAAGTGACCTTTCTGCTGAGTATGATTTTTGCAAAAATAACTGATTGAAATACATTGTCATTTCACCCTTGGATTGGTTTACTCGATCGATTGAGAATATTTCAAAGCAATTCGAGAACATTCGTGACTGCATTCAGAAGTCGATAACTGAATGGAATGCTTTGAGTAGGATTCGAATTGAGATTGGAATTAGTAGAAGGGTGAAGAGGCAAATGGTGAATTCGGAAAACGCTCTTTCCTTCAGTCCGTGAATTTGTAAGAAAATGATTGAACTGGAATATTTCTCGGGAAATGGTTTTCTAATTCTGGTTAACACGATTGGGAAAATTTTAAGTTGAGTTATTTCTGAGTGATTGGCCAAAGTATCTTTTTCTACCAGTACCACGTCGGAATCTTTCTGTGGTTTCTATAGATGGCTCTGCTGCCCACTTTCTTAGTGGGTGCCGGAGTTATCGTAGTGCCTGTTAACAAAACCGATTGGAAATCAATTACATATTGTGGCCGAGTGTGTATTGATGAGCGAGATGAATCGCGAAACCGGTCTGCAGATGTCACATGTTTTCGATTGCCAGTTGGTGGTTGTTACAGGAAGATTGCAAAGTATATCCTTGTAGGAAAACTTTGCCAGGCGTTGAATAGACGTGATTCGGCGGTCGTATGGAGCTGTTGAATTATTTCTGTTCGACGTTTGTCGACAATCCTATTGTATAGGAAAATTTGCGAAAGGCTGGATTATTTTTATAACCAAATTTTGTTTTAGTTTGGTGTGCTGAACAAAGAATTGCTCTGACAACCAAGTTATCATCAAGAAGTCAAAGTTTTAAGTCGAAGCGTTGTCGAAGTGACAGAGTCTGCCTTTTTCAAATTATTTTCAATTAAACCAATATTTCAATGAATTCATCAGGCGAAGAGCTCCCAGAAGCAATTTTAAAGGCCGCACATGAGGTAAATTCAGCTCTGTTACCTAGTAAATTACGAGAATGATACGAACAGCAATACAAACAATTTTCAAACTAGTGAAAGGAAAAAGGAGTGAATAGCTTCAGAAATTAGGTTTTTTTGGGGTATTTTTCCGAGTTGAGTAAAGTTCTGAAACCCAATACCTTATGGTCGCGTTACTCGATGTTGAAATAATAATAATACTCCCTCATAAACACTCATAGAGTGTACACAAAGGCATAGCCTGTGCGGGTAGAGGGAAGCTATTATTACTGTTTGCATTGGTGCTCCGGGGCGACTTACTGATGATTTCGGTGGTTAATATTTGAAATAAGTGGTTTCGATGAGAAAGTGAAAATAATTTGAACATTAATCTTTACTTTCGATTTCAATCCACAGCTGGTCAAGCTTTTGTCAGTTTCGATATTTTTTTTGCGCTTCAGTTTATTCCAACAATAGTTCGACTTTAATTTATGCTGAAGCTGGGCGTGATTACCATTAAGCGGAAATGAGATTCAATGAACGGTTTTCATCATAGAAAGAAATGGAATAATAATAATAATGATGAAACTCTTCAATATAATGAACACTCGTAAAGCGTACTCAACAACATATCAGTTATTATTATTTGCCGTAGCGATCCGAGGCAAGTACCTGATTTTTGTTGGTGTAATCACTTTTTCAGCTGTAGGAAAACCCGGAAAACCTACAGCACCACTACAAATGTTGAGTTAAAATAAAACCAAACCTGAAAATAAGCAAGATACATAAGTTAACAACGTTCCTAAATAAGAAAAATGATGACATCAAGTCCACATAAAGCGGAAATTTTCACCAAAGAAAACATATCACGCTTGACGATATTCAAGATGAAGGAAATCTAATTATTGTGAATATTTCCGATTCAAAAAACCATGCTTTAAAATCTATGGGCCGTGATGGTCATGATGGTAGAGCGCTTGTCTTTTAACCTAAGGGTCATGGGTTCGATTCCCAGCATGGTCATCGGTCTCGTGCATGGCATCACACGTTAAAAGGTAAGGGCTGCGTCTTCCCTAGCCCGGACCAGTCTTTCAAAGACTTTTGAGGGTTGTACTCTTAAGGGTGTGCAGCTGGTTGACAGAAATAACAATTTTAACTACAATTTGCGTTGTGGAATACCGTTTTGGGGAGTATGCAACTCATCAGCATTTCAGACTGTATTGGTACTGCAGAAACGAGCGATCAGGTATCTGTATAAGCTCACACCTCGTGATTCATGCAGATGCATATTAGCAGAGGAAAAGATATTGACTTTGATTTCAATATTCATTTTAGAATCAGTTTACCTCATTTACAAAAATTTGTCAGCAAAATTGACTAACAAAAAGTTTAGAAACACAGTTAAAACATTTTTAGCTGATAGACCCTATTATAATTTGCAAGAGTATTATAATGATGAATTTACATGATATAATGTGCGTAGTTGAACCTATGTTAGTCGAACACAAGGTGTAATTGTATTGCTCTGTGAATTTTTTGTACGATGTTTTTGATGATGTCTTTGTGCTTGTTAATGAATATATCTATTTATATTCCTTTCGAACAGAACTGACTATTTTAACAGAGTTTTTACAAAACTGATGACTATTTTAACTGTGTTATTACAAAATTTACTTTTAACTGTATAGAAGTACTGTTTTTACATTTTTATGCTTTTATAGTTACATACCTATTTATTTAACGCAAGCTTTGTCCACATTATTTCTTAGTGACAATAAAGTATACCATATTCATTGAAAGGATTCCTGGACAAGTAATTTTATTTGCTATTTATAGTTTCAATCCAATTTTTGTTTCTTTTGTTCTTACCAATGAACTAATGACTGTAATATGTATTTTATACTTATTGTAATTAGGTATTTTAGTTATATTGAGAGAAATTTTTTTTGTGTTTGTATTATCTATAATGTTATGTAAACTATTAATGATTTCATATGACTTGAGTTTTTCAACTGTTTAAATTGAAAGCTTCAAATAAATCTATGTACTTATCTATCTATCTATCTATCTATCTATCTATCTATCTATCTATCTATCTATCTATCTATCTATCTATCTATCTATCTATCTATCTATCTATCTATCTATCTATCTATCTATCTATCTATCTATCTATCTATCTATCTATCTATCTATCTATCTATCTATCTATCTATCTATCTATCTATCTATCTATCTATCTATCTATCTATCTATCTATCTATCTATCTATCTATCTATCTATCTATCTATCTATCTATCTATCTATCTATCTATCTATCTATCTATCTATCTATCTATCTATCTATCTATCTATCTATCTATCTATCTATCTATCTATCTATCTATCTATCTATCTCTCTGTCTGTCTGTCTGTCTGTCTGTCTGTCTGTCTGTCTGTCTGTCTGTCTGTCTGTCTGTCTATCTATCTATCTATATATCTACTTATTATTATTATTATTATTATTATGCCATTGCAATCTACGAGCTGCGAGTGTTACTCTTTACAGCCATTTTCCACCAACTAACTACTCTGGACCGGCTATTCTGACTCATTTGCAGAATGCATCAAAATGTGTTTTTAACAATACTATTTTCTATTTTCAATGTGCTTTTTGATTCTTTATGCGGTCGTAGAAAAAATTATGATCCTAAATCGCCTCGTTTGGGTCAACGGGTCGTGTGCGGTAAAGTATCACTTTCCGTACTTGTTAGGAAAAATAACTATTCCGATAGTCCTGAAAGGTACAGAAAAAAAAAATTGTCAAGTGTAATTGTGCATTGAAAATCCCATAAGGTCCAACTGTGAACGTTTAGCCACAATAATGTAATCGTCTATTTTGTTTTTGAGATTAGTATATGTAGGAATATATCATTATCCGGTTACTCTATACACTTGAAAAATGAGAGGTGTAAACGATAACCATACAAGTGTGGATAGCTTATGATATTTTTTACTACCTACCGCTCTGAAGAAATTAGGATTATTAGAAATTAAGACCGTTTTATTAGACCTGATTTACATTTCTATCATCTTTAAAAATCGCTATTGAGTTATCATGATTAATAAAGAATTAACTAACTCCGAATCAGCTGAGTCATCCGAAAAGCTATTCTTTTAATGAATCATTCGGAAAGTTACTAGTGAATTCTATAAATGTCGAACTCTTTCATATAATTACGAGTAACTTTCACAACCAAGCTGGTGAGTGAATTGACTTTCAGGAAACAAATGGAAGACTTTCCTTTTACGGATTAAAATCAGGGGTGGAAAGCACGTTATTTTTTCATTTCGAATTTCCATTTCATTATCGCCAATCTTGACAATAATGCATCAAATATTCCTGCCTCAAATAACTTGATGATGGGAGAAAATATAATGCTTGGAAGTTGTGCAAATGAATTTTTCTGTGACACGTTATTATGCCTATATTAATTTCCGGTTTTCTTTAATTCCACTAATTGAAATGTTACCGTATATTAATGACGCAAACTGTTAACATACAATATTTTGAACTGGAATTCAAATTTTCTTTCGCATATTCTTCGGTGGGAGGTTGCAGGGTTAATTCCAGACCCTGTATATGTTAGGATTCGTTGACCATTATAATGTGTTCTATCTGTGCAAACCGTAGACACGTGTTTCTGACTATTTGGCCGTCATTAGTACGGTGTAGACCAGTTTAGAAATTTGCAACACTTATTTGGTTCCATTCTGTTTCTCAGTAGCAAGTTTGTTATCGAAACAAGCAAAACATTCACAGCAATATATATCTCAATTTTGTAGAAGGCTTGCTATCTACATTGCTTTATAGACAGGGGATGCTGTGGCATCAATATCTTCTGGCGATACAAAGCAAGCTTTATACACAATTGAGATATATTCAGCTGTAAAAGTTTTTTTGCTTTGACTACAAAGTTGCTACTGAGAAACATAATTGATCCGATTGTAGTATTTTTTTGTCTAAATCGTTATACCCGTCAACGGGCTTCAGCCTTACGAGCACAACCCTCAGAAGTCTCTGAGAAACTTGTGCGAGCTTGAAAAGACGTAGCCCTTAATTTTTTAAACGTGTGATGCCATGTACGAGGCCGGTGATCGTGCTGAGTCGAACCCATTCACCAACGGGTGATTGGATTAAGAAGCGAGTGCTTAACCCGCACGCCAATACATTACAAATAATGAGATACCCGTTTATTTTGTTGACTTCGTTTGTTAGTTGTTTCGCTTGAACTGAGTGTTGCCACATCTTTTCATTCTGAGTGTGATATCAGAGAAAATATTCCAGATGAATGCAAGCATTCAAAGTAAACGAATGAGCAATTTGACAGTTCCTTCAACAAAGTATAGTTGTGACATTTTATAAAGTGATTTATTGAGTTAGAAACGGTTATTAGTATTTCGTTAGCAACTAGAGTGTATGCCCAACGATATCGGCAAAGAAGATATCTCAAAGTTGACCGTTTCTAGACTGTAATAGTTATGATCTATAGTGTTGGTATTTGATACGTGTGAAGTCATAATGACTGATGAATGAAGAGGAAATAAAAACTTCCAATTTACAGAAAAAATATATTCTGTTATGAAGCCAACAATTGTTTCGACACTCAGTGTCATCATCGGTAATTACATATAATCCATCAGAAAAGTAAAATCTCAAACTGAAATTGACTATGAATTAAAAGTATCGAACCATTTAAAGCCAGTAAAGATATTCTAGAGAAGCGAAATGGTTCAGAATTAATTTTAAAGAAATCGAAAATAATCGAACGAGAAATTTGGAAAATCAATATATTGCAGTAACGGATATTCATCAAATTCTAAAAATTCGAGAATCATAAATGATCGTATCGATCTTTCGAAGATCTGAAATTCGAAGAACTGAACATTACAAGAATATAAAACTGTAATACCGTCAAAGGAGAATGACAGAAAATGGGAAGACAGATATTTGACCAAACCAGCAAATCAGAAAATCAATATTTTGTAGAAGTGGAAAAATATCGGAACAGAATATTATAAGAATTAAAATCGTCGAATCCATAGAGTACAAGACCTAAAATTTCCATATTGAAAATAATCAGAA
This sequence comes from Chrysolina americana, assembly GCA_958502065.1. Taxonomy (NCBI): domain Eukaryota; kingdom Metazoa; phylum Arthropoda; class Insecta; order Coleoptera; family Chrysomelidae; genus Chrysolina; species Chrysolina americana. The sequence goes on from OY293414.1 coordinate 81,790,107, forward strand.
GAAAAAATAGTAGAATCGAAAAGGACAGAACCGAAAAATATCAGAATTTGGAGAGGGGGTAGCGGATGGCTCTAGTCTCTCAGAGATGGAGCAGCGTGCGGTCCATATTACTAGATTCTGATATCGGAATTAATTCGCTCATCCCCTCCACAATTTCTGCTAGATTTCGATTCTGACCATTTTCAGTCTGACACATTTTGTTTCCAAGGATTTTAAGTTACCACAGATTCATTTTCAGATAATTTGTTAGATTTACGTTTTTAGATATGATTATATGTTGTATTGATGGAATTACATTTCGATATTCTTTGAGCGTGATCGTTTTATGTTTTGAAGAGCTTAGGTTATTGAGATTTGCAATTACTTTATTTTCTCATTTTGGTCACTTTCCAATCTTGCCGAATTCAGACCTATGAAATCTGGTTCTACTGTTTTCGTGTATGATGCTTTATTGTTTCTTATAAAAACATATTAGATGAATTTCAATTTGGATCATAAATCATTTCTATCCATTCAATTCTGCTGTTTTTAAGACCTATAAAATGTTAGTCTGAAACATAATTGATTCTCCATTTTGTTGGTTTTACATATAACTGGTTTTTTCATTTATCGATATTACAAAAATAATTCTGCTATTCTATGGCCCACCATCATCGGTGTGAGTTAGGAATTAACTCAACTTCAGAACAACATCTACTAACAAGTGCAGTTATAAAGTATTACTGAAGACGTGATAATTTAAAAATCATCTAGGAGCACTTGGGTTGTTACTGTTACGATATTCTCAAATAATACGCAGAGCATACTATACTGTTTTTATTAACTTCGCTATAAACATACAACTACTACACTGACTGATAAAACACTTGGATCTCTTCAAACTGCTCAACTGACTCCAACTAGCTAAATATCCCAAACACTTCTCAAAACTTCTTTTCGCGAGTAGAATGTGTCACCGTCTATACTCAATTCGAGCAGAGTAGATTTTTCGGGATTCTTCCGTTCTCCTGATTGATCAGAGGGAATGTTTACTGCGATCGGCGTCCGTTTATTTGTTATGTAGAAGAATTACGTTATTGACAGCGGCGTAACCAGGACATTTTTTCAATCTCGTAACATTATCCCCCTCAGCAATGTGTTTTTGTCTCTATTATAACGTTTTAGTCTTTCTGGGAATCCTATGGACCACGACGTTTATTCTCTTCGCTTTCGTATAGAGTCCTTCCCAAGATGGTGATAATTTGGGAGACACTCCTCTCTTACGACGAAGGTTGTACAGCAACATTCCATCTCCTTCTTTAAACTCACCAGTATTGACATTAAGATCGTATCGAGCCTTGATTCTATCACTATTTATCTACAATCTTTTTCCCAGTCAAGATATCTCGCAGTTCGTCTGCATAATCTTGTAGCTCTTTCTCTTCAGCACTTTATGACCCGAACACCAAGTTACAGGGCAAACGAACTTCTCTCCCGAAGATAATTCTGGCTGGGGTGAGCTTTGTGGAATCAAGAATAGTGGAAGATGTCGATCCCAGTTCTTTTGGTGCTCTTCTACTACTTTGGAAAGAGGTTCTTCCATAGTCCTGCCGAACCTTTCAACCATGCCATCGGACTGTTGGTGGAGGGCAGTTGTTATGGTCTTGCTAATTTCCATCAATTCACAAACTTCCTCGAATAAATTCGATTCAAAATTTCTTCTTGGTTGGAATGTAGCTCCATTAGTACTAAACATGCTATCCACCACAGCTCTTGCAACTGTGGATGCTTCTTGATTAGGCAGGGCATTAGCTTCAAACCATTTGCTGAAGTAATCCATGGCAACGAGGATGTATTTTTTGCCATCATTCGTCATCGGAAACGGTCCTGCTACATCGATGGCGATTCGTTCGAAGGGAGCAGCTACATTGTATTGTTTCATTTCTCCTCTTGATCTTGTCCTGGAGCCTTTGCTTGCTTCACACTTCGGACATTTTCGGCACCATCTTCACGACATTGGAACAAGTAAAACCTCTGCCTTATTTTATCCAAGGTCTTTTTCACTCCGAAATGTCCTGTTTTGCCATCATGAATCTTCTTCAAGACATCACTTATTCTCGACCTAGGCACAACCAATTGAGAAATCTTTTTTTCTGCCGTCGGCCGATTCCCAAGCTCTCTTCAATAGACCATTCTCAACAATCAGGGAATCCCGTTGTGCCCACAATGCCTTTAAAGTTGGTGATCGAATGTTAATTTCCTTCCAAGTGGGTCTTTTCGCTCTGCTCTCCTTTCATCAGAGAATATCCGAAATGTATGGATCACTTTCTTGGTCTTGTCTCATTTTTGCTGTGGTTCAATTGCCGTCAATCATTAATCTCACTTGGTTGATTCCATCGCGACGTTCAATTCCCTCACAATGCTCACCAGAATCCGAACAAGGTATCTGTGTTGTTGTGCAACTCGGTTGTTCTTAGCCTCTTAACAGGGATGACCAGGGATGACCAGGGATGACAGGGGTCTCTATCATTGCTAGCCGACATGCGCCTCGATATGCTGGCTAATTCTAGTTTTTCCTGTCGCCCATTTGAGAACTCGCTGGAAGACTTTGTCTTCACAGGTGATTGCGAACGTGGTGGCATTCTTACCCTGCAGTCTCTAATAAGGTCTCTAAGAAGACCTTTTCGAGTGGACTAGTAACTGCGCTTAATCGTTGTTCGGGTTCTTCTACTGATACCGCTTTTTGTACTTTCGGACTCAAGGGGTTAAGGGCCGCCTCTACTTCCAGAGAACGTACCAAGGCATCGCTACTTCTCTTGAAGTGTGTTAATCTCAGAGTCCTTTGGATTTTGGTGTCTCTCAGTCCATCTATGAATAACTGCACCGCTAGCTATTCCTTGAAGTTTTCCGGTGTTTCTGGGTAAGCCAGCTAGGCGTCTCACATCTGTTTCAAATTCTTGCAGATTCTCACCCGATTTTTGAGTACTCATTTTCATTTGAGCCCGATACAGCAGTTCTGGATGCTGACAGCTATAACGTTTACTCTAATGCAGTAATTAGATCTTCATATTTAGTTTGCTGTTCGACGGGTATCGTCTGCAACGTACTCAAAGCTGGCCCTCTCAAAGCTACTATGAGTGCCGTAACTTTTTCTTCTTCGCCTCATCCATTAGCCACTGCCGCAGACTGTCCATCAAAAGTCGGTGGTTTCACGGAAACTCCTGATGTGGCAAGCCTGTCTCGACGATCTTGGTTCTTGATAAGAGCTATCTGTTTCAATTCCTTTCATCTCCTTTCGTATTGTATTCACTTTTTTATTAAGCTCATCGTCGATTTTCTTCACGTCTTTCTTCCGTTTTTGTTTTAGTTCCTCCATTTGTACTTCGGTTTTACGTAAGTAATACATGTTGGAAGAACTTATCTCTAGAACCTATTGAAAGACTGTTGCCCTTTGATTTTCTATACGTCTAATCTTCCTATCTAATTTGTTTGTTCGATAATTTTCTAGACTGCCTCTTCTCGTTCCTTTTTTTCATCCAACCGTCGCGTTTCCTGTCTTTTTTTTTTCATTTTCTCGTTCTTGTTTTTCCTTCAGGCGCCGCTTTTCCTCTTTTCATTTTCTTTTCTTGTCGCCTGATATACTCAATTTGAGCAGAGTAGATTTTTCGGAATTCTTCCGTTCTCCAGATTAATCGGTACAGAAAAACATCAAAATAATTCCAAGAATGAGGAAATGTTTACTGCGATCGGCGCTGGTTCATTTGATATGCAAATGAGTTACGTTTTATAGTCGGCACTCAATCTCGTAACATTACTCATACGATTAATTATTCGAAAACTATCCAGGTCTATTTGGCCATTCAGAACAGAGTTGTTATAATCAAGTAGGCGTTTCTTGGCCTCTATGGACTTCTATAGTCTAGTTCCTAAATTGTAGGTAGTGACTTATCGGTTTTACGGTTCAAAATTCATATAAAGTAGGTCAAAAAATAGAACAGAAATAAGCTAGGTACTTTGGCTTCAAATCAAGTTTTACTTTGCCACTTCCGTACATCCCCTCTGCACTCCTGTAAAAACCAGAAAATGTACGATGAGTCACTATCTACAATTTAGGAACTAGACTATATATGTTTAACATCAGATCTTTATGTTGAAAAAAAAAAAAAAAAAAAAAATAAAAAATATCAGGAATATGTGTGAAGTTATGACAAACAGTTTTGAAAACAAAGTTTCCTGAGAAATTCTAAATGACCACACGATTCAAGAATTCTTATTTGTTATTTTGATCCCAAGTATCGGAAAACCCATAACGCGAAAATTCCATTACCCATAATTGATGTATCAACTCAACACTGCGATTCTCCCTCAGACTGATTAGTTTCTCGTAGGAAACCAGATAATCCAAATCACCAAAGCCTGTTCAACTCTGATATATGAATCATTCCTCTTTCGCTAGCCCTGTCAGCTCGTATGCAGAATATCGTCGTCACGGCCGGTTTTAATCACCTTCCAGCTTCCCTATCTGGCCTGTCCACACCACGCTAAATTGGGGCTGATTGATCTCGTAAAACTGAGCTTTAAATCCTCTCTGGCGTTAATGCGGCTTAACGATGTTTTCTTTGTTTCAGGTACGTCTATTGAAAGTGGGATTATCGGGTGTGGAGTTATCCGGGTGAGTGAAATGAAGCCAAGGAAACTAGTTTTTTTTCTACAACTGTCAAATAAGTGCACTTTTTGTTCTTTACGTATATTAATAAGTGAATGTATTGAAAAATTCGTAGCTTGCTACAGAAGCAAACAATATTTTAATGCGAAAATATTACATTATTTAGTACATTTCTTATCACGAACCTGCAAGGCCTTCAGAACTTTCGAAATAAAATGTCCATTTTGCTCTAAAAGGCCTCTATAGCTTCTGTAACTTCTGCAACTTCTGCATATATCGTGCGAATTTGAAGTGAATCTGTCTGCTAGATTTTTTTCGATCAATTTTGTTTTAACTTCGACTGACTTCATATTTGAAGTTACTGAATTCATCATTCTAAATCGATTTGTGTTCGCAAAATTGCTCTATATTTAATCGTTTTGTGTCCTTATATTCAGCCCAGTCTTAGATGGTTTTTGCTTCATTGAATAGCCCATCCAATTTCCCGCTGAGGGTTTCTAAGTGTTTATTCCACAGACTATTGTTATTCTCTTGCCTTGTTATTTTCCTGGCAGCTTTCCTCGTAAACTGCAAGTATTGCATTGCCCACTGGGTTTACTGACCACTCGAGGCTTTTGTCGTACTTTATTTCGATTGTCCCTTTCGAAAGCATCGCTTAGTGATGGTTTTTCTCATCGTGGTTTTGGTAAGTGACTGAAATTCAAGGAGGGGAGCATGAAGACATGCCAGTTGTGTGTTATCGCAAGCTTCTTCTGTCGGAAGTGTTATGTACCCAAGAGTAACCTTATGCTCACTTAGGCACAGCATTGCTGGTCTTGTTGGCATATTCTATGATCAAATACCTAGTGGGTGATCTTTGGCCGATATATGTGTGACGCTTTACCATATCATCACTATCTCACAGAAAAAACGTTCGGCTTGTAGCAAGGAAAGACATCATCTTGACCATCATTCTGAGAAGGACATAATCTCCAACAAAAGAAATACTATCTTAGATAAAGAATATTCATGAGTTTGGATTAAATCCTCGAATATCTTGATAATAAATTATTTTACAGGAAAGACCGCGCCTTTCATATAAAGTGGTGATTTTTTAAGAAGACATCTGTCTTTGTCCGAAAATCATCAGATCTTCGTTTAACGCCGTTAACAGTTTAACGGTTTCCTTCTACTATCTACCCTGCTGCCACGTAGCACATGCGGCTAGACAAGTTGGCTCAAGTTGTTTCTTGTTTCAGTTCAGTAGTTGTCCAGCGTCCAGTGGTAATGTAGCGTGGTGGATAATTTCGACGTTCATGTGCAGTGTGCAGTTTTGACCAAAGCCGTTGAATTAGATTTTTTTTAGTTACAAAGTGAAAGAAGTTATTACGTAATATTATAGATACTCCTATCCATCCTTAGCTATGTTTGAAAAATGGGGGAAGAAGTTAAAGAGCTTCTCGATTAATTCAAAATTGGCCATCTTTACACCAAATTTGAAGGAAAGTAAGTATTTAAAGAATTATCAACGAATAAATGACTTTCATTTGGCAATAAAACATACATCCCATTTTCATCCAGTATATGGCAAGTACTTATATTAGTACCGATCTGCTTTTCTTTTGTATCGAAAATGGCCGCCTTTCGTCTGTAAGCTGACCAGTGAACATATAGGTAGGTGCAAAGAATATGTATTTGACATAAGCCGGTAATGATTTTCAAAGAAAAGCAGGTGATCTTATATCAAGGTATATTGATTTTCGTACAAGGTAACTGTCCTTATCAAGGGAAGTTTGGTGGGTTTCGAAAACAATCATGTGAAGTTTGTGAAAATGAGACTTTGAATTAAAGAAATTATTTCGATGAAAACAATTAACAATAATAAAGCAAGTGTAAGTTTCATAACATATTTTCCTGAAACACTCAACTACTTGACAGATAACAGAACATAAACAGTTTTTTCTACTTGCTGCAACTTTCCGCACCTGCAGAAAACAGCTTCAGACCCCGACCTATTTTTATTTTTACCATGCAGAAAAACTCAAAGTCATCTCCACAATTTTTGCTACAGAAATTGTCAATTGTGTAAAACGACTTGCCTGAATCAAACCAAGGCCTAAATGTTTTTATTTTTAGAACAGAAAATTGATGATCTGAGTATATTGAAATTCCTAACGGATGAAGAAATCAATTACCTCACGGAAAAGAATATGGGAAGTAAAATAAAATTAAAAAGGGCCATATTATCATCAAATGAAAGTGAAGGAAATCCATCGGAAAATCTCGCTGTAAGTATGGCATAATTCATTTATTTTTCTTATTAACTTGATATCTTTTTCAGGAGTAAAATAGTTCAATATGGGAACCTCCTAAAAGAAAAACTTGCCTGATAGAAAATATCGATGACTCGCCAACGCCATCTGATGTTATTGGCGAGATATCATTTAATGACGAGTTATTGTAGTTAGTCAGATGTGTTTTGTTGTTAGTTTTTTAACATTGTTGGTTATACGGGTTTACAAAAAAAAGCTTGTTCCAATGATTATACTTTTATGTTTGAAATATTTAAATTTGTGTTGTATTTAATAAATAAATTGTTTACCTTACCTTAAAAAGTTTAGTTTTTTCATTCCCATTATAAGAATTTCAATAAAATATTTTATAATGTTCTTTGTCAGTGAAAAATATAGAAAACTGCATAACACTGTTTTATTACATGATTTTCTTTGTGTCTGAGAAATAGCAAAAGACCAACCTACTTCACATACAATTTTTAATTCATGTGGTTTTCTGCACTTTCCATTAGCAGAGAGTTTATAATCAAGCAATTTGTACAGGGTGTTCCAAATTCGATTTTTGTCATTGGGATCTCGGAAACTATAAAAGATACAGCAAAGGCTAAATTGTAATTGAAGTGATAGTTGATGATGGTGAGAAATTGAGTATAAAATGATTGATCTGATGATGGTATCTGAAATCTGAAACGTTCTTTGATTAAATTATAAACTATCATAGAATACATTGTAAAGAAGTGATTGTATAACGTCCCAAAAATTCAAAACGGAAAATATAATTTTCAGATCTCATCGAAAGTAGTCAGAATTTTCCTAAATTTCTCACCGGCATTACCTTGAGGTCCATATTATGCAACTTTGCCATAATTCATTCTTTGCTGTATGTTTTAAAGTTTCTGAGATCCCAATGGCGAGTATCGAATTTAGAACACCCCGTACCCAAAGCATTATTTCCTCTATATGAGATAATAAATGATTTTGTATCAAGAACATAAATATATTTTATCAAGGATATATATATTTGCAACAAATATATACAGATTTCAAGACAAGATAAGTGATTACTGAAGGATGCCATTCTTTGTACCAAAGATATAATAATCTTGCGTTGAAGACGAAATCTTTGAAATGGTAATTTACTCGCACTTGTACTAAAGATGTTGGCTTCGAACAGAAGCTTATTAAATCCATGATACCAAAATAAAGCACTTCAACTCAAGAGAACACGAGGTAATTGTGAATTTGAATCAAACATGCCAAGTAAACATTTGAATTATAGTAACTTGCGATAAAGCATTATTTATTTGATCTCAGATATTACTAGTTCCTCCAATTGAGGAAATTACTGACTCTATTCAAGACAACATTCGTTTGGACATATACATGATCATTTTGATTTAATTTCGTTAGAACTTATTTCAAGAGAACTCTTTCATCAGTGTGTGTAAGCCTGTGGGAGGCAAAATAACGAGCGCTAGCTGTGTTTTATTCAATCTCTGCGACACAACCTATGCCTTCAAAGATAAAAGTAAGAATATGGAGGGATCTTTTGTCAAAAGAATCGAGCAATGGACAAACTTCCACCGATTGGGGGTGCTGTTCTATGCCATTTCCAGCACACATCGATAGCAGGACAATTCCAAAGGTTTCCCTATCATGCGGGTAACTGATTAAACATTCCTGCTGAGGATATTACAAAAACTGTTGATGCAGAATATCCAATTTACATAGAAAACCGTATCATACCGACTGGACATCTCAATACTTCATTTTTATGACTAATTTTACTGTACCAGTTCAGCAGCAGCGGTAGCATTCCCTTCTGGAAACGATTATCGTATCGACGTGTATATCAGGACGGGATTAAATCAAGTAGTGGCATCCATAAATTGTTTTCGCTACATTAATCAGCGTCGATTTGGAGCGATCGATTAACCTAGTCCGATAATCAAAGGTGGACACAATTCCTGGTGCAGTTTGTCACTCGACGGTTGACTAACTGCGGGGTTAGCTACACGGGAGTTTGTCGAAATTTGTGACGCCATATATCCTTGTTTATTGAGTGACACGGTGCTTATCGCGGATCCTATTGTTTTTTTTTTTTAGATTAACACACTGGTTGAACTGCATGGCAAATAGTAAGAGTTGAACGGTAACACCTTGATCATTTGTGAAAATTTCCAAAAGTACAATTTTGTTTCCGAAGGTGACTAAACGATTCTGTGAGTGCGAAAAGTATTGTCACGATATTACTAAATGATACGCCGAGCATACTACTGAACTGTTTTTATTAACTTCGCTATGAAAATACAACTACTACACTGATTTATACAACACTTGGATCTCTCTAAACTGCTTCAACTATAGCTAAATATTCCAAACACTTCTTGAGAACTTCTTCAAAACTTCGTCTATCTAGTGAAATGTGTCGTCTTATACACTCAATTCGAACAGAGTAGATTTTTCGGGGTTCTTCCGTTCTCCAGATTAATCAGTACAGAAAAACATCTAAATAATTCCAGGAATGACGAAATGTTTACGGCGCCGGTTTATTTGTTATGCGAATGGGTTAGGTTTCATGGTCAGCCGTCGACAGTGTTATAGCATGGGGATTTTTTCAATCTCGTAACAGTATGGAAACCTTTGAAATGGCCCAACTCACATCATTAAAATGTTGTAAAACTACCAACTCAATTTTTATTTCAGCAACGATGCTAAATTCACATTTTTCTGAAATGTTATAGCCAACTTTTCAATTTCAAATGGAACACCGTATATATTTTCGGGTTTGTGTTGTAGATTGAATGACACCATGTTTGAACTAGATATATGCAAAGTTTATTACTTATACCCTGTCACAGCTACTGAGGAGGTTTCCAATGTCATTAGTCAACTAAAAACACAAAAATTCTACAGGAAATGTGTAAACCTTTCTACAAACATAATCAGAGGAATATCTGAGTATATTTGCAAACCGCTGGCCAAATCTGTTGAGGAACAGAAAAGAATTATTTCATTATTCAAGATAATTGATTCCCTTTTAATAAAAACCTATAGACCTGCGACCATTTCCAGTGTGATCAGTAAAATAATAAAAAATTGTGTCTATCAAAAATTATCAGATTTTATGTATGATGTAATTAGTAAACATCAAAACAATTTCAATCCAGTTAAGTACCTGCAACTTATAAATACTATTCATAGTAGCATCGATAGGGAAAAATTTGTTGCTGCGCTTTTCTTCGATTTGTCCAAGGCATTCGACTCTATTAATGGAAAATTCCTTGCATGGATTATATCCTATATGAAGTTATACAAATTTATGTATGAACGTTGGTGTTCCACAGGGATCTGTTTTGGGACCTTTACTCTTTTTGATTTATATCACTGACCTACTACAACATATAGGCCCAACGTCATTATCATAATTTTAATATGGTGTCATTTTGATTGCTGGTGTAATTTTTCGAACAAAAAAAACATACATTTCGAAATTATTAAGGTGGTGGTACATCTATCAGTAGTGACCATGAAATTTTTAGGGATTCATACGGATGCTAATTTAAATTGAAAATTTCACGTCAACTACGTATATAAGAGGATCAGCAGCAGTTTTTATGCTCTGTTACAACTCAATAAAAATTTTTGAATGGCTCATTGACAAGTATTCATAAAGCTCAGAATATTCAATAAAAATATACAAAATGTCACCAAAAAATTGTTTATTATATACACGAGCCATTAGAATTTTGCATTTTATTTATTTTTGAGTGTTCATTGAAGTTATTGTATTGTTCTGATATATAATTAATATAATAAATGGTTATGTAACTCGTATGACGTTCATATATGGGGTTGTGGAATATTACTCTTGATACTTTTGAAAAAAAAAGCTCAATTTATTCTATAGACTCCTGTGTTTTGTGAAAATGACTGAAAATCAAATCAAATCGTTTATACTAAACTGTTCAGTTTTACATCAAGAAGAAAAATCTGGACTCTGAATATCAATCTATCATTAATCTATTTCAATTCAATTGCAATTTGAATAATTTTCATCTTTTCCCATTCAAAAATAATCACTCGTAAGGCGATTACTCTCTGTTCAATGGATTCTATGCGGAACGAAACCCATTTCTGTTTTCCATCAAAATCATTCATTTCACATACAGATATATTGACCTAATAATTTTTATAAATCCATTCGAATCCATAGTCGCGAACACAAATATAGCTTTATGCCTGTCCACAATTCCGTTCGATGGATTTCCATTTAAATTCAAATTGAGATTGGTTCAAACTCTGTATGTCGACTGCATCGACGGCAACCTGTTTCGCTGTCTAGTTTGATTATGTTTTTGTGTATGGATTATGAGTACATTTAATATTTATTTGGTAACGATTGGACGAAATCAGTGTGGTAAAATAAATGTTTACGGTATAGAATTTGCATATATTGAATAATGGTTCGTTAGTTCTATAGATGGAGGGCCATTCGATTCAAACTAACAGAAAACTGCTGGATTGGTTTGAATTGATTACAGTTTATCAACTTTTCATCCGGAGTAAGGATACCAGCTAAATTGTTAGTTAATTCAGTGTATTCACAAAATTAGGTGAAAAATTTCACTCGTGGATTAAAATGTTCCTACCGACTATGTGGATTATCGGGGATAACATCCTTGGTGCTTTAGAAATCATCAATAATTCTGAAAAAAAAAGTGTTTTTTAAAAACTGCACGAGTTTATTTTTGTCAGGAATTTTTTTGAAACAACGAAAAAATTAACAGAGTTGAAAAACAGAGCAAGTATTAACTATGAGAACCTTGTGAATTCCGCAGCCTGTGCAGAAAAAGTAACTGTATATCCAAGGGAGGCAGAAACGATGAAAAAATTAAGGTGAGATCAAAATCTCAAATTCTGTGAGGTATAGTTCAAATTTCCTAACAATAGAGCCCAATGTTTCCATATACAGTGTCCTTCAAAAGTATCGGAACGGTCTCATATTTCAGAAACGGCCCAGAGAAAATTTACGAAAATTTCGACAGGGTCGTGGTTTTAGATGATGCCCCATTCAACGGTTATATCGGAAATGTTTTCCAGATAGTGGGGGTAACTCAATTTTTCGAAGGGAACACCGTATTTGTTTTCATTGCAATTAATTCAGCGACGCTATTACTTATGTATCTAAATATCAGATTTTGAATTATTGTAGTTTTCGAAATATGACAATATGGCTTTTTCGTTCAAAAGTCTGGGAACGTTCCAATATTTTCAATACGATTCAAAAAAAATTCGTGAAATTTTATTCAATCGTTTTTGATGATGATCGATTCAATGGTGATATTGGCAATGTTGCCAAATCGACAGTTTTTCCAGATATTGGGAGTATTGGGATTTCTTTTTTCCATGGAACACCCTATTTATATTCATTTCAATCAATTTAGCGCCCCCTCGTTACTTATTTCTCCAAATATGAAATTTTGATGAAGTCCGGTTCTTGAAATATGAGAACATGATTCGCGAACGGTCTAATATTTTCAAAAGTGCTCGGGAACATATCATGAAATTTCATACAAAATGGTTTTTGATAAAACAACTTTTTAATAATTGATTTTTTTTTTTCATTAGAGTATTGAATCAAATAACAGAAACTGAAAACTATCTGACCAAGTGCTCAAAATGTTTGCTAAACAATAGCCCAGGTGGTCATAAAAAAAAATCCAAATTAGCATTTGAGGCGTGGTGGAAAGAGCTGCTTGATATATTTTATGTATTAAGATTTCTAAATTTGCTGGTTGTTCCACAAAAACCCAATTTTTCTAAATGATCCCCCCCCAAAAAGTCTAATGGTGTTAAATCGGTAGAGCGGGCTGGCCATTCTATGCTTCCTCTTCGTTCAATCCATCTGTTTGGAACTTTATGTTTCAAAAAAGTACGAACCATTCTTTGATAATGCCCCATCTTGTTGAAACCGTATTTCTTGTATATCAATATTTAATTCTTACAATCTAGCTAGAATCTGATGTTGCAGGAGATGTGAATATTTTGTACCATTCAATAAAAAAAGGTCCAATAATATGGCGAAAACTGCATTAATTTAAAATCTGATATTTGTCGACATAAGTAATGAGGCAAAGCTGAATTAATTTCAATGAAAACAAATAGGGTGTTCCATTTGAAAAGATTGAGTTGACCTCAATATCTGAAAAACTTTTGATTTGGCAACATTGCCGATATCACCATTGAATCGGGCATCATCAAAAACCACCCTGTCGGAATTTTCGTCAAGTATCTCTGGGCCGTTTATGAAATATGAGACCTTTTCGATACATTTGAAAGACACTGTATTCAATAGCATTAACGAAATTATTATTGAGATATTGATGGAATTTTTGAACTTCGAAATATTTTGTCATATTTCCTGAGTGATTTCTACAGTGTTTCACAATATCCAACTTTTTGCCGTTCAATTTCATTTCAAAGTTCCATTGCTATTAAAGCCGGCACTCTTATTAAATCTTGTAATGCATTTACTAGTCCTGGAGTCTGTGCTATCGAGGAGAGCTCCTTGGACTGCCCGCGAGTGGCGCTGCTAATGACTTATTAGGTGTCGCGGCTTAATTTGTAGGTGGATACACTGAACTTTGATGTTATCATTTGTCGAATGTATGTCATTTCTAACCAGATGAAGAATAATATTCAATGCTTGACTGCAATAGTGTCACTCTTGGGGACTGTTGCACAAATAGATGTCAAAGGGAGAATCATTGTTTTCTATCGGATATTTGTCTCATATTTTCCACTTAATGGGAATTTGTGGAGAGAGAATCCAGAAAAACATGCATTATTGTATTAGCTAATAGGCGACCGATGATATCTCTGAAAACATCTGGGATGAAGAGTTTTTGTGATCGTTTCTCTTTCGAATTATTCCCAGATGAAACTTGTTCTGTAATGGGGCGATCAGCTAGATCGATATACTATTATGGTTGAAGTAACATATTTAAAGTTCATCTATAATTGATTGTAGAGTGTTTCTATTCTGGGGAATTATAGTGTTCATTATTAATGCACAGTCGTTAGCTATTCGTAGGAATATTTTCCACTGCTGGGACTCATTCAAAAAATGTATTGTCAATTTAAATTCTTACTTCAACTCGAGTGGACGTTCCATTAACTAGTCATTTATTCTTTTACAGTGTTTCATTTTATTCATTTGATTTTTCCTGTACTCCATTAAAACAAAAAACAACCAAACTACTTGAGTTTTCTTTGCAATTTTAGTAATAAATTGGTAGAAATTAAGTGGCTATTAAATTTGCCAAACCTATGTCTTCGCTTTGAATAGGCACCCTGCTACACTTGTCATGGCGAACATCAGAAATTGGATATGTATTTATTGTTCATTTTATATAATATTTTTTCATTTTCTTTTACAATTATTTGTCTTTTTGAAGGTCAACGTCACCTTTTTCGGGATAGTTGTCTATTACGTTATGTAATTGACCTTTAATAAAAAAATTCTTAATTTATTGAACAAATTCAGGGCGCATTGGCAACATTTTGTGAAGAGCAATACGTTTTTTAAGGACGATGTTCCTGAAAGAACTCGTACGAGGGACTCCTGAGATTAGAGAAAACCTTTCATATCGAAATGACATGAAAAAATCCACCTTCGCGATGAATAACCAAACAATGATTTTTTCCGAACCGTACGACAGGGAATTTTTATGAAATGGAATTTTTACGAGTGAATTTTTATTAAATCCCCCGAGTATAAAAGGTCTGGCGGCTGAATCAATATGTTTCTATTACGGAACCCATCGTGACGTTTTCAGAGACACTGGGATATTCGAAATTCCTGATATGTACAACGTCGGCTGGAATATTGCGGGAATTATCCTTCGTGTGTGTTTGAAGGGATGATGGAATTTTGTCGAACGCTTCAATGGTATTGAGCTTTCATTGGAAAGGGCTTATGTCATAGGAATGGAATAATATTTACCATAGTTTATCAGGTGAACGCTACGAAATTGAGATGAGTTCAAGGAGTATTCTCACTACTTCACCTGAACACCTTACTCATATAGTACGTACGTTTCGCTAATACAGTTACAATCAGGACGAATAATTGAAATAAAACTGAAATAATCATCTCAATTGCTCGTTCTTGATCGTGGGATCATACGTTAAAAGATAAGGCACTCGTCATTCCCAGCTCACGCAGATGGTTGTTCGTAGGGGTGCAGCTGGATGGTGGTTAGAATAAAAAAATCTGATTATACGACATTCTATCAATTTTAATTGGGATTGAAAATAGTATATTACATTACTAGTGCGGAAAGTGACAATTTTCACACGAGTGATTTTGTTGGTAGGATTTTTAGGGAGGATATTTTTGCTGCCTCCACACACAATTAATGCACCTAACATTCACTACATACTCAAAATAACTTTTGACGTTTGACATAAATTGTTCAAAGCCTGCTTTTTATATATAATAAATACTTAGCAAGATGATTACATGATTGCCTGACTAGGTACAGGGAATTGATTTATGAAACTATTTAACGAAAAGGAACATACATTTTGAAAATTCCTTGCTTTGTTTAGATGATTCAGAATTATTGAAGAGGATATTTCGTCGGCTTAGTGCAAGAAGTTACTGTCTAACAATCTAATGTCCAAGAAAATTTGATGAATAGTCCGTCCGACTACCGAACCATTCTGACTTCATTTATTTTTAATAATTACTTTTAAATACAAAATATTTGAAGCAATATATTTGGGAAGTGTAATTTTTTTCAATATCATAATGAAAAAAAAAAAGTATCCGCGGGCGAGGATCGAACCCGCGTACTCTTCGATACGTCTCACTGCTTTACGAACTGAGTTAACAGAGCGTACGAAAAATTTACTTCCCGCGCCTATGTGGAAAATATTTCGCACGCTTGTGATATAAGCCTCTTTCCGTTTAACTAAACAGTGCGATATACGTTACTTTCCCATGGAAAAAAGTATTACGTGATCTAGTCCTCCCTGTGATCTATTAAATAGGTGAGTCTTCGACAGAACGTTTGATGTCCCCAACGATTGGTCAATTGGACAGGATGTTCCAAATTAAGTCAGCACCATTGTCAACTGCAATATCATTGATGCTACAAATTCGGTTAAATGTGTGAACTATTGCCATTTTTGGTGGCCTTCTCAGTGCTGGAGTTGAAATTGACAGTCGCGTTTTCGAAATATTCTATAAAATTATAATTTTTCAAATGGAACACCCTATATTTCATCAAAAATGTATTTTTGTTTTTTTTTCGCAAGAGATATTATTTTTGGAAAAGGCAGAAAACTGAATTTTGGTATTTTGTTCAGTATCACGATATCTTGAATCCCATTATTTCGAATATGACCTTTCATCTTTTCAGGGCTACCATCAATACCAATTTTTTAAATACGGACCTGTTTTCTTTATTCTGAATTATTTTATTTTGCTCTGAACCCTCCTCAGAGATTATTTGGAATACGGTTTTGTCACTTTGATATTTCAATACGTTTTTATCTTTGAAAAGAATTGTGACGATGATCACCAATAGTATGAATCATTACCAGAGAAATGGAAAATTGAGCATTCATTTGTTTCAGTTTGTCATTTCGCTAAATTTAGTCAAGGTTGTTTAGTCATTAACTTTAATATATGAATTACTCTGCAGACGGAAAGAGCGATTTGTACAATCTATACCGGGTGCCCGTATTTCGAGCTCCATCATGAGGATCTCAGTTATAAGAGATACGAGGTCTCAAGTGCCTCAAGAACGTTCTAGTTAAAAACGTCTAGTTCTTTTGGTTTTTACTTGAAAGAATAAAAACAAAAATAAACAAATTTCCGTTTTTTTCCAATAATTTAAAAACTAAAAAATTTTCTTTAACCGACCTCGTATCTCTTATAATAACAGATATCTCCATGGTGGAGCTTGAAATACGGGCATCGTGACAGACGAATACAAATGGTCATGAAAATAATTTCTAAAATTTTTTCCTTCTAGTGTAGAAATTGGCGGACAATTTCGCAAGGAATCATTTTGATATCGCACCCTCCAAAATATATGCGGGTACATTACTTTTAATGTCCAGATAGTTCCTTGCGAATTGGTCCGCCAACTTCTGCACTGAGAAATTTTGGAATAACATTTCTCATATCAAAATAATTTCTTGCAAGTTGATCTGGCGACTTCTACTGGTATTGATGAAGGCCTAAAGAGACGAAACGGCATAATAAAAATCCAGCGATACTGGATTCTACCTAGATTTCGTGATATAAAGCAACATACGTAAATTAATTTTGTTGTTATTTTCAAAGATGTGGTCTTTGGAACAGAAAAAGTGACATGTCTATTTCCCTGACTCTCTTTCATAGTTTACGAGATCCTAATGTTGAGCATCGAAATTGTAGTCGCTGGAATCCGAAAACCTCTTCGTGTATAATATTCCCGTACTAATGAAATCTTCCGGAGCACCGAGGCTGGAGGTCAGTGAATTCAGAAGGATTTATTGCAACGCTTAGTTTATACGATCTCTGATTAGGAAAAACATTGAGTCTCCTCAGTATGCGCGCTGCATGTTTCGCAACATACTTCACATTATCCGAAGTAATTCGAGCGTCGCGATGCGACACCCAGCCGTCGCTTTATCATCATGACGCTCGTCGTCGCGGCATCATCCTGATATAACCTCAGCCACTCGGTCCCGTGAAAAGCTATTCACGTCGGAAGGTAATGTCGCTGAATTAAATATTTCGTGTGACTGCAATACCGACACCGGCAGCATATTAAAAGAAAGATCAACGGCTTGCTCTTCGCTAATGTTTGCTCATTTATCTATTGATTAACGTTAAAGAAGTGGCAGATATGCGACCTGTAGGGAAGGCTTGCATCATACCACCAATGCAGGGCATCAGAACCTGTTGGGTGTCCAAATAGAACAGATAATCTTCAGAAGAGGCGTCTTTTGGGACTTCCCAACCCTTTTTTTTGCATTTAACGTTGCACTGAATACTGTGTTCATGTGGGTCTATGTACAACGGCACTACCTTCCGCAGCGGAAAAAACCTGGCTATCTGAACACCACAGACAATGTAGGTTGGCCAAGACGGAAAAGTGTGCCGTTACATCACACGCCTACCCGCAGAGGGTACCCATAATATCCAGTTTCGGAATACGGAAGTGCTCTCGGCCACAAGACACCACTGTGCACGCCTGAATAGGAAAGCAATAGAGACACACAAACGCAAAAATAATTTCATCAGGAAAGAGGATTCCTGAAGATTAACAAAACCTGGTACCCATCAGTTCTGAGAAACACGAAAATAAAACCATCAAATAACAACGCCAATATACAACCACTTCAACACACCACAATCGAGCAGGTGAGACAGGGTAATCATGACACCGTTATCATGTAGGTAGACGATGGCAACATCCCACCTGGTCAGGTAACCCAAATACCCCAAGCGAAACTAGTAAATATTATTCAAAACAAAGTAATCACCCAGGCTGTTATTATAAATTGCGAGGACCCTTCAACCACCGTATTAGTATTATGTCGCTGTTCGAGAAGACAAAATCCACGCTGAAGATGCTCATACACCGCAGGTGTGAGCGAAACTTCAAAACCGTCCACGGCCCCAAAGCCCAGAAACCATAGTCCTTGATAATATATTTCGGAGGTGTTCGAAATATCTACCAGCTTCTCCTATACACAGGCGGCACCTTTTCTTAACATTTCTTGCCGAATCAATCAATAGGAGCGAGAAAAGCAAACCTTTGCATTACAATTCTTGGTAGAGTTGCTCGGCAATTTGAGAATAAGATCTTTCAACCTTCCCCAGAGGTGAAAGTCCATTGGCGTAAGGTCCGGTGACCTAATCGGCCAACGTCCTTGGTTGGAAATCCAATTATTGCCGGAACTTGCAGCAGAATAGTCGTTCGTTTCAACTGAATAGTCCAATAATTCTACCTTGTAAAACACCTGTCCACACACTAAATCCAAATCTTCCTTGACTCCTCTGCTTCACAATATGAGGATTTTGTTGTGCCCGAGTATATGTGTAACGGTTGAAAATGTCGGCACTGCTCACGTAAGCTTCGTCTGTCCAAATACAATTTAACAAAAAATCAAGCTCTTGGTTACAATTTGTCAGGAATTACTGACAAAAATTCGTGCGGCCTACAAAACCTCCTGGGACGAGTTTAAAAACTCTTCTCCAGGTTAAGTGTTGATATTTTAAATTTTTGCGTTGCCATTTTGGAATAATTTTCAACAGCAACTGAAACGAATGTTTCTAAAAAGTTGCCCTCTCTCTGGATACCTCTAGTGGTACATTTTGCTTGCTGCCTCTACATCTGTAGGTTTTTATGAAAAGACTATCATATCACATTTTTCATAATTATCATTCTTCATTGCAAATGTGTTTCACAATTCAACACAATCAACGAATTGAGGAGCGTCTTAACTGCTTGAATTAAAATGTTAAAGCTACCGGTAAATATTTGCATTTTTTACATATTTTCATGGTGTTTCCAGCAAAATATGATTAAGATTATCAAATATGTCAGTAAATATTTTTGTTCTCGTATTCAGCAGTCACCTTTTCTATGGAGTCGTTATTTCGACTGTTTTTCCTTTCAAATAGCCATGGTGCTAGCGGCTCACTAATTCTTCTGTATAGAAAAAGCTGAGAAGTCGAGAAAAATTACACCAATAATCACGCGAGCGGTATTTCGTTAAAACTTGTATTTAAAAATGAACAAAAAATAATTTGCACATACATGATGACCAATGTTTTCACCTCTTTCAACACCTGCTCTGGTTAGTTGATCCACATGTTCATTTCCCTCTAGTCCTAAATATGCCTTTATCCATATGAAATGAGTTTGTGTTCCACTGAGATTCAAGTTTGCCACCAGTTTTTTTATTTGTAGTAAATACGGATTGTACTTGAAAATTGATAACTCAACTCTTTCTAGAGATTTAAGGACAGATAAGAAATCTGAGACAATGACAATATTTTCATGATTAGAGTTTTGTACAAATGAAAGTGCTTCGAATATAGCTACAGCCTCTGCTGAGAATATTGAGTAATTTTTATTTAATTTATACGATTTCTCTACATTTAGAGAGGGTATGAAAAAGGCAATGCCTGTTCCATGCAAAGTTTTGGATGCATCAGTGTAAATAATCAGAGCGTTTTCCCAGTTTGGGAGGGAAGAAAGGAGAATGTTTTTACTTATTCGTATGTCACAAGAGTACCTTGGTTGAACGACGTTCATATTGAGGAACAAGGAGGTGTAACCTTCTAGAAAAACTAAGTTACTCGGATTTGATAAATTATCGAAAAGATGTTGATACTGCTGGAAGGCAGAACATAAAGGCGGCGAGTTTTTCAATCTCCAGTATTTATTAGTAAGGTCTGCACTATTCAGGAGTGATATATTATGAAAGAGGTCAGAGTTTTGTATATATATTTTGGTAAGAAATTTCGCACTAAGGAACTTGTGATTTCAAGTTGAAAATATTTCTAATTCCACTGAATGAGTCTTTATGATCAATCTCACAGTATGCATCTGTTTAGTTTGTTGGGTATATGATATATGAATGACATTTAAATAGGCTGAATTGAAAATTGAGATTAAAAAATTGGCACGAATTCAACTGTGAAGATAGTAAACACCTAAATATATGCAGCCCTGAGTATCGCTGCATGATTGTAATTGCTGAATGTACATTTTGCGTTCAGGCGACCCGCATCGAATTTATTTTCGTTTGTTTTTATTGCCGTGAGAAAAGTTATTTTTGTATGTCTTAGACGAAAATCCGCCTCAACTCAATTTTTCTGGGCTCTCCCTCTTCTTCAATGGATTTTCGACAACTCAAAATTTTATTGAGTCAGAAAATGACAAAAAACTGGAATAAGAGGTTGTTCAGAGTTTTAACAAAGACTGACAAGTATATACAGAGTGTCTCACGACGATTGAGACAGGGAATATCTCGGAACTCGAGAGCAGTCGAGAATTGTAATTTTGGGGTTGTAAATTAAAGCAATTGTTACAGTTTTTTTCGATATTATGTTACCCAATGAGCTTTTTGTTTTGGTCATGTGACATCAGATTCAAAATCATTAATGGGACAACCTATATAGTTTGATATTTCTATTTTCCTCCCGATGAAACTATTCTAACAAACTTCATTTATAGTCTAAAATGATCAATTTCAGAAGTACAGTTGCTACGATAACGACAAACGTGTGAAACGAGCACCTTGTATATTTGAACAGTCCTATATTTTTTGTGATGATTAAAACAAAGTAAAATTATAATAATCATTCATATTTAATTCAACATCGTAGTCAAAAAATCATTGAAATCAAACAGAAGAAGTTCAAAATGTTGTTCGTCTTCGTAGATGCATTATTCAAATATTGTATAAAAATTATATAGAAAATTGAAAAAAAAAATCACATAAAAAAGGCATACAGTTGTTTCCATAATATTTTGGAAATGGAAAATATTAATATTCAGTAGGAAAAAAATTTCATGTAATGATTTTTTTCAAGGATTAAATTCCTTAAACGAATTTTTAAAAGTCTAAATATTATTGCATTTGTTTTAAGAATTATCTAAATAATGAAGATGAAAATAAATAATCTATAGTTAAGTATATAGCTTTCCAGTGATGAGAAAACAAATTAATTAGAATTATTGAAAACAATTCCTGATTGCTTCATATTCTTTATTTTTTGATATCTTTGATTGTTTATGAAAAAGTGATAAATCAAAATTTTTCAAACGGGGATCGTTTCTAACCTCTTTCAAGAGTAGCTCCAAAAAAATCTAGGTTTTCAGTTTTGAATAATCAGCATTTTCATCTCAAGTTTCAACTGGTAAAATTTAACTAATTAACAGAAGCATAGTTGATCAAAAAATTGGGTTGAACATATTTTTGTGTGTTCAGATAGTACCAACATGTTTCATTCCTCAATATTTATATTTCATCGGTTAAATACACAAATTGTTATATAACTCTTCATTAATAATTTACGAAACTTTTCGATGTCACCGGAAGGCGTGGTTTATCATTGAATCTTCTTCAATATTGATAAAGACCAATGCAGTGTGGATAAAAATGTAATTTTATTTTGTTTGTTCTAATTTTTTTTCGTTAACCAGCCCTCAGAAGTCGAAAGTTATACGAGCTAAGGATTAACGAGGTCTTACCTTTAATAAACGTGCGATTCCTAGCACGAGACCAGTGACCATGCTGGGAATCGAACCCACGTCCATCTGATTGGTAGACTAGCGCTCTACCATCATGACCACTTGCTGAGAGTGTTCCAACAGCAGCGAGGTGTTCTACAATTCTATAGGTGGCGTGTAGTACGAATTGAATAATTTGTGAAAAGCCACTCGAAACTGCCAAGTGTTCCTCTACTTCCATCCCCATCCGTTTTCTAACCCATCGCCCCTGCTCTTTCCCTCCTTTCTTCGCACCATCACTTACTCTACCCCTCCTCACTAACCGTACCCCACTTCGAAATGATTCGACGTTGTTTTCAACTTCATTTATGGATGGCAATAGAAAATTTGGCTTTGCCATTCATGCACTCGTGCAATAAGAAAAAGGAAATATCTAGTCCTTGATATATTCTATGCGGCATAAGAGCCATTCCATAAAAATATCATCGAAATATTCGAGTACAGAAAAACCTGCCTGGTTTCAAACGGCATTATTCAGATGGAAAACACAGGCTATATTTTTCAAGCCGAAATGCATTGCAAGCTTTAAATTCAAAGCACTTGAGATAGCAAATGGCAGTAGTTCTGCAAAGCGAGTATGTATGCAAAAACTTGGACGAATTTGAATTTGCTTGCTATCGCAAAGCGAATTCAGGGTGTGTCCACAAATCGTGAATTTTCTGCTAATAATTGGATGGGTATTGATCTGAAGATAAATAATGATGATCTGAAAATATTCTCAAACTGCAATGAATGTGAGATACCATTTACTGAAAGCTGCATGCGGGAATGCGGAAACAGAACCGAAATCTGTATCCGATGAAATATTGTACTTATTTTTAGTTAAAATGAAAAATGCTGCAGATCCCGTCCCAGCTTTTGATACGGCAGTATAAATACATATTCTGGTGTTGTGAAATATAACGTAGCCCCTTTCTACGGGGTAGATTTAATTCGATAAGTCGTGGTCAAAGAAGCGTATCTTCAAGTATTAGTATTGAAATTTGTTTTATCTGTACCAAATCTTTCTGCTGCTCATCTGGTCTTGGAGACTTACTGGCTCTACAGGTCTCTAGAAATAAGTCCCCTATTTAGGACCAATTTCTTAATGGCCTAGACATAACCTTTCATGTCCAGAAAACCCCCGGTTATAACAAAGGCAGCTTGCCATCACTCGTATATTGTTAGAATAGAATACATCAGGCTTATTGGCTTGTATATTCGGCACTTCTCATTCTCCACAACAAACTCAATATCCCCCGGAGCATAAGGCAACACCGGTGTCTTGTCAATACCGTCGTGTCGTAGGTGGTAGTACTCGTAGTGCCGCGTTATGCCTGTGGATATAGGCTGAGACCGCCTAAGCTGGACAAGCTGACAGCAAATGCATTATGCCCCACGACACGCTCTGCATCTAGAGTCATGGACCTCCAAACCGACCACACGACTACGGTAGACGAGGGTGTTGGAAACACCATCTTGGCAGGCCACTATGAATCCCTCGGTTGTCGACTTCAGCCCACTTGACCTGAGAAAAGCGAATGTCATGTTTGTGGATAAGCCAAGGTCTTCAATGTTCTTGAAGAAGACCCCATGCATTCGCTCATCCTTACCTAGCTGTCGGAGCCTCTCACTCTCCGCAGCTTTGACGTGGGCTTTTTGCTGAACGGGTTCCAACTCGGTGACAGAGTTTGGGTTCGTCTGTTCAGTGTCGAATATAAGACCGAGTTCGTCGACTGCACGGGCTGCTGCCTTGAAAATAAATGCTTCAATCCCTGCTTTTTTATGATCGCATTCTAAGCAGAGAAGGGGATCTGAACTCCTGGTGACTTTACAGGCTCGTACCAGTACCATTCTGTTATGTAGATTTTCCTCGCTCAAAAGTCCACGGCCTTCTTGTTGTCTAGGGGTACTTTCCTATATGAAATATAGGAGAATATATGTGAGATGGGACAATACTGACTCTGATATGTGTGAGGTTAACATTGGAGTTCCACAAGGCTCAGTTTTAGGGCCATTGATATTTTTACTTTACATTAATGATCTCCCACAACATTTGGGTATAAGTTCGGTAGCACTGTTTGCAGATGATACTTCGATTTCACAAGAGGCCGATAGTCCTGTAGAACTTCAATGTAAACTCAATATTATTAGTGAACGATTCACAGATTTGTGTCGCAGAAATAGGCTTATAGTTAATCGAGAAAAAACAATTTTGATTCAATTCTTTGGCAGGAAATATACATATGAACTTCTCAATATAGAAATTACCAACTTAACAATATATCCATCAGAAACAACCAAATTTTTAGGATTACACGTATATTCTGGAGTAAGTTGTAAATTTCATATAAACTGCAGTTTTTATGCATTGCTACAACTGAAAAAGGTTTTGCATGAAAACTGTTTGAAGGATGTCTATTATGCAATGGTTCATTCAGTTCTCTCTTATAATATAATGGCATGGGGGGATGGAACAAACATAGAAAGAGCTTTTGTCTACTGTATGTAAAAAAAATGGATACAGGATGGAAACTAACGCAAAGTGTCACACATATCCAACTAAAAACGGAAATCTTTTAAAATTACAACAACACCGTACTGCGTTGTTTCGAAAGTCTCCTTCTGTAGCAGGTACAAGACTCTTCAATTGTTTACCATCAGCCATAAGAAATATTTCAGAAATTCCTTTATTCAAACAGGAAGTTAAAAAATATTTGTGGGAAAGAAGTTTCTATTCTATTAACGAATATCTGGAAAACTCTTGAAATAGTAATGTGTACGTCTCGTGATAATTGTGATGAGATTCAAAGATGCTTTGTCTGATAAGTTTATTTTAAAATTTTTCATTTTTATATTTTACACCGACGATTTCTATGTTTGATTCATGTTTTGTATTGACTATTTTTTTATCATCAGATTTATTCAAGGAAAGAATATTATAATATTATTTATATTATAAATCTCAGGGCCTCTTTACCGTCCCTTTTAATGTGAATAATTATATTTAAATGTGTTTATGTATATATGTATGTGTATATATAACTTATATCTATTTTTTTTTGACATGTCCAATATCATGTAATATGATCTGACTGGATTAAATATGTTATTATTATTATTATTATTATAACTGTGGAACAGACGATTAAGGATGCAAACTCCTAAGAAGATGCATCGTTTTGCGAGATTTTACGTCGAGTTGTCGCAGCTCTTCTTGAGTCCATTTCATTACTCCAAAGAAGTGAAGTAGAATTGGAACTGCAAGCATATTAGTTGCAGCAACTTTGTTCTTCCTTGACAGTTCTGATGACCAGATCTGTCGGAGCTTATGCTGATGCTTGCCGCGAAGAGAGTTTTTAACAGTAGTTACCTCTTAGGTGTGGCGTTGTTTCACCCCTAGGTAAGCATACCTCTCCGGCATCCAGATGATGTAGGATGCTTCCGTCTACGAGCTGAATGTCCTCTCCGTATTCCTCGCATCCTCCTTTGAGATGAATTGTGGCACATTTGTCGATCCCAAACTCCATTCCGATAGCATGCGTGGACCCTTGCACCACCCTTAGGGACTGATGAAGATCCTTTTCTCCGGAGTCAGATAGTTTGAGGTCATTCATGTGAAACAGATGGGTGACGTCATACCTTATTGTTATTATTATTATTAAATTTTGGCCGTCGGAATCAGAGTGTCAAGTAACAACAATTTTTCAGATAGTTTCACTCATCCTTGGAATAATCACAGCAGCTAGTTCTATCTATTTTTCTGGGGAAACACTAATTTTCAATATTGAAATCCGCGTTTCGTTCGACCCGTTCCGTTTGGTCATATATTTTGTTATCTACCACCATCTATTGAATCTGGTACGAGTCTAAGTTATACTCCGAGGCCCGCGGTGGCCTATTACGTTAAAATTTTGTCATCACCGATTATCCGTCGCTAATCGTTAAAATTTCGATATTTTCATCAACGATGCGCAGCACTAACTTCTTTTAAAATCCGATTTATTCGTCTCTGATGTGCAGCACTAATTCCCAAAAATTCTCTGTGTCATTAATCAAATCAAAATATTTGGTTCTGGAGGATTTGTTACAATCGCTTCCACACAAATTTCTTCCTGCTCCCCCGAGACCTTTAAAAATGGCTGAGGTTCTTAGACTCGCAAAAAATAAATAAGAATTTCAGTATGGAGACAGATGAATCATTCAGGCTTTCTGCTTCGCAGTTAGATTCCACTTACAGAATTACACAATCAACAGTTCACTTAAACTGGATTTCATGACATTCCATTTTCTAATTTTGGATTTCAATAATTCCTATTTCGATATTGAATCGTTTTATATAATAGTATTTATTTTTCGTATTTGACAGTTATAATTCTTTTTAATGATGATTTATCATATTTCATTCGTTATTATTCTTGCATGGGTCATGAAAGGCAAATTTTTATCACATTATTCAACTGAACTGGAGTTAGTCGCTGAAAATGGGAAAATTTATTTGCTCATTCCTGGCATTTCACCTATTCACATTATTACATGTTTGGTGTAACTACAAGTCAAAACTTGGCTGGGAAGTCGATAATTGAAATCGTCTGACATAAGCCACCCTACCAGCAATTGTTTCCACAACAGAATCGAAAGCAGAAGAATCATTCATCTAGCCTATGGCAGTAACCCTTGTAATAATTTCTCTAGACAAGCACTTCAGTTTATATTTGAAATAACACTCCACGAACATTGAGACTGCCAACCCCAACATGAATCATGTTTTAATATTGCATCCATCATTCGGGGCTTAATCCAGGGTAAATCAACTGGAAATTTCAATTTCGGTAAGATGGCCTCTGGCGTTAGATTAAACATATATCGATTTTGTCTTGCCACATATCAAAGTTCGTTTGCTATGTCGGGAAGCAATATTGCCACCTAAACCTAAACGAAGTTATACAAACTCATCTCGGTTACCAGCGGAGTGAATACTATATTATACTATGACGGGGATAGTTTGGGCCGTTTTCATCTAGTTTTACGCAAAATTTCAATTGAGTTTCCCTCTTATGACAAGTTGGTTGTTTTGTTGGACGTTATATCATTCAAGTAGGCTACCCATTGCATAGAAGTTATGTTTCAGATTTCATATGCATACCAACTGATTTATTGTATACAGGGTAATTCACGTAGGTCGTGCATGAGAGGTGTTTCAACTTGCAGTTAGATTAAGAACCTTCAATGGACACTCTTAGTCGCCAGTTGAACCCAACCATTGATTTAAATAAGTGGTAGTGGATGATCTCTTATGTACTTTATTGTTTCTTTCGACGATTTGACAAGAAAATATATTCTTTACTTTGTGATTTCAATAGTTCCGAATAACTTCTCGTATCCGATAATTGGAATATGTATTGAGTAGTCCATGTATTGATGAAAAAATTGAGACAGGCTCATTAAACTAAGTAATATGGACTGATGTTCTCTTGTGGAACGAAAAAACATTTTTTTCTATAGTAAACATGGGTGACAATAACGGGAACATGAACCTAAATATTTTTCAACTCTTTGTTTTGCTTAAAATGATATCCAAACAGCTATGAATTTTGATAAAATCCAATAGTACAGTACTTATGTCCATTATTGGAACTATAATAATATGTCCACTATAGGAACTATAGTTATATATCAATTTTCAAAATATTGTTAAGGAAGCTATGTAGGAAATATGTTGTCGGTTATTGAAGCAGTAACTAAGGGAACGTCAACATTGATAACGTTGACAAAGAGCTAGTCTACTTGAAAAAAAATGGAACCTGGAAGTACTTTTACTGCTGACCAAGAATCAATATCGGTACATTGGCTGAAATCAATGGCAGTTGCAGAATTCTCGATTACCAAAGATTCTTTTATGGCAAGCGTAACGAAGTTAGCCAAGGAGTTGAAAGTAACATTTAATATAAATCCGTCACCAAGAGTTTTTATTGGGAATGAGACAGCTTTTTTTCCGAAAGCGGAGTGAAAGCATCAGAAACCGACAGAAAGAGAAAAAATTATTGTTACCAAGTTCATCCAGCAAGAGAAGCGGTTTTTCTGCAGCAAGTCTGAAGAAGAAACAGAAAAGGTATCAAAAAAAAGGTCAGGCCCGTCCCATTCTCAGTCTTAGATCCATCTGTGTACCAGATTTTCCCCTGTAGAACGTCCTTGAGCTGTGAGCCGTTCTATTCAGTTCTGTTTGGCAGCACTCTTTATTTCTTAATTGGTTATTGAAGGAGGACCGTTTCGGAATGTGCACGCCTTGGATCGTCTTGCAATTCGTCGCTTTGGGGGCGTAAAATGCCGTCACATAGTTCATGTCACCAATATTATTTTAGCTTCAAATGTATGCGTCGCTCATGCTTCCCAACTAGAAGAGTGGTGTTACTCCTCTCCGTTTGGACAAAATATTTGCGGCATTGTACACAGCGAGGTTGGTTTGCTGAATGTCAGCCTCGTCTGAAATATTTTTTGATCTCTTTATCCACAAGAGCCAGATGATGTTGATGCTTCATGGGCTTGGGTACTATGTAGCGCCCTGCTAGTTCTGATGCGCATTGAGGTTATAATGCAAGCCTCTGCTTCAATGGGCCGTGGTGGTGTGTGGGTTGAGCACTCACTTTTTAATCCAATCATCCGTAGGTGAATAGGTTCGAACCTCAGCATGATCATTGGCCTCGTGCATAGCATCACATTTTCAGAAAGGTAAGTCTCTCGGAGATGTCTGAGATTTGCTCGTAAGGGTGAAGCCGGTTGACAGATATAACACTTTTAACAATAATCAGAACGATGGACTGCTTTTGTATCTATGCAAACGTTCTTTCTTCATATCATTCGTCCACTCGGAAGCCTCTTTCATTTAAGCGATCGTCGGCAATTTATCGTTGTGAGTCATCATCATGCTTTCTATCCCAATTTCACATCATTTGCTCAGGAAAATTATATTGCAATTCACCAGAGCCTCAGATGTTCATTGGCCTCCAGGCAAATTGTTGTTATTATTAGTATGAATTTAGTTAATGCAAGGGACTGTGGTAGTTTTTTATTCAGGCTTGTCGATGAAATTGATGCAGATTACGGTAACATTGTTGTATTTTGTATTTTTGATTTTGTAGCCTTCCGTCATCAATCATCGTCAAATATTCCACCAGTTGATACATTCTCGACTACCAAAGTTTGCTCTTAGCTATACGTTAAATTCCCATAAATCCATTCAAAAATTTTTTTTATGTAAATCATTTTCATAAAAAAAAAACACTTCTTCGGAATATCAACGCGCTTGCAGTTTCAACTTGGCACTTAAGACCACTGAACTCTTTTAATTTGTGCATATGTTCATCCACCTACTTGTGTGGATCCTTCCATATTATTATAAGGTTCGCGAAAACCAGTGTTGTGCGGTCCAGACAAGTAGACAGTTTAGTTCCAGTTGCCCCAAAGAGGCCCGAAGGCACAATGGTGTAATACTCTCGTGAATTTTCAGGTCCGAAAACCCGCTCAACGCTGAGAAATGGCCTTTGGAGAGTTGACCCCTGGAAAAGTTCGCACATTACGAGTTATGAATTCCATTCAAATATTTGAAATTTCACATCGCCTTGATGGAATAACGTAGTACTGGCTAGAGAGTTTCCGCTCTACCCACGGAAATTGAGGAAATATTTGAATGCTCTTTTTCAGAAAGGAAATTTCCGAAGTTTGATTTATATAGGTCTGAAAAATTCTGAATAGCTTGAACGCAATGTTTCAAATAATTATTGTATTTCGTTCTTCCAACTGAAAACACTATTTCAAAGGACTCGATACTATCAACGGGCCTTGATGTATTGACGATGAATTTTGGTTATACTCACTTACTGTCCTGCTGTTTTACAAGTGTCTGACTCATGAATGAATTTGGAGAAACGTGATAAACGTTGTACATCCTAACATAATAGTCAATAATAAGCAGAAAATGATTTTCATTTGTCCGTTGGCTCGTACTGCAATTCATAAAGCATAGATCTGCTATTTTGTGCGATTTACATAGTATATTTTCTGTAAGGATATGCAGATATTTTCCTTATTGGTTTGAATACACGAAAATAAGGAATTATTAAGTATAAATAATTAAATCTGCAATTATTGAAAGCATTTTAGATAACTTTTATTCACCTGAAACGATTTTTAAAACTTTAAATTGTGGTCTGTGTGAAGATAACAACAAATTATCCACGATTATTATTGAATTAATGCCTAATTAATTGATTATATCTGATTCTTGTTTTTGGATTTATAGCCGTTTCCTATCTTGATATAACATTGACTCTTACCGCACGCGGAGTATAGCAGGATTTCTTTTTTGTCTTGTTTAGTTCTTCGATTAGCGTCGTTAGTACTCAAAATATTTTTTTTGCGTATTCGATATGGTGTTATTATTCCATGAATGTTAAATGTGAATACTGTCTGAATAATTTGGAAATGTGAAAATATTGACGATAAAATTATATACCTACATTCAAATAACTAATTTCGTTTCAAGCTTGCTTTCTTTTCATTAGGGAAATACACTATCATTATACAGGGTGTTAGGTAAACATACGGCAAAAATTCAAGGGGTTGTTCCTTGACCTATTCTTAGAACATTTTGTCCTATGATGATTTCTGAATAACCTCTTTGTTTGGAAGATACAGGGCGAGCAATATTCGTGACAACCATATTCAATATTTGTTGAAATGGCCTGCTCGATCCCCAGACTTGAACTAGAAATGTCCCTGGTGTGTTTGAAAGAGTTCGGCAGTCCATGACAAGATGATTGAATACTTATATCCAGGTTGGAGGGAGTCATTTCAAACATTTATTATAGATTAAGCAGCTTTCGATAATAAAATGTTGTTAATGTCGTTAATTTTGTTCGCCCTGTATCTTCGAAACAACGAGGTCTTCAAAAAATTATCATAGGACCAAATATTCTTAGGATAGATCAAGGAATAACCCCTGCATATAAACGTATGATGCATATTCAGGCAGTAGTCAGTGCTAGAGGTAAAAACATGTTTAGTTTCCACATCAATTTTTTTAACAAATATTCAACAAATCGGGAAAACAGGATATTGATTTAGTTGATATCCACACTTTTTTTTCTAGCGCTTAATTTGATTCGTTCTAGCGTTACGATTATTTGGAAATATAGTCTCTTGTCGGATAACAATTCTACTAAACGGTATTTTCCTTTTTTTTTTGAATACTGCATCAATAGCCAATTTATATTTTTCTGTCTGGTTATATAAGTTATCTCTTTTGGATATCAATTACATTGAAGGAAAACAACGATAATAGTGTTATGATTGGAGCTGTATTCTTGAACATCAAGTGCGCATTTGAAACAGTTGACTGAGCCAAATTAATTATCAAACTAGAGAAATATGGTATAACAGGAATAGCACTAGACTGGCTTACTGATTACTTGCAGAATAGGAAACAGACACTACATCAAATGAAGTCCTAAATAAAAACGGCGTACCTCAAGGGAGTACATTGGGACCATTGCTATTTCTGCTGTATATTAATGATATTGTTCACTCGATTGAAAACTGTCGAATTCATTTTTTTGCCGATGACACTCTATTGTATTCCTGTTCTGAAGATATACAAACACTAACAGATATACTCAACGCAGATCTGGAAAATATTTTCCAATGGTGTAATGCTAATTTGTTGAAACTCAACGCGAAAAACACTAAATTTATGCTAATCAGCAACCACAAAAGTATGCGGAGTTCAAAGATAATCATATGATTACAATTAGTAATGAGGAAATTGAAATAGTGGAAAATATTAAATACTTGGGCATTATAATCGATAGACATTTAACTTTCAAAGAACATATTTCTTACATTACCAACAAAATATCGAAGAACATAAACTTCTTATTTAGAGTGGCACCATCTTTGACACCATGGTCTAGGAAAACAGTGTACAATGGTATAATATTGCCCCATTTCACATTCGCTTCGTCTATACTGTACCTGGCAAATAAAAATGAGATGGGACGGATGCAGAAATTGCAAAATAAAGCAATGAGAATTATACTCAGTGTTCCATTAAGGCCATGTCACGCACTTTGAACTGGCTTTCGGTACAGTATTACTTGGAGTACCATGCTATGATTCTGATCCACAAAATGAAAATTTCATTAACCCCATCATACCTGTCATCCAAATTAGTATTCAACAACAGTTTACATAACTACAACACACGAAGGAGGACAGACATAAGAGTCTCGACAAAAAATAAAAAAAGCTCCGAAAAATCAATTTTTCATAAAGGCATAGTGTGTTATAATAAATTGGAAAATTCTTTGAAAACCTGCGGCGCTATTACAACTTTCAAAAACGAATTGAAAAGATATCTATTACGAGAGTGTCATACATGATAGCCACTATTACCCTTGCCAACTTACTCATATAAAAGGACAGGTTTTAATGTGTTCAAATGACGTTTCTACAATTGTTTTATTGTATATTTTATTTTATATTTGTAGTGTGGTATATTTTTTATGTTGTGATTGTAATCAAAATTGTATTTTATTTATACATTTTTACCTTTGACAATGTAAATTAGCTTTCATGTGCTAAATAAAGATTATTATTATAATTATTGAACGGCATTTCCTTGTGGTTTCTATGGTTTTTCCGATTACTACATTTTCAGAAAATTGAAACTTTTCTGTCTGGTTATAGTAAATAGTAGTTAATTTTGTTGGATACCAATTACATCAAACGGCATTTCCTTGTGTTTTCTATGGTTTTTCCGAATACTACATTATTAGCAAATTTATACTTTTCTGTCTGGTTTTAGTAGTTATCTCTTCTGGATACCAATTACATTAAATGGCATATCCTCGTGTTTTTCATGGATTTTCCGAATATTGCGATATTAGCCAATTTATAGTTTTAGTAGTTATAGTAGCATTTTTACCTAAAGTAATTTTTGCGGCGGTGCGTAATTTGAAATATAGTCCGATAAGTTTGAGCTAGAACCTCTCCTGGTTTAACAGTTTACAGTAGTGGGAGGAGAGATATGCAAATTACGTATGCACTATACGTTCCAACAAGTTGGCGAAAACTAAAGATAGAAACGATGTTTTTTTTACTATCTGCTCATTGAGTAATATTGATTGAATAAACTTTTATCATGAAGATGTTTCCATAAATATTCACTCAATTTTCTTGATTATTTAAAAAATAAGCCGAACCCAGTGAAAAAAATATATAATTTGGTCAATAATAATGCAAGTTTTGAGTCAGACGACATAAGTGGAGAGAGTAATAAACTAGAGTATTTGGAAATCATAGTGAACCGAACAGGTGATCAAAATAGTAAAATGAAGACGCCCCTATTACTTTCATAAAAATACATGAATTATTCCTCAACCGTGATATGAATTAAGATTTTACGTGTTGAGTACATTGCTATAGAGTGTTGAATCATGGGCCCTTGAATAAACATTAAAAATACTTGAAATTTCCAAACTTGGTGCTATCGTTGACTATTGAAGATGAGATGAATTTGACATCAAGGTGACAAGTGTGGAAGAGATTCTCCGAATGAATGATTCAAATTATACTGAAGCATAAGTGTCGTATTCATCATGTATTAGAAATTGACGTGAAACCTTAAACCCCATTATCCCGTTCGCCATTTCACAAGTACCGAATTCCAGAGCAATCGACCGTTTCTTCCGCCCCGTTCACAATGCATGTTCTATCTAGTGTCAGATGAAACTTCCTGGGAATTTTATTCATTGCGTTCCATTGATGTCAACGGTGCACAACATGCGCTACCTATGTAAATAAAACGCTTCTCGCACGTTAGCCGACTAGATAGCGGTGTGTGGCGTCAAGATAATACAATACGCTATTATAGTCGGATAGAGAGGATACATGTTTGTGAAATGGAGTGGGGAGCGTTCTGACAATGGCGAATGGCGATGTGGAAGATGAAATATCTGGTATATTATGTAGGCGAGGTCTGGGTGTTCAGAACACAGAAACAAAGCAGTGCACAGATGATGATCGTGTAGTATCTATTATTTACGTTCCTTGACTTCCTCTCAGACAGGCAGAGAGCAGCTTGTTTAATTTTGGAAAACTGTATTAGCCCAACAGGCGGAAACTCAATATCAGGACTTGATTACAGTTAAAGTAACGTTTACACCTACAAAATAATTACAAATCAAAAAATGTTGAAGTAGCTACTTATATTCCTAGATGGAACTACGCCGGTATGAAGTTAGCAGCCAAATTTACCGAAACGCCAGATTGCTAGCGTCGGTAGCTGCTAGAATTTGAATTTGAATAGATGATTACGGGATTTAAAATCGTGTGATATACTAATCAACGTCTAAGCATCGCATTCAAAGTGGATAATCTTCCCGAATCAACGAAATTCCTAGCGGGATGTTCTGTACAGGAATCAAAAAAATTTGTTGGTGAACGAGGCCGAATCTGTTGGATCTATCCGAGAATAACTCAAAATGATTCACCACACGAGGGATCAGTAGTGAAACCTCAAGCAATCGACCACCTCACCACCCGTCAACGTTGTCGTGGAGTTTGAAGAAGTTGGTACTATGATCAATCGATTCATGTCTGGCTGTCGACAACTATCGATATTTCCGACACGATATACATATATCGGGTTGTTCAGTTCACCGATAGTGATGAGTGATGGTTGGGAATCCCGTCTTCTATTGAAAAAAAAAGTTTTTTTGAGGAAAATGATCCCTTACAACTTTGGATGACCTTTTCAACTCGAGGACGATTGAAGTTAGAGCAATTCTGCAAACGCTAATCTATTCAGAATGATGAAATTAGTATATACTGTGAATTTCAAATTGGTCGGTAGAAATAAACACTACTCAAAAAAAGTAAGGGGTAGACCCCTAAAAATCATAAAAAATACAAAATCATCAGATCTAATCAAAGTTCGCACTGTATACACAAAATTTCACGATCGAAATTGTGGAGGTGCCGTGAAAAACCTATGAAATCTCAAATTGACTAGAATGCGAGTTCAAATTCTTTATGCTTATTCAGAAAAGATAATATTTCACGAAAAGTGCTACAAAAATTTAATTTTTTTTTCGAGGAAAATGATCCCTCACAACTTTGGATGACCTTTTCAAATCGGGAACGGTTGGAGTTAGGGTTTCTAGATCGAATATTCATTAATTAATTACGTGAAATTCCAATTTATTTAGCAATATATCTATTGAATTACAATTTACTGTCGTCTATTACCTTCAGGTATTTTATTTCTTGCACCAGTTAAATTTTTTCACCGTAGATTACAAAATTCGAATATTTTCTTCAATTTATGTTCGTGTATTGCCATTTCTTATCACCATAGCTCTTGTTCATTCATTATTCAACTACAATTTTTGAAATCACTAACCAATCCTTCGAATTGTCTGAATTTCCATCAGTGTTATTTACAAGAGTATGCAATTTTCTTATAGATAATAATGATAATATCTGTTCTCCCATTTAAAATTTTGGCATTCTATTATTCATATAATCTTTCATGAATTTTCCCAATATCTTTCTTCTGTCGATAGTTTAAAATCCCCTTGAAGACTACAAGAGTAACTCCTATTATTTAACTCACCTCATTGCCTTCTTTCCATTCATGTAATTATTATATATATATACTGTAGAGGTGTTTCAGACCTGTATTCAGTTATTAAATCTTTGGCGATTTCCTGGACGTTCGTGAGAAAGTCACATTAAAATACAATTTTGGGGTTTAGATATGATTTTGTTTATTTTATTAATTTATCAACTCAAATGTCCGGGAGCATACAAAACAAATGAAAAAAAAATTATGAAAATACCCCATTGGAACACATTACACGAATGGATTCATACTTTCTCGCTGAAACGAAAAGGAAATGCTGAAAAACAACATGAACCAATTAGTTACCGGGGAACATTGGAAATACCATTAGGCAAATTGAAACTGGATTCTCTGAAGAATCGATAAGTACAAAAATTCGGATTTTATCGGTAAACATTCGCATGAGGCTCCTGAAAGGAATCAATTTGAAAGCTTGAATTATCGGAATGGTTATGGCAGTTCCCTTGAAATTTCTTCTCAAAACAATTTGTTCAGTTACATTCATGCATGGAAACAGAAACGAAAAAAATGCATGGAATGAAACAATCTCCAGAGACGTGGTTGGAAATTAAAACGGAATTAGGTGTTTCACACGCCCCAAGGAGCAGTTCTTTTCTCTCGAAAACCACTAAACTTACCGCAATCGTCCTCCACGTGTGTCGGTAGAATGAAAATGATACGTCGCCAGAGAACATTAGAATTTTAACGGCATGGCTTAATCTACCCCGAAAGAAAATTGCTGCCCCCAACTTACCATGTTTATTAAAGTAAAGCGACATTATTTTCTGGCAATATCATCAGTATATGAACCTGAAATATTCATGTTTCTCTGCTGTGTACGAGTCAAGAATTTTCCAGAGTTTACATTTCAGTTTTTAATGGAGAAACTTGTTTAAATTATTCCGCTCAGGAAATGCAAGTTCCTGCAGGACTTCCTGAAATTAATCTAGTAGTTTTTGGCGACGAGCTGTACAAAATATTCAAGTCTTGCAATCATATTCGACAGCAGAATTTGAATGTATTGAACAAATGTAGTTTAAGAAAATCAGTAGAAAATTAGTCCAAATGAGGTTTTTGATTGCATTGGAAAAAAGATAGGTACGTAACAAACCAGCCATTCCTATCAGAGAAGAACATTTATTTATTTTTTTACTTTCAGAAAAAAAATTTTTTTCAGTTTTTGTTTTTCTACGGCTCATTATATCATAATTCTCATGCTCCTATTTATCAATAATATACTATTTTTCTAACTACATCACCTGATATTATTATAATTTGAATAGTATGTCCTAGTCTGCTCCGAAAAAAAATTTCTCCTCTCAACTATGCAATACAAATTTTTACTTCATATGGGATCAAGTCACAGTTTTGTTGGTATGACATTTTTCAGATAATGTATGAGGAAGCTTTCAACATTAATTTGAACAAAATGTCACTTGTCTCCTCATTTTAAGTTGCGTTGAAACAAAATAACTACGTACTTACTAGCGAATAGATTGAGGTAGATTTTTGATATTATTTTCTGTGTACACTTTGACTATTAGCTCTGCTTTAACAACTTCAGAAATTCGATGTTTCCCAAGAGCACAAAAACTAATAAATTATATGTTTAACTTCTAGAGAGGAATAATAAACTTCCGAATTAGAAACTAGTACTCCTGATTTACTAAATTATGTGGTCCAGATACATGTCATCCAGGCATTGAAAATCTAAGAGGAAATAATAACTTAACCTAACCTAAGAAACTCATTGAAATGAGTTGAATTATCTCATTACAATGAGTTAATTTATCTCTTTATTTAGAGATACCGTGAGTCATTATAATTATTATGAGATTAAAAAAATCTACCATGTCGCTTCAGAGTCATCATAGTTATGAGTGTAGAGGTACCTTGAATATATCTGTATCTGACCATATTAATATATCACTGTATTCTACTATATCTTTAATCGGTATGGACGCGTGCCACGTCGATCTTTACGACACGCTCGTAGGTCTCAAATGCGGATATTTTCACAACGTTCAGTAGACGACTGTCGAAACGTAAATTCGTTCTCTGCGACGGTATGATTCATAGCTTTCCGATTGATTCGGCCGTTACTTGATGAAGATCTATAGTAGTTTGTAGAAAATACCCAGCAAACGATTTAATCTTCACAACTTTATTTTAAATTATCACATTTAAAATGTCACAGTGATATTTTAAATGTGATAATTTAAAATAAAGCTGTGAAGATCAAATCGTTTCCTTGAGAAAATCCACTACCTACGTCTAAAGCTAAGGGCTGAATCAAATGTGTTGTATAACTGAAATTCATACTACATGATCGTTGCAAAGTTGTGAAACTTATTGCCATCCCCTGTATCTTCCAATTTGAGTTCAACGTCTACCTGCAATTAAGCTGTCCGCACCGCCCTTCCACCCCCACCCAGTCACCCCTAACGAACAACTCGGAGCTCATTCTGTCGTTTTTATTTTCCAGATGACGAAACGGCTGTAGTCCACGGGCTCATTACCACCGACGGCTTGTTCGAGGGCAGCATTTCGACCGCCCTCGAGGATTACCACGTCGAACCTGTCAGCCGATACTTAACGGAGGAGAATACGAAAGAGCCATCCTTCCACTCGATCATTTACCGAGCCTCCGACGTCCGAGATCCACGAAAAGGTTTGTATGTTTGTTCGTCCCTGACAGAGGTATTTCGCGAAACATTTTTTTGTTGGTTTTTCACCCCAGATTCGTTTCAGTCGATGCCTCTGGAGTTTTTTCTTTCAGGGATTCGGGAGTAATTGTTTTTTTAGTTTGGCTTCGAATGTCTAGAAAATACAGACGCGAGAATAAATGACAAATGATAATTTCTCATCGTTCTGATGGAGTTTCTTTTCTTTGGAAGCGAACAGGGTTTCATCGAGATGAGAAATCTCGTCTCGTCTCGTTCATCGAGACGAGAAATAAACAAACTCTCGTCTCGATGTTTTTCTCGAAGACAATATCTCGATTCGAGACTCTCGAAATTTTGAGAGTTTCGAAAACTAAAAACTGAATGTTATTAAAAAATGCTATGTATAGGTTATAACGTATAACACAAGGCCAAGGCTGCACCAGAATAGAGGGTATTCAATATTTTCTTTAAATAAAATTACATTAAAATACAGAGGCTATGTGCTATGAACTAAAAGCCACGTATAACAAAAACAAACCGAGAAATCTCGAAATAAATTTCTCAGTCTTGAAAAATCCCTAAGTGTTTTTCTCGATCTCGTCGACAAAACCCAATAGTCTCGTCTCGAAATCGAGACGAGACGAGAAATCTCGAGTTTCGAGAGTCTCGTGAAAGACTGACTTCGTATGTGAATTGTAAATGAATTTTTCTACAAGCGCAAAGTTGCACTTTTCTGAGTTACCATGGGAACCATAATAGAAAAACGTGAAATATTTTTGCAACATTTGACACCAGAGTAGGTGTTGAACGGTATTCGAGAAAGGTCAACTATTTCATGAACAACGCATGATTTTAAGATCGTCATCGAAAATAAAAAGGTTTCTTTATAAGTAATTGAATTTTATATTCTACGTCTTATAACCATGTATATAACGATAAATAGATCGATAAATAGAGCAAATTACAAACTTTAGTTACAGAAAGAAATTGAAAAATAGTTATTATGATTATAATCTCTTATTTCCTAAACTTTCCATTATACTCAAGATGGTAGAAATGTTTATTTCGTAAATACTTCACATCTATAAATTATATTGATGCCCAAATTATCGCGCTAAAAAAATACAAAATTACCAACTTCAGTTACGAAAAA
Organism: Chrysolina americana; assembly: GCA_958502065.1. Lineage (NCBI taxonomy): Eukaryota > Metazoa > Arthropoda > Insecta > Coleoptera > Chrysomelidae > Chrysolina > Chrysolina americana. The sequence goes on from OY293414.1 coordinate 81,829,818, forward strand.
CAGTTAAAAAACTGGCTGGTGGTTATTCTTCTTTTATTTTTCAACAATTTTTTACTAACTACTAAAGGTGGTAGGAATCACTTTTCATCTAATTTTTCATTATATTCATAGCTTTCGCATAGTACAGGCGAGTAGGTATTATGTTTGGACATGATACGAGGCTTTATGTGAATATCTAATTTTTGTTTTTTTTTTTAATATCACACATGTATAGCGCGAAGTAGTGCTCGCACGTCCAAGAATCTGAACTGTCTTACGTTGAACAAAAAATCTTGTGTGTAACTCTAACGCAAGAACTTTTTTCTCAAACGGCATAGTATTATTTCGCGCTCTCTATACACAAAAAGCTATTGTTTTATTCAAAAATTCCAAAACTCATTCGGATTTATATGGCTATTCCTTCCAAAATTCGCTATACGTATTCTTCATGGGCTTTGTTTTTATAACCCTTTAAGTTTTAAATTTTATTTGAATTAAAGTTTTTTTTTCAGTGTTAAACCAAGGTGGTAAATATTTTATATGGAATTGGGAACCATCGATAAATTCGTCAATAAAATTTCATAGTAATGATGAACCCAATCATTAACCTTTGTGGAATATCCAAGTAAACTTGTCAGTATCGCGTATAAGAAAAAGCATTGAAAAATTGTCAGCTTCGATCATCATTCGTGGATGATAAATAAAGAGGAAATACAAACTTTCAATTCACACAAAATACATAGGTATAACTATTGCGATAACGCTTTCAATTGTTTCGACACCAAGTGTTCTATAACATCGATCTCAATATTTCAAAGAATCTTTTTCACATTCGAAAATACTCATTTCTATTTCTCATCACCAAAGTCCTGAAAATGTTTTACTAGAGAACGCGCTGGTACTTGTTCAGCCAACTCTTCATTTAGAGAAAACACCCAAAGGCACCGAAGACGCAAAAAGAAAACTGTTTTTATTTGTCCTATTCTCAACCCTTTACGGGGCCATAAAATGCCCCGAGCTGAATGAACGAACCATCAGTGAGCCATCGTCTCTTACCGATTTCTTTCAAGTCGGAATTTTAATTGAGAATTTATCCTTTGACCTTTGACTGTTTCAACAGTCCGTCCATTATACATTCCGACGATATTAAGTTTCAGCGTTATTCGATTTCGAAGAATATGGCCAGGAGGTGAAATAAAAATTTAAGCGAATCCAAGCCATAATTTTTCAGGTGAATTATTGGAATTTAAGATTGGTTGTACGTTTCACCGATCTGTACAGAAAAAAATGTGTGCTTTAGATGAAAGAACTGCGGAATTATTTCCATTTGTCTGTCTGGGGGGTAGTTCGAGCCAAAATATCAGCCTCGACAAAACGAAAGTTCAACGACAAACGCTTTTCTTTAATAAGGTCATGGATATTCAGTGTATCACGTTCATATGCAGGATGTTTCAAATTCTATCCTCTACTCGAATCGATCATATTGTTCCTCTTTTTAAATATGAGAGATGTCTGTCTTAAAAATCAAAGCACTGTCAAGGTGTAACCTTTAATTCTGGGTTGAGTTGAAAAACAGCTTGCTCACACTTCGTCCATTCACAGTATCCTATTTTTTGGTATGTGGATACAGTCGATATATTATTATTATTACCTCCGTTTTAGGTAATTGGACTGAACGGCTACGTTCACCAAATTCTGGCAACGGTTTCTCGCGGATGTTCATCCAAATATCATGACATGAGATTCAAAAGAATTTACAGTTAACAGTATAGTAAGCTCGGGTAAGTGTGACCATGATTTTCATTAGTTCGCATTGAATTTAGTCCATCTGATGAACCTGAACTAATATAACATTGAACTTTTGCAGGTATTTACTTCGAAGGTCAGTCTTTGTAATACGCCACAGAAAACTGTTGAAAAACGTATTCTATGAATTTTATTTATATATTCAGATATACATCTCCATAGGTCACACTTCCCCGGAAGTTTGGGGCAAGTGTGATTCTGGCCAAATTGAAAGATATTAGTGCACGTAAATCTCTCTTTGGGACAGGTGTGAGTAAACAGTAAAGGGACTTTCACCACAATTAATTTGTTTCGAGATATCTTTATTCAAAACATAGTTAGGAACTTTTTAATATTGAATTTGAAATGCCCCATTGGAAAAAAACAAAAAATAATCGTGTAAGTGAACATTTGTTGAACAGAAAAATTTACAGGTAGAAATCTGAAAAATATAATGAGAATTTCATTGATCCCCATCTTCTGACGAGTGGTGATGGAAGCACAGTTGTTATTTTATCCTCAGAATGTGTATCAATGTCTTCCACATCTGGCCAGGTATATTGTTTGGCTCTCTGAGTTTTCCGTATATAATTTCGTACTATAGCTGAAAAAATATTACTGTTTAGATTGGCCAAATGAACCAGGTTCCCTCTTACCCCGACAGATAGGTCACACTATCCCCAATAAAATTTAATTTCGGGGTAAGTGTGACATGCAATGGAAATATGTAAAAAAAACAACTTCATGAAAAAACGACAATCTATAGTCGGATTCATTGTTTAGGTAGAAGAAAAGTGTATAAAATGGATTCTTACCTTAGATTTTAACAATACACTCGAAACTTGAAATAAACTCGTTATACTCGTTCGGGTTGATGAATTGTAGGTTAGAAAATTGGGGAAAATATTTGGATTTCACAAGATCTCTTTTGTATTTTATATGATGGTTATGGATTCATTATGAGTGTAGGCTATTCGTCAATAGATGACATTGGGCTGTCGCCCGATTTAGCGAAGATAGCGAGCAAACTCACACTTGCCCCAAATTCACACTTACCCGAGCTTACCTTAATTGAGTTATCCAAATCTTGATTCATTTGTTCGATTCCATGATTAAGAGAGTCTTCTTCAAATTCCAAATACAAGTCAGCGTAAATAACAAATCGTCACCGTAACAATGCATTTATGTGTAAAGTACGGACATTCAGAATGGATGGATATAAAGAACGAAGAGGTGGTCCCAAAATTGACCCCTGAGGAACACCATTTTTCATAACAAATGAATTCGAGTTTTCATCGTTGAGTATTATACACTGAGATCGGTTGTGAAAATGAAATCTATGGTAAATCCAAGGTAACTGAGAATCACTACAAGAACAGTGATTAATTTGATTGAATGCTTTAGAGTAGTGGAACAAACCTTCAGAGTTTGTCACGGTCGATAGAGATGTGCACATCATCCACAACTTTCAAAAGAGTGGTTGTGCAACTACGGTCAACTCGTGATTGACAGTATGGCAAAACATCAAATTCACCATTTTTTCTAATGCTTCCAAAATTGCACACAAAATACTGGTTGGAAGAAGGTCACTCATACTCTCTGGATTGGTGATTTTTGCTAAAGGGTCATGTGATTGTTTCCAACTCGATGGATGAACATTCTTTGTAATAATAATGAAATAGCATTCGAAATTCGTTTCATGATATGAAAGATTGTGATTATACAGTTCATCTTGCATCTTTAGGTTCAGGGTCCTGGATTTGTGTCTTTTTGTTATATATGTTCATATCAGCTAGTTCTTTTCATAACTTTCTAGTTATAGATTAAACGACCTGTAAGAAAGTTCAGTCGTGATTATACTTCATACTCACGCCCTCCTTGACCAAAATGTAGTTACGACTCTGGTGGAACACGAATCACTATTTTTAATCTGCAGAAAACAACAACCTGGTCCTTGCTCGATCATATCGAATCGAGATATTTCTCATTCCTTTATAATAGTTTCAGTGATATAGAAACTTTGTCTTTTTGAATCGTGATAGAGCTTACAGACATATATACATACATTTGACTGAGAAGAAGCTAGGGATGCATTGTTAAGTCTCCTTCTATGCCTTAGAACGCTACGGCTTTCACCTCATAGTTTGCCAGGGTATTGCTTATTCTTGCGACAAGGTTACGGTGCGAAATTTGTGTTGATTTGACACTTGCATACTGACACCCAATATAATTAAAGGGATGCTTGTTAGCAGGAAGTATGTCAGGCTCAAAGAATTGTTCGATCTGTTGAAGTGAACTATGTAGATATTTCAGATAATCCTACAAATGAATCAATGGGCGTTAGGTCGAGTGGATGAGCTGGCCACACTATTGGACCCTTTATTGACTAAGAACTGTGTCCTAATTAGTTGACTATGCATCCTTGTCCAAACATTAACTTTTAATTTTGGCATCAATATCGACAGTTTTCTTGGTTGGTGGTTTCATTTTAGAATTTTATTTGTCAGAAAAAAAATTAAGAAGTGATGCTGCAGGAACCTGGCAGCTCTTAGACAGGATTGGAAAATACGACATATTCATTCTCTCACTTGATCCGTTCATGCTCTAATAAGTAAAAATATTTTCAGGACAGTCTTGTGCCTCACAGCGCCTCCACATCAACTCGAACCTGGAGAACAACTTGAACCACTCGAAGCGAAGAGCGAAACGGTGGCTGTTGGAAGCCGAAGCTAAATTGCCGTACGACGAACCGCCGCATTTCTTCCATCCGAACCGAACCATCCTCAGGCGTCCGTTCACGCCCATCTTCGATCTGAACCAGCCGATCGACGAAGAATTCGACCTGATGACCAATAGGACGAACGTCGACGTTTCGGGCCTCATTTTTCGGAACGTCAACAAGCGGGCCACCATCGATCCGAAAAAGACAACGTGCATGCTGTATCTGCAGGCGGATCATCAGTTTTTTTCGAAATATGGAACAGAGGAGTCGTGTATCGAGGTTATGACGCGGCACGTGCAACGCGTGAACGCCATCTACAGTAATACAGGTGAGATATACAGCGAGAGGGTAGTTTGTGGATCAAATTTATTTAGATTGAAGTCCTTTTTTTATTTTTTATGTATAAAACTAGGGTTTATCTTTCTCCTTTGGTATTCACCATATACTTTCGTGTTTGGACAGACCATTGAAATTATTACGGGAATTAACATAAAAAATATGTTTGAAAATAAGGAATAATTCAAATTGAAAATTAATGTAAAAATAATTTTTATTCAAATAGGTACTCCGAAACTGAGTGAATAAACTTCGAAGAAATCAAACCCACCATTTTGTTACATCATTGAATTTGATATAATATAAAAACATGTCGCAAGAAGTACCTTATTTCGTATAAATAAAATTTGATATTACATTTGTCAAGATTTATTCTCGCAACTAGCTTTTATATTATATACAATTTTATAAAGTAATAAAATGATAGATTTGATATACTCCAATGGATATTTTTTTCTCTTGGGCGCATTTGAATATTTCGGTTGTGTACCTACTTTTTAGATGTAGAATTTATTCAATTATCTATCTTGATGAGTGCGCCAGGTCTCGTCATATACCCCACCTTACTGCATACATACACATAGTGGTCAAGCTATTAAAATTATCCAACGATTCGATGTTTTTCACAATTCTTAATGATTTTTCCGATTTTATTTCCACGAGTTTTTGCAACTTTTTGTAAAGGTCTCCCGACCTAATATTTCGACGTAACTATCCCCGTCTGAAATACTCGAACAATTCTCGAATTTATACGCGTCCATTATATAGCCTTCAGGGGGATGATTTTTTTTAATCGAATAATTCGACCACCCAACTTTTTTCACAATTTTTACGGATTTTTTCGATTTTATTTTCTGCAGTTTTTCCAAGAAGAAGGGGGTCCGAGACCAGGACTAATATAATATTTCTTCGTAATCATTCGAATTTCTTAAGAGTTTCTATGCGTTCTCTATCTACCATTGGGAGGTTTAAATTTTTTGAATTCAAATTATTTGATGGTAAGATATTGTTCACAATTTTTCGCGACTTGTGGCATATTTTTTCGAGAACGAAATGATCCGAACCACCCGACGGATATTTTTTTTGTCTAAATTATTCACGTCTGTAGCATTCCAAAATTTTACCGATTTTAAACGCGTTTTCTATCTAGCCTTTGGGGGACAGGGCGGTAAAAGTTTTTAAAATAGAATTTTTCGACTATCCGACGTTTTTCACTATCCTGACGAATTTTTACATTTCATTTTCTGCAGTTTTCCCAACTTTATTCGAAGTTGGAGGCCTTATGCCCCTTATGAGGCAAGACCAAAATTTTGTTGTTGTAATTGTTTATGCCAGAAATCGTTAAAAAAAATCTGAATTCCCACTCGTTCTCTATCTAGCCTTCTGGGGGACAGAGTAGTAAAATTTGGGTAATTTTACGTATTTTTGCAATTTTATTTTCTGCATTTTCCCAACTTTTAACCGATTTCGTACGCCCTGGAGGGGGTTAAAATTTTTTGAATCAAAATCATTCGATGGTGTTTCTCATTTTATTTTTGCAAGTTTTCATATATTTTTAGGAAATCGAGATGATCCGAGTCACCTACCAAATTTTTTTTGTGAAAATTTTCTACGTCGGAAGTCGAAGTTTTCTACAGTTTTCCCAACTTTTTTCTGGAAGGAAGGGGTGTTATTTGTCGTGATTATTCATATCCAAAATCATTGGAAGGGTGAGAAGGGGTTAACACTTTTTAAAGCTTAATTATTCGATAGTCAGATATTTTTTACAAATCTTATGGACTTATCCGAATTAATTTTCGCGAGTTTTCTCAGTTTTTGGAGAACGAGACGTACCGAGCCACCTACCAACATTATTTTTGTCAACATTTTCATGCGGGAAGCTTTCGGAAGTTCTACTGAATGTATACGCGTTCTTCTAGCCTTCATGATACATTTTTTTTAAATTGAAGCATTCGACTATAAGGCGTTTTTCACTATGTTTACGTATTTTTCCGATTTCATTTTCTGAGTGGGTCCGAGGCCCTCGAACAATATTTTTTTGGTCGTAATTATTCGTGTCTGTAATCGTTGAAATCTGAATATCGCATTCTCGCTTTCTGACTCCAACATTTTTCATTATTTTCAAGAAGTTTTCCATGTTTGTTATCTGCAGTTTTTCCAACATTTTACTGAATTCATACGCGTTCTCTAACTATCCCTGGGGGGGTTAAAATGTGGTCAGATATTTTTTCAAATTTTTACCGATTCTTCCGATTTCATTTTCAATTTTTTGTTAAAATTTTCCACGTCGGAAACCTTGAGAACATTTTCTATCTAGCCTTAAGGAAACAGCAAGTACTTTTTTCAAAATTTTTATAATATAATATTATTGTCTTCGGTTCTCAAATCTTTTGCAAAATTTCAGCTCAATCGGATGCGGACAACCTCACCTGCCCTGACCTTACCTTACGGAAACAGAGTAACCATACAAAGAGGCACATTTGCCGTCTTGTGATTTAAATTTCCTGCCTTTGTAGTGACGAATTGCAGCGCGCGTCCATTGGCAACGAGGATGGAAAAATCAAGAAATGTGTTCTTTTTTCATCTACGTATCCATTTAAAATCTCTATTGATACATATCACTTATTCATTCCAGAAAATATGACATTTGGGTAAAATGATGAACAATCTAACTATTACAACAGTGATGCCAATATATTAACAGCGTCGATGAACGATCGTGTTTCGAGAACAACTCGTCAATATTTTTCCACCATTCTTTCATTCCACTTGGAAATGTAAAATCGAAAGGATAAGTTCGAGAAAAAGTTTTCCTACTCGCGGGGCCAACCCTTTCAAATACTCGAGAGAACAAAACGCAGGGCAAAAAACAATGTTGTTTACTCGAGTTATTGAGCCATTCGAACACCCCAAGGCTGAAAGCATATCCATGTAGTCGCAAATCTTCAATCAAACGCACAATCGTCTCTTTCGGCTGAAGTAAATGGTCCTCCTTGAAATCTGATGGATGCTGTTTCTGAAATCGGGGGAATCTCGATCGGAGATATTGAATGGAAGATGATGGGATGTAAATGAGTTATATCAAAGCCAGTATGGTGTTAGAGTTGATATTATTCAAACAGTGAATGCAATTCATTGAAGGTTTTAAGTATTTTTCATGCATCTTTATTTCACTATGAATATTATTACCTGAATATTTCGGTATCCGTAAATCAAAATAAAGAACTTTAATCGGCAGCAATTCATAAAAATGTAGACCAGTCCGAGGATTCTTGATTTCCAGCCAAAAACGTTCTGGCTTAGCATAATGTTAGTTCGAAACATTCATGGACACGCACCCTAAGACACCCTTCATAGGTTTTCAGCTGATGTCAACCCTTATATTCGGACCATATTCTCTGATTCATAAATATAAATATACATGATTTTTTCGACTGGACTATTTCAGCAAGGAGCATATTACAGACCTAGAAGCATACACAATGGCAGAAAGTTCGTAATGGACAAGTTCTCGAAATTCGAAGACAAAAAAAATTTGTTAAGTCTAAGTTATCCAAGAAAGTTTGTGAGCAGATGGGGATCAGCAAGATCAGGACGACTGCGCTTCACCCCCAGTCGCATGGTATGATTGGAAGACCCGATCAAATTATGGAGGAACAAATTTCCAAGGTTGTGAAAAAACTGTTTAGTGAGTTAGACAGACACCTTTCACTATTCTTGATAGCAGAGCAGTTGTTATCTACTCCGGACGGAAACTTTGATGATACCAACGGCATAGTGTTTGGATTAACAAGTGCCAAAAACAAAAGAGTATGGAGCTAAACAATTTCCTGAAAATTCACGAAACAGCTCGAAAAAGTTTGATCAATATTAATAAACAACAGGATGGAAGGTTACTTGAAAGTTAATTCAAGAGGATTCAAAAATGGCGATCAGTTTTGACTCGTAGAAAGAAACGGGGTATCATCCAAACTTACGTCGTCATAAGGGCCAAACAGGAAAGGAAAAAGAATTAATGATGTGGTTGACAGAATCAAACGCAACCCTATGACTGAGATTCAGCAACCTCTTCAGGAAGAGAAAACACAGGATGGTACCCTTTGGTGGAACTCAAATATAATAATAAAGCCAAGGAAATGGAGACTGATAAGTCTAAACCTAGAAGTTGATCAACTATAATGAGGAAATTAAAAGAGCAAAGAGAAACAGTTTCAAGGGTTTTTGAGAAACAAATACCTCATCACAAGTAGCAGCAAGCCTGTTCAATAACGAGGAGTAGTGGCAAGGCCAAAATATCTCAGAAGATTGGACGCCAGCTACATAGTAGACGAGTAGTACTGATCTTTCCTCTTACTGAAGATCCACTTTCCAAGTTGCACACCATATGAATGGATTGACAGACGAAAACACAGCAAACCAAATGAAGAAAAAGCTGTGTGCACTCCTCAACAGTTGAAGTGGCAATATACTCTTTCCAACTGAGTCCCTTGGAATCGAAGTTATAAATAGTATAGGAGGAATACAAGATGAGCGATTCTCGATCAAAATGTTCAGATTTATCCCTGTGTTCAGGTATAAACCGAGGCATTGCATCCAGGCTTGCCTACGGGGTGGGCAGATCAATAGAAACCGTCCTCAACCAAATCCAACAAGAGTTCTTACAGGACACTGTACACTCAAAGAACATCTCAGGAAGCAAGGTACAGAAAAGAACAGACCTTGCTAGTTTCACGAGAAAAAATCGTAGACATCCCAACTGATCGTAACATAATTTGACGCTGTAGAACATAAGAGATCCTCAAATTTCTTAGGATATAAGATATTGAGCTTGTTGAAAATGGGAATAATCCTACATATATCGTGTCGACATTGAGATCCTGAGGATGGGAATATCCCTAAACGTATCCTGCTTATCAGAAATTTTTTTTGTTTCTGTTCCTGTTATGAAAAATTTCACAGCTATGAATTTATTGTGAAGAAAGTTTCTTCATATTTTATCAAAACATTCCCAAATAATGTTCTAAAACATTGGGAAATTGGAGTGCAATCATAAACGTAAACGTTAACGTACAAATTGACAGCTAGGCATGCGCTGTTGTGTATTCTTTGCGTTAACGCCCGTGAATGGTTTACGTACACGTTGAAAATCAATGTACGCTAACACGTTGAAAATCAATGTATGCTAACCGAGAGACCACCGAATAATGCCGATTATTTACGAAAACCTTTTTTTGAATAAACAACCACATACATAGCAATAAAAATCAGATTTGGAGTTTGTTAATAATATTACAACAAGAATAAACATAATCATTTCTATTGATATTAATAGCTACGCCTTAAACCATTTGGAGTAGATCTGTTCCATAGAAATTTATTTAACTCCGTCATAATCATAAATTTCTCGATATCCGAGAAAACGGCATCTAAATGAATGAAGTTTCTTGATATTTTACGGGTTGTAGGTTCTACTCACTCCAAACAAAATAAATTTTTGAAGTTACGTCATGACAGAAAGGTTGAGTTACCGTACGAAGAAGAATTTTAAAACTCCTTTTCAAGCAGTTCGATACTTGTGTTAATCGATGGTGACGTACATGTGTTGAGTCTACGTAGATCATTTCACTTCAACTGTCTATTGTATTAATCCAGACCGAGGACATAGAATGAAGAATTGAAAGTATTGCAAAATAATAGAACTCTTCTGAGACTAATGTTTGAGAAGGATACAAACGAACTGGAACAATTATTGAAAGATCAAACTATCCAGAAAAAAATTGTGGAATTACTAGATCAGATAGAACATATTGGTAATAGAATACTAATATTGGATGAGAAGATACAGTTAGTATTATTCAGCGAGAAGATAGACGATGATGCATTCGAACGAGACCTGGCATCTTCAGAATTGTATCGTACAAAGTTAGGATCAAGTCAGATATTTATTCCATACTCAATTCACTATCAATATCTCCAAATGCAATGAGTACCATTAACGAGCAAAAAAATAATTTCCATCTACCAAAACTAGAAATCAAGAAACTCAACGGAGATGTGAAGTATTCAATTAGCTCCTGGGACCAATTAAAGGGGTATTGGTGCCATTGCTAGGGAGGACCAATTCGTGTATCTAGTCCAGTCAATGGAGAGACTTGATTGAAGGTTATTCCCCATCGAGAGACAGTTACATGAAATAATTTAAACGAGCATTTAAACCTTTTGATTTTGGTTCAAGGCAAGAGTGTAATGTTAAAGTGAGTGACATTGTTCTTCTAGAACTAGATGACAAGAAGAGGATTGATATGCTTTTGGCAAACGGTCTCCGAACTCTTTACTGGAAGAGAACAAGTAATCAGAGTTTTACGCCTAAGAGTCAATACAATAGTATTGATACGCCCAATAAATGAAACCTTCACTGAGATGAAGAATATTTAAAGAGATGTGAAAGCTGATGAGTACGTGACTAGAGAAGAAAATGCTTCAGATACAGATAAAGAGAATAATATTGGAAAGACAAGAAGCGGTCGAGATGTGAAATGTCCAGAGGGAGTCAAACCCTAATGGAGTTCAAGAGATTTTGTTTTGCTTTGCAATGTCTCCTTGCAAAAGGTGGAAGGATGTTGGAAATGGGAATATCCCTATATATATCCTGTCGACATTGAGATTCTGAAGATGGGAATTTCCATCCCTATACGTAGTACATTTTTTTCCTAAGGGCAGCTATGGAAATGATTGAAAAAGCATATTTGGTGGAGAATAATAAATTGAATTATATTGCAGCGACTATGGTGAAAGTTGTTCACCATACAAAAATCTAACTGGCACCGTACAACTTTGCTTCAATTTTGTTCGCGGTAACGGGCCTAATAACATTCACCTAGAAGCTCGCAACGAAAATATGCAAAACAGCGTGGCCCGATCTACATCAAAGCCTACATAATGCATCATAATGCGTTTACTTTGTATTTACGATGAAAGCATATAAGGGTCATAAAACCGAACAAACATAAATTTCCGCTGGTTTTGCGTTACCGCTGGATCCGACTGCATGGAGAGGTATAAATGTATATACAATGTTGAAGGTTATTGCTGGCGTATACACTTTCGGATATGGACTTAGATGATGAAATTATTTTGAAGCCTGGAGCGGAAATATCGTCGGAAAATTTGAACTGTAGAACGAGGAGAGCGACTAGGTAATACAAGCGATAACAAGGGCATTTACGTAATGATCTGGTCTATCGAATTTTATGGAAACTACCTACAAATTAATTCGTGTCGAGCCTAATTAGCAATATACGTTCAGTTTAATTTGGGCTTTTCTGTTCACGATTAAATTCCTTTTTATTCAGTTAAATACCGATATGGAGTCTATTCAAAACATATTATTATGCTCCGAAAGCTCCCCAACGTGTGGAGTTTTTCACATCCAACTTTAAATAAGATTCGACTTGATTCTGTTTTTGCCTCCTTGGCATGCTGACGCAAATTATTAATTTCGTTAATTAATCAAGGAAGGATTTGAATCATTTCGATTTTTTCAATTCGAGACTCACTCTATTTTCACACACACCGACTTAAGTCGAGTCGTCAAAAAGTCGGGCAAATGACGCTATTTTCACAAACACCGATCTACAACCGACATTAGTCGTCCGATAGCAGTGTCTAAAGAACCGTGTGTAGTGAACATGAGGGAAATAAGCGCCATTTGAACGACTCGTAACGTCAGTAATGCAATCGGGCGACCAAAGTCGGAACGTCTGAAAGTTATCATTAGACGCTGTTATTAACTACGCATCGATGATTGGCCGACTGTCGGGTTTATAGTGAGGGTGAGGACTCCGAGCTGTACCCGACTGTCGTCCGATCTTACTGCCGCGGTCGGGACGTGTGAATGTTTCCATTTATTTCAGTAGTTCACTATTTACCCGATTTAAAGTTGTCCGACTGAAGTCGGTGTGTGTGAAAATAGCGTTAGTAAGCAGATAAAAATGAACGAAGCCGAAAATGTTTCTGCAAATAGAACGAAGCACTGTTTTTCATGTGATGACACAGCCGGTTTCCTACTAGTATTTTTATTACAAAAATCCTTCATTGATTTCAGAGGGTTCGAGTTGATTTCAGAAGATGTACAAAGAGAATGTCCAAACATAAATCAAATAAATAGACCTAGTAAATTATGAAAATTTTTTGAAAATTTTGCGGTAATTTTTCACGTCAAGCGTGAAATATAAGCGGACAATGTGCGGGTCGAACTGAAATTAGCAGAATTCATATCACCTAATAGAGAGAAATTGGGTTGGGCAAATATACATGACATTTTCCAATTGAAGAAAAATAAATCTTAGTAGACATCATAAAAACCTGGAAATTTTGGGATTTCAACTTCATGAAGGAAAATATTGTGGAAGGCTATCGCGGCCGTCGTCATTTGAAAGATATTTTTTTTGTGTTACAAGGCCGCCGTCTATTGCGAGATGTTCTCGACTTTTCGCCAACACGAGTGGTTGGCATTTTTAAGAGAGAGATATTTACAGGATCACTTTTGATATCCGTCGTCTCGACCAGTATTTATATGCCAGTGTGTTGGTTTTTGATTGGTCCTGGTACAGTGGACCAAATGGTTTTGAGCCGTCACACGGCAAGAAGTACGTATCGTCTGAAAGAGGCCTTAGTAATACCTGAATTTGGGGTCTTGCTATTCTTCATTTTGGGCTTTCCACCCCTCATGATAAACTATGATGGTTCAATGGGACCGCGTATAATTTTCCTGTTTTAAAGATTGTATTTATGATATGTCAGAGAGTTAGAATTTTTTTGGCATTTCTGCACTTTGATAATCCGTGCGACGAAGGCCGTGATGATTTTTTATTCAACCGTTGTGAGATTGATATTTTTTCGAGTCTGTACTTTTAGAGAACAGTTCTTTTTTCTCATAAAGAATAACCGTAAGCAACCCGCTCATTATTTTTCTTCATTATTCTAGCCGGAGAGGTACTACGTGTGATAATCAGGAAGGATAAAGATGTTGAGTAGCTGATTATATTTGGGTATTTGGAAACTTTTAACGAATCCGAATGATACATCAGAATCGAGTCCTCCAACCGCCGTTTTCAGTCGAACACTGGCCATTTCCTCCATAAAGGAAGAGGTGGTAATCGAGTATAAGTTTTCTTCAGTGTCCCTAAGGTGTTGACCACGCCAGCTGGCGGAATACTGAACTGAAATTTACGATAACGGTGAGGAAATCATTCTGTTCGGTACTCATATCGGACGCGATAGTGCTCATATACGGTCCGATCTTTAACCTCGCTGTGTCACAGGTAACTCAAAGGAATAGAGTTATCTGTCACTGAAGGGACCAGGGGAGCTATTCTCGAATCGTTCGACTTCCAATTCTTATACGAATAAGAGAGACAAACATACATATTTCATGTGTATTAGTGTGAAAGAGTATATCAAATTCGTATACGTACAAGCTCAAGAATAGGGCTCCTGGTTTCGCTTGAAGTAAAACAACATTACATAGTGTTCATGAGGTGTAGTTGAGCCTTTATTAGCGACTATGTTTTGCGAACTCTAGTATCCTGAATACTGCATCTAGAAGTTTATCCGGGACCAGTCGAAGTGCTTAACTTGTCGGGGGCCGTGAATGAAGCTTTTTGTAGAGGGTATTTGATATAAATTGGTTATTCAGAGCACTTCGATTACATCACCCAGAGTACGAATCAACCAGATTCGAACACGTGCATCCCCTCCGAAAGGCCTTCCCCCTATACAATTTGAAAACCCATGCAGAACTTGTTTTTTCGACTGGTTGTTCATTTTATTTTATCGTAGAGATCAGTGTCTAACCGTTTACCATAAAGTTAGATGCATTCTAAGTGAGTGTGTGAGTGAAGACAGCAACGAAAATTGCCCAACTTGTCACCGCATCTCTTCTTATATTTCCGCATCATCTAGTCTGTAAGTTAGCAAAGCGGACAGTATTTCCTAAATTTCAAACGTTGCATTTGAGACCTGCAATGACTCCTGGAATACCGTAGCTCTGAAGCTGTCCTAGGCTTTCTTCCGGAATTGCATTCGGTGAAGTGGAGCATACCACTTTGAATAACTGCCGTCCGAAGATGGTTGTGGTATGAATTGTTCTCGTTAGAGGGAACAATATTAGCTCAATATCCGATGCGCCATAGTGTCGTCCGCTTTTGTCCAGTTAGGAAATAAAGAATGTTACAATCAAAAGTCTTGAGTTTTATTGAATATATCGTCGTTTTTCTTGTTATCCCTAACTATTATGATTGTCCCCCATCGTCTCCCGTTAGTTGAGATCGTGGAAACGTTTTTCGTCGACAATCAGGTTGTTACAGTTTTTCTGGTTTCCCCGCAGGTAATGAAATGAATACGCAACCGCATATGAGTACGCCAAAATCTGAAAAACCTCTCTCACCCACATAAGTAGATGTACTCATATGAGTGTTCATGAAGTATATTATCATCATCATCATCTAGGTTGAATTGAAAAACATTGTATGGTGACGCTTTGTCTTTGAATTAGTTCTGAATGAAGTCGGTTATTATTATTTAGTTCGTCAGGAGTATCCCAGTCGAGCCCTGTCTCCGGAGTCCCGATACATCCGGAAGGCGTTTGCTAAGATTTCTGCCGCATTATGGCAAGCCAGTATAATT
Organism: Chrysolina americana; assembly: GCA_958502065.1. Classification (NCBI taxonomy): domain Eukaryota; kingdom Metazoa; phylum Arthropoda; class Insecta; order Coleoptera; family Chrysomelidae; genus Chrysolina; species Chrysolina americana. The sequence goes on from OY293414.1 coordinate 81,845,326, forward strand.
TTCAGATTTGAAAGCAGCGTATCCATCATTCCACCAAGTACCGCTATGATCAGAACCACCATATTAACAGAGTGGTTAGGGTGTTGCCTGGATATTTAGCCCGTTTTTCATCCTCTTTTTGTATGACTGATATTATTATTATCATCATCCCCTACATCTTGTTCACTGTACTGTTATATATTTTCTTCTGTAATTCGTTTGACTGGATGCTTTTAATTTGAATAAACAATTATAAAATTGCACGTTCAATTTCAGACTTCAATCAAGACGGCGTGAAGGACAACATAACCTTCATGGTGAAAAGAATCAAAGTTCACACGATGGAAGCTCTCAAGGACCCCCTCTACAGGTTCCCCAACAATTATGGAGTTGAGAAGTTTCTCGAACTTTTTTCAGGTGAGTGCTTTCTGTTTGTTCTGCGCCAGAGTTCCGAAAAGTTTTCGCCATTATACGACCACATTTACAATTTTATGCACGGGCGTGTGTTGACCTCGTCGTCAGCAACGTGACGAAGTTCTTCAAGGAAGTTGCCCGAGTTGAACATTACGTTCGGCGACCTTCGACGTTTGAAGGTGATTTATGTAAAGTGGGGATAAAGTCATTCACAACTGCGGTGATGAATGGAGGGATTTGTGGCGTTTCCGCTGAGAGCGGAAGTCATTTTGGCGATTTAATCGGGCGCCAGTTGTTATCATCGGCACGACTAATTCCGGAGTGAAATTTGTGAGGGTACTTAGTTCCAGTTTCATTTATCCGTGAAAATAAGTCTCGCAAAGCAGTCAATATACGTGGTGGTTCAAATTTGTACGAAAACAGTCCGACCTACAGATCATCAAGCACAATTGAGTTCATCGGAATATCCTGAAGGAGAACGAAATTACTTGGACCGTTCCCCAGAGAATTGAAAGACTCTGAAAGTTTGTAATTTGGATATACTTCTTGACTTGAATATTAAAAATAACTTTATCAAAATTCAGACCACACGAAGATGCTCTCGAGATTTTATTAGAACTTCACTTCGATGTCTCGTTTATCCAAATGATCCCACATCAGTATTCTATAAGAATATAGTGTAATTTCCACTTATTTAAATACTGAAGTCACTATTCATTTATTTAGTAGGTGTCTTGAGGCAATTCTAGGCCTTACCCCACCACAACTTTTGTTGGGCTGTCGAATACATAGGTGACTTTGTGCGGCTATGACTTGAGATAACGATGGCGATCAGGGGCCCGATTCTCAAATGTCTATTACCCTTTGTCGCACTACAAAATATTTCCATTTCTTTTCAATGCACATGGACATATTTTGTCGCATGCGACAAAGGGTTATAGACATTTGAGAATTTGGCCCCAGGATGTACAAAGTGTTAGCAGTTCGCGGGCCAACTGCCAAGGTTATATAGGTGAATTATGTTTCCGCTTGTGAGATTGTTAGGTTATAGTTTGATTAAGACCAGCCCCATTGGGCCAAGGAAAGCTGCCACTCAGGAGCTTGAAGTTCAAAGCTGTCAATTGGGGTTCCGACCACACCCAGCCGAGAGCCGCTCAGGAGATTAAAGCTCGAGTAGACCGTCACACAGTAAAAAAGCTTTCAATTGGGACGCTGACCTATCACACTCGATTGAAAGCCGCGTAGGAGCTTAAAGCTCAGGAAGATGGTTACACATAGAAGAAGCTGTCAATTGGGGTGCGGACTGACCACACTTAATTAACAGTTATTATATACTTCATAATGAAATCTAGTACAGTATTTAATAATGATTGCCGAATTCCATTGATCGGAAATTCTCCCATACATCGAATGTAATTCAATTTTTACGAGAAAAAGATATTTATAGCATGTACGAGGGGAACATTTATATAAAAACTGAAGATTCAAAGAAGAGAGGTATTCTAGTTTGTCCAGTGCCACGGTCATCTACTCATAAGTTACCAATTTACATGTGCAGTATCGAGATGTAGTATAATTTCTCGCATGTACGGTATCGCCTCGGACTTCAATCCGAGAAGTGTCAACATTTAACAGATTTCAGTTGATCAGCCTGCCAATACAGCATGTTGCCCATGGGGACTGGCAACTGGCGGAGAAGTTTGTTACGCCCGACGCCATAGTCTGGGCAGTGAACAAGTCCAACCCATATAAGGCAGTAGGACCCAATTTCTTACCCCAATTTTGGGGTGGATATTCCGAGCCAGCATAGCGCTGGAGGACGTTCCAATGGCTTGGAAGTCAGCGAGAGTAGCCATCATCCCCAAGACGGGAAAAAGAGACTACACAATAGCAAAGTTCTTCAGACCCATCAGCCTATGACCGTTCCCGCTCAAAACGCTGGAAAATGTGGTGGAGGTTCTTGTTGGAGGGGCCCCTCAGGGTGAGCCCCTTCGACAGAAACCAACATGCATACAGAAGGAGAAGGTCGACAGAATCTGCCCTCCACACTGTAGTACGAAGGATTGAAAGGGCATTGAGTTTCAAAGAGGTAATGTTAGGAGTGTTCTTCGGTGTGGAAGGCGCGTTTGACAAGGTGAAAACAGCAACCATACAGGCAGCACTTTTGACCAGAGGAATGCCTCACTCGATGGTCAGTTGGGTTGTATTTTCGCTAACAAGGTCGACGTATCCCGGGGCGACCACAGACTGAATGCCGAGGTGGGAGGGGGCAGCCCTCAGGGAACCTGCCTCTCTCCCCATCTATGGTGCTTAGTCATGGACGAACTCTTGGGCAAACTCACAAATGAAGGTTTCGAGACACAAACACACGCGGACGACGGAGTTGTCCTAGTCAGCGGACGATTCATTGGAGTCGTCTGTGACCGCATGCAGGCAGCCTGCAGAATAATCGAAAAAAAGCAATGGCAGCTCATTTGAGGATGCGGGCGGAGCAGGAGATTCCTTTTTCCGCCCTCAGAGTGAGAAGCGCACAAGATAGCCTGCGATGGAAAAGAGTTTTCTCTCACTATTCAGAGCAGAAAACAATGGGAAAATAATACAGTGGAGTTTCGCACAGGAAACCTAATATGTTATACGGACGGTTCGGGTCTGACTCACAAATAGGCTTCAGGAGCAGGCAGCTAACTGGAAGGAAGAGACGTACGAGAAAGGTATGCTTTGGGTGCGCACACAACAGTTTTCCAACCTGAAGTGTTTGCTATCCTAACCGTAGCTATGAGACAAGAGATGAAAGAAGGGCCCGAACAGAGAATTTATATCTGTTCGGATAGTCAGGCAGCACTCAGACCCATCTGTCATCCTAAATCAAGCTTAGCACTTGTACAGGCATGTGGAGATGCTCTCAAAAAACCAGTTTTCTGGCCGGCTCCAGCATTCAAGTACGGCATGGCTCTAAGGAGGCAGAAACCGCTAAGCAATACGCCTACTAACAGGGTATAATAAGTTAGGCACACCTATCACTAATTCGTGTAGAAGACAACTCCCACTTGCCCACTTGCCCACTTCCTCGGCGAGTGCGAGGCGTATGGGAGACTGAGATTTGAAAACTTTGGAGCTGAACAAGATGAACTCACTAACTTGAAATGTACGGACATACTGACCTTCATCAGGAGATCACGAAGGTTCGAAAAAGAAGCCTGACATGACAAAAAGAGTCCATGTGGGCTTACTTGCCTGGTTGTGATAACGGCCTCTCTCCAAATCACAACTACTACTCAGTTGATCAGAAGAAATTTCAATGAACTACATCCCAGTAAGGCAATATCTGAAATTGGAAAGAGGTGCATTTTGCATGATGGTGTCATAATTTATAATCAATTACCTAACCGTTTGAAAAATATAAAACATCTATCGAAGTTCAAATTACAACTGAAAGAGTATTTCTTAGTTTCATAATTTTTCATAATTTTATCAGATTTGACAATTTAATTTAATTTGTATTCATTTATATACATATTATATAGCCAATTAATCCTTGACTTCCCTGTAAAAACATTTAATGTTTCTTGGGTGAATAAAAAAATAAAAAATAAAAAAAAGTACTATTCAACGTATCATGAAACAATCGCGATTGCCGAAAACAACACATTCTCCTAAAATTATTTACACCGTTTTACTATGTGAATGAGATAAAATCACACAAAAATATTCGTTCGTTTTGATGATGGCAATGAACAAAAATGCCCAAAAATGAGTGGAAAAATACTGTTTATTCATTTAATACTTGATGAATATTTTTTCATTATTTTTTTCCATACACTCATATATCCTTCCATCAATCAAAGAAGAAATCGAGGTGAAATATCATTGATTTTTCAACAATTATCAAAAATCACTTTTACACGTGAATGAAAACCCAGTAGGACGTTTCCAACTACAATTTCTTGAATAGCAACAAAGTCGTGTAGAAAATTTGAGAATTTCAGATAATACGCAAATTTATGAATGTTTGCTCTACAAATGAAGGTGGTTGGGTAAAATCAAATAAGTTTGACATATTCACTAAAAACTACTTTGATTAACTTTTTTCAAATTTGGGAATATACGTCATTTGGGTCTACTCATATTTAATTCAGATTCTACTGTATCCACTGGAAAGCAGCACCTTCTGTCATATCTCCATCATCTGTGGAGTATTTTTTCCATAAAATCTCCAATGCTAAAATGATCAAACTGAGTAATAACAAGGTCACATATGCATAAAGTATGCCGCTGACGTGTTGCATACTGACTACATTCCAAGGCTTGATGTTGAAATCGGATAAGGATTTTATCCAAATATGATTCAGTCGATCGAATATTCCAGAACTCCATAGTTTATTCATACTGAAAATAAAAAACAATAAATGTATTGCGCATTCAACTATAGTATCAAAAAATGACAAATCTATATCAATACATTTCGGTATTAGCATTAGTAATTTTTCGCGAGGGGTTATATTTTCTACCGATAAAATTTTTTGAGAATGGATTTTTTTTATCCATTTTTTATTTTCAACCACTTCAATCTTCTCGAAAGATTTGAATAGGTTAGATTACTGGGGGAACCCATTATGAGTGTCCGAGGTGCTCTAATTTTTTATATTCCGAAAATGATATGATGAACTTCGCTATTATTAAACTTTTTTCTTGATTCAATTTTATTCGATTTATATTATCAAAAAATCTTAACTACTAAAATTATACGAATATAAAGCCGCGTATCGATTTTGTGAGGCAGCCTCACGCTGCAACCTCGCGAGGCTGCCTCAACGGGTGATTTTGAACGGAAATGAGGCAAGCACGCGAGGCAGAGGGAGCAGTCAGTCAGTGCGAGGCACTCCACTATAGCGCGGCAGAAATAACGACAATGCACGGTACAAACAGCGCGAGGGGAGAGTGTCGAGGCGTCTGTGAGCACGACCAAAAACCGACTGTAGATGGCTCACCTTGAGGCTGCCTCAGGTTGAGGCAGCTTCAGACGCGAGGTAGGTATCGATTTTGCGAAGCATGCCTCGCCAGGGCATGGTTCTGGTCTAAAAAACATATATTAGTAACTACGCTGACCAACTGTTGCATAAATTACAATAAATAATTTTTATTGCTGTCGGCAGGTATCTGTTTGGACGATCTTGGAACAGATCAGTGCCAGAGTATAAGTGCAGATGTATTGATCATTTCGACTGAAAAGGACCAGTCATAACTGTTGTAATATTCTCAAATAATCTTCACCTATGGTCGGTGTATGAGGTGAATGCCGAACATTTTATTTTATTTATATCAGTTTTTTCTTAGTTAACTTTGGAAATACCCTAATAATAAACCTGGACTTCGCTACTGGTCTGAAGCTTCATTTTTCAAAATACTTTTTTCTGCACTCACATATTTCCTATGAGAAATCTCTCTTTCAATGATTTCGCCATCAGGAAAACGTTTCCTCGGTGGAAATATTCTTTATTGGCCGGAATGATATCACAAAGGAATTTTGTACGTTTCCTGACTGCCGACATGATAACTCTGTTCTCTAGCACCACCATGTTGTCATTGCAGATGATTTTGTCGATATTAGATTGGTCGGTTATGTCTAAGCAGTTCTTGTTGTTCACTATGCCCTTCCATTGCGCTAGTAGCTTCCCACTGTTGTCCTGAAACGAATATAAGTTGAGCTCTGATTATCACTACGATGATGAGCCAACTTATAGAAGAGGTTATTTTCACTCCTGAATAAAGAAGAAAATGACATGTAGTACCTTTTGTAATATAGTTAAAACCCGATTGAAATTACCACTTTTTGGAATAGTTTGAAACACTAGGTGACTCGTCTAGATCGGTCTTGGTTGGCTCTCGATCATACTTCGATGTGATTGAAGTATTTTTGAATGATTATGTCATGCATCGTGTGTCAAGCTCGATTGTCCAAACAAGCGGTCAGGTGTACTATACAGGTCCGGCTCCCTCACGTTTAAGATTGTACAACAAACTAGGTCATCTGTCCAAAACCCCCAAGCATCGGCCCTGATGTCATACGCCTCCTTCATTGTGTCTCTAGCAATTTGGATGTACAAACGGACTCGTGTATGGATGTCGTCCATTTTCTGACGTGATTTGCTGACGTAGTCTTCTTCCGCAATGCCTTGTTCCGGTAGCGTCTCAAATTTCAGGTCACAGGAAAGTAGCAGTTCTCGGCCCATGATGACACCAACAGGGGTTTGGCCAGTTGACTCATGTACTAAGAAATGATAGGCCATCAGAACAAATGAAGGTACTGGTCCCAATCTTTCTGGTGGTCAGAGACTACTTTGAAAAGGTTTATCGTCTTATGCATCCTCTCCATCATTCAAAGTCAAAGTCAAAATATACTTTATTGTCGGACGGTGACTGTAGAACCGTGGTTCTCGTCTTTCGGATGTTCAGCATCTGAAACATATTTTTGAAACAGGTTGGACTCGAAAATTCTGCCTTCGCCCGAATGCAGCGCCAATGGAACACCGAATCTACATACTCACTCCTCTACCAAGACGTCGGCGACGGAGATGACTTCTTGGTTGGGCTAGGCATAGGCTTCGGCCCACTTGCTGAAATAATCCATTGCCATAAGGATGTACTTATTTCCGTAGTCAGATTGTTGAAACGAGCCGGCGATGACTCTTCTTTCAGATGTCCTCCGGTGACCCCATCATGGATTTTTTGGAACACTCCCTGTATTCTGCTCCTGGGTACTTCTGACACCTTTCCTTCCCATCGTTGGCAAGGGTAAGGGAGTTCCAGTGTTCTCAGTAAGATTAGACGAATTTCAGAAAGTAAATCGCATTGAATACTTTAAATTTCGAACGACAAGTACTGACAAGTCGGCAGTCGAAATTATTCACGAACGAAGTAGGTCCAACAACTTTATTCACCGATCAAATAAGTGGTTGAATTTATTACATAGGCTAGATTTTCGAATCACAATGTAAAACTGCCTACTTGCTTATAAAGAATGCTTTCTGATTTTGAAAAGTTTGATTGAATCTTATATTGTTAACTGCAGATACTTGACAACTCACCTTGAAATTATCATAAACAAAGCTCTCGTTACGCAGACAAAGCGATATGTATTTTTCTTTAGGAATGTCCCAAAGATCTCCGAATGGAAATTGCAGATCGAAAACGGCCAGTTGCGAAAACAGTACAGCGTTCATCGATGAATATAGGACCACTCCAAGAAGCAGAGCGGAAAGGATCTGTATTCTTCCGGAGACGCTTCTTAGATTCAAATTGAATCCTGAAAAATATGATAGAAGACAATACTCAGAATGCCGTTATACCTAACCTATCATTATTCACAAAAGCTGAAAATGTTTTTCGATTTGATTGGGGCTAGCCTTCGCCGATGACTGGCGAGAACCAGAGGTGTCGCCCATTTAAATCGAAACATAATTTTACATATTATTTTTAAAGAGCATTGCAATTGATGGTTCTTGTAGAAAACGTTTATAAGAATTAAATGCATATAATGCAATGATCGTAGAGGGTGATAGTTGTTTTCTGTTAGAGACTTTCCAACGAAAATGCCTATTGTACAGGTTTACAGAAAAGACTGGACTAATAATCCGATTCAGAGGAAAAATCGGGGATTTATAAAATTAGCTGCAAGGACTCACAGAAGCATGTTGGTCATATCAGAAAAGCCATGAATGTACGGTTCAAAGAGCACATTATTCATATCCGTTTTTCGACAAAGAAAAAATAAGGCGTGGTTTAAAATGCTTTGGACTACGATCACCGATTTGATGACACAAGTTTGAAATCAATTGGACAGGTTCATGACCATAGACTCGTATTCTAGAGTCTAGAAATTGCAAAATGTAAAAATAGTATGAATGCGGATAATGGACCATGCAGTGTCTTGTTCAAGTACAGTAAAGGCTTTTCCTCTTTACAAAGAAATCATCAGTCAATAATTTTCAAGAACGTTTGTCAAGGGACGCCGCTGATAAAAATAAATAATCAGCATTCAATCATGGAAGAACGTATATAATAGGTTATATTTTTCATTTCCCAAAACTTTTGTATCTAGAACCCCAAATACAGAAGAAAGTTAGAACTTTTTTTGAGTTTCAAAGATGATTATCGCTTCTGATAATGCCAACTCTTTCAGCAGAACATACGTTGACTTTATCGAGAAGGGAAGATAATATTCCGTGAATTATTGATGAAATCGAAGATTCCAATATCTTTAACTCACGAGCCAGATAATCAGCTCTATGCTGTATCACTTCCGTCCAAAATAACGTCACCGTTATTCGCCATTTCCGTTATTTTGCTATTACCAAGCAATAGCAAAACAACGGAAATGGCGATATTTTTAACGGAAGTGATACAGCATAGGGCTGAATATCTGGCTACTAATCTCTATCTACAGCCGTGGTATAATTATCAAGCATCTATTATGACAACTCCCAGTCGAATGTTATATCTTTGACAAATTTGTACATCAGCCAAATCATCTGTATCCCCCATTAATTCAGTAAACTAGGATATCCATCACCATATATCCCTTTGGATCAGCCACCAGTGATTCCTTATACACAAGGGTCGTTTAATATCCAGCCTTTGTCGTATGCCGGAGTAAAGTAGCCAGAAACTTGATAAAGCATATTCTCGTACAAGGGCATGCTTTAATAATATCTCGCTTTCCAGTTCCAAACGCGAACCCCAGTGTCTCGTGTTGTTCTCCAGGAAATAGCTGGAATGTGGTGTGATAGTCGATGGGCAACGGCAGAAATTCAAAACCGATTTTCTGTTAAATTTGTTATTGAAACGACAAGGTTCAACCAGGCATTTTCATCTCATAACTGTTCGTATCAAAAGGTACTAAATATAATTTTCAGAGAACCATCCCATCCTGAAAACTTAAAGAAAGTATGTAAGATTTTATGAAGTAAACTCGAAGTCATCTCCTAAATTTGATATCGCAATCGATTAGTGACAACCTTCGATTAGTCATTAGACTAATCGATGGTTGACACCACGTAACTCTTCTATTGCGATATTGTATTGTAGAGATGACTTTGAGTTTTTCTACTTCATTAAATCATACCAGTCCCCTTCGAGATACAATGGACTTCTTACCACAGGTTAAGTATCTAAGAGTTGATGTTTTCTTCTATGCATCGAGGAACCCATATCGAGAAAATGAGTTTAGTGCATTGTATCAGACATTTTTTCATAACTGTTCACATGAAAAGGACAGTAATATAACATTCAGAGAACATCGTGAAAACTATGAGGAAGTACAAGGCACCGGAAGGCCAGCGATACATCCTCAGAAGGTTAAACAGTTTGGAGAGTACTTCAGCAGTGTACATCAGTAGGCGCCGAATGACAATGGGAAGCGAGTGAAGTGCTCGAAGTGCGTAGATCACTTTCTGCAGTTCGGATTGTTGTGTCATAACACAACCTCGCAGGTGATCTAGATTGTAGTAGACTGGGCGAATGACGCATTTCATCGAGGGCTTAACACAGTCACGATACTGCTCTTTGGATCTTCATCGCTACTTTCAAGTGTAGGTACCTGAACCTCATACTCTTTCAACTCGCTGCTTAGTAGGCATTTGCCTCGTTTGGGCTTTGCTTGTTGGTGTTTCTTTTCCTTCACTGGGATGTATTTGGATTCTACCTTCTATTGTTCAGAAACAATTTGGAGCTTTTGATCTTTTCATGGGAGTGTTGTCTGGATCTAGTCGGAGAGTCTTCTAGTGGATAGTCGACAGCGGTTCGGACTTTGCGAAGCTCTCTGCGGCCGCAAAAACTCCAGCATTTTTTGTCTGAATACTTTGATTGATGTTCGGCAGTATCAGGGCTTCTCATATTCGGCTTTTGGGCACGGACAAGCGGGGTTTCATCATTATTCTGAGATAGTTATTCTGAACTCGTTCCAGAATTTTAAGATTTGATCATTGTGTTAGAGTAGGACCCCGTTATCAAGGTTGAGCTTGTTTTGTCTATTAAGAGGCGGGTAACGTAAGCTTACTCTAGTGACAAGTTTCCATTTGATCCCGAGTATGTGCGGGGCCCAAGTGAGCCTTTGGTGGTTACACCAAGGTTCTTGGCCTTTGGCCAGTCAAGGCAGTCTTCGAGATTGTCCACTGCTCTCTGCTGGTAGACATATCCCAGTTCATGTCCCTTTGTGGTACACCAGCGTGAATTTCTCTCGTATCCGAAATAGATCCCCCAATCCATACTCAAAAAGTACTCTTAATCAAGAAATATCCTCTCCACCTTACCAGACCTCTGGGAAATCCTAGGTGGTCCATTTTATATATAGGACCTTCGTGAGAGAGATATTTCTGGATGGATGCTGCTGGATGTGGAGAAGGGCCTCTATTCAGTTCAGGTAGGCCTTCGAATGTGGTGTGATCGACTCTCAACTACTCAAAGGTATAACTTTCGTGATAAGGTTGAACAACAATCACAGACTTATTCAGTCTGAGCAGATGCCCCACAGGGCTCGTGGTTATCTCCACATCTGTATTTATTATAAACACATGTTTCTATTGATTATTACACGAAGGTATTCACAATATTTTACAGAATTAGATTCTCCGATATGGTCTATCATTTTACAATTCGAGAAACATGCTGTTCACTGGCCCAGAAATAGTTGAGAACTCATTAACCATTGCCCTCAAGCAAGATAAACAGGCTAATCAAAGCAGATGCTCTATTATTCAACTAACGTAGTAATCCCCAGTAAACTACTGATGGAAAATTGAGTTTGATCCAGATTGAAAGCAAGTATTCAAAAGCGTTCGTAAGCATTTCAGTAACGGCTTATCGACATATACAGCGTCTGCCATAAAGTTGGCAACATACGGGAAAAAAAATTGTTATTGAAATTTCTGATAAACTCCAATGACGGTTTGTTTCTGTATGCAGACAACTAAAAAATCCGTTGTGATTCATATGACGTGACCTCATATTTGGCGAGAACCCCATACACCATTTCGAACCGTATTGCAAAAAAATACCATTCATGTTTTATCTGGAAACAGCTTTAATAACCAAAATCACATAAGTTTGGGTCAAAATAATCAAATATTTGTGGAATAGACATTTTGCGAGAGATTAATTATTCTTATAACTAGGTGTAGTCATACCCTGTATATTGATGGACATGAGCTTATTATATATTCTCAACCTGTAAATGAAATTTGAAGCAACTATTACTCGTAATTAAAATTTACTAGTACATTATTCATTCTTACTTACTTTAATAATAGTAAATTTGTACTTCAAAAACTTAGGTAACTTTTGATAATTTTGATGGAGTTATCGTTCTTTATCAGTTTTTGTGTTTTTCAATTTATCAATAGAAACGGCTTCAAAACTGAGTATACAAGAAAATATAGAAATAGTATTGTTATAATCATAGCACAAGAGAAATAGCTGAAAATTTCAATGGAAGGCATTCAGACAAAAGATTTGCATTTATCTACGATTGCAGACATTTAAGGAAACTGATTTGGTTGACAACAAAAATGAAAGTGTTTACGTCGAGCCTGTTGTAGACAACGAAAATAATGTAATCAATGTTTCAATGATCGCCTCCGAGAAACCAAGAGTTTCGACAAAATTATTGCATTAAAGGCAGAAATATCTCAAACCTCCGTTTGGACAAATTTTAAAGGAAATCACTTTCATCCATACAAACCACAATTTGTGCAAGTAATGCGGGACAGGGATTATGACGCTCGATTCAATTTTTGTGCATGGTTTCAGAGAATGTTAGAAGACAATCGTGATTTGTCAAAAAATGTGCTTTTTTCACGAAATTTTTACCTCAAATGTCGTCAGTTCTCAAAATTGTAGATGCTGGGCAAATCATAATTCTAATTTTATTATTGAAGCAAAGGGCCAATATAGTTTCAAAGTAAATGTATGGCGCGGAATTTTAAATGGGGAATTGTGACAAAGTTCAAATGGCGAACGGTAGGTATATGAAGTGTTTACGGATCGAGATATCTACATTTATCGACAAATATTTGAATAATTTTGACCCAAACTTATCTGATTTGGGTTATTAAAGCTTTTTCCGGATGTAACAAGAATGAATATTTTTTTGTAAGGATATTGGAATAAAATGGTGATTTCGCTATGTACGGAAGCATTCTTTCCGAATCTGTATACTTCTACATGCAATGACTTCAATTTATATTATTTTTCAGTTTCTTTGACTGATTACTTTCTATATGTTCGAAGGTTTTCTACTATTTCAGCTTATCTATTTCCGAAAAATATCTGATAGACTTGAATACCTCATAATTCCGAAATGTTCAGTTATAATTGGCCCAGAAAGACCAACAGATATACTGGAATGGTGTGCATGGAAAAATGATTCTATATAATTTATTTTCTCAATAATAGCTGTGAGTTCATGATACCAAAAAAATGTGACACTGTTTCAAATCAAGAATATGGAAGAACGATATGAATTTGCGCAAAAATCAAATCAACTCACCTTGATTTATGAATCCGGAGACTACGCCCAAGTAACACGACGGTAACGATATGGAGTGGGGTTCCACCTTGTTCAATCTGTTCAAGAGTTTGTTCGTCAGAAAAACTGACAACGTCAATATCGCAAAAACTCCACCAACAGCGAACCATAGAGAAACCGCGAATGTTTTTCGGTAGGAATCGGCCGAACCCTTCGGCTCTGGAGTTTTCAAATATAAATGGTACCTATTAAAACAAAATTATAACCTTGAGCAGAAGGAATGGAAAAGTAAAGTGATTTTTGTAGTATGCAGAATCGACTTACTTCCGGTTTCACCGGAAACAACTTCATCTTTCGATTTTCAAATGAGTCAAAAAGATCTTTGAGAAAAATTTATATTTTCTGAAGTTCCATCAAACAATGAGGTGAAATCATACAAAGTTTCTAGATCAAATGAACCTTTGGCACGAATCAAAGAGCTAAAAGAAAATTCCGAACTCCATTAAATCCGGAATTCCGCCAAACTCGTTATTTTAAATTTACCAATTTAACATATAAATAAGCGATACGGTTCAATTATACCGATCGCTTAGCAGAAAATCCTCTAATTAACGATAGATATTATGTAAATTCCGCGAGTATTTGCCGAAGTTGTGTTTGTGTAGACTTCCAGGGATTGCGTTTGAAAATATTGAAATTTGAATACGAATTTAAATCTTCTGAGCTCATTGGCGGAAACATTTAATTTATAGGATCATTATTTGGAATGCTGTTTTCGATTTCAGTTTGGGATAACGAACTTGCATTGCTCTGGAATTTCGAGTAATTAATGACAGTTGATTTGAAACAACAGCATTGCGTTCCATGCAACCTGGTTTAAATGAAATAATTTTATGTATTAAAGTACAATGAAACTACTTTGTTTGGTTACTACTATTCATTTACTGGGAAAATGTATTTGTTGAAATTAACTGTGAAATATCTACTATATTCAACAATTTCATATATGGTCTATGTTTCTATTAATTCACTGCCAGCAATCAATTTATTTTTATGGCAAGGGTATCTATTATTTACGTTTTCATGCGGATATAAATAATTCCGGTTCTCAATATGCCCCAATCAAATAATAAAATACTCAATATGAACCCCGTTATTGGAAAAAATTATGTATTTCATTATACGTATTGAAATATCGAAACATTTCAAAAATTATTGATTTTTATCGTTTTGCCAAGTGTCGGTACAATTTCTTAGTTTCATAAGCATCCTATCATACCAATTACTAAGGGTATTTTAATATGCCCCCATCATAATATGGTAAAATACTCAATAAGAACCTCCGTTATCGAAAAAAAAATTGTATTTTATTATTCGAATTGAAACTCTAGAGATATTTTGGAAATTATCACAACTACATCCTGTTTATAACAACTTGAGTGTTCATTCTTCAGAGACTAACTTCAACGTCTGACATTCATTCTGGTTTAATTTCTTTAGAAATTGCAAGGGCTTTAACGTTAACACGTTCCTTGAAATTAAACTGAAGAAAACTTCCACTGAGGTTTAGATCTGGTCGACCAGCAGGCCATTCAACCCTTGTAGGTACTACTCGACGTAATTATGATGAAAATGTATACTGCTTCATGTGGTGGAAAGATCCTGTATCATAATCCATAATGACTCATTTGAAATTAATAGTTGACCTGTAATTCCTTGACAGGTGACATATAATGTGGATGATTAGAATCAGTAATTCAATTGGTTTCAATATACCATTCAAAAACTGGAAAATAAATAGTTGACATGTAATTCCTTGACAGGTGACAAAAAATGTTGCTCGTAAAACCATATGTAACCGATTGATCAGAGTACTTATAAAGAACAATATGGACCCAAGGAACGATGATTTTTGGGGCACACGAAGACGGTTGTACAATTCAGATACGACATCAGTTTGAATATTATTTGTTGATTCATTCATTTTACTACTATCTGCATTATCTATTCTGTTATTTCATGACTTTCATTTTTCAGGTTTTTCCATGATTAATTCATTTCATTGAAGAAACTCACCAGTTAATCAGATACGGCTGCGAATAAAATACATTGGACATATTGCTGGCAACGCCAGCACCAAGAAATAAATCAACTTTTCCTGCATCGACGAGTTTTTCTCCATCATCGAAAGATTTTGTTGTAGATATGTCGACACTGAAAAATAAAATCATTTTACATACTGGTGTATATCTTGTGGAAAACAGTAAATATGATTCTGTTCCTAATAAGTTTTTTAATCGCATATTCTGAAGTTTCTGAAGTTCCCGAATTCACACAAAATCATTGAATCATTTGCTAAAGAAAACAAAAGGCGTAAAACCGATTCCCGTTTCATCAAGGTAGTGTTTGCTCTTAACTCACTTCAGTCCAGATGTTTCCTGTATTATATTCCAAATTTCTCCCAAATAGCCAACAAGTTGCCTCGTCTCTCGTTGGTAACCTATGAATGGGTGCATCTGCAACGATATGACAATTAAGTTGTATTTATATAATCTTTCAGAAAAAAAATGGATATTCGATGAATTAGCTGAATCTAATGAAAAATAATTCAAAATCGAATGGAGGTATTCTCACATTGTACACCACAGTTTTCAGGGTTCTCTTCGTCAGTCCAAACTTATCCAAGATAGGTTTTTTCATCGTCTCATTAGAAAGTGATATGAAGTCACCCACATCCTTATTCCAAACAAAAATTCTGTTGCATGCTGCTAGATATCTTCCTTGTTTTATGCAAATGCCTTTTGAAATGCATAATGCCGTTTCCACCTACAAACAATAAATTGCAAAAAACTAATTATATTTACAGTTGAAGTCATTAGTTAGGAGTATCAGAGAACAATTTTTTTAATATCACTCAATAAAAATACTACTGTGAGAGATTATCAACATATAACATACCACATACAGTATCGGTAAAAGCCAGCCGATAAAAGAACACATTTTTCGTGTCAGTGCATGAGAGGATTATCTCAAATTGAACTATAAAAATGCCGGAAAGTAACGTAGTTGTAATGATGGTGTGGAGGTGTGGTTGTGCCTGTCAAAGTGATTACAGTTACCTGGTGGACTGCCTGAGGGAATATGTTCACAATTTAATGAAAAATCAGTTGTTACATAAAGAAATAAGAAATATCAACTGTATTTAGAGTCATTTGCCGAAATAAAGTAGATAGGAAAGCTTCAACGTTCGCTAAAGACTGAAATGAATGAAGAAATGTTGAGAGAGTATTATTAATTTCAAGTGAGACCACACTTTTTGCATCATTTCTCGGAAGGGCTATCGTTTTGGCACAGAATGGCTTTGGAGTTACCAATGTAATTTTTTTCCACATTTACACATCTTTCAAATTGAATATTGAAATAGATGGAGCTCACTTCCGCCTGTAATGAAAAAAATGAAAAAAAAAAGTTTACGATTTCGAGCCTTCATTTTTGAAGTGTCGAAGAACAGTCTAAAAATGTGATTACTTTCTCTAGTCATAGAATCATAATATACTAACACAAAGTGAGCAACCGCAAGTAGCGTATGCCACCCTCTAGACATATATAATAATATAGTAATTGTGAATTAATTCGAATGAATCGTGTGGATTCATTTAGAAAGTCATGCAATTCATCGTCAGAAATGTAACTAATGGGATATTTCCATATACTGTGTAATTTGTGTCAAATTATAATCATACAGCACCTAGAGTGATTCAATTCTATTGAATGAAAAGGAAGCTTGAAGACTTCTACAATAATTTTTTTTGGTTCAATAAATAAAAGCGTAAATACTAATATGCAAGGGAAAGTGACAATCTCATGTACCTGATTGTTATTATTGTTTTCATTATTTGTACCAATGATCCCAATAAATAGAAAACGAAATTTTTAAAAATGAAATTGAAATGTTTTTGTTAGTTTTTGCGACTCAACATGTCCCAGTGTCGAATGTTTGCATTTCGGTAATCATATCATGATTGTAAACATATTTCACCAGTTTATTACATATTTATATCAGCGGTTGTAATAACCTCCTATAGGTTCATAGCAGAATGAAATCAGAATCAATATACATACCCAATAAAAGAAAGCGTTCTCTAAGAAGTCCGTATCCGAAATAAAATAGCGAAAGTCTTACTGCCAGTCGTTTTCAATTCCAATCTCATATTTCATTTAGATTTCTCGATCAACTCGTTCGTAGAAATTGATAATTGCAAAACATACTTCTTTCCAGTCGAGTGACCCGTCTTGATTAAATTTCATCGAAATGAAAATTAATTCGACGTGCCATACCGGCAGGCCTCTGTAGAAATTGAATTTCGTCACAGAGTGCCTTCCCGTACCATTCGATAAAAGTATGTAATGGAAGAGGCGAACTTTCCGAATGAACTTTCTGAAACTTTATCGAATATGTGTTTGTGTGCGTTTACGTGCGACGCTGTTAATAGAATCTGGTGAAGTTTCATTTGGGAAAAATGTGTCTGCGAGTCAAAGGTGACGAAAGAACAAGTGGAGACTATGGGTGGGTTGAAAACAGGAAAAGTAGGTACGTACTGATAGAAACATATGAAACAACAGTTCTTACTGCTGAAATTGACATCGCAAAAGTGATGTCAGATGTCTAATTAGTACGTTCATTAATCAAAATGATCAAGTATTTATGAAGTCCGCGATTTTACGTGCAAACAAAAAAACGAGTAAATTATTTTATTTATGTTGGGGAATCGTCTTGTGCAAGCCCCCCCTCCTCCCCCGACGAAGCTTCCATCATTCAAAGCAGTAACCAGGCTGGGGTGGGACGGATCCCTATATAGTGGGGGGAGGGCTGGACAAGTGTATCAATAGGAAGTAAGGTCCAAAAAATACAGAGAGAGAAAATATTACTATGACTTGGGCCAGAATTAGGCAATGAAGATGAGTTCACAGAAAAGTTGGACAATTTAAAAAGCACATGTCCTACAAATTGAGTTGAAGTTCTTGAAGTTAGTCGAAATTTAAAATAAAAAAAAGTCACCCGGTTGGAGCATTAATAACGTAAAGACCCGAGGATATATCACTTAATTGTTTTTACTGGGATTGGGAGAGCAAGGGAAAACAAGCCAAGGACAAGTTTTGAACTCGGGCAATAAGAGGCTGAGAAATGTAATTGATCATAAGTATCTGCGACTCTTCGAATTCAGGATAAACAGCTATTATAACCAATGTACTGGAGTTTTATCCCAACGCCAAACCACTATTTTCAACACCTCAACTTCAGTGTAGTCTTCCTCTTGAAGATGGTCACTTGGTAACCGAAACACGTGACGAGGTGTTGAATATAGTGGTTTGGTGTTGGGATAAAACTCCAATATATTCATTACTACACCAAAGGATCCAAACAGTGCAGTGCAAGCTATTATAACCGTTGTTTGAACGGTAAGAAACAAATATATGCCTTGATGAAGTATGTTGAGAAATATACAGGCTAACATTCGACCACTTGGTCGAAGAGGTCGTTCAAATAAAAAATCTACAGACTGTAAAGTTCGCTACAGACGTTTTTTTTATTAGTAAATATAATTGAGTTGATTTGTGCTTGAAAAATGAATAAGAAACAACCTCGTTCCTTTGTCATGTACTGCTCTGAACCTATCAGAGAATTTTTTTTCGAAGAACATCAAAAAATCAGTTTTTTTGGAACTTTACAAAAAATGTCAAAGAAAAAAGTTGCTCAGTTTCCTATTTTGTACATTTCCTTCGAATCTTTACTCATTTCGACTTTTTTCCAATTTTTTTATTTTTCAAATCTTTTGCTCTGCCGATTCAAACGAAACATAAAATATCATATTTTTCATGAAAACGAGATTTCAGTGTCATATCTTGCACAGAAAATACCCACATCGGCCTGTTACCAAAAAAATGCAATGAGAATAGAGTTTTGATTGGTCCAAGCGGATTGCCTATTGGGAAGTGTTGTGGATAGGAATTCTTGCAATAGGAAAATGTCATGCAGTTATGGTAAGTAGAGCAATGGAGTCAGCAAAATTACTCGCAAACAAGGAGAGCCTCAGCGAAAAATAGAGATTGATATACTTAATATCGCAATATGACATCATGAGATAAAATTCAAATAATAATAAAATCAGTAGCACCTCGTAGAGGGTGTGAAGGGTACTTCACAACACGCTGCTTTACTGTCCGAGAAAATTGCAATTAGTCTTCGACATCTATTGTCGTGGTTTACTTAGACGCAGGTAGAAGGTATAGCATATACTTCAGTCTGGAACGATAAGGCGTATTCGTCTCTCTTATACAGTGTGGTCCAACGAAAACTTAACACCTCGATTTTCCGGCTTTAAAATGAAAATGTGGAAAATCGCTCGGATCCGTCAATTTCTAATACGAGGGGGAACAACTTTTCCGCTGTTTTCATCCCCGTAACTTCAACCCCCTAACGGGGGTGAGCACAACCCCTTGATTTTGAATAGGGATGCGGGGTGTTGCGATACCTCATTTTGAAGATCTCATCGTGTACTATCTGACTGTAAAATTTCGATCCAAAATATCCATCGATAACGAAAGGACAGGTAAAGTAGTGGAAGAGTACGTACTTTTGTGATTACTTTATTAAATGCTCGAAATGGGCACCATCCACTTCCATGCAGTAATATAAGTTTTGCTGAAAACGTTCACGTACATTACTCAAGCTTTCTGGTGTAATTTGACGGCATTCATTAATGATCCGAGTTCGCAAATCATCCAGTGACTCAGGCTGGGTAGCGTAAATCTTGGATTTCAGGTGACCCCATAGAAAAAAGTCCAGTGGAGCCAGATCAGGTGATCTGGGTGGCCACTCAATATGTTCCCTTCTTCCAATCCAGGCGTGAGGAAAATTGTCGTCTAAGAACTGACGCACCGGTTGAACAAAGTGAGGTGGTGCGCCATCTTGTTGGAAAATGATCGTTTGATGGTCTTCTGCATTCTCCAATACTTGCACGAGGGCTGGATAAATAGCGTTCTCCAATAGATCGAGATAAATTTGGCCTGTGAGATTACCGGGTATAAAAAAAGGGCCGATTATGTGATTTCCACATATACCCGCCCAAACATTTAATTTTTGGGGGCGCTGTGTATACACCTCACGAAATAATCTTGGATTTTCATCTGACCAATACCGACAGTTATGCCGGTTTACAATGCCGTTAAGGTAAAATGAACACTCGTCCGAAAAACAGATATCGAACATGTAGTTTTGATTGCCGTTAATTATTTAACTGATCCCTTCACAGAACTGGAGTCGGCGATCGGGATCATCCTCATTCAGTTCCTGAACCAATCGTATCTTATAAGGATGGAATTTATGATGTTTCAGGATTCTCATGATTGTTGTGCGTGAAACACCAGATACATCGGACAATTTCCTAGTACTAACGGTCGGATCCATTGCTATATGACCTAAGACAGCCACATCCCTCGCTTCGTCTCTTTCATGCACCCTCTTTTTGTTTCCAACTGAACCAATAGCATTAAATTTGGCAACCAGTTGCACAACGTAAGCAGCGGGTACATTTTTTCCAGGATGTCGTTCGTTAAATAAAGCCGCTGTTGTGCGGGCAGAGTCGTTATTTCGGAAAAATAATTTTATCATTTCCACCCTTTCTTCTACGGAATACACCATTTTAATTCCACTACCAATTTACAATCGCTTTGACACACTTGTACCGTTCTTAAACATTCACGATAGACTTAGGTACAAAAACAAGGACCGTCAACTTTTTTGGACAAAAAATTAACGACTCAATACCTTTGAAATGCGTCGGATACGAATACTATTCTCGAGATAAATTCCATATTGCCTCTTTCACTATTTTCGCTGTTATTTCATTATCGATGGATATTTTGAAGTGAAATTTTACGGTCAGATAGTACACGATGAGATCTTCAAAATGAGGTATCGCAACACCCCGCATCCGTATTCAAAATCAAGGGGTTGTGCTCACCCCCGTTAGGGGGTTGAAGTTACGGGGATGAAAACAGCGGAAAAGTTGTTCCCCCCCGTATTAGAAATTGACGGGTCCGAGCGATTTTCCACATTTTCATTTTAAAGCCGGAAAATCGAGGTGTTAAGTTTTCGTTGGACCACACTGTATACCCCTGCTCCGGACATGCCGTCTGTGGACTAGAGTATGCTGTCGGCAGGGGGCACGTTCGATGCCATTCCATTCTTTCCTCGTAGGCATGACAATATTTGAATATCTGAAGTTCATAAGTGGCAGGGGACAGCTCGGTAGGATGGGACAGCTCTCCTGCCATATTTCAGATGAGGAAATCTCCATGGTTGCGCTTTCGAGTCTGTAAGCGGTAGGCATGGCTTCATGTTCGATATACAGATGCAGAGGTGGTAATCCTAGTAGGACTTCAAGAGCTCTAGTTGATACCGTCATTTCCAAACTGGTTAAAACTTTGTTAAGATCATTTCTGGCCTTGCTCTTTTTCGCACTTGACTATTATACAATGGCTCCGTACATTATGGTTGGGCGAATACTTGCTGTGTATATCCAGTGTAGGGTCTTGGGTGTCACGTTATTCCGAACGCCCTTCTGCATGCCCAGTACGAGCATGTGGCCTTCTTGGTGCGATGAGCGATCTGCACTGTCAAGGTCAGCTTGGCGTCTATCATGACTCCCAAGATATTTTGATGACCTTTTGTATTGAAGGCACCTTCCTGCGAAGTTAATTCTGAAAAGGTCCCTGATTTGTGTTTTTTTTTTGGTTTGACCTTTAATTTCTAGGTAAAACACCACTGTTCCACTCAACTGAGATAATGGATTCTCCGAGGTGATTCAACGATCGACTTTGAATAATGATGACTATGTCATCTGCACTGGGCGATAATGGAGACCATCTACCACTTTTGGTTATCCTTTAATTCGCTTCTCAGGCAAGATTCATCATGGGGCTTGTACCATGAATAACCATCAAACCTAGTTACTGAATCCATTTGCTAGTTGGTCAAATAGCTCTATTCTATTTCATCCAAATTAACAACTAATGTTGTTATGTAACACGCCACTGACAAAGAACCAAGAAACGTTACGGATACAGTTCCTGCAAATGATTGAGTCGCAATTTCGTCGCTCGACTCCCAGCAAATGCACTCAGCGTTGCATTTCGCTAATTGGATAATAATATCATATTTCCCGACTCTGTGATCGGTGAAAGCTTCGCAGAACTTCGAACTTGACAACTTGACTGAGTTCGAGACATGGCTTTTCTTATTGGACTGATGTTAATGAGAGATCGTTCGAGCTATTTGATTACGTTGGCGCTCTGGCAACTAACTATTTCGTGTTTATCTTCTTCGAACAGACCGTCGAACATGAAAGACAAGGAAAAAGTCAACAGGACGAGATGGTTGACTAATGCGACTCGATCCTAAACTGTTTCCGATAAGCAAATATATCGATGGAAACATCGTATTTCCCTTTAACTTTCGAAATAGCGTTGAGTTCGACTAATTCTGGTTATAAAACATATCGAAAGAGAAAAGTTCTCGTTGTTGAAATTGGTAAGCTGACGTTTTTTTTTGGTGTTCATACGTCATTTACTTTTGAGAACCGCTGTCCGCCAAAGCCCATCAGGGCCGTTAGAAGCCAATGTTGACTTAAGGCTTTGATCCATACAGAATATTACGCAAGCAAAAAAGGTGTCGTCCCCATGTAGTAATAATAAGGCCGTTGTCTTCGGATTACTTCGTTTTCTCAGGATATATGATACTCGAACCCAAAAACCACTTCCTTAACAGATGCGGAAAGTGGGGGTGAATAAATAGATAGCAACATTTCCAAAAGCAAATGATCTTGTCAAGCAAGAAAATATTTCTCCCGACAATTTTATTTTTTTTTCAGACATCTCATATGACAAATCATTTTGGGATGGAACAATAATTTTTTTATTGAGTCAAAGAAAAAAAGATGCACAAATATTTTTTCCGCCAAAATTTCAAAATATTTTTACCGCCAAAATTTGAAAATATTTTTTGTGTCAATTTTTTTTTTATTTTTTTGGACCGCTCATATAACGAATTATTTTGGGATGGAACAAGATTTTTTTTAATTCCCAGGATAGAACGAGACTTAAAAATTGACATTGACCATTGGCTTTTCCTTGAATCGATCTTGTCATGTCAAGGATATTGTAAAAATATTTTTTCCGTCAATTTTTTTTTTTATTTTTTTGGACCTCAGTGACAAAAAATTTTAAATAAAAAAAATGCGAAAACATTTTCTCATTTTTCAGACCTCTCATATGACAAATAATTTTGGGACGGAACAAGATTTTTTTCAATTTTTCTGTTAGGTAAAAAAAAATGTGAAATTATTTTTTTTCTTTAAATTATTTTGACCTTTCATATGACGAATAATTTTGGGATGGAATATTATTTTTTTCAATTTTTAAGATAGAACGATACTTAAAAACTGACCTTGACTTGTCCTTGAATCGATCTTGTCATGTCTAGGATATTGTGAAAATATTTTTCCCGCCAATTCTGAATGAAAAAACAAATTCTTTCATAATTTAA
Organism: Chrysolina americana; assembly: GCA_958502065.1. Classification (NCBI taxonomy): domain Eukaryota; kingdom Metazoa; phylum Arthropoda; class Insecta; order Coleoptera; family Chrysomelidae; genus Chrysolina; species Chrysolina americana. Next base: position 81,868,845 of record OY293414.1, read on the forward strand.
GAATATTTTTCCAGCAAAATTTTAAAAATGTTTTTCCCGCCAAATTTATTTAAATTATTTCGATTTGGAAATGAGTGAATTGCCGACGACAAACACCGACGACATTCGTCAGCGACAATCGCCGGTGACTAACGCCAGCGACAATCGCCGAAGACATTCGGCAGACGACAGTCGCCCACGACGTTTGCTGACATTTGCTATTGGAATTGTTCAAAAACAAAATTGTTGAAATATTTTCCCGCCAATTTTCAAAATTTGGCGGGACAAATAATATTAAATTTTGTAGGGAAAAATATTATTCAATTTTGGCGGGAAAATATTTTCGCATTTCTTTTTAATTAAATATTTTTGTGACACTGAGAGGTCCAAAAAAATAAAAAAAAAATTTTCGGGAAAAATAATTTCACAATATCCTTAACATGACAAGATCGATTCAAAGATAAGTCAAAGTCAAGATCAATTTTTAAGTCTCGGTCTATACAAAAAATAAAAAAAATCTTGTTCCATTCCAAAATTATTCGTTATATGAGAGGTCCAAAACAATGAAGAAAAAAATTTTAGGGAGAAAAATAATTTTAAATTTTGGCGGGAAACATATTTTCGCCTATTTTCTATTTTGACTTTACGAAAAAATTATAAAAAATCTAGTTCCATCCCAAAATGATTCGTCATATAAGAGGTCTGTAAAAATAAAAAAAATAATTGACAGAAAATATATTTTCACAATTTCCTTTTTTCCTTTTTAAGTCTCATTCTATCCTAAAGTTTAAAAAAAATCATGTTCCATCCCAAAATTATTCGTCATATGGGAGGTCCAAAAAATTTTAATAATATTTTATGGCCAAAAATATTTTTAAATTTTGGCGGGAAATTATTTTTAAATTTTGGCGGGAAAATATTTTTAAATTTTAGAAAAAATATTTTTAAATTTTTGCGGGAAAAATATTTTTTTAAACAAGGAAATTTATAAAATTGGCGAGAAAAATATTTTCACAATTTTGTTTTTGAACAATTGCAATAGCAAAAATGTTAGCAAATGTCATCGGCGTTTGTCGCCGGCAAATGTCGCTGGCGAATATCATCGGAGATTGTCGCTGGCGTTTGTCGCTGGCGTTTGTCGCTGGCGTTTGTCGCCGACGATTTTCCCAGGCGTCTGCGCCGGCGATTGTCGCCGGCGGTTGTCGCAGGCATTTGTCGCCGGCGATTGTCGCTGGCGAATGTCGTCGGCGTTTGTCGCTGGCGTTTGTCGCCGGCGATTGTCGCTGGCGTTTGTCGTCGGAAATTCACTTTTTTTCAATTGAAAAAATTTAAAAATATTTGTGCGGAAAAATATTTTTGAAATTTGGCAGGAAAAATATTTTTTCATTTAAAATTGGCAGGAAAAATATTTTCACAATATCCTTGACATGACAAAGATTCAAGGACAAGTAAATTTTGTCAAGAAAAATACTATTTTTAAAACAAGGAAAATTATAAAATTGGCGGGAAAAATATTTTCACAATTTTGTTTTTGAACAATTGCTATAGCAAATGTCAGCGAACGTCGTCGGCGATAGTCGCTCGTGTTTCTCGCTGGTGATTGTCGCTGGTGTTTGTCGCTGGCGTTTATAAGAGGTCCAAAACAATAAAGATAAAAATTTAACGGAGAAAATCATTTTTAAATTCTGGCGAAAAAAATATTTTTAAATTTTGGCGGAAAAAATATTGCATTTTTTTTTACTTGACTTGACTCTGAAATAATAAAAAAATTGTCAGGAAATATATTTTAACAATTTTCTTGACTTGAGAAGTTCGATATAAGGTCAAAGTTAAGGTCAAGGTCAAGGTTTAAGTCAATTTTTGAGTCTCGTTCTCCTAAAAATTAAGAAAAAATTATATTCCTTCCAAAAATTATTCGTCATATAGAAGGTCCAATAAATTTAAAAAAATGCGAAAATATTTTCCCGCCAAAATTTAATATTTTTCTACATTCATGCAAAAAGCAAAACTTTATTGAACTATATTCAGTGGAAAAAGAAGCTCTTTATTGCACTAGTGCAATAAAGTTTTTATTGCACTCATCTGTCATTCTACTTCAACGTGCTGTCATCATGATAAACATAAACGTTCAAACCCACTACATATTTTAAACAGCTACATATTTTATATTTTTTTGTATTAATTTTAGCAGTCAGAGTTGAACAAACAATGCCTTCCCGAAAATAACTCTATAATCATAACCGATCCGCTATGTTCTAAACCGTCTACCTGCCTTGAGCAAACTGCCTGTACTAAGACAACACCTGGTGATAACATACGCGCTCATGGCTACTATGATTTTGATTTTTATAATGCAACTGTGGTTATATAAACGTCAGTCAAAATTCAATTCTGACAATTACAGAACTGAAAGTTTTAAAATGAGTAATATTAATGGAAAACTAGATGATGGTGACGAAATCGATAGTAATAATCATTTATTTAAATTGCGTTTTTCATTTTCCTTCACCTAGTGCCGCACCTAAATAATTTTTTGCTTTTTGCATGAAGTAGAAAAAATATTGTATGCAACTCGTGCAAAAAATGTTTATTGCACTCTACGTGTTGTCCAACTCGGCCTGACGGCCTTGTCGGACAATTTCACGTCGAGTGCAATAAACGCTTACTTTTTGCACTTGTTGCATAAATAACTATTTTCTCTACAAAATTTAAGATTATTTGTCTCGTCAAATTTTGAAAATATTTTCCCTACGAATATTTTTAAATTTTTTCGATTTGAAAAAAGGAAATTGCCGACGACAAACGCCGACGACAATCGCCGTCGACATTCGCCAGCGACATTCGCCGGCGACAAATGCCAGCGACAATCGCGAGCGACAGTCGCCGACGAAGTTTGCTGACATTTGTTTGCTATTGCAATAGTTCAAAAACAAAATTGTGAAAATATTTTTTCCGCCAATTTTATAATTTTCCTTGTTTTGAAACAAATATTTTTATCGACAAAATTTATAATTATTTTTCCCGCCAAAATTGAAAAATGTTTTTCCTGCCAAAATATAAAAATATTTTTCGCCCAAAAAAAAAAATAAATCACGCCAAAATTTAAAAAATATTTTTCGCGCCAAATCTATAAATATATTTTCCACCAAAATTTAAAAATATTTTTCGCGCCAAAATTTAAAATTATTTTTTGCGTCTTTTTTTTTCAAGTTTTCGACCTCACATATGACGAGTAGTTTTGGGATGGAGTAATATTTTTCTTAATTTTCAAGAACGAGACTTAAAAATTGACCTCGACCTTGACTTGTCCTTGAATCGATTTTGTCATGCCAAGGAAAGTGAATTTTTCTTACAAAATTTAAGAATAATTTTTCCGCCAAATTTTAAAAATATTTTTCCCGCCAAATTAAAAAAAAAAAATCCAGACAAATTTTTTCGATTTGAAAAAAGTGAATTGCCGACGACAAACGCCGACGACATTCGCCAGCGACAATTGCCGGCGACAAACGCCAGCGACAATCGTCGGCAACAAACGCCAGCGACAATCGCCGGCAACAAACGCCAGCGACATCCGCCGGCGACAAACGCCAGCGACAATCGCCAGCGACAGTCGCCGACGACGTTTGCAGACATTTGCTATTGCAATTGTTCAAAAACTAAACTGTGAACATATTTTTCCGGCGAATTTTATAATTTTCCTTGTTTTGAAAAAAAATAATTCCGCCAAAATTTAAAAATATTTTCGCGCCAAAATCTATAAATATATTTTCCACCAAAATTTAAAAATATTTTTCGCGCCTTTTTTTCAAGTTTTCGACCTCGCATATGACGAGTAGTTTTGGGACAATAAACGCCGGCAACAAACGCCAGCGACATACGCCGGCGACAATCGTCAGCGACAGTCGCCCACGACGTTTGCTGACATTTGCTATTGCAATTGTTCAAAAACAAAATTGTGAACATATTTTTCTACATACATACATATTTTATAATTTTCCTGTTTTGAAAAAATAAAATTACCGCCAAAATTTAAAATTATTTTTCCAGCCAAAATTTGAAAAATATTTTTCTCGTTAAAATTTAAAATTATCTTTCCCGCCAAAATTTTAAAATATTTTACGCGCTTTTTTTTTCAAGTTTTCGACCTCACATATGACGAGTTGTTTTGGGATGGAGTAATATATTTCTTAATTTTCAAGATAGAACGAGACTTAAAAATTGACCTCGACCTTGACTTTGTCCTTGAATCGATTTTGTCATGCCAAGGAAAGTGAAATTTTTTTTTTCCGCCAATTTTGGATGAAAAAAATTTTTTCGATTTGAAAAAAGTGAATGGCCGACGACAAACGCCGGCAACAAACGCCAGCGACAAACAAAATTGTGAAAATATTTTTCCCGCCAATTTTATTATTTTTTATGTTTTGAAAAAAAGATTTACAAAATTTAAACATATTTTTCCCGCCAAAATTAAAAAATATTTTTCCCGACAAAATTTAAAAATATTTTTCGCGCCAATTTTTTTTTCTAATTTTTGGACCTCTCAAATAATATATTTTGGGATAGAATAAGATTTTTTCTTAATTCTAGGATAGAACGAGACTTAAATTGTGATAAACGCCAGCGACAATCGCCGGCGACAGTCGCCGACGACGTTTGCTGACATTTGTTGCAATTTAAAAATATTTTTCCCGACAAAATTTAAAAATATTTTTTGCCCTGAAATTTTTTTCTTTATTTTTTTGGACCTCTCATATAACGAATAATTTTGGGATGGAACAAGATATTTTTAATTTTTGGAATAGGCCGAGACTTAAAAATTGACCGAGACTTAAAAATTCACCTTGACCTTGACTTTGACTTGTCCTTGAATCGATCTTGTCATGTCAAGAATATTGTAAAAATATTTTTACCGCCAATATTTTTTAATATTTTTGGACCTTCCAGTGACACAAAAAAAATTTAAATAAAAAAAATGCAAAAATATTTTTCCGCCAAAATGTAATATTTTTCCCGCCAAATTTTAAAAATATTTTCCTACCAATTTTTTTTTAATTTTTTTTTTATAAAAAAAATAGTTAATCGCCTGCGACAAACGCCGACGACAATCGCAGGCAGCAAACGCCAGTGACATTTGCCGGCGACAAACGCCAGCGACAATCGCCGGAGACAATCGTCAGCGACAATCGCTGACGACGTTTGCTGACATTTGCTATTGCAATAGTTCAAAAACAAAATTGTGAAAATATTTTTCCCGCCAATTTTATAATTATTCTTGTTTTGAAAAAAATATTTTTCCCGACAAAATTAAAATATATTTTTTTCGCCAAAATGTAAAGATATTTTTTCCTTCAAAATTTAAAAATATTTTTCGCCCCAAATTTTTTCTTTTAATTTTTTGGACCTTTCTTATGACGAATAATTTTGGGATGGAACAAACTTTTGTCATAATTTTTAGGATAGAACGAGACTTAAAAGTTGACCTTCACCTTGAATTGACCTTGTCAAGTCAAGGAAAGTGTGAAAATATTTTTCCTGCCAATTTTTTTTTTTCAGACCTCTCATATGACAAATAATTTTGGGATGAAACAAGATTTTTTATAATTTTTTTATAGAGTCATAGAAATAAGCTGAAAATTCTACAACTTCTAATTAACAATATTTTGAATAGAATAATGAAAAAAAAGTTATGCTCTAGTTTCCTCAATGAATACAATTTATCAACTCAAACATACAAGGAGGGAGGAAAAACTCAAGCGAAATTGATTACGGTATACCACAGCATTTGTGAATCGCCTTGTATGATTCAGACATGGGATGATATTACATGAAGCGACAAGATAAAGTGTGATAATTTTCATCCTGCAAGTGTTTCCAAACCATTTAGTATCAATATTTCGAAATTCGAAAAATCGCAAGAGTATGAATTGAAATCACCCTGTAACGGAAAAGCATTCTTGAGGATTTTTTTGGGAAGGATAGTTGCCAAAGGATATTTTCAAAAAACTGCATGCAAAAATTCAAATAAATTGATTATCTCTAGAGATACAAGATGGGGAAAAGTCGTCATTTCCCAACTTTTACACCCTGTATTTCGAAAACTAGTCCTAGGATCGAGTTGAGCCCGGACATGTTTCTTAAGGAGACCGACTCTTACAAAATACCAAAAATTTGGAACATTTGACAGAACGTCATTTTATATAGCAATGAGAGTGTCGAAAACAAAAACTGAATGTTATTAAAAAATGCTATGTATAGGTTATAACGCAAGACACAAGGCCAAGGCTGAACCAAAATAAAGGGTATTACATTTTTTCTATAAAAAAAATTACGTTAAAATACAGAGACAATAAGCTACGAACTAAAAGCCACGTATAACAAAAAAAAGCCGAGTATCAGCACAAAAATAAACAATATTGTTCTAAAAAATTAAAATTAAACGATTCCTTGATGTTTGAATTCAATCTTTTATTCATATATCTAATATATCTAAAATTTACTTAGATACCAAAGGTGAAATTGTTTCTTTGGTCAATTGAATAGAATAATTCAAATTTCTATACAAATTTTGATCAAAGACCAAGACTGGGCCAGTCTCGTCTTGGTCTTGAAATATCAAGACCAAGACTACATTTATTTTTCGAGACCAATACCAAGACTGATCAGTCTTGGTCTCGGTCTCGCGAAGCCCTGTGAAAAACCGCTTTAATCTTTATATACTGTATTATCATCGTATTCTCGTTTAGTAGAAAACGGAACTCTATCGAGCCATTTCGTTTCATCAGCGTTGTATTCTCAACCAAAGGATATGGTTTTCTCAATATCGAAGGACCTGAATGTTTGTGGCGGTTCCGAAACATTCACGTTTTATAACTATTACCTCGACATTAGCTTCTCTCAGCGCCAATAGCATAGCCCGAAATGAAACAATCACTGCATGCACTGCCGTTTTCGGTTCCTTTGAATTACAGAGGACTCATGCATTAACTATGCTGAAATCAACTCGATTTGCCATTATCCAGTCGAATTGCTCTATTTTAGTCATGAGCTCGATGGAGATTCGAAGGGGAAGTGGTCGATGGCCCTGATTCTGACGGTCATTTCATCTCATGATTTATTCGGTAGAAGCAGGTGTGTCGATAGGGTAATAACTCATTGATGGACCAAATGAGTGGGTTTTGAGATAGAAATGGGTGGGAATTTAACCAGAGGTGAATAATACTGGTTAATTGCGCCATTCATCGTAACCATCTACAGAAGCTGTCGGATCGTTGGCAATAGAAGTCAGTTTCGAAGAGTAGCTCTTACAAATATAACATATGTCCCAGTTTCTTTCTCTGCCGGTTAGGTACTCGGTTACACCACGATGAAAAATTTAGTATGTATGTATGTTTTGTTATTGAAGATCAATATATAAATTTCCGAAAATTAAATTAACTATTCCTAAAATGGATAACGAAAAATAAAGAGTAGAATTCTGAACTTCTTGACATTAGAGGTTTGTAATATCATCATATGAAAGTTAATTGGGAAGGTCTTCGAGTTTATCTTATAGTCTTCTCAGATGCATTTCAATAGTCGAAAGGACCCCGCACTGTAGTACTTGATATGCTGAACAAAAGTGTCTATAGCCACAATGTTGAAAAATTGACAGTTTTTGAGATATAGTGGTTTGAAAATGGATTTTTTTATAGCCGTCAATATTGTCAAATCCTCACCTAATCTATCTATTTCTGTTTGGTGAAGTTCAAAAAGTTTATTTTTTCAAAATCATCATTCTTTCAAACTCTTGTGTACCTGCCATGAATTACAAGAAATCATTGGAGCATTGAAAAATCAGTTTATTCTATAGGTAAATGGAATAAATAGTAAAATAATAGATGAGACCAAGGATTTAATTCTTTACATATAAAGGACCCCGCACATTTCTCATGGGAAATGGTTTTCCTTGAATTTTGCTGAATATTTGGAATGTTGTAGTCCTTTATGTGCTCATCAAAAGCGTCCAGAGCTACGAAACTCAAAAATGGACAGTTTTCGATACAAGGACCTTCTAAAATGTATTTTTTTAATTTTTGCGGTATTTACTCATCAATATGAGAGCTTCCATTTCGGGTTGCGACTGAATTTGGATGTTCGTTTTCGAAAACCAGACCGACAAATGGTCCTTCTCAGTTATGTTAGGCACCACCATCGATAATTCCCAATACACTTTCCTACACTAGCCGTGAAATGAGATAAAAATTCCAAGATCTGCCATAATCTGTTCATGCTACGGAATAACTCCATAATAATTTTTATTTCATGAAAATGGCATATAGTTTGGGTATATCAGCATTAAAAAAGATGGTATACTTTTAAAAGACCCACAAGAAATTGCAAGAGAATTCAATAATTTTTTTCTCGATATTCCAGCTGAACTTGTAAAGAATATATAAGTTAATGAAATTTGTAGAGTGACTGGTACTCTATCAAACCGAAGTTCGTTATATTTAAAACCTTTTTGTTCTAGTGAATTAGAACAACTAATTTTTAGTAAACTTCAAAATAAAAAGTCTTGTGGTGATGATGATATTCCAAATTTCTTAATAAAAAAAATACTGGAACATATTTTAGTCCCCTTAACACATTTGGTGAATGTCTTTTGAATGCGGCAGTGTTCCTTCTAATTTAAAGGTGGGAAAAATTGTTCCAACTTTCAAGAAGAAAGATCCAACGTCAATAGAAAACTACAGACCAGTAACAATTCCTTGGGCTTTTTCCAAAATTTTTGAATATGCTTTTCTTGAAAGACTCCTTTCATTTTTAAATGAATTCAATATTGTTACAGAAAATCAACATGGATTTTGCACTAACAAATCTACCACTACCGCAATGATTTCATTTTACAATCAAATTATAAAACATTTTGAGACGGCCGAGTGTCCTGTTGGTATTTTTTGTGATCTCAGTAGGGCACTCGACTGTGTCAATCCTGATGTCTTATTATCAATTTTACAAAATAATGGAATGCGTGGAGTGGCACTGGAATGGATATCATCTTTTCTCAGTGATCGCAAATAATATGTCTCATCAACCGACATAGACCGTAGTTCAGCAAGTACAATCAATTGTGATCTCGTGAACGTAAACATGGGTGTCCCTCAAGGATCCATATTGGGACCTATTTTATTTATATTATACACCAACAATATAAATGTTTGTATAAAACATCCGGAATATATTGCATATGCTGATGATATTTCTGTTTTAGTTTCATCTGAAAATTCTGAAAGTTTGGCTACTAAAAACGTTTCATTGATTAAAAGTATTTCTAACTATTTCAATAACCTTGATTTATTTTTCAATGCTGATGAAACGAACTTGGTCAGATTTGTAACTTCTGGAACAATTTAAGATTTCGCTAATAATGATGACAACTTCAATATTGATATTCAACATGAACCTATTCGCTTTTTAGGAATTTCTATTGATGAAAAGCTGGACTGGAAATCTCATTGCTGTCAAGTGATTACCAAAATTATTTCGTTGAAATTTCTTTTCATTAATCTTCGTTCGATACTAGAAGTTCACCAACTTATCATGGTTTATTTTGCCCAGGTTGACTCTCGGTTGAGATATGGTTTATGTTTATGGGGAAATTCTACCAACGCCTCTCAAGATTTTATTGCACAAAAAAAATCCTGCGATGTCTAGCAAAAATTTCTCAGAGAGAATCATGCAGAAATTACTTTAAAGAATATGGAATTTCACCACTCCAATCATTATTTATATTTGAAATGTGTGTATATATATATACAAAAATAAAAAACTATTCATTCCGGTAGAAAATATACATCATAACACGGCAGGTTGGTGAACTTCATATTCCATTTTGTCGTTTGAAAGTAAGTTCTAATGCTCCAAACTATGTAGGCCCAAAACTTTCAATAAATTGCCCAGTGTTGTGAACGAAACAGCCGATTTCAATATTTTCAAAAGAAGACATTTTATCGCTTTTGTTTTCGTATTATTCTTGTATTATTTTGTTGATAATTACATCTTTTCATGTTATATAGATAAACTGACGAATCCTATACAATTGTTAGGTTAATAAAAAATATTATTATTATTATAATTATTATATTATGAAGATAGATCGAAAAAACTGATTATGAATTGTAGGCAGCATTGTAGCGCAAAATGAGAATATACATATTGTGGTACCATACTTCTACTTTCAAAATCTGTTTGAGAAAGTGATATCAGACTATCACGCTGGAAGATAGTGCAAAAAAATTCAAATAGCAATTATGTCAAAACTAATAATAATCCGACAGTGCCTCTTTTGTGCACACATAAAGTACTCATGATACTTCCATGCGATCATGTTCGTAAATACACTTTTGAACTTGTGCTACTAATAGTTGTTTCTTTCCCTCTTTGGTATTCTCAGGATAGATATATTCTCGAACACACCTAAGAAAAGAATGTATAACCAAATTCTCACGTTTGAAGAATGGGGAAGAGATCTGCATAATTTTGTTCGGTCTCTTGTTAACAAGTAATAAGTGTATCCATATTACGCGAATTCTGTTCATGGAAATTGAAACATGGCTTATAATTATTATGAAAAAGACACAGAACACAGATGTAGTGGAGTTCTTTCAAAATCCTTTTATTAATTTCATATTCAACATAAATTCATATCCAAAATATGATTCAAAGCAATAACAAGTTCAGATCATGTGAACCCATCAAAAATAAATATCTGCCATATTTTCCCGTAATTTTTCCTGGCAATTCACAAACAAGCATTTCTCATCTTCATTTTCAGGTATTAGTCGCACAGTTTTCGAGAATTTAATTTCCACGTATTATTTCCACTAGGAGAAAATTAAATTGAAAAATGTGCTAGTGCACCGTGTTCATAGACGCAGATCCACGGATTTCAAATCCGATTAGCTCAACCGTAACCTATGTATTCGTGACAGTAAATTGAAATGGTGGCTAGATTGACTGCAAAGGCTCAGCTGTCGTGGTCTTTTTTACTTTTTGAATAATGTTTCCTTTCAGACAGACTGCTATATTTCAAAGCTATTATTCAAATGATGCGGGAAAAACATTCAAGGGATGAAGCAGTGTCCGGTTGAAAATTTGCATATATGGAAATTATTTTCATTCGAGATCACACACGCGACGAGATGAAAATGGAAAATTCATCGAGAGATCAGAGACTTCGGCCAGAATAATGAGGAATGCCAAACAAAGAATATCCTCTCATGTCATTTTGTATAGATGGCGCTTCCTTTGAGTTGGTGTATCAAAATCGCAATTTTCCACTTATTTCTTAATCTGAAACTCGAGAATGCACAACCTGTTGTTGAAATGAAGATAATTGAACTGCAACTTCCGATGGAAATATGCAAGATATGACATCAGGTAATACTGACAAAATGACTGACCTGTGAATATCAAATAGCAGCTCAGTATTTGCCTGAACACGTTGAAAACGTAAGGGTTCAGTATGATCACAAGAAAAACGTTTTTCAAACTCAGATGTAACTTCATAATTGTTGAAATTTTTAAAAATCTGAGTAATTTTGCCAGCGAAACAAAAGCTGTATTCTCTTTTATCTTGATAAAAATACCGGTTTCACAAAATCAATGATATTTTGGCAAAGGATGACCTTGCTTTAGCGACGAACTCATGATGTCACTTTTAGAAAACAAAACTTCATTTTGACGAGAAATTTTCTTCCATTAAGGGCCGGTTTTTCAATGTACTTTAACTTCGAGCTAAATTTAACTCATGGTTAGAATGTGAGTCGATTCCTTCATTTAGCAAATGTCATATTCATTCTAACCACGAGTCAAATTTAACCGGGAGTCAAAGTACGCTAACACGACATTGATAAACTGGCCCTGAAAGGTTGACGTCAGACCAGTGACTTCGATTCAATAAGCTATGATCTCAAATCGTAGACAAAATATCACTCCGAGCGACCATCCTTTCAATTTATGTCATAAATAATTGTCGTTCAATGAAGGTGATTGTTATTGTTGTGCATTCATATATTTTCGTTGATTAATCTAAGCAAAATCATTCGAACTTCTATTTCATTTGAACATCGTATCATCAGTAAAATCAACAAAGCTTTTTTTATTGTTAAATCCTTCTTCCAACAGAATCATTTTGCCAATCAGTTGGACCTCTATCTATACCCATCACGCGACTACGGTAGTCGAGGGTGTTGAAGACACCATCTTGGCAGGCCATTTTGAATCCCTCGGTTTCCGACTTGAGCCCACTTGACCTGAGGAAAGTGAATGTCAGGTTTCTGGATAAGCCAAGGTCTTCAATATTCTTGAGGAAGACCCCAATTGTTCTAATGATTTTTGTGATTTGTTTCGACAAAATTTTCCCAATACGACTCATATCGTGTCAACAATACTCAATAGTTATTCTAATTAAAGTGGTGGTCGCTTACTAGATTTGAGGAGAAGGCATTTTTTGCACCAGGGTACACCTTTTTTATAGCTATGAAAATGACGGAGGCGTCATGATTAAATAGTTCAGTTTTTTACACAGAAGTTGATTCATCAAATCAAAATTATAAACGAAATTACTAGACTTACGTCGATTTCATACCGACGCATCTCTCACATTCACCAAAATTGTAGCGGCATGCTTGAAAGTATTGCTGCTTTGATTGTTTGTATTTTTGTTATAGTGGTGTTACAGTCATGATTTCAAAACATTTGGCTGTCGCCGATTTCATACCTGTGCCATGGCACCTCCACCAAAATTGTAACTGCTACTCAAAATTATCGCTCCTTGAGTTTTGCAATGGTCAGTCGCTAAACATGTTATATCAGTATTCACTGATACACTTTTTAAAAAATTATACAGGGGTGGTACGTACCACCGTTATACTGTTTACAAATTTATTGTTATCAAAACGAATATAGACTGACTTCAATCGACTCGCACGTCGTATTTATAAAGTAAATTATACACTGTCAGCATTTCCTTCGTTCCAGTGTGGTCTCTCGCTGGCGTCGTTAAATCAGCAAGTCCTTATCTCCTGACATTGGTATTTGTCAGAGACGCAATTCCAGCATATAACAGCCTATTTTTACTATATAATAAACATTTGCCGGTTGTCGATTTCATACCAATTCATCTGTCAGTTACCAAAATCGTAGCGACATGCTTAAAATTATTGCTAGCTTCCATTTTTTGTAAAGGTGTTGTTACAAAGTCATGATTTCAAAGATTTAGCAGCCATTGGTTACATTTCTAGTCACATGCCACCTCCACCAAAATTTGAACTGCTTTTTGAAATTATTATAAAACGCAGTCGTGATGTCATACCTATGCACCTTCTGCCTTCACCAAAATTTCAAATGCTTGCTTCAAATTATTCATAGTTTCTTGAATAGTCATTAATAAATAATAGTATTTATTTAATTTGAATTCTCACTCATTATGAAAATTTGTACTCTGGCACTCAATATAAGTATATTTTATCACTTCTCAAAAGGTGTCTGTCTTATCATTAGAGCAGCACTTCCACCAAAATATTAGACGATGTGATGTTGATCCACCTGTCAACATTCGATATGAAGGGATCCACCTGTCAACATTCGATATGAAGGTAGTATTCGAAATGATCCTTTTCCTTTGGAAGACATATTGGTAGCAGATACTTCCGAGAAACAATAACCGAGTCATGCAACAAGAAGTCCAATACAATGTGCCGAGACAATTTTGGAGAATATCATACCGGAGATACAAACACTAGGATTCCATAATTCGAAACTAATTGGTATAGAGGGGTTTATCCATACTCATTTCCAAAATATTATCAGCATAATGTTATAATCACGTCACCTCAAAAACTACAATTGAAACAATTCGAAAATGATAGCATCATTTCTTGAGAGGTAGGTACCCAAAGTTCAGGTAGAACTAAACTATTTTAGTTTTTTCTTGCATCGTCTCTCCAAGTTTGATTTCAAATAACTAAAAATATACTATCCAATTCTGATTACCTATCCTTGTAAAATATTAGGTCATTTATTTGAACACGATTTCTCATTTAAAATCACATTTTCTGTTTCTCGCTAGACCCTTGAATAGGGTGTCTGTTGGTTCGTTATGTGAATGCATGTGACCTTTCACACGTTGTTAGGCTTCATTGCGGTCAGCAGTTTATTCTGTAAGGGATCGGGAAAAAAATAATGGCACTTTCAGGGTGGTATGGACACTGACTGAAAAACCCGTGTTGTAACCATAAATGCAAAGTGAATCAATATTTTCATGAATTAGTTCCTAAATTCAATCAATTCTTGTAGTATAGATATTCAATTCAATCTATTACAATTAATAATAATAATTACATCACCACTATCAGTTAGACCAATCATAACGACCTAATATTGAGAGTTAGATGTTACATTCTATAGTTCATCACATTCATTTTTCCCTTCAAAACTTGTATTATCTAGGACACGCACAAACTGTTTTATTTGAAGGTCGTCAAATTACAAATACTTTTTTTATCCAAAATATATGTATCGAATAAAGAAGCTTTCTTCATCGCCCACTCATGATGAATATAAATGACTATAAGGACCCAATCCAAAAAACACTGTAAACTGAAACGCGCGTCGAGTGAAATTGACGTAGTTCTGCTGTTTTGGGTAGTTTCTTATTCTTGAAGTCTATCCACGCCAATGATTCCATATATTCATTTATTGGTGAACTAGACCAACGAAAAAAGTTAATTCGCTTGAACAGCATTAAACAAAAGTAAAAACTGATAAAACTCCAAACTACAGAGTAATTTCAACGCGGTGGGTGACAGGTATGGTCAGTGGTAGCGACAGATAGACTGACCAATTTATCACTGCCTTAAATTTGCAGGATATAGCGTGATTTTCATGACTATGCCGCAGGAACGTATTCAGAAAAAAATTGGGGTAACAGTTTCAGATATGGCAATCTGATTACATTTGTTGGATTTCTTCAGAGTCTGAAAACTATTTAGGATATTAGGATATTTTGGGTTTGTAGGTAATTTCAATGGGCTAATATACAAAGTGAGTCAAAATCTGAACACATGGATGAATTGAATGCGGTAAGATTGATAAGTATACCTACACTGCTGCCCATGAGATGAATTCGTCCCCTTTTCTAACTCTGCAGTTGGAATTTGCGACATTCATAGCTGATTTTCTCTTCGACAGAGGACTGTAATTCAGTGGCGTGTGATAAAAATGACATGGAACGAAATATCAAATCAATTCAAGTTGAGTCAGGTGCCCATAAACTCTAATACAAGGAAAATCCGCCTGGATGACTATGGTAGGCTATAGAGTATTTATATCATGAAACCACTCCATACAGAATATATAACTTTCAAAGCTGATCACTTTTTTTTCAGTTAACAAACACACATTTCTCCAAACATTGGGAAATGAGAAATTTTTAAAGTATACCTTCTTGAAAAAGTTGTGCTCACCGTATGATTCCTTATATAAAAGTCCTTAAACGATTCCATTCTTCGAAATGAAACAAACGCTACTTTTTTTGAGTAGGTACTTCAAAACATTTTTTGCTGACAACAAGGTAATATCCAAGAATGCCTATTTTTTTTATCCAGTAACACGCAATGAACTGATAACTCTGATATCCAGTATAAAACACAATAATTCTGATGGCACTGATAGAGTGTCCGTTATTTTAATAAAAAAATGTCGCCAATACTTTCTTAATGCCCTTTGTCATATATCCCACCATTTTTTTGTAACAATAATTATTCCTCTTAAAATGCATACAGTACGGCTTTTAACAGTCCTCCCTCTATCAACTTTTGAACCGTTCAAAAGTTTACAGGAGAGGGGACTATTAAAAGCCGCACTGTATATACTCACACCACAGACAGTCTTTGACTTTGTGGTTTTCTGTTTATTTGTGAAAAAAAATTGTTATTGCCGTCATCTAAATGAAATTGTATTTACACATTTTTTTATAGTAATAAACAAACGTATTATTATGATTATATTATACCCAGAGGTTTGTTACTTATTTTTGACCAAAACTTCTCGATCTAGTTTCCACTGAAGTTAGAAATATAAAGAATACTAAAAAACGCAAGAAAAAATCAAATATACTTCGATGGTAACAATTTTGATAATTCAGAAGAAACATATGAATTAATCTACTGAAATATGCCTGAATGAATCATTTGGAGGTATACGTTCCAAATAAATTTCAAATTTAGACCCGTGTCTCTTTCACTCATTTATTTTTACTAAGTATATTTTTTTTTTCATATACTGTAATAACGATTTAACATAATATACTTCCTTTAATATATTTATTTGAATTGAACAAAGTTACTGATTGATTCAATTTTCAAAAATCTCTCAGTACTGCAGTTTAAGGCGAAGTAAGATTTTTGTTCGGACGTACTGTATGTGTCACCAATTTCCTAATTGAATAATCCCAAGAAATGCTTCATCATATGATAGAAATAATTGTTGAATTTTGAAACAATATATTCGATATATTTCAAAAACAATAATTTTTTCATCAATTATCACTCCTAAATCCACATCAAGTGCATCTCAAACTACAATGACGAAACCTTCTCTGAACTACGACAATAATATTTTTCTCCATAAAATATATCATGAATTTCCTTCAAATTCGGACCTGTCTGCACCGAAACTTCCGTATCGCGTTTAAGCAGGATTTAAAACGGTTGTTACCTCGGGGCTGAACGGTGATTGAGCTGTCTAGCGTATCAGGATTACGATGGGTGCCATCATAAAATTTGCCGGATTAGATCCAATATAAATTATGAATGTCGATGTCGCCGGGATCATCTATCGACCGCCGAGAGTGCAAATAACGTTCTGGGTGGACGGTTCGATCTGATGCACTATTTTGCGATGACAGACGCTCATTTGTTCATTGTTGATTGATATCTTCAGAGGGGCGAAGAGACACTACTTAGGTTATGGTGGAGGCAACGGATCCGAAGTTGTATTGATTACAACAGTTAGTTCTGTGGGTCTCTCTGGAAATTGCCGAGAGATGCGAAAATACAGTTCTTTTTCTCTTTTTGAATCATTACACCTTATTTATTCGTAATATGTTGAATGGGATAATATTTGGTTACATTATTCCATCTTTTGTTCCTTGTTTTTCAGTTGTTATCTGTCATATATCACTTGTTATCCATCCCATATCAATTGACCTTCGTCACTTGCAGTCTGTCGCCAGACATTCATCACTGATCATATGTTACTTGTTACCTGTCACTCGAAACTCGTAACTTATCATCCATCACCTGTTAAACCACTTAGCATTCGTCACTTATCAGCTGTGATCTGTCGCATGTCTAAATCAATGTTTTTTCGGTGAATTCGGCCCTTGTCGTCGAAAAATATCAGCGCTGGCGAACATAAGATCATTGAAAAAAAAAAAAAAACGATTAATCCACCAAAGTTCTTCCTGCAAACAGAGAAAATATCTCGGTTATCTTAGACATCAAGATCTGACGATCCAACAGAGAGAAAAGACTTCAACGCTTTACGGAATCACAAACAATCCATTCCAAACAAGTAACAGACACACCTGACACCATATTATATCAAACTACCCCATGCCAATGAGACCGATTGCTGGCCCTTAGAACTCATCGACTTACATCCTAACAAAAATACCTTCCTCAATGGAACATTTAGAAAAAAATTGCATCTCAGACCTCAAGAATTCTAAACACTTTGTGCCATAACCATCAAATAATATAATCCAAAAACAGCCTGGAACTTTCTAACAAGTCCAGTATCTATAAAACAATTCCACTTAAAGGAGGGTTTTTCAGTAAATTATCAAAATGGCGTTGTCCAAATATTGAATCTTGTTGCTTCTGATACTATATCCAAAAT
Source organism: Chrysolina americana (assembly GCA_958502065.1). Taxonomy (NCBI): domain Eukaryota; kingdom Metazoa; phylum Arthropoda; class Insecta; order Coleoptera; family Chrysomelidae; genus Chrysolina; species Chrysolina americana. The sequence goes on from OY293414.1 coordinate 81,886,767, forward strand.
GAATATGAAAATTTTAGGAGAAATATAGAGTTATCACAAGTTCTTATTTCTTTTCCGTACTCAGATATTTAGTACAGAGGTTTACTTTGAATAGATAGAGAAATCATACTTATGAACACCAGGCTTTCTCTTAGTGAGTTTTTCTTTTGATGAATTTCGTATTTGATGAACTAAACAATCCTACAAATCACAGGCAAGAAAAATGGAATGGCTGCAATAAAAAAATCCGTACTTCGATCCTCCTTCCATTCAGAATAAATCAGCACAGCATGCTATTGAGTTAAACAACAATTCATCGTTCGCACCCCATATTTACAGTGCCCTTTTGCCTCGTGGAGTAGCGCTTTATCTCCCCGATTACACTGCTGGCGCATTGTTGACGCCGGATGACATTTTCAGATCTGCGTTGTTGTTCGCGATCGACCCAAATTTTCGAATAGAAGTGTTTTTCAACGGAACACCGAATGAACGAAACATGAACTGAACTGTGGAGCATGGCGAATCCTTGAAAAAAAGGTCAATAGATGACTGGTGTACAAATTGATCTGGATAAGTTACATAAAATGCGCGGCTAAATTATTATAACCGATAATGAAGTTGACTATATAAATCGAAAATAAATCTATGGCATATCAGAAAATGAAAAATTAACTGGGATTCGAGTCCGTACGGTACTCAGAAGTACAGGTGGAAACATAGTACTAATATTCAAACAGGTCGTCAAGCCAGCGATGGCCTACGTCTTCAAGTGTTTTGCAGCTTTTCTAAGACTCAATAATTGATACTTGAGAGGATGCAAGATAAGGTAGTCCGTATCGTCAATGATAGTACATTCGACTAGACGATTTGCACGAGCCGACCAATACTACAACGATGGAAGGAAGTATTGAAAACATAGCTGACAAAATCAGAAGATTATTCATCCTGGAAAGTTGATTCAGTGGGAATATCACTCCAGTCAGGGGTGTTATTCTTGACTGTTCGCATTGATAACCTGTAATTGTATCGTCACATTCTGATGTCCTCTGCATGTCGTTGACATGTCATCAGTAACTTAGAAGGTAAAGATACGAGTACTCGTTAATAGTGCAAACGGTCAAGAATAGCACCCCTGAGGCCACCACAATAAACGAAGAAGCCTCGGTGGGCCCATCTGTCAGGCAATGGATATTTTTCAAGAAAATCTAGAAGATGAGTAAGTTTTTCCTGGATACAAGAGATACTTCATCCACAGATCACTGATGATCTGATGTCTAACAAACAAATCCTGAAATATCTCTAATAATTAACTTGAAAGAGGCAGGGTTACCAAAAAACCTGTGACGGAAACACGTACATAATAATCGGCACCTCATCGTAGAGTCTGTTTTGAGACTGATGTGTGGTGGTTTGGCCGCCCTCTCATAACCTCAGACAGGCAGGACTAAACCTCTCATCATAAGCAGTCTAACTTCTTCCTTCACCCCCACCGTGTGGTTGTATTGTGATGATTTCACTTCTTTATATGTATTTTGAGCGTGAATTACTACAGTTCACCATAAAAATAATCGTCTTAACACTGATGGTCGGAAATGACTACGCCAGACCACATGAGGGTGGCGATTGAGTAGTTCCAATCGATTTGGCTCTTTTCATTCTACACATCGAACTCATTATTCCCCGGAACATAAGGTAACACAAGTATTTCGTCAATACTGTAGAGGATTCGTAAAAGGTAATATAGTCGAATGAATTGGCTTATTCGTATGTAACTGCAGGATAACCTCAATCTCCGCAGCTTCAATTTGAGCTTTTTTCTGAACAGGTTTCTTCTCGGTGACAGAGTTTGGGTCACCTTGTTCAGTATACAAGACCCGATTGTATACGAGACCGAGTTCATCGGCTGCACGGGCTGCTGCTTTGAAAACGATTGCACCAATTCCTACTTTTTCATAGTCGCGGACCATGCAGAGGAGGGGATCAGAACTCCTGATGACTTTACAGGCTCCATCTTATACCATCCACGCCATCCATTGTTTGACGGACGATTAAGGTGGGAAGCCCCTATGCATCGTTTTGCGAGTTTTTACATAAAGTTTTCAAAGCTTTCCTCCATTCCAAAGGAGTAGGATCGGAACTACAAGCATATCTGTAGCAGCAACTTTGTTTTTCTTTTCTATACTGCGGGAATAGACATGACGGCTCTGACCGATTTTGTGACCTCTTTAAACCTCCGAAATTATTTGTATGGTCTTCCTGTAGACCAGTCCTGAGTGGATAAATGGTCGAAAAATATAAATAGCTAATTACTGTTCATCTAGAGTTATTGACCATGAGCACCATGATTGGAGAGGAGGAAATTAGGTTCTCGACCACGAGAGGTTAATGTGAAGTTGTGGGGATACCAAAACATTTTTTTGCATGCCATTCGATTTCCTGACTCATCTTGATTAAACAGAAAACTTGCAGTCCACCGATACCAGTATGCTTTCATTCTACTCTGTAGCACAATAAAGCCTTTGTCAATGCTTTGCCTCCAGGTGTAGGAATGACTAAAATACTGAAGTAGGAAATACGATTCCTTATTTTTCGGATGAACAAATCAGTCTTTTCATGAAACTAGTTATCGTCAAGTTTCATCTCCCTCTTTGAAACCATTGGTATAAGTTAACACTCTTCTGATCCAGGTATGACATAATAATTGATGATGATAGCACAAAGTGCTTGAAAATCTTGACAAACAAGATGCCATTTTCTTCCCAATGCTCTATTCAGAGAGGAATTTTTGTTGGATTGTAGGTCGATCAGTTCTGGGACCCGGCAATCGGTCTCATTAGTAGGAGGGGCTTCGCTATAATATGGTGTCAGGTGTGTCCGTTACTTGTTTCGAAAGAACTGTTCATAATTCTGCAGAGCGTTGAAGACTTTTCTCCCTATTGAATCCTTTTGAAAATTATTTTCATCTTAGGTCATGATGTTCAAGATAACCGAGATATTTGCTTTGTTTGCAGAAAGGACTATGATAGATGAATCGTTCTGTTGTTTTTTATAATCCTCTGATCGCAGGCACTAATGTTTTTTCGAAGAGAAGGACCGAATTCCCCGAAAAAAACATTAAATAAGACATGCGACAGATGACAGATGAAGTATTACTGACAATGCTGTAAAAGCCGAAACCGCGGTCGTATAAATAAAGTCTTAGTGGAAATTGTACAAAAGTTTTATCTTTTCAACACAGGTTGATGTCATCACAATGATTGTACGCCTGGCAAATGAGGGACGAAAAGACAAAACTATTAAAATATAGTTGCCTTGAATACTGCCTGACATTATTGCAATATTATTCTATTATTCTTATTAGGTTAGGAAAGGTCTATTTCTCACTTTTTATCTTGTGAGGGGGTTGCAAGAATATTTTTTACTCGTAAAGGAGTCGCGTTATGAAAAAAGTTGACTCTAGAGACTTGTCGACGAATATGTCTTTTGGGTTGAAACAGTTGAAGGGATTGCCTAATCTATTTTTCATTATTAGTTCAGTGAATGGTCTTCTGCCGAGTATTATGAAATTTGTTTTATGTTGTGTATTTTTGGGTGTAATGAACATACTTAATCTTGAACTGTTGAATTCTACATTAATCGTCTAAATGAAATCCTCTTCTCTCTATCACCATTTCCCCGACCACGAATCTAGCTGTTAATAGGATAAAAATAGCGGTCTATATCGCCGACGCTTTCCTTAATGAATTGTTCAGCTCTCCCAGAAGAAAAAAATAAACCCCTGGTAAACAATTCCGACTCCCTCAGGAGTGTTCGGGATGATCCGCCCTTTTTCATTATTGGGGTTGGGGAGCAGCGTCTGGGTCCTTTTCCTTTCCTTTTCCTTTTCCGGTGATCCAGACGTATAACACAATCAGTGCCTCGAATCAATAATTTATCGGAAGAGCGGATCAAAGGGCTTATTCGGTCGCCCCGCGTGAACTGCCTATTTATTATTCAATTCCCTTTGAATTTTTAACGAACAGATCTGTCACGCCTTTTTTCGGGGGTGGTTTTCACAGTCAGAAATACGAAAAAGAGATGCGGAATAGGGATATCGGGATTGATTATTAATACAAACTTCCGAAAATGAATTCGTTCCTTCGTCTTCGGAAACTGACATCCCAGAAGAAGATGCGTACGTAAAATATTTTTTATACAGTACAAAAAGCGCGCAACAAATAAAAAAAATCTTTATTTGAGTTAAAAAAAATAATTTGTCATCAACTTGGACTCGTCTTGAAACCCACCTGACCAGATATACAGAGTGATTCTCAGTTTTCGAAACTTATGTTATTCGGAAAATAAGTAACATTTGAATCAAAATTTTCAAGGAGATATTTGTTGGAACTCATTAAACATTGTGAAGGTAATTCGTTAAATTCTACAATAATCTATAACAGTAATTGATTTGAAAATCCCGTTAGTTTTTTTGGAGGACCTCAGCGATGTAGTGATTAGCAAAACTCTTTGTTAAGTTTTTAAATGGTAGAAATGAATTGAATTGGATTAACTGTGTGGAAAGACTTTTTGAAAAGTTATTTATTTTCTAAACAATTGACAATGACATCATATACTACTGATTATACACAGGACGTGTATAAGGTTCTGCCAATATCTCCCTTTTTTAATTGAGACTGTAGTCTTCTAAAATCCTAGGCAATCTACGCACTCGCATGGACCGCCTATGAAGTGGCTGAGTGTTGACTTGCTCAATAGTTGGTTCCTGTTCAATCGGTAGATCTGGTTCATCTCCTCCTTGATCATCATACTGAACAGGTGTCTCTAATATCTCATTCGAAGAAGTTTCTGCTCTAGGGTTTGATGAATCACTGGAAGTTTCACCACTTACATGGTCGTTGTTGCATTCCTGGATATCACTCTTGTGTAACCCAAAAGATTCAATGAGAATGTTCATAGGAAGTCTCCTTGAATCACATGATTGCAGGGTTTTCAGTTGCTCATTTCTCGAACGGATTTGATTCGCATGTGATCTTATATGTTTACTTCCTCTATCTGTTTCTAGAAGGATATTATACATCACATTGCCTATTTTCTCTATAATTTCACCCGGAAGCCATTGGTACGTGTTGTTCCTGTAAACTTTTGCGTAAATCAAATCTTTAGCTGAATATTCTCTGACTTTAACACCATGCTTTTGATTGAAGGGAATATCTTGTTTCCTCCTAGTGCTACTACTTTCACACATTTCTTGCTTGTATGAAGGTGGTTTGATCAGGTCTAATGTGGTGCGAATTGGATGGCCCAGTAGAAGTTCTGCTGGTGATCTTCCATATGGTGCACTTCTATTTTGGGTGGAACGATACGTTGATAAGAATAGTGTTATCTGCTCTGCTATATCTTCCCCTGAATTTTCTTGATTCCTCTCTTGAAGGTATCTACGAAGCGCTCTACTTGTCCATTAGACATGGGATGATACGGGGCTGTTCTTAAGTGCTGAATTCCATTCAAAATGCAGAATTCATGAAATTGTTCTGATGTGAATTGGGTTCCATTGTCCGATACCAAGAATTCTGGTATTCCAAAACGGGCAAAGGATTCTCTTAGAGCATTGATTGTGTTCCGAGAAGTTGCTGAACTCATTCGGAAAATTTCAGGCCATTTCGAAAATGCGTCAACAATAATGAAGAATACCTCGCCATTCATTGGACCTGCAAAATCAATATGCAATCTTTGCCATGGTTTTTCAGGTATTGACCATGATGACATAGGAGATTTTGCAGTGATTGAGCAATTTCTGCATTTTCTGACGTAGTCTTCAATTTGCTTGTCTATTCCAGGCCAGTAAACGAAACATCTAGCTATAGATTTCATCCTTTCCATTCCTGGATGTCCTTTATGGAGTTGTTTGAGTACTTTTTCATGGAAACGCTCTGGAATTATCACTCTTTCCATAAACATCAAACAGTCTTGTACCACAGAAATAGAATCTTTCCTGGCATGAAATGGTTTAAGGTTCTCGGGAACATTTCTTGAATTTGGCGGCCAACCAACCTTCGAAAAAAGGATGACTTCCTTTAGATCTGCATCTTTTCTTGTTTCTTCTTGGATCATTTTGAATGTAACGGGAATTGACTCCAAAGAAATATTGAAAATTTGTACAATGTCATCTTCTAATTGGATAGAAGCGATAACAAAGTCTTCGTCAGGTTTGCCTTGTGAATCTATGAGTCTTGATAACACGTCTGCATGTCCAAATTCTGATGTCTTAACATATTCCAGCCAGCAAGGTGAGAGCCCAACGTTGTAAACGATTTGCTGAATAGACTGGAATTCCTTTTCTTGATCCAAATATGCTAAGTAGTGGTTTGTGGTCACTTTGTAAAATGAAATTTCTTCCAAAAATTATTTTATGGAATTTCGAGAATTTTATGCAAATATGATGGCTAAAGCTTCTTTTTCTACCTGGCTGTAGTTTTTCTCAGCATTAGTTATCGTTCTGGATGCGTGACTGATTGCTTTCATTCTTCCATCAGGATACTTATGCAAAATTTTGCGCTTTCAAGAAGCATCAATGCCAGCAGTGTAACAAAATTGGACATAAAGAAGGATATTGTGTTGTTCGAAATAAACATTTGTAATTTCCTTATTCTTTGACAGCGGTTGTAATTTGTGATGACTTACTGCATTGACAGATGTTGCATTTCGATTTTCTACCATAGCAGTATCTTGTTTGAGATTTATCATCCGTTGGCATTCAACTGCAAGGTCATCAATGGTGATGTTGCCATCTGCTTTTGCATCGATCATTGCTAACATTTTGGTTCTGATATCTGCATCCTTAGGAGATCTCAAGCCGCAAACGAATATGAGGCACTTGAATGTGTCTGCTGTGATGGTATTGATTTTGAACTCTTCACATTGCTTATTGATGTTCGCTGTATAAGCCACAAAATCTTGAGAGACTGATTTTGTTGTATTCATACAATTATAACGAGTATTGAAAAGGGAAATCTTGCGTCCGAACATTTTCTTGAGTTTTTCTACTGTCGTAGAGAAATTGAAATCTTTAGGTTCCTTTGGGAGAATATAATCCACGTATTGTTTGTGTGAGCTGGTATTCAACTTGCGTAGAAGGAGTCTAACCTTTGCTGCTTCATCAAGTTCTTTGGCATCAACCGTGAAAAGTCCTTCATATCGAACATACCATGCTTCAAACGTTAAACCTTTATCAGGGTCATAGATGAATTCTGTGATTGCACTTGCCAGTCACTCCATGCGCATCTCACTGTTATCATTAACCTTTGAAAATAACTAAGCTAGCTGATCCAGGAGTTTTTGCTACTGATCAAGAAAAATCTGTTTCTGAGTTATCATGACTTCTAGAATTGTTGCTTTGAATTCTTCCATTACCTCGTCGCCAAAACTCTTGAAAATTATTTCTTTACATTCCATAAAAATCATTCAAGGGTGAATTTTGTGCAGAAACGTTATTTGCAAGGCACTTTTTTGACAAAATATCCTCGTAAAAACTCGAATCGATCTCTGCCAATAATAATAATAATAGCCGTCCTCTACCCGCACAGACTATGCCTTTGGATACAATCCATGATTATTTATGAGGGTGTATTATTATTATTATTTTAATCTATTTCCTCATAGATGAGTAGGATGAGGTTCAGTGAATACATGGCCTCCTTGATCTTCCGATCTAACCCCATGCGATTTTTTTATGGAGATATAAAAAATTTGGGATTTTTAAACACAGATTTTTCAGAGATCAAGACCACTTTGAAAATGCGTCAGGAGAATATTGAGGAATGTTTGGAAGGAAATATATGATTGAACTAACCTGTGCATTGAAAGGAACGGAGGACACGTCAATTGATTCATTTTGTTGTTCATTTAATTTTTAGATTTTATATAATGTGTTGTTTTGATGAATCAATTGAAAAGTTTCATACAAATGTTATTTATTTCTGGAAAAATAAGTATAACTTTTGAGATTTTGCTAATTAAAAAAAAAAGCGTTTTTTCAAGAAGTTGAAGATCATTCAGTTTATATTATAGGGGCTAAGTAGGGTTCAAGATGAGTCTTAGTTGACTACAAATTTATTATTTTGAAATTTATAAATAAATAATTTTGTATTTGTTGCGTAATTTTTGAGAGTCACTGTATGGTATATCTACTTCTAAAAATAACAATGCAAAATGATTGATCCGTAATAGAATAAATATACAGGGTGTTCCAAATTAAGTCGGCACCATTGCCAACTCCGTTATTATTGATGCTACGAATTCGGTTAAATGGGCAAACTAGTAGCATTTTTAATGGCCTTCTCGATGCCGAAAACAAAAAAAATTGACAGTCGCGTTTTCAGAATATTTCATAAAATGATATTTCTTTCAATGGAACACCCTATATTTTTTCGTGCATTTCGATTTGTAATAACATTCTCAACAACAAATATTTTTTGACTTTTTTTCGTAAAGATGAAAATAAGACAGTTTTATCAATGGGAAACATTTATAACGAGAGGATTTGATAACGCGCTTTGAAATATCGAGTAAATGTTCAAAAACACCGCCTTCTTGTTGAACACATATTTGGGCCCTTCTATTGACACTGCGTGAGGAATTCAACACAGTTCGGCCATCAATTCTATTAATTATAGTTTCAATATAATTTTTCAGTTCATCTACATTATTATGTTTCATTTTGTACACCTCATTTTTCAGAAATCCCCAAAAATTAAACTCTAGAGGTGTCATGTCTGGTGATCGAGGGAGGCACTTAACCGGACCATTTTTAGCAATCCATCTGTTTCCAAAACAGCCTCGCAGCAATCTTTTTACGCCACTGACATTATGTGCTGGTGCTCCATCCTGCTGAAAATAGATCATCTGACGAACCTCCAGATCAAGATCATCAAAAAACTCTTCCAACACTCTTGTTAATAAATTAATGAAACGGGGTCCGTTCAAAGAAATACGGTAGAAATGGATTATGTCTACTCCAATAATGAAAATGCTTTCTATTATAAATCCCGATTTGAAAAATTAGCCTCATCGCTCCATATAATATTTCTGTAGAAGTTTGGATCTTGTCTGCATTTATTCATAAACCATCGATAAAACTCCAATCGTCTCTCAGGATCACCAGGTTCTAGTGTTTGCACTGGTCTTAACTTATAAGGAGAAATGTTATGTTTCTTCAGAATTCGTTGAATACCAGACAGTGGAACAGCTATTTCTCTAGATAAATCGCTGATGGAATTATTTGGATATACCTCAAAGTAGGATAAAACGTCAATTTCTGTATCTTCAGATATTACAAAACGTTTCTTAGTTCTCCTCTTCTCAAAAACTTTTTCATTGTTCCTGAATTAACGATGAAGCACAGCAAAAAAACGCCGATTAGGTAATTCCCGATCGGGGAACGAATTGCTGTAGTGCTCTTTCGCTATTTTTTTGGCAAACCAAGTAGGATTCTAACATATCACATTTTTCTTGATTGGAAAACGGCATTTCGAAAAATATTCGGACAGTAGTTGACAGTTACAATAATTTATGACATTGTCATGATATACTTGAGAATATTTGACAAATAGTATTTCAACAAAGTTTCAAGGCAACTTGATTGCTCATAATAATTATATTTTATCGAATCTAACACCTTTTTTTTCAACCACATTCATATGACCCTCCAGTATTTTCTGTTCTGTACAAAAACGGCTTCAAAAATATCATTACAGCAGACATATTTTGATTCACAAAATAAATGCGGCTAGCGGAAGGGCTTCAAGATTGAAATTATCGTTATGTACATTAATACCAAGTAGCTCAGTGGTATCAATTGAGTGGTGCGACATGATGATCACGGGTTTCACGTGTTCACATCCTAGCGCAATTTTTTCTTTTTACTGTCTCATTTTGCTATTAGTAACAAAATATTATCTTTATTATTATTATTATTATTATTAAAATTGGGTGTTTGGACAATCATGAGGTTTTATTCGCCAAAACAAAAAATTTTTTTGTACTAATGAAAGAAATAAATATTTCCACATAAGTTGCTCGTTTTCCACTTTAGGAAGAAAGGTGATATGAGCTTTGTTGTTGAGAATGTTATTACGAATCGAAATGCATGAAAAATATAGGGTGTTCCATTGAAAGAAATATCATTTCATGAAATATTCTGAAAACGCGACTGTCAACTTTTTTTTGTTTTCGGCATCGACAAGGCCATTAAAATTGCTACTAGTCTGCCCATTAACCCAATTCGTAGCAATAATAATAACGGAGTTGGCAATGGTTCCGACTAAATTTGGAACACCCTGTATATTTACCCAATTGAAACTTATAATAGATAACTGCATAACTTTAAAACATCACATTTACTTACATATTCCAATAATAACGTTTAAAAATAACCTCTAGTTGAGTATACACGAATTAAACCTAGTAATTCCACAGATAGTTTCTCAATTTTTCTGCGACCTTAAGTGTCCCTCAGGGATCCAATTTGGGACCAATACTTCTCTTAATTTCCATAAGCAATTGAAAACAGTAGCATTATGAGGATAACATAAATGAATCAGTACCTTACTATGTTGACAGTGTTTCCCCAGTACATACGTGCGTCTTTATCATTTTCTCTCATACCACAGATTGAAGTTCTGGACAATGTAGGCATTGTTGGATAACTCGCACCCCGTGCTATACCAACACAAATTCCCAAATATATATATTGACTGTTCGCTCCACCTATTCGGATTATCCATCCAAATCCTCTCATGTCCCGAACTGTAATTTCTATTGTTTGAATAATAAATTAGTCCTTCGATTGGAGAGTAAATAAATACCCCAATTTCCTGCGTGGGAACAAACCGCTTTATTACCCTTATCGCAACAACCATGCCAATAGTTGATGCTTGATGGATGATGGAATAAATGTTTACCTTGTTGCCTTGGTCCTTTGTTCACCGGCCAACGGTTGTATTCAACCTAGTTCTAGCCGTATGTGGCTTACTGTTTACGAATTGAAAAATAAGTTATTTGTTATACTAGGCATAAAAGCACAAGATTTAAATCTGCTTTTCTGCCGTGTGAAACATATAATTTTTTCTTCAAATTTGTTCCAATTCCACGCAAAATCGACTTTTTCGTATTTAAATTGCGTTTCATTATCAATATCCAAATAACTAAATTATTTCATCAAAGGTAACTGGGCCCTGCGTTACTATGTTTACCGCTGATGACGTTTGTTGAATTTGTTTGTTTACTGTTTACTTTGTCATTGTCAATTTTAATAACCAGTTTGATTTAAATTATTACTTGGAAGGTTGCCTAGCAACGAACTTTTTCTGCCTAGGCAGTAAAAGTAGACTTTTTCTGCCTAGGCAGTAAAAGTAGACTTTTTCTGCCTAGGCAGTAAAAGTAGACTTTTTCTGCCTAGGCATTAAAAGTACAACTTCTAAGCCTGCCAAGTGTCATTAAAAGGCCGCTTTTAATGTCATTTGGAGAAAAATGGATTTTATTTATAGGATTTAATTTTTCAATTTCATGTTGAAAAGGCTATTGAACAGAACAGTTTTAAACTCCCTCCCGTTCAGTGAAAGAAGTAGAAACAATATAATTAAGCATACCCTGTTATTTATATTTTCATTCGTAAATTAATTTATAGTCATGAATGCGTTGACATTGCAGTCCAAAGGCTTAAGGAGCTCCGTCTAATACTTATTTTATACCCAAACTGCATATTCCTCTGCTCCGGATTAATCAAGTTGTCTTCAAACCATCAAGCCCGGATTGAGAATTTTGTCGCTTTAAGTAGCACATTTGCCGCTTCATGTAGCATATATTTTGCCGATTCAAGAAGCACCTATTTAGGCACTTCAAGCAGCCCAATTTTGTCGCTTTGGGCTGACAAAATTTAGAACAGCGGCGGAGCTAGTGGTAACTGTAAGGTATTTGAAATACATAATCAGAATTTGTCTCTCCCTCAGATTTGCCGCGGCAAATCTCATTACCGCATTTTCCTATGAGCGCTCGCGCTAGGAAAAAAAATTCTGGTGGGGATTGTAAGGTATCTGAATTCCATAATCAAAATTTGCCTCTCCTTGAGATTTGCCGCTTATAGTAGCAAATCCCAAAACCGCCTTTTTTTTATTAGCGCTGGCGCTGGGAAAATGATTTTTAGTGGGTATTGTAGGGTATTTTAATTCTATTATCTGAGATTTGCCGCGTCAAATCTCAAATCCGCATTTTTTTATGAGCGCTGGCGCTGGGAAAAACTTCTAGTAGGGATTGTTCAGAATTTGCCGCTTCCTGAGATTTGCCGCTCATAGAGGCAAATTCCAAAACCGCCTTCTTTAACTATATTAGCGCTTGCGCTGGGAAAATGATTTCTAGTGGGTATTGTAGGGTATTTTAATTCCATTATCCCCTTTTTTTGGTATGAGCGCTGGCGCTAGAATATAATTTCTGGTAGGAAATGTGAGGTATTTGAATTCGATAAACAAAATTTGCCGCGGCAAATCTCAAATCGCATTTTTTATGAGCGCTAGCGCTGTGAAAAAAACTTCTGGTGGGGATTGTAGGGTATTTAAATTCTATAATCAGAATTTGCCGCTCCTTGAGATTTTCTGATGTTAGTGGCAAATCCGAAAACATTTTTATTTCTATTAGCGCTTGCGCTGGAAAAATGATTTCTAGTGGGTATTGTAGGGTATTTTAATTCCATTATCCCCTTTTTTTGGTATGAGCGCTGGCGCTAGGATATAATTTCTGGTAGGAAATGTGAGGTATTTGAATTCGATAAACAAAATTTGCCGCGGCAAATCTCAAATCGCATTTTTTTATGAGCGCTAGCGCTGTGAAAAAACGTCTGGTGGGGATTGTAGGGTATTTAAATTCTATAATCAGAATTTGCCGCTCCTTGAGATTTTCTGCTGTTAGTGGCACTGGGAAAATGATTTCTAGTGGGTATTGTAGGGTATTTGAATTCCATTATCGGAATTTTCTGTCTAAGCGGCAAATCTCAAAGGCGCCTTTTTGTATGAACGCTAGAGCTGGGATATAATTTCTAGTGGGGATTGTGAGCTATCTGAATTCCATAAACAAAATTTGCCGCTCCCTGAGATAAGCCGCGGCAAATCTCAACCACATTTTTTATGAGCGCTAGCGCTGGGAAAAAACTTTTGGTGGGGATTGTAGGATATTTGAATTCCATATTCAGAATTTGCCGCTACCTGAGATTGGCAAATCCCAAAACCGTCTTTTTTCTATAAGCGCTAGCATTGGAAAATTGATTTGCTTATAGCGGCAAATCTTGAAAGCGCCTTTTTATATGAGCGCTGGTGCTGGGAAATAATTTCTAGTGGGGATTCTGAAGTATCTGAATTCCATAAACAAAATTTGCTGCTTCCTGAGATTTGCCGCTTAAAGCAACTTCTTAACACGCTTAATAGGTAATCTGGGCCTGCAAACAATCCCATTTTGTGAAGAATACAGAGTGGTCAGATGCCCTATATGAACATAGTGGACCGACGCGACAAGAGGCAAGCGTCGTGATTATCGACGAGTCAAGCGACGAGACAAGGAACGTGTGAGAGCAATTTTTTTTAAATAATCAGGCGTTACGTTCATTAATTTCAAAGGGCCTTTCTGACATAGAAGGAGATTTTATAGTGAAGATACTGACGAAGATATTATGATACCAAAAGAAATCGGAGATGACCCAGAGGAGGACACTGAGGAAAATTTTGAACAACCAGACGAGGACCAGGATAACATTGAAAAAAGAATGATAGATGATAAGCAACTAATGCTGAATTCCCGGAATTACGAAGACACCCTTCTAAATATATCTATATCCCAAAAGAGCGAAATCGAATAGATTCAAAGTTTCAAACCAGAAGAATGTACTTGAAAGATCAATCAGTGCAAAAACTATCGCTTGAAAACGAATACTCATGAAATATTTCTCAAAAAACTCATTTGAGAAGAAGGTAGAGGGTACCAATATTTATGTACATCAAAACAACGACATATCTTCAGCTCATCAGGAAATATTCCTTCGAGTCTACAGGCGGAACTTCATGTTTTCCGCGATGCTTCTCGCCTGAATCACTAGTGAACTCTTTGCAGCCACCAGCATCGGTATCCTATCATGACAGTACTGTTTGGTGTTAAACAGCAATCCTTGATTCGATGTGTGGTGAGCTCGCCTTAATTTTGCTACATTCCGTATTATAATTATCATAACTACATACTCTATTCAGTCTATGTCTATCCCTCAGTTTTTCTGATGCGCGCAAATTATTTCCAGATCATGTTTCCTGATTTAGGAATATGATTTTTTTGCTCTGATCAAACGTCGCGTCGCATAAATATCTAAAAGTAAACCCCATACCTTAACATGAATCGTTCTTCGTATCTCATCTTCGGCTTTGTTTGCCATCGGACCGACAACATTCGTCTTTCGTGTTTGCACCGACCGGTTACCGTGTTTCTGGAGTGTACGCTCATTCGCTTGCCGTGTTTATCGCTACCCACCCACCCACGACATTTAGCAATGTGTAGACAGTAAATTTTGTTCGCCACCAAACCTCTGAATAAATTACAATGCTAATGCGACTTTGTTGGTGCGGATGCGACTTTCCTATTAGGAAGTTGAAAGTTGGGCGATTTGGCAGAACTACGAGCCTGGATCAGGATATTCCGTGCATAAAATTTTATTATCCTCATAAACACTTTTTTACTACCGATCGTGTAAATAACACTTACTGTACGTGGTTTGGGGAACGCATCTCTTCTTTCTTCCACTAATAATGGTGTTACTCAATAAGAGTAGTATTTCCGCTCTCTCTTTCTCTCACGTAATATTTCTATTAGGTAGGTAAGTAATCCTTGGGGAAAGTATGTTGAATTGAGACAGTGTTTTTATGCTGCGGGCAATAACATTGTCTTCCGTGGGAAGGAACTGATTCTGTCAATAATTATTTGATGTTGTTACTTGTTAACAAACGATTACTACAATAAAAATGCAAAGTCCACACTTACTTTAATTGGCAACACGAGACAAGATTGCTATTCCTAGAACATCTAATGACTATATAAAATAAAAAAGAAGTGAATGATAAGAGGAACACTTTATACAGGGAGTGACGATTCACTCAACCCTGGCTTTCCAGTCCCTCCCAATTGAAATAATGCTCGTCAGAGTAACTCCTATTCACTTTCCTTGTGAAGTAATATAATATTGTTCCGGAGATAATAACAATCCTATCTTCCTTCCAACCTTATGTAACAATCCTGGAGCCGGACCAGACCTTTTCAGTTTGGATTCTCAAGCAGAGCTCGCACTCATGACATCATCATGCCAAAGAAGAAACAAGGGCCATCTAGGCGAGGCACCAAATGTTCTTCAGCGTTTCTAAAATGGTGGAGAAATCTAATTTCGAGTATAAAAGCCGGACGCTCAACACCAGATGGTATAATAGTTGCAGAGTAGGTTAGTTTCAGAGTTGACAAATAATCAATATTTTTTAGAAATAAGCCTGTCAATGAATTTTCCTCATGATGGTGATATACATTACAATTTTGTAAAATTTGTGAAATTTGAAATAAATAGCGGATTATAATTGAGTGTAATTTAATCACAGTGGTGTCAGAAATAGGATTTTTCAAAATGACTTGGTATTCGCGTAGTGGACAGTAAAAAAAGAACTGATAGACCTTTATCGTGCGAAATAGACTAGTGATCTGCTGAACAAATAAATTTTCGCGAAGTGGACAGTTTTGAAAAATTACGGGACAATAGACTGAAAATTGTTTGTGTGAAATAGACTAACTTCTCGCTTTTGAAGACATTAAAAGACATATTTTTTTAGGAGAGTTCACTCATTGAATTGAAGGTCTGTGTATTGATGCAAGAGATGAAGAAAAGAGAACCGTACTCCAGAAAACAATCGCAGGACTGACTCAAAATGATGAATACCCCGAAACGCTATTCGAAGTTTCTGAAGTAGCTTTCAGTTCTATAACAAATGATGAAACTATAAAACCCTTGGAAGATAAACTTCTAGAGAATACGAAGATCCTGATAGGAGAACTTCAACAAATTCGGTGAGTCTGGAAGATAAATGTCTACAAAACTCAAAGAGTCTGAAGGAAAAGCTCCTGGAAAATGTACTGAGCTTGAACGAACTCCAACAAAATTCGGTGAGTATGGAAGATCAATTTTCACAGAATTTGAAGAGTTCGGAGAAAAAGCGAGGGCAGATAGAAGAGTGGTAGAATCACCGCTTTTCAATCATTCTAGCTGCTGGTCGTGTGGGTTCAAAGCCCAGCGATGTCCTGAGAGAGTGCTAGGAATCGCACGTTAAAAGGTTAGACCCCGTTTATTCTTGGCTCGCACAAGTTTCGACTTTTGAGAGCTGTCATTCATAGGGTGACGACAGCTGGTTAACGGAAAAAACAATATTAAAGCTTCTAGAAAATTTAAATAACCTGGAGGAACTTCAAGACAAACTTCAAGAAAATTCGAATAAATTGGAAGGATATTTTTTAGAAAACTCGAATAGTTTGAAAGAGGAACTCCAAGAGAGGTTCATAGATTGAAAAGAGAACTTTTTTGTGTGCCCCCTTCTTAAAGACGTTTCGTCCCAAAATCCCCATATCTGCACCGCGAAGTTCGACGGAAGTAACACTTCATAGTCTTCATGTTCGTTCAATGAAATTTGATGCAGCACACCAAAGTCTTGACGCGGCTGGGTCTAAATAAAGTCTCCAATTTACTTTTTATAACTCTCCAATCCAACCCATTAATCCCACAGAAACATTTTCTCTCTGTTGAACCTCTCCTTGTCTGGGCAGAATGCAGATACTTGTGGATGTGGATATATGTGCAACAACTCAAATTACCTGACAAAAAAAATTTACTAATATGCTTTTTTACGAGCCGTCCTGCAATAAAGACCACCCGAGGCAAGCAATTGATGTAGGGCAGCTACCACAGAGTAATTCCGGGGATTTATCTCGGCCACTTATTATTCCGGGCGCATTCATCCGCCGACTCCGAGAAAAACTAGGAAAGTAAAAGTATCCGGAACATCTATAAAATAAAGCCGTTCTATTGGCCGGTTTTATATTTTGACGGACATTTGTCCAATTCTACTGGAAGAGAAAAAATTCATTATTATTCGTATGAATACATCATTAGTTTTATTGCTTTTGGGAAGTGTTTAGGTATATGGCAATGAATTTAAATTTCCAATTATTATTTTTCTGGGCTTCGTGTTGTGTCGTATCGTATCAAAAAAATTTACTCCGAGTATATTCAGTAGTGATGGCACCCTTACGAGCACTACCCTCAGAAGTATCTGAGAGACTTGTGCGAGGTAGGGAAGACGTAGACCCTACCTTTTTGAACGTGTGATGCCATTTACGAGACAGGTGATCGTGCTGATTTAAACCCATGCACCAACGTGTGATTGGATTAAGAAGCGAGCGCCTAACCCGCATGCCACCACGGCCCATAAAGTACTTCAGGTTATACATTATGACAAATCGTGTCAGTTTGATAGTTGCGATGTGTAATCTCATCATTTCGAACGAAGTTCGAAAATATGTGCCGGGGAGTATCACAATAATGAAACGAATAAAATCGACAAAGTCCGTCGTGGTATTAGCCAGGGAAGCAGTTGTTTTCTCACAGATATTTGCCACCTGCAGACATGCATGTTTCAAGATTTTGCCTCTGATCAGTGCCAGGGTAGGTCGGACAACATAATAATTGTCCTGTCCCTGCACAACGATTAAAAATCAACTGTTCAACTAATATTTCATCGCACAAAGATTTGTCAGACTCCAACTTTGTCGATTTTATTCGTTTCATTATCGTGATACTCTCCAGCACATATTTCCGAACTTTGTTCGAGTTGATACGTGAAATTGAAGTGATTTGAATTTTTTTATTGGTAGAGAGTATTGTTTGTTTCACAAAAAGCTCCTCAAGGAAAGGCACCTGAAAAAAATGTTTAGATCTAAAAAAGATCTGCCTTCGAATTATATGGCCATTTGTGGAGGTCCTGCGCACTATTTAGTTTCATTTATGTTGAAAACCAACTGAACAACCTATCAACCAACTGACCAACCGAATAACCAACCAACTAATCTACCAAGTAATCAACTAAGTAACCAACCAACTGAACAACCAACCAACTAATCAACTAACCAAACAACTCATCAATCAACTGACAAACCAACCCACCAACCAACTAACTAATCAACTAACCTACCAACCAACTAAACAAACAACTGATGAACCAACCAAACAATTCACCAACCACGTACAAACAAACTCACCAACCAACTAACTAATCAATTAACCTATCAACTAACCAACCAACTAATCATTTAAACAACTAACTAACCAACTAACCAATCTACTAACCAACCAACTTACCAATCAACTAACCAATCAACTAACCAACAAACCAACCAGCCATCTAACCCACCAACTAACCTACCAATCAACTGACCAAATAACCAACTACCTAACCAACTAACCAACCAACTAATCGACCAAATAACCAACCAACCAATCAACTCACCAACCAGAAAACCAAGCAACTAACTAACCAACCAACTAATCAACGGACTAACTAATCAACCAACTAACCAACCAATGAGCTCAAATGGCTTTATAGAACCTCGCAGACATAGATATGATCTAGAATTTTCTCACAAAAACTATAAATTGCAGTTATTGTGAAGTGAGAATTACCAAATCCGTGCAAATAATGTCCGCAATATAACTTCATAAAATTTGGCAGTTGTTGCAATGACGCATATCAAAAGAAGAGCTAAAGAAAGGTTCGTAGACATCAGCTTATCAAAACATTCACTAGTTGTTCCCGGACTATAATTATTATTTCCTAGTCGAATACATTTTCCGTTGACCTCGTAGCTGTTGATTCTCATTTCAAGGCGTCTCAAAAAAAATCAACAGCGTCGGCATGTTTTTCCAACGCCTAACCTGTTTATTCAGTCGGAATGAGGAAAAGCGCAATTTTCGAAGGAGAGCGCGTGATTTTTTCTCGACGTTCACGTCATAACGGCTAAATCAATTACGGTGGATGGATAATGCCTTTTCTCCTGTCTCTCATCCCGAGGGAGGAAACTAGAGAGAAACTGCAGCGCCTGCGGCGGAATTCGGGATATTGCTGTGTGTCCTACTTGATTTTCCGAGTATATTGATGGTCTCTGTGACAGGCCAGAGTGTTGAGTGGTTCTCAAAAAAAACTTAATTCACTTGATGAGTAAGTGGTACGTTTCCTGATAATTATTATTTCCTGAGTTACTGATAAAGTTATGTTGAATCGACCTTGCTAAACACATTTGTTCAATGACACAACTCAGTGACAGAATGTCAATGTCATGAAATCATTCAATATTAAATCAAAACGGTCATCTATGCTATCCCATGCATTGTTCGAAATAAATTATGGTTATGTTAGTATTACTCAATTCATTTGTACTCTTTGCGTCATATAAATAGTGTATTATTCAACGAGCGTGAAATGATTGCTATTACTCATGAGAATGAAGTTTTCGACATGAGACGTAATGATGCAAACGGTCAAAACTAGCCTTCCTGGTTCGTTTCGAATTAGAATGATTTCATGCGATTCGTTAAAGAAATCATCTCTGGTAGAATCTTTGAAGATAATCTGACCGATATGATTCGATGCATGTAAGCGGTAATAGTTGTTTTTTTGTTGGATACTTATCGACGAGATTTTGACTGTACAGGATACTTCGTAGGGTTGAATTTTGAATAATTTTTTTCATCAATTGTTTTGATGAAAATTTTTATCATACGTGAGACATGCATATGAGAAAGATGTGTCCAGTGATACATCGCATTAATTATTCGAACTACTGAACAGGAATAACCATCATTGACCGATAAAACACTAATTGATACTGAAGATTTGTCATTAAAAATCATTACAATAAAGGTCTACAAACCAGTACATTGACCTGAAACACTATATACAGGGTGTTGAAAGGATGACTACCAACATTTCTGAGTTAGCGATTGTTTTACACAATGAAAAGCATTACGAAAATTGTTTTAAATACCTACACATATCCAATAAGTTGTTTTTTTCGTATGTTTTCGTAACAGAGTAAAATACGACATTTTTAATTCAAACTTTTGTTACAGAGGAAGACTATGACGCATTCTGTTTGGCGTATATGTTCACCTATCGGGATTTTGAAATGGGCACCCTTGGCTTAGCATGGACCGGTGATCTCAAAAATGCTGGCGGAGTTTGCGAAAAAAATGGGGTGAGTACGTAACACGTGTTGTCAGGTTCAAAAACAATCTCTAAATCATTCATACGATTCTGTTTTGGAGGCTTTTGTGGGTCACACCTTCCAATACTATTTAACGTCCACTTATTGCTACACTGTTTCGCTATACTCTAACTTATCTTGTTTACATTAGCTGGCGGCCACAACAAAGCACCGCAACTCGCATCGCACTTAGCATTGTACCGTAGTATCTCCCTCTTCACACATAGCAATGCCGTCCATATTGTCCACATTAAGGCACTGCAAAGACAAGATATTCATTCTTCTTCATCCATCATTCGCTGTCTGAGAGTTCGCGAAAAATACTAGACTTGATTTAGCAGTGCCACAGTGGCCACGTGCATTTAACTCTATAATAACATTTGTTCCGCTTCCGGATGCTATGGTACAATGCCTAGTGCGTTGCGAGGTACAGTGTGTCGTTAACGGTGCAAAATGCGGTGTATCGTTAGCGGTGCGAGTTTCGGTGCATCGTTAACGATGCACGATGCGCGATACGGTGCGTCGTTAGCAGTACGATATGCGGTGCGTCGTTAGCGGTACGGGATGCGGTGCATCGTTAGCGGTGCGAGATGCGGTGCATCGTTTGAGGTGCAAGTTGCGGTACGTCATAAATGATGCGAGATGCGGTGCGTAGTTAGCGTTACGATATGCGGTGGGTCGTTAGCGGTTCGAGATGCGGTGAGTTGTTCCCACACATTTATCTATCAATCTTTCTATCTATAGGTATTACGTCAGCGTCGTCATGAATCATCAAATCTTTCTTCGCCAGATGATTCCATAGATTATTGGGTTCATAACTTGTTGAAATTTTAGCAGAGTTTGAACTATTCTGCCCAGTTTCAGTTATTTGAGGAAAACTTTTCTAAATTGATTTAACTTTTTATTTCAAAAATCAGTTTACAATACTTCAAAAAAATTATAATGGCATCATAACATGAAATCATATACAGGGTTATCGCGAAAATTCAAGCAGAGGGTAATCCATCCACAACTGAAGATGGATTCTTCGCTTATTTAAAATAAAATATTATGAAGAAGTCAGTCACACTGAAGTTTCCAATATCTGATCCTGTACACTTTTCGAACGATATTCATTTGCACCTCTATGTTGATTCGAAAAACGAACAGTTGTATCCCTACAAAAAGAGTTTGAAGCAAGAGAAGATAATTCAATTTAAACAGCTACCGCCACATTTATCCAATCAAAGTTCAAAAATTTCAATAAATTTTGAGCGCGTGGCCTCTACCCAACATCAAACATTATTTGGTTACAGGCCACTCTACTCCACTCATCGTCACAAATATCAGGTATACCAATTGATGAAATTCGATGAGAGCCCCTGCGGAAATTGATCGCAAAAACAATTTCCTCCGAATCTAATTATGTCCCTAATGGATCCGGACGTTTCGGCAGCCATAACAAGTGTAGCCGTCAACACAAACAGAGCCAAAACAGGACATTATACCTTACAATACGGTGCGATTCCGTGGACCCCATTACGAGAGAGATTTCGACCTACGGAATAACTTAACAGGTGTGTTTGCTTTCGGTTCGTTGTTCCTCTGATTATGAACAGTGATTTCCGGCATTGGGGCCCGGTCGATTGGGAATTCCAAGCTCGGCATCTCATCGACTGAACGCTTCCGTGGCCTCTCTGATACGAGATAATTGCGAATAATTGTCGGGGTTATGCTCGGGGAATGCCGAAATTCGAATTTATCGAGTGGTGCGCCAATTACAATTATGTCGATGGGGTTATCGATCTCCATTGAATCAGTTCATTATTCCTTGACTAACTCGGAGTGGTTGTGGGGTTCGAGATCTAAGATCTAAGAACCTTTCGAGTCCACGTAATGAGCGCTCTTCGTTAGGGTTTAGTGCCTCCTCGATCACCAATTCTGTAGGTCAAGTATTGTGAGAGACCTCTCGGTGCCAGGAGAGAACAATAGCTGATGATTTCCCTTCCAAGACAAATTCGAGATAACCTTGACCGGAATTATTAAGGTCGCCGTTTGGTACGGCTTGACAAACTAATCCGACAGAGGAGCCACCATGCCTTCTGAGTTATATTTATCCAAGTCTCCCTCCGCGCAAATGAGTAATGATAGTCAAAACTAATGTCTATACTACGACTTCGCTTTGTAAACGTATAAGACATCTCTTAGACTATCAATTATTATCATTTGGTTTGGAGATTATTCAAGAAGAAATGATTCGTTGTATACTTATCAACATTTTTTTTAAATGAAAATTAACGTTGTTATATTCATTACTATCAGGTCCAGCAGCGACAAAAAAATAAGCCTAATAAATATAAAAAATAAGCTTGAGGGCTTTCATCTCTGATGATCAATGCCAAAATAACGTCGAGTGAATACAAGAGAAATTTAGCAGCAATAAAATAGTCGTCGACAATTAATCAAGGTCGTGTTATATTTAAGAAGATGATGTCTTGAATCCAATTCTTTATATCAGTCATATGAATGACACTGTATTGTCAGGAATTGTAGCCTCGATTACCCTATCTCTCTCTCTCTCTCTATCTCTCTCTCTCTCTTTTTTCTTTTATCTCTGATTATTAATGCCAAAATAATGTCGAGTAAAATTAATAAATACAAGAGATATTTAGCAGCAATAAAATAGACGACAATTAATGTTATATTTATGAAGGTTATTTCTTGAATCTAATTCTTTATATCAGACATATGAATGACACAGTATTGTCAGGGATTGTAACCTCGATTACCCTACCTATCTCTTCGTTTTGGGTTTCTCCAAACCGATTCATTTTCAAATGACGTTAAGATGTATTTATTTAGAGTACTGTCAGATGCACAGGTTCAAGTACAAGTTTGGTAGTACAGTATTCCTTATATATATAAAAAAACTTATTTTGAGAAGAAAAAGAAAAAAAATAGTAACCATCATACAAGTATAGCTTAAACCTAGACAGTGAAGTAATATTTTTGATCATATCGATAAGACAACTACAGAACCTACCTACTAACATCGAGTGAAAGTTAAATTTATTCATTGATTACAAAAGATCGTAGTCTCATGACTTCCATGGTGAATTGACTTAATTTTGGACTCGGTCGGAGTGATGTTGGTAAGAGCATCTCTAAGTGTTGTGAGATTTTCCAAGAAGCCACAGTCAGGTTTTAGAGGTTTTAAAATGTGGCAGGTGAAAAATAAATGTTCCAATGACTGGGGTAATTGAAGGTTACAAAGCGAACATAATTGTGGGTTATTCGAAATTCTTTCGCATACGAAAGTCGTATTTGAGCAATTATCCCAATTGTATGTATTGAGCATTTGAAGGTCAGGTAGTTTGATGTTTGCTGAGCATCTGAGTATCATGCAAATAGTCGTAGGTAATATCCCAAGACCATGACAAATAGCCGACTATTATTTTCTTCCTAATTCTATCGAGAGTACCTTGTATTTTGACGATTTAATGAGACCATATGAACAATAATAATCTGAATAGCTCCCGAGAGCTTTAGCTCGAGGGAGTAAGTTACAATAAAGATTTTACACATATGGACAGAAAAATTCAGGTAATTTTAAAATGATAATAGTACTCAATGTTTCCGTATATTATTTAAATTAAATGACAATAATTGTGTCGTTTCTTGGGTCAGAATTATGGGTTCACTTTACACTGTTTATTATTTTTTTGGCATTCGACACTATCCCAGCTTAGCTCACAACGATGATTTTTGATTATCCGATTATATTTCTAAAAAATTTCAAAAGAAATTTTAAAAACTATGTATTTCCACATATTTTTTGTCATGAAAATTTAATAAAAATATTTTGCAAACGGTTCATTCAATGCCTAACATACACATACTTGAAAAAACTATGTTGTGATTTTTTTTCAAATAATATAAACCAGCTGAATGCAATTAACGGCATACAAGATAGATGGCTAGAAACCCATATGTGGAAGTGAGAGAAAATAGCCAAGCTGACGTCACAAGTTCATTACGAAATTTCTTTAATGCTGATTCCGAAAAAACGATCGAAAAATAGAAATGATAGAATCGCAAGATGCTCTTTCTGATGAGATCATAAAAAAATATGGACCAAGCTAATTGAAAAATAGTTTGGTTTTTCTTCGATCCTCAAGATTTTTTACATGCTTCAATTAGCTAACATATATTTTCTTCTCTTACAGCACTACAGGGGAAGCATGAAATCGTTGAACACGGGTATAGTAACCCTACTTAATTATGGCAAACATGTACCACCGGCAGTGTCTCACGTTACTCTGGCTCATGAAATTGGCCACAACTTTGGATCTCCGGTAAGTATCGCAATTTTCATATTTTAAAGCAATTCTCGGAATCTCGTAAAGTTCAAAATTTTTCTTGGGCATCAACCCATCAGATCTCAACGATGAGAATTTTTTCAACCTAATGTTTTACGTATTTTGATTTATCTGCAACAAAAAAAACTCCATTCGCATCAATTATATACAGCGAGTACAAGTTAAGCTTGTCCATCATGAAGATATCAGAAATGGTGATAGATACAGTTTTATTTAAATGGGGAAAGAATTGCGTAAAAAAGGCCATTCAAATGACAATATAACATTTGCAGTTCGCTACTGTCATGACATACTGCGATTCTGAAAACATTCAGTGCCAGCCGCGTGGTTCATGGTTTATTCATTAAAACACTGTACTTCATGAATTCTACATCCAACTCGTTGCCAAGGTACCTACCTAATATTTCGGATTATTAGTTCATGAATGTTAAATGAACAAGAAAAACGAAAAACACGCCTCATTTAAGGCCAGTTTGTCAAGCAATTTAACGCCGAAGTAAAGAAGACTGGATTAAACAAATTTAATATTCATCTTGGTTCTTTTTCTTTCCGGATGACTTGAAATCTATCAGAGCTTGAAACTGAAGACCAAGAAAACTCCACCACTTTCCATTGGGAGTGAATTAATTAGTTTTATGATGTGGAATATTACTTAATAAAAACTTATCCAATAAAAAATGAACAACGGAAAATGGCATTTTTCATACACTCCTGAAACGGTTTTGATTTCTTATTTAATATTTTTCTTGTGTGTCATACCTGGAAGAAAAAAAATACTTCTTCAGATAAACTGTTTATCTTTTCTGTGGTGATATCAGTTTTACAACCATGAGCAACCAATTTGTTTTAATACGGTCCTGTTTCGAAGAATACAGTGGTTTGAAGTTTTTTATGCCGGCTTTAATGCGTTCTAGATTTTTCTCGGCAATCATCACGATTTTTTGAGAATTTCAACAAACATTTGACATGTCAATTTAAACGATTTTCTGCCGATCTAGAATATCTAATTTCACATAGGTATTTCTTTTCTAATTCTGGCATGTAAGTACTCTAAATTTTGTTAAAAAATTTGAGATGATGTGACGCATAATGAAAAGACCATAATTGAATTTGGCATTCAAAATACTTTTCAAATTTATTTTTATTGAAACAGGACCGTTTTCCAAATTATCAGGTTGATGATGGTTGTTTGATAACGAAACACCAGACAGTAAAACTGATATCATCATAAGAAAGCTTATGAAAAGTTTTTGTAGAACGTTTTATCTTTTTGCCAGCTCTGACGATAACACCAGAAAAAAATTAAATGAAAAATTGAGTTTTTTCAAAATAATTTGAAAATTGAGAATATTTCTGTAAATTTTAATCTTTTGTTATAGATGGATTTTCTATTGCGGAACTTTTATTACATTTAAACACAACCAATACATGTGCCGAAATACCCCCATTTCTATCGTTACTTATTGATTGAAAATGAGGCATACGTCCAGTAAGCAGAGACAGAAATCAGCCAAAAGTGCAGAAAAATTCCGAGAAAGCTAAAATTGGCAGGATGCTTCCTGATAACATATATTTTGATTAAAAAAAAATTTACCAAAAAAGAGGTGGGGGAAGTCAAAAATTTTTCGAGGTGAAATGAAAAAAAATCAGGTTTTGCGTTTTTCTTGGAAAATAAAGGTTTAATCGAGGAACTGCTTGGACAGAATTGAAAAATACACCATTATCTTGAAAATTAACTTAAAAATCATTTGTTCGGTCAGGTTAGGTTAGGTCTCATCGATAAATATTCGAAATTGTTAATAGGAAATGGGCTTTTTACGAGCTTTTTGGGAATCAAACGTGCAGGTAAAAGAGAACTTGGCCGAAATTTGGAATATAAGATTATCCATAACATAATTATCCAAAAATTTTTATTCTGATAGAGTAAAAATCGGATTTTAACGATTTTTACGGAATGTAATCGTGCGAGCAGAAAACGGATGGAATAGAATTGTAAAAAAATATCTTTCGCAACGTTATCTATCAAATGACGTTGAAGTCTTCTATATGCTGTAGGTTAAATAATATTCAAGGAGTTGTATGACATATATCAGTAAACATAAATAATTATTTTATTGAATGATTTTATTCTTAGAAAATTAAACTATACACATTTCAATTCAGATATAATCCTCTTCTATTTCGCCTTCTATGAGATGGCTTTCAATATTTTCATCTCGATCTCCATCAAAATGCTCATCCAAATCATCCATAATAAAATTAAAGTTTGAGCATAACTCGGCACTGCAACTGTTACATAAAGCCGTGCAAGCTAGTCCACTTTTCCGGCAGGAACAATTTTTCTCTTCTCATCCTTTCGGACATTGACAAAAAATCATTTCCAAGAGAGCTGTTGGGGCGGGTGGCTGGGTCATTCTTAGCGGAACGAGAATTTCTTTTTTAGACCATCCCCAATCTTCTGGTTTTAATGATTCATTGGATAGCCACTGTTGCACTTGGTAATATACACGGTAAAAGTGTTGCCTTGCTGCATCCTCTGTGGGTGGTAAGGCCGCCAAGTTTACCGCGTGCTGTTTTAATACTGCTTTCGTAAATGCAATATACCGGAAATGATTTATTTCTGTTTCGGTATTTGGAGCGTTGTTTGCTGCTAGAAGAGCAATTGATCCCGCCATGAAAATTTCATCATGGCTCCTGTTGGGTTGCTGGAAAACTTCCGCAGCATCTTTTAGCTGAGAATTCTTAAGACTTTTTGTCTCAAAAGACTTTAAAATGCTCTTTTTCCCTTTCTTAAAAAAGCAGGATGTTGTGTCACATCCCGTAAAAGCGTGGATAAACAAGATATTATCCTGCCAAAAAGGGTATTTAGAGAGACTTTTGGATGAATAGTATTTTTTGTCTTTATTCCCCTTTGCGAGTTTGAGAAAATACTTCTTCCCACTATTCCGTGGAGATAAAGCCGTCAATAGTACGAGAACGTCGATACCTTCAGCAACAATTACCGGAATTTCACACTCACGGAGGGCACACTTTACTATGTCCAAGTCCGCATCGTCTACTGCTAATTTTACGTCTATACGACTGTCTTCCAAGATAGGGACTAACTGAGAGATGAAACGGCTCTTATTCGTATTGTTTGAGAGGAATTTTTCTTGAGGTTTTGGTACTGTAGAATCTAGATTTATTTTAATATCGGGACAATAGTTTTTAGCGGACCGCAATCGTCCGCTATACTGTAACCGTAGAAGAAGGCCAGGTGTTTCAGAAAAAGAGGGTCCTTTCTTTGCTTCTCTTTTCTGTCCCCGACACGTGTCGGCATGCTCACTATATGGAAAAGAAAGATAAACTTCCCATCTTTCGGATTCTATACCTCGATCCTTACGATTACGCAATAATCTGACGTATTTTTCCTTAGCTTGAAAAAATAGCAGTTTTCAAACTTTAAAAGTATTTTGAAATCCTGGCCTCTTTGCATATGTTCTTCGGTCTCTTAAATGGCTCGTTGGAAAGCTGAAAGTACAACCAATAAATTGGTGGTTTCACTTTCGACCCTCACAAAAACGTTTTCGGGCGACTACCGCCAAAAATGAGTGACAGGAAATTTCAGGCGAACATGAAATCCGATTCTTTTGTGTCCCAGATATGTAAGAACTATTCCACTAGTTTCAAATAGTCAAATAACTATCCAGGAACAGATGATCTTCGGTTCAGAACATATTTTACAGTTTAAACCGAGAATTTTGATGTTTTTGACAGGCATCTCGGAAACATGAAACAGGTCCGTTAAATAAAGAAAGAAAAATGTTGAGGTAAACATGGTCCAAAAATAGTTATGTGCCAAGAAACTTGAAGTTTCACAGAACAAAATCCACTTTGTTTCATCTTGATACGATTAGTTTTAACTAAGTTGTAGGGAATTCAATTTACTGAACTGTCCGGATAAGCAACGGCGGGAAAATATAACCCTCGCGGCGCATGACATTCGTAAATCTCATTTTACATGAAACCAAGTGACATTTCGGTAATAACTGTGAGTACATTTTTTGTTGGAAATTGAATGCTCTTTCATGCTATCAAAACAGTTTTTTCATAACTTTTATAGTTTTGGAAATATAGGACAAAATCACCGTTTTTAATTTTCAAGTCAAAAAATCTTTGACTTCCCCCACCTCTTTTTTGGTAAACTTTTTTTTAAATCAAAATATATGTTAGTAGGAAGCATCCTGCCAAGTTTCAGCCTTCTCTGAATTTTTCTTGGGTCAAACCCTAATTATACTGAACATAGTTTCTGTCATAAACGCTATATATGATCAAAAATAAAATAAAAAAAATCCTTTATAGCACGATCCAGAACAGTGTTCGCCTGGAGGCGAGGATGGGAACTTCATAATGTTCGCCAGGGCC
The DNA here is from genome assembly GCA_958502065.1 of Chrysolina americana. NCBI lineage: Eukaryota > Metazoa > Arthropoda > Insecta > Coleoptera > Chrysomelidae > Chrysolina > Chrysolina americana. The sequence continues at coordinate 81,915,878 of OY293414.1, forward strand.
ACATCCGGAGATAAAAAAAACAACAATCGCTTTTCTCCGTGCAGCTTGAAGAGCATCAACCCTGTGCTGAACTTTAAGGCAAGATCTTCCAAGGGATGTTTCACAGGTATTCATTGAAGAAAATATAACTATATCCTTATATCAAAGAATGAATAACATTTTCAAATACAAAATGTGACCCTCTCCAGAGTTGGATCTGATAATGGCAGAGGAGTTCTGAAACGTCAGAAAGCGCTTGCAAAATTTCCAAGTAACGGCTGAAATGACACTTTTCGGATTCCTGTAATTAATAGGCCCCTATTATTGATAGTCCGTAGATTAGAACCAAAATATATATTGAAAATATCATGTTGCCATATTTTTCTTGATAATTATTTACTTACAGTTACGAAAAGACATTTTAGACATTTGCAAATGAATTGAGCAATTTCTATCAAATTATACGAGTCAAATAAAATTAGTCATTTTATAATCTCAGTTACATAAAAATTCATAAAATCACTAGTGATATAATGAAACTGTCAGTTATGGAAATTTGATATTTCAAAACGTCAAATATGCATTTCAAATTTGAAATTTCATAGTTGGGTTAGTTAAATAATATTTCAGTATGTATAATGTATGAGCTCTAGATTCGATGAAAGTCACTATTCATTTCAGAGACAAATATTGTCCTCAATTATGTACGCAGAAACTTGTCTAATGACAATATACTGTTGCTGAGAACAATTCAGAAGTGGGATACAAAGTAAGGCACAATTACCTACTTTAAAATGTTCGTTAAGAGGGAGTTTCCTCGAAAGTTAAATTAGAAACAAGAAGTTTTAATGAAAAAGTAAGATTGTTGAAGAAGTTGCCGGATATATACCGGAAATACTTCACAAAATAATCTTAATTTACCCTAAATTATAATGTGCCGAGCTCGTTTATCGCTTATTTTCATTTCCAAATGATTTATTTTCTCTCTCCTCATTAACAATCCATTTGAGCACTAAACAAAAAGTTTATATCCCATTCAATTCTTGAAAAATGGTTCACTGGCGCTGAATGATCCCATATGCCCAAATAATATACATCAACCGTTCCCGATATTGAGTGTAAGACAGAACAATGACCAGTAACCTGTTTCGTAAAGAAGGTAGCAACAAAATATTTCCTACAGGATAATTAAAAGTGATAGTGAACACCGCTTCAACTCTAGAAAAATTAATCAAATAGTTATGCCGTCATAGGTTTGGATGGAATACAGACGAATTCAATGTCCTACCAGGCACTGATGAAGGACAGGAATCTTCTTCTGTGAGATCAGAACTGGATGTATCTTTTCAATAAATTTTCACAGGTTGTGCTCCCTAAAAGAGCGAAAGCGTGGCTTAATTTCTCTGTAACGAATCTTTTTGATGCAAGCAAGGAAGAGATCTGGGACTGGTGGTCGTGCTGGGCTTTGAACCCACGACCTTATGATTGTAAGACGAGCGCTCTACCATCACGACCACCACGGCCCATAAACCATAACATATGAGGCTTATCTTGATTTCATTTTTTCTCTTAACTTTCAGAGCCGAAAGCAGCAATCTGCGGCAACGGAGTCGTTGAGGAAGGAGAAGAATGCGACTGCGGATGGGAGGAGGACTGTAGAGATCAGTGCTGCTACCCAATGAGGAGATACTCCAGTATAGATGAACCGCCCTGTCATCTCACTCCCAATAGTGTATGCAGTCCGTCTCAGGTAATGTAACTTTTTATACATTCAAGATAATGGCTTCCCAAAAACATTTACAGCATTCAGTCCCAGTCGATGGCAAATATTTACAAACCCTCCGAATATTACTATCGATTAGCAGCGGAAAATATGAGTATTTCTATTTAGATTTACAAAAAGTTATTGACAACGTTGCTTCATTTTCTCTAGATCTCTCACTCATTTGATTGAATTTATACTGATCCCTTTTGATTTATTATTATTTGTTTTTCCTACTGATGGTATTTCTACGGAACGGAGGATATAGAAGCCAAGAGGGAGGGAGAGAGGACCATTCTTGGCAACTTCTTCTGTGAAAACCTATATCCGTGAAGGGGAAATTGAAAAACTCGGAAGAGGAGATGAAGAATGATTTTTGGATCCAGGCAATTCTCATCACACTTACTCTACATCTGGGAACGTGGTTGCAGCACTTGAGAAAATAAAATTCGCCTACTGAGGCTTCGAACCTCTGTCCGAGACGAGCCAGAAGTTCCATGGCCAAATACCTCAACCGCTGAGCTACCGACTATAATCTGCTAGAATCTATCTTCTACCTATTTTGTTCTGGATTCAATTATTACTTTCTTGAAACTTAATGACTAATGGTTTCTTGGTGACGATGAGAAGGCTTTACCGTACTATGAACTTGAACAAGGGCCTGTATGGTATTGGGCCCTTGTCCGCATTCATACTGTTTTCATATTCTGCAATTTCCTGGCTCAAAGCCTAAGTCAACATATACTTTATTGTCATGAACCTGGCGAATCAGTTTCAAACTTGTCATCAAATCGGTGGTCGTCATTCAAAGGTTTGAGATAGAAGCAAGAGAGAGCATCAGCTATTTTCCTAGGATTTGAGTAAGGTATGTGGACAACGTGTTCACTATCTTTGATATAAAATATGTCGACGTATGCAGTTTTGTTTCAGAATTGAATAGCCAGTTTCAAACCATTTCGTTTACGTATGAAACTGAAAACAGCTGCAATGTTTAGATAATTCAGTAATTAGAAACGGCCAAAATCAGCTTGAATTCGGTGTCTACAAGAGTAGACCAGGAGCTGGTGACAGGTGACGTTCTACCATTTTGCATGCCCTTTTAAGGCTTGATAATCAACCCTAAATTATAAAAAATAGACGGGTTCCTGGCCGCCACACGTGTGCAATTCATAAGGAAAAGCGCTTTTCTTTTTGTGGGGAATTTTCGTGTTTTTTCGCGATATCATACTGCCTGTCGTGATAATATACGGAAGTTCTAACAAATTGAAACGGTACTAATTGATGGCATGCAATTCGCAACGGTCTAAAGGACTTAAAGGGTTACGAAAAACTGAAAAAAATTAAAGAGGACTTCTTTGTTTTCAAATTGCATGCCGATGTGAATAATTGAACTTTTAGTAACGAAAACTGGCATGCGCCCCTCGTCTAACCAACGGTGGAAAATTGCGGGAAAACTCTGTAAAATGCAATACAGGTTTTACGTGATTCCAAACTGCATGCCATTAGAAAGATACGTCATTTGAATAATTAATTAATAGTGGGTAATTTGGCATGCACACAGGGATTTCGCAAAATAGAGGCATGCATGACGAAAGTTGCAAAAAACACTGTAGAAATGTATGTGACATTAAGTTCATTTCTATCGATGCATAATACCCAAAATAGCGAAAATCGAATTTTTGACACCCTGTACCTCGAAAACTGGTCATAGGATCGATCTGTAAATTGGAGTACGTAATGATGATGCCAAGATCTACAATATATCAAAATTTGAGCAAAATTTGCCGAAAGCCATTTTACGTACTAAATGTGCGGGCTCCTTTCTGTATGTCTGTAAATTGCAAACACTCATTCATAAGCTGATGTGACTATTTGTTTCACGTGTGATAATACTTCTGCGCAATTTTACTTGACTCTTGAACGTTTGCCTTCTCCTCATTATTCTTCACAACCGCATCATTTGGTCCGACGGTTACCATCTCAGTCGGTAACAGAGTAACCGCGAAACCTCATTAGTCATATCCTGTTAACGAAATAAGCGAGTTAGTCTGTATCCAACGATGCTCGAGAGCCGAAACAAGCCTCATTAATTGTTCTGCCCCAACGGCCTCTATAATAACGACAGAGAATACACAACGCGCGGGCGGCGGCTCCATCTCGCCCTCCACCCCCTCGAAATTTCGCACAATACCCTTTAACGTTTCGCCATATGTACGTATGTACGTGCGGTAATCTACTTATTTGACGTCGAATTTATTTTGTGTGTCTAGGGACCGTGCTGCACGTCGGATTGTCAAGTCAAATTCGGAGACAAATGCAGGGATGACAATGGATGTAGAGACGAAAGCTTTTGTAATGGAAGGGATCCACAATGCCCACCGTCGATCAATAAGCCCAACAAAACTATTTGTAACAAGGAGTTTGTTTGTTTCATGGGGGTAAGTTGCCGACGAGCTATAATGGTACCATGTCAGTGTGTATTCGAAGAGTTCTGTAACAGATTATTCAATAGAGCTTTCAGGATGACACATTTATTTATTTATTTATTCACTCATTCATTCATTCTTTCATTCATTCATTCATTCATTCATTCAAAAACACATAAATAATATAAGACCTAACTAAAAAGTTGAACTACGTAGTGGCTCCTTTTTGAATGCCACAAAGATGTTGAAGAAATGTCGGTAATCATAGAGTGCACCATAGTTAGATCGATGTGCAACCAAGGCAACCTTGGGGGTACATATAGTTTCACTTCTTCTAATAATTTATGAGCATATATCAGACCGTTCAGAATTTTGTAAATGAACAATGAATCAAACTTCTGCCTTCTATGGATCAATGGACTCGTATCCATTACTGACATGCTAGTAATATAGTAAGGAATATTTAGTCTAAATGAAGCAGTACATGAGAAATCTGCGTTGAATTCTTTCCAGTTTCTCGATGTGAACTTGGGCATAAGGGCACCAAATAATCAAAGCATATTCCAGATGACATCTCACCTAGTAGTACGCTTTTTGAACTCCTGATGATGCCAACTTTGTTTGCGAAATGCGCGTCGAGTGTTTTTGGGTTTTTCAATTTCTTGAATTTTTGTCCTCATCAAAGATTCCAATCTTCATTCATTTGTTCTTACCAATGAGTTGAATAATATTTTCACTTTACTCGAATGAACAAAATCTCTGGAATGTCTCCATATGAAACCCAACTGCTATCACAGATGTATTCAACGTGTAAATAAAATGAGAGATTGGACTAAAACACAACTCCAATTATATAGTGTTTCATACATCTTACAATTCACCTTTCGCATTGTGTGGTGGAAGCTGATGACTTAACATTTCAGAGGATTTAGGCTAATTCTATTCATTGAGTAACCACGTGAAAAATCATTCAGGCTATCCTGGAGTATGCAGTCACCGGGATCCTGTATGACACGAAATATTTTTACATCGTCGGCATACATATGGAATTTATAATCGGAGATTTCTTTGATGATTAAACATACTGAACAGTAAAGTCTCTAGGTGGGAGCCCTGTGGCACACCCGATGTAGCGATGTAATCATTGGATATGCATCCGTTCAACTTGACGAATAGGAGGCGATCTGATAAGTAAGTTTTTAATGATTCCAGAAGAAATCCGCGAACGCCAATATGAGATATCTTCTGGTCATACTATAACATCAACTCAAAGATGGTCAGGGAATGCCTAGACAAAATTAGGCAGGAACAACAAGGTGATCCTCCTGTGGGTGCCGTCGGAGTGGAGGGCAATGAACAAGGAGATACCGTGACACGAAAATGGGCATGAACGCCACTGATCGGGACAGAACCATTCTGCGGACTTGGAAAATCTTACTTCCAAGAAGAACTCAATGAAACTGAAGAAGCAATGGAAGCAACATACTGGCAAAGACTTCCAGGGCTGAGGTTCGCCAAAGATCTCCTCGGCAACTTCAACCGAGCAAGATCGCAGACACTGATTAACCTCAGAAAAACTAGTCTAAAGACAATCACGGGATTTCTGACGGAGCACTGCAGACTCAAAGAAAGCTAGGCTTAGAGGAGGACAGCACCTGCAGGTTCTGTGGGGAACATCCAGAAACACCACACCATATATTGATGGAGTGTTATGCTGTACATCACAAGAGATTGAATAAACTGGGATCACACCAGCTGACTGTGGGAGAATTACCACGAATAGACCCCCTCAAAATCCTTAAATTCCTCAAGGAATTGGTGCTTGAGGGGCTACTGTAAACGAGAACACCTTGAAATAGCAGAAGAAGATGGGGCACATAAGATCTAACTAGGTCGCAGCGCATCAGTCACCATCAATACTTACCAATATCAATAATCTTCTGGTTGGGAATAGCATGACTGACTTCGAAAGCCTTAGATCTCTGTAAACAGAATCCGCGAAATACCCAATCAAAGAATCAAATCTCCATTTCCACGATTTATGTTGTGCATGGGGATGCCAGTGGTGCCACCAAGGATGAATTTTGGTCTCATTATTTATCATTTATACAAACGATTTTTTTTACTACATGTTTCGGAACGAATTTGGAGCTTATGTTAATGAAACTTAACTCTCCTGAACGTTGGATCTGATGCAAACATCAACGTAGCACATTCTTTTAGCACAGTGCAAAACTGGTTTAGTGGCAGTTAAAACTGATGAAATGTGTGAAGTTTTTTTACAAAAAATACCGCTAATAGCATTAATCGAACTTGTAGATGTCTTGGTCATCCCATTTTGATCAATTGTGGCATAACCAATCGTTCTAAAGTGACATCTGTATAGCATAGAATTGTTTGGTAGCAACAGTGCTTCATACATTTGTAAATGTGAAGCCGTGGACCTCAAGAGACAGAATACTCGTGAAGAAAATTCCTAGTCCTATAATTCAACAAAAAAAAAAAGAAACCACTTTGGCTACAGTACCTCAGAAATTACGACGAACGACCACCCTGAAATATATAATGCATCGAACTCATAAGTTAGCAATCCAAATAACTTTTGTGAGGAAATTTGAGAATGTGTTGAGAATATACTTTTTCATTACGACTTTATGCGATTCTGATATCATGTTGGTAATTTTTGATGACGTTATCAACATCTTTATGCCTTTTTCAGGAATGTACTGGCTCAATATGTTTGGCATACGGATTGGAGTCATGTCAATGTATACCAACTAAGAGTGACCCAAAAACCAAAGCCTGTGAACTCTGCTGTAAAATACCAGGGGACAACCAGCCCTGTCTCTCATCTTTTGAATGGAATGATATGCCATATGATATACCAGATATGTATTCGAAGCCTGGTACTCCTTGCAACAATTACATAGGTTAGTATGTATTATAAAATATTGCTTAACTACAACCTCAACAAAATGATTTCCTGAGTATTGAATGGGGATAGATATGCTCCGATTGAACAATTCAGTGAAATTGGGGGTGAATAGCTGTTCTTTCATGTAACTTTAATGTAAGAGGGCGCCGTATTAACAAAGTTTGAGCTAGAGATAAACCTGATGAACATGTAGATAAAAAACGAAAAACAAAAAAATTGCCAATCTGTATATATGTCACTCTGGTTGGTTTATTATTAATATGGGAAATACATTATTGCTAACTGTAACATTATTTGAATACATTTTAATCATTGATATCCGAAAAGTTAATATTCAAATTGGTTCTCTAGTTTATTAGATATATTTCTAAATTCAAAGAGAATGGAAGGTTAGTATGTATAAATGACTTTTCATCCAGTTGAAGGAATTCTATGATTTCAGTTTTTATGAGGCGTTTGAAAGCTAAGCCATCTAATAATCAGACAATCCACCACCATTTTAATTGTACTAGAATTCGTTATTCAGCCTGTCAAATCTTCTAGCAATAGGAAAAAAAAATATTTGAACGTATGCCGCCAACTGTTTTATTTCTGAAATACCTACTTGAAGACGAATCAGTGAATCAGCTGTTCTCAATATTTCCAAAACCGCTCAGATGAAAAAAAGTCAAAACTTAATTTCTATGAGAAGATTGAAAATTTCATATCATGCACATCTTAACACATTTATTGAATCACCTTGGTTCGATTCTATGCTGAATAAAAATTGATAGGTTATATTCGAATATCTCTCTTTTTATTTACCCTTTTCAAATTTGCTATTTATAAAATATGAAGGATGCTTACGTAAATAACTCGTTCAGAAATGCAATAATAACCCAGTATATTGTTTCCTCCATAGGTTATTGCGATGTATTCCAAATGTGCCGAGAGGTGGATCCTTCAGGTCCTCTTGCCACTCTGAGAAAACTCTTGCTGTCTGATGAAAGCATTGCCAGTTTCAAACAATGGGTTATTGATTATTGGTATGCTGTAGCTGCCATTATTGTGATCGTTATTGTATTACTGGTAAGTAACAATGGTGGAAATGTGTTCGGAAGTGGAATTTCATGCCAAGAACTATATTTATTCAAAGATGCAACTTTTTTGGGCTCGATCTGTGATTAATTTGCCAATATGAAACATTGAAATTGTTAAATAAATTAAATTCCCACCTATTCATACTGGCAAGTTGTTTGAAATCGAGTTGATCAGAAATGTTTTGTTAATGGTAGTTTTCCACTTCCAGAACATTGTTGATAATGAAGCATGATAAAATCATATTTACTTGTTTCAACTTTTTTCCTCTAGATCAAAATAATAATAATCATTTGCGATCACAACAAAAGTGAGTTTTGAGTATAATTGGTCATTGCAAACTTCAATTGTAGGCATTTTCCAAGCTGTAGATGTATTTTGTAAGGGAACTCTTATATCTTGTGCAGTCTTCGTCAAAACGTTTGAACATTTCGGAGAAAAAAGTTTTTTCTATCATCTTTTAAAGCTTATTCATCCCTTTTGCCTTATTTTCATTTGTTTTTTGTCAATTTTCATAGGATACACTGAATCAGAAAATGCTTTGGAATTTCGGGAAGTTAGAATTCAAGACCAACTGAAAAGTCTTCATGGGCACAACCATAATAATAACAGTAGTTGAGATAAAATAAAGTCTGTTCTTTCATTTGTCGTCATACAAATTTATTTTAAAAATTTTGAAATGTCCACTAGTGAAAGCAGTACTAAACCAGTACAGAGATTTCAGAAACATAGAAAATGATGGTAGTTAGAATTTTTAGGGCCAGAAAAGGAGCTGAAATCTGGTTAGGTTTAGGTGTTGTGTAGAAAAAATAATGTGACACTCATTAGTTTTACGTAGATTTTTTTGTGTACACTATATTTATAAACTTGATACTTTGTCAAGAGTACACATGAAAGCTACTAATGAAGATCGCTCATGAATAGCAGAACCAAAGAGAACAGTGTAGTAAACCAAGATTCCCATTACCGTGTATGCAATCTCTCAAATATTACCCATGTCATCTCAAGGTGTCAAACCTTGAAAACAAACATGCAACCTTTATCAAGGAAAAACAACATTTTCCACTATGGAAACCTCAAAGTCACAGCAGCACAAGGCATCTATGCACCAGTCATACCCCGAATGTCACTCATGATGTCAAAGTGATGGGGGGAGATGTTAAAGTGGTGGGAAGAGGTCCAGAACATGCACAAATCTCTTAATAGATCTTCTTGTTCGGGTGTCCCAGAAAAAAACGTTCAGGTTTTGTTAAGAGGATAAAAAAACTGAAGTACGTACTGTGTGCTATCCTGGAGACCTTACGCAGCTGTGGTGCCTGGTTCTGGAAAACGAAAATCCACCAGCTTGAAGCTATATGAAGGAATCATTATCGATAGTGTGGAGAATTTAGTGAGAAGAAATATCTTCACAATCTTCGCAATATTCTTACTAAGAAATAACACGTAATTAAGCTGAGTGTTTGAAATACCGGGTGTAACAGGATCATCGTTATCTGCGTTAGTTTTGAAGATAATTGATTGAAATTTAGGATATGCCATATACATAAGAGGCACCTAAAAATGGGTTTTTATAACTTCCGTTTTTTTAACAACCTTCGATTTTTAAATGGAACACCCTGGATATTTTTACATTTATGAAATCTGCATAATTTTCTGAATACAATTAATTCAGAAAACATTTAATGAAAATCGAATTGGTGAAATGAAATTCGGAAACTATAACTTGTAATTGAAATTAGTGAATTGTATTTCAGAAAGTGTAATTTGTAATTCAGATTGGTGAATTGTAAATCAGAAAGTGTAACTTGTAATTCAGAAAGCGTAAGTTGTTATTCAGACAGTATCAGCTGTAATTCAGAAACCAAGAACCTGTTCTATACATAATTGTGTTGAAATACCAGCTGTCGTCCCCCTACGAATGACAGCCCTCAGAAGTCGAAACTTGTGCGAGCCAAGGATTAACGAGTTCTTACTTTTTAACGTGCGATTCCTAGCAGTTTCTGAGGCCATCAGAAAAAGAAATTAGGGTCGCTGGGCTTTGAACCCACGACCGGCAAGCCAGAATGATTGAAAAGCATTGATTCTAACCACTCGGCTACCTCTCCTATAATAATAAATAATTTATTGTTCTCCTAGTCCCTAGTCTTACTTATCAAGTCCTTGGCGTGTCTGAATTACAAGTGATGCTTTCTGAATTACAACTGACACTTTCTGAATAACAATTCACTAATCTGAAATTGAAGTTACACTTTCAGAAATACAAATTACTAATCTGAATTACATGTTATGGTTTCTGAAATCCAATTAACACATCTGAATTACAAATTACACTTCCTGAATTAGAAATAACAATTCTGAATTATAAATCATATTTTCTGAATACCAATGTTTTATTTTTTAAGGTAGATAAAAAATACAATAATAATATTCATAAAATAAAACTAGGTATAATTTCGAACTTGTGATGAAGTGTCCTCCTGCTCGTATTGCATTTTACTAATCTCAATTTCAAGTTACACTTTCTGAATTACATTGGAAAAAGGTGTATTTTAGTATAAAGAAGTTATTAAGGAGGCTTTGAGAACAAATGAAATTATTCCTTCAGTTTGTCAAATAAATATTTGTTGGTTTATCGGAGTTTTTATTGTGTATTGAAAAAGTCTTTAAATTCGTTGTTATTTCTGTTCAAAATGTCACACATTCAAACAAGGGATGAAAAAGTGGACATGTTGATTATTTATGGGGAATGTAGAAAAAAATGCCGTTGTGGCTAGAAACCTTTATGCCGACCGGTATCCTGATAGACAATGTTCAACAAGAAATTATTTTCCGAAGAGAGACTATAACCATAATCCCGAAAAAAAAAAGTTGTCATTGACGAAGGAACGGAAATTAATGTTTTAGTTCGAATAGAAGTTGATGAGACTGTTTCTTTAAGGGAAATTGGGTTTGAATTGGAAATTAGTCACCAAACGGTAAGCCAAATCTTGCACAAACATAATTATAAATCTTTCAAATATCAATTGCACCAGCACCTGTACGAAAATAATCATGAACGTAGGATGGAATATTGCATTCGGATATTGCAGAATAATGTGCAGCCAAACTATGCTTCTTTAGGAAATATTTTATTTTTAGACGAGTCTAGGTCCACAAATATGGGATTATTCAACCGACAAAATACAAGGTAATGGTCAAAGGGTCTAGGACAGGAAAATATTCCTCTTCTGCCTTATTTTGTTATACTTAGAATTTTTTATTACTGCGAGTTTAACGAAATTCAATAATAAAACAAAAACAGCAAGTCAAAAACAGCTCCTTCGTAGATTAAAAAATACCCAATCACAGAGTAGGCTATATACTTTTTTTTAAGTTCCGTGGATCAATGACCGATTTCATAATGAACTTAAAGTATGATTTAGTTTGTATAGTTGTTATACTGTGATGAGCTGTCAATTGCAGCTCAGTCTTAGTAATCACAGTCTAACAGCTATTAAAAGCAAACACTACTTTAAACTCAGTATGAATTCGGGTCTCATATCTGTATATGCTTCCTATTGCTATTGTAGAGAAATATGTGGTTTGAAAAATCATGCAAAAATCCAAAATAAATCCCACATTGGTTTTTCAATCGATCCCATATAGAAATGTGCTTCATATCAATTTCGGCTAGACTAATCTCAGTCGTTCTATCACTAATCACTAATGCAATTCTTTAATCTATCCATAAATTCCACAGATCCTCAGCACCAAGTACCTCGGTAAGCAACCGAACTTCAAAATTAAATCCGTCACCATAATGCACAAGTCCTCCACCGAAGCGGTTCGCTTACCTCCCGAAGGAGAGGGCGGCGTCACGGTCCATCCGGGCGTCCGCTCCAAACTCCCCCTCAAACGCAAAGTACGAGACGGCAAAGTCAAGCGGAAGCGGAAGAGCAAAGTAGAGTCGATCAACAACAACTTGAACAGTCCGAGCAAGCCCAAGGTTTCGCCGAAGAAGAAGAAGAGAGTGTCGGCGGCAGTCGGGGCCGAAGAGACGAGGACAAAACCGGTCGATACCAATGTGTTCGAAGTGCCAAACAATAAAATTAAGAAGCTCACACAAGCCAACGTTGCCAAAAAGAAGAAGAAGAAGAAGGAAATCATAGACTACAGCAGCGTCCAAGCCGATATAGAAGGTGGTAAAAAGGGACTCATTGGTAAATATTTGTTATTATGAATTAACCATTTTTGTCTTGCTATACTAAGATTGAAGTACTTATGCATGTTGAAGGTTTGAAATCAAGAACTATCAACACCTACTCCAACAATTATTTGCTATACAATTTCGATAAGTTTATTAATTATTCATGTTTTAAAATAGTGCAACAATTTGTGATGTCATTTTATTTGTTATTTTTAATGCTAAACAATACTTTTCCTCCATCCCAAATTATTATACATTTCAGCCGTGATGATTAAACAGGATATCCCAGATCTTATTTGAAACTCGCGAGTAATTTCTTCTTTTTCCATCCATTTTTTTTACTCTCTAGCTGTGACATTGACACAAGGGTTTTTCTTTTGCACCAGGTTAAATCAAGGACATACTTGAGTCATATTTTCTCGGTTTATGATTTTGAAATTATTTCAAACCGTGATTTCATTAGTTACGTCACTCAGTGGTTGCTTTTAGGAAGGAAACGTCTTCACGTTTTGATCAATAACAATACTACAGTGAGGACCAAAATTCCGTCGCCCCCCCCGTAACTTCTTCATTTTCCATATTACAAAAAAATGTTAAAAACATAAGTTGTAGGGTTTCATTCGATCTCTTTAATGGTTTAAGTTTCATTCATACAGAGTGTCTCAAAAAAGCACGGTGACTTAGAAGTTAATTTTTTTGAATGGGACACCCTGTATTTCATTGCATTATTACATTCTACGTTGAATTCTGAACAAGTTTGATAAATGGTTTTCTATCAAAAAAGTTAATAGTTTTGGACTTATGAACACTTGTAAATAATTATTTCGACTACTTTTGCGCCAGTTCAATGAGAAAATCGTAACAAATGGATCACAATGTATTCCACTTTCCTATCCTAACTTTTTGAAAGCTATCCAATGTTGCAAACTGCTGATGGCACCATGTGTAACTTACCTCGTCGTACCATTTTACAATTGTTAGAGTTGTTGAATCTCACGAAAAACTAGTAAAAATGAAGTTGAAACATTTTATTAACAAATAAGGTAGTCCATAAATACAGATCAAGAATCATTAAAAACTGAAGAGATATTTTAATTTATAACTAAAAACGGTGAGTTTTTATCTATTTCAAAAGATGTTCGACATGTCCACCATGCATTTCTTGACACATAAATAGTCGGGTTGTAAACTCTTCCCTAACATTAATCAAGGTTTTAGGTGTTATTTCTGAACACACTTCAATAATTCGACGGCGCAGTTCATCTAACGACCCACAAACTGTCTTAAAAACTACAGATTTCACATAGCCCCAGAGAAAGAAATCAAGCGGTGAGAGGTCCGGTGAGCGAGCTGGCCACTCTGTTGTACCTCGACGTCCAATCCACCTACCTGCATACCTTTCATCTAAGTAATTTCTCACCTCCTGAAAATAGTGTGGTGGCGCTCCATCTTGCTGAAATGTTACATCCAAGTAAAATTCATGTGGGTTTTGCGCAACGATCTCATCGATACTGGGACTTATTGTGTCTTGCAGCATTTGGAGGTATCTGGGACCATTTAAATTTTCTTCCAAGAATATGGGACCTACGATGTGGTTACCTAAAATACCAGCCCAAACATTAATTTTCTGGGGAAATTGAGTATGCCCCTCGCGGAATTCATGGGGATTCTCATCACTCCAATATCTACAATTCTGGGTATTTACATTTCTATTTAGGTAAAAAGTGCTTTCATCACTAAAGCAGATGCAAATCGACTTTATTTGCAACAATTCTTTCTGCCATGATCTCGCAAAATTCAAGACGCCGGTCTGGATCATCTTCAACCAATTGGTGCAAAATTTTTATTTTGTGAGGATGGAATTTATTTTGTTTTAAAACCCTCTTTACTGATGTTTCAGAAACATCACATGTCTCAGCTGCTTGCTTAGTTGATTGTTGTGGGTTATTTACCATTTCGGCTAGTACTTGAATTTCAACATCTTCCGTAATTATTTTCGGCCTCCCAGATCTCGGAGCATCTTTCACGGTGCCAGTTTGGTTAAATTTTGCCACCAATTTCTGCAGATATTTTCGACACATCGGACGTTCTGGAAACCGTTCATTGAAAATGCGAATAGCAGCGTGGTAATTTCGGTTAGCTTCACCAAATATGATAACGGCTTCAACTTTGTCTGCTACTGAACGAGCTATATTAATCAACAAGAGAAATTGAAAACCGTTTGAAACAAAGTTTTGAAAACCTACAAAATGTCAATGACATTTGGCAAAAACAGATAAGGGGTTTTTTTCGTTGTCATGGATAAAATAAACGCGCCTAGCGTGCATAGCCTACCTCATTAATTTATTCGTGAACTGGTGCAAAAGTAGTCGAAATAATTATTTACAAGTGTTCATATGTCCAAAACTATTAACTATTTTGATAGAAAACCATTTATCAAACTTGTTCAGAATTCAACGTAGAATGTAATAATGCAATGAAATACAGGGTGTCCCATTTAAAAAAATTAACTTCTAAGTCACCGTGCTTTTTTGAGACACTCTGTATGAATGAAACTTAAACCATTAAAGAGATCGAATGAAACCCTACAACTTATGTATTTAACATTTTTTTGTAATATGTAGAATAAAGAAGTTACAGGGGGGGCGACGGACTTTTGGTCCTCACTGTAGTATTGTTATTGATCAAAACGTGAAGACGTTTCCTTCCTAAAAGCAACCACTGAGTGACGTAACTAATGAAATCACGGTTTGAAATAATTTCAAAATCATAAACCGAGAAAATATGACTCAAGTATGTCCTTGATTTAACCTGGTGCAAAAGAAAAACCCTTGTGTCAATGTCACAGCTAGAGAGTAAAAAAAATGGATGGAAAAAGAAGAAATTACTCGCGAGTTTCAAATAAGATCTGGGATATCCCGTTTAATCATCACGGCTGAAATGTATAATAATTTGGGATGGAGGAAAAGTATTGTTTAGCATTAAAAATAACAAATAAAATGACATCACAAATTGTTGCACTATTTTAAAACATGAATAATTAATAAACTTATCGAAATTGTATAGCAAATAATTGATGATAAAAAAAAATTATTGGAGTATACTAGGATAATAATTTATTGTAATATGGATATGATAGTGATTTCAGCAACAGAGTGCTCAAATTCAGCTCCTTTTGAATAATTTGATTGAACAGTGGCATAAAGAAGATGAAGAATTTTTAAGCTTCGTACAATTATTCTTGAATTCCAGCCCGAATCCTTCCATTTGGAAAAAAAATTGGGTTACCAATTTCATTGACTATGACTTTTTCACACATACTAGGATTTCAAAATGTTCTTTCAATAAACTTTTGACTGAAATAAATAATCCTGTTCTAAGGGGTCCCCAATTGAAAAAAATACGCTGGAGGTGGAGAACATTTACCTCCGATCAAGTAACACAACCCAGATGAGTAATACTCAAATAGAACTGAAGGTAACATCTTTTCATAATGTTATTCCTTATGGGCCGCAGTGGTCATGATGGTAGAGCGCTAGTCTATCAGTCACGGTGTGGAAGAATAAGCTGGAGAAGCTAGACGTTCGGGACAATTCGCTGTGGCGGATGACGAAGCGTATCTCAAAACGCTTCGAACCCCTCCCAGCCATAGTGAAGGGTCCCGATCGTGCAGTGACGGATCCTCAGAAGGCGCAACTGTTCGGCGAGCATTTCGCCAGCGTTCACAGAAAGGCGCCGGACAGAGAGAGAAGTCTGAGATAACGGAAGACTTCAGACAATCTCCGCCCGAAACTATCGGCACTCATAGGCTTGCCAAAATCTTGGCAACTTATGAGGAGCTGACGGAAGTCATAAAAAGGTTTCCGACGAATAAGGCGCCTGGGCCGGATGGGCTAGACGCCGCGGAAGTCCCTCGTGCACTTTTTGCATCTTATAAACGCCATGATCAGGTGGCAGTTTTACCCAGATTGTCTAAAGAAAGCTTTTGTGATTCCTATCCTGAAGCCGGGCAAGGATGGCCACCAGCTAGATAGCTACCGCCCGATCTCATTACTGAGCGTGGTTGCTAAGACAGTGGAGAAGATTCTTCACCGCGATATATACCCAATCGTTCTCAAGCGTCGCAGCTGCTATGCAGGTCCAATCTAGGTTGAACAGGGAAATCATACCGTATCTCGAGGAGAACAAAATTGTGGTAAATCCGGCCAAGTCCGAGGCAATCAATTTCTCGAAGAAGTTCAAGCTTTCTCGGGTTCTTCAGAAATTGAAGGTCAAGGACAAAGCCTTGGATGTCCGGACCAATGTGCGATACCTGGTGGTACAGCTTGACAAGCGTACAACATGGCACAAGCATATCAACTCGGCTATACAGAGGGCCGCGGCTGCGGTAAAACGCACCTACCCTCTGATAGCCAGAGGTTCACATATGACGCTTGAGTCCAAAATGATGGTCTACAAGCAGATCATCCGGCCGGCGATGTTGTATGCTTGCCCAGCGTTATGCGGCCTGCCCAAGACTCCTTTTATGAGGTTGGACAGGATGCAGAACAAAGTACTTCGTATTATCACCAAGAGTGATCGATAAATTCGTCTGGATGCGATGCGCGCTCTTGCTGGCGTCGACTCCATCCCGACACATGTTAGAAACCTGTCAGATAAATTCTAATGTACATTTTGTTGTGTTAAACTATCGTTAGTTTTCATTATTAAGCAATGGTAAAGCATTGTGATATGTGTAAAAGACCATTTGAAGATAGAAATAGAAATCAAAATATACCCAAAGAGAACCCAAATTGGAAAAGAGTAAAATGAATGAATTATGAAAAAACATGTCGGCTATTCTCAATATCCTGTGGAGATTACTACATCATAATTTCAGGTTTCCATTCCATATTGGGTTTCCATTATTTCTATTTTATTGAACCTCAATATTTCTGTTAACAACGCACGATACTGCCGTTGGGGGGAAGATGTTGCGTGTGTGGCGAGTTACTCATCTAGGTTGTGTTATTTGATCGGAGACATATACCTATATCATCATCTGTTGCATATAAATTCAAAGTCCCGCCATCTATGAATAAAATATGTTTTGGTACTTTGACAAGATACTTAGGGGAGACTAGGGAGGCTTGATACACTCAACACTCCATCCAAAATATCTAAAAAAATATTCATCCTACAAATTCTCTAAATGGATACCCACACAACTGAATAAATTGGAGTCAATTTCGGATACTTCACAGATTTCAGTTCAGAATGTGCATGGAGTTATCAACTGTTTTACTAAAATATGCAAAGTGTATCAGTCCTCCCATAGTGAGGGAGCTTTGATACAATATATGAGAGCTATGATACGTGACTAGGTTTTTACAATTATTATAGACATTACTTTATTTAGAGCGGCTTTTACCTCTAAAAGTTTTGAATTTTGAGTAATCTAAATCATCTAGCACTTTAAATTTTTGTGGGTAAGGGTAACTCTAAGAAAACCCACCAAATTATTTACAAAACATTTTTTATTCTTGAAAACATTATAAACTACTATGCAAAACTTTTACAGAACATTATTCTATTTTGAAAAATGAATGGGAAATCTCAACTTTTTGAAGATCTGGCAGTTCTGCACACAAAACTCGTTGTTGGTAATTTAATGACATCTTCCTCGGGCAAAGAAAAATTCATCTTTTACATCAGGATATACAAAATGGAGAGCAGCTTTTTTGGGATGCATAAAATTTATAACATATTCATCCTCGACTTTTTGTAAGACTTGGCCAATGTAGTATACTATTGTCTTTTTAGCATCATATGATAAATCAAAGCTAAATCGATATATTATCACATATAAATTGAGTAAACAGGATATTCTGAAACAGTTGTCTGCAAAAGATTTACACTTACCTTTACAAAATGTACAAAATATGTAACCAATAACGAATTTTTGTCACCAACAAGTTATCTTTGCGCCTAACGAAAACAAACTGATATTAAGTGTAACGGCCACGTGCAAGGACTCAGCTGTTGCCAAATCTAGTAATGGCGAAATATTTTAGGCGGTAAATTTTAACGTGTATCATACCTCCCACAGTATCAAGCCTCCCTAGTCTCCCCTATGTGAGATTCATGTAGGAACCCTACGAAATATATGAATTACCTTCTAGTTGTCTAGCAGTTACACTGTTAACAGTGATTTGTAAATCTTCAATTCGTACTAAGTAGCAGACCATTCATGTTCAAGAAAATAATTATTATTATTCAACATTCAGAATTGACGTTAGCTACTTTGGCAGTTAACGCAATACGTTCAATATTTGACGTCATTGTATGAATTATTTCAACAAGAAAACAAAATTATTTCAAAGTATTTCTAATACTTTCTTCTCGAGAAAATATGACTTTGATACAGTAACACGTCAAATTTGCTTGCATCTTCATTAATAGCACTGCGGCTCAATTTTTCTAAGTAAAAACTATAAAAGTCCATTGCACTGGTCATAAGTCAATTGTTTGTATTTCGGTCTCGTCTTGTACACGAATCACTATTTCCACCAATAATAGTTTCCGTATTTTTTATGAAATCGGGTGTGATTCTAGTTTGTGCTCTTTTTGATTTTGTTCAACTGATAGAAACAGAATATCAAGATTTGTTCTGAGTACGGCCATCTATACAAGTATTGAAAATAAGTTATTTTTATTATCATAAAATATTCGAAACACTTAACTCCTTTCAATAATCGAAGGATTTCAAATAAATGAGTACCATATAATAATTTTTGAAAGAGGATGTTTTGCTTGATTATGTTTTTGGCTGATTTTTAATATTCCTTCACCGCATAAATACTTTGATGTTTTATTCCAACACCAAAACACGATATTTCGACGTGTTTCAGTCAACAAGTGACATCTTTGTTGGTGCATGGGTGGTGTAGGTACATTTTTTTTTTCCAAGAATTATTTCAACAAGTTACACCTCTGTAATATTTTTTTATTCATCGTCCTAATTGTATTGCTGATTAATATTCAAGACTATCATTTCCTAATTCATATGGAAGGATATTCATTACCCATTTAAAAGCGTGAATTTTTTATTTGTTGTTCAATTTAAACGATTTTTTTTCTACTGAAAAGATCATCAATGGCTTTATTACACCACCATAATTTTGAAATCAAATTAAAATTCTTTCAAAGCCAAAAATCCAAAAACATGAGAAAATTCAATAGAATAAATTTGATTACTCCTTTTCAAAGTGGTGTAACATAAATTACATCAAAAAATAACATCAAAAATTATACGTAGAAGCCATACTTCTTCCGTTAGTGATTTTCACTAACGATTAACGGAAATAATTAACTGTTCCATTGGTTGTGAATGTTGCCTTGTCACTGAAGAAAGGTTTTTTCAGAAAATCCCTGTTATATATTTAAATATTCTTCTTGAGCCCTAAACTATAGTCCATCCTCTTTTAATTACCGCCTTTTTCTAAGTGGTTTAAAGGGCTTCATATTATTATATTTCCTAAGGTTTCTCCTTAATATTTTACGCGGTAAGTTGATGTCCAAACTTGCAATTATTATCACACTTTATTTCGGATTATTTTTGAAATAATTTCGAATTCGTTCAGAAATATTTCGTCTCTGTCTTTGTACAGTATTACCATTCTTCAGAATATGTTTACAAACAGCTCCATACTGATGGAAAATTTTAGTTTACCCGTCCAACTGTAGCTCTGCAAATATTTCAACGCTCTGGATGCATGTTATTGAAAATTCTATATACTTCCTTTTCGAATTTGTGTAGAGGAATTTTACTGTTTTAGTATGTTTTTTGGATTTTTAACTTGACAAAAATTCGAAGTAGGCCCTGAAATTTTTATTTTTATTTCGAATTCAAAGCACCCAACTAGAACCATTGTTATTCCATCTATTGAAAAAAAAACTTCTGAATCGGATAATAAATAACAGTTTTAGAGAAGTGGTCCGCTTTCAAATGTGTCACTCTGTATATACATGGAAAGAAACTTATGACAGTCACTAGTTAGTTGAAACTCAATTTGAAACTAGACATGGAATCTAGAGTTAGATGATTATCTACACATTGACAGACAGCCAACATTTCGTTGTTCTGACGAACCCAAGACTCAATTAAGTTTCTCATGCGTTAAATTAGAAAACACAATGACCAACCAGGACCGTCCAACAACGATCAAAAATTGAAAGAGATCAATGAAATATTTTGGTTGGTTTCCGGGTTTTGCCGTGGTCTTCTTTGGTTTAAATCTCCAAACGTTTCGACTGCAACTGCGGCAGTCATCTTCAGTGGCGTGGTCGAAGTACTCTTTCTAGACGTATCACCTGAAACTAAGTTTCAGTTGATGATTCAGTTTGATACGTCTACGTTGATACGTCTAGAAGATTACTTCGACCACGCCACTGAAGATGACTGCCGCAGTTGCAGTCGAAACGTTTGGAGATTTAAACCAAAGAAGACCACGGCAAAACCCAGAAACCAACCAAAATATTGACGCCAGCCGTGAGAGCTTACATTCCTACAGATCAATGAAAACTCTCAAGCTCAAACTGATCGACCAAAATTTTCAGCGAATTGGAAATTCAAACAGTCTTTGGAAACTGGTCAAGGACGATTATTCAGTGTGAGTTGTCCGATAAGAATACACAAGTTGTAAATTTTGGTCTTAGTTGGACGGTCGCGGACGGTCGGTCATGGTTGGTCAGCGTGCTGGCTGCCTAAGATTAGATATCACAAGTTACTGTTCATTCATATTGTCTTAGCCTTAGGGTATTGATTCAGGGTGCGTTCGTTTTAATTTAGAAGAGACCTTATAAAGCCATGCTGATAAGCAGAAAACTACGAAACAGCTGTCCACGGCTGATGAGCTTCCGGAATTAAATCGTTAACACCCTATTCACTTTATATATAGATATATAAGAAGAAACATTTTATTGGACTAAACCCTCTGGTAAAATTGCAACCGTAGACGATCTTAGCGATCTCATCAGTACGGTGAAAGCAAGTGTAAGGATGTGCAACACTTGATTGCAGGTGAAACAACAAACGAACGGAGTCAACAAACAGGAAACCAACCGCACATTTGTGGCTTCAGTCGAAACACCTCGTGTTTACAAGGCAAGAAACGACGTCGCCACGGAGGCAGCTATAGCTACCTGCGTGACATCCGAGTCCAGGAATATAAATTAAACAGGGATGAGCTCTCGAGGGAAATTGTGAATAACAAGAAGAAACATTTTATTGGACTAAACCCTAAAATTGCAACTGTACTGATGAGATCCCTAAGATCGAAACACGTGTCTACGGTTGCAATTTTACCAGAGGGTTTAGTCCAATAAAATGTTTCTTCTTGTTATTCACAATTTCCCTCGAGAGCTCATCCCTGTTTAATTTATATTCCTGGACTCGCATGTCACGCAGGTAGCTATAGCTGCCTCCGTGGCGACGTCGTTTCTTGCCTTGTAAACACGAAGTGTTTCGACTGAAGCCACAAATGTGCGGTTGGCTTCCTGTTTGTTGACTCCGTTCGTTTGTTGTTTCACCTGCAATCAAGTGTTGCACATCCTTACATATGCTTTCACCGTACTGATGAGATCCCTAAGATCGAAACACGTGTCTACGGTTGCAATTTTACCAGAGGGTTTAGTCCAATAAAATGTTTCTTCTTGTTATTCACAATTTCCCTCGAGAGCTCATCCCTGTTTAATTTATAGATATATATATATATATATGTCCAAGTGACTGTAAAACAGTCGATAACACTCCTTTAGGAAGCGACTATAACTTTGTATAGTATGTATGGCATGTGTCCGACAGAAAACAACTACTTCTCTGGCTAATACCGCGACAGATATTGAATTATATCTGTCAGACACATGTGCAAAGATCCTTACTTTGAAGGAACAACTTTGCAAGAGCTCTCTGAACAAACAGCAGGACTTCACCCGATTCAAACGGAGAACCAACTACAGACCGGTTTCGGAATGTTGTACCTCATCAGTGCAGTCCAGGTTATCACAAATTGTATACACGCGAGGTCTCGCTGCCCGTCACCGTCCGCCGAGTTGAATACTGCAATTGCTTACAGGATCCACCTTGACGACAGATTAGAGAGCACTCCAGAAGGACATTTCGGATACGAAATGGTATATGTAAAATACTTGTTTCAAGGAGCAAATAATGTCCAAGTGACTGTAAAACAGTCGATAACAATCCTTTAGGAAGCGACTATAACTTTGTATAGTATGTATGGCATGTGTCCGACAGAAAACAACTACTTCTCTGGCTAATACCGCGACAGATATTGAATTATATCTGTCAGACACATGTGCAAAGATCCTTACTTTGAAGGAACAACTTTGCAAGAGCTCTCTGAACAAACAGCAGGACTTCACCCGATTCAAACGGAGAACCAACTACAGACCGGTTTCGGAATGTTGTACCTCATCAGTGCAGTCCAGGTTATCACAAATTGTATACACGCGAGGTCTCGCTGCCCGTCACCGTCCGCCGAGTTGAATACTGCAATTGCTTACAGGATCCACCTTGACGACAGATTAGAGAGCACTCCAGAAGGACATTTCGGATACGAAATGGTATATGTAAAATACTTGTTTCAAGGAGCAAATAATGTCCAAGTGACTGTAAAACAGTCGATAACAATCCTTTAGGAAGCGACTATAACTTTGTATAGTATGTATGGCATGTGTCCGACAGAAAACAACTACTTCTCTGGCTAATACCGCGACAGATATTGAATTATATCTGTCAGACACATGTGCAAAGATCCTTACTTTGAAGGAACAACTTTGCAAGAGCTCTCTGAACAAACAGCAGGACTTCACCCGATTCAAACGGAGAACCAACTACAGACCGGTTTCGGAATGTTGTACCTCATCAGTGCAGTCCAGGTTATCACAAATTGTATACACGCGAGGTCTCGCTGCCCGTCACCGTCCGCCGAGTTGAATACTGCAATTGCTTACAGGATCCACCTTGACGACAGATTAGAGAGCACTCCAGAAGGACATTTCGGATACGAAATGGTATATGTAAAATACTTGTTTCAAGGAGCAAATAATGTCCAAGTGACTGTAAAACAGTCGATAACAATCCTTTAGGAAGCGACTATAACTTTGTATAGTATGTATGGCATGTGTCCGACAGAAAACAACTACTTCTCTGGCTAATACCGCGACAGATATTGAATTATATCTGTCAGACACATGTGCAAAGATCCTTACTTTGAAGGAACAACTTTGCAAGAGCTCTCTGAACAAACAGCAGGACTTCACCCGATTCAAACGGAGAACCAACTACAGACCGGTTTCGGAATGTTGTACCTCATCAGTGCAGTCCAGGTTATCACAAATTGTATACACGCGAGGTCTCGCTGCCCGTCACCGTCCGCCGAGTTGAATACTGCAATTGCTTACAGGATCCACCTTGACGACAGATTAGAGAGCACTCCAGAAGGACATTTCGGATACGAAATGGTATATGTAAAATACTTGTTTCAAGGAGCAAATAATGTCCAAGTGACTGTAAAACAGTCGATAACAATCCTTTAGGAAGCGACTATAACTTTGTATAGTATGTATGGCATGTGTCCGACAGAAAACAACTACTTCTCTGGCTAATACCGCGACAGATATTGAATTATATCTGTCAGACACATGTGCAAAGATCCTTACTTTGAAGGAACAACTTTGCAAGAGCTCTCTGAACAAACAGCAGGACTTCACCCGATTCAAACGGAGAACCAACTACAGACCGGTTTCGGAATGTTGTACCTCATCAGTGCAGTCCAGGTTATCACAAATTGTATACACGCGAGGTCTCGCTGCCCGTCACCGTCCGCCGAGTTGAATACTGCAATTGCTTACAGGATCCACCTTGACGACAGATTAGAGAGCACTCCAGAAGGACATTTCGGATACGAAATGGTATATGTAAAATACTTGTTTCAAGGAGCAAATAATGTCCAAGTGACTGTAAAACAGTCGATAACAATCCTTTAGGAAGCGACTATAACTTTGTATAGTATGTATGGCATGTGTCCGACAGAAAACAACTACTTCTCTGGCTAATACCGCGACAGATATTGAATTATATCTGTCAGACACATGTGCAAAGATCCTTACTTTGAAGGAACAACTTTGCAAGAGCTCTCTGAACAAACAGCAGGACTTCACCCGATTCAAACGGAGAACCAACTACAGACCGGTTTCGGAATGTTGTACCTCATCAGTGCAGTCCAGGTTATCACAAATTGTATACACGCGAGGTCTCGCTGCCCGTCACCGTCCGCCGAGTTGAATACTGCAATTGCTTACAGGATCCACCTTGACGACAGATTAGAGAGCACTCCAGAAGGACATTTCGGATACGAAATGGTATATGTAAAATACTTGTTTCAAGGAGCAAATAATGTCCAAGTGACTGTAAAACAGTCGATAACAATCCTTTAGGAAGCGACTATAACTTTGTATAGTATGTATGGCATGTGTCCGACAGAAAACAACTACTTCTCTGGCTAATACCGCGACAGATATTGAATTATATCTGTCAGACACATGTGCAAAGATCCTTACTTTGAAGGAACAACTTTGCAAGAGCTCTCTGAACAAACAGCAGGACTTCACCCGATTCAAACGGAGAACCAACTACAGACCGGTTTCGGAATGTTGTACCTCATCAGTGCAGTCCAGGTTGTCACAAATTGTATACACGCGAGGTCTCGCTGCCCGTCACCGTCCGCCGAGTTGAATACTGCAATTGCTTACAGGATCCACCTTGACGACAGATTAGAGAGCACTCCAGAAGGACATTTCGGATACGAAATGGTATATGTAAAATACTTGTTTCAAGGAGCAAATAATGTCCAAGTGACTGTAAAACAGTCGATAACAATCCTTTAGGAAGCGACTATAACTTTGTATAGTATGTATGGCATGTGTCCGACAGAAAACAACTACTTCTCTGGCTAATACCGCGACAGATATTGAATTATATCTGTCAGACACATGTGCAAAGATCCTTACTTTGAAGGAACAACTTTGCAAGAGCTCTCTGAACAAACAGCAGGACTTCACCCGATTCAAACGGAGAACCAACTACAGACCGGTTTCGGAATGTTGTACCTCATCAGTGCAGTCCAGGTTATCACAAATTGTATACACGCGAGGTCTCGCTGCCCGTCACCGTCCGCCGAGTTGAATACTGCAATTGCTTACAGGATCCACCTTGAAACAAGTATTTTACATATACCATTTCGTATCCGAAATGTCCTTCTGGAGTGCTCTCTAATCTGTCGTCAAGGTGGATCCTGTAAGCAATTGCAGTATTCAACTCGGCGGACGGTGACGGGCAGCGAGACCTCGCGTGTATACAATTTGTGATAACCTGGACTGCACTGATGAGGTACAACATTCCGAAACCGGTCTGTAGTTGGTTCTCCGTTTGAATCGGGTGAAGTCCTGCTGTTTGTTCAGAGAGCTCTTGCAAAGTTGTTCCTTCAAAGTAAGGATCTTTGCACATGTGTCTGACAGATATAATTCAATATCTGTCGCGGTATTAGCCAGAGAAGTAGTTGTTTTCTGTCGGACACATGCCATACATACTATACAAAGTTATAGTCGCTTCCTAAAGGATTGTTATCGACTGTTTTACAGTCACTTGGACATTATTTGCTCCTTGAAACAAGTATTTTACATATACCATTTCGTATCCGAAATGTCCTTCTGGAGTGCTCTCTAATCTGTCGTCAAGGTGGATCCTGTAAGCAATTGCAGTATTCAACTCGGCGGACGGTGACGGGCAGCGAGACCTCGCGTGTATACAATTTGTGATAACCTGGACTGCACTGATGAGGTACAACATTCCGAAACCGGTCTGTAGTTGGTTCTCCGTTTGAATCGGGTGAAGTCCTGCTGTTTGTTCAGAGAGCTCTTGCAAAGTTGTTCCTTCAAAGTAAGGATCTTTGCACATGTGTCTGACAGATATAATTCAATATCTGTCGCGGTATTAGCCAGAGAAGTAGTTGTTTTCTGTCGGACACATGCCATACATACTATACAAAGTTATAGTCGCTTCCTAAAGGATTGTTATCGACTGTTTTACAGTCACTTGGACATTATTTGCTCCTTGAAACAAGTATTTTACATATACCATTTCGTATCCGAAATGTCCTTCTGGAGTGCTCTCTAATCTGTCGTCAAGGTGGATCCTGTAAGCAATTGCAGTATTCAACTCGGCGGACGGTGACGGGCAGCGAGACCTCGCGTGTATACAATTTGTGATAACCTGGACTGCACTGATGAGGTACAACATTCCGAAACCGGTCTGTAGTTGGTTCTCCGTTTGAATCGGGTGAAGTCCTGCTGTTTGTTCAGAGAGCTCTTGCAAAGTTGTTCCTTCAAAGTAAGGATCTTTGCACATGTGTCTGACAGATATAATTCAATATCTGTCGCGGTATTAGCCAGAGAAGTAGTTGTTTTCTGTCGGACACATGCCATACATACTATACAAAGTTATAGTCGCTTCCTAAAGGATTGTTATCGACTGTTTTACAGTCACTTGGACATTATTTGCTCCTTGAAACAAGTATTTTACATATACCATTTCGTATCCGAAATGTCCTTCTGGAGTGCTCTCTAATCTGTCGTCAAGGTGGATCCTGTAAGCAATTGCAGTATTCAACTCGGCGGACGGTGACGGGCAGCGAGACCTCGCGTGTATACAATTTGTGATAACCTGGACTGCACTGATGAGGTACAACATTCCGAAACCGGTCTGTAGTTGGTTCTCCGTTTGAATCGGGTGAAGTCCTGCTGTTTGTTCAGAGAGCTCTTGCAAAGTTGTTCCTTCAAAGTAAGGATCTTTGCACATGTGTCTGACAGATATAATTCAATATCTGTCGCGGTATTAGCCAGAGAAGTAGTTGTTTTCTGTCGGACACATGCCATACATACTATACAAAGTTATAGTCGCTTCCTAAAGGATTGTTATCGACTGTTTTACAGTCACTTGGACATTATTTGCTCCTTGAAACAAGTATTTTACATATACCATTTCGTATCCGAAATGTCCTTCTGGAGTGCTCTCTAATCTGTCGTCAAGGTGGATCCTGTAAGCAATTGCAGTATTCAACTCGGCGGACGGTGACGGGCAGCGAGACCTCGCGTGTATACAATTTGTGATAACCTGGACTGCACTGATGAGGTACAACATTCCGAAACCGGTCTGTAGTTGGTTCTCCGTTTGAATCGGGTGAAGTCCTGCTGTTTGTTCAGAGAGCTCTTGCAAAGTTGTTCCTTCAAAGTAAGGATCTTTGCACATGTGTCTGACAGATATAATTCAATATCTGTCGCGGTATTAGCCAGAGAAGTAGTTGTTTTCTGTCGGACACATGCCATACATACTATACAAAGTTATAGTCGCTTCCTAAAGGATTGTTATCGACTGTTTTACAGTCACTTGGACATTATTTGCTCCTTGAAACAAGTATTTTACATATATATATATATATATATATATATATATATATATATATATATATATATATATATATATATATATATATATATATATATATGTATATTCATTACGCCATTAAACCGTGATTTCAGGTGCCGAGGTGGTGCACAACCCCATCACGCCAGAATCCGATTCGGTCGGCAAAGTCCAGAACTGGCTGTTGAAATCGCAGTACGCCTTGCCGAAATCCAAATCCACACCCGTCGGCTTGACGGACAAGACTCGCAGAAGTCCCCACAAGCGACCCACCATCAGGCCGAGGACCGACAAGAGCAAATCGCACAGCGTCGGTAACATCCCGAGCGAAAAAGAAAAAGTTCGCTTGCAAGTGGTGTACAAACCTCCGTTCAAGTTTAGTGTTAAGTTGCGCAAACCGGAAAAGACGAGCGTTATAATCGAACGAGCCCCGCCGGACGTGACCCGCAAGCCGGAAAAGGTGCCAAGAACAGGGGTGTTGGTGCAGCAAGTTAAACTCACGGGGGACAAGCCGCAACTAGTCCCCGCCCCGGTTGCTAGTGTAGACACGGTTGACTTTGTTTCGTCGCCTCGAATCGATGTGAATCCAGACATCGATTCCAATATCCATACCGTCCAATCTGATTTAGAAGTACTTTTATCCGAAAGTGAATTTTTGTTTTCAGACGACTGACGTATTGCGTACGTCTCACTCGGGGTCGAGATCACTTTTTTAAGGCTGTGGAAAAAACATTCCGCACTAACTGAATCGCTTTATATTTTGTATTTTTTATGGTTTTTGTAGAATTAGATTTTTTGGACCAATCAGTGGTGTTCTGGGAATGATCAACTGAAGAAATTTTTGGGAAAACCTGAGAATCATTTATGTTGGAGAAAAATCTGAAAAGATATTAGCCAATAAAATAACCTCACCTTTCCATATACTTCATATGTGATGGAAATCATTTATATCTCATCCATTTTGTTTGTACCTATGCATTATTTCATTGTTTGTCATCTTTGGAAAAACAATTTCATCAATATAATAATATAAGAAATGGCAAGATTAAGTTTTTGATGGTTCAGAAGGAAACAACTTCAAGTTGAGTATGTACATTTTCAATTTTAATAGAAGACTCAATATCTGAATTTCTATTTTTATTAATAAAGAAAATCGTCTCTCAATTTCTCAACAGAGTGTATGCTCGCTGCTAGACATACATAATATGTTTGAAATAACTCACTTAAAAGGTTTTCGTGGATATATAGATTACTTCAAATTACTTTAAAAATACAGTGTCACCGTTAAAGTCCGCATCATATGGGATTTTTTTTTTATTATTCACTTATTGCAAATTTAGAGTTCGTGAACAGTTTATGCTTTGAAAATAATGCAAAATGACGCTTACGATTGTTTTCTATCTATTGGCTACACCTGTCAAATTGACAAAATACAAATATGCTAAGAAAATAAAAATAATATACTTGAGGCAGAGTGGCTCTAGTTTCAATATTCCATAGCAAAATTTGCTTCAATTATTTCAATCACAATACATCAGTGAAGTAGAAAATACTTTAGGTCTATTGGTTCATAAAAAAATTCGACAATTCGAAACTAGAGCCACTTTGCATCAACTATAACGTAATTTTTACAGCATATTTGTATTTTTTTGAAAATATCCAAGTAGAAACATTTTTAAACAGAAAAAATCCTTCCAGCAGATGGGATTATTACATCTCAACAGGTTATTTCAGATTTTACCAAATTTAAATTATCCGAAAAAGTGTAAGGTTGAGAAAACGCGAAAAAAATCAAAGTTTTTCAAACTAGTTCAGATTTGGTAGGTGGGTAGGAAACCGAAAAATGAACAACTTTTTCACATAATATTTCAAATTTGACAGGTGTAGCCAATCGATGGAAAACAATTGTAAACGTCATTTTTCCTTATTTTCAGAGCAAGAACTGTTCACGAACTCTAAATTTGCAATAACTGAATAATAAAAAAAAGTCCCATATGATGCGGACTTTAACGGTGACACTGTATATCAAATGCTCCTAAAGAAAAAGCGACTCTGATCCTGATACTAATATTTTAACAAGAGATTCGATTGCTTCGAAGTAGGTACCGTTTCAAGCAGGTAAATTCTTGAGATTTATCATTTTGTCTGCCATTTTTGATTCTTTATTTGAGTTTAAACAGTGTTGAAAGCACCTCTTCTCAAAGTTTGATTGGCTTTCAAGGAGAATGGATTATTCACATTCTTCATTATTTGCCCTTTATAATTATGTCCTATAATCTGATGATGTTTTAATGAGTCTCATTAGAGTAATTAACAGAGCAAGTCTATAGGGACTGGACAGATTGCTCATATGATACGTTTCCTGACATTATACTGACACAATTGGCAAATCAATTGTAAAAACCACTTCTTATGGTGAGGTTCCCAAAATAAACTTGTAATAGATTCATAGTTACAGCGTACATAGGGCTGTAACTAAGTTCACATAGTGGACAGGCATACTTTGAAATCTCTCTGTTGGGTTGGGACACCTGATGATATTTTATTGTTACGTGAGTATCATCAGAGATCTCGCTGGATAATTCAATACCCGTCGTGACAGTAACTAGGGGAGTGCTGCATTTTGACAGGCATTTGCCACAATAAGCCTACGAAGTAAGTGTATTTGAGGGAAAAAGGATTTACGCATTTTCAGACTGCAGAGTGTTCTATATATGAAATGAAAAAGTTGAACCAGAAATTGTTTTGCAAAGCATTTTTGTTCTGTCCTTGTATATCAATCCTTAAACGTATTTATAAGACTTATACAAGCAGAGGGAGCAAGAACAAATATACAGGGAATAATCTTACTTTTTGATAGGTGTATAGAGCCATTTTATAATTTTACAATGAATTATGTGAATAACCAGTGATTTATTGTGGCTCTGCTGCAGACAGCTATAAATATTAGCAAATTTCAAAGACAAAATTTAATTTTTCCACCAAATGTATATCGAAATTTTGAACTAATTCGATATAAAATGGCATTATACATCCGTTGTACACGGTAATGCAAAAGGTTTGAATACACCTTGTATAGCATGAAAATGACATCTTCATATCTGAACATTCCCAATAATTTTTTCTCTGCTATTTTCTATATTTTGTGTTGTTTTCCATATACAAACGAGCATAAGTATGGCGTCATCGTTACGTACATATACATATCAATTTTAAAAGCTTCTAAAAATCTAAAAATATACTGAATCATCATTTTATTTGGACTCACTTGTACATCTTTCTTTGAAATTTCTCCCGTTATGAATTCTGATTTGATTGGTCCACCTTCGAAATCTTTATGGATATGGGGTGGTTTAGGGTTTTAATTAATATTTTTTTATTATAAATTGTTTCATTTCATATGCCAGTAAATTATTAAGGATATCCTCTATTATAACTTTGCGTTATCCAGGTCAATAAAATGCTACTTCCTGTGAATATGATGACTATTTTATTATTATTGTGAGTTTCTAAATAATTCTAGAATCCAGTTGTACTATATGATAACAAAGCAGTATTATTTCAAGATGAAAAAGTAGTGAAGGAATAGTTTCACCGAGATTTTCTTTCAGAAGAAATCAAACGACATATTTTGACGTTTCGAGAATATTTCCTTCCCATCAAGCAATATTAGTATCACTCTAAGACAAATGCTCTCTAACCATCATGTTTACACTTAACGAGGTAATACATATCAGGCATATTGACTCGGTATGGCCAGAGTGGGAATGACGTCAATTCCAGTAAAGTAATTTCTATAAAATGCTCAACAGCAGAATACAGTAATGGTTTTAGTTAGACATAGCCGATTAGTTGAAATATATTGCTGTAAAAAGTCCATGCTATATTCTTAGTATAAATATTCAACTGTAATATAATGTCGATACACCAGGCACAATGATTACCCGTAATAATATTCTATAAAACCGTGTTTTTGGATGTAATTTAAGGAAATCTAAAAGATATATCAGTCACAGGAAGTGGCGATTCACACGATTGTTCATTTATTAATTTTTGATCAGTGATAAGTTTCCAAATGATTTTCATAATGGCAGCTATTTATAAATAACAACCAGAAATTATCTATTATAAAAAATTGTGAATATACATAAATATATAGTTGAAATTACAATCAAAAGGAGAAGACACGTTTTTCTTCATGTTTTGAGATATATTTTCAATATTGTTCTGTATTCTGTGGGATGCATAAAACTTGAAATCGTCTAAATGGAAAATTTATTGAAAACTGTTTCTTACAAAAATATGTTCCATGATGTGCTGTATTTAGTAAACCTGTATAAAATTCTAACCGTGGGTTTGGATCCTCCTACTTTATGGCAATACTTCAAATAAAAACAATTATTGGATGCTATTCAAATATAAATGATGATAAAACAACACATTCATCATAATAATTTTTTTTCAAGTGAGTTACAAACTCCTTGATGTATTAACAATATAGTTGATAGAATGGTTATCTGAAATATATGAACTTTCTCCTATAGTCTGGTGATTTTTTGTATTTCTCATTTCATCATTGAAAATGAAGAAAGGAATAAAAAATCATCTTTGAAAAGAATTATGTTGAAATATTGTATAACGCCTAGAGAACATTAATAATTTTTTATACGTTATATTTTGAGGGTCTTCATTTTTCGGAGAATGGCGGGTTCAAGTAAATGAGTTGTTCACATTCCAATTTTACCCACCATTTTCCCAACAATGAACACCCAAATCCAAATTTAACACTAAATATAGCACAGCGTAGCTGTGGCGATACTTTTTGAGGACAGTATCATGAGATGTTTTATGATACCCACAGATTATTCCTTTTGTATCCACAGATGATTCCTTTAGTAGCTTACATGTAATATATCAATATTTTCAGTGAATTGATAAATTAATGATTAATTAATAAATTAATTTCGGATTCCTTATTCAGTTAATTCAGATGTATTATATTTTGAGTAGGTACGTTCATTATTGAAATAATCACCATTTCAACGGAACATGAACAACTAACTCATTGACTTGTATTTGTGATTCTCCTAACAATGAACATACTGTTCCAAACTAACCACTACCTACACCACAGCTTAGCTCTGGCGATACTTTCTGAGAACAGACCATGTGATGTTTTATGATACCCACAGATATTCCTATTGTACCTTACATGTAATATATCATTATTTTTTGTTGAATTTATAAAGGATGTATTTCCTACTTCAAAACTAGAAAATAAATTTCTACTCACCGTACCAGACGTGTTTTTTATTCAATTCCTGTACTCTCGTCCATCTTGGGTCTAACCTGAAATTTAAGTCCAATAAACATTTCAAATAATGATAATGAGATATTGGAAGTACCTTGAAAGTTACTATAAGATGTTACTTTATCATTGAAAAAATAAGTATTGTAAATAAAATATATTTGTAAAGAAAACCAATAGGATGGAATTTCTCTATTTTCTTTTATCTTTATTGAAAATACACCTCCCAAACAGAACAAGATCTGGTTTAAGGAAGATAATACATGAATATAAACATAAGTTTGAAGTATCAAAATGAATAAAAAATAACAAATTTAACAACTTTGCATACTTATAGATTGATGAACATCAGTATGACAGTAAACAGTTTTTTTAAGAAAATATTTATTAACTTTGATTTTTTTTATATTATCTATCTGAAAGTTTGTTGTACGTTTCTATAAAACAAGAAACAGGATTGTTTTGACTTTATTTTAAACGATTTTAAACGATTAAAAAAGAAACGGAAAATTGAAATAGAAGACCATACAACAGGAATAGACAGGTACACACGCTTCACGTCCAGGGGACCCATAATAATTCACAGACAGTTTATTTCCAGTGATTATTTTTTGCCCTTTCAAAACACCGCCCACTTTAATTTCGTACATCGTTTACTTGAAATACAAGCAGAGGTAAGAAAAATAATATTGCTTATGGTTGTGAAAATCATTGCAATAGAGGAAGATTTACTTTGCGAGTTGATCACATAATAATGATAGGTAATAGTAACGAATTTTATTGACAAGCATTCTTCACAATTTTCTTCCAAACACATTTGATGTGTACATATTGCCCACTGGTAATCAGCCCTCTACTGTATCACTTCCATTAAAAATAACGTCACCGTTATTCGCCATTTCCGTTATTTTGCTATGATTGGTAATAGCAAAATAATGGAAATGTCGAATAACAGTGACGTTATTTTCAACGGAAGTGATACAGAATAGGGCTGAATATCTATTCATTCATATAAGTATAAAGATTATCCAAATGACAACCCCAATATAACAGGGTAATAACATACATTAACGATAAAATTTACAATTGTGTAGTCATGATGTAAGTACATAAAAAAAACTAAGTTGAGAATTACCAAAATGATTTGTGCATGTATCATTTCGAACAAAGTTCGAAAATATGTGCCGTGAAAATGAATTGTGAATAAATATTTTGTGTGAGGAACAGGTTAAGTGAAAAAAGTGTTGTAGATTCATTTGGGTAGGTGAATCAAAAAAATTAAGCAAAAAAAAGTTTTTTGGAGCTCACATCGTTTGTCGGTTTCCTGAACAAAAAATCCAAATAAAATTTTCGATGGTCTCACATTCCTACTACGAAAAAAATATCAGAAATACTCAAAATTCTTCCTGCTTTATCACTAGCAGAATATAAACACCATAATTGACCTGTTTCACACTTTTTAAATTAAGGCAAAATGGCTAGTGCATTTTATTCATGTTGAGTTGTAGCTGGGAAAAACGTGAGTGAATAATTTCCTATCCATGTTGAAGTTGAATGGCTTGAAAAGTTGGCCATTCAAATTTGCGAAAATCTATATGTTACATGAATAAATTCACTCCACATTTTACATAAATTTGTTGTTTATCATGTTTTAAAAAAAAATGAAATTTTGAATGAACAATGTTATTTTTAATAAAAAAAATAGTGTAAGACGGGTGAATTAGGGTAAGTAGTAAGTATATTGTGCTAGTTTATAGAAGGAAGAATATTGAGATGTTTTTGCGCAGTAGAAATGTGTGCCAAAAAATGCCAGTCCACTCAAAAATAGGCCCATATCTCTGAAATTACTTGAGACCACCGAATATTGTATTTGGATTTTTTGTTAAGGAGACCAGACTACGTGATGAGTTTTAAAAACAAATTTTTTGACAGCTTTCGTGCCAAATTTTCATTTGGATCAACCTGTGAACTATAGAATCGTAAATTTTCACAAGTTTAAAAGTCACCAACAAAATGAATGTTTCCAGAAATATGTGTTTAGTATATTATTATGATTTAATAACTGTTATTCAACTTCATTCTAGATTTAAATATTCTTGTTGACTTGATCGATTCATATAATTGAAGCTTTGGCAGGTTTCACAAACTGTTTCATTCAGTATTTTATAATACCTATTACTATTAATAAAATATTCAGAAATTGTATCTAGATTCCTCATACGTACCTCATACGCAAGGAGAACATTCAGAATTGACACTCAAGCTTTGTGTGAGTTTATTCCATGTAGATTCATACTTCCTTGTTGATGTCCAATGACAATTACTAGTTTTTATAGAAACACACTTATTGAGGGATCGTCAAAATGTATCTGAAAAGAAAGAAAATTTTAGTACAAAAAATCTTTGTTGTTAATCTTAAAAGATTCATTTTGCTTACTTATATTATACCTTTAAGTATACATACACCCTATTCACCTAGTTACTTATATTAATATTGTTACCTATATACGCTGTTTTATTTTTTCTTCAGACTTTCAGAAACTCGACTTAATTAAAATGGTGGATCTCAAACACTAGATAGCTGGCCTTTGAAAACACACTAGATGAATGCATAGAACGATCTTGTTTGATTTAAGATAGGTAGCTGTAAGTATGCGCATATGCGCAAATGAAATGAATTCAAAACAGCAGAGAGCAAGAACTTCATTATTGAAAATGACTAAACTTGTCAATTAACAAACTACAAACATTTGAACAGCTTACTGAAGAACACAAATAAAAGCAAATATTCAAATAATTTCTTACTTCATCCTCGATTAAGCTCGAAAATCATTATCAGTAGATTTATTTTTCATTTTCTCAAAGCCTCAAATGATCCAGTTTATTTCTATGACAACAGTCTTTTGTTCAAAATTAAACAGGAAAAGTGTCATTTCTGGATTCATCAACGAGGAAATATCATCTAACTGGTAAGGCAAATTTATTATCTACTCATTTCAAATTCATAATAAATCATAATTCCACAGGTATTTCCTTTTTACAACCAAGATTACCCTGGTTCCGTGCCCGCCAAAAGATATTCAAAAATTTTAAGGTTAAGTTGTCCGATATCTCCGAAACCACAAATCGTTCTACGTATTGAAGAAAAATGAATAAAACAGTACAATCCAAGGCGAAATATTGTATACAATCGGAAAAACACCCTATTCAGACAACATTAGGCCTATGTTCATTGATGGAACATCAAAGTTTGGTAGATATTGCAATTTGTTGCGGCAGTAGCATTTTACACGCCCATAAAATTGTTTTAGCAGCTAGCAGTTCTTTATTCAGGGTGAGTATTGAACCTAAAAACCTTAACATCACTAAAACGTTTTGAGTTTTCAGGAGGAATTAGAAAGAAACCCAGGAATTGAACAGGTGATTATTGGTGGTTGTGATTTTGCAGTTGTTAGATCTCTTATCGAATTTATGTATTGTGGTGAAACCATCATTTCCGAAGATCTTATAAAATATCTCGTAGCGGCCGCTAGGCTTTTTCAGATGAGGAGTTTGGAAAATCTTTCGATGGAATACCCATTCGCAGGTGAGAAACGTTAAATATATTTCAAGTACCTAGATATTGAATTTGGCGGTACCCTTTTCGAGGATCTGCAGAGACGGACTTGCCCAATCATCATCTTTCATGTAATTAATTATCTTTTGTTTATTTCCACAACTTTTGATGAATATTCCTCAACTTTTTCTGACTGTCATGTAGCTTCCGATCTTGAGAAAAGCAGAGGCGAACATATACCTACCTACTACAGAGTCCTAAATTCATTTGGAATATTTAAATCCAGTTCTAATCGTAAGTCTCATATTACAATAATCCATGTTCAATTTATACGTGGTGACACTGAAATAACGGTGATTCAGGAATAACTGTTAATATTAGCAAGTTTATATCAGATATATTGTTGGGTTGGCTTCAGTATAATAATAATAACAATGATAATAATATAACACTGTACAGGAAATGAAAATAATAATTTAGATCCCCTATTTTCTCTATACACATTTTGACCAGGTGGAAAATAATATGGAGTAAATATTTGACGGAAAACAACAACTGCCCTTTACGGAGTACATTGGATAACATAATTTGTACTACTGTAAGTGATAGTTGTTGGACAAAAATACGTTGCTGACCAGAATATCGAAATATCATAAGGCAAAAAAGGTAGGTATCTTCGGAGAAAAATGTTCTTGTTACCATAATCAAAATTCAAATCCATTCCCATTTCGGGTAGGTAGTTTTTACCCGCAATTTTTTCAAAAACTTTGCTAAACGGCAGTTTTCATATTTCTTTTATGCCACCCTAGAAAATATTCAGGTCAGAGTCCCCTCATAATGGTAGTTTATTCCAAAAAAATTTTTTTTTCAAGATAAGTTTCGTTATTTTAATAATCCGCCATCAAAAACATAGTCGTTTAGAGTGAAACAGGCGTGAAAAGACAAGTGAATTTTTCATGATATTAAGGGCTCTACACAACCCTTAGGACTTTTTTCGAGAAGTTTTTTGTTTTCGTCGTTCGACTTGAAATTCACAGAATTTACTAATTCCACCATTCTGAATCGATTGACGATCGCAGAATTGCTCTATCTTGAACCATTCTCGAGTTGAGAAGATCATCTAGAGTTGAAAGAGGTCATACCCCTTCAAAATTTTGTTTCTGAAATTTTTCATATTAAGTTTCGTAAAATGCAATGAAAAGTATGATATTTTGGGTTTGTTCGTAACTGAATTATTGGTCAGAAGAATAATCTAACTCGATAAAAATCTATTAAAAAAAGGAATACGAGTGTAATAAGAATTAAGAGATATTCGTTTATTCGATTACTGACATATTAACGTCCATACATTGAAAATCCACATCAGTTTAACAATGAAATGAAAGAACTTTGCAACAACAAAGACGAATTTCTGAAGGAGCATTTTTTTAATTTTCTGTTAACAGGCCAATGTGGGTATTTTCTGGGCAAGATGTGACATTGAAGTCTCATATTCATCAAAATTATGAAATTTGAATCATGTTTAGTTCGAATCGATAGAGCGAAAGATTCGATGAATTAAAAAAAAATGGAAAAAAGTCGAAGTGACAGTAGAGAGTCCAAATTTAGAGCAAATGTATAAAATTGGAAACCGAGCAACTTTTTTCTTCGGCATTTTTCGATATTTCCAAAAAAAAAAACTGATTTTTTGAGGATTTTCGAAAAAAATGTCAAGTTTGACAGGTTTAGAGTAGCACACGAAAAAAAAGGAAAGATGCTGTATTTTACTCATTTTTCAAGCACAAACTAACTGCGAAGTCAAATTTTCTTTATATCTATTATTAAAAAAAACTTCCATATGTCGCGAACTTTATGTCTGACACTGTATATGCGCATAAGCAACTCTAAGTGAATCGGATAATTTTGAATTTATTATGATTTTTAGAGGTCTACACTCCTTAGTACTTTTTTCGAGTTATTTTTTTGTTTTCATCTTTTGACTTGAAATTCACAGAGTAAACTAGTTCTACCATTCTGAATCGATTGGCGATCGCAGAATTGCTCTATTTTCAACCGTTACCGAGTTGAGAAGTTCATCTAGAGTTGAAAGAGTTCATACCCCTCCAAAATTTTGTTTTTGAAAATTTTCCTGTTAATTTTCGTAATATCAACCTTTTTTATATGCAAACGTATATGCGCATGAGCGATTCCAAGTGAATCTGCTAATTTTGAATTTTTATAATTTTTAGGGGGACTTTTTCCAAGAAATTTTTTGTTTTCGAGTCTGGTGAATTCATCATTCTGAATCAATGACATATTACGGCTAGACCCCGTTATAAATATTTAGATCTACGGTCACATTCTAAGCACAATATTTATTGCAGCTTGTTCCGCGGTCAGTCAACCCACAAGTCTACAAAGCTGAATTTCTGCTCAATTATCTACTTAAATACAAGCTTTATATGGTTAATATCGCAGCTATGTTTCGCGAAACAAACTGCAATAAACATTGTGCTTAGAATGTGACCGCAGATCTAAATATGTATTTATAACGGGGTCTAGCCATAATATGTCATTGCTCTGAATCGATTGGCGTTCGCAGACATACCCTATCTTCAACCGCTATATATCAGATTAATCGCAATAAAATGCTCTTTTTTTCTAACCCGACGAACCATTTGAAAAATAGTCATCAACATTTAAGGACTGAAATTAGCTATTTGAACGTATTCATAGCCGTTGAGAAAAAATAAATAAATAAAATAAAAAAATTGAAAAATGGTTACAAAAAGTAATAAATGGTTTTGAATGTCATATGGAGCCATAAAAAGTGAAAATACTTATACCAACTCGAAAGTTCATTTCACTTCTTGTGAATCCGAAATGGACCTTTCCACGGACTATGCGAAAAACTTGTAATTAGAAAGTTCATATGCTAATATCACATGGGATTTTTTATTTATTTTTTCTGACCGCCAGTTTTTCTATAATTTGAGAAAAAGGGATTTCGTGATGTCACGTTCATCAAAATTAAACTTGGCAATGTCGTATAAGTTGTACACCATGGAATCTCAAATTATCATTACATGGATTGTGTTCTATGATAGTTCTCATTTGATACCAGGTGGGTTTGTTCGTCTGTTTCATGGAGCAGATCAATAACAATTGTTTTTCTCTGTTTAACTCATTTGCTTACCTTATGTGATACAAAACAGATGCTAGTAGATCAAATCTGTATGCTGGAAACTAACAGACTCTTGAATATTTTATTTTCTGAGGTTAATGCGGTTTTTGAATTCAAAGTTTTGTTGTTTGTGTTAAGTAATTTCTGTATTCCTTATAACCGTGAAAATGTCCAGTCTAGAAAGTGCTTTATATCCGGTTGTCTGAACACCAGTGAAAATTCAAATAAACTGTGTTCTGTGGTTATTATAAATTGCGGTATTGCCAACAATAGTTTTTCATCAAAAGGCAGGTTCGTTCAGAAAATTTGAAAGTTACAAATAATATAAAAAATTGATTTCACGTAAAATATTTTGATGTGTTGATCCAGTGACAAAGTTTCAATTATTTCTCGATGGCTTATAATCAGCCAGTAGCCATATTTATGGGGGAATTATATTCCCTATTTCGAAACGTAGATTATGGTGGGGGACGTGATATTTTTCTCAAATAAAAAAGGTGGAGTGGCACTCGTCGATAAAAAGACATTTTAGACTATTAAAAATCGATTGAAACGAGTTTTGCAATACATTTTTTGTAAATGTAAAGGTCCATTTGAATGAAGTTGAGTTAATTATCAAAAAATGCAGTTTTATGCCTCAACCCGATTCTTCAAATTTCATTCCATTATCTCCGATAACAAAAAAGTTGTAGGTGCGAGCCACCTTACATGGGCACCCGGTATGTACTCTGTAGTTTCTCAAGGATACAGAGTTTTTGTGACTCTCACATTTACACTCTGAGATTTGCTTCACTGCCGAATTTGGTTTTCAGGAGACATCATAATGTTGCCGAAACCGCAGTTCCTTTCGAAGAAACCCAAATATCCCGCCTACCCCTTCATCACAAATCCGTCTCAAGCCATCGCAGCCAAGCCGACCAATTACAACGCCAACTACAAGCCGCACAAGGTGAAACGCAAGTTCCGACTCGAGGCCGAACACCAGGCTTGCGTGAAGGAAGCTCAGGCCAGCAGGTTGGCCATCGCCAACTTGAAGAAAGAGATAGCATCCGCCCCTCAAGCCAACACGTTCATCATCGAGGAGACTTGCACGGAAACGACCGTGGAGAACTTCATTCCGCATCACGCCAACCCGAATTTCGTCGACGGCGATTTCAACGGCGTTCTGAACAGCAGCGCTTTTTCTGATCCGGGAAAGTCGAACATCATTCAGCTGACGTTGCAGAACGGTTTGCAGGGTTTGACGGCCGATAAGATCAAGAATATTTTGGGCAACGAGGCGAACTCTAACGTGGAGATCATGTTCAAGACGAACGATGGGAATTTTGTCACTGTGACGGATGAGGTGTTGCAGAATTTGCAAAAGGACGGTCTGCAGTACCAGGTATGTGAATTATTTCAAGATTTTTTTCCTCAGGAAATTAATCACTTCCAAAAATAATGGATGAAAACATATAAGTAAATGAAATTATTACTATGACGCATGCATTATTTGAAAATCATTTGAAAGGTTCAATGATATAATATCTTTCTACCTTAATCTCTGTATACGTTTTGAATTTTTGAACCACTAATTGCCAACTTAATCAAGCGGAAATTACCCTAAAAAGTTTACCAACATACAAATTACAAATCACACGGGAATTATTGTATGATTTATCACTGGTTGGTGATGTAAGCTTTCCGGGTTTTCCTACAGCTGAAAGGTGAATACGCCACCGAAAATCCGTAAGTCGCTCCGGAGCACCATGGTTAGACATAAACGACTACTGAAAAAATTTGATCATATTGGTTTCCGGGGAGTTGCTTACGAATTGATGAATAGTTATATAACTGATAGAATACAACAAGTGCAAATTAACAAAGTTTTTAGTGATCCTACATCTTTTAGTTATAGGGTACTTCAAGGTAGTGTCACTACTATTTAAAATATGTCTTGATGATTTGTTTAGTTTAGAGTGTATTGAAAAAACTCCCCTTCAACTTGGAATGAATTGAAACAAATAATTAATGAAGATTTAGGAAATATGAAAAATTGGTTTGATCGGAGTTTATTGACTATAAATTTTGACAAAACGGATTGTCTGCCTTTCACCTGTGTTTAGAATTGATTGCCAAATTTATGTCACTTGTGACCTCCCACTAGTCATCCGTTAGTTGTCACCTGTTACCTTCAATTTAAATTGGTCACTCATCACTTGTTACTCCTCACTGGTCATCTTTCGTTTGTCATCTATCGCCTGTGCCACCTGTCATAATATGAATGCTTGTTTCTCGCAGGAATCCATTCTGGCACCAACACCATTTCTATATCGCATATGACGCCTATGACGGTACTGTTCAAACCGCTTATAAGTTGGTACTGTAGGTTTTTCCGGGTTTTTCCTGCAGTTGAAATAGCAAATGCGCCATCAAATTTTCAAGTCGCCCCGGAGCGCATAGAGTGGTTGTCTTCCTTCTTCTGAGATTATATGCAGATAGTGGGGAGTATCACCATTATACTTTTTATCATTAATTAATTAAATTCAGTTTTAATACTAATTCAAAACCATAAAGCTTTGTCAATAAGTTTTTTATAACTTCCGACAATAAAGTATATTTTGACTTTGGCTCATATCCTCCAGAAATGCCGACGACATCACAGTTATAGGTGTGATTATATAATGAGAGTAACCTAAATCAATGAATTCATCCATGTCGATAATGGTAATACTGTCTACCTTTCATACAAAACTATTTAAGCTCTATTGAATGAAGTACCTCCCAAAAATTTCTCGTCAAGCTGTCCTGGGATACTGCCTATATATGGAGAATATTCCCCAAACGAATGCTAATGTTTTTAGATTATTCCCAATAAAGAGCATTTCTTCTCGCTGATGGTGATGCATCGGCCACAAACTCTCTAATTCATCCGGTGCTCTTCTACCATTAGCAGTTTAATAAAAAATGAGCCGATGAGTTCAGACTTCACACCCTGACTGACAAAAGTCAAAATGGAGGAACATGGAACTAATTTGAATGCCTGAATCTTATATTGATACCGTAAAACACCCCATATTCCTATCCAAATCATCGCGAAAAGACGAAATACTCTCCAAGTTTGAAACGAATCTATTATAACTATTATTATTGTTGGACATGGAAAAATGTTGAAATTATATCGTAAAACTACTTACTTGATAAACGAATTAAACAATCACACATCGACCTTATGCAAATTTACAGTTAGTACCCTCATTGGAGGGTGGCACCAGCCTCCTCGACATCGAATGAATCAAATAACAAAATATCAGTATTTGTTTCTTTCTACGATAT
The DNA here is from genome assembly GCA_958502065.1 of Chrysolina americana. Classification (NCBI taxonomy): domain Eukaryota; kingdom Metazoa; phylum Arthropoda; class Insecta; order Coleoptera; family Chrysomelidae; genus Chrysolina; species Chrysolina americana. The sequence goes on from OY293414.1 coordinate 81,959,126, forward strand.
CCTATAAAAACCCTCGAATCTTATCTCAGATCGTGAGTCATTAAATTTATCAACCCAGGGCGACCCTTCATATTTTAATACAATTTTGTTCATCGGTATAAATTCTCATCTTACACTGAATATAACGTAGAAACACATATGATTCTCTCAAATTTTGAAGACCGTTTTATACTTCAGGGTACACTAAAAACATACAACAGTGCTCACTGTTACTCCTCAAAGAGGCTATTGCTAGTGCATATTGTGATCAAACAGCAGAAATGGTCCTTTGACTGGGGATGACCTACCCTAGCACTGATACTGTTTTAAACATTCGCTTATCTCTGTATCACTAATTTATTTCTAGTGGTGAAATATACAAACTTCATATAACTAATTTATCTCACACCGATACTGCTTAGTATGCAATCCAGCTCGGAGTTGTTTTTATTGATTCGTGAGTCCTCTAGAACCGATTAGTGAGGCTATATAACTACAGACTAGACTGATTATATGCGTAATACTGTTTCGGAAAGCCTTCTGAAAGGGCATTTATAGATCAATTGGGCGAAGCAATTTAATAAGAAAATGGTGTAAATTTCAGAGCTATTTCCAAGCAATTGATGATAGAGACTTTAGACAATACTCTATTATCAAGACGTCACGAGGGAGGGCGATAATGCCAACATAATTTCGTCTGTATACTGTCACATGGAAATGGCCCGTGTCATTTTGAAGTGACAGTTGACAGAGTCGCTAGGGACTTGATTATATTGAATCTTTGAACCCAAAATTTCGTCGATAAGGAGACAGTCAAGTGCCCTCCAACTGAAATCATTAATTGCTAATGAAAAAAAAAAAATTAGGTTATAGATGAAAATGGCAGGATGGGCGAGCTACAGGAACTGCGGCTTTTGAGCAAAGACAACGTCGATAAGATCGACCAGCTCGCCGAAGAGGACATGCCGAAAGATTTATCGATTCGAAACGATGATAGTTGTCAAGACATCAACTTCAAGTATTTCTCCGCCGCCCAAGTGAGTGAGGACCCTAACGAGTTGTCTATCGACCACTTGGAGTCCAGAGAATCGTTGGACACTAACTTCAAGTATTTTTCCGCTTCTCAAGTGAATGAAGATTGTAACGAATTGACTATCGAGAACTTGGAGTCTGGAGATTCGTTAGTCCAAGGTAAGAATTAGACCTTCCAACCAAAATGTAAATATCCAAATTGTCTTGAGCCTCGTGCCCTATGAATCTGGGGAGTGGATGTTTTAGTAAATGGATATGATACCAGCGCGCCCTTTAATTGTTTCGAAGATTCGGGACTGGAATATTTCCAAGGGAAATAGTTATTTATAGTGTTTATAAGAGTGTAAGAGACTGGCCAAAGTACTATCAGATTCAACATTTCTTCTTCTTCAATTTATTTTGACAGGTACACTAAGAGCCGGTTACGTAACGAATTCAACAGGTAGTACAATTTTGTTTGTTCTAAAATTTGTTTTTTCAGTAAACCATTGCACCCTTGGTTAGTTTGAAGCTGACGGTCCAGGCCAGGGCCAGGGTGTCCCTTAACACTGAGACCTGCTGGGGTCTATTGTCTACTGTCGTCAGTAGTTTCCTCCTCGTCACCACAGAGTCTGCACTCCACGGTTTCTCTGTTTATTCCTATAGTATTCAGGTGTCTCCCAAGGCCGCAATGTCCGTTAAGTAGCCGGTAATTGTGCGTATCTTCGATCTATTTAGGTCGAGAATATCAGCCGTCAGTGTTTGGCTTAAGTGCCTCACCATGGCTGCTCTGTCTCGATGCCCTTCGATTTGGTCCCATTATGTTTGGTGCTTTTTCTTCCACTCATTTATTTGGTTTTGTATCGGGTTTCGCTAATTCTATATACTGCTTCTGGACCTGTGAATGGTAATTCAAATCCACGTCTTGCAAGTTGGCCTGCTTTTCCATTACCTTCTATTATTCCCCTATCTCCAAGCACCCACATAAGTGTTACATTGTTGTGTTTTGCCAGTTCATTGAAGCTCTGAAGCCCTTCCCAAACCTGCTTTTACAAAATCTGTGCTGAATTTAGAGCTTGTATTGTGCTCTGGCTGTCAGCTAGAATGTAGATGTGTTTTCTTCCATACCCACTGTCTAGATTCATCGGTATGCATGTCCTCTGGCATGTGTCTCACTTTGTTGTTATTGCCAAATGGAAGTATAACAAGTTCCTTTTTGGCCTCACTCCATGTATTCCTGCTCCAGTTCCTACCTCTTTTTTGAGCCACCTGTGTACCAGATTTTGTGTCCAGATGATAGTGATTCTACCCCCAAGTCCCATTCATCCCACTTGAACTGTGTGTCCTCCCAGTTTGTGGTTGGGATCTCCAATTATCTGTTTATATGAGTCTGTATGCACTCATCCTCGCCTCTCCTTGGGTATAATATCTCCGATTGTTTAAAGATTCCAGCAGTTCGTCAACTACCATATCCCACAATAGGGGTTATAAAATTCCGCCCTGTGGGGCTTCCCTAGCAAGTTCTTGCTGCGCGGAGTCTTCGAATATTTTCCTCTGGGCCTTCCCATTTTGGAGCATTGAGAGTATCCATCTGCGGGTGGTTTCGTCAGCGCTTGTCCTCCTGGTCACTAAGACCATGATGTATTGTCAAAGGCTCCTTCGATGTCTGGAAAAATGCAAAGTGTTATTTCTTTTTTCGCCAGAGAGTCCTTATTATAGCCTTGGCCTGGTCGTATGAATTCCGACCAGGTTAGTTCTGGTACTAGATCTTCAATTTCCTGCTGTAGTAGAACAGGAAATGTTCCATCAGTTCCAGGCGATTAATATGGGTTGAAAGAGTTTATTGCCGATATTACTTTCGGATAAGTTACGATCCGCTTTGGCACCTCCCAGTCAGCCCTGTTCGTCCTTAGTTGGTGGTTGACAGGGCTTTCATTGCTGGTATTTGTGACTATAGTGGATCCTGCAAAATGTGTGCTGAGCAGTAGCTCAATTGTTTCTTTCCCGGTATTTGTGAAACCTGTAGAGGGTTTTTGAGAGTCTTCACAGGGTTTATGGGGTTTTTGTAAAGTATACGATGTTGTCTTGCGCTTTCTGAGGTTTCTTCTATGTCTTCACAAAACTTCCTCCATGCACAATTACGGTCAACGTTCAGAAGTCTTCGAGAGACTTGTGCAAGCTATGGAAGACGTTTTGTTTCGGCATTGGCAGTGACTGGGCATGTATTTCTCGTTTTTGTTTTAGTGGTGTTTGCCGTCTAGTCTGCCGTATCACTTGCAAGCAAAAATAAAAATGGTAATAATTTTTTTAGGGTGGAAAATTGCCTTGGGCAAGACCCCCTTCCACCTCTCGACAATCCTACCACTATAAATGCCAGTAAGCAAGCTGGGGTAGGGCGAATCCCTACATAGTAGGAGAGAAGTTAGACAAGTGCGCCAATCGGAAGCAAGGTCCAAAAAATACAGAGAGAAATATTTGATTTGTTTATTATTGGCAACGCATGCCTCAGCTCAGCAGTAAGTAGTCCTACGTAAACAGAAAGCTTTATGTAACCGGCTCTAAGTTAGATTCTTTGACATTAATAGATGTCAATTCAAGACTGATTTGATTTCATCCTTATTGATATGTTGATTACTGCGTAGTTTATGAATGACGCAAACATGAACGTTTATTTCCCGAATAAATTATTTAATTCATTATCTCCACAAATAATACAACGAAAAATCATCGAAAAGGGGTGTAAAGCTTCTACACCAAAAACTTCGGAAATTGGATTAGCATTTCTGTTTCTAGATAACAGCGAAGACCTATCTCTGAACTCTCAGGACATGAAGCCCACGTTCGAGGTAACCCAGGCGAGTTTGCCGGAAGATTTCGATGTCGTGCCAAATTTCTTTCCACAGATGAAGTCCACCGCTTCCGAAACTAGTACAACGAGCGAAAACGATGTCGTCGACGACAAAGCCCAGTTGGCCGAGGATTTGTCCTTGACTTCCGGTAAATCAGAAGTGGGATTGAAGTTTTCGCCCGACATGTTTTTCGCGGACGCCGAGGAAAACTCCAGCGAGCCCGACAGGAAAAAAATGTGCACGGGTCGAAAGAAGTAGTGGCAAGTTTTGTCTGCTTGGTCGTTTTAAATTGTTTTATTTCCACTCGGTCGGCTAAGATCAAAAGTTACGTCGCCTGCTGGAAGTTTCGTGCGATCGAAACGTGTTGGTCTTTCGAGTGCTTCAAGTACTTGCATTAGAAATGTGAGTTGTTCAGGGATCACATAGGACGTCTTGATGATGCACGAAGTTATCATTTTGAGTATCTTGAATGAATACAAAATTTTAAAATCTAAGGTTAATTTGTTCATTCAGAGGGCAAGAAGTGAAACGTATTTTATCTTTCAGTACTTACAGAAATATTTCACTGGGATCAACGAATGAAAGGAATACACCTTCCGATGGTATAATGTGAAGTTTTTATTCATTCAAGAAATTTTAGAAACTTGTCTGTACTAAAAATGTTTTATAGTACTAATAAGATATATCTTAGTCAGCTTCTATTTCGTAATTCGCCAAGAGATCAGTCATGTCTTCAGGGATTTTTATAATTTTGTAGGTCTCCTCGAAACTACGAGAAAGCTTCTTCATTGAATATGATATTGTTTTTTTCTGGATCACATTGATGACAAATCGGAAATAGCACTTGTCAGTTTTCATTCGAACCCTTATATTACAACCATCTAGCTGGAGTGAGCTTCACCTCTGAGTTGTAAAGTGAACACGTCTGAAGTAAGGTCTTCAAATTCTTCAAGTAACGCCCTCTAGTACAATTAACAATCTTGTTGGAAAGTTAACTCATTAGTACGTACTCGGACACGTTGTTCAGGAGTGCTGGATTAACAGTATCTGCCAACAAGTGCAAATAACGTTTTCAATGAAGATGTTGAACGCAGCATAAACAGTTTTCACACCATTCAGTCTATAGGTGTCAATAGCCTAAATGACGTTGGCAACATACAATTGCTTTATGTCATCCGGTTTTTTCTTCAACACAAGATGGTTGTTGGACGAGAAGGAGCTTAAATCAAAGCCTTTGCGAAGGTGATGAAAAAACTAAGGTCAGATGATTCGTCAGATCGCGTAGTTATTATTGTCTCATCAATAAGTAATATTCAAAGATTGGCACGTCGTTTTGTCGGTTACGCCTAGCAAGATGTTCCGGAGTTTTTGAGTTACTTTCTAGAGGGACTACATGAGAAAGGAGACGCCGGCAAATAAATTGACAGAGTTTGATGAGAAATGAATTGACATCGAGAAACCTGAAGGGGATTGGAATGAGAATCAACAGCTCCAAGATCGTAGAAAACTTCATTGGTCAATTGAAATGTACACGTTGTCCAGTCACGTTTGATCGATTCTAGAACATTTCTCTACCGATGCCGCAAAGAACAGCACCACTAAGTCTATTTCTTCGGATTATTTTTACTGCAACAAGGAGGTTCAGAGATGAATTCAAAGTTACCATTTAATTTCCGGTTGAAGGATTGGAAATAAGCAATTATGGAACGGAAAATGCAACACCTTTTTGTAGAAAAAACTGCTTTAACCGACAAGTTATTACCGACAATTAACTTAATTTATTATCCTATTGGTGAAAATATGAGTATTATTTTTCAAAATTTCTCCTTCTGATTCAATAGCCACAGTTTCGACTTGAGTTTGTTTCCAAGCCGCTCTAGTGACAGATACACCTGCCATTTCAGAGACCCTCTTGAGTTGAAAATATAAATGATGAACAAACACCTCTGGGTTTGTAGTTGTACAAAGTGCTGTCAAAAAACTCGGTCTAGATGGTCTTGAAAATATTGGTAATACTTGCTTATCAAGTGCTTGTCCAACACAAGACGTTTGTAGGAGTATTTGAAAAATAATGCCTACACGAGGGATATAAACACAAATGTCTCCAGTATGAAAGGAGCTTCAATCAAAACTTTTGCACTTGTGATTAGGACACTTTGTAAGGTCAGAGTTCGCATCTCATTCAAGCAGCTACGTCCTGCAAGATGCTCAGCAGTTCTTACGATAACTATTGAATGCTTTGCATGAGGACCTACGGAAATTGATTGGCTGAAAGCTCAAACCTATCTTGACAGATATCAATGATCAATCAAGTGACACTGAAAACGCTTAGGATCAAGGTTCCTAAAATTGGATGAATCCATTGATTATAGATAACTTTGAAGTCAAACTGAAATCTACATTGAGGTATACATATTGCAGTATCTTAGGATCGACTTTTGGGAGCTTCCCTTACCGATTCCGTAAATGATAGACCAGCTAGTCACGTGTGGATTCTTTTACTGGATCGTAATGAAAAACAGTGCATAGAGGAAAAGGAAGTGCAAGAAATCTCTATCAAATTTTGAACACCCCTACGGGGTCTCAATTTCCACGGTTGTTGAATTATTCAGATGACGGAGGCCTACCCGTTTATTATGAAGTTAACTGATGGAACAATTTAGTACTCAGTTCATAGTCCCGAGAGCAAAAAAGAACAGTATTTCGGAAAATAAGTGTTAAATAGGAAATTTGAATTATAGATGAAGTTATAGGCGTGTCGATCAACTTGGGGGCATTCAGACGAGAATTTGATGATCTTCAGGGCAAGAAATGACTTGATCCTTTTACCCGTAGGAAAATCGTAGGTGTAGCTTACTCCGAACAGTGCAATGGTTGTAAAAGCAATGTTGAGAATAAACCCAGACATTTTTCCCTTGAAACAAAAATTATCCTTTAGGTAAATAAATCCTTGTCCTGTATTCTGCTTTGAGAATTGTGAGAACTTGGAATGTTCAGTACTGGAAGGATTGGAGACTTCGGAAGGATTTATATTGAAAAGAACCTTTGACGTATTTCATGAAAGTAATTGAACTGTATGGTTCGATTAATTGAAGAGCGTTCAAGCCTTGAGTAGTTCATAGAATATTTCATGGAAATTTGAGATTTTTTGTGCCTACCTATAATACACTCATTAGCACTCATTATTGGGGGTTTTCACATTCGCGTAAGAGTTCATGTAATTTCATCAATATTTTTGAAGGTAACACTTAACGATAAATTCATAAGATGGTAAATCACTTCGTATAAATTTCCTTCCAGGTTTCTGAAACTATTAACTGATCTTTTCGTTCATTAGTTTAAAGTTCTATCGATAAGTTTTAATGATGACAAGTTGAAGGTTTTTAGATCATATATTCAGGAAGTATTCTTTACACATGTACTAAGAGTGTTCTCATATTTCGGATTGTAATTTTAGGCTGTTTGAAAATATTTTCAAAGTTTTAGTAAAAGGGTGTTTCTATTCATTGATTGTGTTTTATTCAGTGATGTTGTATTGCTCCTTTGTTGTTGGTACGATGAGACCATAATAATATAATAATAATGATACACAAGATGGAAGCTACGATCAAGTCGGCGAGACAACACATGTCTCTTATCCAATGTGTAGTGGACTACGAGGCAGCCAATAAGCCCTGCACGTACATAGTACGGTGAATTGCCGTAAAATTGATACGAACTTACCACACATTCGGTGAATTGCTGTAAAATTGAAACGAACTTACCACACATTCGGTGAATTGCCGTAAAATTGAAACGAACTTACCACACATTCGGTGAATTGTCGTAAAATTGAAACGAACTTACCACACATTCGGTGAGATGCTGTAAAATTGAAACGAACACTGTCTGGATAGGATACGAATACTGGTGTTTGCAAAGAAGTCACCAGTGAGGTGGTGAACTTTGCTGCTTGAGACCCTGATGGGCTGAATAAATATTGGTAGAAAACATTTCCAAGCAACAACCATCATCTGAAAGGAGCTTGTTAACTGATGGCTAGATGGGGAGCAACAGATTCCAGATTGGTTTGTCGAGGGGCGAATCGTGCTAGAATTCTGAAAGCAAAGAACTACAGACCAATTACATGCTTGAATGCATTTTATAAGATTATGGTAAAAAATGTTCACCCGCATCTTATATACGCGACTATAAGATGCCTAAAAACCCTGGTGTGCCGACTTATACTTGTAAAAACTGTAGACCAAAACTGTGGACATTCGCTTGCTTGCTAATGAGAAAACAAATGAAATGGCGGTCTATTTTCCAAAAATCCCGCGATACTTCGTGAACCGCCACCGTCGGTTTTCTTGTTAGGGTGAATTTTCATGAACAGAAGTTTCAAGTATTACGCACGAGCATGAAATTAATAAAGCAACATTATCATTCAAATTTACAGAATCACTGTCCGCAAGCAGTTTTATTAGTTAAATTTTCGACTTATTATATAATTTTTATTTTGCTGATATGCAATTTACTGGAATAAATAATAATAACACATTTCGCACAAAAGTATTGAAATTCAGCTGCATGGAAATTCACCATTAGAACCTGTCAATCTTGTGCTTGTGCCTATCTGACATCTGCCCAACATGCGCATGCGCAAGTATCTGCGCCATTGTATCAAAGTTTTCCTTTTAAAGTTCTCTAAAATAAAGTATGTATAAAGTAATAATTTTGTAGCTTATTTTGAGTTGAATTGCTTTTCAGAAGTGATATGTGTGATGAGTTGTGTGTTACAATGGTCTTTCGCTATTTTAAAAACTGTATGTCATGTAATAGTGAAGATGTTTCTTTTCTTGTGCAATTCTTTCTCGACAGAAAACTTATTTTTGGATTTTACGAAAACGAATGGTAAAATAAGAAAACCTAAACAAGCTTGATGATATATGCAAAATTGATAGATTTCAGTGGAAGTCGCGATTTTTTTACTCTATCACGAACTTTCGCAACTTGAATTTATGGAATATTTTAAGAAACAGTAGGGTATAACAACACACACCCAGTTGGTTGAGAATCGATTTGAAAAAATGTTTGCCATGTTTATTAGAGCATGGCGAGTTAAGAAATAAAATGTAAGTTCCAAATTGGTTCCAAAGTATATTTTACAGATTTTAAGTAGTAGGTACTTACTTTCGGTACTAGACAAATGAATTATTGTGTTCATCTCTCTGAATTTTGTCCACACAAAAACGGATTATGGTCAACTTATTTAGAAAAATAATATAAAATACTGAAAAATAAAGAAACGAACATCATTAATAGTCAATAATATTGCACTACAAAATTTTTGATTCTGCCACAACTATTTTGACTCTCAAACGGTATTTAAATTATTTAAAAAAAAAAACACATTGTGTGTGGTGTTATTTTTCAAAAAATTTGGTCTTCCACTTCGAGTATGGAAACTATATTGCTTTAGAATTACATTTAAAAAGTTTATTTAGTCAAATTCAATCAACAACAATCACAATCACTATGTCCCTGGAATATTGACATGAGGACGAGGCGCCATCTCTGGATCCGATTACAGAAATAGACCTCGATTTCATTTGTTTTGTCTAAATCTAAACAAAATCTAATCAGTCGACCAGGGTTTTTAGGCATCTTACGCGAATACTATGCAGTTGATTCGGTGTGTGAACAGATATATGAGCAAAAAAGATCAAACAGGATCGACAGATGTGAAGACCGATTCAGATAAATGCGTGCCCATGCAGGGTTCTTGAAGCACGCACTGTTTACTCACGTTTCTATGACAAAAACATATTTTATTTAGTTCTGTATTAATTTTGAGTAATGCCATTTGACTTTTTCAACTGATCACTGTATCTTTTACCTCATGCAGGGTGGGCACGCTTGTACCTGAATCGGCCTCAAAGACAGTGAAAAAAAATACGTAAGGATTATTTGGAAAACTCAAATAGTCCAGCATTGACAAAATTATTCCAAAACCAAATAAAATATGTTCTTGTCATAGAAACGTAATCAAAAGGCGTTTAAACCGCCCGTGCTTAAAAACCATGGGCACGCATGTTTCTGCATCGGTTTTATCAAGTAGGACTCCATGCAGTATAAGTGCAACCTGGATCGATAATCGCGAGACATTTAATAATAATGATAATAATAATGAACTTTTTTTTAATTTTCCATAATATACAAAAAAAAACATAATAAACTTAATATTTCATACAACATCGCATGAGATTATCATACATTTGCTCAGATGCCTTGCGGTACCTAATGAAATAGTGAGATACTATATTGAACATCTGGTCAAGAGTTCAAACGGGGCAAGGTTATCTTCAGAATGGGAGTGTTTCAGGAAGACTCCAGCCTCTTCTCTTCTGCATCTCCCTATTGCCATTATCCAGCAGATTCAACTGCGGCACCCCCAGCAAGCGGAGGCATAGGGTCACCTACCTGCTTTACATGGATAACCTCAAATGGTATGTCTCGGGAGAAAATGATCATCAATCCTTAAGAGTGTTGAACGCATGCTATTGTAATGGAGTTTGAGATCACAGTTCATCTTAAAAGAGAACGATCTATCATCATCTTGATGCCGGAGAGACGTATACTCACCTAGTGGTGGAACCACATTGCCCTCTAGAAGTAACCATTGTTGAAAACTCTCCGCAGCAAGTATCAGAACAAAATTGCTGCAACTAATATAGTTGCCGTTCCGATTTTACTTTACTCCTTTGGAGTGATGAAATGGAGGAGCTGCGACAATTCGACATGGAAACGGTTATACTTCCCCAGACAACGGGGAGGCCGTAGAATTTTGAGTTTGGGGTGCCTACATAACAGAATTGTTCTAGATGGAACATGCAGAGTCATCAGGAATCCAAAGGGAAAAGCAGCACAAGTCAGCAGCCGAGTTGGAGCCCGTCCAGTAAAAAGCCCACGTCAAAGCTGCGGAAACTGAGGTACTTCTGCAGCCATTCTTCAACCTCTTATGCAGTCTCAGCCTATATCCACAGGCTTAACGCGGTCTTACGAGTGTTGAGTCCGTTGTGGCGAATGATAAGTGCCAAATCTATTGAGACTACTCATTCCACACAGTCAGGCAAATGTAAGCCATTAGGTTTGATATAGTCCTCATCGACCATGAAACTATGACGATCTTCGTCATAGAGCAGTCTCAGCTACTTTTTAATGAAAATTCCTTTAGAAATGGACGAACCTGGGGTTTCTCAGTCAACATATATTTGCTCTCTATCTTCTCATTGAAATGGTTTTCTGATTTTTTCGTTTGGCAGATGGTTTCCGACTCAAAAAATAAAATGCATTCATTGAGACTGGGGTAAAAGTTGGATAGGAAAGCAAATCAATGAATTTTGCAAATCTAATATCGTCGCGCCATGAGAAATAAAGGACAATTATTAAGAAAGTGATATCTATAGTCTAGTTCCTAAATTGTAGATAGTGACTTATCGTACATTTTTTAGTTTTTACGGGATTTGAAAGTGCGGAGGGGATGTACGAAAGTGGCAACGTAAATCTTGATTTGAAACCAAAGTACCTAGCTTATTTCTGTTCTATATTTTGACCTGCTTTATATGAATTTTGAACCGTAGAATCGATGAGTCACTATCTACAATTTAGGAACTAGACTATACTTACTTAAAGAAAGTAAACTTATATATTTTTTAATAAAAATATTGTTGGACTTGTTAATATCAGCGATGCCACTAATGAAAATTTAAAAAACGTTCATGACGACAAAAATCATTTCTCTTTGCGTTATTGGTTTGTCTCAAATTTGAAGAAAAATACAAAGTGGTTTCAGAGATAGTTGAGAAAAAAAATATATTCTGTTAATTTGCAAAGCCCAAATGAAGCGGAAAACACTGTCTGCCGAAGAAGTTTTTCTTGACGTGTTTGGTATACACATTTGTATGCGAGATAACTAGTGATTATTTCTTTCGTCTATTAAATATCAGTCATCAACCAATCATACGTTTGTTTCCTATTTGACAGGACCAATAAACACGCTCTATCAGCGACTATTTGCATGGTACCCAATAGTCAGCGACTATTCAGCATGATCCCTATATATCAAGGAACCTGTGCATCTGACAGTACTCTAAATAAATACATCTTAAACGTCAAATAGAATCAATCGTGTTAAAGCTGTATGAGTATTTGAAAATGAATCGGTTTGGAGAAACCAAAAACGAAGAGATAGATAAAGTAATCGATGCTACAATCCCTGACAATACAGTGTCATTCATATGGCTGATATAAAGAATTGGATTCAAGAAATAATCATCATAAAAAATATAACACGACCTTGATTATTTGTCGACTATTTTATTGCTGCTAAATTTCTCTTGTATTCATTAATTTTACTCGACATTATTTTGGTATTAATAATCAGAGATGAAAGCCCTCGAGCTTCGCTGTCGCGTTTTCAACAGATTATGAATGCCAAAATGTCTCGTTAAATTATTATAAAGTGCAGTCGAAATTTAGATGCAATAAAAATAGTTGATGAGTTGTCGGGTGTTGTCCTTCATAATGAAACAATCATACATTAATTTGTGATTTTTCGTAAGTATGTGAAATATGAAATGTGAAGTAGGCTTTATCTTGAAACTGCTTTCGTGAAAGAAATCAAACACGTTACTGGAGTGAAACTTTTTGCATAAATATAAAATAAACATTTGAAAAATTATCACAATCGAAAATCGAAATACTTATAAATAACAAACTTTCAGCAACTAACTACATTTAGTTTTTTTATGGCTTCTCTTGAAAGTACTACATTTTGGTGTTGTGAATGTAACGAAAGTATCCTGAGCCGATCTTACTGGTTTGGCGGAAATGTCTCTAACACTAACTCTGTAACGGCAGTCGAACTGGAGATCGTATAGGTCGAAGAAATTCGCCTGAAACAAAAAAAAAGAAACTTTGTTCGAAATACGTACTTGAATCAAAACAGTGCGGCTTTTACTAGTCCCTCTCCTAATAAATTTTGAACGGTTTGACGTACAAACATAAAAAAAATCGTTTGGAGAGTTTCACCAATACTACTTTTTGAAATAAAACACTTTGTGGGGGCGTCACGTCGTTGAAAAGATAATTCAATTCTCTTTTCAACCATCTAGAAGATATTGGCAAATCAATATTTTCGACATTCAGGATTATTCGGAAGCCTTTCGTTCAAAATCCCCACTGCTCGATGAAAATTGCGCCCACTTTTGACTGTTCCAATAATGAAGATTTTCCAATCAGAAAATGTTACACAAACTCACAAATCGGAGCTCTTTGTTTCAAGTTGATTAGGCATAAGAAACAATTTCCCATTTGTGACAATAAAACTAGCGAATATATTCAAAGATAATAATATGTTGAAGCTAATATGTATATTCGAAGAGAATAATGATGAATGTATTAAATATTATTGTTTTTTCCGCACTATTGCGGCTAAATATTCTCCCGTATGCGAAAGTTCAGTCAAGAGTGCTGCATACATTTCTTTAATACTCTTGTAGAACAATATTTATCCTAACTCTACAGAAAGGTACTTTCCCGCACTCTGTTGCTTACCGAACTCCTTTATCCATCATTCGGGTAACGGCAATCGCATGCGGGAAAGGTACTCTTTCCGTACTTGTTAGGATAATAACTACTCCGTAGTTATCAATGCTCTTGGGATATTATAGCGGATAATATACTTTATGGATAAAAATCTTCATTGACAAATTCATTGATCTCGGACCTAATAATTGAACTAGAATCATTCCATGGAAGTGAACACCAGAATATTTATTTATGCAACAAGTGCAAAAAGTAGATGTTTATTGCACGTGACGTGAAATTGTCCGACGAGGCCGTCAGGCCGAGTTGGACAACACGTCGAGTGCACTAAACATTTTTTGCACGAGTTGCATACAACAGTTTTTCTACGTTCATGCAAAAAGCAAAAAGTTATTCATGTAGGTGCGGCACTAGGTGAAGGAAAATGAAATACGCAATTTAAATAAATAATTATTACTATCGATTTCATCACCATAATCTAGTTTTCCATTAATATTACTCATTTTAAAACTTTCAGTTCTGTAATTGTCAGAATTAAATTTTGACTGACGCTTATATAACCACAGTTGCATTATAAAAATCAAAATCATAGTAGCCATGAGCGCGTATGTTATCACGAGGTGTGGTCATAATACAGACAGTTTGCTCTATGCAGGTAGACGGTTTAGAACATAGCGGATCGGTTTTGATTAAGGAGTTATTTTCGGGAAGGCATTGTTTGTTCAACTCTGACTGCTAACATTAATACAAAATAATATAAAATATGTAGCTGTTTAAAATGTATGGCCAATCTCACAGAATATCTGCTAAATATGTAGTGGGTTTGAACGTTTATGTTTATCATGATGACAGCACGTTGAAGTAGAATGACAGATGAGTGCAATAAAAACTTTATTGCACTAGTGCAATAAAGAGCTTCTTTTTCCACTGAATATACCTAGTTCAATAAAGTTATGCTTTTTGCATGAATGTAGAAAAAAGTATAAAAGTACAAACAGTGACATTACTTTGGTCATCTCAGTTAATCTGAAATGCTTCTGCCCCTTCACACGTCCATGACAAGGATTGCTCCACCACGTGACGACAGATTTTGAGGTCCTGTTGAAGCTCTTCCATATAATCCTGGCGGTGAGTTTTCCTCTGTTCCATATAAGTTTCTGTATGTGTAGCGTCTCTATTTTAGTTTTGCCAGTTGTGTCCAAAACTAAGGCATTGTCGTCTTCTGTAACAAAACAGTTCAAAGGAAATTTATGCGTCACGGCAAATAATAATGGTAGCAGCCCTCTACCCGCACGTACTAGGTATGCCAAACAAGTGTTTATGAGTGAGTATTATTATTTATTATTATTATTATTATTATATTCAACGGAATAAAATAACAACCATGATTAATCCTTGATACTTCACTCAAATGTTAACAGTACTTTGAAATATTATATGACAAATGTGAATTGAAAATACGTCAGTTCCGATAAATTAATTAATTCTTTGAGCAAATAATAATTTATACTGTCTTTGCCTTAGGAAACCAATTTAAAGTGAATTGATTAATTAATTAATTTCGAGGGACGTCATAGAGCCAGGCTGATGAGTAGGAAACTACGAAACAGCTGTCTACGGATGATGAACTCTCGGAATTGAATCGAAAACACTCTGTTCACTTTAAATTCTCATTTTCACTCAGTCAAAGGGCTACTTTACACACTGTGCACTTGTATTTGAGCATATACATATACAAAAAAATGCGTATACAGGCCGTTTCTTTTATCATTGCTATATTCTAAACCGTAATAGATACAAAGACGATTATATGGGAACAAATATAACTATTGTGGTGAGCAGTACATTGGTCAGAGAAAATCTACGGGGACTCTCGCCCTTCCCGACTTATACAGGACCGTAATTAAAAATTGTTGTCACTGATGATGCTAGTTATTTTATATGAAACGTTATAAAAATGTCGAGTGTGATATACCACTGAATTGTGAATTTATCACTCTATCAATATTTGTGATGAAATAGACAGGTCCGTATTTGAAAAAAATAGTTGATGATGGCGGTGTTGACCGAAACGTTCGATTAAAAATTTATCGTTACGTAGTTCTAGTACATTTTGAATACAATAAAACTTTCTTTTTTAATTTTTTTATATTTTCTGAAATAACAATTCTACTCGTAAAAAACCGAAAACAGCATTTTCAGTTTTCCCTGTATAAGTTGGGAAGGGCGAGAATCCCCGTAAATTTTCTATGACCAATTTACTGCTCACCACAATAGTTACCTTTTTTCCCATTTAATCGTCTTGTATCTATTACGGTTTAGAATATAGCAATGTTACCACATGATAAAAGAAACGGCCTGTATAGTGCGAATTTTAAACGAATCTTATGATTTTGTATCTATCATGATTTTTAGGGGTCTATCCCTTGGGACTTTTCTCTAATAATTTTTATTTTGTCAATCGACTTGATGTTCACCGAATACCTATACTAATTTCATCATTCTGGAGTTGAGAGGAGTCAGTTCCACTCAAAAATAAAAAAAAGTGCCCGAATCATAGACGTTTATCAGCGTTCCCGAATATTTGAATCAGAGTGAGTCAACAGAATTTCTGTAGCCAATTTCTTATTTAAAGTGACCATATAGCGTGGCTAACCATTTTTTTGAGAAACATCATGCATATTTTCATACATTCCGATTCGATTTACCCTTTTTTTATATTTTGATTTGATGATGTAGGTACATCAAGCTCTTCATGAAATCGGGCCTTAATTTATAATTACCTAAGTATATGTCATTGTCCACCATATTATATTTTGGAGCCCTGAGGAAGAAGAATTGCCGAAACATTGACCTGTTCAAAAATACTGCTTTTTAAGACAACCTAACCCCAAAAAACCTGCAACAACTATTATTATTATTCTTGACATCACTCTTAACTCTTGTACATTTTTTTTAGAGAAACTGAATTCATATTTGTATGCGCTATTTGACAATTTGATCCTTTTTCTGGATAAAAAAATATTGGTTTGTTGTTGGGATAAAACTCCATTGTACTCATTATAAAACTAAAGGTTCTAAACTGTGCAGGTTAATTTTTATACTTCAAACATAGATGAAATATAAAATCTTACCGTTTACTGTAGTATTTAGTATATCACCAGACTTCTCGCCTTTCAACCTCTGCTTTCCAAATTGTGCAAGTCCTTGGATTTGGAGAAAATATTGGGAGTTGGGCTCTAAATTTCGAAGTTTGAAGTAGGTTTGATCCTAGAAAATTAAGCTCATTGAAAAAAAAAATGCAATCAAAATAAATTGGGATTATTGGTACAGGTTCTGAGCGACATATACATTGTTTATGAAGGGAGCCTTTTTTTCAACTCGTCGAGGTGGCTAATTAATAGCATGCATTCTTACTTTCAATTTGATCGGTGAACTCTTTACCAAATGCATTCGAAAGATAGTGTAATACATGTTGAATATATCAAGAATAATTTTTCTGAAGAAAATTAGTGATCAACTAATCGATAGAATGAACGATTTTCTTTTATTCCAACAAGAAAGCATATTGAAATCGTCGAGAATATACATACGGCAAGTAAGTCTATGCACATCGTTGTTGATAAAAACAACCGGAAATAAGAATTTGGCGGCAGGTGATGTACCGAAAACCAGCAAATTCATAAGAAATTATTGAAGATCGAGTCAGTTCAGCAATTTGCGAACGGATGGCGCCACATTAAAATTCATTCATGAAAACAGAAATACCAAGTCAAAATAATGAATTAAAAAGAAATAAAGTATTGTTAGATAATAATAAACAAGAATAGCAATATAGCATAGAATGCAATAGAATATGTTCGCGAGATTAACAACCCTGGATGTTCATAATATGTCAGGATTAAGATGCCTTAAAACCCTGGTGTGCGGACTCATACCTGTAAAACTGTAGGATAAAACGGTGGACATTCGCTTGTTTGATTATGAGAAAACAAATGAAATCGCGGTCTATTTTCCAAAAATCCCGCGTTACTTCGTGAACCGCCACCGTCGGTTTACTTGTTAGGGTGAATTTTCATGAACAGAAGTTTCAAGTATTACGCACGAGCATGAAATGAAGAAAACAACATAATCATTCAAATTTACAGAATCACTGTCCGCAAGCAGTTTTATTAGTTAAATTTTCGACTTATATAATTTTTATTTTGCTGATATGCAATTTACTGGAATATATAATAATCACACATTTCATATAAAAGTATTGAAATTCAGCTGCATGGAAATTCAACATTAGAACCTGTCAATCTTGTGCGCATGCGCGAGTATCTGCGCCATTGTATACGAGTTTTCTTTTAAAGTTCTCTGTAATAAAGTATACATAAAGTAATAATTTTGTAGCTTATTTTGAGTTTAATTGCTTTTCAGAAGTGATATGTGTGATGAGTTGTGTATTACAATGGTCTTTCATCGCTATTTTAAAAACTGTATGTCATGTAATAGTGACGATGTTTCTTTTTTTGTGCAATTCTTTCTCGACAGAAAACTTATTTTTGGATGATCTAACCACACTGAAAAGATTTTACGAAAACGAATGGTGAAATAAGAAAACCTAAACAAGCTTGATGATATATGCAAAATTGATAGCTTTCAGTAGAAGTGGTGATTTTTTTTACTTTGTCACGAACTTTCGCAATTTGAACTTATGGAATATTTCAAGAAACAGTAGGGTATAACAACACGCTCCCAGTTGATTGAATCGATTTGAAAAAATGTTTGCCATGTTCATTAGAGCATGGCGAGTTAAGAAATAAAATATAAGTTCCAAATTGGTTCCAAAGTATATTTTACAGATTTTAAGAGTAGGTACTCACTTTCGGTACTAAACATAATGAATTATTGTGTTCATCTCTCTGAATTTTGTCCACACAAAAACAGATTATGGTCAACTTATTTAGGAAAATAATATAAAATACAGAAAAATAAAGAAACGAACATCATTAACAGTCAATAATATTGCACTACGAAATTTTTGATTCTGCCACAACTATTTTGACTTTCAAACGGTATTTACATTATTTAAAAAAATAACACATTTTGTGTGGTGTTATTTTTCTAAAAATTTGGTCTTCCACTTCGAGTATGGAAACTATATTGCTTTAGAATGATATTTCAAAAGTTTATTAACATTCCGTCAAATTCAATCAACAACAATCACAATCACTATGTCCCTGGAATATTGACATGAGGACGAGGCGCCATCTCTGGATCCGATTACAGAAAGAGACCATGACTTCATTTGTTTTGTCTTCAAAAAAATCTAAACAAAATCTAATCAGTCGACACACTAGGGTTTTTAGGCATCTTAGTCAGGATTCATTCCTATGGACCGTGATGGTCAAGATGGTAGAGCGCTTGTCTCTTAACCTAAGACCCGGTTTTTTGCTATAGCCTTTTCCGGGGTAAGCTCGCAATAATCAGCCTCACGTGAACTTAGACAATAGCAGTATCCGATGGAATGCAATGAACGACACGCATAAGCGTTGCAGGAGGCGTGTTATTATGTCACTACGATCCACATAGGCCCTACAGTCCGACCAACCGCCAACACCAGCGGAGGCGGCAGTCAGCGTCCCTTAATCGGGGCCCTAGGCACCACTTGGCACAAGCGCTCGCCCTCCTCCCCAGCAATGGGGTGAAGGGGGAGGCGGCTTTCCGTGCGTCCGGAACAACATCCCCTGGCATCCGAGCCCGAAAGGGCGAAGAAAGAAGGCGGTGTGTGAAATCTGTTATGTACTGTAGAAAATATTGGAATTTACTGTACAATTTCTACAATATATTTTTATTTATTTATTTCTTAACCTAAGGGTCATGGGTTCGATTCCCAGCATGGTCATCGGTCTCGTGCATGGCATCACACGTTAAAAGTTAAGGGCTGCGTCTTCCCTAGCTCGGACAAGTCTTTCGAAGACTTTTGAGGGTTGTACTCTTAAGGGTGTGCAGCTGGTTGACGGAAATAACAATTTTTTTTTAACAATCCTCTTTCAGATTTTGTCACATCATAGACATGTATTTTTTTTGTTAATTTGAATTATAATATCAGGTTCTGAAATAGGAATCACTTTGGTATCGCAGGGTTTTATTGCGGTAATCAGGTAATTACCCCATCTCCCCCCTAGGAACATGCTGGGCACAGGAATGAAATATAACGAAGTGCCTCTTACAAAAAATCAGAAGATACCCCGGAATCTATCAGATACCATATATTGTAAATGACGCGAGGTCTCCATCAGGACATAACTGAGGCACTGCAAATTCCACTAAATTCACAGGCGGTACTCAGCAAACACAAATCTTGATTAAAGAAGTCCTCGTGGTCTCCACCTAACAGAAACTCAAGGCACTGCAAATCCAATCAGTTTCACAGGCGGTACTCATCAGAGAACACTGATGAAATGAAGTAGTTCCCACGGTCTACACAAACAAAAAACTGGATGCACTGCAAATTCTATCAAATTCACAGACGATTCTCAGCAGAAGCTACCTACTGATTCCGAATAACGTGGTCATTGTGGTTTCCACTAAACGAAACACTTCAAATTCTATTAAATTTACAAACACTACCCAGCAAAAGCCACGGATCCTAAATAACGTGATTCTCTCGGTTTCCACCATAACGAAAACTGAAGGCACTGCGAATTCCATCAAATTCACAGATACTACTCAGCAGAGGCCAATGGTGCTGATTAATGTGGTCCCTGTGGTCTCCACAAAACAAATGACTAGAAGCACTACAAATTCCACCAAATTAACAGATGATACTCATCAGCAGAGGCTGTACTGGTTTCGAAATACTGGCTCTTGCGGTCTCATCCTCAAAAAACTGGATTCAGCTAAGAACACTGAACACTAATAACGAGGTCCTTGTATTTTTCACCCACGAAAAACTGGAGACGCAGCAAATCATAAACACCATTGAAAAACTGAACAAATATGAAAGTACTAGCTGCAATACCCGGCGTTGACTGGGTAAGAATGCATGGTCTTGGATAAATCCATTCGAGTGTATTTTCACTACGTTCTAGAAGCTTTTGGAATTTTCTCTCTCGTATTCCAGAAATGTCCAGTGAGTTCCACCCACCACATCCTCTCACCGGTGGTTAAACTTTCCAGAATTTCACTTGAGTGTCTTCTAATAAGTTCTATATAACTTTCAGGAATTTCTGTTTTGGTTGATTCTACGGTTTCCTAGAATTTTTTTTAATTGTTACAAATCAGTTCGGATCGTTTTAAAACATTTTAATGTTTTCTCGAACATCGCTAGACTTCAGTGTATTCTGTATTATACAAAAGCATTTGAAATTATTTCAGATTAACTTGAATATTCTAGATTATTCTTCATTATAATAGAGCATTTCAAATTCTTATCGAACATTATATAGGGTGTCCCGAAACTATGGTGCCAAATTGAAACAGAAGATTCCCCTCGAAAAATAAATAGGACTTTTCTAATATTCGTTTTCTCAAATGTCGTTCGTTTGCAGAGATACAGGGTGTTGAATATGAAAAATTAAAAGTAATTTTTATTCATAACTTCCACAGTTCTAGAAATTTTTCAAAAAAAATTTAAAGAATATTTGTGTTCAATAGGTGCTTCATTTCGACAAAGAAACCACATTTTCGGTTGTTACCAGTGGCGTACAAGAAGGGCATCATGGTCCCTTTTCTCCCCTATTTTTTACGCCACTGGTGATATCGTAAAAATTCATAATTTTTGCATTCCTTTTTCAATTTTGAGTAAAAAATGTATACTCGTTTGAATCCAGAAAAATCAACCGTTTTCAAGATAATTGCGCTTTTATGAATATACACATAACAAGTAATGAAAAAAAATTCGGTTGAAGGGAATTTTACAATCCCATTTACTAGTTAAACTCACAACTAGATGTTCTACCAAACAAATCAACGACATTTCCACATGCATTTTTTCTTGCAGAGGTACAGGGTGTTGAAAATATAAAATAAAAAGGTATTTTTCTCGTCACTTTCATAGTTACAAAAAAAACAATTACATTTTTTTTTGGTTGAATATCCAGATGTTATTTGGACCAAAAATTCGGATTGTAAAATTAATTTCTGCCGAACAAATTTTTCATTATTAGTATGTTTGTATTTATAAAAGCGCAATTACCTTGAAAACGGTTAGTTTTTCCAGATTCAAACAAGTATACATTTTTTACTGAAAATTTAATAAGGAATGCAAAAAAACTATATTTTTTTTTTATTTTACCAGTGGTGTAAAAAATACGGGAGAAAAGGGACCATGATGCCCTTCTTGTACGCCACTGGTAACAACTAAAATTGTGTTTTCTTTTTCTAAATCAAGCACCTTTTGAACTCAAACATTCTTCCAAATTTTATTGAAAAATTCTGGAAACTGTGGAAGATATGAATAAAAATTACTTTTAATTTTTTATATTCAACACCCTGTATCTCTGCAACGAACGACATTTGAGGAAAGAAATATCAGGAGAGTCCTATTTATTTTTCAAGGGGAATCTTCTGTTTCAATTTGGCACCAAAGTTTCGAGACACCCTGTATATAATTCTAGATCGTTCCTTTTAGATTTCCTTTTTTTTTACAAAATATTTCATCTCTTTCTATTTCTTCAATGAATATTGCTTATTGCTCCCAAACATATACAATATAAGGTAGCAGAAATATTTTTGTAATATTCATCTGACGCGATTGAAATACATCATACCTACAAAAACAAATTGTAAAATTGCAATCTCGTAAATACCGATATAGATAGGGACTTCCAAATTCCCAATATATTTGTTCCGTATCCATACAAATATGCAAGTAAAAATATAAATCTCTAAGATCACATTTCTTTCTTCATCTAGTTTCTTAGGTACTACAGAATATTGGAGTTGATATTTCAAGAATTTTTCAGGGGTCACGTCTATTTAGATACTTGACCTACTACCAACATGTAATATTAAACATTACGATACTGATATCAGTTTCGTAATGAGATACTTTACCGTACTAGTGCGGTAAAGTAAAATTCATTTGTTTCTCTTTTTAAATGTCAGTCTACTTAATGGAAAAGGATAACAAGAATTAATTTATTATAAATTTGAGGATCTATCCCGGGATTCATCAGGTAATAAGGATTCATTATGTGAATCAATTCTCTAATGGTCTGAACTATTGTCGACGAAATTTTACTAAATTGGAATGAACGTGTCAAAGTTTACAGTTTGCAGAATGAGTGACAACCGAGACACATAAATCAACGAACGCATTTATTATGAATATAGGCGTAACACTAATAACAATATTATGAAATCAACAAAATTTGATGCATCAATTCATGAATTAAAAATTAAACCTCATTTATAATAATAAATAAACACAACACTTGTACAATTAGTGATATTTATTCCAGCTGACGTGGAGGCAATTTTCAACTGAATTTTTTGTAGAAACGATGTCTCCTCCCATTATTTTAGTAGCTATATCTTTTTGTTTTCTAAGGATGTTTCTACATATCCTTCAGCGATACTACTGGATTTCCATCCACCATGTCTCTTCAAAATGTGCATATCAACACCAGCATCAGCAAGTAGGGATGCTCATGATCTTCTAAAAAAGTGACCTGTATATTGTGATGGATTTGGTAGATCCAGAAACGTTGCAAAAGTATTGATCAATTGGTTGAGAAAAACATTTTCCATTTTTATACAGGGTGTATCTGAATAACACCGAAAAAATTAAAAGGGTGATTCTGTGATAAAAATTAATGTAAGTGTTTGGTATAAAAATTTTTGAAAAAACCCTCCCCGGAAAAGTTACACCCCTTCGAAAATTAAAAAAAAAATGGTTTATCTTTTTTATTTTCCCTGTATATCAAGCTAAAGACACGAAACTTGGTAAACATTATCTGTCAATAAGAGTACATTTTTTGAAAATTTTTCAACCCTGAAGTATGCTTAGAAGGGGTTGATTATTTCAACCCCTAAGATATTTTTCTTACAACTTTTTTTTAGATGAAAATTTTTTCTTTAAAAAAGTATGACTGAAAAGCCCAATTCATTGACTAACTTTTTTAACTCTACAAGCTTTTTCTGAAACTTGAGCATTTACGAGAAAAAAAAAATTAGCTCATGTAAAATAGCATTTTATTAAACAACAGCCAACCAAATTATGATTATGATTATGAGACCTCTACAACTACAAACAAAAGTGAACAAACAATGAACAAAAACCTGTCGAATATCGACAATACAATTATAATAAATGTTGAAAATGACCGCCTTCAGCTTCAATACAAGCATCTACCCTTTTCCTCATAGAATTGCGTATACGATGAAATATTCCTGGAGAAATGAAAATTGATACTGATGATTTCCTTCAAAAAGGCCATGAGGATTTTCGTCAGCCCAAAGGTGATTGTTGTGAAAATTTCTAATACAGTCTCTTGAGAAACTCGCCTCGTCAGTAAATAAAATATTACCTAAGAACTGTGGTGCTTGGCCAATCATATTAATAAGCCACTGACAAAAAATCACACGGGGTAAAAAATCTCGAATCATTAACGCCTGCACCCGTTGAAGATGATAAGGATACAACATTTGTTCTTTTAAAATTCTAAAAACAACGGAATGGCTTACATGTAGGACACGAGCTATTCTCCTGGTACTAGTTTCTGGGAATTCTTCAATTGAATTAAGTACGGCTTTTTCTACAGCTGCAGTTCTAACTTCTCTAGTACGACCAGAATCATAACTTCTTTTTTCAAAATTACCACGTTCCCGCAAGCGTCGGTGAATAGTTGTGAACGTAGTATGATGGGGTAGTCTACACTGTGGGTACTGTTCAGCATAAAGTCTTTGCGCTTCCAATGAATTACCGTTAGCACGACCGTATGTAAAATGCATATCTGCCATTTCCAAATTCGAATATGCATTCATATTTTCAATCAACTAATATTTCCTACAATACACAATCATAAAACTTGTGAAACAATAAGATGGGTGACAGAAAATGACACTACACAATCCTAGTGTCAGTATTAATGTTTTTATGCAAAGCACAGGCCACTAGACTTGACGCAAAATACACTCGCGTTAGCTCATCTTTTTGAAAATGCATTGCATTAGATTTTTTTTCTCGTAAATGCTCAAGTTTTAGAAAAAACTTGTAGAGTTAAAAAAGTTAGTCAATGAATTGGGCTTTTCAGTCATACTTTTTAAAGAAAAAATTTTCATCTAAAAAAAAGTTGTAAGAAAAATATCTTAGGGGTTGAAATAATCAACCCCTTCTAAGCATACTTCAGGGTTGAAAAAATTTCAAAAAGTATACTCTTATTGACAGATAATGTTTACCAAGTTTCGTGTCTTTAGCTTGATATACAGGGAAAATAAAAAAGAAAAACCATTTTTTTTTTAATTTTCGAAGGGGTGTAACTTTTCCGGGGAGGGTTTTTTCAAAAAATTTTATACCTAACACATTAATTTTCATCACAGAATCACCCTTTTAATGTTTTCGGTGTTATTTAAATACACCCTGTATAAAATGGTTATGGACTATATTTTGAGGTCGAAGTCGAACATATTTTCGGACGTTATTCAAGCAGTCAAAACCAGCGATGTTTCAGTATTCGGTATTTTGATCGTTTTGAACGTTACTTCGTCAACTACATCACCAATTTTTAACTTCATCAATTCTTCTCTTCGGCATGCGCCAAACGCACCCACGATTAAGGAAACCTATAAAAATAATATGCTACATGGAAATGTCACCATATTTATGTATAATCTTACATTCATCATCAAGAATTGATCATGATTGGCTTCCTTTAAAAATCTGTGTATATTTTCCTTTGAAAATATACTGGATTTTTTCGGCTTGTGACCTTCGCTTTTCCGCTTCAGAATAGCTGTGAATATTTACCTTTGTACACATTTTTCTTCACAGATATCATTGTTCTCAGCATACTGTAATGTGTCCATAATGATAATGCCTTTTCTCTTTCAGCTTTCCCAGCAAAATAAGCTAATAAAATTTTCTCCGATATATCACGGACTTTTTTTGAACTGCACCAGTCTTCGAATCGCTTATATTCTTTTTCGTATCTATTGCGGGATTTAGCGGGTACTAGGGTTTGTATTGCGTTATTTGCAGCAAGTTCTATATCAGAATCCACACTTTCATTGTCGGAACTCAAGTCGATACAATTATACCAAACTGAAGTAAACGCGTCAAAATTGACAGTTCGCAAAATAAATCAACAATGAGTTTGTTACATGATAGGCCAAGCAATAGAGCCACAAATGATCGCTTTTTGGACAAAAATACTACCTGGAAGCCACCTATGCCATCCCGTGCAGGACAGTGCGTAGTTTATTCCCACTATGTCCTCAACTCGAAAATGTCATTTTTTAATTTGTTATAAACAATAAACAACAAAAAATCGCGTTTTTTTTAGTTTTTTTATTGTAAAATAGAAACTATTGAAGTAGTGTTAACGGTGCATGAAGGTGAAGTGTAGAGAATTGAATTCCGAAGAGAATGACGGATAAAACGATCCGATCAGATAATTAGAACCGGAGAAAAGCGGGAAAAACCGGAAAATTGTGTTTTTTTTTTCTTTAATTCATAACTCTGCCATTTTTCAATATTAAGAGCTGAAACTTTGCACGATAGTAGCTATTGACGTGCACTTTATGTGTGGAAAACCTGGATTCAGTCGAAAAACCAGTTTTCGCACAATCCTCATTTGAATTTTTTTTGGAAATATTTTCGCAGAGAGCTGGATGCGTGTGAGGTCGTCCGATTGAAATTTAAAAAATATATTTGGAAAGTAGACGTGAGCAGTAACAAAATGTCTATTCTGATTTTTCGATAAAACGCGTTTAAGTGTGTTAAAAACTAGTGAGAACATGAGGGAAAACGGCCGGCGGCGCGTTAGCGATCTTGTGGTGGGGGACTGTGCGAATCGAGGAGAAACGTATATAATAGGCGCGCGCTGCGCGCAACTTATAATTCTGTGCATTTGTTTATCTCGGCATATACTGCAGCTATTTGATTGGTCTTTTTCTTGATTTTGAGGTATCTGAACCTGGGGAATTTGATTCGTGACTCAGATTTCATGAGTGATGAAAGAATAAGCAGGTATTCTATGTTTTTTGCTACATATCTTTATTTATAGACAATATATGAATAGATCGCAGCTATTTTATTACAAAAATGAAAACAAAATCCTGCTGAAGTTCAAATTCATAGGACTTATAGAAAATCATTTTGCAGTAGTTTAAATATTACAGGGGCAACCAATAAACTTGCAAATTCTGCTGAGTGTCTGAATTGTGGTAAATGTTTGTGGTAAATATGTGGCACCCACAAGAAAAATTTCCTAATTCAGGCTCGCAATGGAACTGAATTTGGGTAAAAAACAGAACAACAATTTTTAAGGCAACTTTTGGACGTGGTGATCCGGCAATGATGGAAAAATTGGAATTGTACCCAAATTAATTTGTTTCCAAAGCTATGAATCATCGTCCCTCATACTCTGAATACACAAAAGACTTCAAAAGCAGTACAAATAAAAAATCTGATTTAAATGGAAACTATGCCCCAAAAACAATGGAAGAATCATTTACTATTTACACAGTATGTATCATCGTCGGTAGAAAAATGAAAACCATTGCCTCTCTTGGTTCAGTTATTAAAAATCATCAAAAAAAGAAACTTATTGTTGATCCAACTCCAAATCCAAACTTTCTGCGGAAGTCTATAGAAGACCACTTCGGAGAAAGATTAGCATTTTCTTGTAAAAAAAATAAAAAAAATCTGTAGTTCTCAATGAGCTTATAATATGAGACACAAGATGCCTGTAGGACTTCTTATTGCTAATATCCTATAAAATAGCAGTATTTGGGTCAAAATTCTATTAGAAAATATCTACTTCCTGGCTAATGCCACTACAAACATTGAATTAATTGTGATAAAAGTGGCGCTCTCAGTTTGGATTTATCTACGGTGCGGACGCGTTCGCGGCTTTTGCCCTGAAATGGGATGTACATCGAACCATTTGTTGCAGTCATTAGTTATTGACTACTGGACCTACCCTATACTGATGAGGGGCGAAATCGGTCTATAGGTGGTCCGAAAATTTCGATAAACATAACCATGCAACAAGCAATAGAGATTTCTAATGGCTTTGGATACCCTAATAAAAAGAGACGAAAGTTCTTAATTTTTCCGTCCTTGTTGCCAGGGAATGTACTCTGTGATTGGTTACTATAAGGTCAGGGAGTATAAATGTCATTTTCAACTGTAGCTATCATGTCATTCAAACTCCCCGCCATTATGGTAACCAATCACAGAGCGCGCCCCTGGCAACAAGGATGGAAAAATTAAGAACTTTAGTCTCTTTTTATTTGGGTGTCCAAAGCCATTAGAAATCTCTATTGGAGAGGAACTCTGCAAGGAAATTTTATCAGATGTAATTCGATGTTGGTTGTGGTATTAGCCAGGAAAGTAGTTGTTTTTTTATAAATTTTTGATCTAAATACTCCTATTGTATAGGATATTAGTAATGAGCAGTTCTACGGTCATCTCGTGTCTCACATGTAAATCTGGAAAACCTACAAATCCTACAATCGTACATTCTCCAGATACCGTTTATGATATGATATGATATGATATTCTTATGATATCGTCTGTGAATATTTTTATCAAGCAGTCTATATAAGTAATCTGTTTCGAATAAAATTAAAATTAATTGCACATTTCTTGTGCACTTTCTGTAACACCGTGTAAATATATAATGAATTGCGTACAAATATGTTTCACAAGAATTAGGAACTTCAATTCAATGAACTTTATTCTATTTTCAAACCTTGACGTGAAAACTATATTGTTTTACTTGGTGCCAGGCGACAGTGTTTTACGAATATTGCTTCGCCGATGGTATGTTTCGTCGTCGTCAAATGGCTGCAGCCAATTTATTGTCAAGAAAATATGTATATATAATATACATGTAATGAACTTGGAAAATTGCGCAGTTTTTAGTGAATACAGAATTTTAGTTGGGTGAAATCATGAGTGACTTTCAGCGTGTTGAAACATTAACATTTTATTGAAAATTTTATCTCAGCACAAATGTATGTATTTTTTGTCACGACCAAATTGGCGTGTGGTAGATTTCCATTTCATACGTGGAAAGACATAAGGAATCGACCTAAATAGGTCCCATTTTGATATACCGCAAAAATGGGTCAGACTTTAAAACAGGCGATTTCGGTGCTGTTAACACCGGACTATAAACGTTTCTCCTCGATTCGCACAGTCCCCACCACTCGATGGCTCACGCGCGGTCGGCCGTTTTCCTTCATGTTCTCACTAGTTTTTAACACACTAAAACGCGTTTAATCAAAAAATCACTACTTTCCAAATCTATTTTTTAAATTTCAATCGGACGACCTCAAACGCATCCAGCTCTCCGCGAAAATATTTCCAAAAAAAATTCAGATGAGGATTGTGCGAAAACTATTATTCCGACTGAATCCAGATTCTGCACACATAAAGTGCACGCCAATAGCTACTATCGTGCAAAGTTTCAGCTCTTAATATTAAGAAATGGAAGAGTTATAAATTTAACAAAAAAAAAACACAATTTTCCGGTTTTTCCCGCTTTTCTCCGGTTCTAATTATTTGATCGGATCGTTTTATCCGTCATTCTCTTCGGAATTCAATTCTCTACAGTTCACCCGCTTGCAGCGTTAACACTGCTTCAATATTTTCCATTTTACAATAAAAAAACTAAAAAAAACGCGATTTTTTGTTGTTTATTGTTTATAACAAATTAAAAAATTACATTTTCGAGTTGAGGACATAGTGGGAATAAACTACGGACTGTCCTGCACGGGATGGCACAGGCGGCTTTCAGGTAGTATTTTTGTCAAGGACAATATCTCTATTGCTTGGCCTATGATTCTAATATCATTCAGGAATATTGACTAATTTTGAGTAAATAATTAACATTATTGGTGTGTAATAACATTCCTGTTTCCTGTTGTAATACTTGAACAATATTCTTCAATACTCCAGGTACGAAGGCACGCCACTGACCGGTGAGTGGCATCTTACATCTAACGAAAAGAATGAAAGTGTAATTACACAAAATATGCCGACATGACACTAATAACTACTATAAAATTGAGTTATTACGTGAGACAAAACTGATATAATATTTTACGTTCGATATTTACGAGTGCTGGTGAAGTGTTACCGTCTGACGTGACTTTTACGGCAAATTCAAAACGTGCCCTCGTCTTCATTCCACCATTTGAACTGCATTCGAAATGCCGAGAATTTTCTGTCTGTGTGGAGAAGAAAAAAACAGTATTTGTATTTAACCTTCAGCCATTCAAGACGCTGGAAACCAAATTGTTGTACATACGTTTCT
Source organism: Chrysolina americana (assembly GCA_958502065.1). Lineage (NCBI taxonomy): Eukaryota > Metazoa > Arthropoda > Insecta > Coleoptera > Chrysomelidae > Chrysolina > Chrysolina americana. The sequence continues at coordinate 81,989,034 of OY293414.1, forward strand.
GCCCTTCGTTATAAGCGAAAAACGTACCTATTCGTCATGAATGTTTAAATTTTTTTGTGAAATATCGTTCGTACTTTCGAAACAAAATATCGGTTGTACAAGCAGAACTTTTATACTTATAAGGATGATCAAGATGCCTAAAATGTTGATGCGGTCAGCGATATGATACTTTGAGTTCATTAGTGTGAAAATTGAAATCTGTCTGTCAGTTTGTGGAGTATTCGGCTGAGTGGATTGCAACAAGGTGGCTAATGAAGCATGAGGAAGGTAGGTCGTAGATTTAGTGCTTTTGAACGATAAGCGTAGCAAAAAATCGAACAAAGTCGGGGAGGTATCAGACAAATAAAAAGAATTGATTTCGGACATTGCACAAATGGATGATGTAGTGAATAAACTTGAACTGAAATAGGCTTTATTCGACTTTTGACAACTTGACATTGACAAATATCAATTGAACAAAAATCTCAACGAAGATCAGATTAATATATTACATTCACCCCCTCCTCAGTCTCTCACGAAGTCCTCCAAATTCTTCGGGGAGTTCCTAATTCGAACTGGTCGTCCAACAGCAATATCATCTATTCTGTCTGGCATCTCTACTTCTCAGCTGTCTCCTGTGGAAGATTGGATTTTTGCTTCTCCATCAAAACTAGATCGGTATTGCCATTCGAGATTGTATCTGAGTTTTCTTGATATACAGGGTGTTCCTTAAAGACATGCTAATATTTGAGGGGGTGATTCTTTGACTTATTTTAAGGAAAAAAATTTTTATAAACGTATGTCCTAAAAGTCCTAACTTTTGAGATACAGGGTGATAAAGTTTTGAAAAAAAAAAACAGTTTTTTAATAATAACTGAGATATTGTAGACGTTTTTATAAAATTTGGTACATGTCTTCTATGCATCAAGGTGCATTTTTTCATTTTCTCAACCAGTGGCGTGCGTACGGGTTTTGCATTGAATATTTTTGGAGAAAAAAATACTACGCCACTGCTTTTCCTGAAAAAAAAAATACTTTTGAGATCCTCATTTATTTTTGAGCAAATTTGATGTCTTGAGTTTTCTTTGTCCGCCGCATGGTTTTTGCTTAAAAAAATAAAAATCGTTTTACATCAGGATCAATTCCTCAAAAATCTGATGTGGTGTGGAAATGATTGTGCATCGACTTAAAGCAAATAAAGGGATCAGATTTGTTCCAAAATGAATGAGAATCATAAAAATATGGATTTCAGCTTGTACAAAAACGAATTTTATTTTATTTTATAAAAGTAAGTTTAAATGAACGGATCAAATCATTAATTATTGACAGTACTAACACTGATTATAAAAATTGTTGGAAATGGCCACCTTCACTTAATAGGCATGCTTCCGCCCGTCTACGCATGGAATTACGCACACGTTGAAATATTCCCGGCGTATTTCGAATAGTTTCACACGAGGCAACTATTCGGTCTCTTAAATCTTCTAAAGTATTAACGGGAGTTTTATACACTAGAGTTTTCTCTTCTTCCTCGTCTCAGGATGTTCTTCGATTTCTTGCAGAACGGCTTCCTCAATTTCAAGAGTTCGGACGCTTAGAGGTCTACCTTCCGAAGTACCTTTCTTGAAACTACCAGTTTCCTTAAGTCGGCGCTGAATATTTGAAAAGGTACGGCTATCTGGTAAGGCACGATTAGGATATCTTTCCTGATAAATGCGTCTGGCTTCTGTTGCATTACCATCAGCGAGGCCATATACATAATGCATTGCAGCCATTTCTGCATTCGTGTAATTCACCAAATTTACCGATATTCAGAAAAACGGCGGACAACCAAAATAACTTCAATAACACACTTAAAAATCAAGTAAATAATTGTGCGCTTCGCTATTCCTATAGCTTTTTCAAACACAAAATGGTATTCATAACCAGTGAAAACACAATATTTATAGTGATTTGAAGAACAAAATGCTATTAATTACAGATAGGTAGCTAAATTAATATCGTAAATCCATTCAGGTATGCATTTATTAAGATTAATTCACGCCTATTCTGACAATCAATGAAATTACTTCAATTTCTTAGAATCGACCAATCAACGGTCGATTACACTGATAAAAACCTACCTAGGTAGTTTTCCCAATAAGTGTAAAGTAAATTTCCGGCAATAATTCAAGCAAGCAAGATTATAAGTGAAAAGATTAAGAAGTGGTGAAAAGAATTTTCAATTATAAAGAGGTAGCTAAATTACTATCGGACGATTTATTGTCAACAAAATGTTAGGTACCTAGGAGCGATATGAAGCAATTTCAATTTAATTATTTTAATCAAGAACCGAGCATCTGACAAGAATTACACATTTTTTTGGATTCTCATTCATTTTGGAACAAATCTGATCCTTCAATTTGCTTTCAGTCGATGCACAAACATTTCCACACCGCATCAGATTTTTGAAGAATTGATCCCGAAATGAAACGATTTTTATTTTTTTAAGCGAAAACCATGCGACGTACAAAGAAAACTTAAGAGATCAAATTTGCTCAAAAATAAATGAGGATCTCAAAAGTATTTTTTTTTCAGGAGAAAGCAGTGGCGTAGTATTTTTTTCTCCAAAAATATTCAATGCAAAACCCGTACGGACGCCACTGGTTGAGAAAATGAAAATGTTTGTGCATTAAAAAATGCACCTTGATGCATAGAAGACATGTACCAAATTTTATAAAAACGTCTACAATATTATCTCAGTTATTATTAAAAACTGATTTTTTTTCAAAACTTTATCACCCTGTATCTCAAAAGTTAGGACTTTTAGGACATATGTTTATAGAAATTTTTTTCCTTAAAATAAGTCAAAGAATCACCCCCTCAAATATTAGCATGTCTTTAAGGAACACCCTGTATATTTGAAGTTGATTCACTCAACAAGGTCATATCTCCTTGAGGAGCTAAATGACGGGTTGAAACGGTGGTTTCTGAAATTGTAGCCGGGATTGTTGATGATGTCTGTTTGGTTGAGTATTTGGTTGATTTTGCTGAATTGCCTCGAGGTTTACAGACTTTTGAGAAAAGCCCCTTCTTCCCGCATCCATGGCAGTTGGAATTTCTAGCTGGACACATATCTCGAGGATGATAATCAAATCCGCCAAAGTAGTTGGTTGATCGGAACATTCTTGAATTCGTTCAGAGCGATTGTCTGTATTCATATGAAGATACATAAGCCTCCGAATGATGTCATTTCAAGAGCTCTAGCTCTGTCGAAGGCATCTCGTAAGGTTAGTGTATCATTTTCCAGAAGTCGTTGTCTGATGCGAGGAGAGCTGAGACCACTGATAAACGAATCTCTTATGTAATCATTTTTGTTTTCGTCTGCAGATACCGATTTAAAATTACATTCTTTGCTCATTTCGTTTGGAACTTGTAAGTATTGATCAATAGACTCACTGACTTGTTGACGCCTTGTTGCAAGGGAGTATCGAGCAAAAATTTCATTGCGTGGTTTGACATAGATCTTTTTCAAGATTGCGAGTGCTTCATCATAAGTTGAATATGCACTGATAAATCCATAGATAGTGGGACTGACATAGTTAATTAGGATATTCAGTTGCTTTTTGCTTTCTGTAGCATTGACAGCTTCAATAAAATTCTCGAATAACCGAATCCAATGTGTCCACTGTTGAGCGGCAGTATTGGAGCTTGGTTCAATTTCTAACCTTTCCGATCTGAGCAGTTTATCCATCTTATGTAGAATCAAAAAAAAAGTCGAATGAATTGTAGTAAATAAACCTGAACTGAAATAGGCTTTATTCGACTTTTAACAACTTGACATTGACAAATATCAATTGAACAGAAATCTCAACGAAGATCAGATTAATATATTACAGATGAAAAATGTAATTCAATGTTCGAATGGAAAAGTAGATGTTCATTACCAGATATTTGCCTCATTTTCCACTTTCCACCTCTCCGTATACACACGTCTCGCACTTTGTTCGATTTATTGAATTCACTCTTCCTAAAGGAATTCTGTATTAATTTTAAATCGCGGCTTCATTCGTAGGAAAATACTATGAAGCTTTTGAATAATGTCGTTCTTTTTGTGGAGCAAGACGACTCTATTGCTGTCTGACCTATCCTAGCATTGATGAGATGAAAAAACAAAGAAACATGCATCTATGCAAGTGGTAATTTCTAACGAAATGAAAGATACCATTCAGTAACTTTATTACAATCAGCATTTGCAACATTACACAAATGGATGACATATGTAATTCAATATTCGTACGGGGGAAGGAGTTGTTTACTGTCAGCTATTTGCCCTATTTCTTCACTTTGTGGCAAAAATACTGCACGGTTCTTACGGAGATGGACGCCATCTATGAAAAAAAAAATATTGAAATTCTGACGAATACTTCACAACCTTACAATATATAGTCAATATTTTCACCTTCTACAAAATGGCGGAACATTTAATAATTGCCTGAATACGTTTAACTTCATAATTTGGGGAAATAAGGTGATTTCAGTTTCAATGTTCGAAATGGTTGCCTTGACATAACACGACGAACATTTTCGAACTCAGTAACGTCGATGTTTCTACAAATATTTATTATTTCTTTGCCGTATATCCAATATTGAATCAGATTCAGTTTCGTACACCTTTTTCTTCAAATAGCCCCTTGAAAAAGTATATAGGTGTCAAATCTGGCGAGCGGGCTGGACATTCCGTAGGACCTCGGTGATTAAAGGGTCAACAGTAGTTTCCAGCATATTCAAATGAAGTTCCCCTGTTGAAATTTGTTCAATGAATAGAGGTCCTACAATATGGTTTTCCAATATTCCTTCACAATCCTCAATTTTTTCTGAATATTGAGTATGAGTTTCCCGGAAAACGCGAGGGTTAGTGTCATTTTGTTTGTGAACATTGCCGCTGAGAAAAAATGTACATTCGTCACTGAAACAAGTATTTTGGAGGTAGGTAGGATGCCTCGCAATGATTTCCGTCATAATTTCGCAGAATTCTATTCTTCGATCAAGACTATCTTCGGTTAACTGGTGTACCATTTTGATGTTGTATGGATGATACTTATTTCTCTTCAAAAGTCTCCATACAGTAGAAGGACACACCACAAAAACATTCGCGACGGAGGAAATAGGCTGTCGAGGATTGACTATCATCTCACCAATTATTTGAACTTGCTGTTCATCTGGAACGGACGGATGACCTGGGGGATTTTTATTCTGTGCACTACTGTAGTTGTAAATTTGGATGCAAGTTCTCTTAAATATTTTCTACATATAGGACGATTCGGGAAACGATCATTGAAATTTTTTTGTTTTCGTGAAAGTTACGCGTCGCACCATTAATAAAAATCGCTTAGATTTTTTCTTTCAGTGGAGGAGAATTGACCATTTCAGAGATTGTTCACGAAGTACCTACCCATCTACTAGTAGAACCCAAAACTAAATGAGAATATTTTAACCGTTGTCGTACTGACATTTTTCGTCAAAAAAAATAACCTATCAGATCTTATCGGGTTGTTGGGATTTGCATATAGCAGAGAAAACCAAATATTTCTAGAAATATCGATATTTATATGTTTGTATTCAGGTAATTATTCAATATTCTCTTACTCCAAAATATAGATTCCATGCATCAATTTCATTATCCCAAGTTTCAATTTTTTGAGTTGATCTGTTCAAAACATGAAGGGGGGAGACATTGAAGGAAAACACTGTATATTCAGTAAACTATGAATACGTTGAATATATTGTATTATCTAACTTGTAAATTAGGGATTCCTCTTTCAATAAATTCTATTCTTCTTCTACATACAGTCATTCTGATATTCTGATTCAGAGATAACAACATGCAGTTGAACATCCAAAACACTACTAATTCTTGAGAAATTGTTAGAGCTTGTCGCCAAAAAATGGGCTGGAGGGTTTCAATTAGATGAGACGAAAAGTTTCTACGAAGTCGAAATCTCTTTCACACCACACACTATCTCAGTAAGTGGAGAATTTGAGACAAATATCTATCAGAAAACAACTTTTTTCCTTACGATCCCTGAATTACATCTGACATCCATTTGTACAATGTTCTTTCGGAAGGACACTATTGCAAGTGCTCATTATTGTGATCAAGCTTCGGATACTCTCCCCCATCCGGAAACCAGGACTCATAAAAGTCCTGGTTTCGGAACTGTATTTGCACCCTGAATATTTTCTAGTTGAGATATAATGGGAGACTGACTGGTATCAGCTATGATAATACATATTTTTCCTTTTTTTTGGGTGTATGTAAAACCTTTCACCCAAGTAATAGATTTTCGGTCGTAAAAGCTTCAACATCCTGTGTGACGACCGCATCTTCTACACTCCACATCATTCCATTGTCTGTGTGTTGTGCATGAAAACAAAAATATCCACCGTTGAAGATCCATTATTTGTCTATTCAGTACTGTGACACTGTAACTCTATCGCTCCTACTCAGGAAACCCATTGTGACGAGCTCTTATATAAAGAAAATTATGAAAAGGGCCACATCATAAGCCACTTGAAATGGCTTCTCGCTCGAACAAGGTAAGGATAGTCTAATGATAAATTGATGTGCTTATTTGATTGTTTCTGTGAATTGTTTTTAGTTGATTGTCCTCAGTTCTTTGTACTCTGTCTCTCATTGGACATTTGCATGTTTGTGCAGTAAATATTTTGATGCAATAATTTTTTTACATTGCGCCATCAATAATGATTTGACTCTTCGTTCTACATTGGTTCAAAGTCATCATCAGCTCTGGTTATGGGCTTGTCAATGAAAGCTGTGACGAAAGTATAATTTGTCACGGACTACTTCATCTTATGTTTTCACCTAAAGCTTCAGCTTCAAAATGAGACTGAGATTGTGGAAATCGGTTGCCGAGGAAAAAAGTTATGACTGCATAACAAAATTTTTTGAGATCACTGTCTTTACTCGAAACTGAAGTATTTTCTGTCTAACATTTCATTATAAAAAAATCTTGACATATCTACCAGAAATCAGAACTGATTTGCCTTGTAACATTTTGATGTCTTCCTTGAAGCTCTGGAGCTGTGATGTTCTTAGCCAGTATTCTTCAGCCTCTTCAATATCTTCAACACTCAATTGGCCTTCTATTTTCTCTACTTTTTTCCTCACAATTCTAAGGAATCGTAGAACCGAAGCTGTTGTTCGGATTAGCCTGTGCCATTTTGAAAACCTCTTCAAATCTATAACATCTTCATACTCCTTTTGTGTTACAACAAATTCTGTTTTCATTCCAAATTCGTTTTCTCTGAATTGTATTTCTCCATCTTCCTCTTTCGGCCATTATTTTTCTGTCATTTTCAAAAAGTCTGGCCCTGTGAACCAGTTTGTCAGCAATATTTCCTTTAATAATGAAATATGGTGGATTACGTAATCCAATCTTCCGCAATAAAACCTATACAATAGGTAATGGTCTTCCGTCAAGTGGTGTCGCCCCTCTTTCATAATATTTCCTTTGTTAGGAACGCACCGCCATTGTGCCACATCTTACCTCTTCTGTAGTGATCTCTTAGCCATGCTGTACAAAAAAATTAAATTTGGTTTGCTGTATCATGTATTAATTATAACAATGAAATTATTGAAACATATAAATATGTTGTAACAGTATTACCTATACGAAATGAAATAAACTGGAACTGAAACTGTTTCAGGTCATTTTGACTGTACTGCTTCTAGTATCAGTTCAAATTCTCAAAGGATTAACTTCGGAACTTTGGGATAAGAGAGAAAATAACTTGATGGATTATGACAATGATGAAATGGGTGAGGATGGAAATCAAAATATAATACCGAAACTCGTCAAGAAGATATATCCAGTTATAAACAATTTGGTAAGTGTATGAATTATCAACATTGGGAATGCTATATGCCGATAATATTTCATCAAATCTATATTTTTTTATAAGTCAATCATATTTTTGCGAGAGGAAAAATAACTGATATGGAAAAAATAATAAAAAAATAACTAATTTTATCAAAATGACAAGCTGACTGAAGTTATCGACGCTTTTTCTTCGACATACAATTAGCTTATTTAAATGTACGACTCACTGATTCTAATTTTCTTATTCCAAAGATGTACCTAATACATGATTTCTGCACTCTCCGTATTATCAAAACATTGGCCATAAACAGCAGCAATTCTAAAAGTTTTTAAGATAGCATGGCGATGAGGATTTCAAGACCTCTATGTGCTAACATAGGCTTTGAAACTTAGTATCAAGATCTAGTCCAAGATTTTTGGCTACGTTAGTAAAATAGTTAACGGTGAAAAATGTTGTTCAAGTTTGTCAAATTCTTGAATAATAATAGCATACAAATGAGCTCGTTTTGTTCAAGAACTTCTATAATGTAACAAGTAGGTATACAGGAAAAAAGTAATGGCCCCAGCATAGATTCCTGGGGAACACTTTATAAGCTTTCTAGATAAGAAACATGCTTGTGGTTTTTTTGCATCAAATTCCATTAAGTTGTTGGATCCCCAATCTAGAATTTTTTGGAGTTATATTTAAATCGTCCACATTCCTCTCCCGTTTTCTTCTGGTTTCACGGACTGATATCGGAGCTTTCGAACAGGAAGCGGAAGTTTTTCTCAATGAAGGAATTATACTGATAAAGATACAAGTAGTGATGATATGTATGAGAGTAGTTGAGATTTGTCCCAAAGCTTTAGATTTGCTGTCAAGAAGGTTTCTGTTTTCATCAACATAAATGAAAACTCAAACTCTTTGTGATTATCGTTCCATAGTTTGAACTTTTGGAATTATAGCAGTCTACAATTTTTAAAGACTTTCATTACCTATATAGAAAATTGCTGTGCATAATTTTATTGTTCATATGGAATTTGAATAATTTATTTTCATATCAACACTCACAGGTGAACTCAAAATCTCTACCAGGATATGAAACTACAGCCACACATGGAAAGTGTTCTTGTAATTTGACATTCAAACCCATCATATTGGGACAATCATATTTTCCGAGGTGAGTAAATTGTTATTTGTCTAGAAAATCATAAAAAACCAATAGTTATTTGTTCCATTGTTGAATTTTTCAAATTTTTTCCATATCATATTCGTAAAATGTAAAAAGGTTTTTTGTATAGTTTCACCAAATTTCAAAGCGATCGCCGGTCGAACATAGTTTCAGTTGGCGTTTCGGCGAAAATTTGCATCGTCAGAGGCATCGAAATTGAAATTCCTTTTTCGACAATTGTTCAAAACTGTGTCATGTTAAAAAGATGGCGTAGAACACGGGAAAAATAATGAAAAAATTCAAAAATTGCCGAAAGTATTTTTGTTGGTCGATTATATGGGTTAGGATCCCGGATTGGCCGTTCGGAGCTGACCTGCGCCCGCCAGAAATTTTTCTAATATTTTTCTATATCGTAGTCGTAAAATTCAATATTTTTTGTATAGTTTCACCAAATTTCAAAGCAATCGCTGGTTGAACATAGTTGCTGTAGGCGTTCCAACGAACTTCTGTATTTTCAAACAGGTCAAATTTGAAATTTTTTGTTTTTTCAATTTTCAAAAAATGTATCGTGGGCAATTGATGGCATAGAATAAGGAAAAAAATAATGAAAAAATTTCAGAACTTTCATAAGTATTTTTTTCCTAGTTTATATGAGTTAGGATCCCGGATTGGCCGTTCGGAGCTGACCTGAGCCTGCCAGAAATTTTTTAATTTTTTTTCATATCATATTCGTAAAATTCAATATTTTTTGTATAGTTTCACCAAATTTCAAAGCGATCGCTCGTTGAACATAGTTGCTGTAGGCGTTCCAACAAACTTCTGCATTTTCAAACATGTCAAATTCGAAATTTTTTGTTTTTTAAATTTTTCAAAATTGCATCGTGGGTCTTCGATGGCGTATGATACGGAAAAAATAATGAAAAAATTCCAGAACTTTCATAAGTATCTTTTTTTCGAGGTTATATGGGATAGGATCCTGGATTGGCCGTTCGGAACTGACCTGCGCCCGCCAAAAATGTTTCTATTTTTTTTCCATATCATATTCGTGAAAATCAATATTTTTTGTATAGTTTCACCAAATTTCAAAGCGATCGCTCGATGAATATAGTTGCTGTAGGCGTTCCAACGAACTTCTGCATTTTCAAACACGTCAAATTCGAAATTTTTTGTTTTTTCAATTTTAAAATATGTATCGTGGGCATTCGATGGCGCAGAATACGGGAAAAATAATGAAAAAATTCCAGAGCTTTCATAAGTATTTTTTTTTGAGGTTATATTGGTTAGGATCCTGGATTGGCTGTTCGGAGCTGACCTGCGCCCGCCAGAAATTTTTCTTATTTTTTTCCATATCATATTCGTAAAATTCAATGTTTTGTGTATAGTTTCACTAAATTTCAAAGCGATCGCAGTTCGAACATAGTTTGTTTCAGTTGGCGTTTCGACGAACGTTTGCATCCATCGTCAGAGGCATCGAAATTGAAATATCATTTTGAAAATTGTTCAAAAATGTGTCGTGTTGAATCGATAGCATAGAATACAGGAAGAATAATGAAAAAATTCCAAAAATGTCAAAAGTATTTTTGTTGGTCGATTATATGGGTTAGGATCCCGGATTGGCTGTTCGGAGCTGACCAGCGCCCGCCAGAAATTTTTCTAATTTTTTTTCATATTATATTCGTAAAATTAAATATTTTTTGTATAGTTTCAGCTAATTTCAAAGCGATCGCTCGTTGAACATAGTTGCTGTAGGCGTTCCAACGACCTTCTGCATTTTCAAACAGGTCGATTTCGAAATTTTTTGTTTTTTCAATTTTCCAAAAATTTATCGTGGGCAATCGATGGCATAGAACACGGGAAAAATAATGAAAATATTCCAGAAATTTCATAAGTATTTTTTTCCTAGGTTATATGAGTTAGGATCCCGGATTGGCCGTTCGGAGCTGACCTGCGCCCGCCAGAAATATTTCTAATTTTTTTCCATATCATATTCGTAAAATTTAATATTTTTCGTATAGTTTCACTAAATTTCAAAGCGATCGCTCGTTGAACATAGTTGCTGTAGGCGTTCCAACGAACTTCTGCATTTTCAAACAGGTCAAATTCGAATTTTTTTGATTTTTTAATTTTTCAAAAATGTATCGTGTGCATTCGATAGCGTAGAATACGGAAAAAATGATGAATAATTTCCAGAACTTTCATAAGTATTTTTTTTCTTGGTTATATGGGTTGGGATCCTGGATTGGCCGTTCGGAGCTGACCTGCGCCCGCCAAAAATTTTTAAATTTTTTTTCCATATCATATTCGTAAAATTCAATTCTCTCAGATTCTAGGGAGAACGCTGCACAGATATCTGTCAGATTTAATTCAACATCCGTCGTGGTATTAGCGAGGGAAGTAGTTGTTTTCTGTCAGATATCTGCCTTAATTAAGGAGAGAATATGGGGTTTTTTACTGAAGTTTCTGTCTCTCCCCTGGAGCCATCAGACATTGTCTGATATTTCAAACAATTTTAAGTATTTGAATTATATTTCAGATTAATTCAGACCGGATTCTGCAACACTAATTCCTGCGCAGCACAGTACGAATGCATCGAGAGGAAGTATATAGTCGTAGTACTGAAACGTAAGGATTCCAAGATCACCGAGGACAGTTCCTCTTTGACACCTCCAAAAACCCTGAGAGACTTTTGGACTGCGGTAGATGTACCTGTTACGGTTGCTTGTGACTGTATAAGAGGATTTCAAATGTTGTATCAAAATAATATGTAGAATTTGAATGTGGAATTATATTGCAAAGTTATTCGAAGAACGGCTATGATGTAAAGTAAAAGATATTTAGATAATGACTGTTTTATTCTCTATAGAAACAACGAAATATACAGGGTTCTCCAACAAAGGTGCGGACTTCTATATCTCCATTATGGTAATGGATAGATAGAATTAAGAATTCTACATTTAAATATACTCACTAAAATATAAAAGAGGAGAAATAGAAGTGACACTGACAGGCATAAAATCTTACCTCAATATGACTTCGTATGCTATACTAAACATCATCTAACAAATGATATAAGGAAATCCAAATTTGAACGATGCTTGTAGAAGTATTGGAACAGTATTTCACGGCCCATTTTAAATGACCCGGCCTTTTTGAAAACTGTCAAAAATTTCAAACAAATAGAAACAACTGAAGTTAGTTATATTCCTGGTTATATTACCAAAATCACTAAGTAGGTTAGCTAACTTAATTTCCCACCAATCCCCCCTTTCCTCTGGGACCTCCTTGTCTAAAAGCTCATTTATTTCGTAAACCCCCCTATAATAAGAACACTGCATAAATCCAGAATTGAAAATGCTGATAACCCTATGAAAAGAACCTGGAGAGTCAACTGTACAACTTCAATGAATCCTAGCACTCTTATTAATATTCACTATTATACTCTGGCTGAACACATAACCTGTAATATAACGGCGCTAAAATGTGTGCATCCTGTTGAATTGCACCATAGATTAGAGTTAACAAATATAAGCACTCTGGAATTAAAATATATTATAAATAGCATAAAAAAAAGTAATACATGGGAATTGATGAAATATCAGCGAAGGTTTTCTAAAATATCTCTGATTCAGCACTATCTGTACTGAGTCTGATGAATGAATCATTTACAAAATGGAGAATTCCTGGCTTTCCTAAAAACTCTATTATTTATACCTATATATTATAAAGGAGTAGACTATGCAGACCCAAGTAATTACCGCCCTATTGCACTCATACCCACTTTATCATAATTAATTGAGAAACTGGTGAAAGTTCGAATGAATGAATTCTACAAGTGAATAATATACTAGGGAAACAACAATATGGGTTTCAAAAATATACTTGAGAGTAAAAAATATGCTCTCTTCTGCTCCATGGACAAGATGTACTTGGGGCTCAATAGCGGTGATTTGCAATTTCTCCAAAGCCTTCGACTGCGTCAATCATATAATATTGCTCCAGAAGCTGCTCCATTACGGTTTCACAGGGAACAACCTTCGATGGTTTGAAACTTATCTAACGGGTCGTGAACAAGCGGTCAAAATTAATGGAGTGCCACACGGATCAGTCGTTGGTCTTCTATTATTCTTACTCTACGTGAATAATATGGTTTCGCTTAATATAAAAGGTACAATTATTATACTGTTTGCTGATGACGCCACCTTCCTATGACAAGAAGAGGATAATACCAAGCTACATTTAAATATAGTTAAGGATATCCAAGTGATTAAAGACTGGTGTGATCAAATCTTTCACTCAATATTAGAAAAATAAATATCATGTATTTCCACTGCAATATCCCCAATTCAGACATTGGTGATGGGGTGATTTTAAATAGAACAACAACCAATAGAAGAAAAAAAAAGTTGAGGTTACTGCCGTTCCAACAGGTAGTTGATTTTTTTTTCATCAGTTTCAATTAAGACGCTATTATTGATTACGAAACTTCTAAACAAATTAACTAAAGCCTGCTACAATTCTGCTGTGTCACTCGGTATTGTATATTTTTATTGCTTGTTATTTGAAGATTATTCAGAAATTCCTCTCACCCCGGGTATAACCTGTTGGTGCACCAGAACAGAGTCCAACGCCTTGGCTCCATATAATCTCCTACTCCAAAAAACCTTGTACTTTTGTATCTGTAGATCTGAAACTGAAGGAGTCCATTGCATTTCAGCATTCAAACTTCCGTTCGTCCTTGTCAACGGGCCGACTGTAACATTTTCGGGTGCCTTTGGAGGTTTTGGACCTACAAAAAAAAACAGCATTCAACCTGACGGTATATGCCTACACAATTTTCAGTCAGCTCAGAATCAACCTTCCTAAAGACCGATTCAGACACATTCCTGCCCATGCGTAAAACTAAATGACAATTCACATATGTGCCGTTTACTTGCATTTCTATGTCAATTGGTTCTATAATGAATAACTCGGAAGTTTTTGAACTACTCATAGTATTATTGTCATTAACAACAGCAAAGAATTAGTCCAATATGATTAAGCTAATATTTCCCAAGAAAGTGCTTATGAATTCACCTCAGCTTTCCAATGGTTATTTTTCCATTCTTTTTCATACAAGTTGTTATTTGGACAGAAGTGAATGTATTCTGACCGACCTATTTTTGAGATGACTTTGAAATATATAAAATACGACCGCACTCCCCTGACGACCCGACAATGACCTTCGATGATGACAAGTTGTTATTTGGACAGATATGAATGTATTCTGACCCAACACTGATCGAGCTAACTCGAATCCTATTTTTAAAATGACTTCGAAATATATAAAATTCAACTGCACTTTCCTGACGACCCAACGATGACTTTTGATGATAACAAGTTGTTCTTTGGACAAAAATTAATGTATTCTGACCCACCACAAATCGGGCCAACTCGAATACTATTTTTGAAATGTCTTCGAAATATATAAAAGTCGATCGCACTCCCCTGACAACCCGACATTGACCTTCGATGATGACAATTTGTTATTTGGACAGAAATGAATGTATTCTAACCCTCCAAAAATCGGGCTAACTTGAATCCTATTATTTAGGTGATTTCGAAATATATAAAATACGACCGCACTCCCCTGACGACCCGACAATAAACTTCGATGATGACAAGTTGGCATTTGGAACAAGTGAAATAAATACAACGTACAGTCACACATAATTGGGGATTATTTATGGAATTTTGCTGCGAACGAGAATATTAATCAAATGATCATAGAAGCTTAGAAGAATTAGCATTGAAACTAAAAGATTGGGCGGTCCATATGGGAAAGAAAGATGGGACCGAATTTATAAAAGCAACGGTGAAGACAATGTGGAACGTTTCGTGCAAACTTTTGCAAGAACAGTGCTATAATGAATATTACCTATGATTGACCCGAGCAACAATAGAGTATTTAAACCAGCCCAAGATGCAATTATTAGGAAGAAACTACAAGCAGATCCATGTAAAATTCCAGTTCAGTTTCATTAAATTTGTCTGAAGTTAACAAAATAATATAGCTATGGGATCAAAATACTCCTGAAGTTAAAATGCGAGAATTTTACCATATTGCTGGTGTGGATTTGCGAGGAGGAGAAGCAGTTGCTTGTCTGGTGGATTTTTTCAAATGGAGAAAATATTTTCAAATGGAGAAAAATTACGATGACTCTTCAATAAATCGCATTGAATACAATCCGGTGTTCAGTAAAACCGTAAAACATGCCAAGGTGGTTCTAAAAGCTGAACAAGTAGTAAATGGTTGGTTTCCAATAGTGAAATACAAAGCTGCCCTGTACGTCTTTTTCATAGACTGATATCAAAACGAGACGACAATATTACCTCACCTCGACTGTTCTTAAAACTAAATCGACATCTAGAAAAATTTAACTGAAAAATGGTACGATAATGTACCTGTTGAAAGAAATTGTTATTTTTAACAATAAAATCAATGGATGGACTAAATTTTCTGCTGAGACAATTGGCTTGGATGAATGAACGAAAAAATAACAAATTATTTGAATAAATCAACTGCTGTTAGCGAATTGACAAAAAGTGGTGTAAAATAACAACAACCGCTGAAAATTACTGGTCATAGCAACACCACAACAAGCTCATAAATATTATGCGCGATAAAAGATCTTCTATAGTAAAGAACAACAAAGAATCTAATGTTAAGTAAAATTTTACTAATTTTACTTTCACTAACTGTACTTTTTATTGATAAATAAATGTTTCGTTGTGTTCATTATGTGTGTGTTTCATTATCTCTTGTTACTTTATGATCAATATTCATAAAACACTCTCGTGATATCTCGGCCATGTCTTACTTCATACTCAGCAAGCAATTTTTTATACATATATGTTTGTCTATATTTATATTTGCACAGAATGAAATCTTACTGGTTGATACTGTGAAAGGCGAAGTGCTGCTACTGAATCCCCTAGTACCATTCTCATTTACAGCTGCCACTCTGAATTGGTACCATTTTCCAGGCTTGACAACATTTTTCAAAACCCTCCTCAGCCTCATAGATTTTGAACATAGGACCCAATCGCTCATTAGGCTTTCGATGAAGTATTTTCCAGTGTGGTGTCTTTCTTGTATCAGATACAGAACTATTCCTCCACCTTTGTACTGTCGAGAAGATTCAGCTGTGGACCAGTCTATGTGTACAGTTCGCTTTTTTCGACCCTCGACGACTATGGGTTCTTGAGGAATTCCAGGAAGATCTAGAATGGAAATTTGTGTGATGATTCAATACATTTTTTATTTTGATGGTATCGTGATAGTTTTTCTTTTATTCTTCATGCTGTTCAGATTCAAGATTGCCTTGCTGAAGTGTAACGTATGAGTGAATATAGATACTACGATCTGACTTCAAATTCTCACTTATCTCCCTAGAGCATGAATTATTTCCGGAAATTTTCTCGAAGTGCGAATTTTCTTAAAAAAATCGCAACTGAGGAAATCTTTCGGAAGAGAATTTTATACCAAAACTTTTTTGAAATAGAAATTAAATTGGTGACATACTCAGGTGACATATTATTATCCATGTAACGGACATCATAGTAGGCCGTTGTTAAGGCTTTGTCTCACAACAGCGAATTTTTTTTTGCGGATTTGATATCAAATATTTTAATTTCCCTATACTCTAGTGAAATGTGGTTTAAAGAATTAAATAGAGAAGCAAATATTCTACTAAAATCACATAATTTTTTAGTACTAGAGGAAAGGGAAAAAAGTTAAGATCTACTTCTATCGGACGCTAATGAATTACATCGGCGGCACTTTTATTTATTAATCTCGGATTTGTTGTCAAATATTGTAATCACATAATTTTATAGTACTAGAGGAAAGGGATAAAAGTTAAGGTCTACTTCTATCGGACGCTAATGAATTACATCGGCGGCACCTTAATTTATTAATCTCGGATTTGTTGTCAAATATTGTATTTTCCCTATGCTCTATTGAAATGTGGTTTAAATAATTGAATAACAGATAATAACATGTACCTATAATTAAGTTATAAATAAATATCTATCAAAAATATTTTACGCCACTGTGTATATGACAGCTGTCAAGCCAGAGGGAAATTTCCACTTATTAATATCCCTCTACGCAGGGAAATTTCCGAAGAAATTAGGTTATTGTCATAGCAACATGTCAAAATGCAGGCATCTGATTGGCTAAAATTAACTGGTATACAATTTTCAGAATTACCTACTGAGAACAAAAGGTTTACTCGTTCATCTGAGTTAGTTAATACTTTAACAAAAACAGTTTCCATACATTTTCATCACGATGCAGATGGTAGCGACTATCCCCGGTAAGTGAGATGAACATTCGAGATTTGCACTACGAGAGTTACATATAACGAAATAAAAATAAATTCATATTGTGAATCTCAACTCAATCATATGCGGTTTTCACCATTAAGTTTGTCATAAAATTTGACCCCTTAGACACAGCCATCAGTTCTCATCTATTTACAGAGCTCAAAAATAGAAACGGGACACCTAGAAATTTTGTTCGAACTTGAGGAGTTGTTACTTTTGATTGCCTGAACCGATTTGAAGGTTCTTCGCAGATAATGAGAGTCCGTTTCATTGGCTTTTGACTGTTCGGGTCAAACCTTTCCTGTTGTCATCCTCAAAAAAGTTACAGGGTCGTATATCGGTTTGTGCAAATTCGACTAAAAATCATTCAACCCCCGTTTACGCCAAACATTTTTTTTTTTCATTTCCAACTATTCGAACATGAAATCTCATGCATTTTCATGATATTCTGAGAAAAAAAATGGAATAGGTGCACTGAAATCAGATATGTCAATGTTTTGAGAAAACATGGCATTTTACACCTTACCAATTACAAACAATTTCAGCTCTTTCATTTATGAACCGATTTGAACATACTTCATAAATTCTGGAGACTTTTTCGATTGGTGTTTATTACATCGATATTCTGACAAACCTACGGGGTGTTATAACAACTGTAAATTTCACAAAAAAACATCTCTTTGACTCTCAAGAAATACATATTCTCACTTATTTTGTGAATATTTTTTCGGGTGATTAATTTTCATTGATTATTATTATTATTATTTCATTGGTTTCCGAAGAGTCATTCGTTCATTTTGAGCATGAAGAACCACAATATCTCTCATACACCTATCAATGCACCGTTCAGCATTCATACTTTCACCTATCAATTTGACTAAATCAGTTTTTCTATTGAACATGATCCCACCCCAGACAGTCACACTTCCACCCCCAAATGCTACCCTCGCTTCCATATTCTCTTCAATAAACCTTTCATTCCTACCTCTCCACACCAATATTCTTCAATCTGACCTGTACAAATTAAACTTACTTTCATCCGTGATCATACATTTACCCCACTCTGCTATTCCCCAGTTTGAATGATTTCCTGCCCATCGTCGTCTTGCAACTCTGTGTCGGTCTCTCAACAAACAACAGGCTTCCCGTCTTCTAGTACGTAAATTATCCTTGTGTAGCCGATTCCTTACAGTTTGTTCAGTTCACATTCACGCCAGTAGCAGCTCTCAAAGAATTATTCAACTGGCTGGCAGTTATGGTACATCTTCTTCTTGCGGACATAGAAATGAAGTTGTCTTGTCTACTAGTAGTTTTTCTCACTCGTCCGCCATGTCGGTAATAAAGGTGCCCATAATTTTCAAGGCGACCTATTGCTCTTTAAACGGAGCTCTTGGACTTATCCAAAATATCCGCAATATTTCGAAACAAGAAAAACCCGTCTCTCTCAGTCTCCCTGCTATCACCAATTGCTCGTTATTCATTCGAGGCATATTCACTTATCGTAAATGACGCTTTGAGGGAGCACAATATTGACAGAATTTATTGGCCTGCGATGTCTCCAGACATGAATCCCGCCGAACATGTTTGGAGCCAAATGAAACTCAGACTGAAAGAAAGAGAAGGCGAGATTTTGAATGTTGACGAATTGGTGAATGCTGTTAGGAATGAATTGGACGCTATTTCCCAGGATATTATTAATGATCTAATAATGAGCATGCCCAGAAGACTTGCAGAAGTGATGCGGGTTCGTGGAGGACCCACAAAACATTGATTTAGTTGAATGCATATTTTATTTTTATGTTTGTGTTCATGTTGCATTAATAAAGTTTGTTACAATTTCAATGAATGGCATCTAATCAACCAAACCAAATAAATGATAATAATAATAATCTGTAAATGAAAATCAATCAACCAAAAATATATTCACAAAATAAGTGAGAATATGCGTATTTCTTGAGAGTCAAAGAGATTGGATGATTTTTTGTGGAATTTACAGTTGTTATAACACCCTGTAGGTTTTTTCAGAATATCGATAAAATAAACACCAATCAGAAAAGTCTCCAAAATATATGAAGTTTGTTCAAATCGGTTCAGAAATGAAAGAGCTGAAATTGTTTGTAATTGGTAAGGTGTAAAATGTTATGTTTTCTTAAAACGTCGATATTTCTAATTCCAGTGCACCTATTGATTTTTTTTCTCAGAATATCATGAAAATGCATGAAATTTCATGTACGAATAGTGGGAATGAAAAAAAAATGTTTGGCGTAAACGGGGGTTGAATGATTATTAGTCGAATTTGCACAAACCAATATATCACCCTGTAATTTTTGCGAGGGTGACAATAGACAAAATTCGACCCAAACAGTCAAAAGCCAATGAAACGCACTCTCATTATCTGCAAAGAACATTCAAATCGGTTCAGGCAATCAAAAGTACCAACTGCTCAAGTTCGAACGAAATATCTTGGTGTCCCGTTTCTATTTTTGAGCACTGTAGTTTAAAAACCTTTTACCTTTAAAAGTGTCCAATTTGGCCCACTCTGTACATATTCGTATGGTAAATGCTATTTCAGCTAAGTAAGTAGGAAAATTTACATACGATATGGATTTTCGTAAACACTAGAAGCATACTGTTCCAAAACGGGCATAGTAGTGGAGCCTCATTAGGAAGAAATCAAAAAATATATTCCATAATATTTGTGATCACTAATTTTTCTGCATTTCAACAGCAATGTCTGTCTGTTTATATCACTCCCGTATTTTTTGCAAGCAACGCGGTCGTTATTAAAACCTGTTCACTAGTTTGTACTAATTTCTGATCATGTCGAATAATTGGTGAACATTTCAATTTAATGCTTCGTTAGAATCCAATCAATATGGTGTAACCAGACAAGCTGTCAAGATAATCATATGGTTATTTGATGAAATCGGGCTGGAGCTAGTTCAATTGATCTAAATTATCAACTAGTGTATGTCATTCAGTAATAAATTGTAGTAAAATTATCAACAGAAACTTGAAATATATTATTGAGACCAAACGTAGATCTGGAAAATATACTGGGGTGTCACATAAGTAACAATGAATACTCTAGGTGGACTGCTTGATGCTTTATTTCATACTTCGGAATAAGTATATTACATCAACCTTTTTTTCAATTTGTAAAAACAAAAATTAGCTGTATTAATTCGAACAATGTTCGAAAATATGTGTTGAAGATTATCACGATAATGAAAAGAATAAAATCGACAAAATTACAAAATACACATAACTCTTTTTGGAGTCTGTGCTTTCCGAGGAGTGTGTCTCCTAATTTTCCATGCGGATGTCGCTGCGATCAACTCCGTTGTGGGTCGTAGCTTCAACCGTGGTGAAATATTAGTTAAACAGTTGACGACCTGAAGAAATGAATCGAATTTTATATGAAGTAAAATATAAGAATGTGTCTGGAATGATGACCTATCTACTAATAATTTCCACCTACCTGACTGTGCTCTTATGATTCTGGTTGAAGCAATTTATTTTTCCTTTTCAAAAGGCCAAGGTGATTCGATTACACAAAGGTGATGATACTGAAAATCCAGCACATTTTAGACCAATTTCATTGCTACCTTCCCTTTCTCAATTAATTGAAAAGCTTGTAAAAAACAGAATGGTGACTTTCTTGGGAAAGCACCTATATAAATTTTTTTTAATTCGGGTTGCAAAGAACAAAAAGAACAATTGATGCTATGCTATCTACGACAGGATGTCTATGTCAATCTTAATGAGGGAGATTTTGCGGTAGCTATCAAATAAATTAGAAAGGTACGGTTTTAGAGATATAGTTCTCAAATGGTTTGAGTCGTACTTATCAGGTCGTACTCAAAGCGTATCTCTTCAGAACAAATGATTGCAACAATCAGAGAAGTATGGAATAATCAGCTATTGGGGTGGGTAATCGTGTGACCTGAGCAATTGCAATTACTATCATTATTATTAATGTTACTGCCACCTAAACTTTCCATTCCCGAGCTCCTCGAACGGTTTTATTGAGACACCCGATGCCAATATTCACATAATAATTTCTGCAGTTTTATTACCATGTTATCAAGATGTAACTGGGAATCTTAGAATTTATGTAGTGGTTCTGCTACAGATAAACACAAAGACCAGTACAGAGCAGTCGACGGAGGCATCTCATGTTTATAGTTTTAAGTAGATTTTATATCATTTTATGCAACGATACCCTTCAAAGAGGTTTTCATTATGGGTTCATTTTGCACAGTAATCTCTTTTCGCCGGTTTACTTTCGCCTTACTTGGAGGTAATGATTATGTGGAATTGAATCGGCAAGACAGGGTGTGACTGTGGTTCAGTTCCAAGCAGAGTTTTATGAACAGACAGGATAACTTTGCAAATGGGCCATTCTAGGGAGTCATGTCTTATCTTATTCTCACGTATTTAATAACATAAAACATCAATGATTACCAAAGCAAAATTTTTGTGACTCTGCAACAGGCGAGACCCAGCAATAAGGTAATTTCAGAACTCATGCCATGAAGATTGTATGTATCCAAAACTTCTTTTGAACCCAAATGCTCCAGCTCTACAGGGTGTTCCAAATTAAGCCGGCACCATTGCCAACTCCGATATTATTGATGCTACGAATTCGGTTGAATGCGAAAACTAGTAGCATTTTTAATGGCCTTCTCGATGCCGAAAACAAAAAAAATTGACAGTCGAGTTTTCAGAATATTTCATAAAATGATATTTCTTTCAATGGAATACCCTATATTTTTTCATGCATTTCTATTCGTAATAACATTCTCAACAACAAAGCTCATATCACCTTTCTTCCTAAAGTGGAAAATGAGCGACTTATGTGGAAATATTTATTTCGTTAACTAGTACAAAAATTTTCTTTGTTTTGCCGAATAAAACCTTAAGATTGTCCAAACACCCAATTTTGGTACTTATACGAATGACAATATTTGATGTGAACTCGTGAAAACAGTGATCATTATGTCGCACGACTCAATTGACACCACTGAGCTATTTGGTATTACTGTACAAAACGATAATTTCCATTTTAAATCCATTCCGCTAGCCGCATTTATTTTGTGAATCAAAATATGTCTGCTGTAATGACAACTTTGAAGCCGTTTTTGTACAGAACAGAAAATACTGGAAGGTCATATAAATGTGGTTGGAAAAAATGTGTTTGATTCGATAAAACATAATTATTATGAGCAATCAAGTTGTCTTGAAACTTTGTTGAAATATTATTTGTCAAATATTCTTAAGTACTTATATCATGAAAATGTCATAAATTATTGTAACTGTCAACTACTGTTCGAATATTTTTCGAAATGCCGTTTTCCTAGTAAGAAAAACGTTTTTTTTTGCTGTGCTTTATCGTCGATTCAGGAACAATGAAAAAGTTTTTGAGAAGAGGAGAACTAAAAAACGTATTGTAATATCTGATACAGAAATTGATGTTTATTATTCTTCACTGTCTGGAATTCAACGAATTCTGAAGAAACATAAGATTTCTCCTTATAAGTTGAGACCAGTGGAAACACTAGAACCTGGTGATCCTGAGAGACGATTGGGGTTTTGTCGGTGGTTTATAAATAAATGCATATATGTATAATAGAAAGAATTTTCATTATTGGAGTAGACATAATCCATTTCTAGTCCATCCCTACAATCCGCAAAGACGATTCAGTATTAATATTTGGTGTGGTCTATTTAGAGGCAGAATTATCGGTTAATTTTTCTACCGTGGTTCTTTGATCGGACCCCTTTACAATAATTTATTAACAAGAGTATTGGAAGAGTTTTTCGATGATCTTGATCTGGAGGTTCGTTAGATGATCTATTTTCAGCAGGATGGAGCACCAACACATAATGTCAGTGGCGTAGGAAACAGATAGATTGCTACAAATGGTCCTGTTAAGTGGCCCCCTCGTTCACCAAACATGACACCTCTAGATTTTAATTGTTTCTGATTTCTAAAAAATGAGGTGTACAAAATGAAACATAATAATGTAGATGAACTGAAAAATTAAATTGGAACTATAATTAATAGAATTGATGGCCAAACTGTGTTTAATGCCACATGTAGTGTCGATAGAAGGGCCCAAATATGTGTTTAACAAGAAGGCGGTGTTTCTGAACATTTACTCGATATTTTATTGATATATTATATCAAATCCGTTTGTTATAAATGTTTCCTATTGATAAAAAAGTCAAATGAGATTTATTGTTGAGAATGTTATTACGAATCGAAATGCATGAAAAAATATAGGGTGTTCCTTTGAATGAAATATTTTATAAAGTATTCTGAAAACGCCACTTTCAATTTTTTTTGTTTTCGGCATCGAGAAGACCATTAAAAATGCTACTAGTTTGCCAAATCGGAATTTTATTATCGAATCAGCAATGTTTCCAGGCATCTGAAAGAAAATTCTGTGAAACCATGAAGAAATCCTTACGCTTAACATGATTATTTAAGGTAAAAAGGGAGATGCATTGAACAGCTGATGCCGCTCTGGACGACTCGCCTTACCATGACATGGTCAAGTTGGTGTCCAAACAGAACAGGTTATCTTTAAAAGGAGCGTGATTCAGGGACACTCCTTCAGCCCTCTTCTCTTCTGCATCTCCTTATTGCCATTGTCCGTTCCACTACAGAAAACCCACGGATACAACTGCGGTATAATCTAGATGCCGAAGAGACAGACGTGTACTTACCCAGGAGTTGGACAACGCCACACCCAAGAGGTTACCACTGTTGAAAACTGTCTGTTCCACGGATATACTTCCTCAGATAACGGAGAGGCCGTGGACTTTTGAGTTTGGAGTGTCTACATAACATAATGGTACTACATGGAGGCTGTGAATTTCAGATCCTCTTTTCTGCTTAGTATGCCATCATGAAAAAGTAGGGAGTTTTTCTTTTCAAAGCAGCAACCCGTGCAGCCGATGAACTTTATCCCGTATTCGAGACTGAACGGACGAACCTAAACTCTGTCACAGAGCAAAAAACCCACGTCAAAGCTGCAGAGTGTGAGAGGCTCCTACAGCTAGATAAGAATAAGCCACTGCATGGGGTCTTCTTCAAGAACATTGAGAACCTTGGCTTATCCAGAAACCTGACCTTCGCATTTCTCACGTCAAGTAGGCTGAATTTGGAAACCAAGAAATTCATAATGGCCTGTCAAGATGGTATCTTCAACACCTTCGTCTACCGCATAAGTGGAATTTTGTGATGGTGCTTTTTTCGAGTTAGGTAATTATGTTTAGGTAAGTTCAACCTTCTTTTCATTGTGGTAATCTTGAGGCCAACGAATAAAGATCTGATTTTTTGTGTAACATATTCTGTCTGTTTGTCCCACTTCAAATGTCTATCAATATAAATACCTACCTAAATATTTCATACTATAACTGATTGAATTTCAACACTCTGGCTTTCACCATTATTCTCAATACTGAGTGATTGATTAGTTGGTAGACCAGATTTATATGAGCTGAGGAATATGAATTTGTTTTTTGTAACCTACTGTTGAAGTAGGTTATTATTGATTCAAAATCTATTTCAGAAGTTTCTTTCAGTTTCTCCCAAGTATCTTTTTCATGCATAATTGTAGTGTCATCTGCAAAATTCATGATGTTTCTCTTTTGTACTCTTGTCAAAGATTATCCATATATAATTGTTCCCTGAGGTACTTCGTATTCTACTTGTCTATATGTACTAACTGAGGTTGATCTTTATTTGAACACATTGTTTTCTGTAGTCTGAATAACTCCCAAACAGTTTTAGCGGAATACTCTTATGCTAGCACTCTCGAAGGTGTGTAGCAGTTGAACATGACTAACTGTGTTGAAGGCTTTGGCCAAGTCGACAAAGAAGCAGATGGTGGGTTCATTCCAATTCAATAGCTGATTAAAAAGTATTTGGCCAGTTCTTCGATTGCATTTTGTGTCGACTTGGTCGCCTTAAAAAAGGATTGTTTTTTTTTTAATCACCTGATATCTTTTCAAAAATTATGTGAGTCTCAATTTTCAAAGTTTTTAAAAAAATTTGGTAATTGTTGATATCAAGGAGATTGGTCTATAGTTTGTCATGTTCTTTCTGCTGCCTTTTTTATATGCTGGTTTTTATACTGGTTCAATTCAATCTTCAGAGAACTTGGAAATATACCTTCTTTAAATGATTTATTGATTAGGAAACATAGAGGGGTTTTTACATAATTTTTAATATTTTTGATCGTTTCAGATTTGATATTAGCCTGGCATTTCGATTTTTTTGGTTCTTGTTTATGTTTCATTTTATCGGCTGTTTTTTTTTCCAATTCTGATAAAATATTGAATGAATTCGTTTGTAATATCTTGTTAATTTTTTAAAATATTGGAACATCTTCGGTTTGATGGCCATTGGTAATTTCTTTCACACAGTTCCATAAATATTTTCCATTATTTTTATTAATTTACATTTGGTTTTTGTATTATTAAATTTTCAAAATTCACAATTATGCTTGATTCATATGATGTAATAACCTATGACTGAACTTCTTGTATATTCGAAGTCAACTTCTTTAATTGACACATTCAAAAGTGTTACCATATTTTTCAATGAAGTTGTTATATGTATGTGTGAGATATCAAATGGCAGGTCACCAATGATTCAAAATCGGACGGACGGAAACCATATTGTCGATTGTTCACAAGTACTGAGTATTCTGGTAGTTTCATGAACTTAATCTGAAATGAGGAAATGAGTTGTAAAACATTTTTTTTTATAAGATTAAGTAAAGGATCAATGTTAGCGTAACCAGTGAGGACACTCAGTTTTGATTCATGTCCAAATCACCATTTTTCGTCCCATTCAATTCACCAAAGTTTCGAAAAAATATACAAAGCAACTCAAAAGTTAGCAGGGAGGAACCTTTATGACCGCACTGTATACCAAAAAAGTGGTGATAAACGAGTCAGTTATTTCTTCTGTCCACCTGTGAAAATGTCAAACTGATTCCCAATTTAAAATGACCCTTGAATATAGGGCGCAATACCAGTCTCATTATTAAAATAATCACTATCATTAATAGAATTTCTTTTATTGCATGCCGATTTCTTGATTTACGTTGACCTCTGCTGAAATCAGATCGGTGGCGTGGAGTTGTAATTCGAAGAATTCAATGTGTGCAACAGAACAAAAAGCCAGATATGTATTAATTTGCATGCAAATTATAGAACAGAAAGTAATAATTTGCAGTTATCTCGCAAAAAAACGTTTATACTATTAGCTGCACCGCGTTGTTTTATGGCCTCAGCAATGAGGATTATTTCAAGCAGTATTGAAGTTGAACATTTTCAAAAGGTCCACAATGAACTTTGGTGATCAGAAAATAATTGAACAGGACATAGTTATTCAACTAAATCATGTACAGATAAATATATTGGCAAGGATTCAGGAGAAAACTAAAATGAATACTGTATTGAAAGTCAAAATAGAACGGTTACAGAAGTTAAAGCGACAAAAATATTCGTTTCTCCCTAAAAACTCACAATAC
This sequence comes from Chrysolina americana, assembly GCA_958502065.1. NCBI lineage: Eukaryota > Metazoa > Arthropoda > Insecta > Coleoptera > Chrysomelidae > Chrysolina > Chrysolina americana. The sequence continues at coordinate 82,015,968 of OY293414.1, forward strand.
CAATTATCAATAGTTTTCCCGCAAATTTCCACCGTTGGTCAGACGAGGGGCGCATGCCAATTTTCCCAGAGTGTTTTCGTTACTAAAACTTCAATCATTCACATCGGCATGCAATTTGAAAACACGGAAGATCCGTTTAATTTTTTTCAGTTTTTCACAACCCTTTGAGCCATTTCGGCCGCTGCGGATTGCATGCCATTAATTAGTAGCGTTTCAATTTGTTTGAACTTCCGTATATTACAACGGCAGGCAGTATAATATCGCGAAAAAACATGAAAATTTTCCACAAAAAGAAAAGCGCTTTTCCTTATGAAGTACACACGTGCGGCGGCCAGGAACCCGTCTATTTTTTCATAATTTAGGGTTGATTATCAAGCTTTAAAAAGGCTTGCAGTGTAAAATGGGAGAACCTCACCTGTCTCCAGCTCCTGGTCTAATATAATTGTGGGAATATAATCAGCCCTATGCTGTATCACTTCCATTAAAAATAACGTCACCGTTATTCGCCACTTCCGTTATTTTGCTATTACCAATCATAGCAAAATAATGGAAATGGCGAATAACGGTGACGTTATTTTTAACGAAAGTGATACAGCATAGAGCTGAATATTGTTTGCTTTTAGTTTTTTGCGTTTTTAATCCCATTTTTATTTTTATTCCTATTATCAATAGATAATATTGTCCATCCCTATAATTGCATCATCCTCGATATCCGCTACTAGAGCCCGATGTTTCACTTAAGTGCTGCCTAAAGTCAGTTCAATTGGAAATTCACCATACACAGTTGCCGGCTCTCCAGTTGCTGTGCGTAGCTTCCAATTCGACGATTCAATTCTTGCCGGTGTTTTGGCAAATGTAGGTCCAAGGATTGTCCTAGTCGCACCTGTATCAAGCAGCATGGTACGAGGTTCGTTGTTGATGAGACCGTCTACAAATACACCTTTGTTCTGTCGTTGAAGGACAGCGACATATGCATTGTTATTTGGGGCTTGCTGGATACAGGCCGACGACTGCCCCTCCTCATCGACCTTCTTTAGTTTTCCTGTGTCGGTGTCGCTTTTTTAAGTCCCGCAATTCCAGCACCTTATTTGTTTCCTTTCAGGCAGGACTTCCTTCATTAATTTTCTCATGAAAGCCTCGATATTAGCGGGCTCCTGTGGCTGTGGGTCTTCCTCGATCATCCGGACTCTACTCTGGCTTTGCTGCTTCGAATTCCAGAGCGCGTGCCAATGCATCCACGAGATGTGCGGGGCGAGCTAGTGTTAGGGCTTGCCGGGTTTCCTGGTCACGAAGCCCATCCAAAAATGCCTGGACCACTAGTCGCTCCATTACATTTTCCGGTGTAGCTGGGTACACAAGACGAACCAAGCGTGCAATATCTGCTTCAAATTCTTGCAACGATTCGCTTGATTTCTGGCATCGGTTCTTCAGCTGTGAGTGATATACGTGTCAAGGTGGGCTTGGACATAGCGAAGTTCCACGTGTTTTACCACCTGTTCATAGTCTTCCTGTTGTTGGGCGGTGAGCGTTTGTAAAATATTTGTTGCTTCGCCACGCAATGCCAGTGTCAATGCTAAAGCTTTTTCCCCAGTATTCCATCCATTTGCTTTGGCAGCAGCTTCGAATTGTCGGTGGTAGTTTGACCTTGGAGTATTTCCGTCGAACTGAGGCGGTTTCAATGAGAGCTTTCCTGGTTCCCTACTGACCTTGAAATCTTTGATGTCTTTTTGAACTTCCTCCACGTTAGAACTCAGTTTCGGCATTGTTCTGTTGAAAATTTCTGGGATGTGCACAGAATCCATTCGCTTCTCCAACTCACAAATTTTTTCCTATATTTTGTACATTTCTGCCTCAATTCCTTCTTTGACTTGGTCACTTACTGTCTCTTTCAATTTTTCCATTTCTGTCTCGACAGTTCCCATCCTTTCTTCCAACCGACTCGCCACACCACAGACTTCTTTCAAGCTTTTCGAATTTTCTAGAAGCTCTTCTCTTAAATTATCCGAGTTTTCTAGAAGCTTCACTTCTAAATTTTTCGAATTTACTTCAAGCTTTTCTTCTAGATTTTTCGAATTTTCGCGAAGCTTTTCTTCTAGATTTTTCGAATTTTCGTAAAGTTTTTCTTCCAGGCTCTTCACATTTTCTTGAAGTTCCCCTTTTAGGCAATTCGAATTTTCTAGGCTGACAGAATTTTCTAGAAGCTTTTCCTCCAGACTCTTTGAATTTTAAGACTCACCGAATTCTGTTGAAGTTTCTCCTCCAATGATTTCGTGTTTTCGTCGAGTTTGTTCATTATAGAGCTCAAATCTATTCCAGAAACTTCGAACAAAAATGTTTCGGGGTCTTCTTCTTCAATCAGTCCATCTGAAAGTCTTTTCTGGAGTACGGCCTTCTTTCCAGTTGTTTCTAATTCACGCTCCTCTAACTCTTGCTTTAATTCACTAACTTTAAGGTCAACTAGGTGAACTCTTCTCGGAAACATTTTGTCTCTTATTGTCTTTGCCGAGATATCAGTCTATTATTTATTTCACACACAGTTTTCAGTTTATTGTCCCGCGACGCGCAAAACTGTCCACTTTGCACTCAAATGTTCAACGGGTCACTAACTGTCTATTAGGCGCGATAAACGTCTATCAGTTTTTAAACGGGGAACACTTTAACACTTATTTATTTCAAACATCACACTTCTGACGCCATATGTAGTAAAACTGCACTAACTAATTTTCCTAATTTATTTAGAACACTATTTACAACAATTATTCACTAAAACATTTACTTCAATAACTATTTCAATTTATTTCTACTGTGGCTATCTATCAGTGAACTCTGGAACTGTAACTAACTCTGAACTCTGACTGTCTCGCCATCTGCTATACAGAGGCTATATATAGTAGCATTTACAGTTTTCGATCTTTCCAGTCTGTTCGGCGACTTCTTAAAGGTTCCTAGAATGTTCGGTTAGGGGGTTCGCGTCTCTTCCACGGATGAGTCATGTGTTTGTCAGAAGAGAACTTGTTTACATTTCGAGTGTGGAGTGTAATTGGATGATCAGGGCCGGTCTCGAGGCCGGTCTCGAAATTGTTACAATACTATCGTAATTATCATTTGGGTAGGTAGAATAATGGCCTACAGTAGCCCAAAGAGTACACGCATGATTTCTAAAGAAATAAAGAGCTTTTTGAAAGAAAAAGAAAGAAAATTAAAATCGCTGTCAGATTTTTCCAACAATAAGTTTATAGAGACAAGAGGCAGTATAAAACATGATTAGAATAGAGGAGAAAAAGTATTACAAAAAAATCGAGGAAGGTATAAACAGTGAAGTCAATCAAGTCAGTGAAGTCAGTTAGTTTTTGTACAGAAATAGTTACATACAACATCAATTTCGACATTACAAAAAATGATCTGATGATGAGTTTAGTGAAGAAAAAAAATAACCAATCATACAATGAGGGTGTGAAAAGCTTAAACCTGAAGAATCAGAAGGTACAGATGGTACACCTCCATTCATACTAAATAGGTACAGCAAATGGGTGAAAGTCCCACTGATCCATATTTCCAACTTGGTTATTGAAACTTACTTATTTCCTTCCTTGTGGAAAACTTCTGTAACCATACCTCATCAGCAAAATTATTTGAACATATCATTTTCAACAAACTCAGAAATTTCACTGAAGTACAAAGTACCCCAACAGCACTGTTTCATGAGAGAAAAATCAATCAGTGAAAATTTATTAGTATTTAGCAACAAGGTTGTTAACACTTTAGAAAATAAATCGCAATGAGACTTTCAAAGCATTTGACCAGGTTCATCATGAGAAAAATAAGTGAATATGGAGTGTCAAGAAATTGTTTAGAAATGATCAAAAAATATCTGCAGAACAGACATTTCATTGTAAGGCAGAATGGAAATACATCTGAGAAATTTTTGTCCAATTCTGGAGTGCCACAAGGTTCTAACCCAGCCCCCCTCCTCTTTATACTCTTTATAAATGACCTATACTTGAATCTCAAATTGTCAGACTCTACTTTTTGCTGATGATTTGAAGCTTTTCGTGACAGTGGAAACAGTAAGAGATTGTATAATAGGACTACAAAAAGATATTGATTGTATTTTAAAGTGGAGCCCGAAGAATAAATTATATTTCAATTTGGAGTGATGTTGTGTACTAGCTATAACTTGTTTGAAAGAACCAATTATGTTTGAGTATGAAATGGATGGTGGTATGTGTAAAGGGAACCAGAAATAAAAGATCTTGGAGTAACCTACAAATACACTAGTTATATTAGCAAAAATGTGAAATCTGCCAATCAAAAACAAACTTCTAAGGGCGGGTTGTACAAAGCAAGTTCACCAACAGTTTAACTAAACTGGGTTGCTAAGGAACAAGGAATTTCATTGGCTATTCCCTAGCAACTGACGAAAGTTTAGTTAAACTGTTGGTAAACTTGCTATTTACAACCCGCCCTAAGGTATTCATATTTCAACCAGCCCCTGTATTTTTTCATGAGTTTAATTGATTGCATTACTAGTTGAAGAGTGTACTAAATTAACTTGTCTACGCGTGAATACTTTAGTTGTACTCAAGTCCATTCAATAACAGAATCTAGCCCCTACAATTTATTAAAAACAAATTTTCAACCCATAATGATAATAACAGCCGACCTCTACCCGCACAGGGTATGCCTTTTGTATTATTATTGTATTATTATAAGTAGTGTTATTTCCTCGGGTAATTACAGAACTGGCTCGCTCTGTTCGAAATTCAATTTGAAAATATTCAATTTTCATAACGCAGACACTGTATGATGGAAGCGTATGTTTTGATTTTCATTAGTGTTAGTTATTTCAAATATTTTTATTTCAAACGGTTATGCTTGATGTAATATTGGCCAACTTTCCACTCACACTGACACTCATTTCATAGATATTCCAGTTACTGTTCGAACTCATTTTCTCGGACTATTAGATATGAGATTATATTCGAATTCACACTCAATGAGAGACACTCAATTATTGAACTGGTTTCACTTATCATTAACGCTGCATTCTTCCTTGCAACCTTTCGGTCTCACTTTCAACGAATGATGTAATCCTATAGTATTATTTGCAGCCTTAGGTGGATCCCTATTAAAAAAATTATCTTTAAAAACAAGCTTCTATTGATGAACTATCGAACCAAGAAAGAATATTTTGTGTATAAATGTAGTATAAAAAATGTATATATTTTCTAAATGCTTTATTTCAAGTGTAATTACATTTCACGCCCGAAGCTTCGAAGAAAATAGTTCAATTTCTAAAAGTTATTTGATCTTCGTTTACTAAATATTATTTATATTATTATGCAGCCATTGTATTGTCATTGCTTCCTGATGTGTGCAAAATTCGCTAAGTTATATGTGTACATTTGGTAACCTTTGTCATCTATCTTATCAGCACGTACCCCACCTCAGTAGATATCCAAATATAAACGATAAACTACAAAAATTATTTGAAAGTCCGATCCTTTTCACAATTTTTACGAATATTTCCGATTTTTATTCCGCGAGTTTTTGTAACTTTTTTCGAGGAGGAGGATGGGGTCTGAGCCCCACAACCAAAGTTTTTTTTCGATGTTTTTTTCTACGTCTCATCCTGTTGGAAAATTTTCGAAATTTCTACGCGTTCTTTACATAGCCTTTAGGGGGTACAGGGGTAACTTTTTTTGAAATCACTGTGTGATCAGGTTCATCCTTACTAACTTTGAGGCTAAAATAACTATAATTTTAGATGCGCATCCACCATTATTACTCTGTGCTATAGGACTCCGCACTTTTTCCTATATAAAATGGCGTTCTGTCAAATGTTCCAAATTTTTGGTATTTTGTAGGGGTCAGTATCCTTAAGAAATATATCCGGGCCCAACTCGATCCTATGACTAGTTTTCGGAATTCAGGGTGCTAAAGTTGGGAAATGACGACTTTTCCCCATCTTGTATCTCTAGAGATAATCAATTTATTTGAATTTTTTGCATGCACTCAATATAGAAGATAGTTGCCAAAGGATATTTTCAAAATACTACATGCAAAAAATTCATATAAATTGATTATCTCTAGAGATACAAGATGTGAAAAAGTCGTGATTTTCCAACTTTAACACCCTGTATTTCGGAAACTAGTCATAGGATCGAGTTGGGCCCGGAAATATTTCTTAAGGAGACCGACTCCTGCAAAATACCAAAACTTTGGAGCATTTGACAGAACGCCATTTTATATAGCAAAAAGTGCGGGGTCCAATTTACTTGTACATTATCCCATATTTGCTTCATATATAGCGAGAGGTACAAACATATTCGATTAATATTTATACCAGCTTATATTCAAACATTCTTGGATTAAAAAGAAATTAGTTCCAATGCTTTGAATTCGCGCCAAGTCTCCCCTTCAAAGAGAATAGCGGTATACCTATCATCCAAAAAATCAATTACTAACTTTTCCTCCTCAACTCTGGATTCAGAATAGATCATTTCCATGAATTGAGGAGCGTATTAGACCATGAGGTACCCCACATACCATTATTTCAAAATCACCGATAAATAATCTAGTCACGATTTGATAATAATGTTAATATACCGGCCATGATCGGGTGGAAACCTGAGGAAGAATATCCATGAGTATCCGAAACCACTCAACGAAGATACTCCAATATTAGAATAAGTTTGAATATTGAATATTTAGACTTTTTTAGCTTCGAGTTATGTCTCATTTTTATTTAAATTTTTCGTAATACCTATATCTGATGCTAGAACACTGGTTCTGTTATAATTTTATCAAAACCTACTGGAGTGTCATTTCAGTTTTTCAAAAAATGCCACGTATTTTTCAATGTATCTTTCATTACTTAAAAAAGAATATTTCCTAATTTCGTACGTGCTCACCCTGCGTTTTCCACACACGTCGACAGGCATGCATTTTTCATGCACTGGGTATATAGGAACGTGAATTTTCATGCAGATTCCTGAAAATATATGACTTTCGTATACTCAGATACAAGTGTTAGCATATAAAGCAAAAATGCCACGAATGGGACGGGAAAAAAATATGGAGGGAAATTACTCCTTTCCATTCCAGATAAACTCTTCAACTCAGGAACGGTTGAAGATAGAGCAATTCTGCGAACGCCAATCGTTTCAGAATGATCAATTTAGTATAATCTGTGAATTTCGCGTCAATCGATGTAGTACAAAATTATTCGAAAAATCGAAAAATTTCCAAAGGGGTAGACCCCTAAAAATCGTGAAAAATACAAAATCAACAGATCCATTTGCAATCCGCACTATATACGCAAAATTTCATGCAGATCCAGAAAATATATGACTTTTGTATACCCAGATACAACTTTTGGCATATAAAGTAAAAAATGTCACGAATGGGACTGAAAAAACATATGAAGGGAAATTACTCCTTCCTATTCCAGATAAACTGTTCAACTCGGGAACGGTTGAACATAGAGCAATTCTGCGAACGCCAATCGTTTCAGAATGATCAATTTAGTATATTCTGTGAATTTCGCGTCAATAGATGTAGTACAAAATTATTCGAAAAATCTAAAAATGGCCAAAATGTAAAAATGGTGAAAAATACAAAATCGACAGATCCATTTGCAATCCGAACTATATACGCAAAATTTCATGCAGATCTAGAAAATATATGACTTTCTTATAATCAGATACAAGTTTTAGCATATAAAGCAAAAATGCCACGAATGGGACGGGAAAAAAATATGTAGGGCAATTACTCCTTTCCATTCCAGATAAACTCTTCAACTCGGGAACGGTTGAACATAGAGCAATTCTGCGAACGCCAATCGTTTCAGAATGATCAATTTAGTATAATCTGTGAATTTCGAGTCAATCGATGTAGTACAAAATTATTCGAAAAATCGAAAAATGTCCAAAGGGGTAGACCCCTAAAAATTGTGAAAAATACCAAATCGACAAACCCACTTGTAATCCGCACTATATACGCAAAATTTCATGCAGATCCAGAAAATATGACTTTTGTCTACCCAGATACAACTTTTGGCATATAAAGTAAAAAATGTCACGAATGGGACTGAAAAAAAAGAGGGAAATTACTCTTTCCTATTCCAAATGAATTATTCAACTTGGGAACAGTTGAATATAGAGCAATTCTGCGAACGCCAATCGTTTCAGAATGATCAATTTAGTATAATCTGTGAATTTCGCGTCAATCAATGTAGTACAAAATTATTCGAAAAATCGAAAAATGTCCAAAGGGGTAGACCCCTAAAAATTGTGAAAAATACCAAATCGACAAACCCACTTGTAATCCGCACTATATACGCAAAATTTCATGCAGATCCAGAAAATATGACTTTTGTCTACCCAGATACAACTTTTGGCATATAAAGTAAAAAATGTCACGAATGGGACTGAAAAAAAAAGAGGGAAATTACTCTTTCCTATTCCAAATGAATTATTCAACTTGGGAACAGTTGAATATAGAGCAATTCTGCGAACGCCAATCGTTTCAGAATGATCAATTTAGTATAATCTGTGAATTTCGCGTCAATCAATGTAGTACAAAATTATTCGAAAAATCGAAAATGTCCAAAATCCACTTGTAATCCGCACTATATACGCAAAATTTCATGCAGATACAGAAAATATGACTTTTGTCTACCCAGATACAACTTTTGGCATATAAAGTAAAAAATGTCACGAATGGGACTGAAAAAACATATGGAGGGAAATGACTCCTTCCTATTCCAAATGAACTCTTCAACTTGGGAACTGTTGAAGATAGATAATTCTACGAACGCCAATCGTTTCAGAATGATCAATTTAGTATAATCTGTGAATTTCGCGTCAATCAATGTAGTACAAAATTATTCGAAAAATCGAAAAGTAGACCCCTAATAATCGTGAATAATACAAAATCAACAGATCCACTTGCAATCCTATATACGCAAAATTTCATGCAGATCCAGAAAATATATGACTTGTCTACCCAGATAAAAGTTTTGGCATATAAAGTCAAAAATGTCATGAATGGGACTGAAAAAAAAAGGAGGGAAATTATTCCTTTCCATTCCAGATAAACTCTTCAACTTGGGAACGGTTGAAGATAGATCAATTCTGCGAACGCCAATTGTTTCAGAATTATGAGTATAATCTGTGAATTTCAAGTGAATCGATGTAGGTAGTACAAAATTATGCGAAAAATCGAAAAAATCATGAAAAGTATAAAATCGGTAGATTCACTTGCAATCCAAACCATATACGCAAAATTCATGCAGATCCAGAAAATATATGACTTTTGTCTTCTCAGATACAAGGTGTGGCATATAAAGTCAAAAATGTCACGAATGGGACTGAAAAAAATTATGGAGGCAATTACGAGTATCCAAAGAGCACAGGAACGTTGAAGAAATTGAGGTGAGATGAAAATCTTGATTCTGTGAGGTGCGATTCCAATTTTTTGATAATAGGACCCAACGTTGTCATATATTTAAAACAACGATACCGCTGGATGTGACAATACGCTATTCAATTGAAAAGTAGCTCTTGTTATAGAATGCTCACATTGTAGCACCATGTCATCGTATATTCAGAATTATTCTCTTCAGTTTAATTTGCACATTGACTCAACGAGATTATGTTTCACCAAACGTATCTGAACTAGGTTGGTTATCCTTGTCCCACATCAGAAAACTGCATCGTGCTTGTCTAGTCCATAAAGCCTTACACGGTTCAGTCCCAACTTTGCCACCCACAACCGTAATAATAAAAATATTCATCTGCTCGTGATGCCTAAACATAGAATAACTTCACTCGAGAGGCCGTTCACATGTAATGAAATCATTCAAGGAGAGATCGAAAAATTGTGTACTGGAGATTATCAAACAAATGATCGAATGCGTCAAAATACCCTTCACACATGCCCACAAAGTGGACAAAGTGGAAAATATGATGTAGATATCTGACAGAAAAAAAATACTTTTCTGGGTAATAATTGTATGTTGATTTCTCACTTATAATCTTCCTAGAGCAAATTTTCTCGAAGTGCGAATTTTCTTAAAAAATTCGCAACTGAGGAAAATTTCATTTCATTTATCTATCATATATTAAACAGCTTGTACAACTGCGCCTCAATAAGTTCGAATCTGGTAATTTTCTTATTGAATCGACCACAGCATGCTTCAACCAGATACCTGCAGACCAAGCTCTAGAACATGTAAATAAGCAAGGTAAATAATCTGGGGGAAACAAAAGATTACTCGTGATGGCTCTTAATATCAGTTTTGACTCTGCGATATATTTTCTGATACTCCTTTCTTATTTATTAAATATCTCAATCAAGGAAGTTACTTTAGAAGACCTCCAGAAAGATTCACTTACAGCTTTTGAAGGACGAAAAAAATGCTACCAAAGCACTTCTTTGGTCTTTTTAATGCATTTAATACTATTAATGATAACGGTGCTCTGGGCAAATTATCTGAATTGAGATTTTGGGGATTTTTTTGTTGTGGCTCGTATCTTATCTTGGGTATAGGAAAATCTAATGGGAAGTTGATAATCGTATATCTCTCCGAGCAAATAACATAACCAAGATGAGTAACTCGCCTTAAACTTTGTTTGTAAGGGACATCTTCTGAAAAATGGGACTATTTATAGACGAAGATAGTAATAGCCTTTTCCCTCACCGGCAGTGTCGTGCGTTGTTTACAGAAATATTGAGGTTTGATGAAATAGAAATAATGATAACCCAATATGGAATGGAAACCTGGAATTATGATGGAAGAATCCCACACAATTTTATTTTGAGAACAGCTGATGCTCTAATTGACATGATATTTCATAATTGATTCATTTTATTCTTTTCCAATTCCGTTTTCCTTTCTTGATAGTTACGACACTGGTAGCTTCAAATGGTCTTTCACACATTTCATTCATTCAAACAAACAGAAATGTTTTGTATTTGTTCTGTCACATATCAAATGCAGCGTTGCCGTACTGACTAGACTATATCGACAACGAAGAATCTCCGTTCGGCTATAGAAACAGGTACTATCGTTTTTACATGCTCCCAACAAGCCGCAATGAACGTTTCAATTACGTACTTATTGTTATAAATCTCAACCAAGATAGTATTTTTAGGTTTTTGTTGCCAAGAATATTTTTTAAAAAATTGTTACATCCGTCAACCGGTTGCACCCCTACGTGCAACCCTCAGAGGTCAAAGACTTGTGCGAGCTAGGGAAAGATGTAGCTCTTACCTTTTGATACGTGTGATGCCATGCACGAGACCGGTGGCAATGCTGAGATTCGAACTCATGCTCTTTGGCTTATGAAGCGAGAACTTAATCCGCACACCACCGCGGCCCATATATGCCCGACAGAAATCAAAATCTAGCTGACATGCTTATTATATCCTTGAGAACTTGCGACATGGCAACAATGTCATGATTTGAGGGATAACATTATGAAAAGATATTACCCTCAGTAATATTCGAGTATTACTCATCTAGGTTGTGTTACTTGATCGAAGGTATATCTCAACTGCATGATGATGATTCAGGGTTTCCCGCGGGAGCAGTTTTAGATCTCTTAATTTTTGTTTCATATATCAATAATATACTAAAATATCTAAGCACTGAGCACACGTTTTTGTACGCAGATGATACAATTGCCACTGATGATAAAACAAGATCTACCGATTAGTGTAGTTTGGGTAATTTGAATGAAAACTAACTTTATCTTGTATTTGGAATTATCCGAAACATTACAAGTTATATAACATGAGTCGGTCAAGAACGGTTTTTGTTGTCAAAGTGAACAGCCTCGTATTGGTATCAGTAGAATTATGTTAAATGTAGAAGATATGAGTCATTTGAAAATTTGACGTTTCGTAAATTAAAGTTAAGAGAATAAAAGGAAAGAAGTCCCAATTGCAATACCACAAAATATGAAGAAGTCTAAAGAGAGTGTTTGAAGACAATTTTTGCGGTTTTGTAATGAAAATTTCGAGGATATTAACAATCAATTTTCATCAAAGCAGTCGGTCAAACGTTAGATTATGCCTAACTAGAAGGCAATTGAGTACAACCCAGTATTTCACAAAACTGCTTAGTGTTTTAAAAAAAAGCTAGCTGACAGTAACTGGGTAGTTACCACTGATAAAAATCATGATATTCGCCCTGTCCGGTTGTTCAAAAAGCATGGCATAACCTTTGTAATACTGAGTAATTTTAATATCCTTACATTACTAACTGGGGTATTTTTGTACCCCACCTTGTTTTCATATATATTTAAGATATTTACTTTTATTTTATTATTTGCTCTAAAAAAATACACAAATAACAAATCTTGTTTAAATACATTAATAAGTTTTTTAGATAATGCAGTACAAAACTAATACAAAATATAAAAATCAACTTATAAGATATACGTTCTAAAATATTAATTATTACAAGTGTTGCATATCATTTGAGTCTGTTTACATTTTTAGGCTTTATACCAGCCAGTTTCTATAACAAAAGTAAAATAGTAACACATGTCTAATAAAAATAAACAAGCGTTACTTGCCCGACAAATCAAAATTCCAACCACTTCAAAATAACTATAGAGTAGCGCGAACATAGAAATAACCAAGCAGACTGTTATTTATACTAAGAATCGAAATCAATGTGAGCGACAGAGATGCTACAAATCTGACCAAGTGCATTACATACATACATATTAATACGCAAATAAAAGTTATCGCCATAACCACGAAAAAATACCAATTCGGGGTACAAAATTACCCCACTTAGTATTACGAAGGATAAAAGAAATGAGCATGTAAAAACTGGAAGACCATTTTGATACTAAATCCAAATATGAACCGTATTCACATTGTTCAAGTCAGCTGTAGCTAGTATTCTTCCCAATAACTATTTTTGAATTATTTCGGTCTAATTGGAAATATCATTTGGACCCACCCTGTATACGATATCCGAATCCAATATTAGGCTATTAGGCTATTTCAACTCTTAACTTAATTTAATAGTACTTTCGTTTTGAAATAGTATGTTGTGTTCTACTAGAGTTTATTTCTCACTCAACCTGTAAATAGGTATATATTTTGACTACAGAATAATGTATGATGATAGTGACTTCTTTATTCTGCAAAGAGGCCCTAACCAGAGTACGATGAAAACAAGAGGACCTCTTTGAAAAACCTGGTGTTTAACGAAATCAACACTCTTCATCTCCAAAACTACTCATGCATGGAGATGAGCCAATAAAGCCTGTTGATCAGGCATCCAAGTAATATAAAATTGAGAGCTATTATGTTATTATTATAATGATTTGAAGTGTGTATTATACATTCTTTTGCAGGAATAATATTCGTGGAATCCCAAAAATGTCCCCACAAATGTGCCCTGGATGTAAATAAGTACGAAATTCTCCTTCATATCATCCCGATGTCTTGTCCGTCTTTTTTGCGATACTCTGTAATCGGCGTTTCGAAGCAATTGCTCACCATAGATCCTACTTTATTGGTAATTATTGATATTTCAATATACCCTAACTGGTCGTTCATAGTGATTACGATACGATTATGATTGAGGTAATAAAACCCATCGGTGATTAAATATTGACTGTTTTTACGGCTTTTTATGGTAAACGAGATGATTTCTTCGAAATTCACGACCTCAAGCAGACTAGTTTATTTTTGATAGTGTATACAGGGTTATATCGATCAGACTTCCTCGAGTTTTTATCATGTATATACGACTTGTAAGTAGTTTCCATATGATCAACAGTTGGATTTTTTTTGTTGAAATTTGTAAAGCTTCATTACTACAGTCACTAAAAAAACGCAACAAGTTAATATTTGGTAAAATTTGAGATGTCATAGTTTTTTTATTCTCAGTTCAATGTTCAAAATTTTTTCATCAAACTGTACCTAAAAGTATCAATTTTAACTTGCACATTCAGTCTTTCGTTAAATTCTGACTCATTAGTCACTATTCAGGGTTAATTAGAAGTTTGCTGTCGAATAATTTCGTTGTCAAATTCTTTCAAAGTACCAATTTTTCTTAAGAACAAATCCTTTTCAACATTATGTTCCTTGGTTCATTCTTTCAAGTGCACTAGGTAATTTTTTAGAGAGAATGAAATCCAAACAACAGTTTACCCAATTTTAAGAAATGTTATTTTTTGATGACATGACTCTGCTCATTGTGCCATAATGCCAGTTTGACAGCTCAGTTTATGAGTCTAGCAATGAGAAGGCAACACTATATTGTTCAGTTATAATGATACGCAATTATTCCAAATATATCCAAATGAAACTTCAAAACAAACCAATTCAACTGTAACTTAAATAACCTGAAGGAACGTACTTTTTACAACAAATTCAGCATACAATTTTGTATTACCACTTCTAGCTCTTATTACTGCCTGGTTATGTCGGTTCATACTATCAATTAGGTTACGAATACCTTGAGGAATATTTTGTTATTCCTCCTGAATTGTTGAAAGAAGCTCATTTATCATAGCCGGAGCTATTTCACGATCTCTTACTCGCCTACCAAGCATGCCCCAAACATACTCTATGGGAATGAGATCAGGCGAATATGCTGGCCAGTTCATGTTGATAATACCTACTTCCTCGAGGTATTGTATAATACACCTTGCTGCAAGTGGATGCGCATTATCCTGCATCAGGATAAAACCATCGCCGATAAATCCACTAGAAGGTACAACGTTTGCTCAATATCTCCTAAATATATCGGTGGGCCGTCAAGTATCCATGGATTTCCACCACCTCAGTGCAGGCCTCCCGGGATATTCCTGCCCAAACCATTACTGAACCTCCACTATAACTTGGGGACTGAACGTGCACTCTGCAAATCTTTCTCATTTCCTTCTCCATTCTCTTTTTCGTCCATCTGGGGAATGTGAGCAAAATCTGGATTCGTCAGTGAAAAGAACAATATTCCATTGCCCTCAGTTCCAATGTGAATGTTCGGTAGCAAATTGCAGTCTAGCTACTTGGTGACGCCGAAGTAATGTGGGTCCAGTTGCTGGTCTGCAAGCTTTCAAACCAAAGTCCTTCTAACTTCGGCGAACTATCTACACGCTAATATTTGTACCTCGGACCTCTTAAAGTTAATTTATAGACTGCACTGATGTTAAATGACGATTCCGCAGAGTATTCTCGTGAAGAAATCTGTCATCAATAGCAGTCGTTTTTCGTTTTCTGTCACTACCTGCCCTACGATTATTTCTGCCAGTTTGTCTAAAACGTTCGACTACTCTTTCGATGGTAGAGCAATGAACATAAAGTGTTGTTGGAACATATTAATAATTACGTCTATCCTCAACAAGAACTACTGTTTTTGCGCAATTTGCCGACCTACCCTGTCACTGATGAGAGGCAATAAACCTCGAAACATGCATGTCTGCAGGTGGTCATTCCCAGCCAAATGAAGGATAATTTTATGTTTAATTACAAGACGAGCATTTCTCTCTTAAAAATGAAGTAGTACACTTAAAGGTACAAACCAAGAAACAAAATGTTGAAAAGGAATGGTTCTTAACAAAAATTGGTATTTAGAAAGAATTTCACCACAAAATTATTCCACAAGATTTTTTAAATTAGGGTTCAACAACAAACTTCTAATTAACTCTGTATAATGACTAAGAAGCCAGCATTTAACGAAAGACTGCATGTGCAATTTGAAACTGATAATTGTATCTACAGTTAGATGGAAAAATTTTGAAAATTGAACTGAAAATAAAAAACTATGGGATCTCAAATTTTACCAAATATTAACTTGTTGAGCTATATCCTTTTATCTTTTCTTTGATTTGTTGATCTTTCTCAAATATAGTGCTCGAGCAGAATATTTTCATGTATTATCATTTTAGACTTGCCACGCGCTGCAAAAGTGAGAAAATGTAATAAATAGACTTTTTCTAGCAGAATTTTTATTGGAGCAATCAAATCGAACCATTTCGACCACCTCAATGCGGAATTTCAACGTAATAGACTTTTTCTACGCCCATGTCTGTAAACGTCAAAAATCGCACTGTCAACATTCCTTGTAAATGACATTTAACAATAACATGCACGTAATGAGATCTCATAACATACACGTGCGTTTTGAGAAGAAAACTTAAACTTCTTGGTTTAATTGAATTACAATAAAATTTTTATTTACGTAATACTTTATTTGGTCTATTTACACAAATGTAGTCAATTGAAAAACATGTAAACTTTTAGCATTAGCGAGATATATTTAGGATTGAAAGAGTGATGCCCCTAAATGTAGGCAGCACGTTATGCAATTTCTTTAAAAATAGGACACGTTTTCTTAAGTAGCATGCTATGAAAATAAATGTCATGTCATTTATATTGTCAATTTCAACAAAATATAATTGTATCCGAACATTTTCTCAACTTTATCTACGATGTGTCTGATAGTAGTAAAAGCGTTGACATAAAGGAGGCAATTACCAATGATCAATCTTCGCCTTCTGATGTACCGAGCAGTACTACAATTATAAATAACCGGTCATCACCATTAAATAATAAGGCACAATTGATTTACAATAATTGTTCAATTGATATTAACAACTATTATAATGAAGTTTAAATGATTGCGATGTTTTTCATTTAATGGAAGAAAATGAATGGGCGTAGAAAAAGTATAGTACGTTACACGAGTTGTAAGCCCATTACGCACTCATGGAATTTATAAACTCTTTCATTTCGTGCGCAAATGGTTACTTACAACTCTTGTTACGTAATATACAATTATGACTGTTCATATACAAGTTTTTATTTGAAAAATGAAAATTTTTGAGTAACTCCATACAATTTTCGTGAGATTTGTGACAATTTTATACAAAGGAGTATATAGGGATAATATCATTTGTTTATAGAATGTAAATAACAACATATGCATTCTTCAATCCGAATCACTCATTTTGAGATAATGATAACAAAGAAAAAAATCAATTGTTGAGGGTTTTGCCGAATGGTTTCATTTTTGCGTGCTTTCAAAGAGCGGCGAGAAATGCACTCGAACCACACATTTCTTGTAAAGGCCCAATTTGACCTTATTTCGGTGGGGTATATCATGTGTGGCCATATCCTTAATTGGGAAACGCCACTGTGTCCGAATATCTGATTGATTTTTAACAAGCTAATGAAACTGGTTTAGATATCGAAATTATGGCCCACTTTTTCAGTCAGGCTCTGTGTTGAATGTTAATAGGACCACCAGGAATCCACAAAAATTATTTATTAACGTCTCAATGTGCACAACGAGAAATGACTCGGGAATTTTCAACAGGGCGCGCAAGAAGTTTGACGTGATGAATCGTTCGAAATGTTTGCGGAATTCTGGTATGTGTCGAGTGTAATACCACAAGTAATTACAATTCAATCGATGTGTTTATGTTTTCTTCAAGCATTTGTTATGTGTGATAATACAGAAGGTACCAAGAACTGGCTGGAACGAAGAATAAAAATTAAGAAGGATTTTTCTGAATTATTATTACAATGTGGAATGAATTGAAGTGTTATGTATGGTTAGCATTTATTCATTCTTGGTTAGTTGGTTGGTTGGTTCAAAGGTGTCGAGGGTGTCCCTTAACACTGAGATCTGCTGGGGTCTACTATTTATTCACTAGGTACTGACTATTTAAATTTTGTTCGAATCGGGAAATGATGAATGAATGAAATTTTCATCGATAATGCGAATTTGTTTTATTTCTGCACTTTGGGGATCCATAAATAAAATGAGCATGAAGGATGCTATCATGCACCTGCATGATAATATGAGAAAGTTGTGGTTGCGTTTAACAGGTCATCAATTTGTGGAAAGATTAGCTTCTAGGTCAGGTTTTGATCCCGAGGAATACTTCTTTGGTAGGTATTTGTCAAAAAGATTACCGAATGATTCAGATGTGTACAAAGCAACAAGATGTTTCTATAAGCTTACTGACAATTCTTGAGTTGTTAATATCTCAAAATGTCTCCGTTCAAACAGTTTTCACTGTTATTCTTTCCACATTCACTTCTTCTAGCTTGTTATTATTACCGTAAGTAATGTCAATTCTTCCACTAACCCACGAAATAAATGGTACTGTTGAATATTCTAACCTATATGAGCTTACCATCTATCGTATCCAGCTTGATGGGCGATTGGCATGTGGGTCCACAGCTTTGGACGCAACATTTTTCCACTCCGTTGCAGTTTGTATCGATTTGACATTTTGCCTCACACACTCCTTCAAGAAAAGAAGACAGTGTGGCATTTGTGGGTGGGCAGTAGCCTGGTTTAGATGATTCCTTCGTGAGGCACGTCTTTACACACTGAAAGAAAACATAGACAACACTTTACACGTCGTAACGAGTTAGTTGTATATTGAGTTAGTTGAGTCATAATGAGATAGTAGGTAATCTTATTAAAGTGAGTTGGTACATTGAAATGAAATCACAATGAAATACATCCATTATAATGAGAAAGCAGAAAATGTTGAAGACGTATTTCTGCAGAGTTGCTGCTGTTTTCGTGCAGTTTTCTAATATGTTATATTAGTTTATGTTTCAGTAACAAAAATATATAAAATACTTGAAGACACCATTTTATGTACTTCTGTCCATACGATATTATCAAAAAATTGCGACCAAGTTGAAATGAATTCATAATATCTCACTTCTCGTGGAAAATCAGTTTCCTTCAGTTGCTTAACTATGGAGAACTTATATGGGTGAAATTTACGTTCACGCAATATTTTGTGTACTGAGTGTCTTGAAAATCCTGTTCCCCTTCCAACTCAATTGCCTTAAAGACATCTGAACCTCACTCCTCCACATTTGCTCATTGCAGTGATTGAAGGATCCAGACCAAAGAGCATGGGCCAATGGAGGGGCAACAACCTAGGCCTCTTCAACATATTGAAGGTTGTATCAACACATCTGACATGCTGTCGGACTTAATGATTCCAACTTATTCTTTTGAACGAACATAAAAGATAGGAAAGCCGCATCAAAGGCCATACCAATTCTATAAAGGGGACGAATCTGGTATTAGTATGGGGAAGGGGCTGGAAAGTACGGCCTCTATATTTCAATGAATATTTCTGTTTGCACGAGATATAGTCTGGAGAGGGAAATAAATGCCTTGTGATAATGTAGGTTTTCCTCAAAATAAGTTTGGGAGACGCACATAAACCTCAGTGGCCTATAAGCATAGAATAGAAAAATAGGATTGTCTGGATACCAGGTCACAGGGATATCTAGGGAAATGAGAGCGCAGATGTCTTAGCAAGAGAGGGGGTAACGAGTCTAATTGGACCAGAATCAGCCTGCTGAATCCCGTTGGGGGACATACAGGCATGAGTTGAGAAATATCATCAATCTTTCTGGGAGAATGTTCAAGGTAATACTCTCGGAAAAATTAGGATGGTGGTTATCAAGACACCTTCTCGAACAAGACGGGACTCTCTCTGAACAGTTTTCTTAGGACAGCTGACAGGAAACATTTGCATCTGCTGGAGATACACCAAGATTCCACACGATGCAGGTTAAGTTCACGAAATTCTCGAAAGAAATCTCCTAAAGTTCATCGGAAGATCTGGAGTACTTACGAGATAGACCTGACAACGAAATGCAGGAAAGTTATTTACAGTACCTGCATTTTGTCCGTTGACCAACTCTGCCGATCAATAATAATAATAAAAATCACTCCCCCCATTGACTGTTGGGATAAATGACACTAGCGCTCCCTCCAGATGTATCGGAGTAATTTCCTGACGATAATTGAAAGTAGTGAGCAAGTGTGTGGCCTACTGTATTGCTATGAGAGCAGTGAGCCTGCCTGGAGAGGATATATGGCAAGAATGTATGCTCTGTGTGCGATACACCCAGAGCATGCCTCATTTTTCCTACCAAGTCTTAAGGAGTATCTTCGAGGTTAAAGCTACGTCAGAGTTCCTCCTGAGATGGTTAATGAAGTGGCAGATATAACACGTGTGGGTTTGGCTGTAGAGAAAGATCGCATCAGACCATCAATGCGGGCCTGAAGCCATAATAACGGACACGACAGTCTTCCAGGAGAGTCTGATTAACTCTGCCGAGTAAAATGCCTCTCAGATTCTATCTCTCACAGAGATCAATCAATCAAAATATACTTCATTGTCTGAAGAAATGTATTCTTATTGAAAAAACCTAAATGAGCATGAGAAACATCTAGTGGGTGTATATATATAAAAAAGAAAGTAAATTAAGTTAAGTATACAAATTGAAAAAATCATTAAAAACTATTGCATCATAGTTATACATCCTGGTATTTGTGAAGATGTACATACATTCACAGACAGTATAAAAAAGATTTAGCTGAAACATTGTTAGGTAGTAAAATTGTCACAGTCAATTATTATTGTTAAAAATTAAAGTTGGTCAACCAAAGTAGTTACAATATCATAACACAGTCACCTTACTGATAAAAAAGTTAAGTTTGTACTAATGTTAAAAGTTAGGCAGATACAATATAGTTATCACAGTCACATTAATAATAATATGAATAAAAGTTACTACTAAATATATAGAAGGGTTGACTAAGAACGTAGCATTGTCTCTAATTTGACTATATCAGAAAGTAATCTTGAATGTCGTATATAACGAGTTCAAGGAGAAATTTTTTCATAAATAACCTGAACAAATAATTACAATCATCTACCACCATCTGGTAAGAGTAGTTTTCGACTCATGGCTCAATGGGGAGCAACAGTTTGGTTTGCCCAAAAATGGAGATTTGACTGATCCAATGATAGACCAGGAGCTGGTGACAGGTGACATTGTCCCATTTTACACTGCATGCCTTTTTAAGGCTTGATAATCAACCCTAAATTATGATAAATAGACGGGTTCCTGGCCGCCGTACGTGTGCACTTCATAAGAAAAAGTGCTTTTCTTTTTGTGGAGAATTTTTGTGTTTTTTCGCGATATTATACTGCCTGCCGTTGTAATATACGGAAGTTCAAACAAATTGAAACGCTACTATTTAATGGCATGAAATCCGCAGCGGCCGAAAGGGTTCAAAGGGTTTCGAAAAAGTGAAAAAAATTAAAGGGGACTTCCGTGTTTTCAAATTGGCATGCTCCCCTCGTCTGACCAACGATGGAAAATGCGGGAAGAAAAATTTAATACAGGTTTTACGTGATTCCAAACTCCATGCCATTAGAAAGATACGTCATTTGTAAAATTAATTAGTAGTAGTTAATTTGGCATGCACACCAAGATTTTGCAAAATAGAAGCATGCATGACGAAAGTTGTTTTTGTTTTGTTTTTGTTATATCCGTCAACCGGTTGCACCCCTATGTGCAACCCTCAAAAGTCAGAGACTTGTGCGAGCTAGGGGAAGACGTAGCCCTTACCTTTTGATACGTGTGATGCCATGCACGAGACCGGTGGCAATGCTGAGATTCGAACTCACGCTCTCTGGCTTATGAGGCGAGGACTCAACCCGCACACCACCGCGGCCCATACAAAAAACACTGTGAAAATTTATGTGACTTTGTTTTGCGAAATACTGGTGTGCATGCCAAATTAACTACTAGTAATTAATTATACAAATGACGTATCTTTCTAATGGCATGGAGTTTTGAATCACGTAAAACCTGTATTAATTTTGTACAGGGTTTTCCCGCAATTTTCCACCGTTGTTCAGACGAAGGGTGCATGCCAATTTTTCCAGAGTGTTTTTATTACTAAAACTTCAATTCTTTACATCGGCATGCGATTTGATAACACGGATGTTCTCTTCAATTTTTTTCAGTTTTTCCTAAATCTTTGAGCCCTTTCGGCTGCTTGCGGATTGCATGCCATTAATTAATAGCGTTTCGATTTGTTTGAACTTCCGTATATTAAAACGGCAGGCAGTATAATATCGCGATAAAACACGAAAATTCTCCACAAAAAGGAGAGCGCTTTCCCTTATGAAGTGCACAGGTGGGTTGGCCAGGAACCCGTCTATTTTTCATATTTTAGGGTTAATTATTAAGTCTTAAAAAGGCATGCAGTGTAAAATGGGAGAACGCCACCTGTCACCAGCTCCTGGTCTAAGAACTACAGACCGATAACATGCTTGAATGCATGTTATGTGTTTACTCGTATCTCACACATGTGGATACTGTGCGCAGTTGGCTTGGTGTATGGACAGATATATGAGTGGAGAGAAGAACCTACCCATCAATATACGCTGTATACGCGTAGTCTTTCGATGGCCTGAATCGATTACCGTAAGGCATTCGATACAACATCGCAAGAGCTCCTCATGCATTTACTCTGATGTCTTGTGATCCCCGATCGAATAGTGACAGCTAATGACGCTTTGGAGGACGTGATTTAAAATGAAATCTGGTCCAGTCAGGGTCCAAACAGAGCAGGTTATCTTTAGAAGGGGCGTGCTTCTGCCATCATCTGTTGCAATAGAACAAACCCGCGGATACAACTGCGGCACCACCAGCAACCGGAGGTATGAGGACACCCATCTGTTTCACAAGGATGACCACCAACAATATGCCTCAAGAGAAAATAATCTAAATTAGTCCTTGAGGGTACAAGCATGCTATCGGAATGGGGTTCCGCAAGTGGGATCGACAATTGTGTCACGGTTCATCTCAACAGAAGACGATGCGAGGAATTCGAAGAAGACGTTCAGCTCGTAGATGGTAGCATCCTACATCATGTTGATGCCACAGCGACGTATACTTACCTAGGAGTGGAACTACGCTGCTCCCAAGAAGTAACTACAGTTAAAACCTCTCTCTCAGCATTAATATCTGGTCATCCGAAGGGTCGGAAAAAACGATCCGATTCTATCTCCTCATTTAGAATGGTAAAAAAATCGAATTGCACTGCGACAACTCGACGTAAACACTCGCAAAATGGTGCTTCTTTCGCTTGCATCCCGAATCGTCCATTTCAAAGTTATATTTCCCCAGACGAAGGGTAGGCCATAGATCTATGCGTTTGGAGTGTATAAATATCAGAATTGCACTAAATGGAACGTGTAAAGTCATCAGATCCCCTTCTCTGCTCAATCTGCAACTATGAAAAAGCAGTGATCGGGACCTTTTTTAAGTTAGTAGGCCGTTATTCTTGGTTCACTTCGTCTACTCAGAGCACATGATTTCCGGACCCAGTGTTAACTCACCCCATGGACGTAGGGTGTCACTATCGGGGTAAATGACACACCAGTGCGTCATCTGAATATAGGAATTCCGGAGATATGGCTACCAGGATATTCCCAAAGGAATTTGATTGATAATAATAATAATAATGATGATAATACTCCATCATTAACACATGTAGAGTGTACTCAAAGACATCAGAAGGAAACTTTCAAGTCTCGTTTTCAACTCCCAAATTGAACATCTCTGTTTGGTTTTGTTTTCAATCGCTTATCCTTAAAATAAAGTTTCGATAAAGTTTTTGCCTCGATCTGTTGAACTATTGTAAGCGTCATTCGACAAAATACCGAAATAGTGATTCAGGTCTATGAATAGAAGACAAGAAAAGAATTCCTCTGAGGACTTAGCGCCATCACTTACCACTAACCTTCCTCTCTGAACTATCGAACGAATTGCCGAGATTAATTACCGCTTGTGGCACGCAAACCGACTATAAAATGATCGAAATGTCACACGTACAGCGTGCGAAGGAGCATTTTAAAATGTAGAACAGTTCTCAGGATTACATATTCAGGCGAGAATTTATGATTTCATTTGCGAGGAATTTTGCTAAACGAGTGGAGTTACCGATCTGCTCGCCGTATCTAGTTCTACGGGATTTTTTCGAAAAATTTATAATTGAAAATTACCATAGCAGATAAACTCAACCAGTTTTGCATTATAATCATATCGTTTCATAGTAAATTATGAAATTGATATACAAGGTTCCTTTTTAGATAGAGGTATGACTAGTTATTATTTACATTTTTTCGGTTGGCTAACCGTACCGTACAGAGCGTTTAATTTCGTCCGTCCACTTCTCGAACATACAGGGCAGTTCGGATTTGATCCTTACAATCGAGAACTGTGACAATTTGGACGACCATTCACTTGAAATTCAAAAAAATCCAAAATATTCAAAAATAACGTTTGATTTCCAAGGTTACTTTCAATTTCTACAAATATCAATGAAAATTATCAAAAATCTAATTATTGTTATTCGATTATTATTATTCGTCGTTCATCCATAACCTACCATCGCAATTATAAACCAACCAAGTAAAATTTGTTTAATTGTCCAAGAACATTACACCTTATCGACAAAGTCAGAGTCATGTAAACAGGGTGTTTATTTAATACTTGTTTTCTGTAGAGTAAATCTATTACCAATTTTCAGAAAAAAGTTCATACGAACATGTATATGCAAATGTTTCGATCCGGAGATTCAGGGTTTTCAATTACATCTGAAAAAAAAAGTTTGCACAAAATTTGGTAAACCGTTTTTTTTGAGGTGAGATACCAAAATTTGGTATTACTTTTCATGTAGCACTAAGAGAACGCTTCGTACGCTATCATTATTTATTTCAATTTGTCCTAACTTATTCGAAATTTGGCAGGTTGTAGTTGAAGTTGCTCAGAACTTTACAAAAACTGAGTATAGATCTAGCAGAAAAGAAAAAAATACCAAGATGTAGCGAGAAATTATTCGTTCTCAAAATACAGGGTGTTGAATTTTTTTTCAACCATTTTGTATCAACATCCCGTATCACCAAAACGAAACATTTGCCGATACATGTTTATATGAAATTAGTCAAAGATTTACTTTTTAAAATTTGTTCAAGTATCTAGATGTACAGGGTGTTATATATCTAGGGTTTTTGTTTTCTACCTCATAAAATATAATGAAAAATCGACGAAGGTGCTGAAGGACAGGAGTTTCTTTTTCAATAATCCCGACTTTGAGCATACAAAGTATTTGATAACTCTCTGTCATTCCTACCCGTCGAAAAAAGAATATATTTTGATTATAAATCGATTGGCGTTCGCAGAATTGCTATATCTTTAACCGTTTTCGGTTTGAAAAGTTCATTTGCAATTGAGGAGGATAATTTCAAGCCATTTTTTTTTTGTTTTCAGCTCGTCAAGATACATTTGAGGAGATGTGGCGATTTTTTTTAAATGAAAATGTTATTTTCGAAAAGTCAGTTGCCTTCGAATTTGAAATTTTTTTCAGTTTTTGTGAATCTCTTAAAAATGCAAAATCAGCTCGTATTTTAGAGTTAAACTGCCACTTCACTTGGAAAATGTTGATTTTGTGGATAGGTGCATTTTTTCGAATGAAAATCTTCTGAGATTTTGTCAATTTGTCATTAAAATTTTTTTTGTGGTATGATCAGAAATTAGCTCGTAGAGATATATCCGAGGGACGTTTGAGATGCCTTGATTTTGACAGGTTGCTAGACTAAAACCTGAATTTTCCGAAAAAATTACAGAACATCTCATCTCATGGGATTCCTAATAACATTGTTGACTAAGAGCAAATCGAGAAATGATATATAGTTGCAACGATGTGAGATGCAAAGCAAATACTGTGCAATTGGGTGTCCCCCAAGATTCAGTTCTTGAACTTCTTCTTTGTTTACAAATGCTTGTGTAACAATATTTGCTTACGATCGTCATCAAAATTTAACTCTGTGGTATTTTTTGGAATTAGCTCGTCGAGATACATTTGAAAGATTGTTGCAATTTTTTGAAAATTTGTCAATGAAAATTCATGATAATTTGATCGCGCAAGAGAAATTTTGATGATTTATTCCCTTTTTATGCTATATCTGAACACATCCAAATCATATCTTTCCGAAATCAGCATGAAATTTTGGGTAAATAGTACAGATTACAAGTGATTCATATGATTTTGTATTTTTCATGACTTTTAGGGGTCTACCCCTTGAGAATTTTTTCGAGTAAATTATTTTTGAGAGTTGAGAGGGGTATTTTACCAGCAATTTTCTATTATAATTTTTATTTTTATATATTTTTGAGAAATTAAAAATATGAATTTTCCAAAATTCAGAGTTCTTCAATATCGAATATTGCATTATTTGACTTTAATCATCTGTGAATGTCTTCAAAAGGCGAAATCAGCTCATATTTCTTAATTAGAACGCTATTTCACTGAGGAAACGTGAATTTGTGGATAGGTGCATATTTCTGACTGGAATTCTTGTGGAATTTTATCAGTTTGTCGTCGAAATACATTTGAGGGCCGTTTGAGATTTTTTGAATAATGAAAAATGGAATTTTTTTAAAATTAGATCTCGCGAGTGTTTTTTCGACGTTTTATCCCGTTTTTATACTAAAATTGAACAAATACAAAGCATTAGGTTTTGGAATCAACATAAAATTTTGGGGATATAAAGCGAATTATGAGTTAATCTAATGAGCGCCACTGCAAATAATAATAATAGCAGTCCTCTACCTGCACAGGCTATGCCTTTGGGTTCACTCACTCTATGAGTGTTTATGAGGAGGTATAATTATACTGCATTTTTCATGACTTTTAGGGACTATTTTGGAGTGAATATACTAATTTTATCATTCCGAATCGATTTGCGTTCGCACAATTGATCGATCTTTAACAGTTCGTGAGTTAAAAACTTCAACTGAAGTTGAGAGGTGTCATTTCCCTCCAAAGATTAAAAATGTTTATATCATGATCATTTTTGTTATTTCGCCACCACAGAACAGAAAAAATTATCTGGATATTCACCTGCCATTGGAACTAACCCCAAAACTTCACAGCACAGTCGTGAAAAGACGAAAAATATCATGTTTCGCTATGTTTGAGATGAGATGAACTAAATCTTCGCCTCAGACATTTACTAGTTGTCAATAATAATGGTAGATAAAAAATCATAAAATTATGGTTTACTTTTGGTACCATCGCGCGCACAGCCAAAATTCTCAGTGGTACACTATGTCAACTTCAAACAATTTTTCTTTTGTTCGGTGGTGAAATAGGTTTTGTTTAGTCTAGAGCATATACTGTCTAGACGGTCATCTAAAGGGAAGTTAGTCTGTTAGGGTTCCAAAAGGAGTTTGTTCTTTGTTTGGATTGATGGAATTTGATTGTCATTGTCATTTGTCTACATTGAGAATTAGCGCCTCTGTAAACATTCTAAATAAATACACAAACGAAAAAAATCAATGTCAGACTATGTAAAATGACAAAAGTCACTGTCTTGACGTTGAAGAATGCATAAATGAAATACTATGAAAGTTGATACAAAAAAAATAAATTTAAATGATGAAAGTCAGTACCTACTCAAAATATAAGTGGAAGACAGGACTCAATGTGCAAAATGATAGAAATCAATTCGAATTATATGAATGAAAAAATGAATAAAGGAATGAAATGTCCTAAAATCACTGTGTATCTGAATAAAAGTGGTAATGAGCAAATTTTTACTCTTTTTCCAAACAAATTTCGTTTTTATTCACATCTTTTGTGAGCAGGTTTTTATAAATTTTAGGGCAGTCGCATACTGTTGATTTATTTTTGAGGGATGTTTTAGATATGGAAAGAGTTAAGTAAACAGGGTTGAGTATCTTGTGAATCAAGCATATAGTTTCTAATATGAATTCATCAAAATGTTCCTTGCTGCATAGAATGCCAGTTTTATATTCAAAGCCGTTACAAGTTCGTCAAATTCCAGTTCATGGTCAATATGGATTTCTAGAAATCCAGTGCAAGACTTGTTTTCTACTTGCTGAGCATAAGTATATTGGTAAAAAATTGGCGTCACATCATCGTTTCAGTTTTTCTAGATCATTGCTTATAGACTTGCAACATTTTTCCCGAACCATTACATAGGTATTATAAGCAAATATAATGAATTCACCTTGAATATTAAAGGAAGGTGAATCATTGGAATAAAAACAGAGTTAGTCCAACTACCGAACCTTCTGGCATACCATGACTTGCTACTTATCAATGATATGCCTTTAATGCCATAGCAAGACAACATATCAGCCAATAACTTATGATTCACGTGATCAGAAGTTGCTGAACACTATCGCAGCCTCGTAAGCACCTATTCAGATGTATACATAAATATTTGAGAAAAAAACTGCATTATTTGTGCCTTTTCCATAATCTAAACAAAACTGATACTAAACAATATTGGGTTTTGCATAAAAACATTCTCTTTTGAAAAATTGTCGGTTGAAAACTAATCAGCCTATGGATATTGAATGAAAAGCTTGTTTTGTAGCTAGCTTTAAACTATTCTCTTCAATTTGGAAAAATGAGACCAATGAACTAGAGAATCACACTGTACATTGAAAAGCAAAAATTCATATTTGTTCTTCATTACAGCAGATATATCTGAATTAGGATAACAATGAACGTTAAAATTCGCAAAACAGAAACTTTTTATATTCACCAATTTCTTTTATGGTATGAATATTCCATTTTGCGAAATAAAAATTTTTTATGCATCCTCAATCCATCATTTCACCTTCAAAACATATCGGTTTATTTTTTCAACGCAACGCGTATCTGGGAATTGACCTATTACATTACCTGATACGAATAATCTCGTTTTTTCCGTTTCCTATGATGAATGCATCTCGAAACTGTTGTTTATGCAGTGAGTTGCAGTGTGTTTGAAACTGTTATAAATGGAAAGACAAGTTCCCAGTTCCGCAATATATATCCTTCTTAAGTAATTCCATTCCATCACAAGCCGATAAATCTTTATAAATTATTATTCCCCTAATCCTTATCCTTTGCCATCGAGCCGACAGCTGATTTCTTTCTCGACTTCTGTGAAGTGAGAATGACTTGAAGCGAACACACCCTGATTGCCTTCAGTATGACCTGTTGGTGATGTACCGGGCGATCTTCCATTCGTGTTCGATATTATGAGTCATTTAATGGGTTATGTACGCATAGTGATTTATAATGATGATTAAAATGACAACACACAAATATAATATAAAGTTCATTATTTATTCGAACAATAATAAGTTTAAGGTCGCCGTTTGATACGGCTTGACAAACTAATCCGTCAGAGGAGCCACCATGCCTTCTGTTATTTATCCAAGTCTCCCTCCGCGTAAATGAGAAATGATAGTCAAAACTAATGTCTGTTCCTACCACCGTAGATAATTATCTAGGGTGGTACTACTCTTTACAAACGCTAGTAAGAAGCCGATGAGCCTTGTTGCCAATAATATCACATATTCCGTATACCTAATACATCTCTTGGACTAATAATTACCATTTGGTTTGGAGATTATTCAAGAAGAAATGATTCGTTATATACTTATTCCAAATCAACTTTTTTTGAAAATAGAAATCGACGTTGTTGTATTCATTACTATCAGGTCAAATAGCGGCAAAAAATTAAAATGAGCCTAGAGATTAGTGTATTGGGGCACTTGGCAACATGCCAGCAGGTGTCCTATTCTCGAGTTCGTACGTATGCGATTTCGATTTTCTGTTTCACATCAATACATATGAAATATATTTCTCTCTCCTATTTTTAGGCAGATAATTAAAATCGAACTATTCGAGAATAGCCCACCTATTTATTGCGTTGTCGTGAGAAGTATAAGGAAAACATACTTTATCATGGAATAAATTCCTTGAGCGCCACTGGCAGCGGCACGTAATTGGATTTTGTTTTTGATATTTATTTCATAGTGAATGTTTTGAAAATCTCCCATTGTCAACCAAGTTTTTATTAGTTTCAAATCCCTGCTAGGTAGATTGGTTCATATATAGGTATTTTGATTGCGACTGTTGTGTAAGTTTGTTTTAATAATTTGTTGGAAATGAACCGATTTTTATGAAATTAATTGATTTTCAACGACTTGAATTTTTTTTATCTTCCTACCTTGGATAAAAGTGATTTAGTGTTTTATTAATTTTTGGACATTTTTATGAAAGGACATTTTTATATCGAACATTTCAAAGGTGCGTAGTGTTTTGGAAAAAACATGTTGAAGTCAGGTAAGTAAGTGAAATATTCAATAATTAGGTGCTTACTTCAATTTTCATGAAAATAGAATAATATTCTGCAACTAGTACGGAAAATAAGATATTTTACACTAACCACTCGCCTACGGCTCGTAACACTAGTATGAAATATCCAGTTTCCGACTCAAAAACTCTGATGAGCTCCAGAAATATATGTTTCTGGCATTACGCTTCAAAATACATTGTCATCGGAATCATAAACACCTACCCAATTTCATGATGATCGGGCAACTATAGGTGGGTTAAAACTCACTTGAAAGATTTCACCTGAACTTACAATAAATAAGTGAACAGAGAAACAAACAAGGCAAGTTTAATAAAATCTTGAAAAAATGTGAGCGTTTTCAGAAATATTGAATAAATTAACTGCGAAATATACTTACAGCATCCTGAGCAAGAAGTTCAGAAAAATTACTTCGCATGTGCCAGGAGAAGTTTCGTTGTATTATATATTGAAACTCTAAACCCCGTCATTGATTGTTGATTTTTATTTATGCATCCTCAAATTGCACTCCATGATACGCTTATGATTGATTTGGGGATCCCAAACAACACAATGTCTTTCTTTATTTCATTTACTTGACCTGGCTCCTCCTACCTATATTATCAAAATCACATTCCGTCTCATTGAGGAAACTGAATGAATGAAATATACAATGGCGCTTTCTATCCGAAAACTGCCGAACTAGGAAATGAGTAAGAATGTTGGCAAAGTAGGAACTGTTTCGCGCCATATGTTCGAATTTGGCTATTCCTAGCCCATTTCTAACTTTGAATTAATCTCCCAAACGATATTGTCTGGAGATTCGTTTTCAATCGAAAATAGCACTATTTTTATCAATATTTAGATTGGCATAAAACAGAAGCCAGTATTGGCTTATTTTCCTCAAATGCTGACCAAAATAATCTTAAAATTCAAAATGAAAAAATCTCAATATTATCACTCTGTACTCCAATCTTTTTTGAGTTCACCTTCCAAATTTCAACTCTCTATGTGTTACCGTTTCTCAATACAATTAAATGTCGCAATACACGACATCAGACGACCACCTTAAAGTTGAATTTTCCATATCTAAGATATCATCACTCAAAATCCTCCATGACAAGTTCTTGATGCGCCACCCAGTGTGTAAAGAGCTCTAAAAGATAAACTGATTCGAAAGAACTTTCATCAAAAGTTGATTTTTTTTTCTGTTTGTACTGTTATTTCCTAAAATGTGTTTTTATTCAATAATGCACTGTTGATTTTGAAATGTATTTCTTACATTAATTACTGTAACTACTAAGTTAAAATTAAAAAAAACACTCACAATTTATATTTTTTGTGTATTAGCTCGTTTTACCTCCCCTATAATATATCAAATACATCAGTTACGTTATTGTTGCAAATTCAATGAACTTCAAATGTTATCTACATTGCCTAATTGTTACATCATTTTGATCATTTGGATAGAGCAGAATCAAGGAATGAAAAAAGCATCAATTTTTAAGCCCACTCGCCTGTTTACAAAGTAGTCTACAGACTAATTTTATTCACAAAGCGTTAGAAGAAAATAAAAGAAGAAAATAATATTTTGTATCAGTATGCACAGCTTTATACAATTAAAATATGTAATGTTATTATAAACATACATATCAAAATGAGAACTATTTCAGTGTATAAAAACAGACAAAAAACCTGAAAAAATGTTATGTCTTTTCTGAATCACTTCAAAATGAATTTATAAAACACTTTAAAATTCACACTACGGCCCGAGAGATGGATGGCGCCCGATGGGCATTATCATCCAGTAATGTTCGTGGTTCATTCAAGATTTCATTTTTCACCAGAATTTATTGAATACGTGATAATTTATAAATAATAATAATATTATTTTTATGATCACATTGAAGAAGGCAATTCATCGAAAAACCGAATTGCTACAATGATAGCCTATTTTGTTTCTGAAAAAGAAAATGCTTTACCGTTCCAACTAAAACCGAATGCAACACATTGATGAGTTGATTTTTTGTTCACATTTTGATCCATAATGCCCTCTATAATGCTCTCGGACACTATGAGTATGTTATTTTAAAACAATAATGGCAATAATGGCAAGTGAAAAATAGATCCAAATTTTTAGTGAAAAAACTGTTTCTCTATTGCACATATCTGTCATTCTACTATTTTGTGATCATAACAATCTAAATCGGACCCATATTCAGTCCATTTTCTGTGAAATTTTATTACGTTTTGAATGATTGCGTATTTTGTTATTTTCATACTAATTGCACACTGGATTACGAATACACTAGATTAAGAATAAAAGGTAGATGATTTGGATTCCATGGCCCGTTTCGAACTAGTGACTAAATTATGGACTTCTGCATTCTTCCGGCTAAGTTTTCTGCCGCATCACGGCAAGCTGGTATGATTTATAAATTTGTGAGTAGTGTGTCCAACATTCCAACATGGACCCCTATTATCAGAACCACCATCCCAACAGAATGCTTTGGGTAAAGCCTGCTGAGTTCAAAGAGTAGATCTCGATATTTAGTCCGTTTTTTCTTCTTTTTTCGGACGACGTTCATTTCGCCAGGAGCTGAAAACTCAATGGCAAAAATCGGCCTACTTTGAGAAGGACTACATCAGGCTTATTGGCTTGAATTTGCTTGAGGGTGGGGAATGAGTAGTTCCAATAGATTCGGCACTTCCCATTCTCCACAACGCACAGTGGGCTCACAAAGCGATTTTTTGGCCAAAACTCCTGTTTTTTTAATAATGACTCAAAAATTAATTCGTCATTTATTTCATTCATTTACTTACATACACAATTTCTAAATACAAATTTGATTGTTGATAGTTCATAGGCGTACGTCGTTTCAGAAATAACACTCAAAAAAAAAAAGAAAGGCTGTTATAGTTTTATGAAGTCTTATGCTTTTAGTTGCTTCAGTGAAATATTAAATCGCAATTACAGTACTAGCACTAGTGAAACAAAATTTCCTAATTAATAGTCAGTGCCGTAGAATAATAACTGAACGAAATAATGTTTACAATTTTTTGTTGCGCTTTTCATTAGAGAAATTTACTGCATATTCAAAAATTTTATCACAAACTGCATGTGGCAAAATAAACAATAATTGAAACTAAAATAAATGTCAAACTGTTATTCAATTTCCGAAGATTAATTGGCATCGTTATCAACAACAGGGTCCATGAATGAATCTGGTGCTTTCGGAAAAAAATACATGCCTTTGTTGTTTTGGCAAGGTTTTAAGACTTGAAATGAGATAGTCGGATGATATAAGGAATCTATTGAGAAGATATTGAATTATGTTAATTCTAGAGATTTTTTTCAAACATCGTAAATTTAAAAAAATCACCTAAAGAGACTGGCAGAGTGACACTCAAGACTGAGTCCCGTTACTCAGTGAAATTCCAGCCCAAAGTCCATTCGGCAAAATTTGGGATCAATTGTATCAATAACGATTCGAGATCGTATCAAATCACGTGATGAACAAGCCTGGACCAGTTGGAGGTTAGAAAATCTCTGTCGTCGTTGAAAATTAAACATAACCTACAAAAAATGTTCCACAATTAATTCTTCGTTTTTGTTTTGATATTTTTCTGGTGATGAGAAATAACAAAATTGGACGAAAACGAAGCGAAAGAGCTGTAAATGTCAAATTCTCAGATGGGTTTAAAATCAGTACACAAAACGAACCCAGTCTTGTGTATACATAGCAATTGATAGAACTGCTGTGGAATGTATCCAGTTCTATAATGGCATGTTTAAGAATAAATGGCAAAATATCATACAAATGCAAATGAATGCAGGCAGTACTATTACAGTTATAATCCTGGAAGTATATAGTATTGAAATATATGAAACTCGAAGTGGAGGTTCATGGAGAATATAAAGTTTCACTTGACATAATCAAATATAATGAACGTTTTTTAGGTCTCTACACTTCGAGAATAAATTTCCTACTATCCGTAAGTCATTTACTCAATTACTTGCAATTCCATACCTATAAGATTGCTTGCAGTAGAAGCATTTCACATTGTGTCATTTTTGGCCAAAAAATCGTTTTGTGAGCCCACTGTGCAACGGACTCAATATCCCCTGGAGCATAAGGCAACACCGATGTCTCGTCTATACCGTACATGCATCATGGTCTCAGCTGCCCCACGACACGCTCTGCATCTAGTGTCAGGAACCTCTATACCTATCACGCCACTACGGTA
This sequence comes from Chrysolina americana, assembly GCA_958502065.1. Taxonomy (NCBI): domain Eukaryota; kingdom Metazoa; phylum Arthropoda; class Insecta; order Coleoptera; family Chrysomelidae; genus Chrysolina; species Chrysolina americana. The sequence continues at coordinate 82,050,266 of OY293414.1, forward strand.
GACGAGGGTGTTGAAGACACCATCCTGACAGGATATGAATCCCTCGGTTTCCGACTTCAGCCCACCTGACCTGAGTCAGGTTTCTAAATAAGCCAAGATCTTCGATGTTCTAGAAAAAGACCCCATGCATTAGCTTATCCTTATGTAGCTGCAGAAGACTCTCACTCTCCGCAGCTTCGACGTAGACTTTTTGCTGAACGGGTTCCAACTCGGTGACGAGACCGAGTTCATCGGCTGCACGCGTTGCTGCCTTGAAGAGGAATGCTCCAATCCCTGCTTTTTCATGATCGCATACTTAGCAGAGAAGGGGATCTGAACTCCTGATGACTTTACAGGCTCCATCCAGTACCATTCTGTTGTGTAGATACTCCAAGCTCCAAAGTCCACGGCCTCCGTGGAACGGACGATCAGATTCAAGTTGCTAGATACGCCTACGTCTCTTTTATGACATTTTATACCAGCCTAGTAGGGTTTTGAACTACGCCGACATACGATTAATTATCTAATTTGTTTGCCGTGTGAAAATAAACGTTTTATTTATATATTTCCCGGATCAAAACTAAACAATGTAATATGCGTCAGATAATTTATTATTAAACAGTAAAGCATAAAACTATATGCGTCAAAGGACGAAGAGAGTAGTTTTGAAATCGGTGTTGCCAATATGGAAACTATTACATTAGCTTTCGATATTTCAAAACCTTGGTGATAGATCTACAGTAGATGAAATAAAAATATACAGAGCTTTTCAGGATGAGCGGTAATTAGACGTTTTTGGCAAACCAGACAACTAATTAACCTGAAAATATGAAAGTATGCCTAAATTAACATAATCTACACGCCTAAAATATTTTAGACGATGCGGCGTTGTCGCTTTCAATATAAAGTAGCGGTTACTTTATTTTTTCAAATATTACACTCTGTATATAGTATCATATTATAATTTTTTATCACTTTGTCAACAATTTCATGTAGTGTTTCCCTTCACCTATCAGTTGCCGTTCAAGAGATTTAAATTAAATTCGATTTTTTTGTTATCAAACATGTAATTTTATACGCTGATATTCTTGAACACTCTGGTACTAAGACAATCAAATTCGAAATGGAGTGGAGTGATACCATGAGGATCATCACTTCGGAGCAATATTTTTTGTTTGCCTCATACAGGGCCGTTAGAAAATGCAGATGCTTTGTTCACATGAAAAAATTTGTGGAAATCAATTTTTTCAAATGGAACACCCTTTATATTTTCACATTTTTGAGCTCTACATCCAACTTTAGATTAACTTTATTCAGATAATCTTATTTCGATTTCGAACTGTTTTCGAGATAAACTGTTTCAAACAGAAACTGACGTGATTTCCTTGTATTCATCATTTATTTTTGAAATTTAACAGATTCCATTCGATGTTCCTTCATCAGTTACATATAATACAATGAATAAATGATCATTAAAATTCTCTTCAGCTATCAAATGAAACTTCTTTTTAAAAAAAATAGTTTTATTAACGCTGAACTGAAAATAAATTCAAGAATTAGTAGGTTAATTCAATTATCACCATCGAATTTCAGAATATGTTTGAACACATCTCCACCTCTACGTAAACAAACATGTTATCTCTTCAAAAGATTCTCATGTGTAGCGTTTTTGATTGATTCTGGAATTAATAAACTATTGGAAGCAGTTCTAACCCTCGATTTCATATCTTCAATTGTTGTTACTGGGTTGGAGTAAACCATATCTTTAATGAAACCTCACACTAAATAATCTAATGGATTTCTATCTAGTGTTCTAGGATGCCAACGAAAAGATTCATTATTACTGAACGAGAATTATGGGGTGGAGCACTTTCTCTTCTTAGCCTATTATTCAAAATCATTTGAATTTCATTTCTTCTCAGTAAATCTCCAATTTTTGTTGCATTCACATTATCATCATAAAACTCAATATAAAAAATTGACTCATTCTTAATGGCACAAAATACATTAAACTGCCATCTTTTTTGAAAAACAACCTGGGGATTTTTTTTGTCTATTGAAAATGATTTTTTTTTGGAAACTTGGCCTCATTTGTCTATATAATATTCTCAGGGAAATGTTCATCATCTTGAGTCTTGACAACCATTCAAAGAGATCCACTTCACGAGGTAAATCAGTCTCTTTCAGATGTTGGACAAAGTAAAATTTATAGGGATGCCATTTGTGCTTTGAGAATGCGATAAATTGTCACGTAGGGTATACCTTTTAGCCATGTGTAGAGAAGCATTTGTAAATGCATTAAAAAATTCCAAAACTGTTATACCATTGTCATCACTATCTATTTCAGGCTTATTACGAATGATTTTTTGATGGAAGGTTCCATAATCTACAGTTTTGTAGTAGTCGATTTATCATATTATTATTTGGCTTCGGAAGTTGTGGATATCTTTTATGAAATACTCGGTATGTTCTACTTGCAATTCTATTGCACTCACCATAAATTATTAATACATTCAAGAAATCTTCATTACTGTAACCTTATCTTGACATTTATTATCACAATTGGTATCACAATCAGTCAAAACCATCAACGAAAGTTTGACGTTTCAAAATTGGATAATTTTTTTTCCAAAGCACACCATAATAAATTATGTATTTGCTATGTTGTACGGTAGAGACACTCAAGGCGTACAAACTGTGACTTTTTCTGAGGAACATATCGATTTCGAATTGACTGATCTGTGACTGTTGAAAAACTAAATAGAAATTACGTAGCATAAAATAGATGTTGAATATCAAATATAAGTGATGGATACAAGGACCCTGTCATTTTCTGTTTGCAACAGTTTATCTCGTAAACAAAGTCAATCTAAAATTGAATGTAGAGCTCAAAAAATGTGGAAATATACAGGGTGTTCCATATGAAAAAAATTACTACTTATTTTTTTATGTGAATAAAGTTTCTGCATTTCCTAACGACCCTGTATGAGGAAAATAAAAATATGGCTCTGAAGTGAGGATTCTCATGGCATCACTCTATTTCATTTCGAATTTCATCGTCATGTAGTACCAGAGAGTTCAAGAATATCAGCGATTATGAAAGTAGTAAACTCTGCCATGAGAATTGATAATACTGGTGCCTACTCCACACTAAGACTCGAGTTCAATATTTTTTTCAACGACTTTGAAAGAATGTACATTTCAAGTGAGTCTGCAATCAAGAAACAAATATCGTTGTAATAGAGATTTTCATTTCCTACAGGCTAGCTGTATCAAAATGTTCATTTCCTATGACTTTCACGGGCTACTGACTGCCATTATATTAACTAATTTTATGATGATGAATAATATGAAATCGAATCAAGTCTATTAACGTCTGACTGATAATAGTTGTTTAACATTTTGTAGTTTTCATTACTATAATAGCAAAACATAAAGTTATTAAGGCATTATTGAAGTGTGTAGAGATAGAAATATTAGTAAAAATTGGACACCACCACTAACAATTGCTGATGGTGTGTTTTTTTAATGAAATCGATATCTATGAGATTTCTCAATATTTCAATTTTTGATGATGGCAAGGAGGTTTATGATAGATACATATAACATTGTTGACTATGGAAAATTAATTTTCAGTAAGATCCTGGGACTAGTTACAATGTATTCAAAATATTTATGAAAATTGCTTTTTATGTGAACATATAAACACAAAAAAATTGAATCTATAATCAATTTCATAATGCAGTCATATAAAAACTATAGTGTAAAAATAATGTTGAAAGCACTTTTCACACCCAAGCGACTTGATTTTACTCGTATAAAAAGTGATGTTAACACCACTTGCAGAATTTTAGTTATATGAAAATTATTTACAGTTTTTCAACGAATATGCTTGTAACACCAACTTAATATTTCGAAATATATTATGATCTAGGCAGGAAAGAGCTTCGATCAATACGTGTAACTGGTGTAAATCATAGATAGAAAGTTTAACTCGGCCATAATGTCCAAGTGTTTTAATATCAATTCATTTTTACTAGTCAAATTGAGATTCAAGTATCCAACCAAGATATGGTAGATTCCTGACGTACTTTTATGTTGATCTATGAATTCTTATAGGTAGGCTCGTAAATGTTGATAAAGGTCGACAAACTGATATGATACGGACGTCACATTTCCTATCATCATATTTCGTATGATTTCACAGTCATCTATAGTGTAATTCAGAAAGAAGGCATCATATGGGGAAAACCTTTGATAATTTATTTCGAAATTTGACTTGGGCGTTGAGTTTTGTATGAAAAAATTCATAAATAATGTACTGGGTCACGTGACTTGCGATACATGACAAAAAATTGTGATCTGAAGTGATCGTTTAAAATTTGTTCTATATATACAAAGTCCTAAAATTTGGATAGATACGCAAAGAAGTTTGATAAATTTTAGATGAATGAATTCTTCATCATTACAGTACTGAAAATAATCATTCAAAATAAATGTCTTCACCAAAAAAAGCTTAGCGATACATCAAACACAACCTAAATTTGAAACAGTTTTCTCATTTTCTTGTAGATAAACATGTTTTTATAGAAATTCAGTAACTGAAAGTAAGAAGCATGATAATGCTAGTAGTATAAACCAGTTTCGTGAATGTTAAAAAAAATTTAACATCAGAAACTTCTTTAATATTGAAAAAGGCAAGAAGTAAAGGTTTCAAAAGGACATTTTTTTGTGATATAGGCGTAAAATCGAAATGGAAAAATCGTCTATCTTTTTTAAAAAAATTGGAAAAATAAAACCATTTTAGGGGGTTATTTTGAAAAAAAATTACTTTTGACCTGTAACTAAAGTCACATAACCTCGTCCGAGTAGAACATTTTGTATAATTTTTTAACCTAATTCCAATATTAAAATTCAAAATATTTCGATAATATTTTTTTTTCATATACCGCCTACTTTTTGAAGGATATAGGTGGTGAAAAAATCATTTCTCTGGAAGTTTCATTTCCTCTAAAAGTTGGTGCATTGTTTAAAAGGTACAAGTTTTCAATAAATCACCAGTGGCGTAACAATAAACGAAGAATTGCAAATATCTGAAATTAACATCAACATCAACATATCAAACAGAAATTTCAAGAAGCAAGCACAATATTTATATTTTTTCTAGTTTATCGCTTTGAGTTACCAGTGGCGTGGAAATAAGCGGAGAATTACAAATAAGTATCTGAACAACAGAACTTGCTGAAGAAAATGACAATATCGATCTAGGTATGAAATTCCAAGAGGCAAGGACAATATTAATATATTTTCTAATTTAGTGCCCTGAGTTACCAAAGGCGTAATAATAAGCTTTTCATTAATACAACCTGATATCTCAGTTCATAATACTGTGATTTTCTTGAAATTTGGGTGGTGACTGTATGTTTGAAAAATGAAATATTTGGCATTGTGAACATTTTTATTCACCATTGGCATGTGTTGGGAGGGTTAAAAAAAGTTTAATTTGGAAAAAGAATATTGGGGCTCATTTTAGCCAACTTTTTCTATCAGATTGAGAATCAGCATCCCCAAAAAACCCAAAATTGATATTTTAAAAATCTCAAGAGCTGATTTTAGCAAATTTTTTTTAATTTAAAAATAATTTTTTCCAATAGGTAGATTATTTCTTACTTTTTTGTTTCAATATTCTAATCTTATAGCATTTTAAACACCTCCATACCATTTCATTAAATTCGGTATCTTCGCAACTGCCCGTATACTACGATTTGGGTTTTTTTGAAATTTTCCCAAGATAAGCGCGCTGTATTACCGTTGGCTGACCTGGGTTGTTTTCAAGTAAATTGTTTTCAAGTAAATTAATCAAAGAGCGCTTTGAAACAAAACTTTTTGTTTGATATTCAGTAACTCGTACGAATTGTCAATAAGTCAAGCAGTGTTACCTTACTGTTAATAAGATGGCACAAAAGCGAAGAGTACTTCTTACAATTGAAGAAAAAGTAGAAATTATCCGCTTATTTGGTAATAATGAAAGATCTACGAGTCAGGTTGCTGGAATATTCAATGAAAGCCATCATGATCGAGCTCCAATTTCTCACGATACCGTTGCCAAAATCAACAGATTGTTTGCAAAGCTAGAGCAGTTTTTAAGACAATACCAAGGAGGTACAAATTAAATCAATGACACTATCCAGACGACGAACGTACCATAGCAGAATTTCGAAATAACCCCATAAGGGCAGCTGCGAGGATACTGAATTTAACGAAAAACAAAGTATGAAGGTGTTTGAAACGCAATAGAATTAGGGCATTTAAACCAGAATTTCTACATACTTTGTTGAATTTGAAACGACACCGGCAGTTTGAATTTTGCACCCGTTATGATTTTGAGTTTACTACTTTTGTTCTACACGTTTAAATAAGATGTAATTGTTTCTTTTCTATAACTTGTATCAGACTGAAGATGGATTCTGCTGAATCGGAAACATGTATTCCCCCTTTAGGGTCGAATAAAAGTTGTGGATTCGTAAATTTTGCACGCTCTAATGACTTGCTACCCCTAACACCATCCTGCTCACCGTGTTTTTCCTGTGCATCCCCCAGCAGCCCACTTCACACCTGGCCACGAACAAGGCGTCGTAGTGCGCGTACCGCGGCCGTCGCTTCGCGTAAGCCCCTTGCAGGACGCCGACGACCACCACCGCCAACGTGATCCTCAGTGCCACGAGCGCGTACGCTCCTAAAAGCGTCATCTCTGCACGGCCTGCTAAGACCGATCACATCTGTAAAGGTACTGGCAGCCACTCTGACAACTCAGCAGCTGATTAGCCATCCAGCCACCGTCGAGGATACAGGGCGAGGCTCGGGTACTGATTGGCCTCACTAGTTGCACGTTATTTTTCTAATTTTTTTAATGAAAATTTCACAGCTTTACTTCCTAGACAATCTTTTGAATTGAGTAATCATTAAAAGGACTGTAACAATCACCATTTTTCTGTAAATATAATCCAGCACCTAATTAATTTTTTTCATATTCATATTCAAATGCGAGGCAGCTGTCTGAATTTGTTTATTGTCCGATTTGAACGATTTTTCTCCCAAATAGTAGAGAATCGGTAGCTCTAAATTAAAAACAAAACTTCTGAAAATTATAAAAAATTTGTTGAAACAATTTTTTCCAAAAAAATATGTCCACGCCACTAGATTTTTAATACTTTCAAATTGGAATTACCAAAAAACCCCGCACTATTCTTATGGGAAATGGGTTCCGGTGAAATTCACTGAATTTTTGGTATAACATACTCCAAGTCAAGCTGATCAATAGTATTCATAGGCCCTACCTTGAAAAATGGGCAGTTTTTTTCTACATGGTGTTGAAAGTTAACGTTTCAGACACTTGGATCTATAGATATTACATTATTTTTACTCTTTCTATCTCTAACGGATAAAGACAAAAATAAGTAATAGTGGAAAACCAACTTTTTGGGAATTTTGACAATATTTTTCGTGTTGAAATTCCGGTTGATCCACTTGAAGTTAAGACAACTATTAAAACTCCAATTTTCGAAGAAAAAGTACATTTATTGAATCTGAATACTGATGCTACTTTCAACATGGTCTCGACTTCATGTTATAGAATTTCTCTACTAGGTGTTGAATGTCACTAGGCTATTTATTATTATTTCAGGCATGATAAAAGAGTGTTCCATTGAACAATATCTTCTTTTTTCTACTCCCGTATGTGAATTACTAACGTCACACATCGATAAAAATGTGTATAGCTTCATTTCACGAATCGGTGTGTGAAGTGCCATGCTTTTCTTATGGGATTTATGTCACGCACCGGTGCCATAAGAGTCAATACAAATTCACACACCGGTCGCTGGTCTAGGTAGCGGTGGCGAGAGAAATTGACAAATATGACAGTTCCCGCAGAGTGAAGTTCAGAGTTACATCAGTTAATAGACCGTAAATAGTAATTAATTACCCTCTGAATTAATAAATAGTACGACGAAATTTTGATTTAAACCGATTAGCCGTGTATTTCACGCAAATTCCTGATGGACAGCATTGAAGTACTCCCATCAACTCCTCCAAATATATCGTTAGCAGCCAGTGAAGCAAGTTCATCGTTATTGCCACAAAACTCGTTGGGAATTTACGAAAACACTTTGGAAAAGTTTATGCAATGGCGCAATACAAACAACGTCCAATCATTCTCCGAAAGGGTAATATTAGCCTACCTATCTGAATTATCAACAAAGGTTAAATCTTCTACCTTATGGAGTCACTACTCAATGTTGAAAAGCACCCTTAGTGTTAAGTACAACGTACAAATTGGTGATTATCCGAAAGTTCGCGCTTTCTTGAAACGGAAAAACGAGGGATACATTCCTAAAAAATCACGCGTTTTGGAAAAGGCACACGATGAAAAATATTTATTAACCAAAGTAAGTCCATTTGTATAAATATCGATAAATGCTAATCTTTAAATTTTTAGCTTATTTTGTTGTTTGGAGTAGCTGGAGCCCTGCGCAGAGATGAGCTCTATAAATTAAAAATGGATGACATCCAAAATTTGGGAACAGTTCTTATTGTGTCAGTTAATGATACGAAGACTAAGGTTTCTAGAAAATTTACTGTTACTGAATACTTGGACATATATCACAAATACGTGGCTCTTCGTCCCAACGATTATGCCGAAAATAAATTCTTTATTAATTATCAACGAGGGAAATGTACTCGGCAAGAGATTGGTATAAATAAGATAGGAAAAGTCCCTTCAGAAGTTGTCATATTTTGAAACTCCCCAATCCCAACGATTTTACCGGGCACAGCCTACGGCGTTCATCTGCGTCTTTATTAGTCGAAGGTGGAGGAGATCTCCTAACGCTAAAAAAACCCAGTGGCTGGAAATCATCCTCAGTGGCAGAAGCCTACGTGGAAGAATCCCTAACTAAAAAGATAGATGTCTGCAATAGAATCTTAACAACTGAGAATAATCGTAGTTATGTTGTCAATACCAACAGTACAAGCAGCACTAATTTTGTAGAGAAAGAGAAAGTAAATGTACATTTTGACAATTTACAAAATTGCAATATAACTGTTCATAATAATTATTATTGTGATAAAGAAAATTAGTCAAATTTTCCTTTAATTCAATCTCTAAGTAAAAGGTCGTAGAAAAAGTATAGTGTGCACCACGTGCGTGAAGACTTTTTTTCGCTCGTGCGGATTGTGAAACTCGCCTGCGGCTCGTTCCACAAACTTCCACACTCGCGTAAAAAGTATACTTCACGCACTAGATACACAATATACTATTTTCTAACAGCAATTGGAGGCGAAGTTCATAAGCAAACCCATAATAGCAGATGAATGTGTCGACTTTCAGAACCGGAATTGGTGGAAATTGAAAATCTGAACTCAAAGATGGGTCTGTTTGAATTCTCAATAAGTACCTACTACTTCCGATTTAAACGTTGGATCATCTGAAGGAACTTTCGATTGGTATTAATAAACGCGCTGCCCTGCCCTGCCCTGCCCTGCCCTGCCCTGCCCTGCCCTGCCCTGCCCTGCCCTGCCCTGCCCTGCCCTGCCCTGCCCTGCCCTGCCCTGCCCTGCCCTGCCCTGCCCTGCCCTGCCCTGCCCTGCCCTGCCCTGCCCTGCCCTGCCCTGCCCTGCCCTGCCCTGCCCTGCCCTGCCCTGCCCTGCCCTGCCCTGCCCTGCCCTGCCCTGCCCTGCCCTGCCCTGCCCTGCCCTGCCCTGCCCTGCCCTGCCCTGCCCTGCCCTGCCCTGCCCTGCCCTGCCCTGCCCTGCCCTGCCCTGCCCTGCCCTGCCCTGCCCTGCCCTGCCCTGCCCTGCCCTGCCCTGCCCTGCCCTGCCCTGCCCTGCCCTGCCCTGCCCTGCCCTGCCCTGCCCTGCCCTGCCCTGCCCTGCCCTGCCCTGCCCTGCCCTGCCCTGCCCTGCCCTGCCCTGCCCTGCCCTGCCCTGCCCTGCCCTGCCCTGCCCTGCCCTGCCCTGCCCTGCCCTGCCCTGCCCTGCCCTGCCCTGCCCTGCCCTGCCCTGCCCTGCCCTGCCCTGCCCTGCCCTGCCCTGCCCTGCCCTGCCCTGCCCTGCCCTGCCCTGCCCTGCCCTGCCCTGCCCTGCCCTGCCCTGCCCTGCCCTGCCCTGCCCTGCCCTGCCCTGCCCTGCCCTGCCCTCAGGGTGCTTTCAGGGAAAATTATTACCGTTGTCATATTTCAAAAATGATTCCGGAACAACATCAAGATTCAATTTCATCCGGTATCAAGATATCGATAGATCAAGCTCGTCGTAGGTTGCCCTGCATCTGGAAAATATTTCCAGACCGGCTCTGTAGCTCAAATCCCTGCACGTTATTTCTTCGATTTACCTACTTACATCACCTATATTAACGGGAACGAGATTCCCATTATTAATACTTGTGTCATTATTCAATCTGGTTTTCAAAGGGTTCGCCCATAACTCGAGGTGAGGATGGAATTCTTCTTCTGTCACCACGTCGGAATTCAACTTTGCAATTCCACAGGGAGATGGTTATTATCGGAGTATTTATTGATTAGCATATGGCATATACCGGGTGGAGAAAAAATATGACTTTTACAACGAGCAGGAAGCTTGGATTGCTTAGATTTCATCAGCATTACAATGGACAGTGGTTTCAGACATAATTTTCCAATTGCGAGAATCCTCACACATTTTGAATCCCCAACCAAATTCATAACACTGTGAAATATTTTCACATACCGGGGAATTTCCTCACACATGAATGACATACTCATTTTGAACATAGGAAATCTCAAAGCGTGAACTCTCGCGGGCGCCACGCCGCAAAAAATTTAAACTTCATGATAATATTGATAAGGTTAGTTATATTTTGAGGTTAGAGTTGAAGTTTAGACTTTTAATACTTTAGATTTATACACATGTAACGTCACGAAGCTTATAACTCACCCCTCTTGTCACACTCTATTGATCCCTTACTCCTAATATACATGGCATTACGTTGAAAAAAATATCTACTCGACTTTTCACATTCATACTGTATATTCGGCACAGACTTTTGCCCCACCCTGTATAATTTTCACGAGAAATTAGAGAAAAACCTATTGGTGGAAGACCTATTTGGTAGTTTTAAAATTGGGTTCTATTCTAGAATTTGCGAATTTGAAATGAATAAATTTTAATCGTTGGATATTTGATATATAGGGTGTTCTATGATTTAAGGCTTGATGCATATAGTAAGACTCTAGTGAATGCTATTTTTATTCTTCAAATCAAAAACCGCCCGCCTGAAAAATAAAAATCGAAAGACCATTTATATGGAAAGATATAGTATAATTATATAAAAAAAATCAGTGGATAATCATTATTTTGATTGAGAACTTCAACACCCTCTGTCTCAGAAATAAAGCAATTGCGGGCCTATGTTCATGAAATGAATTTTTCTTAGAATCGCCCGAGTATTATCGTCCTTAAAACTCGCCATTCATTATTTATAGAACATCTGATATGTGTGCTTTTGAAACACCTTACCAACCTACGAATTTTTTTTATGAAAAACCTAGCCCTCAAAAGCAGGGCTTGTACGAGCAAGAGAGTTCTGGGACCCACTGTTTTCGTACAAGTTGATTCCGAACCAATTTATCTCAGTGCCAGGCGATACCATTTTGTAGTCCAACTATATTTTTATTTTAACAAAATTCCGTTGGAATTAATTAATTTTTAGTTCGTACCAGTTTTGTCCTTATAAAATGAATAGTCACAGTATCATCGGCAAAGCTGATGATCTGTCCCTCTTCCTCCAATAAAAATAAGTTATTCGTATACATTGTGAATAGCAATGGACCCAGCATCATTCCTTGAGGCATACCACATGTCTTCCGTTGTTCCGATCATATTCTCATTACTGTAATATAACGGAGTTGAAGCCGAAAAGTCCTTTGAAACATACGACTCCTCACAAAAAAAGTGTTTTCCAATCAAATTCTTGAATATTGCCAGACAGGCCGTTTCTTTTATCATGTGGTAACATTGCTATATTCTAAACCGTAATAGATACAAAGACGATTAAATGGGAAAAAATGTAACTATTGTGGTGAGGAGTACATTGGTCAGAGAAAATCTACGGGGACTCTCGCCCTTTCCGACTTATACAGGGAAAACTGAAAATACTGTTTTCGGTTTTATTGATTTTCTATTGAACATCCTGTTATTTTGGAACCCATGGACCAATTTTTAAAGATGAAAGTTAAACTACTCGACGAGTTTTTTCAAAGATATTGACAGATGAATTTTATTATTCTTATTTTCACGGCCTGCTATGCTCTGTCAAATGGGTCGAAATTTCGAGTAGAACCATTAGGCATTTTTTTCCCATAAACCTGGAAAGCGAATTCAATTTGGGCCTACTTTGAACACCTTTATATAGGATGTTAGTTAAATGATGACAAATTTTCGAATTCATGCTTTTTTAACTGACTGTATTGGTATTGGTAAGTATGGATGGTGACTGATGCGCTGCGAACAAATTAGATCTATTGTGCCCCATCTTCTGCTATTTCGAAGTGTTCTCGTTTAAAGCAGCCCCTCAAGCCCCAATTCCTTGAGGAATTCAAGGATTTTGAGGGGTTCTATTCGTGGTATTTCTCCCACTGTCAGCTGGGCCCTGTAACACAAGTCGTACAAGTCCTACAATTGTTAGAATATATTTTACACCTGTAACTTTTGCATAACACAACCCATCTTGTAATTACCCGTACGGCACCAATAATTACGGAAGAATCTCGACATTTGTAAGCGTTTTCTGTAACACAAAGTTAACAATTGTATTATTGTGTTACAGAATTATCAACAAGTGTAGATAATGTTTTACCTATCTTCAACCCTGGGTAAATGCACACGGTACAGTAGTATTATGACAATTCTCGTACTGTCAACACGTACGTATCTGTCCTCGCAATATGTGGTCAAGAGATTCCGAAAGTGACTATGAAGACGTGCCTAAAGAATATCGTTTTAATATTTGGAAAGACTTTGCTGTTCTCACTGATAACGAATTCAACGAAAGGTTTCGTCTGAGCCGAGACCAATTTGAAAATCTCCTTCGGGATATTGGACCAAGGCTTGCAAATACAACAGTTCGATGGTATGGATTGACACCGCCTTGCACTGGTTAGGAAATGGAGGTCAGTATCATGGTGTTTGCGATATGGGGTATCAAAAATGACTGTGTGTAGATGCGTACATGACACTGTTCGTATTGTTAATGAGATAAAATTCGACGAAATAGTGTCATGGCCCTATAATATGTTGGACGTTGTTCAAAGATTTCATGCAATAGCCCGTTTTCCTGAAGTATGTGGTGCATTGGAAGGAACACTTATTAATATAGAGGCTCCCGTTATTAACGAACCAGCCTATGTGGATCGCCATGGTAAACACTCAATCAACTGTATGGCTGTTTGTGGTCCAGACCTAACATTCTACTATGTTAGTGCCAACTGGCCTGGTAGTGTTCACGACGCACGGGTGCTTCGAAATAGTTCTTTATGTCGCAGAATGGAAAATGGTTGGAGACCTCATCCCAATACTGTAATTCTCGGAGACTCTGCTTATCCACTGTAGCAATGGTTGATTCCACCGACATATGAAGACCCATTAAATCCAGCCCAAAATAATTTCAACAGAGCACATAAACGAACAAGAAGATTAATTGAAAATGCATTCGGCATTTTAAAAGAAAAATTTCCTTGTTTGAATCATCTACGTGTCGATCCTGTTTTTGCCACAAATATTTTAAATGTTGTGCGGCTCTATGTGATATCTCAAAAAATTGAAGTTGAAGATTTTGCAATAGGAGATGATGAAAACGTCCAAATGCAGAAAATTATGAATATCCTGAAGATGATGCACCTGCTGCTGTCGGGGCCCAAGCTAGATTGCAAGATCTCATCAATCATTTTGTGAGAAAACTTTATTGTAGTTAGAAGATGAACGAACAAAACATACACATGTAAGCTTCAGTAAAAGTAGTTTATCAAATAAATATTTTTTTTGAATGAACACGTTGTTTATGTATTTTCAAAAATTACCCGAAAATGTCAACGAAATGATTATAAGGTGCGTACTGTGTGAGGTTGTCCTACTACAACTTGTAAAAGCACCTGTCATTTTCAGTTTCGTAGTTATATTGTTGTAAGGTTGCCGTAAATTCTGACATGGGCATTTAAGCTCTCGTTCTAATTTTACAATTTCCAGTTTAGTTCTATAATTCTTCAATTTCAGATATTCGACTTGCAATGTTAGCTTTTCTTGTTTTATAGCAGCAACTTTTTCTGATGCGGAATTGTTTGCAGTAACTCGTTTTCTTTTTCCTGCAGAAAACACGCATTATTCCATTATTATTCCTATTATTTTGATTTGAAGTGACTTACCATTGGATTGTTTTGAAGTAGATGAGGTCATGTGATCACTGATTGGCCGATTTTTGTTGACAATATCTTCAGAATTATCCTCTGGGACGGTTTCACGTGCCTGCTGCGGAGGTGTTTCGAACGACTCAGCTACTCCAAGACCGCAAATTACAGGAGACTCTTTCCCAATTATTTTTAGTACGATATTATCAACTTCGGTTAAAGTCCCCATTCCACCAGTACCAGTTTCCTTTGCATTATCAATTTTTACCTGTACATATGTACCATAAGTCAATAACAATACTGATTGCAAGTTACAGTTGTACTCACCATTGCAGATTTCTTCAAATTCTGCCAAACTGTATCCCTTACATAGGTCCAATCCTTATCCGCAGGAACTAAACAAATACTTTGAGCCACCATTGCCATTTCTTTCCACTTTTCTACTTTATCTTGCTTTCTTAGTTTATCTGAGAAAGAACCGAAAAGAATATGCTTCTTTCTTTTTTAAAAATTGCATTTTACGTTCAAAAACAATTTGTTTTGAAGACATTTTACTCAAAATACAGTAACGCCGCAATACACCTACTTAGACGTCTACTTGACTAACCTAACCTAACCACTATCCCACGCGTGTCATGACAAGTCTGCATCGAGTAGGCATAACGTTTTCATGAAATATGTAGCTACATACGGAATTATGTAGGACTTGTAGTTACAGGCATATCACTTGTAACTTGTAGACTTGTTACAATTGTACGACTTGTGTTACAGGGCCCTGGTGTGATCCCAGTATATTCAATCTTTTGTGATGTACAGCATAACACTCCATCAATACATGATGTGGTGATTCTGGATGTTCGCCACAGAATCTGCAGATGCTGTCCTGCTCTAAGCCTAGCTTCCTTAGGTGTTCTTTGAGTCTGCAGTGCCCTGTCAGAAATCCCGTGATTTACTTTAGACTGATCAGTGTCTTCGATCTTGCTCGGTTGAAGTTGCCGAGGAGATCTTTGACCTGCCTTAGCCCTGGAAGTCTTCGCCAGTATGTTGCTCTCATTGCTTCTTCAGTTCTATAGAGTTCTTCTTGGAAGTAAGATTTTCCAAGTCCGTTGAATGGTTCTGGCCCGATGCGTGGGGTTGATGCCCCTTTTCGTGCCAGGGTGTCTGCTTGTTTATTTGCTCTCCATTCTGACGAGCCCCGGCACTCAAAGGAGGATCACCTTGTTCAACCAAAATCAATAAATCTAAAGTTGAAAACGTGCATTTGATTCAAGAACAATAACCATGAATTGAATAGTTTCCTCAGATATTAGTGTTTTCAAGGTATCTTCATTCACATTATATAAATTTTTGAAAACGCCGCACTCTCTCAAATTTTGGCAGATCTTCGTCAATTGGTCTGGTGTTATTTCACTACACTTTGCCTTATCCATTCCATTCCTTCAAGTTCTGTTTTTATGAAAACTTCGTTTCAAATATTCCCTCAGAAAAAATCTTACGGAGTCTAGTGACCGAGTGGGCCAACAAATAAAAGGACTGTTCCTTCCCATCCATCTTCCTTCCATGAAATCCAAAACATTCGTTGGAAACGTTATAAAATCTTTCACCATTTAGTATTTGTTCAAAAAACACTGGATCTACTTAATGGATCCATGGGTTAATGGGTTCCAAAATAACAGGGTGTTGTGGTTCCAAGTCGCATACACTGTATATTTAAGTGATCGCTAATTGATCACTCAAAATATAGAACTATTGCAACAACCGTTCTGAAAAAATATTTTTGATCGCTTGTGGCGATCCTAGAAAACGCCCTGTACAACAATAACATGTACCACTAGGTTTGTCAAGTCAATGTTCGCCCGACTTAGATGAACCGATTCAAGTGGAGTCAAAGGGATCGGAAATTCTTGCGAAATCTGTCCGTGTGAACGCACAAAACCTGTCTTCGTATGGTACGGCAAGAAATCAAACCATATCAAATATATGTTGGTCTGGACTTTTTTCTTCCAGGTGGCTTGGCAGTATATTAAGCATAATAATGTGTCACACATATTTTATCTTCGAGCTCTACTAGGACAGATGAGAATTCTTAATGTCCTTAACTGTATATCCTTTTTGTTTCGCTGAAAAAGTCAGGGAGCAGAACGCGGTTTTGATTTGTCGCAGTTGAGGCGACGTCCATCTGGCAGTGAAGTTGACTTTTATCGAAAATATTTTCTTATGAATATTAAAATATTTTCCTTTACCCACCTGTATGGTGGCAATAGATAGGTACCTGAAACTAGAGTAAACGGTATACAATGACTCCGATTTGCAAGTTTTACTAATGAAGTCATGGCATAGAAATTTGCTACAGAGATGGACAAAGGGTCAATATAGTTCATTTGACTATTGACAACTCTGAAATCTGAATGAGAACGCTAAAATAAGATGCCAAAATCAAAAAAATTTGTGGTTCCTTCATATACCATATTACTATATTATAATATCAATTTTCGAATTATGAAAGGGCTAATGTACGAAGGCGTAGAAGGGCCAACAACAAAATATTTTTAAAAATAGTTGGATATGCCACTTTGAAGTGACAATTGCCACTTTGATCTGACAATTGCCACTTTGAAGTGACAATTGCCACTTTGATCTGACAATTGTCACTTTGAACTGGCAATTGTCACTTTGAACTGGCAATTGTCACTTTGAAGTGGCAATTGTCACTTCAAAGTGGCAATTGCCACTTTGAACTGGCAATTGTCACTTCGATCTGACAATTGTCACATTGATCTGACAATTGTCACTTCGAACTGGCAATTGCCACTTTTAATTTGACTGAAAAACAATATTTTTGCATGGAGTTGGCAATTGCCAGATAGAAGTGACAATTGTCAGATAAAAGTGACAATTGCCAGTTCAAAGTGACAATTGCCAGTTCAAAGTGACAAATTGCCACTTCAAATTGACAATCGCCAGTTCAAAGTGACAATTGCCAGTTCAAAGTGACAATTGCCATTTCAAACTGACAATTGCCAGATCAAAGTGACAATTGTCAGATCAAAGTGGCAATAGTCACTTCAAAGTGGCAATTCCAACTATTTTCAAAAATATTTTGTTGTTGGCCCTTCTACGCCTTCGTACTAATGGCATCACGTACCTTAATGAGAATGCATCAGAACAAACTAAGTCGGAAAAAATTGTCTTGTTTTAATTTTTTTTGCAGTACTGATTGTGTTTGTGGGTACGCAATTTACCTACTGCGTTTTCACCAGTTTCAAAGGTGACTCAGTTCAGCTACCGACAGCTAGAGGGAGATTTCACTACAGGCAAATTCATGAATGAACATTGAAATCCTAGTAGTACGGAAACGTTATTGTTTAGAGAAGGGAATTTGTGAGGATGCCAAATCTTTCAACTCACCATGGAATTCAATGAATATTTTCTAAAATAATCTATTTAGTTAGTAACTCATTTGCGTTGCTATGTTTTGCATTTTCTCAGGTCATTATTAATGAAATAAAAACAATGGAATATTGAACAGATACTGTAACTAACTTTTTATTGTCTCGCCGTCTTGTCCAACTGTATAGTGATTTGCCAATTTGGCATTCGATTTTAAACTAACTTCCGTTTTTTTTTCATTGTCTTCCGAGCAAATCTCAAGTGTTAACACTTTGATATTTTATTAACTCCGTTAATTTAAAGCTACTGTAAAATAATGTGTTACCAGATCTAATTTCTTTAAGTTGTAGGGGTGTTTGTATCCCAAATAGCATACATACATACTGTACGTGTTTTGTTACTGAAATGTACAGTAAAATATACTATATTGCAACATGCACTGTGATTCTCAATTTTCATTCACTGGCGTGTGTAATTTAGGGTAAAAGGAACTTACATTTATTTGTCTTTTATTAAAATTGTTGAAAAAATACGGGGTACCCTTCTCTCTAAGAGTTTCCACAAAGTGGAAAATAACAGACAAACATCCGACAGAAAACAACTACTTCCCTGGCTAATACCACGACGGATATTGAACTACAACTGACAGATATTTGTGCAACGTTCTTCAAAGAAGACGCAATTGCAAGTGCTTGTCTCGTAATTAAACAGAAAATTATCCTTGATTTGGCTGGGAATGACCACCTGCAGACATGCATGTTTATTGCCTCTCATCAATGACAGGGTAGGTCGGACAACATTATAATTGTCCTGCCCCTGCCAAATGAATGATAATCAACTGTTTAATTAATATTCCCCCACGGATAACACCACGATCTACAACCAAGTTGATCGAAGCGCCATCCGCACGGAACAAGACAAAACACTCCCAAGCAGCACAGTCTCCGGGAAGAGAAATCTGTAAAATTCGAACAAGTTCGAATATATTGTGCCAGAGAGGTATCAACAAATATCTGTCAGTTGTAGTTCAAGTCCGTCGTGGTATTAGCCAGGGAAGTAGTTGTTTTCTGTCGGATATTTGTCTGTTATTTTCCAATTTGTGGAAACTCTTAGAGAGAAGGGTACTCCGTATTCTTTCAACATTGTTGATACCTCTCTGGCACAATATATTCGAACTTTTTCGAATTTTACAGTTTTATTAAAATATTCAAAATATTCAAATAACAACTTTGTGGCGTCTCTGGAGATTTCATGACTTTGAATCAGAATTATTTTCATTTCAGATGAGCATTGAATGAAAATACATTTGTAGAAATGTCCTTCACCTACGTCACAAATTATTGTAAGTAGAGAGATTGTGTCTTGTATGATTATATTCAGGCCAAGAAAGAGTACGCGTTTTCAAAAATACAAAATCCCATAAAGTTTCTGTCAAACACACCTACGATATTTTTCCTAAAATATATTATTATATTATTGTGCATTTTCCTGCGTATTATATTCATTGTAATTATACTATTTATTTACTTCTTTATTGATAGACTGATAGTGCTTACTATAATTTACAGGAATATTTTGAGGATACTCTCTGCTATATATAGTTAATTTCATTTCACATATCAATTTGTAATCAAATCCCATATTCCTCATAAATCTATGCTTTGTATTGTATCTGTCTGTATGTGTATGTGCACTGTGATTAGTTTCAAAAATGAGTTGTTGCAATTTTATTAATTATATATTCATTGATCCCTCATAACCGGATTCAAAATATTTTAAGCTACTTATTACCACTTTCTCACGTGTTTTTTTTCAACATAATTGTGTTTGTTAAGAATGGAACTCGCTTAGAAACAATAAACATAGTCTCTCTCTCTCTCTCTCTCTCTCTCTCTCTCTCTCTCTCTCTCTCTCTCTCTCTCTCTCTCTCTCTCTCTCTCTCTCAACGACCGATACATTTTCAACGCCGAAAATATATTCATTCTCATATTCTTGCTTTTCTGTGAATATTCGTACAACATTCGAGATTCGAATCGATCGAAAAAATACGTTTGAATAAATTAGAGGTTTATTTATGTTTATATTTTGAGTTTCATCCATGAGATATATGGCTCTGACAATGGTCTCTGATTAATTGTCCTTATCGACTATGGATCTGTTCAAGGACACGTTTTATTCGTAGTTTTCAGTAGAACCATTTTTCAAACAAGACGTGACAATGAAACAGCTATTTCTGATTCAGCCCGGTCTTATTTGTAAAACATTCCCAAAATCCCAAAATAGTTAACTTTATTGATTGGACGATAGTAATTTGCAATCCTTTTTTTAAGTGTATAGTCTTACCATCTTCTCGAGGTTATATCGTCGGGAATATTTTTATTTCTTTATGTATTATTCATATGTCCCAATTGTTCATTCTGTACCAAAGGAATAATTATTGTTAATTTAGTTACGAAAAATTGAAATATAATTGAAAACTTCAAATCTTTGTTCCATTCATCAAACATGGCTTAGTTCGGTGATATGACACAATTACAAATAATTCTCTTCGGGAAGTCTTGAGCGGAAAGAAATCATGGAATACTTCAGAATGAAAAAAACCTGATGTACAGGGTTCAATGTTCCAAAGGGTCACACCTAGACCAAACTTTTTTTGCACAAGTTGCATACAACATTTTTTCTACGTTCATGCAAAAAGCAAAAAATTGTTCATTTAGGTGCGGCACTAGGTGAAGGAAAATGAAATACGTAATTTAAATAAATAATTATTATTATCGATTTCATCACCATCATTAAGTTTTCCATTAATTTTAAAACCATCAGTTCTGTAATTGTCAGATTTAAATTTTGACTGACGTTTATTTAACCACAGTTGCATTATAAAAATGAAAATCATAGTAGCCATGAGCACGTATGTTATCACGAGGTGTGGTCATAGTACAGACAGTTTGCTCTATGTAAGTAGACGGTTTAGAACATAGTGGATCGGTTTTGATTATGGAGTTATTCTCGGGAAGGCATTATTGTTTGTTCAACTCTGACTGCTAACATTAATACAAAATAATATAAATTATTCTTCGCTGTTGTCCTACATGATTATTACACCCTGTAGTATGCATTTATTCATTTGAAATGATTTCTAAAGGTTGCATATAATATCAAATATGAAGCTACCTGGGATTCTGATAAAGTAAACTCTAATAACCCTGGTGCCAGCTCATCGAATGCAAAAATTGGAGTTGTTTACATTTTATTAAGAAAGAAGACCACGCAGGTATAGATATTCGTATCCCGGAACAGACCTAGTCTATGTTCAGTAAGAGCCTAGGTAGATGGGTCAAAAATACCTTGAGTGAGAGTGTTCTCGATATTTCCAACTTTTCGCATAGTATAAGGTTTTTGCCAAATTTTCCAAAAATAAAGATGTTTTTGCTAAAGCATATTATTATTCAAGCCATTCAATATTAAATAATTTTGGG
Source organism: Chrysolina americana (assembly GCA_958502065.1). Taxonomy (NCBI): domain Eukaryota; kingdom Metazoa; phylum Arthropoda; class Insecta; order Coleoptera; family Chrysomelidae; genus Chrysolina; species Chrysolina americana. The sequence goes on from OY293414.1 coordinate 82,071,546, forward strand.
TGTCATTTGAGTACCAACATGAATTCATGTTTTTTAGTATTATTAGATATTCGTAACTAGAAAAGATTCCTGTATTGTTTATTATTAGAAATTAAAGTTTGTTAATATTATTGGCTATACAGATGTTCAATATACTTACAGACTGGATAATTAGATCGCTTTGTTTCTTGGTATATCTACAGGGTGTAATAATCATGTAGGACAACAGCGAAGAATAATTAAAGGATTGATCATCCTTACAGGTAAGTCGATCAATCCTTTAAATATGTAGCTGTTTAAAACGTATGGCAAATCTCACAGAATATCTGCTAAATATGTAGTGGGTTCGAACGTTTATGTTTATCATGATGACAGCACGTTGAAGTAGAATGACAGATGAGTGCAATAAAAACTTTATTGCACTAGTGCAATAAAGAGCTTCTTTTTCCACTGGATCTAGTTCAATAAAGTTTTGCTTTTTGCATGAATGTAGAAAAACAATTCCAGTTCCTAAAACGACTAGGTATTTCTTCCTACTTTTTATCCCTATTTGATTCAAGTGATTTTGGCCGTTTCGTTTTAAAATGACCACCATCAGTTAGCTTGTGTCGCAATCTTGCGAAAATATCTCTGAAAGGTTGTCTTCTTTCTGGAAACCCCTCGTGATATCTACAAATTACTTGCTGCTTCCGCATTTTCCCTGGTTTGTATAGAACAGACTATCATATCCCATTTTCCATAATTCTCCTACTACATTACGAATGTGTTCGAAACTTGAACAGGAACCACGAATAAAATAGCGTTTACAGCTCAAATCAAAATTTGACAGCTACTAGTAAACATTTGCATTCTATTTTATCGCCGTGTCGTCCAAAGCCTACTTGTACAAAATGTGCAGTCTACATGAAAAACTCTGTATTTCAAAGATGACTTTAGGAAAATATCAAGTGTGCTATATTTTTGGGAAGGTAATTTTAAGCTCTATTGAAATATGCAGGAATATACAAGGTCTCGTTTGGAAAACTTATTTTTCCATCAGTAACTATGGATATCTTATTTGAAAAAATAAGTTACTCACACCATTGAATTCTACGTAAAAAAGTACTCTGACATTGTTGTCATGGAAACAAGAAACTTTTTACAGGAAAAAAGTTACAGCAACTTTTTGAAAATGCTCATTTTCCAATTTGGCCTACTCTATGGAAATCTGGTTCTGCTTGTTTTTGCTCTGAAGCCTTTTGTAGAAGTAAGCTAGATGTTAGCGTGACACGTATGTATTGTTTCGGAATTACATGCATAATCACGAGCAGACCAGGTATGTAATATTTGTCCATGTTTTCCTCGGAAGAGATTTTTCTGAGTAATAATATCAACATGGACTATGGTTGGTGAAGTAACATCTGAGAGAATGGTCCTGGGCACTGTGAGAATGGCTTTTCCGAAGAAAAAAATGTGCATCGCTTTGGTCGCGTTAAACTTGTTATTTGATCCCCATTCCCGCCAGGTTCATGACATTCATTCAACTCGTATTCTCTCAGAGCTTTTCCTGGAATGATTCTGATAAAACGATGATAGTGGATTTGACGCACATTCATTCCAAATCCCAGGGCCTCTATTCAGTATTTTGGCGTCAGCAATAAACAAATTATTAAAGTTGATGATTTATTCATATTTTTCTGTGAACGTTACTGATAAATGTGTTTGAAGATGTTAGTTTCTTAGATTATCAAACACGCATTCCAGAGAGTAACCAGTTTGTTTATTAAAACCTAGCAAAAACGTGACTTTTTCAATGTTCTAAGCATACTTTTATTTCTGTAACTAACAAAGATTACTTTGTTATGATAAGTGTGAGAGAAAATGGTCGGATAGTAAACTACAACTCGAATATCCTTGAATATAATGATAAATCTTGGGGACTCTCAATAATAATAGGCGGAACTGAGTATCAATTCCGAAAACTACCAATGTTACTGAAAATGTATTTATATCAAATAATTTTTATTAGCTGTTAATAAATAAAAATACAATAATAATACAGTTAATCATAATGCAGGACCATCAGTAGCATAATTTCTAGCACTCTGGGATCACATTAATTCACTAGTTTTTTTTAAGTTTTTCCGTCGAGATCAATTTGATTCGTTCAAAATTAATTTAATTTCCATCATTTTTCAACGGAGTTTATCATTTTATTTTCTTATTCTAGACTCAAGAAATTATTTGGTACAATCCAATTGAGACATAATTCCTCATATGCCCCATAAGGTAAAACTATTTTAAAAAGACTGCTAGGATCGTATCACACAGGACTTTTTTCTCTGGCCCTTTCTCAAATAATGTGTTCACATTGAAGCCCCTACAAATATCGACCCCTCTACTACAATATAATACGCCATGAGTGTCGGACGTTGATCAGTTTGCAAGAGAATAACAGGGGAAAGTTGTGTTCTGGAAACAATTGAACATCTGAAGGACTGAAAGCTATCTTTTGTTTTTTTTATCGATTTTTATTTCCTTGTTGGTGTTCCAATTTTGCAGAAGAAAAACTAACAACGTTTTTCCATGACGTTAGATTTTCCAAACATCCGTGTACAGTGAAAAATTCAGTTCAATTTCAGAATAATTATAAATTGACGTTATTATAAAAGGAAAGGAAAGTTTTTTATATGGTTGAATATCATAATTTACAATAAGAAAATATGCCAATTCATTTGAAAGAAAAAAGTTGACATGAAAATCTTTGACAGGTGAAAACATGAACATATTCGAAAACAGTCACTTGATGGCTTTCAATATACCATTGAAAAAATGTATGGAGGACTTCATGTTTTTTTTGTACAAATAAGAAAGTTGCAAGGCCGCAAAAACATGAATGAATTCATTCAACAATTACTAGAATTGAAATTGAGAACCTATATAACCCTTTTTTATGGCTGGTTTGAGAATTGCATCTTTGCATGTTTTCGAAAATTTGAAGATTCCAAAAACAAAGTGACAATGTTTGGGTGATATTATAATACAAGATAAAAAAAGCATAGATGAACATTTTGATGAATTTTCAACTAATATTGTTTCAACATTGGCATAAAAAATTCAAAAAGGTTAAAGAACTAACAGCACTAGGAACTTGCATTCGATATAGGTGTATCCGGCAGAGGAAACTGAAGTGTTGGAATTCATAACAGAGCTAAATTCAAATGGGACTCCAACATTGGATTCAACACTGTCGACTCACTTACTTATTAAATAAATATGTCTCTAGAAAGTGGAGTATTTCGAGAATATCTCAAAGCAGCCATTATTAAACCGCTTCACAAGTCTTGGGATAGGTGTGAAGTGGAATATTCAAACCCAGAATATCAGTTATTCATCAGCAAATATAACCCAATATCAGAAAAGTAGTTTCGGTGTATTATGTGTATTAATATGGTAGGGAGATTAACACAACTATATCGGGTTCAGTTGAAAAAATTACAACTCTGGGGATTTGAGAAAACCGCCATTTGTCTGTTTGTTGCTCTTGCTAAACAAACTAAACCACCTGTCACTGTTAGCCACCCAGACTTGTTAGAATACCGTATCGATTGATGAAAAGGTATTCGGAACCTTGCTTTTGTTGGGTCCCTTTTGAGCCTGCAGATCGAGAAGTTCTTCAATTTTGCTGTTGTCATCGTTCGTTTCCAGTTGTCTCTGATTCCTAGGATACTGTTATGGGCAGAATAAGGTATAATTGACAATTTAAAATTTTCAATTTCAACGAGTCGAGTAAATATAATTACCTCACACGACATTCTCAGTTTATTATATTTAGGACTCCCTCTTCATGAAAATGAGAATTCCTTCGATTCGATAGTAAATAGAAAGTGTCACCATTCCCAGCAGTGACAGAGAAACAGAATTTGAGTTTTGTAGTCCAAGCAGCAAATATTTTCAATGAGTGCATATAGATTTTTACTTATAAATTGGAAAAGTGTAACATAATGTGAATTATTAGTAGGGACAGTTTCTCAAGCAGAGCTCAACGACCCATCATCACTGTGGTTGCAACTGTTAGTTGGGTTTCGGAACTTGACTAGTTTGGAGCAGTACTCGTAACAGAAGTACCTTGAGTGCCAGACGAGACAGTCGAAACTGCCATACCAGGAGCGCCAGTTGCACCTTTAGGACCAGGTGGACCAGTTGCACCTTCAGGACCAGACGAACCAGTTGCACCTTCAGGACCAGCTGGACCAGTATCACCTTTAGCTCCAGGAGGACCGGCAGGCCCTGGATAATAAATTATGTTATTGCCATGATCTGATGAGCATTGAAGATGTGATAATTTTATTATATAAATTATACCGAAAGATTACATTGCAAGTATAAAATAAATTATCATAATGACAATTTATGAACAATGGGTATACTTCCAACCGTTGCAAACGCTTCTGAAATAGGGGGTGAGGGGGTTTACAGCACAATCAATATTTGGTGAAAGAGTTCTCGCCCGCAAAATCGACGGATCTGAGTGATTTTCAATTTTCTCTACGACTTTGGACATAAGAGGGGTATCAAGCTCCATCTGGGACTCTCTGTGAAGCCAACTTCGTCTAGCTCGCGAAGAATCCTGATGGATGCTGGTTAGGGTGCAGCTGATGAAAGGAATTAACCAAATGAACCAAATTTCAGACACACTATCGATGAAAAGATAGTATAGGTTCGAAAGTTTCAAGAGCTTGGTTTATAGATTATTGGGGGTAAAATCACGAGAGCTTGCAATTCTATCTGTAGTAATTCTGTCAGAAACCAACGAAATGAAATTGATTCTGTTAGGACGAGCATTTTTCTCAATTATGAATAGGTTTTAATGGTTATTGATATTTATTGTTGGTTTTATCAAGAGTGACTTATAATATCTCTAAACTGTCAATTGTCAGTAGACAAAAAATAAATGGTATAAATATATGTCGTGCTAAATAAGTTCAACTAGTATCTGAGAATTCAAAAACTATACATATTATATTACCAGGAGGGCCTGGAACTCCAGGGAGAGAACTTTTGTCGATTGATACCTTCACGTTGTTTTTTATTATTGGGTATTTGTACTCCGTTTTAGTCGGTTCATCTTCTTCACTCGAAGAATCATCGCAGTCGGTCAACCAGCATGAAAAGTCGTAGTTGAACTGAAAAAACATAAATATACATCAGCTTATGTATCAGGCAGATAAGAACTTTGAAAATTTTGAATATTACATCCTTTTTCATTATTAGTTTTTTATTTATCAAAAACGCTAATTAAGAAAATTACAGAATATACATGTATATCTATAAAATTGCACAAAAAGTAACACTTATACTCACAAAAGAAACGAAAAATGATTGAGATAAAAATAATGTAAATGATATTTAAACGGCATCAATCACTAAATAATAAAAGGATCTATTAAAACAAACTATTTGCAAATGATATTTCACATATCGAACACATTGAAAAAATTATTGTATATAATTAATATTTCATCACTACATATAAATTGAATAAAATAATTAGAAAAGTACATCAACTATTTCGTCAATGACATAGGTCTACTAGCCTCATTTTTAAATTTACTTTTAATGAACTAATAGCTATGCAGGTTTTCAAAGATTCAGGTTATTGTAGCAAATTATACCATAATGCAACAATGACTTTTCTGTGATGTAGTTAACAGGGGGTACTATTAAAAGCCGCACTGTTTAATATTTGCTTCAGATTTGTTAGATCTTGTTGAAAAAATGATGAGGAAATTAGCATTTATCTCTAATGAGTTGGTTGGAAATGGCAGAATAGGTTTGGCATAAAAAAACAATCTGTGTGTCTGTGACGGCTGAAACAGAAATAAATTTTGATTGTATTTACATCACATGTGCTGACATCATCGACTATTGTGACTGAATCTTTTATGTTTTCAGGAAGAATAACTTCTACAGAATCCTCATATTGATAAAATCCAATTTTTTTCATAGGTGCCAGCCAAATCCTTAAATAGTTACATTAATTTCTAGAATAAGTAAATGTTTGTGTACGAAAACCGTCAAGTTATTCCAGCAAATACAACATCGCATTAGTTTTCCCTAATTCACTTGCAACAGCAAGTAACACTCTTTTAGGTTGACCTCCAAATAATGCACCATGTTTTATGACATTATTCTTCATATCAATCTTATCATGATTGGAAACTGGAAGCAACACCTTTCGTTTTTCAGTCTTCATCACATTGAAATAGTCATCAAACTGGCATACGTGCAGATATGATATGTATTTATATATGTGGGTTCTAGTGTTCTATCATAATATGATGGTGCGAAAGAAATCAGTTGTTAGTACGAGTCGAAATATAAAAAAGAGAGGTCGAGGTTTTCTGAATACCTTGATCGACAATCTTCCTGCAGTTGGATATAATTACTGCTGTCCTGGCACCAAGTTAGAAAAAAGACTATCAAGGGGTGATATTGGCGTGAATCCTTTGGACGAGGCTTGTAAGCGACACGACATTGCTTACTCCAAAATTTAATATAGAGGAGCAAGAAATATTGCTGATAAGAAGAATCATCCGATGCAAAATTTGGGAAAAAGTGACGTCATTTGGGGTATCTAATATTATGAATCTTAAAAGCAAGATTGAGACAAAAAAACTGTGAAAAAGATAAAGAGCGGTGACTTGAAAGAATGAGCAGGGGAAAAGAGTCCAAAGAAGGGTAGATTTCTTTCATTTCTCGCACTGTTGCAGCAGCTGCAGCGGCTGATGAAGACAATTTGACTATGGAACAAAGAGAAAAATATTTGTATTTGATACCTCGTGAAGGTTATGGAACTGCTAAAGTTACCACGCCGACCCTTGACTAATTTAGATTTGATCGAAAATGCAGAGCCTTTAGGAATTCCTTACTTTCGAGGTGTTCTCATAATAGACAATCTTCCTAGAAGAATAAGAAGAAGAGAATGCGGGATCATCAATTTTCATTCTGATTCGAGAAAAGGAACTCATTGGACGGCATACCTCAAGAAAAATGTTGAAATTATACGATGATGTAGTTAGCCTAGTTAGCCTAGACCAGTTCCCTGCATAAACAAAATATTGCGTTACCATAGCAACGAACAATAACTTATTAGAAGTGTCAGTGTAAAGTTTGACGTCAAAACAGTAAACCACAGTTACGCAATAAATTAAAAGAATCGAGCCATCATCAAGTACCTGTATTTAAAAGGGTTAAGAGGTAAGCAGATTTACGAAGATATGCTGAATACCCTTTGTGATCAATGTCCTTCGTATGCGACCGCAAAAATTGGACTGCAAGCTTCAAAAGAGGTAAATTTTCCTTTGAAGATGATGACCGATCGGGAAGGCCAGTTTCTGTGTCAGTTCTCGAAAATATCGATGCAGTTCATGACATGATTTTAACAGACCGTCGAATTGGGCTAAAACGGATATCTGAAGCACTGAATATTTCATACGAACGCGTTCATCATATAGTTCACGTCAATTTGGACATGAGAAAAATTGCTGCAAAATGGATCCCCAAATGTTTGAATGTTGACCAAAAGCGTGCAAGGGTAGTAGCATCGCGTTCTTAAACCGAAATATTGTTACTATGGATGAGACTTGGGTACATTTCTACGATCCAGAATGGAATGGCGACACTCCGGTTCTCCAAGACCTAAGAAGTTTCGTGTACAAAATTCTGCTGGAAAAGTTCTTGCTTCAGTTTTTTGGGATTGCCATGGAGTAATCATGATTGATTTTTTGGATAAGGGTAGAACAATAACTGGAGATAACTATTCGACATTACTGACCACTCTACGGGAAAAAATTAAAGAGAAAAGACGAGGAAAGCTATCCAAAGGTGTGTTGTTTTTGCAGGACAACGCCCCTGTCTCATGCTGCCATGGAAAAAATTCATTATTTAGGGTTTGAATTACTAGAACACCCCCCTTATTCACCAGGTTTGGCTTTGTCCGACTATCATCTGTTTCCTCAACTGAAAAAAAGTTTAAAAGGTCGTAAATTTTCTTCCAACGAGGAGGTGATAAAAGCTGTGGAGGTCTGGTTTGCAGAGCAAGAAGAAACATTTTTTTTGAAAGGTCTATAGACGTTGCAGGTTCGCTGTAATAAATGTATCCAATTGAGAGGAGAATATGTTGAGTAATGAAATATTTTGACATTGAAATTTTGTTTGGTTCTATAGTAGGCTAAGAATGTTTTTTTCAATATATCCTCGTATATTTTGATAGTTAGTGAAATCAACAGTTTTTAATTTCATTATTGCCAATTTTATCTCGAATGCGCGTTGTAGATCTGGAAACCATAACACTTGGAACCGAAACATAAAAAATACTATTGTCTCCAGAATCATGAGTTGAAATTTTATGAATATGTAGTGCCGTTCTCAATCTACCGTTTCACCATGTATACTGGATCCGATTTTGATTGTAATTTAATGAAACCATCTAGTCAAAACCCACTTAGAAAGTGTCAGAATTTATTGAATAAACTGCCTCCCAATGAAAAATGTCTATGTATATCACTTCTGGAGCCGTTAGCACTAATGAAGAGATAAATAATAGCTTCATATCTATATCGCGAACTGGCCAGATAACTGATTGGTTTCTGTAATCTTCTGATTCATGCGTTCAACGCAGCATGCAGAAATTTCGAACCCCCGTTGAATGCTTTTCAAATAACTGTTTGCAATTATTGTAATTTTGTGCTAGAGAGAATTATCATAGTGAAACGAATAAACCCAAAGTCAAGGAACCCTTCTTCCCACACTTTTCCACCAAGTTGTAAAATGAGGCAAACATCTGTCAGAAAACAACATCTGACTAATATTGGTGAAGAAGACTCAATTGCAAGTGCTTTTCTCGTAATTGAACCGCAGATTATCCTTCATTTGGCTGGGAATAAGGGTTCCTCAACTCTGCCGAATTTATTCATATCACTATGTTGATACCTACTCTCCGTCACAAATTTTCGAACTCTATTCGAAAGATTACAGTTAACTCTTCCTGAAGTCTGTGCTACTGAAGATTGTTTGTTCTTGAGTTTCCATGTGGATGGCGCTGTGACCGACTTAGTTGTTAAAATATCAATTTTTTATGATAATCTTTCCCCCTTCCCCGAGGGGTAAATAACAAAAATTCAGTTATGAAAAGATTTTTCAGAATTTTTAATATGATGCATTTCAGGTTATTTCGAATAATAATCAATTGAGTGATGATCCTAAAGAATTTATAGTTTTGCTGCTAGGGGGCCTTTAAGTCATACCTTGCTCAGAATAAAATATTTATTATTATAGGCAGAGTCAATATTTCCACGTGTTGTATTTCGGTTTATGTTGAATGATATTGAATAAAAAAAAGTTCCTAAACCCACCTTTCCCCCCTATTTTAGGTATGACTTCAACGCTCCCTAGTATCAAAACTGTAAACTTTTTTGGTTTATCACCCAATTAATTTTCATTCGAAATGACCTGAACTCCATCATATTGAAAATTCATAAAAATTCAACAAAATTTCTGTTATTTGCTCCTCGAGGTAAGAGGGGATAATCATAAATATAAAAAGTGGTATTTCCCTGATTCAAAAGTATTGACCCGCTCATTTTTGTCAGTTAATATGAGGATGATCGAAAAGAAGTATATACGTATGAAAGTTGAAGGGTATTTTGCTCTGCACTTTTCTAGGATTTCAAATATTTTTTAGATGTACCAATAGTGGAGAAGTGACGTCATCGGCATTTATTTCAAATTGAACCCTTTGTCATGTTTGGTATCAATAGAAAGCTTATATTTTTCTCATTTCAGCAGTACCAATATTTATTTAACTATCTCAATAGGTATTAAGGGTTAACTATTAAAATTAGGTTTATCTATAATAATAGATCACAGATATTTGTCACCCTATTACGGCGAAGGGTAAATCTGATAATAATTCAAAAGAATATTCATATTAAGGGTTAGGTATTAAAATGTTTTGGATGATGCTCAAATTAGGTTTATCCATAACAATGGAGATTTTCTTTTAACAAATTAAGTAATAGGTGAGTGAATGACAGAGGCGGAAAAATAAATACGAAACCACTGTACATGTCACTGCTAAAATGAGAAAAAAATAAGCTTTCTATTGATACCAAACATGACACATGGTTCAATTTGAAAAAAATGCCGATGACGTCACTTCTCCACCAATGGCACATCTAAAAAATATTTGAAATCTTAGAAAAGTGCAGAGCAAAATACCCTTCAACTTTCACACGAACTTTTTTTCGATTATCATATTAACTTTTGTCTAACTCTGTATAAACATCCGACGATGCACTAAAATGTACTAGAGAAATATTTGTTTTGCATATTGGGAAAAGGGGGGAGGAGGGGGGCAAACAAGGTTTTTTTATGAAACATCACCTAATGCAACATTATAATATTGTTTCCGCATTTTAAAATAAATATTCCATTCTAAACAAGGGGTTGTTTTGACGCACCCTAACAGCAAAACTGTTAACTATGGCGCTATGACAACATTAGTTGAGAATTACATGAACCATAATATAAAAAAGGTGACAATACGATAATTTGATGAGTTTGTCACTTTATCCTGATCAGAATCGACATAATCAAATAATTTGCCTCTCATATACTCTGTGTGAGTGCCTTCGCCAGAATTTTGAATAATTCGCGTCGTGGATGGGTAATTAATGCGCCTGCTGACTTCTTTAGATAGGGTCGTTATTGTTCAGGCTCTCTCTCCGGAATCAAACACTGATTTCTCGTCACCCATTGCCCTAAAAATCTGAATGACCCTCAAGTCGCGCCTATAGAAGTTTTACCTCAAAAAAAAAATTCAATAATAAATTGAGAACTAATGAAAAAAAAATAGTTTTTTAAGAGCTATGACTCATAACGTCGCAGAGAACAAAGTTACGTTTCGGCAGTCGTCTACTGAAAGTAGGCTATTATAGGCTAGTCTAGGCTAGGCTATTATAATGAAGAAGTTGAGTTTTCGGTTTCCATTTCAATAATTTTGTGAGTTGTTACCTGTAAGCGACGCGCTGATATATTTAAAGTCTTAAGAAAATCCACTACTTCTACAATCTGGAGGAAATTAACGCTAAAAACACTGAGAAGTGAAAAATAAGTACTAAAACACATTCTTTTATAACACATTGAACTAAAAACTGAAAAATGATTATTCATTCAGGTAGAAAATAAAAATAAATAAAAAATATTAGTATCAATGTTAAAAAAGCGAAAATGTGAAACAAAGTGCCCCACGCTTTTTTACAGTGATACTAATATTATTCATTTATTATTTATTTTCTGCCTATAAGTATAAACAATTATTCAATCTTTTTTCAAACTTGAACAACCAAACCCCCTTTTTTTCAGATGATTGTCAATAACTTTTGCAGTTTCAGCAAGCGGCTCTTGAATTTTTTCAAAAATCATCCACACGCTACTACCGAGTTGTATTACACCTCGTTCATATTTTCCGGAGGCGGAGAAAAAAGTTTAACCCAAAAAGCACTTGTTAACTAGAATATAAGAGCTTTTGTTTACACGAAAGACCTTCAATTTTTCTCGCATTTAGTGGAAAGGCTCTGTAAGAATAATAGAAGATAAGAAAGAAGTCCAATCATCAGAAAATATGCGCGGTACCAAGTAATAACTCATTTAATTATCTTAGCACCGGCCTACGTGTAAAACACTGCCCAACCAATAAATAATCCAAATGAACCTACCAAATCAAAAGTGGGAGCACTCGATACAAGTACCAGGCTGGCCACCACGACGCAACCGACCACCGAGCGAGCTCCAGTCACCATACTAACAAAACCGTGCCTATAAAGCTGTCTTTAACTTCAAAATGAATTAAGGTGGCCCCACAAATAATGTATATAAACGAAATGAACCCAAACCCATTAGTCAAGCCGGATTAGTAAACGAGCCATCGGCCTTGTTGAGGAGCACGTTTTCGGCCCTCATAAAAAAATTGCGAGTAACAATGTTTTTGTTGGACTGCTGCTTTGCATGTTACGACCCTTTTTTATGAACGTATCGTGTTCCGATATTATGGAAAGAAAGGATCTAGGCGGCTTTTATTTGTCGATAAGGCGTTAACGGTCTTGTTTTTCTTGTGTACATTCTATTGATTATCGTTTGTCCTTACTGAAATGATAAGTACCTGAAACAATCCAAAGTGAGATAATTTTTTATTTTTGAAATACTTTCAGGCAATGAGGGGGGGCACTTGCATATACAAAATCAATTAATCAGCCGAAAAATACCAGAAAATGTATGTATTACAAATACAACTGCCACATTGCTTGATATTATTATTTTATCAGATGATTTAGAGACATTGACATATGAAGACCACAGGGGAAGAATGATACATGGCCAAAAAAGCTGATTTTGAGAATAGACAAATTTAAGGTTTGAAAACATTCTGGAGGAAGGGTTGGAACAAAATTTAAAAAATAAAAATATGTGCGAATGCATTAAGTCTTTATTAAATTGTATACATAAAATAAACACAAATTTTTAATTGTTTTATAATAAATTTTTTTTTAATGTTTATACGGTATGGACAATAAACATTATTCCCTACAATTCATCACCAACGAACACTTCGTCACTGAAATTCCCGTCTTCTGTCTCCTCGTCATGTCCTACAGTGTTCCTTCTGTTTGTGGAGCTTTGTTTTGCTACTTCCACAGTGGTGAGGTTTTCATAAAATTACCGGAATGCTGATTTCTCCAAGACTGTTTTCAGAAACTGCAAATCCTGGTATTTAGCAGCCTGAATAGGAATAGGTGTGGTGTACAGGTTTTTCTTGGGAACAATAATTTTTCACGAATTATTGTTTTGGAGTTTGTGGATTTTCTTTAGTACGTTTTTGATTTTTTTCAATCTTCCCGTGTAGCTCTGGCTGCAGAAGTTCCTTGAAGTTGCCAAAGAATGTGTTTTTGAAAAAAATGTAAGGCTCTTAATTTTTTATTTGTAGGATTCTTATAGGCCTAGTTGTAAACGGACATAGGTGCTCTGTCCAGTTTACAAATTCTAATTCTTGGCCACAGTCAATTACTGTAAATGGATTAGGTTTTACCCTGCTGTCGCGAATAACCTCTCGCCAATCGTCAGGTACTTCTGTATAAGCCTTTTGATTGATTATGGCCATATCTCTGTCGCATTCTAGATACGAGTGCCCCCTTATGGGGAAATGAATAGTTACTTGATCAAGGCGGTGCTCCTCCTTCACGAGATGGTAAAACAACCTTACCATCGTATAGTTTTTCTTTTGTCCGGAACAAGAATCACAAAAGATATTGAGCTCTACATTGGCAATCCGGACCCCGAGCATGGCTAGCCACTCGCAATTTTTTGGTAACTTCAGTAATTCATCCCGTTTTTTCCGCTTTTTCGACGCACAACACTCCATACTCCTAACATTGTCCGGCTCTTCTTCACCTAATGAACTCATTAACAGCGTTCAAAACAGTAGATAAAACAGAAAAAAGTATAGTAGTAGAACGTAATGTTAACCAAGCACTAGTAACAATAAAAGGTAACAAGCTAGCGTTCACATCTCAATTTTCAGGTGAAAGGGACAAACACCATTCTTCCCCTGTACTCTTCATATGGTAATATAGCCATTCCACACATTGCGTTCATAAAAAACACACCTATTAACACAGAAAAAATCTTGAAATTTCGTAATCTAAAACGTATTGATAAAGAATATCTTCAATATTTGTTACAACTCAGTCCTTTTGACGTTGTTTTCTACATCAATGATCTCAATGAAAAAGTTAGTTATTTCACTACTGATACTCATATTTGATACAGTAGCACCTGAAAAAGAAGTAAAAATAAAAAAGAAAATTCAACCTTGGATTACAGATAATGTCAAGTTACTAATTTCTTTAAGAAATAAAGCACTCAGAAAATATGAAAGAAATAAAACTGATGCTAAATGGAATTATTTCAAATTATTAAGAAATCAAACAAATATTGCTATTCGCAATGAAAAAAAAGCTTATCTGAATCAGTTAGCACTAAACAACAGTAATAAAAAACTATTGTGGAAAAAAATTAAAGAATTAAACGTTTTCAATAAAAATAAAAACACAGAAATACCTGATCACTTAAATTTACCCGATGACATCAACAATTATTTTCTACAATCCTCCCAAGTGAATTTTATACCTAATATTGAACTAGGTACTGAAATTAAAATCACACGTAAAGTAACATCATAGCAGTTTCACTGTAAAATACTTCCTTTTTCCTTTTTCAGTAGAGCTTCTTTCATTATTTTTCTAAATTTTTAGTACATTTTCTAATTCCTTATTTCAGAGGATAATATATGTTTTTTTTTATCAGAAAATCCTTTTTAAAGTTGATTTTGGAATAGGAAGGGGTATTTTATTTTCAGGTCTTTGCCTCGATACATCTTTAATTTGTTTGTTAGAAATAATTGTTGGCTACAGGATCCCCAGGAGGCAATTCCATATCTTAAGAGCCTAAATAAGAGAGTGATAAACCATCTTTGCTCTGGGATGTATGTTTTACAATAAGATACCAGATTAGAAGTTGTAAGAATTTGAATAATTTTAAGAAAGAAGATATTTCTGAATTTTTACACAGTAAATTTCAGGCATGTACATAAATATGTGCTCATTTATTTAATATATATAAGTTTTGTTCGTATTTTATAACTTCACATTTATAATCCATTTTACACTGACATTTCTTGACATCCTGATTTTGAAAGTGTATAAATGAATCTTGCGTAATTCCTTTATACAAATTTGGTTAGATTCGAAATAAATTAATATTAATAGCATCCCCAATCCTTGCTGCAATATCGTCATCAACAGGAAGCTCAGGATCATTTCTTTCACATGCTATGTTGTGTAGTACATCACAATATACAACAATAGCTTCTACATTATTCATATTCAGACGGAAAGGAGGAAAAGGAAATCATCTCTTGAGACTCCAAAACATCTTACGTTAGAATTTTTAATACATATTTGACCCTCTACATAACGCTTGAGCATTCAAGGAAAAAAATCCTTTCCAGTTTCTGAAAATCCTTGCATTATCTCCTCCAGGAGACTGTATTTTGATGTGGGTGCAGTCCAATGAGCTTATACACCTGGGAAAACGGCTAATGGCATAAAAATCAGCTTGTACTTTTTGCACTTTTTATTCCTACTGGCATCTTTAAGAATTCTGGACGAAGCATTACTATGCTGGGTTCCAACTCGGTGACAGAGTTTGGGTTCGTCCATTCAGCATCGAATACGAGACCGAGTTCATCGGCTGCAAGGGTTGCTGCCTTGAAAAGAAATGCTCCAATCCCTGCTTTCTCGTGATCGCGTACCAAGCAGAGAAGGGGATTTGAACTCCTGATGACTTTACAGGCTCCATCCAGTACCATTCTGTTGTGTAGACTGGGGAAGTATAACCGTAGAACAGACGATTATTATTATTATTGTTATGAATAAATTACGAGAAAGATACGAACAACAATACATTGAAATTCTTAACTGGTGTAAGGAATAAGAAGTGAATAGCTTCAGAGAAGCGTATTTTTCCGAGCTGAGTAAGGGACTGAAAACTCTTGTTGAATATATTGTGTTTCACAGCGGATGTTCAGTAGCAATTCATCTATGTAGCCATCAAACTCATTGGATAAAAAATTTAAATACATTCCACCATTAAAACTGCTCATCGTAAAAGTTTGTTCCCAAAATTCCCAACCAAACATTTATTCAGAACCTTTCCCATATATTGGTTTCTTTCCACCTATAATGTTTTTTTTTCAGTAGATGAAACCATTTTTGGTGTATTTTAATTTGTCTGTACATATTATTTTTTTTAATATTTCCAACTTCCCTATTTATACGTCTCAACACTTAACAAATCGTAAGGTAAGCTCGGGTAAGTGTGAATTTGGGGCAAGTGTGAGTTTGCTCTCTATCTTCGCTAAACCGGGCGACAGTCCAATGCCATCTATTGACGAATAGCCTACACTCATAATGAATCCATAACCATCACATAAAATACAAAAGAGATCTTGTGAAATCCGAATATTTTCTCCAATTTTCTAACCTACAATTCATCAACCCGAACGAGTATAACGAGTTTATTTCAAGCTTTGAGTGCATTGTTAAAATCTAAGGTAAGAATCCATTTTATACACTTTTCTTCTGCCTAAACAATGAATCTGACTATAGATTGCCGTTTTTTCATAAAGTTGTTTTTTTTACATTTTTCCATTGCATGTCACACTTACCCCGAAATTAAATGTTATTGGGGATAGTGTGACCTATCTGTCGGGGTAAGTGGGAACCTGGTTCATTTGGCCAATCTAAACAGTAATATTTTCTCAGCTATAGTACGAAATTATATATGGAAATCTGAGGATGGATGAAATAACAACTGTGCTTCCATCACCACTCGTCAGAAGATGGGGATCAATGAAATTCTCATTCGATTTTTCATATTTCTACCTGTAAATTTTTCTTTTCAACAAATGTTCACTTTCACGATTATTTTTTGTTTTTTTCCAATGGGGCATTTCAAATTCAATATTAAAAAGTTCCCAACTATGTTTTGAATAAAGATATCTCGAAACAAATAAATTGTGGTGAAAGTTCCTTTACTGTTTACTCACACCTGCCCCAAAGAGAGATTTACGTGCATTAGTATCTTTAAATTTGGCCAGATTCACACTTGCCCCAAATTTACGGGGAAGTGTGACCTATGGAGATGTATATCTGAATATATAAATAAAATTCACAGTATACGTTTTTCAACAGTTTTCTGTGGCGTATTACAAAGACTGACCTTGGAAGTAAGTAAATCAGTTTCATCAGATAGACTAAATTCAATACCAACCAATGAAAATCACGGTCACACTTTCCCAAGCTTACCTTACTCTCTTGTCGTAATCCTTTTCATTAGGGTGATGAACTTTGTGCATTCTGTAGCATTTATATTTGTTCTTTTTTCAAATATTTCTGGTAGATTTTACAAAAATCTATAGTTCTTGGGTAATTTCTCGTAAAGAACAATCGTATTTTGACCAAAAACTGATGTTTTCTTACTTTCAGGATAGAGAATCATGAAAATATACACTGTAATATAAAAATTTCCAAAAAGTAAAAATCGAAATTATTGGGTAATGTCTGAAGTTCACCACTAGTTGGGTAAGTTTTAAAAAGTGTTACATCGTTAAAAAATTAATTCAATTCTCTTTTCAACCATTTACATTTTTTCGAATTTCCTTGATGTATTTTTTCACAATATGCATTTGAAATGTCGAATGTAAATGCGGATCTGTATCCCTTACTTTACCCTACCTTTGATTTTTTTTAATGGTTTGATTTGAAATAATGGGAAAGAAAATTTTGTCAATCGCGTCCCCAGGATATTTCATAAAATAATAATTTTTTAAATAACACCATCTATTTTATTTTATTAATTTCGTTTCGTGATCATTTTCTCAAAAATTCTCAGGTAGTTGGAATAATTTTTTTTCACAATAATTCGCCTAAAATCTCGAGTATTAAAATTTTTCAACCAATGAACATGAGCTAGAGAGAGACTTATTAATAGTACTGAAAAATTTTACAAAAACTAAATTCTGATGGTGTTAAGAAATGTGAAAAAAATCTAGCTCCTGGCCATCTGCCCCAAACCATATTGGAGAGGTGGACATATACGAGATAGCCACCATAGGAATTATTATTATTATTATTATTAATTATCAATCTAATTGATTCTTGGTGAGATTTCCGTAACGATATTATCGAAATCGAATATTATAACGTAAATGAATTGAATATTATGAGGTGAATTAAAAAAAAACGTGGAGTCCTCCAAGGGTAAATATCAGGCACTACTATTTTTTATATTGCATGTTAACGATATGGCTAGCCTTGAAATCTCTGGAAACTTTACTTTCAATTTTAGATCTATGCAATGTCTTTTATTATTTGACTAGTTACGATCTGCAGGAATTGTTGGATGATTTAGTTCTGTTCAGGTCAAATACTGCATTTTGACGTTTCAAATAGTTTTTAGAATGAACGAAAATGTATTTTTCATGTAGTAATATAATAATATCCAGCAATAATAAATAAAATATCATTATTTTGAAGCAGATCTCTCTATCTACAACGACAGTCCTGGAGGTTTTAATTCGCCAGTTCTCATCCGAAGTCAGCAGATAGATGAACATCAAACTATTTTTAACTTCAATTTCCTCCTGGATGAAAACTCTGGAAGGCATGTCGGTATACAGCTTGAAACTTACTTTGTGAAGGGATTGTATGCTTCCAGATATACTAATGCAATTCCAAAGAATCGCAATAAAACAAGCCTAAAAAAAATTATGTATGTAGTTGTATACTGGACATTTAAAAAAATCAAGGTATACAATATCTATCGACCCCATCAAGATATCGGAAATCACTTAAATTCATCATACTAGAATGATTGATATATTCTTGCTGATTGTTTAGTTAAAATTTTTGGAAGTAGAAAAATTATTTTATACGATTCATTCCCGAATAAATTGATTACAAAATAAATTTTAGTCTCAACCTACCCAATTAAAAAGCAAACTTGCAGCATTCACAACCAACAACTGAATTTTTTTGGGGCTACTTTTCAGCACCAAAGCTTCGGTACTTATGTCGACGACACCGCTTGTATAGACCACAAGCATGATAGAAATCGACGTACCAAATACTCGGTTGAAAACATCAACGACGTTCTGGAGTTTTGCCGTGTGGAACAAGATTTCCTTAATTCTCTTAGCACTTTCATTATCTTTTCTGATAGCTAAAGCTTCAGATATCCATCCGACCAATAGGAAATCTCCACCCTCTAATTTGACCAACTCAGCAGGAGGTACTTGATAGAAGTCAGAATATTGCTCGGAAAGTGAGGTTTTCAGATATTTTGCCAGGACCACAATGATATCGGTTACATAAGTCAAAAGAAGGCACTCCAAAAACAGCATCATGTCCATAATTATCTGTAAAATTGAGTGAAAGCCAATCGATTCCATGATTTCGCATACGGAGTAGATATTCACTGAAACTATAATAAGAAATGAGAAGATTTTAATGAAGATTGTCACATTGCCTTTCAAAAATTCCTTCAGTTGGGTCTTATCTCTAGGACATTGCAACGAATCGGGATTTTTTAGTGTTAATAGCTTGTTGAAAAATATCGCCATATCTTGAAATTCGGTGTATCTGCTTGCTATGATGATGAAACAAGAGCACATCAAAATGTAGAATGACAGAACATTCGAATAATTGTTGTAGTTTTGGTAGATACCTTGCGTATACAACAAACCCGTGCAAAATATGGTGAATAATATTACACCATATATTTTCTTCTTTTCGTCAATAGCTTGTCCACATTTTCCGTGTAGGTTGAGGGGTAGATATAAACCTAAACACAAAGCAGCTCTGTTAATGATGTGTAGTAGATACCAGGTGTTATCGAAATTGTTCATTTCTACGTGTACTTACGACCAGGTAATGTGTGTCACTAATTTGATGAATTGGTTTTTCAAGTGAACGTGGCATGCAATGCAGAGCATAATTAAATCTTTATGAGATAGTCAGATTTTAATCAAGGATAGAGGACATACCACACGGCACAGGGAATTTCAACTGAATAAAACATTTTTGATTAATGAAAATGGAGATGACGGAGGCCTATACTGTCATGCATTGAGCCAAATAATATGCTTTTGTACAACTGTCAAAAACAACTTGACATTATTCTGCATCTTTATTGATGCGTAAATATTTACTTTCTTCACTGCCAAAATAATTCACAAAATAAACATGAAATATTACTTTTTGAAGGATTATTAATTGATTATTCATCATAAAACGATTTCATTTATTAGAATAATAATTGATAGTAAAGTTTGAACAATTACTTCCAACATAAATTCCCGAAGATGTTCCAAGTTGCTGCTGATCAGTGTTTATGAGGGAGTATTATTATTATTATTATTATATACATCCAGCATCTTCAATGGCATCGATAGTTATATGTAATTATTCTTCACGGCGATGAGCACCGCTGATACTCAGAATTAGAACAACCTACAAATGAAAAATTTTTAAATTACTACTAATCTTACAGAATTATGATTATATCTGTACCTTAGAGTAAATTTGTTTCGTTATCAGCATCTTGAATACATTTATTGATATTATCCCTTGATAAAACTTATTTCCTCGGTATCCAACGCTTTTGTTCCTAATGATCGGGAACAATTTCGGTAAAATTCCGTTAACGCCAGGCAACCGATTTTCAAAAAAAAACAAAAAATCCAAATGAAATTCTCGGTGGTCTCAAGTAGTTTCGGAGATACGGCCCTTTCTTTGGATGGAAACAGGCATTTTCTAGCACACGTTTCTGCCGTGAACAAACACTCACAATGCTTCCTTCTTTTTGTCAACACAATGTACACACCCTAATTCACCTGTTTCATACATTTTTTTAAATTAAAAACTGTATTTTTATTGACAAATTCTTCCTTCTTTATAGACTGTTACAAACGATATTTTTATTGTGATTCTGATAAATGACAGCCAAAAATCTAGTGTACTTTACTCATGTTGGGTTGGTAACGGTACGCTCAACCACCGCCAACTTATGAAATTCAAACGCGAACAAACAAAGTTTTCTTCAGAACGTCAATAAATGTAATTTCGCATTATTAAAAAAAATACTTGAATAAAAGGAAATTTTTTTTTGAAAATCGATTGCCTGGCGTTAACGGAATTTTAACCCAATTTCGAAATCTTCCGTATATCAATATTTTCCTTAACATTCAATGTACTTTCAACATTGAGTAGACACTCCATAACGTAGGAGGTTTTATAATTTTAGATTTTTCATCAAATTAGCATATAACCACATTTTCAGAAAACTTTTTTACATGTTTCTTGTCGCACCATTCACGAAATTGGTCATATATTTTCCCATATACGAACTTGGAGTTGGCCGGTAACATGTTAGATATTATTGCATTTGCTTTCTCAGATATATTTGATGGGGTATCACTACCACTATCATAATCAACAACCATCTTCTTGAAAATCTGTTGAAATTGAAGCAACTACGAGCAAACACAGTCAAACAGTCAAACACACGGCGTGCCAATAAACCGTTTCTATAGTAACGACACAGGAAGACCACTAGATGCTAAGAAATTGTATTGGAAGTATTGATATCATCAAGGATAACATGTATGGAAAAGAGAAGTATCATTTAGTTATTTTGGACTTATTTTTCAGACAGGAAAACTGAATACGATTTTACTGAAAACATTGAATAATATTTTCAAGACAACAGTCGTTTAAAATCGATAACTTATCGGTACAAAAAACCACGTCAAGATGTATTGGAAGTATTTATTTTTAATATATTTCAGACGATTCACTGTACAAAAAATTTCTGTGTTTCGTCTATAAAATTCGTGCTTTCACCTGCGGTCTTGGCCCAAAATCAACACTCTCATGTGCCATTAAAAAACACTCATTTTACGCAGTTAATACAAAAATAACAAATTTTGTGTTTGAATATTTAAATACTTATAACAAATTTTATGGAAACTGCAATACAATTATCAAGTAAGTTGAGATTGCTGCAAATATCATGAACAACATCGAATTATCTACCGGAAAGAACCCTGCCCAGAATTGCACCTTCCTGCTTCTCGCATGTTCAGCCAAAAGCTTCAATTCTTCTTTGATTATCGCCTCTTCTGAGTTCCTCGAAGATGAAGAAAAGTCTAAAAGGATTTTGTAACTGATTATGGAGGTTTTTCTTGCTTCATTCGTCGTTTTTTGACAGGACGTTGCTAAAGCGACCCCAAAAGCCTGTAGAAATTCATCAGTATGAAAGTTCATATCATAATAATAAATAAAAAAACAATAAATTGACAAGAAAAATTGATTTGACAAAGCGTACCTCCAGACTTCATTAGTTATTATTATTGATGACGTATCCAATTTTCTATATTAGGAAGTCCCATATCACGAGAAAAAAAAACGCATTTGATCTAAACAAATGATGATCTCTGTATATTCATAGGAGATATAAATATTGACTAGCACCAAATGGAAGAAATACTCTGGAATTTTTGAATATTTTGAACGAGTTCGGCTACCAATCCACGATAAACCAGGAAACCAGAGTCCAAGGTCCAAATCATGTCTGGATCACATTTTCATCAAATTACGAAATTGTGACGGAATTTCCCACAATTTTGCAAGTAGTGTTGTCAATAGAACGGAATGTAACAAAAAATATGATCTAAAATTTATCAACAATAACAAATTGAGTGACATTTTTAAACAAATCTCTCGGCTCCCAGTGTACAAATTAAATAATCAAGACATTGAAACAAACGAATTTATTGATATTATTCAAAATGGTCTTGAGCTATATGCAGAAACACGTATATTCTGAAGAAAACATGATGGATGATGGATGACCAACGGCCTGCTAAAGTCATAAATGTAAAAAAATTAAATGTTGAAGAACATCTAAGAAGAACCAGACATAATAGAATCAAAAAGAAACTTCATAATATACAAAAATTAACTAAACGTATTAATAACAGAAACTAAATATAATTATTATGAAAATAAAATTGATCGCAACAAAAATAGTTTTAAAAATCTCTGGAAAGCTCGAGAAGACATAAACAAAACAAAAGAGGGTAAAATTCATATTAATAATATCAAAAGTATTGCCGATGAGTTATTATCAAATAAATATGAAATAGTATACAAATTCAACAGGTCCTACATTGATATGACTCAAAAATGCTATATTTGATCTCAAAAATAAAAAAGCAGTTGGTTATGAGTATGTGAAAGCTGAACTATCAAATTGATATCTCCCTATATTCTGGGACACCTTACGTATAATATAAACATATTTTTTGTTCAGGGAGTCTAACCATCAGCATTTGAATACTCTATAATCAACCCATATCACTACTAAATAACCCACTTATCAAAAATATTTAAAAAAATCGGTTAGTCATACTTGAAGAAATATAAAATTCTCTCAGACCAACAGTAAGGATTCAGGGAAGGAAAATCAAGTGGGGATGCTATTCTAAGCCTGACTTCGAAGGTAACAGAGTCCTTAAATGAGATAAAACCCCTTCCACAATATAAACATTGATTTATAGAAAACCTTCGACATCGTCAGCCACTGTTTTGGAGGTGGTATGCGAGGAAACTGTATAAAACTATTTGAATGCTACCTCACCAACATATTCCAATCTGGACGGGTGGATGGTGTATGAGGGATGAAGTTCCTCAAGGACCCATACTAGTTCCTATATATAAATGTCTCATTGAAAAGTGACTACAAGTGAATATTATTCATGGACTATGTTGTTTAAATTGTTTAAATTGATATTTTCGTCAACCAGCTGTACACCCTTAAGAGTACAACCCTCAAAAGTCTTCGAAAGACTTGTATGTATTTAGACGATATCTACGTCTTCGTGGATGACTTCAATGAGATTCTGGAAAGAGAATTCAATGAATGGATTCATTTCTTGGTGTCTTGGTAGTTTGAAAACAGCATCTCAGGATTCGTAATACATATCATTAAGTTTGTCATAAACGTTATCTTATCATTAATGATGCGGTATAAAACCGGAGACTCTGCAAATCTGGATGATGCTAGTAACTAATGTTTACCTTGTGATTTTTCATGTTTTTGGCTTCTACTTGAAGTGCTGATTTCAAAGACCTAGACACTTATGCGCTGAATGAACAACCAGAAATAAAAAAAAGTTTGTAGAATAATTCTTGAGTCTGTATCAATTCTAATACTCACAATATATTCCAAGGTATTGAAAACGGTAGTAAGTATCAAGGATGGTGGGTCTGGATTAATAGATTGCACCCTCCAGAAAATCTTGAGCAGCGAGTTGAGACCATGAAGTACATTGATGATGATGCAAGCGACTATTGAAAGCATTTGCGTATCGTAAATATTAGCAGCCATATCGATAATATCACAAATCTCGTCATACTTTTTCACAAAGAACAAGGTCTCCATTTTCCTGAATTTTTTAAGGTTCACCCGATTCACTACGGTAATGGAACGAATATTTTTGCACATGTTTACGTGTAAGAATTTTATCATGCTGCTGATACAGGAACAGCAAAAATGCACTTGTGCCACAACAATTGAAAGGGAAATCAGTTGCGCATTGTAAAAAAAGTACGCTATAATATTCAGTACAGGAAATTTAAACTGGTAGCTAGTGATACATAAGTCGTATACACCAATTCCACTCAAAACTAACTGGAGTAACAAAAACTGTAGGAGTAGTTTTGTGTTTTCGTATGTCATTTCTTCTTGGAATTTGAGTTGCATTTGTTTCTCCAAAGTGCCAATAGCTCTTGCTAGTTGTACCATCTTTCTTCTCTTCAAGAAAACCGCAAAAAGTATACAGGTAACATTCGTTGTTGTCAACAGGAACAATACTAATATATGGAGTATGTTAGTTGTTAAAGTCCGAAGAGGGAAAAAGTATATGGTTGCCATCACTGTATTGAAAATATACGATCCAATCAGCACCACACAGAGAATCACACTGTATATCACGTAAATCAAGGCAAGTCCCTTGTAATTGTACAAGTCAGGAACACATAAACCAAAAATCTGCGAAAGTATTTGCAGTAATTTTACCGCCGTCAAGGACTTCCAAACATTTGTTGTGAAATTTTCTTCCGCTGTTGGTAACATTTTCGGTTATGGAAACTAGATTATACGGAAAGTTATGGTTCAGCATGTGATATGAATAGTTTCTGATTCCCACGTATCGTCGATAAGTAATTTGGGAGAGTGCTTGATCGAAGGAAAATTATTTTCTTCCGGAATGAGTGAACTGCATTGAAGTAACAGGACTGGACTTTGTTTCATTTCATGTTTTTGAGGGGAATAGAGTAGACTTCACCGACAATATTTATACCGGATCATACTTCGCGAACACGTAGTATGACTGAGAACAATACTATTTCCAAAAATCCTTCACCTATCAAATCGATAAATTTCACAGCTCCAATCGTGTTAATCACATTCATTCATTTGAATTTGATATAAAAAAATGTAATAAAGTAAAGTTTGTCAATACCCAACCTAAGAAACTTTTTGCTTACAGTTATATAATTGATGGAGTACCAGTGCTGTGTAATGAGTAGATCATTTCTTATATTAAATCTCTCATTTGTACAATTAATGTTTGGGTGTATTGCCAATTTGTCTAGTACCAAGTGCTTTGATACCCTATTCAACCTATTATGATCTTACGACACGCTCTGCATTCAGTGTCCGAGACCGCAATAACCCTCACATGACTTCTATAGACCAGGGTACTGAATTACTGAATACACCATCCTGGCAGGCCATTATATATCCCTCGGCCTCTGACTTCGGCCTACTTGATCTGAGGAATGAGAAGAACCAATGGCTTATCTTTGTTAAGCTGTAGGAGGACCTGTCTCCGCAGCTTCAATGTGAGCATTTTGCTGAACAGGTTCCAACTTGGTGACAGAGTTTGGGTCACCCCATTCAGTGTCTACTTCGAGAATAAATGCTCCAATCCCTGCTTCTCCATGGTCAGATCATGCAAAGGAAAGGATCTGAACTCCTGGTGACTACATGCTCCATCCAGTACCATTCTGTTATATAGACAGAATGTAGATGTGAGAGAATGGCAAAAATATTAGTTGCAGCAACTTTGTTCTTCCCGAACAGATCTGATGACCAGATCTGTCGGAGTTTATGCTGATACTTGCCGCGGAGAAAGTTTTTAACTGTGGTTAACTTTTTGAAGAGGCGTTGTTCTACCCCTAGGTGAGTATATGTATTTGCAACATCAAGATGCTTTTATGTACGACCTGAACATCCCCTCCATATTCCTCGCATCATCCTCTTTTGAGATGTACAGTGGCACTTCTATCGATCCTGAACTCCATTCCGATAGCCTGCGTATTACCTTCAATCACCCTCAAGGATGATGTATGCCTCTGGTTGCTGTGAGTACCGCAGTTGTATCGGTGGGTTTTTCGTAATGCAAACTAGCTTGACTAGATCTTATGATGAAGCGATCCCTTCAGTTTTTGATCGGTTGCAGCAAGGCATCTAAGCAAATGCATGATATGTTCAACGCTGAAGATTCTTCTTATAGAGGAGTTGAACCAATAATAATAACAACCTTTCTACAGGTAAAGAGTATCCACTTGAAGCCAGCCATGCATGAATGGTGTGAGAAGAGGAAATGTCCATGAGCCTCTACACGCTACTCACATTCAACTAACCTACTCTCCATCGATTAATGCCTCATGAAGAACTTCTTGGTGATGACCAGCGTTTGATACAGGAAATTGAAGAAGACGATCCTGATCGAAAAATTGAGTTTTCCGATATGAAAGGAGTTAGATTCTTCCAGGATCTCATGTATCAAATCGAATGTTTTTTTTGACGGATAGATTTTCTCTTGTTAGCAAATGAAGCTGTCGACGGTTGGGACAAGACAATTCCCATTAGATGATGAAGGCCGACAGGTTTTGTGAAACAAGACGACTTTATTGTTGTCAGGCCTATCCTGGCACCAATGAGAGAGAAAATCTCGTAGCATGCATGTATGCAGGTGGTCATTTCCAACAAAATGAAGGATGATATTCAATGGCTTTATTTCGATCAGTATTTGAAAATAGTCTCCTCTTTGAGGATCATTGTAGATGACAGATGTAATTTAATGTCCGTATGGGAGAGTAGATGTTTTCTATCAGATATTTGATACCGTTACGGTAAAATTACGGTAACCACACTCTAGCTTCTGTTTCTGAAAAATTGTTGTTCTAGGATTTCAGGATTATACGAAGTAGAATGAGAGTGAACGAATTTGAACCCTAAGTGCATTCTCCTGATCAACGGCGCATGATCCAGACTTCCCGGAACCACTATTTTTCAGAACCACAACAAAGCTAAAGTGTCTATTGGGTACGTTTCGACCGTACAGTTCTATTTTCAAAACATCTTTCAGAGGATCATGATCTTCAACTGATCTCTGCTCAGAGCTACCATATCTAATTTTGAAACACTTGAGAACAAGCTGAAAATACGTATATTTGATGAATTTTATACATATTACGTATACATTTTCATATTCGAAATGTCACACGAAATGTTTACTTCAGATTCATTTAGCTGCAAGGAACATTGTACCAAAGCAGTATATAAAAAACATATTTAAAAAAGCTTACTTCTAAAATTGTTCATTCACCATAGTATTTATTGCGTATTATGCCTATTTAACTCACAGGATCCAAATCCACGATTGAACTATCGATAATTGTTTCAACATTTCAAAGAATCGCGTACCCTCTGAATTCTCATAGTCCATTTGTACTGAAAACATGGCTCGAGTACCGTGCCTTGTGGAACACCAGATGTTCAAGTGATTTTACCGAAACCGAGCATAACGATACATTCTATGATGATCTATTGTCAAGACGTTTCAAGCCTATCCATAATCCCCCTTCAGCATTCAACCTGGGAATTTTGGCGACTTCGAGGGGAACTTTGGTTTTTTCGACTGGTACGATTTCGAAATGGGACAGAAGGTGGTAGTAAAGCAGTTTGGCCTGCAGGATAGAGTACTTCGAACCCATGCACGTTCTAGAGCCAAACCCGAAGGGAGTAAAAGTATTCGGCTTTATGTTGTGCTTATTTTTATTGCTGAATCTCTCCGGGATGAAGCGTTCCGGATCCGGGAAGTACTTGGGGTCATGGTGCAGGCTGTATATCGGTACGATGATTCTGGAACCTCTCTTTACTGAAATTGGTTTTTCGCCTGGTAGAATTGGTTGAATCACGTAGTCCTTGGAGCAAATCCTGTCGACTTCGATGACGGAAGGCCATTTCCTCATACTCTCTGCAAAAAAATGTCCATCAAAGGATTGAACAGCGATGAGAAAGCTACACAATACTATAATCAATTCATTAATTTTGGGAAATCAAATTTCAAAGTGATTGATTTGTACAAACTTGTTATTTTAACGAAGGACAGCTTGAACTCAGGTGCATAAAGTATGTATCGTTATTACAGAAAAAATGTATTTCAACACAAAAGTTCTTATGGAAAATGTCATCTATATGAATTTTTTCGATACACCTCTGATTTTGGGATATTAGAATCTCTTAAAATCCATAATAAATAATCCAGAGCCGTATTTAAAATAACAAAGTTGATGATGGCACTTCAAAGACGACACGTCGGTTTGAAAATCGGATAACACCATATTGTAGAACAAAAAAGTAGCAATACGATTGTGCAATTTGTTTTGGTATAACTATGCAAATGGAGTTATAAAAAAATTAAAAAAAAATCGCGAATACTCCGCTTTTTCCAAAAATCTCCAAAAGTATTCGGAATTTTTCAAATTTCAAAGTGACATTGTGATGAGCAACAAATTGCGCAACTTTGCCTTCATTGAACCGATCTCGCATCTCTTCTACTTTCCGATAATAATGAGGCTCGAATTCGGGACACCCTGTACATACATTATTGAAATATAACATTTTGTTCTATAGTTGAATAATATACCTTGAACAACCATATCGAAATATTTCATCCTATTGACGATATCGTACGTCAACTTTCCTCCGCAATTTTCTTCGGTTTCCCGGATTTCTTCTCTAACTTTTTCTTGTACATCAGGATTCACTGCCAGTTCGTATCCCATAAAGCTCAGTAATGTCGGCGCAGGCGCACATGAAGCGAAATGGAAAAAGAATGCCTGTGCCATGATGTCCATATTCGACCAGTCGGAATTATAAGCTGAAAATGGGTCAGTATAGATAAAAGTTGTTGATAGTGATTCGACCTCAATGGAAATTCATGTTTTCAGAAGGAAATTCATGTTTTCAGAAGGAAATTCAACTTGTGCCACAAACAAATAGAAAAACAACATTCTCAAGTACGAGGCATGCTATTTATAATGTTTTTGAGAGACCATCAAAGCATAAAACAACAGTTGTGAATTTATTGAGAGCTGAACTAAGATGAACTCTGATGATCGAGGCATCATTTGTCGGGTCAGAAACTTATGTGAAAAGTTTGTTAAGTAGCATTCCTAATATTCTCGACAGAAAATAATTTTTTTGACGTTAGGAATAGTACTGTTTTATCGAGATTACAGAGTTTAACGAATTACTTACTTTGATCTTTTTTTAAATTAATTTCTGAATTTTCCTTCAATCTTTGATGTTCACTTCCCAACTTCATGAAATTTCCATAATTTCTTTTAATTTTCACAATGTTTTCCACGAATAGTGTAGGGCAGCTTTGTGTGTGTCAAACAATGAAAACAGTAAATAATATAGCTTGTGACTCACTTTTGTATGATCCTTTCATGATGTTTTCATTTTCCTCATTCATTTTAGCTCTTTTTCTGCCTTCTAATAGTAAATGTATGAGATCAGCACCCATTATTCCATTTTCCCGTTCTTTTTCTCTAATCACCATAGTATCACTTATCATTTGCCTGAAGAAGGAATCTGCCTCCCAATCAACTATTTTCATTTTCAGGAACTGAAAACAAGAATCATGTCGGATACGTTTCAGAACAGTTTTCCATCCCTTTTCGAACTTAAGAACTTAAGAAAATGGATAAGTGAATAAACAAAACGGAGAACGTTAATTGAATAAATAGATGAAATGAACTTGATAAATGGACTATTGATAATTTATTGAGTTGAATTTTTAGAATTTTATGAATTTGTTATCTATACATTATTTTTGTATTATACAGGGCTACCTACACACACAACTATTCCTGAGGAAACTTTGGGATTGCTAATGAAGGCACACTTTCCGGTCGCGAATATTCTAAATGGTCTAGAAACATCAACCAGCCGTCTGGGCAAGTAAAAGAAGACCCTAGTGCCTTAGATACAGGGATAACAAAGCCAAACAGAATCAGGTGGGCTATAAGTAACTTCCAGCCATACAAGTCCCCTTGAGAAGATGGAATATACTCCATCATACTTCAAAAATGGACTGGAATCGCTAATTCCTCATTTGTTTACAATATTCAGAGCTTGTATAGCTCTACAGTACCTACCTACGAAGTGGCAGAAAGGAAGAGTCATCAATATACCCAAAAAGGAAATAGTAAATTGCATGACTCCTAAATCACACAGTTCAATCAGTCTATGGTGTCATTCTTTCCGGTTTCATGAACTTGTTGATGTCGGGTACAATGTATCCATTTGATTTGAAGGTAGCTTGAATATGTTCCAGAAGGACAACCAGGATTGTGGTTGGGCTTCAAAGAACTGTAGAATCAATAAACATATGAACAATATTGCATTGGCAGAAACAACCATAAGTAGGTTCCCCCAAGAAGATGAGGAAACCGCTAGGCACATATTGATTCAGTGTGTAGGTCTGACAAGGCTAAGGTTTTCAATATAAAGAGAGGAAAAACCACAACCTCGCAAGAACATGGAAGTCTAGTGGCAACTCTAAAGAACCTGAGAACATACACAATATATCTTCATAGATTGCTGTGCAAGGCTTCTGAGCCCAATAAACCCCCAAACAAAATCTAGAAAAAAGGTATTATTATAGAGAGCTATTCAAATTCAAATGTATGCTTAGGAATCTTGGTAGCGGTAACAGATAAAGGGATGGTTAAATAGGGGCAAGGTAGCGTATTTTAGAGAAATTTGATCTAGCTCCCTTATTGTGATACTCACCTTTACCAACAATGGAGCAATCAAAAAGACGCTGAAGCTGAGAACCTTCGGCTTACTTATAGTATCCACTGCCTTATGGCACATTTGCCAAAACTCGTTGTCTGGCTCGGCAAACGAATCAACGTTGATGCCAAAAGACATTTTAGCCGAGGAATCGTTGCAAAATCGTGTACTGGCATCACGCATCTCGATTCTCAACATATCTTCTTTCTTATTTAAGAAATGCTTTGCCAACCTCTCCGAGTATTCGTTCATTGTATTGAATAAGCCCTTTATTTTACTGCTGGTGAATGAAGGCGTGACTGTTTTTCGCACTTTTTGCCATTCTTCGCCTGAAATGAAAAATATGTAATGGAATTGGTTGCAGAAGAAGTAATGGAATGGAAAATGGAGGGAGAATGGGAAGTGAGGAGTAATGAATGAAATATTGATGATGAAGAGAGAGAGAGACAAAAGTTAATGACGAGGAAAAATAGGAAATAGAAAAAATAAGTGAAAGGGGAGAGAACGAGGAAAGGAAGAATAGAAGAGGATGGTGAAAGTGAGAGAGGAAGAAAATTAATAAGAAAGGCAGAGAAAAATGTGAGATGGGTGAAAGAAAGTGGTGGAAAAAGGAAGTAATTAAGGAAAAAAATATAGAACGATTGAAGGCCTGAAGAGTATGTTGATTTCTATTTTTAACTCACCTTTCAAAGCAAATATGCACTTTGTGAAAAGTGGATCTAGGTCATCATGAATGAGCACCCTGTGGTCATTGAAATGTACATAGTCTGTTACCAACATTTGGGTAACAAGATCTTTATCCTTCACCATTAAACCTGGAGAGGTCATTTCGTATATTCCATAGTATCTACAAGAAACGTGAGATACGTTAAACAGAAACTTTTGTATTGGATCGGACACTGACAGAATGATAATAATAATAATTCACGATGAAATTTAAGATAGGGCTAAAAAAACAAAAAGATATCAAAACTTTGGATGAGTGATGTTGGAAGACCCTAGATTCACGAGAAGAAATAGTAACACAAGGAAGAATTCATTATTACATCGATGAAGGAGTTCCAAGAAATGAGATTATTATTATTATATCAGACGGTGCAAACTCAGAAATCGAAATAATTTTGGAAAATAAAAGAATTTTTTTTTAACAAAAGTTGCTTCCCGTTCAGTATGAATCATATTTCTTGAATTGCGTTGAACGAATAAATCAATCCAAAAATGTTTCGATTCTTACTAACCGTGAACAAGGGAATTTATCATAACGATTCCTCACTGCTTCCAAAGGATCTTCATGTTTGAAAATCACGGTATAGAAGGTGAGTAGCAACTTCTTGAGTAGCTTCCAAGGGTTGTCCTGCTCCACCCCAAGGTTTTGCCAATGGCATAGTGGCCTATACAGGTAGAAGTATATATAGGTTAAGATCAGAATCGTCCCCAACACTATCGGCAGCAGCATTTTGTTTCTGAGAGCGTCAAGATGAATTTAATAATTTGCAGTAACCAAAACTGAAAACAAAAGTATATTGAGAATGTTTTTTCATGAAACTCGATAGTATCGTATTTATATATATATATATAGATATAGGATGGATCATGTTAGAGCTGGGTACAGACCAAGTGATACACTTTCATGAAACCACAACTTGATCTAGGCAAAAACTTCACGGTTTTTGAGATATTGAAACTCCAAAAAATCTAAGAGGAACAGAATGTGCAAATACGGTAAAAATTTGGTTTTTACGATGTCGAAAGCTTACATCGAAGCAGAAGGAAAATAATTCCAATATTAAAGTGTACATTTTTGTGATGTTTTTATAGGATTGAAGGACCTGCTTGAACGAATAATACCATAATGATAATACTCCCTCAAAAACACTCGTAGAGTGTACCCAATGACATAGTATGTGTGGGTAGAGGATGGCTATTATCATTATTTGTCCAAAATACGATTTTTCAATATCTTTGTCTAACTATTTACCTCATAATTGAATTCCAGTTCTTTCAATGAACATTATAATCTTATAAAGAACGCAAATTTTCGAAATAGTATACAGTTTTCTACACAACATGGTTTTGTTGCATTATAAGATAAACATTTTTTTGTTACATCATGAGATCAACATTTCATAATGGCTTCCTTGAAGAGACCAAATCTTATTTTTTTTTCTTATAAACTGAAAATTTCATTGGAAATACCTTCCAAATAATATTTTTTGAGGACGAAAATTGTAATAATAGGTACTTCAATAGTTTTTTTCAAGTGTATCGCTATTGATGTGAGTTATCTAGATGCTAATTCCGACGTATAATGCTCGTTTGGAATGCAGCTGAGGTACTGCTGTAAGTTTTC
Organism: Chrysolina americana; assembly: GCA_958502065.1. Classification (NCBI taxonomy): domain Eukaryota; kingdom Metazoa; phylum Arthropoda; class Insecta; order Coleoptera; family Chrysomelidae; genus Chrysolina; species Chrysolina americana. The sequence goes on from OY293414.1 coordinate 82,104,754, forward strand.
CTGACTCTCCTGTTATATAGCTGGAAGCTGAATACGTCAACAAAAGTCAGTAAGTAACGCACATAATAATAATAGCAAATCTCTACGCGCTCAAATTACGCCTTCGGGTACACTCTATGAGTATTCATGTGGAACTATTATTATTTTTTCCGTTATCGGTCCGTAGTTCTTTAGAACAGACAAATCTCCGTTTTTGGGAATTAGCACGGTTCTACCCTTGACAAACTAATCCGGAATCTGTTTCTTCCCATCTAGCCTTGAGTAGAAATCTTTTGCCAGATGGTGGTGAGTGCTTAGAATATTTTACATCAATAGTTATTTAACCCATCTGGGGTTAGAGGAATATGCAAATTATTGTTCTCAGGCCGATGAAGCCTCTCATGCAGGAATCTTAGTACGTTGCCAGGACTGAGGTATCTACGTTGAGTGGTTGCGGAAACTCATATATATATTTTCTTCTAGAAGATTTCCACCCGATTAGCCGCCGACGGGATATCCACAACACTGAAGGCTCTTAAGAATAAGCGATAAGGTTTTTCGCGGAACTTCATATTTCCAGCAATGCTTCTTGCCCGCCTCACTAGTGACTTTTTTGCATCCACCAGAATCCGTATCCTATCAAGACAGTGCTGTTTAATGGTGAGAAGCACGGATTAATTCAGTGTAAGATGAGCTTATGATTTTGCGGCAATTCGTCCCACTGAGGACTTGAAGGGCCTATTGCTATCACAGACTGGATACGAAACACATATTTTCTCGCCGACTTGATCTCAGCTTCCATCTTGTGAATGCATCGCTTATGTCTCCCAATCAAAGGAGTGGCATCCCTCCTCTCTGTTTGAGACAAAGCCTGAGCGACGTCATACACGGCACAGTTGATTTGCCAAATGTCAGACTCTTCTGAAAAGACATCGTGAATTTCCGTATGCTTCAGGGGCTTGATGTTATGAAGCGCCCTGTGGGTTCTGAAGCCTTCCGTTGGCGGTATGATGAGGGCCTCCTAAGAGAGGAGCTCTGACATAGCCTCGACCCCAAATATTAGATACATAATCCCTCAAATTTTGGGCGGAAAAGGCAGCATGCTCTGGGTGTATCTCACACCCCAGAGCATACATTCTCGCCATGCATCCTCTCCGAGCGGGCTCACTACTCTCATAGCAATGCAGAAGACCATCCCTTAGTTCGTCTATCCACCCAAAGCGTCCGTTGTCGTCATTATGTGGCAATCCATCGCCTTGGACCCACCACCTTCCCTTTTACAGTTGTGACGGTCTTTTCCTCGTGCAACTAAGTAGTTGGGTATACTGGGGGGTTAGCTTAGTAAATCCACGACCGACATCACAGGGAATGATCATTTCCTCCAGGGTACGCCTTGGCTGCTGGTCTTGTTTTGTACCTGTTGCTCAGAAAAGTGGTGTCGCAACTCACCAAGGTCGTGGATGGTAGTTGGTACCCCTGCTTAGCCATTATTATCCCGAAATATTTGAGGTTCTCGCTAACGACAAGTTGCTGTTTCATGATAGGTTATGTTCTGGTCAACAAAAAATAAAAATAAAAAAAAATGAGTGGGTAGTGTTTTCATTCATTGCTTTCTGTGAGGTATCTTATGACAACAACCTATGGAAAGCGTTTCCCAAATTGCTGGGATAGCCAAACTTTCTGAAATTTGAATACTGCTAGAAAAATAGACATTAGTCATTCAATTCTAGCATATTCTTTCTTTTTTTTAAATGCTTACATTATTATGAAGTAACACCTAGTAAGTAATTACCTAGCGAAAAAATAGAATTGAATTTTTGTACTCACCCGCTTTTTTATCCATATACTATCTATACATTATTGAAGATCGTCTCGAAATATGTATTCTCGTGTGAACTCTTTTTATATAAGGAAAATTATCACCATGCAGGTTATAAACTTTATCACAGCTTAAGAAATCAAACATAATTTCAGACATGGATAAATGTTGAAGTTTATTTATTCCATGTCAAACATATTTTTGGATTTTCCATCTGTTGTAATATTTATTGCAGATAGGGATTCTATCAACACAAACGAGTATATTCTTCGAAAATATTACATTTTCACACGTGGCCAATTGTGAGTAGAATAAAAAGAATTTACAGATCTCTCCACAACGGATATAACTCTCCTCGTAGCATTTTTAGAGATCCACAAGAGCATTATTTCGTAAACAACAAAGTATTGGAACTGGAGAAAATTAACAGGGTGAACTATTCCGAAAATATATCATTTATCAAGGTGAGTTGCAAGGAATTTGGAAATATTTTTGATGTTTTGTTTATTGTTGAAGTGACAATCTTCGACGTGACTGCCACTTGTTGCTTAGTAACCGCTAAACAAAGTCTACTTGACCACGATTCGACTGATCGAAGTCTTGATAGCGATCGTAGTTGTGGTAGATCCTGACGTTTTTTCCGGAGTACCGAAAACTGACGAAATATTCCATATTATTTCCAGTCGTTTGATATGATACCCTCATTTCTTCTTCAACATTTTTCTCAGCATTACCCATCAATGCGTTCAAATCGCTCAAACCGGCAAATAATGGTATAAGGGGAAGAATGCCTCCACGTTCTCGCGCCACGGAAAATAATAATAATAGCCGTCCTCTGCCAGCCCAGGTTTTGCCTTTTGTTATACGGACTTTATGAGGGACTATTATTATTATTATCTGGTTCGGTTTGAATGGTATAAAGCGTAATCCTTTCACATTCACATCCTTCAACTAATCTGGCTTCAACGCTTTCCGCAGATATTTAATGATATTTTTTTCGATTCCCTTTTTGAACGATTTGTGCTAAATGTCTTTTCCTAGCTTGCGAATTGCGAATAAGGCGGCTGCTTCCCCACCTAAACTTGCGTCTTTCCTCCAGAGATTTATTCTGGGAATAGGATATGTCGTGTTGTCTACAAGCCTCGCCCAAAAGATTCACCCCAGGGTCACCACGTGAGAATCGCTTTTGCAAACGAGTTCCATGGTAGTAACTCGAGAGAGTTTATTTATCAAAGAGTCCTATAGTGATATCTGAAAGGACGCATTCCAACGTAATTTACATGTAAATCATTTGAAAATGTCGCGAATCCAGTGGTGTAGTCAGATTTTTTCTAAAAAAATCGCTAGTAATTTTTTTAGATTTTTGACCTTGAAAAATAAGATTAGTTGGCCCTGGAAATTGAGATTTATTCATGATATTTGGTGTCCTAATAGACTTTTTGAATATCTACCTAACAAAAAAAAATCATTCCAATCGGTTGAAAAATGTAAGTTTTATAAGGGTGCTTCCATCTTAAATGGGTCACACTGTACATAAATACATTTCAGGCGTATTCACTCCTCAAAGTTTAATGAAATTAAATAATATCCATGCTGTTACCTGCATAGTAAACTGAAAGGGGTCGAAGACGAAACCCTGGAAAAGTATAAGGTATTGCTGGCAACTGTATATCAACAACTCCTTATAGGTATCTTGTTATTTCAAATGTAATCAAGTTTGACAACATCAAGAGAAATAAATATTTCCTCAAAGAAATTCCAGGCACCCAGACTGCGAATGTTTAAATGAATATACCGATCTGGTAAAATTTAGTCGACATATAGCATTCCCAGTACGTTTAATTGATAGTTCATGTATCCAGTATTTCCTTCTGATCCCACAATATTGGAGTGGTGAATGTTTAAAATGACATTCTGTATGGAGACTGATATAAGTATTAAATGAACCCATCAATCAACGCTTCAGCTCAATTTTCACAGGTAGTTCTTTGCGTTAATGTCCGTTGAATTGTTTTATGTACCCAAAACTGTTGAAGTTAAACGACCCGCGAAGATCATCTTTTTTGATTATACTAAAATCAATTTGAATTATCGACTATGTTTCTATGAACTTTTGAAATAAAGTTTTTGACATAAATGCATTCAAATAAGTACCTTAATAAATTTCCCCTGATCACACACAAACTCTATTCTTTTATTTCATAACTTGATAATGAACTATTTACTAAGTTATCCACCTCAGTGTAAATCAGAAACAATTATTCTTTAAATGAAAGTGAAGTAAATATTTGTGCAGTCACTAGAACTCAAATAAAACACTAACTAGAGCAAACATTTGTTGGCGTTTATCAGCTAATTTGATACAATGGAAAAGGATACATAACAAGCAATTGATAAAAAAGTGTTTTGTAGAAAAAAAATCTGTTGACAACTGAGAAAAAACTGAATTTGAAGATACCAACTTTATTGTGCACATTATTTTTATTTTGTTAAGAATATCACCTGGAATTCCTTAATTTGATACTTATGCAGGACCGTTATAGCCACTTTGGTACCCATTGGTATCAGTGAAGTAGGTTTATTTATCGAAAATAGTACTTATTTGATTATAAACTTTTCCAAAACGTGTAGATAAGATATACCAAAACGTGGGTGTCACTTCCGGGAAATCCTAGGATGATACATAGATATTTCGCTTCCGCTGCATTTAAAGAAATTGGTGATGCATATTACAGTTTTGTCTTCCTGGTGAAGGGTACTATTACAGTCTTTCTAAGGTTAGCCGACATCTGTTTCCTCTGGCACCAACTGTATAAGTTATTCAACGCTTTTTGGGGGATATTAGTAGCTACCCCTCCTGACGTTGTCCTCTTCTTCCTCAGAATATGGAAATTTCTAGACATTCTAGATGCTAGAGGAGTTCTCGATTATTCGAAGGGTGTATATGGGAACGGCGACTTGGGCAGACTAAACTAAATCAGAGAGGTAAAGTGAGGCAAGTGACTTGAAATCAAGTTGAATGTTGCGCTGACAAATTCGAATCCAGTAGAGTACACGTAGTAGTTTAGCAGTGTATTCGATTTGAGTACTTGAATGGTCGGAAGTTATCGTTCATTATTTTTGAGAAGATACCTGTAGTGGATAAGTCGGGTGATGTCGAGCAGAAAGCTGAGCCACCTTACAAGCGGTTACTGTTAAGATAGATGACTGGTATTGTGATACAAATTCAGTTAACTCTGTCTAAAGTAGTTTATTTCTACACCAAATACTTGGCTGATTTATTTTAACATCTGACTACTATGCAACTCTATTTACGTCATGCTTGACAGTGAATTAATTGTCTATACTCACTTCGGTAACGCGTTATATTTATATTGATGCAGAGTTCTTTTCAAAGACACGTTTATTCTTTCAGCGCACCTAGAAGCTTCATTGTTCTTCTTGAGTTCAGTTGGAGCAATCTAGAACCATTTATAACGTTGTAGAATCAGAATGCGGCGGTGACGCATACACTGTTTACGAAGAAATCGGCGTGGTCAGGTCTGGCTCCAGGGTTCTTACAAAATAGTTAGGTGGAATCATCTTCTGTGCATGGGATAGCTGTTACAAGGTAAGACCCACATTATTTCTAGATCGCACAAGTCTTCTGATAACTTCTGCTATACTTCCTGTATTTCTATTGCCACGAACCCCCATGATCGTAACAGTTATCAAACCGCTTTGGGCAAATTCCTCCATCCTAAACAAGGTTATAGGTGATTATTTTGTTGGCGGATGCACGAATTGCAATAAAAATTTACAAATAACTTGTAATGTTCTTGTTTTAAACTACTGATAGTATTATAACTGCTCATGAAAATTATCAATCCTATTGTTGTCTCATGATTTTTGTATAAAAACGGTAAAGCTGTCCGTCAAAGGTGATTATTCGATTGTATTTACGGCAAGATGATTTGGGTAAGCGAATTAGTGTAGGAGAGAATATTATTAAAGAAAAATATTGTCCTCAGGTTCTGGTTCTCTTCCTTGGCATGGTGAATGGTAAGTTTTGGTTTACTGAGAAGCTGCGTACAATCGCCAAAAAATTAATGTGGTTCTCTATATAGCAACCAATCATAATGAAAAATTGGACTCCTTGTGTAACTGTTGAAGATTATAGAAGTAATTACAAATATCTGTTTCAGCAAGAACATCTCCGCCTCCTTCTACCATCGTAACAGGTATGAGTAAAGTTGGCATTTTGTTTTTACATTTCAACTGTTCTGAAAATTTGACTCTGAGGATTTATAACCGGAGTGATTCCCATAGGTTGTTATACTTGTACTTTTCTTGGAATCATTGAAAATTTGGTGTAACAAAATAATTGGTTGAAATTTTGATTCCGTTTCTGAATAAGATGTTTTCTATGAAAATAAAAAAAATCGGAGATCGAAGAAATCTATCCAAGTAAATAAGGGCAAATGAATGAATGAATTTTACCCGATAAGTCACTAAGTTAAGAAGTTTTGCCAGTATTTAATTGTACCTGAATTCACCCATCTCAAAACGAATAAAAAATTCTTCCCTTTTTTAGAAAAGGTTAACCGAATCCGTTCTACCTGAGTGAGAGGCATATGTTCTAAAACCATGACCACTTTATTTGGCCACCTCGCTCAGCAGATTTATCAGTGCTCGATTTTTTCATTTGGGATTACCTAAAAATTTTTGTGTACCTCTATCGTCAATTTTGTTGAATGGAGACTTTCAAGGCCGAAAGTATCATTAAGAAGTATGGTTTCCAGGCTTTGGGGCCGTGGACGGCTCACCTCAGTGTAGGCGGTTTCTACAAGTGCGGTGAGCATCTTCTGCTGTATTTCAACACACCACAATCAAGCAGGTAAGACAGGGTAATGATGACACCGTTATCATGAAGGTAGACAATGGCAACATCCCATCCGGTCGGGTAACTCAAAGACCCCAAGCAAAACAAAAGAAAATTATTCAAAATAAAATAATTAGCCAAACTGTGACTACAAATTGCGAGGACCCTTCAACCACCGTTTCATTTTTACGTTGCTCTTCGAGAATACAAAATCCACGCTGAAGATTCTCACTGCAGTTATGAGCGAAACGTCTGTAGAAACTGCCTCCACGGAGGTGAACCGACCACGACTCCAAAGACAGGAAACCATCCTTCTTGGTTTATTTTGATATTTGTTTTTTTTTTATTCGAATTGTTTTAAAATGTATTCATCTATATTTTATAAATTGTCTGACGAACGCCTTGTATGACTCTTATCGAATTGTGATCAGAATTATGCTGGGTCCTCTTCATTGAATACATCGATACACTATCAAAAATAAATAATCCCATGCGCAATTTTCAACATTTCTTTTAGCCATTGGTATAATATCAACTACTTATAGTTCGTCAGAGTTCATTACGACGATTCCAGATTCTTCGTTCACAACGCCTCGAAGGTTCTTTGTTCCACTCGTGTCTAGATGGAGCGAGTGAGAATCATGAATAATTCTTACATTCCAGAATTCATCAACTCTCAGATACTCTTCAACTATTAAGAAGTGAAAAATTATGTACTGAATATTTCAGATGAAGCCACTAAATACACATATGAATCCAATGAATCCACAGTTGAAGCCACAGATGAAGTCACTCAATCCACAGATGAAGCCACTAAATTCACAGATGAAGTCACTAAATCCACAGATGAAGTCACTCAATCCACAGATGAAGCCACTAAATTCACAGATGAAGTCACTAAATCCACAGATGAAGTCACTAAATCCACAGATGAAGCCACTAAACCTACATATGAAGCCAATGAATCCACTGAAATGGAAGATTTTAAAAAATACGGAAGAGGTTTAGTATCAGGAATATTTAACAGTATCGGCAGTGCTATCGAGACTGGAGTATGGTTTCTGAGACATTTTAACGAAAAGAGAAGAAATGTAACTGGTAAGCTACAATCACTAATGCAGTCTACAACAAACTTTTCAAAAAACAACTAGCAATAAATGAAACGAATGAATTCAACATTGTAGGAATATGCTAGTTTCCACACATTTCCACAAAGTGTTAAATATGGCGCAACTATATGACAGAAAACCATTACTTCCCCTCTTGGACATTGAATTACATCTTTCATCAACTTGTGCAACGTTCCTCATGGAGGACATTCAGCCCTATGCTGTATCACTTCCGTTAACAATAACGTCACCGTTATTAGCTATTTTCATTATTTTGCTATTGCTTGGTAATAGCAAAATAACGGAAATGTACTGATTATACAAGCCTTGAATATTGTCCTTCATTTGGTTGGGAATGACCACCTGACATGTTTCAAAAAATTATAAATAATCTAGCCTTTTGCTAATTTCCCATACTATAGGAGTTTTGTTGGCAAACATCGTACAGAAAATAATCCAACAGACCCACACGACTTTTGAATAACCTCTGCCCAAAACCTGGCAAAGTTCTTTTACAAGTAAAGTACGTCACAGTGCTTCTTGTAATAACTAACGAATGTTAATAAAAAAGGTGACTATCTGCTCACTGGTTTTACAGTTCTGCCGATCATCAGTGCAGATCTGTAATTGATCCCCATTTGCTTCCGTCAAATGGCCCTAAGGAAACTGTAGTATCCGATAAGAAAGTGGGCAAAGCGCCATCTATAGGAACCACATCTATGGGAACCACATAAAGCACTCCAGCGAAAGCAACTAGGATTCAATTGCAGGATAATGGATATTATCCGTTTCGACCAGGTCTGTACTTTAAGACCCAATTTTCTTAATTTTGTTCCAAACATGATAATGAACATGTTGACATATCTCTTGGTCTAGACATATTTTTCCTAACGATTTGAAAAAATATGCATCGATCCCAGTCGTACCACTCAACTTCCCAAACCTCCTACATTCAGGATGTTGAAAATTCATTTGACTTCTCACAAATGTAACTTCATTTTTCAAAATGGAGATCTATACTACTTCCGTCCAATCAGCTTTATTCCTTCCATATAACACATGAATATACGATGGATGTCTACTGGACATCCGTTATAGATATTGTGAATATCCTGTTGATCTCCAATTTTATCCGGCAGATTTATCTTCTTCCGTGGTCCAGGACTTGAATATCCATAGGTTATCCGTCTTGGACATCCAGAGGATATCCCTCAACGTGATATCGGTCTTCAATGACTTTTCCAACATTTCAAAAGAATGGAGTTTCTCAGTTACAATCCATCAGTACTTCAGAAACTTCTTTACGAATATGGATATATGTGAAGTGAAAGATAGATTGATTCATATCAACTGATTTAATAGAATATAAATAATTCGTCCTGAAAAATGAGAATATTCTATAAAATACAAAAATATTCAGCCCTCAGTAAGTTCAAGCAAAATCGGTCAAGGGAAAAACTGCATGCTGTTGATACTTTCCGCAGGTTTGTCCCTTTTCAGTACCTTCGTCTCTTTCCTGATTTCCTTGCTTCTTTCTCATTATAAGTAGTGGCTGAATGGTGCCTTTTCTTCCTCGTATATATTAATTTGAGAAACATGGAATCATTTATTTTCCAGATCAATTCCTGGATTACTTATTTGTGACGTTACCAAAATGAAATGAGATGTAGAAGCTGCCATGCGCTGATACAGTCGAGATATATTGGGAAACAATCATCAATGTTACAAATAAAATAGAACACATGAAATGGGTGATTTTTGTACTCATACCCTACTCCCAATTCATATAATAATTGAAGTCAGTAAGTGTAGGTGAGTGATCCTAAGTAGTTCAAGAAGGCACCTCAGCATTATAAATGAGGCTTCTTTTGTTATTCTTATTGGCCAATGAGATGTTAGTATATCACTGATAAATGGAAACTTCAATCATAACCCTTTCGTCATAGTTAACCATAACTACACCAGTATTCAAGAAACTATAGCCAATGTACCATTTCGAGTGTATTATCGTTGGAACAAAAAAATTCGGCGTTCTCTGTTTCTGTGTAAAATGAAAATTATACGATTTCATTATGAAAGAAACCTGTCCATCATTATCTTACAAGAACCGAAGCAGATATTTGATGTCATCAATATATAACATGTTTTCCAGAAGGATAATAAGGAATAATTGATATATTACAAATATTTTAAAAAAATCTAAAGAAATGTACTGTTCTATAAAATCTGGATGAGCACGTATACTTGATACTTTCTGTCTCAGGTAGTGAATAAAAGGATATCCATGGTTCTATACTATCGTCAGGTGAAATATTATATGCTCTGTGTTTCGTCGATATTTTCAGATTATCCTTTTTCCTTTTCCTCTCTTCCACCTCAATACTTCAGAAATCTCCTCGGAAAGGACAATACTATCAATAATACTCCGTCTACCTACCCAAAGACATAGCCTGCGAGTGTTGAGGACAGCGACATGACTTATTAACCAGGCGACATGACTTATTAACCCTTCAGGTTTAGGAAAACCTACAACACCACCCTGGCTGGTCAGTGCGTACTCCAAGCAAGCACCAGATGTTGGGATTCACAGGGTATGTAGTCGCTTATCAATTCCGATGAACTTCAGAAAAATTCTCTCGCACTCAGGGATCGAACCTGGTCCAATTGTAGCTGAAGTTTCAGCGGCCGATATCTAATATCTGCAATACCGACGGAGATAATGAGAAATTGACATCTGCTGAAGGAATAATAGAGACTCTGGTATGCATGCGTGAATGTTTCTACAATCATCTCCATTTTTCACTTATATGAGATTTTGTGGATTGAGGATCGGCATCTCAATCGTCTGTTAAGAGTGTTAGCCGGCTGACGGTTAATAATCGGCGGACCCAATACTGAGAAGGAAAAATTATTACCCAACCTTTGAGACTTCGTATACAGATCTGGTGGAATATTATCGGCATATAGCCAGTCGACCAGTACAAAATATAACAAATATACGTGACAGAGATTCCACCTGAACGATATATGACGATAATGCAATGACGTCGGTATGAAGTCGATTGCAGTGCCATCCGTACGAAAGGCAAGGAAAACTTCTCAGTATGCAACACATTTCACAAGTCGTGTGACATATTATGTTCATTAATTTAATAAAAATAATATTTCGAAGTTCGAAATATTACAGTTTACTCTTCCCGGAGTCTGTGCTACTTGGGAGTGTTTTGTCTTGTTCTTGATTTCCCGCACGGATGGCGCTGCGATCAACTTTGTTGTGGGTCGTAGTGTCATCAGTCGGGAAATATTACTTAAACGGTTGATTATTATTCATTTGGCAGGAACAGGACAATTATAATGTTGTCCGACCTACCCTGTCACTAATGAGAGGCAATAAACATACATGTCTGCAGGTGGTCATTCCCAGCCAAATGAAGGATAATCTGTTTAATTACAAGACAAGCACTTGCAATTGGGCCTTCTTGGAAGAACGTTGCACAAATATCTGTCAGATGTAGTTCAATGTCCGTAGTAGTACTAGCCAGGGAAGTAGTTGTTTTCTGACAAATGTTTGCCTTTATTTTTCCACTTGGTGGAAACGCTTAGAGAGAAGGGTACCCCGTATTCTTCCACATTAATAAAAATAACTATGTACGTTGTGGAATAAATGTATTGGTCGTTCATCAAATCGAATAAATTTTGGAATTTACACTCAAACATCTTCGTTTTAGAAAATTAATTTCGTCAAATTCGAACATTTATGTCCAGAGAATAAAATCTTTGAGCTTAAAACCTCTCGGGTTTTATTCAGAACATAAATCTCTGGATTCGACTAAATTTCGTTGAAATTGACGACTCAATTTCGTTGAAATTGAAAAATGCATTCGCTGATAAACGAGGTCTTGTTATATATATCACAATCGAATAAAGTTCAAAAATTTTTGCCGGATAGTATCAATGAAATTAAACTAATGAAATCGTCGTGGACAGATTTTATTAGTTTCATTTAGCTTTTGAACTTGTTTCAAATTACTTGCGGTAGATGCCGCTGTCCGTTTGATTGATCAAAATATTACCAAGAAACTTTTGATTCAATTTGAATTTTGATGGTTGAAAAAAAGATGCAGATGGTTGTCAAACTAAAAGTTATATTCCAAAATTAAACAGAACAACATTTGCATCACAACGAACTACTTTTCAGTTTGGAAGTTTTTCAAATAAATTAATTGAAAAATCAATGGTTGAATACTCCAAAAAAATACATATTATAAAGTCAGACATTGGTAGCAAAAATCAAGGACTGAATGTATTTTTACCATAAAAACAAGATTTGAAAAATGTTTGTATCAATTCACACAGATCTTTAATCTAAACATCAATATATATTATAATCATGAATAATCGGAAATAACCTCAATAAAAAAACAGAGACGCGAATTTTAACAAAAATATGTTTGAATTTCAAGTACATACTCAGTAGTGGTATATCCAGTAGCTCAACTGCAAGATTCGCACTTTGGACTTAGGATCTTTACTTTGACTTTCGAATCCCGATTTAACTATAATAATAATACTACCTCATAAATACTTATGGAGTGTACCCAAAGGTATAGTCTGTGCGGGTAGAGGACGGCTATTATTATTATTTGCTGTGGGATTAACAAAACGAAAAGTAAAAAGGCACTGAAAATATATTAATACTTGCCATGTCGACTTATTGGACACGTTTTCTACAACGCGCGACGATTATAGAAAGAGAAATGACGTTGTTTAGAAATATATAATCTATTTAAGATGATGTCGAGAAGGGAATATTTACTATAAATCCATTTTTCTTTCGAATATTCAAACATTTATTAATATTTGGGGGCATAAAGATAAATAGCAAAATAACACAAGTTCCCTGATGATTTCCGAGGTTTCTAGTGCAAGGGTGCAGTCGGATCATGAAAAGACACGAGTTTTCATGTTTCTGGTCCCTACCAGCTGGTATTCCAACTTGGAAATTTTCAACATAGTCTCAATGTTCGATTAAACTAATATTATCTCATATGTATAAGGTTTTGCTCAATTATAGATTTAATCAAATCATAAACCACAAGGTTACCGACAGAGCGATGGCGGATGCGCCCGAATATTTCTTAGATTCGACTATGCCAACGGTATTGCTCGATCATATAACTCTTGCCCAGTTCGAGGCAAGAGTACCATCGCGAGGTATTTCTTGAGGAACCAAACGGACCCCTTCAATAGATCTGCCCTTGCCATGGACCAATTGGTACCGAATTATCTGAAAAACTAAAAAGGTGGAAGCAGAACAGGAGTATTAGTTGAACCTACGAAAGTCTACAATTATGAAAAGCATGTTTGAAACATTTTTCAGTGTACTGTCTTTATTCAATCATACAAAAACACTCAATTTGGAGTATCGACGGACATTCTCAAATCAATAGAACGAATCAATGCTGTGGTAGGTATACCAGTGAGTTGAATCATTCCATTTATACAATGTTTATTGCATTTTAACGACTTCCAATTTATGTTTGTTCCAACTCACTACAACTACTGCTCTTTAAAATTTCGCAGCACCTGTAGCATTATAATTTTTCATATTTATTCAACCAACAGATCCTGTTGAATTGTTGAAATTCTTATTGATCTTTCCGTCAACCGGCTGCACCCTTATGAGCAGAGCAACCCTCAGAAGTCTTTAATTGTGCTAGCCAGGAAAAACGTAGCCCTTAACTTTTAACGCATAATGCTATACAAGGGACCGGTGATAGAGCTGGAATATGAACTCAGTTATTTGATTAAGAAGCGAAAGCTTTACCAACGATCAACCACGGCTTATAAAGCAATTTTTCTCTGCAACGGTCACTTCTTTCGTAAACTGAATAGATTTTTCATGAAAATACCGAATATTTGGTTGCGAATTAAAAAATTCAATCAAAATGTATGCAATTAAAACACTGATATTTCATATACATTTTTCTCAACTCTCTTATGAACGAACTTCGTTATAGCGCTTATTTGTGTCAAAATGGTGACATGTTATATAAGTATAAGCAAAATATGAAGTTGATACTTTCAGTCATTTCGGAAATATTCGAAAAAATCACATATTTAGATATAGTGGGTAGTGGAGACTAGGAATTGAAATACTTCGAAATGTTAGCAAATATGGAGAAGTGTATCAATTTCTAGCTCCAGCTACCTAATATATCTAAATATGTAATTTAATTCAAAAGGAATTTCAACTCTCAGCCCTCATTTTCGAATATTTCTGCTTTGAAAATCATCAGATAGTTTGAGCAAGCAGATGAAATGGTCAGTTGAAAAAAATTCAGAATAGTATGATTCCAACAGAAAAGCAGTTCGAATTTTCAGTAGCAAAAAACAATAAATATATATCCATATATTTCATAACATTAATACTGTGTGACAGCTTTTTCATTCTTCGTGGTCAACGAATTGTTTTTCAGCCGCCATATCCTTCAGCTCGATCTTGTCCTCCTCCTCGATGTCACTGTCCCCATAACCCCAGATCTGGGGATGAGATCCGTCCCCAGTTTTTTCCGCTCGTCTCATTATCATATTCTGAGAAACGCTCTTCAGTTCGTATGCCCAGCCCAACTTGGCGAAGAAGTTGATGAACGTGGTGGAAGGGTTGTATGCGTTTCCTAATTCTCCAGTTTTGTAGTCCCACGGGAAGACGTGGTGGTAGTTGTGCCAACCTTCTCCAAGCGTTGCCAAAGATACCGCGAGGTTCTCAACTGGGCTGATGCTCCTGCAGAAACAGTGAAATTAAAGATCAAGTCGTTAGCAATGGTACTCTCCAAGTTTATGAAATCAACACGATTATATTCAGAACGATTCCGCAAACATAGTTCAAGCTAAGAATAAAATGGCATAAATGAAAGATTTCAAGGTGGCTGTTAAATAGCATGCATTCTTACTTCCAATTGGAACGCGAATCCGCTATTTAAAAAGAAATTGGAGCTGATTACTGATCGAGTCAGTCCAGGAATTTGCGAATGGATTGCTCCTCACAAAATAATAGTTTGACTCCAGATATCTATAATATGTCAAGAAGATTCATTCGTATTCGCTTACAATAAATGAATAATAATAATAAAGTCTTCCAGGTATGTCTCAGCAGATACATACATTGTGTATGTACATATATTGTGAATGGCGAGATCCTCGAGGTCTCCATCTCATGAAAACCAGGAGCTGCTGCCAATTTCATGAAATTTGTATACAGAATACAGGAGAGCCCACTGATTTTTAACAGAATGATATTCCAGAGTCTCCACCAAAGGAAAAAAAGAGGCACTGAAAATTCCAACAAATTCAGATCAGACAGCACACGGCAGAGGCCATTGATCCCGAAGAACAAAGTCACCGCGGTCTCCACATCAAAGTCTGCACTGCAAATTCTACCAATTTCATAGACAGTACTCCGCATAAAGTTTTCCTTGAGGTCTCCACCCAACAAGAGACTTGAAACTGAAATACACAGACTATAAACAAAATGACTAGCCTGAATAAATATCCAGAAAAAAATCTCCAAACCGAAGGCACTGTAAATATTGAAACTGCAGCTGTAAAGGACAACAACAATAAAATTCTACAACCCCGTAAAATAAACAACAGTATGGAGCAAATAAACTAGCCCACCACCATATAGTCTCACACAATTGTATGGACCAATATAATGAAGAAAAACACCAGCCCAAAAAACAAGAGGTATTGCACATGAAAAAAGGAAAATTATCCCTCATTCCAAATGTACCAAATTAAAGAAAAAACGAAGACCGTAAAATATAAAATAGACACAGGTTAGCTTAGCAATATTTTCTCTAATATTTTGAGTTCAGTTGAATTTTATAAATAATATTATTACCAATATTGATAGATATTGTGTTTACATTAGGACGTCATCATTTGCATTATTACCTGCATTCATTGCAGGGGAAAATTGAAAAATTCCTACGAACTAGTATGGCTTACCTAACTGATGCAGTTTATTAAATTCTGTAGGTAGTTGAATGTAATTTCTCACGGCAAGAATAAAGATTGTAAGTGAAACTGTTAATTTTTATTTGATTTTGTTAAATTATCCCAAATATTCTGAAGCTTTCTCTCCTGAAGAAGCTAATGAAGATAAGCGGAATAATGAGGTAAAGAACAAATTGAGGAACTATTTATTTGCAGAACATATTGTCGCTGTTTGTATTCCAAACGCCGTCGATATTTTGACCGAAGAGGGAGATATAAACGATGAAAGCAATCTACGACAGTTTGGGGAACGAACTGATATAGTTGGAACTTTCGAGGTGCATGTACCAGAATTTACAGAGGTCCTCGAGCAGTCCTATGCTTTGTCGGCTATTGAACCTGAATGGGACTCATCAGATGATAAAACATTGATATTCCAAAAGAAGACATATGCTTTCCGCAAATGAAAAGAACAAAGAGATGTATTTATATGTTCCCCAACCTTATGTTATTGCCCAATATCTGTTATTCCACCCCACTTTGACGGTGAATAAAGTTGGATTGTAGATATTATTTATCCCTTCATACTCTCCTACAGAGTTTACGCATTTGTGAAGCCGTAGCCGAACGTACAAACTACCCAGAGGGTGGGATTCCGTCTAGCATGGAATTCTTCAGTCGATAGTTTTTTCTTTGTTTCTCATATGAATTCAATTGTAATGTCGTGGTAGGTACACAGAATCCCAACCCTAGTCTGATTATTCTGGTTCTTGGGGAAAGTCATTCATTCTGTTTAAATCCTTGTTGGTAGAGCGGATTAGAAACTATATTATAACATATAATATAATAGGTTATACACAATCAATCGTCCATCTCTTCAAAAGTCAAATCGATTGACCAGAACAAACTTACGTTCGGTATGTTACCAATTCGTTCTCTGATCTCTATAAATTATCACAAAATTGAATAAACTGTCAGTTCCAAATTAATCATACTCACTTGTCATAAGGTTTCTGTCCCCACATGTGGGCGACACTGTTGACGAAGAAGGCGATGTTCAAGGTTATCGTGAACCTCATAGTAAAGTTCACCCAGAAGGAGACCCACAAAGTTTCGTTCCAATAATATACGGGAGTCAGTACTGGAAGTAATATGTTGAAGATAAGGAAGAGTGGAGGGTACAATCTGAAATAAAACAAAATTGAAAATAAGTTATGCAAGATGTGTTTCTTGAATCTGGTTTTCATGGCTCGTCTAGATTGACCAACATATATTTTGTCACAAATTCGGTAAATTCTTGACGTTTCCTGAGCTTCAATTTCTTCTTTGGGACTACACAAGACCTGCTGGGATTTATAGACTATTTTGATCACAACCACCACATTGTGGTTCTGAAAATACTAGTGAAACGAAGTCGAATGTCAGAATAACAGTAGAAAGTGTTATGTCAATTTATTCCAGCTCACATAATTTGAGTAGAATACAAATATAACAGAATATATGCTAATCTTCATAAAATTAAATAGTTCTTTGCGATTATGTGAAGAATAATGTACTATACCAGGTGTCTCTTTGGATTGTCCCAATAAATTATTTAATTGATTGGTCATGAGAACGCATTTTTCGACAAATTATGTAGTATTTCATCCTTTATCAAATGGCAGGATTGATCCAATTTTTTCGAATGTAGAAAACGATTTTTTGATAATTGAAACAGTTATTTGATAGCATTCTACAGTAAGTCTTGAAAGAAAGTTCGACATCCATCTGATTAATGTTTAGTTGTGATTTCAACATCAGTAAATAGAAAAGGCATAGTTGTTCAGAAAAACAGATATGGCTCCTCGTCGATGACTTTAAAAATAAAAACGGTTTGTTATTATTAATAACCAATTCCACCCAATATATTTAATTTTTTTTATAGTTATAACAGAATTTTGTTTCGAGGCGGTAATCTTTAGTACCACATAACTCTCAATTCCAAAAACATTTGTTTCTTTATATCCATGAATATAAGTGAACCAGTAATTGACGTTTTCGTGAGATACTTACTTCTTCTGCCACATCACGATGGGATCTGCTTCTAGATCGCTCATGTCCACCGATTTTCTCTTTTCCACCACAGTAGGGTGTGGCGTCAGCATTAGCCAACCGACGTGAGAGAAGAAGAACCCTCTTTTGGCATTGTGCGGATCTGCCTCTGTTTCGCTATATTTATGGTGGACCCTGTGATCCAAAGCCCACGCATAGACGTGTCTCTGTAAAAAAAAGTCATCGAAAAATGAAGGTCATTTTATAGACAAACTTTATAAGAACCAATAAATTATTCAATAGATATAAAATAATTTTACAATCTATAAATTCTAAGACTATGTTGTTTGAAATTATTTATCGTTCTCAATCATGATATTTATTTACAGTGTGTCGTCAATTTGAAAAGGTAGCATCCCAAATACTCCAGTTTTTACAGAAAATGTTGAAATATGCAAAAACACAACCCTATTTTTCTCTTTGTAGGTTGGTTTACAATTAAATTACACCAACTCAATAGCGGGAAAACTCATGAGTAGGAAGGAGGGTTGAGTTACAACTACTTCATTATAAAGACTATTTGAATATTTTTTCAAAAATACCACATACTTGACAATTCAGTATTTCAGGTGGAAACTATGAACAAGTTTAGGTATGAATTGTTTTGTAATAAATCACAAAACCGGCAATACAATCAGGCTTTCGCAAAGGTAACAGCGGTAAAAGGTAAAACTGCACTTTCGCATGTCGTTGATGTTGTAATTAGGGCAACGGATAAGGGAAACTGCACAGTTCTGACCTTATTAAATTTTCGCCAAGCTTGTCATAATAATTCATGATTTGTTATTGAATATTTTGAATAATATAGGACTCTCTTATACAGAAGAACCACAATTTTAAAAGAGTGGTTTGGATGAAGCCTGTGGAGTTCAAAGAGTTAATCTGGATATTTGGTCCTTTTCTCCTCCTCTTTTTGGAAAATGTCGTTTTAAAAGAGTGGTTTTGATGAAGCCTGTGGAATTCAAAGAGTTAATCTGGATATTTGGTCATTTTCTCCTCCTCTTTTTGGAAAATGTCCGTTTCGCCAGGAGCTGAAAACTCTATGACGAAAATCTTTTTAGTCTGATGGTCGAAGAGAGGACTCTCTATAGCATGTGAGGGTTAAGTGACTGTGTAAGAGAAGAATCTTTCAAATTCGGATATGCAGTCAACAAGGGCAAAGAAATGAAGTGAACTATGGTTTTTGTTCAACTTTTCTCGGATTTTTTCACATGCACACATATGCGCATATTCCATTCGAAGTGAATTTGGTGATTTTGTATTTTTCATGATTTTAGGGGTCTACCCCTTAGGATTTTCTTGAGTAATTTTTTATTCTCGTCCATCGACTCGAAATTAATTCACAGAGTATACTAATTTCATCGTTCTGAATCGATTGGGGTTCGCAGAATTGCTTTATCTTCAACCGTTCTCGAGTTGAAAAGTTCATCCGAAGTTGAGAGAAGTAGGTAATTTTCCTATAAAATTTAATTTCTGTAGCTTTTCTATCACTTTCAGTAAAATTCAACGTTTTCTTATATGCACACAAAAGAACATGCAATTTCAAGTGAATCTGATGATTTTGTATTTTTTATGACTTCTAGAGGTTTACCTCTTAGGACTTTCAAGTATTTTTTCATTTTCCTATGGTCTATGGTCTAATAAGGAGAGTAGTTCGGGCCGTCATAGTCTACTGTTTCAATGAAAAATCTCCACTAGAAACCTTCGGTCAGAGTTTTTCGAAAAATCGCAAATATAGACTTCCTCTGAGAGGGAGTTGTTCCAAATTTTTCCTACGGTAGCACGATTACCTCACTTTAAATAATTCAGCTTTAGAATACAGGGTTTTGTTCGGCAGAATTATATTTTGGTCAGCAAATTATATTAAGAAAAATTGAAAATACTGATTTGAAACAATCATTAGAACTTAAAACAATTGCTAAAACTTTTTTTCGCCAATAGATTCTTACGGTGAACGTATAGAGATCAAAGGGGAAATTAAACGATAATAATAATCATTGTTGCACAACCGTTATGCAATTTCCATAAATTATTCAAGTTATCGAGCGATAATGGCTGGGAAATATCGCTCGTGTAGAGAAGACTCATATCCCTGCGATTTTAATATATAAACACCTTATATCTTCGTGCAGATAGATAACAGCCAACATACACATTATTTATCTGTATGGTGTTAGAATAACTAAACAGAAAGCAAAACAGAGCACGATAAGTATGTCGTGTTTTTATGTTAGACTGAAAAAATGCCCTATATGTTTCCAGGAATAGATCGATAAACATTACTTGAATGTCAGGGGTTTGGGAGGGGCATTAATAACATGAGTGGAGGATGTCGTCACCAGGGCCGGATTTGTTTGTTTTTACAGGGCTATTCAAATTTGAGTCTATGCATCATTATCTCGGTAACGTTAAAAGATATAGAGGGGTGGTTAATTCCAAATTGAATTGATATGAAACATGACTCCTGGCATTTGGAAAAATACAATGAGAAATACAGGTCTGTATTCGAAAATAAAAAGTTAAGGGTGGCCCAATGCGTACGATACTTTGTATATCATTTTAATTCACTTATTGATAGCATTTAAATAGTTGCTGCGGCAAAGTTTGTAAAAATATTCACAAAAGAAAAAGATATAGCCAAAAAAAATTGAAATATTCAAGTTTTCCTGTATTCTAAAATGCACCACTTCTCCATAATTTAACCACCCACCTTTTACCGATACCGAGTGCATAAACTCGAATTCGAATTGCTTCATATACAGTGTCACCGTTAAAGTCCGCATCATATGGGACTTTTTTTTATTATTCATTTATTGCAAATTTAGAGTTCGTAAACAGTTTTTGCTTTGAAAATATTGCAAAATGACGTTTACGATTGTTTTCCATCGATTGGCTACACCTGTCAAATTTGACATTTTTTCAAAAAAATTTCAAAATGTTAGGTTATTTCTCAATTTTTCGAAAAATATTATATGGAAAAGTTTTTCATTTTTCGGTTTCCTACCCACCTACCAAATCTGAACCAGTTGAAAAACTTTGATTTTTTTCGAGTTTTCTTAACCTTACACTTTTTCGGATAATTTAAATTTGGTAAAATCTGAAATAACCAGTTGAGATGTAATAATCCCATCTGCTGGAAGGATTTTTTCTGTTTAAAAATGTTTCTACTTGGATATTAGAAAAAAAATACAAAAATGCTAAAAAAATTATGTTATAGTTGATGCAAAGTGGCTCTAGTTTCGAATTATCGAATATTTTTCTAAAGCAATAGACCTAAAGTATTTTCTACTTCACTGATGTATTGTGATAAAAATAATTGAAGCAAATTTTGCTATGGAATATTGAAACTAGAGCCACTTTGCATCAAATATGATGTTATTTTCTTAGCATATCTGTATTTTTTTTGAAAATATCCAGTTAGACATATTTATAAACAGAAAAAATTCTTTCAGCAGATGGGTGTATTACATCTCAACTTTTTTTTTCCAGATTTCATCAAATTTAAATTATCCGAAAAAGTGTAAGGTTAAGAAAACGCGAAAAAAATAAAAGTTGTTCAAACTGGTTCAAATTTGGTAGGTGGGTAGGAAACCGAAAAATAAACAACTTTTTCATATAATATTTTTCGAAATATTGAGAAATAACCTAACATTCTGGAACTTTTTTGAAAAAATGTCAAATTTGACAGGTGTACCCAATAGATAGAAAACAATCGTAAACGTCATTTTGCATTATTTTCAAAGCACAAACTGTCCACGAACTTTAAATTTGCAATAAAAAAATCCCATATGATGCGGACTTTAACGGTGACACTGTATATTTAAAAAAAATCGCTACAACTATTTTTTGGTTTCCATCAACGTTTGACCGAAATGTTCGTATTTTGAGTACCGCGGAGTTAGTTGTACCAGCTTTAGCTTTTGACTGAATCTGTTCAAAGAAATACACAAAAATATCAACATTGCCTAGTAGAAAAAGAATCACCCTGTATACAGAGTCTTAGAACTCTTCATTGCAACTCGTGTTGAATATATTAAGATTGTTATAGCTATCCTTAACTTTTTGAACAAAATTATCACCCATTAATGATTTTATAGTTATAGGTAAGTAACAACCCTGCCTCCGCACGTATAACACCCTGTTTCTCAAAAACTACTTAGTTAGTAAAGACCATTTTGTTATTACGGATGGGTGACGGAAGCTAATTAAAGGGTTGATTGGGGTGAGATCATTCATGAGTCATTTCCCGTACACCAGGCTGACCTGTGTATGGACAATCGTACATTTTTGGACAGGCAAACAAATGAATCATCATAGTGACGATGAAGAACAACAGTATGTCAAAATATTGGCCAACTTTAACCGTTTGTTCTGCAGTTTTCACGGATTGAGTAAAAATTAAAGTGCTTTTTTTAGATTTTACCCTTTCCATTAATATTGTTTTGCAATGATGGATTGCAACAATATATGCGGTATCACAAATTTATATCGAATGGAAGGACTCATGAGCTACAACTAAACGTTATGAGTGTATTTCGATAAAAGATTTTTAGAGGTTATGGAATAAAAACGAATATTTTGGATGCAAAATGCTCTGAACAACAAATATCACATTTTGATGCCCTGTAGCTCAAAAACTGGTAAAAAAGTTAAATGAATTATAAACTTTTCAAAAGAATTAGCAGTCCCTTAAAAATGTGCGGAGTCCTTTATACATACATGAATAAAGATACCACTTACCTGACCCGTAACTGTAAATAAAATGACTAGAATTAGCCTTAACGGCCATCTTGCTTTGTACGCTCTGTGTGACCACAGCCTATGTGCTCCAGCTGTTATACCAAAGCCTGTGATATATATTGTAAGGAATGCTGAAACAAAGAGAAATCTCTCAATTCAATGTTACTTGCAGTAAAATAAATAACAAGCATTATAATATATTATGTAACTAGTATTATGAACACCTTCAGTAACGATTACGCATCTATAATGTGGAACTGGTTAATCATCGAAATATTAGGTGTGTTTGCGTCAGTGGCGCATCTTTGGATGTTGATGAACAAAAAGTTTTTATGAAGCATGACACTGTAGTGTAGAAGATATCATCCCACAGGAAAACCTCGTGAGAAATCTCCAGGAGTTCATCAGAAGATCCGGAGCATTCACGAAATAAACCTGACAGCAAGGAGCAAAAAGGTTCTACGTAGAACTACCTGAAGTTTGTCCGATGGCCAGCACCGCATGATGATGATAATAATAATAATAAAGTGAGAAGACGATAGTTGGTATTATGATGATGGAAATATTCACGCATGCATACAGCTGAAGGTTTGTGAATCAAGGACCAGTAGCACAGTTAGTTAATGCAGATATTAAGGGACCACTTTCTCATTTCATTTTTTCAATTCCTATTGCTCTTGTCTGAACGGCGCTAATATTGTCCACTAATTGAAAACAAACTAATAATTTGGTGAAGTAATTTAGAGTGGCTTTATTATTCCTTTCTATTACAGAAAAACTTTCAATGTCCTTCGACATTGTCAACCATTCGAGATCTCTCTCTTCAAACAGGATCATTTATACCATTCGTCCATCCTGACAAATTTCTGTTCTCAAAAACATAATTGAAACTAAAACGACGAGTTGAAGAAAAGGTAAAAATGAACATGAAAAAAAAATTATAAACCTAGCCATCGAGAACAAAATTTTTCAATTTCTTAGGAATTCTTCTGGTTCTTCTTGGTCTACGAATTCGTTCATCACTAGGGTCATTTGTATTATGTGAAAAAACTATCTGAAAATGAATCTTCTCTCTGAGCATTGATATAAAATGATCTACCACCATCGTATTCATCTAATCTATCTACCTTATAAGTGTACTCTACAATTTTTTTTATAATGACCAATGGTCCTCCAAATTTCGATTGAGTTTTTGTGGGATGTCCAGTACAATCTGGAACTTTTTTTTTCATCATCTCAATTTTATATTTTCTATATATCCAATTTACCAATCCTTTGCGTTCCGATTAAATGTGATTTTGCCGTTTCTAATTTGAATGAGTCAGGTCAATTAGGCAGCCAGCAACTGAGCAACCATGACCGACCGTCCGCGACCGTCCAACTGCGATCAAAATTTCAACACGTGTATTCTTATCGGACAACTCACTCATGATCGTCCTCGATCGGTTCTCAAAGACCATGTTTGAAATTCAAATCTGCTGAAAATTTTGGTCTATCAGTGTGAGCTTGACAGTTTTCATTGATCCCTTTCAATTTTTGTTCGTTGCTAGAACGGTCGCGAGCGGTCCGTCCTGGTCGGTCTAGCATAGGCAGAACAGCATTACTCTCCAATCTCTGTAACCATTGCATTGCTGATTTTTCCAGAACTTCATCATTGATATCTTCAATAGTTTCGCTGGAATCTGGCATAACTTGGAAGTTTGTTGTCTCAGAGTCGAAAGAATCTTTCTTCGCTGACTTGTCAGTTCAGTTCCATCGTCATCATCAATTCTCTCCTGGGGCCGTATGCTTGAATTTTAACGCGTGCGATATCAATGTTTTATCTCTCTTCAATGCGCGGTGTTTGTATCGCTCTATGTCACTCCAAACGCATGAAAATGATTTCGCGTGAACTCAACTGTCTACTACCAGCCATCTTTTTAATAAAATTCTGGTAAGTTCGCCTTCAACAACTTTTCTCAGGATTCGTTTCTCACTTCTGTATTGTTAACTAATTGCTACTTGAAGGCAAACTAATAATTTGGCGGAGTAATTTTAAATGACTTTATTATTCCTTTCTATTACAGAAAAACTTACAATGTACCTTGACATTGACAACCATTTGAGATCTCTCTGGCCATACAGGGTCATTTATACCAATATCTTTGTTCATATTGAATAAGAGTACCTCTTATACAAAATATACAAAATATACAGTATATTCCATTTAAAACGAGCCACCCTGAATAACTGTTGGTATAATGATTTTCAGGAAAAATAAAAAAATACCTCAACAATAGTATACAGGAGGACACATTTTGACATATTCAAATTTGATGTTACTTTCCCTATCGCACCCCCAGAGCATGTCACCATTTTTTTCTAAATGGATCACCCTATATTGTTTCGCATTATCAAATGCTCCATGATGAGCAAATTTCAACAAACTATATATGGTCTGACGCTTATAGTTCGGGAGCTACAAATTATATGAATAGAAAACGAGCTAACCTGAATAACTTTTGGAACAATGATTTTCAGGAAAAATAAAAAAACACCTCAACAATAGTATACAGGGGGGCACATTTGACATAATCAGATTTGATGTTACTTTCCCTATTATCAGATGTTCCATGTTGAACACCTTTCAACAAAGTAGAATACATTATGGTCTGAAGCTCATAGTTTGAAAGCTAAAAATTATTGGTGGTTGAAAACGAGCCACCCATAATGAACTTCTGTACCTACAATCAGTTACCTAGGTTTCATAGGTGTTTTTTGAAGTATACTTCAAAAAAGTCTTATTTTGTCTAGTTAAGTTCGAATTCGATATTCTTTTCATTTTGTATCTGTCTCATTCTACAATAACGATTACCTACCAGGTGAAGTTACAATTCGTGTTTCTGTATTTGTGAATTCTTGAGAAGCAATGGTTTATACGGATTGAAATAGTGAGTTTGTACTATCTGAAGAGGACCTACAGAATGGTCACTAAGGTCTCCGGATCTCACTCCTTTAGATTTCTTTCTATAGGGTCATTTGAAGTCTAAAGTGTATGAGATGGAATCAACAACATTAGAAAATTTGAGAGAGAATATTATGAGGCATTGCAGAGAAATAACTACCGAGATTCTCAACCATGCGAGGGCGGCAATGGAAGCTTGTTTGTACCATTGTATGGATGTTGGTGGAACGTTTTTAAACATTTACTATAGAGATCAGATTTTGATTCAAGAATTTAATGAAAAAATCTCTTTTTCTGATTTATTGCTTCCATATTTGTCTCTAAAACGAATATTTCGAAATGTGGCCTCCTGCATAATTGTTGACCTGTTTTTTTTATTTTTACTGCAAATCATTGTTTCAAAATAATTTGTAGCTTCCGAACCATAAGCTTAAGACAATATGTTTTATACTTTGTTGAAATCTGCTCATCATGGAGCATCTGATTGGTGGTATGCTCTTGGAGTGTGATAGGGAAAGTTAGATCAAATGAGAATATGTCAAAATGTGTCCCCTTGTATACTATTGTTTAAATGGAATGTACTGTTTATAAAAATATGTATAAAAATTGATCAACTGGCCTATCTTCACTATCATCCTTTGTGTGAACCTCTTAACTTCTTAGATCCCATCAAGAACGTCTCAATCGAAACTTCTCTCGCTCGTGGAAGCACTTAATGAAGTAATGTCGGCGTCGTATCATATCTAGGGCGTCGGCCTTCGGCGTCGCAGGGGCAGCGGACGCCCATTCGAATTGATTAAAGAGGGTGTCTGGCACCCCGACGCTATTATGATACGAACGAATTCTTGGCGCCACGCAACTTCATCACGATTCCTCCGTACGGGATGTTCGTAAAATTGGTGATACGAACTCTACAGGTGAAAGCTGGTCCCACCAGGAAAAACGTTTCTTCACGCTAAATATCCACTTCCAAATGATCAAGTTTGGGTAGAAATTATTGGTGTTGATCTGTTGAAAATATTGCACTATGGTAATTCGAGCCGACCAAATTGTATATGCAGACAATTGGTTATGTGAGCAATTTCAGATTTGATAAAATCTGAGCAATAAAACTATAAAGCTATTTTATTAAAAAAAAATTAATCTACCACAAATCTGTCAAACTGATTTTTTTACAGTTCTAGCAACCATTCAAATTTTGTCAATTTGTGTCATATGAAACAATTTCACCCATTCATGTCAACATTACACTGACAATTTCCCTCATATTATATAAACCAATCAAATGCCATAACTTTCTCATTTCAAACCAATGAGAACAGGACTTTTTGAAAACACTTCCTCCAGCCCGTGGTATTTTCAAAACGGTGTTTCGCTTCTAGCTTGTGTATACATTTCCATAGTTACGACAATCACGGTTAATACAGAAACGTCAGTTTGACGGTTCAACTCTTCAACTGACATAATTGACACATGATGAACCGTTTCTGCAATACGCATTTAGTCCATAATATAATTTATTCGTGAAATTTTCTGATCGAAATTTTCTTAAAAAATTCGCAATTTGAGAAAATTTCCGGAAAAAATTCATGCTCTAGAGAGAATATAAGTGATAATTGCATTCAATGCAAGTATTAATCAATATAAGTTTGACAACTCATTCATAAATAAATTTCAAAATGTCACGTTTTGGCAATACGAATGTTCAAAGTATAAATGCGCTAATAAAAAAAAAATCCAAGAAATACAACCTACAGGGACAAATATATTTGGGGAATATTATGGAATCTTGCCGCGATTGAGAATATTAATTAAATGAGCATAGAAGCTTAGAAGAATTGGCGTTGATTCTAAAAGATCTAGCAGTCAATATGAGAAAGAAAGACGGGACCGAATTTAGAGAAGCCACATTGATGACAATGCAAACGTTTGCAAGAAAAGTACTATATGATTGACCCATTTGTCAATACAGTATTTAAATCAGCCCGAGATGCCCGCGATGCAATCAGGAAGAAACTACAAAAAGATTCTTGTAAACGTCCAATTCAGTTTGAATTTGTCTGAAGTTAAAAAAATAATATTGCTATGGGATGAAAATACTCCTGAATGTCTCATGCGTAAATTTTACCATATTGCTGCTGTAGAATTAGCGTGGCGACGAGGAGAGGCAGTTGCTTGTCTGGTGGATTTTTTCATAGTCGAGAAAAATATCGATGACTCTCCAACAAATCGGTGTTCAGTAAAACGTGCCAAGCTGTAAAAGTAGTAAATGGAGATTTTGTCAAATAAACACAGAGCTTCGTGCCAAAGTATGTGGTTCATATAATTCAATATCCGTCGCGGCATCAGCCAGGGAGGTGGTTGTTTTTCAACAGACAATCACCGTTATGGCCTACACTGTAAGTTCGTTTGGAGAGAAAAGTGAATCTTTAATCGCAATAGTTATCGTTATTGAACGTATTCTGGTCATATACAGTGTCCGTCACGAAGTTGAGAAAAAAAATTGTTGATAAAATTTCTGAAAAACTCGTTTCTGCATGCCTGACAACTTAACAACTAAAGAATCCGTTGCGACTTCAGGTGACCTTAGATTTGACAATATTTAAAGAAAGATTTCTGTGGTGCCCAAATATGTGTCAAATTGGCAGTATATCGAAAAACATTTCAAGTGAAATATACAGAAACTAATAAAGAACCATAGCTCCAACATAATTGCAAACAAGTTATTGTGATAATTGTTATTGTTATGACAAAACTCGCTCTTTTTTCAAAGTCCTACCTCCATTAGACGTTTCTGGGAAATTTCATTACATTCAGGATGACATTAGTATATATATGGTCTGTGAATTTCGAACAAATATATCAACGGACAATATTTTTCATATACCGTGAAAAACCACACTCTTGCAATTTTTTTTTCATTTTTCAAAAAATCCCAAAGTGACCTAAAACAAATGTAATAGATCGTTGAGCGATTTTTCCAAAAATGTTAAATAAAAATATTTGGAAAAATTTATTTCGGAAGAGCAGAGGTTCAGTAAAAAGCCTACCAAATCTCTATTTTGACTCGGAATCGATTTCAAATTCAGAGAGCATATCCAAAAAAATTGAATTTTATGAAAATAAGAAGGAAAAATTCAAAAAAAAATTTTGCCGGGAATAACAGCTCTCAACTTCAGATGAACTTTTCAAATCGAGAAAGGTTTGAGATAGAGCAATTCTGCGAACTCCAATCGATTCAGAATGACAAAATTAGTAGAGACTGTGAATTTCAAGTCGATCGGCAGCAAAAAATGTGTTGCTCGAAAAAAGACCAAGGGGTATACCCCTAAAAATTATGAAAATTACAAAATCATCAGAATTACTTGAAATTACCACTATATACTCAAAATTCCATGCCAATTCCGAAAATGTATGATTTGGATATCCTCAGATTCAAGGTGTACCATAAAATAGCGATAAAACGTCAAAAATTCCCTCGCATCATCGATTATTTGAAAATATTTATTTTTTATTTTCTGAAAAATCGCAAACTGTCATCTTACGTATCTTGTCGAGCTGATTCCGAATATATGATCAAAAATGGAATTTGATGGATGATTCAGCAAGAACTGAAAAAGATTTTGTCGAAATCGCAAAAATTTCAGTCATTTCGTTAATCCTTGGTGTGATTCAGGTTTTTTATTTTTTTCACCTATCGATCTCTTACTCATCTCAACGAGTTGATTTCCAGTTCTCAATGATACGTCTGAGGCATCTCTGCCATCTTCATTATCGGTTGAAATTCTCTCAAAAATTTTCGAAAAGTCGCTAACCGACCTTTTACTCATTTCATGTAGCCCCGGAGCCCCACGGCAAATAATAATAGCCGTCCTCTACCCGCACAGGCTATGCCTTTGGGTACACTCTACGAGTGTTTATGAGGGAGTATTATTATTATTATATATAGCCAACTTTATGGCGGACACTGTATAACGAAATCAAAATAAAGATTTTCTCCTCTTACTTGTTTCAGACAAAATATCGAACATTTTCTTAAAAGCCTTGATGAATTTTATCATGAAGCGTCCAGCACACATCAGGTACGTAATTAGTGACTTTCAGGAAGTTGTACTTATTATTGTAAGTTATCGTTAATGTTTGAGATATGATTTGTTTTGTTACACACCCTAAGTGTTTTTTCAACATAGTTGATGTCTCATATGACGTTAGATCAGAGGGTAAATTCTAAAGGCAAGTATATCTGAAAATGCGTTCGAAGACACATAACTGCTAAGTTAGTCAGAAAAAAAAACTTTAATATAAAATTTCGTTCCACAACTAGCGTAAAGAACTAGCCCGATATTGTAGAAAGTACAGGAAGTGAGCAAATCATGTCATATAAAAATCACAATTTAAAAATAAAATTCGATCTGCTTCAGGATTCATATCCAATGTTGCCTATTCTCGAAAAAATTAATTTATTCCATAATTTTACCCCTCACTGTATACTAAAGAAATGCTGATATTTGTTTTTTTTGTTTCAACAGACAGTGTTGGAGAGCGATTTTAGAAAGTTTGTTGAATACAACTAAATTAAAAATTGAAATGGGAGTGTGCTTCATTAATTATTTTAAATGAATATTTTCAAGAAACAGATGGACGGTGTCTTGGAATCACTTTTTTTGTCAACTATACGTATATAATGGTAGTTGTGAAAATGACAAGATCAGAATTATAAAAAAATCTTGAAGCTAGACAATAATCTCTGCAGAATATGTCAGAATAATAACTTGAAATGGATAAAAATATATCAGAATTCTGATCATCAGTTCGACACTCCCAACGAACAAAGACGTAACTAATTTTTCATCATATTACAGGAGAGCCAAAATTCTGATTTTTTTTTCAATATTCAATTCAAAATACAACTATTTTCAAGTAGATTTCTTCGTAACTACTTGGTCTAGAGATACGGCTTTTTATAGTCAGCATCAGTTTTTTAAGCTGAATACGCCTACACCTCTAACTGAAAATGGCTGTAACTTTAGTTACGGCTTTGTTCGTTGGGGGTATCGAGTTATACTCTACATATCTTACTAATCAGACATAAATAATATTTATTCAATATTTAGAATTTTCCGATGAGTAATAGTTTCAAATTATTCCATATTAACAAGTCTACCGTTCCGAGAACAACATATAACAGATAACCTTCAATACAGTTAATCGTTGTTTATAACTGATAACGATATTTATATAACATCCGCGGGTACGATTTTTCAATTATATCATTTATTGACCAACTCAATAAATTGGGAGTAATCCTTATTTATCTCCGACTAATGTACACTTGCTTCTCTTCTAGAATATACAATGTATCTGGACCTGAAAAATCCTTGTATCAGCAGAATAACCAGTATCATATTATTACTAAAAAATATCGACAATTCGGTTTATTGAACATGAGTAAAACTTCTGCCAAAAATATTTGTCCACATTGGCGCACCGCATCGTACAAAGTGTCCACAGAATCGTCTCTCACAGAAATGATACGTTAACAGGTGAACTGTTGCTTCATTACAGAATTTAGAACAATTTTTCATGAGAACTAACATTTCAATAATCAACTGCTGCTTCATTTGATGAAGAACATAAGTATTCTATTCAATCTGAATTTAAAAAGATAAATGCGTAAATGTATCTATTTGGAGAGGTTGATTTTAATTAAGTTTTTAGCTATTATTCCACATTCCACTAACATTTTTTCAATGCTTTATTGCAAAAATCGACGGAATGATTTTTGTCATCGAAACGTTTCAGAATCGAAGAATGTGATTGGTGCTTTTGGGTGTCCAGAAATAACGAAAAATTTTATAAAAAATCCAGGACCGCACTTTTAAAATATGTATGATGGACAAAACGTCGGATTTCAAATTTGAAAACGCTATCTTATAGGTAAGAACAAGTGGTCAAATCAATTTAGGTTTTTTTCGGATATCTCCGAAAGCATTCAAAATTTTTGAAATTTCGAGGAGGCATTTCGTTCGTCAATAAATTGCGCAACTTTGCCATACTCCAACTGACACTGTATCTCTTACTCTTGATCCTAATTATGAGGCTCGAATGTCAGTAACTCTGTACAGTTTTTCGTTATTTTCCATTTTTGTTTAATATTTTCTTTGGCTTCATCCTTTTCCAATGGTATGAATAATTTCGACTTTATTGTTTTCCAATAGTATGAATACTTATGACGCCTAATGCAATTCATTGATTTTGAGGAAATTCATGTTAAATTGAAGAATGCCTTGTCTAATTATCACTGAATCTTGGTTCTTTGTAAATAATCGAGTAGTGTTTGTTACTACGGAGCAGTAGTGTGGCTAGGCAGAACCGAACTCGTCATAACAAAGAAAATCGTGGAAAAAGTGCAGACTTGCATGTCTTTGTATAACAGGAGCAATGAGGTCGACTCCAACAGCAGCAATAGAATCCTCTCCATATCATGGTGAGGAGAACTGCTTGGGGAGCAAACCTCAGGTTGGCTAAAGTCGGACTCAAAGGGACAGTATACGACGTAAGGGGCACAACCCCCCGCGAAAGTGCACACCTTGCCGATCGCTCAACTGACGAAATTACCAGGAATTTTTTCGAACCGAATTAAATACCAAGAGTGGATGGAGCAGATAATCCATTCGAACACTGGGAAAGAATACCATAACATGGTACACAGACGGGTCCAAAACTCCCGACGGAACTGGAGCAGGAGTCTTTGGGCCTCGCACCAAATACTCCGAACCCATGGGCCAGTTCCCCAGTATTTCTCAAGCGGAAATTCACGCTATAGAAAGGTGCATACAATTCAACCTCGACAGGAAGTACCGGAACAAGGAAATCGCAATCCTCTTCGATAATCAAGCAGCCATCAAAGCGTTGAGCTCATATAACATCAACTCAAAGATGGTCTGGGAATGCCTAGACAAACGTAATGATCTAGGCAGGAACAACAAGGTGATCCTCCTCTGACTGGGTGCCGGGGCACGTCGGAGTGGAGAGCAATGAACAAGCAGATACCATGGCACGAAAAGGGGCATCAAAGTCACTGATCGGGCCAGAACCATTCTGCGGACTTAGAAAATCTTACTTTCAAGAACTCGATGAAACAGAAGAAGCAATGAGAGCAACATACTGGCAAAGACTTCCAGGGCTAAAGCAGGCCAAAGATCTCCTCGGCAACTTCAACCTAGCAAGATTAAAGACACTGATTAACCTCAACAAAACTAAACTAAAGACAATCACATGAATTCTGACGGGGCACTGCAGACTCAGAGAACACCTAAGGAAGCTAGGGCTTAGCGGAGGGCAGCACCTGCAGATTCTGTGGGGGAATATCCAGAAACACCACACCATATATTGATGGAGTGTTATGCTGTACATCACAAGAGATTGAATATACTGGGATCTAATTAGATCGCAGCGCATCAATCACCATCCATACCTACAATTACCATTACTTGAAAATGGTGTACAAGACCAAACCAACAGTAACAAATGAAGAATCAGTAAGAATAAGATAAGAGCTATAGTTTTCTTCATCTTTTGGTAGAATATATTTGCTGTGCCTTTGCAATCAATAATATCAATTTGAACAACGTGGCAACGCCGCCTGCGTGTATATTCAGTCAAATGTTAGCGTCATGAGAAACATTTCTTCAAAAACCTGCAACGTTATTGTTTGGTATTTACAAACAATGAAACGGAAGTAAAGAGTTATTAATTTGTAACAGAGATAATCAACAGGAATAACTTGAGACATACCAGAAAAACCGTACGTGGTTGCCAAGCGCGTTATCTGGTGCAGAAGGATAGTTTTTTTTTTAGCAAATTGAAAGATTTGAAAAGTGTTGATCCAGCTTGACTAAGTTTATTTTACAAACAGGTTCAAATTCGACTCTATACATGGGGATCTTGAAAACGGTCGTATAAGACTCACAGAAATGACAAACCTAGGGTAAATTGGGCAAAAAAGTAATATTTCGAAGATTATCGTTCTCCAGGAAATTGATAACATTCAAACAGGTTTTAAATTTAAAAAAAGTATAAATCATAGGGTACTAATGTTTCTTGGCTTGAAAAAAGAGCATTTAAAGTTGTAGATAAAACCATTTTGTTGTTGAAAATAAAATAATATTTTGGCTTTGTTGCATCAACCAACGCATGGTTTCGATCAAATTTGAAAAGTAGATTTTAAATGACAAAAATACGGGATGATTTCTAATTTTTAAAAGATTCACAAACGATTAAAGTAATAGTCGATATTTTTTATTTTCCTTTATTAAAAAATCTTCAGGACTCCACAATTGTATCTCGGCAAGCTGATTACGAATCACAAAAAAATTGTGGGAAATTACTCCTCTCAACTCCACAAAACCTCTTCAACTGGCGAACGGTTGAAGATAGATGAATTCTGTGAATACCAATCAGATGAATTTAGTATTCTCTATAAATTTTGAGTCGATCGGCGGAAATAAAATTACTCGAAAAAGTCCAAAAAATCATGGAAAATACAAAATCATCAGATTTCCTTGAAATTCGCACTACATACGCAAAATTTCAAGCTGATTACGGAAATTTGAGATTTGTATACGCTCAGTTACACGCGGGATTACATTTAAAATATTAAGTATTCAATCTTCCGCGAATAAAACTTTATTCAATAGGTATTTTCTTCGGTATATATTCAATAGAAAACAACTACTGCTCCCTATGGCTGACTCTACATGATTAGCTGTCCTTTTAACTGATTTTATTCCCAACATAACTGATGTGTACCTGTGTACCTGCTATTTTTATGTATATTACGAAGGCGTTGAACGGACATTAATTTCAAGTTACTCAAATTCTCGAAATTAGTGATAATTTTGCGTTTTTTTTTTATTGGCTTTGACATTTCGTCATTCAGCCAGCCGCAAGTGGAGTATGAAATAGTGTATTATATCAAGTTAATACCTAAATGATTAAAAAAGAAATGGAAAATTGAAATAGAAGACCGTACAACAGAAATAGACAGGTACACACGCTTCACGTCCAGGGGTCCGTCGGGACGACTTTTTCTACGACACACAACAATTAGACCACGGATTGATGGGTATATAACACAAGGATAGGTCTACACACAAATGAAATTCTAAAAACTACGACAACTTGACATTAGTCTTGATTAGGAATTCTATCAAACATTCATACAATTTCATGCTGTACAAGGCTAAGATCGACATAACATTGAAGGGAATCGGCATATTCAGAGCACAAAGTTTGAATACTTGTAGCGTGCGAAAAATATATGATCTAGGTCTCCTTCACAGTTTTTAGAAGGAAGAATATTTATCCGAAAGAGATGTAATGGGTAACATGCATGACCAAACCTTAGTCTTATCAGAGTTGTAATGAATCTTCGAGGTATATTGAGATTCGAAAACCAACGTTGTGAGGGTATACACGGTTGTAATAGTGTGTATGTATGACAGTATTCATTCCAGCTGGAATTTTGCGTTATAACACTAAATTAAAGTAGAATAAACACATGCATAGGATAAAAATGCTCCATAGGTGTGACTACCTATACCCTTTAAATCTACGGAACTCACCAAATAACGTCGTATAAAATTTAGCCGAGACAAGGCACAGTAAGAGTCCATATAAACATCCAATATGTAGAAAAAGTTGCACTATAGTATCTGGCCATCGTATTTGAGGTACAAATTCATCAGTTTTGGTATTTCTTTCACCGGCAGTTTCAATTTTCTCTTCATTATTGTTTTTTGTTGTGATTCTGTGGTGAATTGTGGTCCCTGTGTTTTTTTCACTCGCTGCCTGGCACACACCCTCTATTGTTTTCACGTCGATTCCTTCTGTCATTTCTGGAACAAAGTGAATAGTAATCAATTGAGGATTCAGAAGT
This sequence comes from Chrysolina americana, assembly GCA_958502065.1. Classification (NCBI taxonomy): domain Eukaryota; kingdom Metazoa; phylum Arthropoda; class Insecta; order Coleoptera; family Chrysomelidae; genus Chrysolina; species Chrysolina americana. The sequence continues at coordinate 82,140,235 of OY293414.1, forward strand.
GATTAAATGAATATTCATTTTAATCGTGGAAAATTGAGAAAAAAATTAAAATACATATACCTGGCTGATATTCATAATTACTCCTTAAACATTATACTGAATTAATAATAATAATGTTCCTTCATGTCCAAGGGCGGGTCCATGTACATTGGCAGAAAAAAGCAAAATATCCGACAGATAATTCTTATTAATAGACAAATGCAAGAACATAAACGAACAGAATCGGATTATGCTAAAACAGTACTTTGGCGACAATACAATTGTCAATACATGGCACATTCATTTTTCAGTTGTAATATCACAAGAGAGTGAAAATAATTTGACAGATTTTTCGAAAAATTGTTGCCAGGCAATAGACACGAGTGGCTATTGCCAAATGGCAACAAGTTTATTTTCTACTTTATTGAACTCTCGTGTGGTATTCGAGACATTATATTTTGATGCCCCAATGTCCCGACATTTTTATTTCAACAAATTATGGTTACTTGAATTACTATAAACGGAATGAAGTATGGAACTTGGAATTCTCAGCATGAAATATACAATAATAATGAATGTTTTGTCCTTGGGTGGAGGATTCCGTAACATTATTTTGTTCTGTTGGATTGAAAGCTATTGCTTTCTCCCTGTCCCTAGGTTATCAATTGAAACTGTTTCCAAATTGACACGTTACTCAAAATAGTATTCTTACATGCTTTTTCGTAGATTTTCTTCAAATTTCATCGAATGATGATGTACTAAACCATTTTCGAATAATTTTTCACTTTTCATGCCAACTGATGACAGGCGCCAAATCAAAAGTATCAGTTGTCACACAATATGAACAAAATACCTCTAAAAATTCCCGCGGCAATTTTCAAGATCGAAAATTCACACTATAAGAATGCTGTGATTGGCCTGAACGTACATGAAGGCTTTGAATTGATGGTTCTGATTGGCTGCAAGAATTGTTAAAAAATAATCACATAAATATTTAATCCACAATTTATTTCATTGAAATTTAACAATTTCCCAATTTGCTTACTAATTGCAAGCGCCTGCAACACTGTACAAGGCTCGGTCTGACGGAATAAGTTTCTGCTGACTTCACTATCTGATATACACATTTCAAGATTCAGGAGTTTTACCCTTAGTTGGAAATAGACTTTATTACTATTAATACTTCTTTTAAACTTCATGATACTTTAAAGATGACTCCATCCACGTAAGCGTAGACAATAATGTTTGGAGTAAAACACCTCGTAAAGGTAAATATATTTATGAGACGTGGACCATGTACTTGTACTTCAATAATCATTTTCCATAACATCCCCGGTACCTGAAGAAATAATGCTCATGGAGGCTTTGAAAACTATGATATTCTGATAACCTTTCGAGTAAGTTTACCGTCCGCTGTTATTTTCTGGGTTAACGATCATGAGTCACGCAATGTACACATTGATAAAATAATAATGAGAAATGTTGTAGCTCATTTACCATTCAATTTGTCACTACACTTGTGAGCAATAAATCAACGGCACATAAATACGACTAGATCCCAACAGTCAGTTATAATTCATGTTATTTTGACTTTCTGATAGATCAGAAAGTATTTTAGGGTAGGTCGATAATACGTCATAATAAGGTACCTTAGATTTTCCATTGAGAAATAGGTCAAACATTCTTTTTGAAAGCCGGCGATGTAAAATCGATTACTTGGGAAACAGTTTGATTGGTACGTTAGAAGGTTTCTGGGTTCCCAAATGAGTAATACACCAATCAGACGGTTAGAACTGATGATGGCAAAGACGGTTCTTGAAACGTCCTGAGACCCTCAAAAACTAAGAAGTGCTACTTGATCGGCTAAATCTAAGTCTTCTGGGGTCGAGAGGTCAAGCAGCAAGCCATTACCACTGAACAGAAAAACTAAACTATTCAAAATATCATCAGTACACCAAGCAAAAATATGTACTGACCGTACACGTCCCAAGTCATTGTACAGTGAACATGTAATTGTAACGGGCAAATCAACCAAAAACTAATGATTCGGACACTCATGACTTCAATATTCATAAAACCAATCAATTCAACAGTTCAAACCGTCATTGAAACATATCAGTCAAATTCAAACCCGACGTATTTCTTACTGTATCTTTTATTATTTGAATGTCCTAATTTTGTGTGCGATCACCCTGCATTTTACCCGCACGCCGACTGGCACAGGTGTGAACATCGACAGGCATGCATTACTCATGCAGGGTGGGCACGCATGTATCTGAGTCGGCCCTTACATCAACTGACACCGTAATGTAGTGTTGACACTTTCCGGATTAAATAAACTCTGAGGCGATACCATACTTGCGAAAAATTACACTTTACGTTGCGTACTAACTGGTAAACTTCGGGGAATATCATCTTAGAACTGGCCAGACTATAATGATACTGAGAAAAACTAAAACTGACATTAAGTTAAGTGTCTTGGTTTATATAAAAATAACCTCTTGGGTATGGGTCTAAATTAAGAGCGCATTTGCATATAAGGACCCTTACTGGCTGTAACCAAAAATCAGCTTCAATAAAAATAATATTGGAGAATGACTGGCTGCAAAAAATCACTGGTGAGGCGGAATTTAACAGAATCTTTCGGAAAGATGTAGGGTACATGTAATTGTACATGAATTCCGAGTATTTTAATGCCATAGGGATATTGCATTACTTATGTATTCACTTGGATATGCAGGAAATGTAAATCACATTACATCACTCCATTTACATACGATAATAAACTCGAAGGATACCTTGAATTCAATGCAGCAGCTGGCAGGTAAGAAAGAAAACGGTTCTTTAGTATTGTCACCAATGCGAAGAATGGGAAGATTCCATAACAAGGTCATTAGACACGAGCAAAACTTCGTTGAAAAGCGACACACGGATGCCGATATACAGGATGTGCCGTAAAATCTTACACATTGTGTGATTATTTCTTTCAGATGAAGCAAATAGTGCCAATAGCGCCAATTCCATATAAGGCCAATAGACTGAATCTGAAAAAAGGGTATTGAACCAGTGGGTTAGAATATTGAAAATGCAGTATACTAATGGTGCAATATGGGTTAAAACAGTAGGAGAGGTATATGAACCATGAAATGACCGAAATATATACGAAAAAGTAAGGAAATGGAAAAAAAAGGTTACACGTGCCTGTTATTCGATCTCAGAATACTGACAAAGTAAATTTGAAAGGTGATAGGAGGTTACTGTATCAACAATTTTGTAGAGATCTCATACTGAGAAAAAACGGTAATGCCCCCTAAACAAATTCGTTACGACCCTGTAGTTGAGCATTCACTGAGCGCACTTCACGTCAATAATGTAGCCAGCTATACAAGTTTTATGATTGACCTATAACTCAGTTAATTGATGTTTTCCTTTTGAAATTGATGTTCGGAATATATTGGTTCATAAAAGTTTAATAGAAGGATCATGAAGCTCAACTTTGTACTTAATTGTTTTTGTGAGTCAGAATATGATTTTGATTATTATGTAGCGAGCGAGCGATTCAATTTGAAGGATATACGAACGAAATTAAACATTGAATGTCAGGGAATACGTTTCATTCGTTGACATTTTTCATTCTATGTGAATATCGGCAGAAAAACCTCACAGTACATCTGATAAATATGGAAACTATACATGATTCGGAAGGTTTAGGTCAAGTATTTTTTTTTCAAGTTCAGAAGCTATTTAGCTCTCCTTGGCGTTAGACTCACTAACCTTTTGGCTTGTCTTTGTCCTGGCACGTGAGATTTTACTTAATCGAATTCCCAGCGTCAAAATTCTTCTTTCAAGTGGGCTTTGTACAGTCCACAGAAGGGTTCTGGGACGGGAAGAGGTGTGTTCGACCCTTTTTTGGCAAGGCAGTCTGCTTTCTCATTGCCTTTGATACCCCTGTGACCTGGTCTCCAACCCCTTCGTCCATCTTGGATCCATCTATATACCACACTTAGGCATCTATTGCAAATTGAGGACCGTTCTCTGTATACATCTGGTGGCTGTTTATTACCACTTCGGCATGATATCTGTCGGTTCAGACATGGCTTCTAGGGAGATAGATGTATTCAAAATCTTCAGATGTCCGATCAGATTTCGTGGAAAGAAGGGTGCTTCGATATTGTCGATTTCATAACTCTCCATCATCATCACTCAATCAAGAACCAGTCATGATCTTTAAGAATGCATCAACACAATAACACCTTTAGCAATGCGTTTCTGTTTAATGGGATGAATTTTTCGGAAAACGATGTCAAAAATCTGGCAACACTGTCATGACTAAAAAATTAGTATTCCGTCAGTATATCGTAACCTCCACCTACAAACTTACGTCATCATTAGCGAGCGATGAGAGCATGATTTAAGCTGCTGTGATGAAAACAGAAAAGTTGAATTAAAAATCAAAACGATCGATGTACGAGTGGGTGTTCCAAAGTATGAAGTGGAAAACTAAATATACCCACCACTCGGTATCAAAATTCTTGGAACATACTGCCACGAAACTTCACGAAACAGAAGCTGTCTGCATGTTGCTCCGAAAATTATCATTCAAAGACATTTATTCATAATATGCAAGTGATTATTCAGAGCAGCTGGTTTCCTGTCAATTCTTTTCAATACCTACTGTTTTCGTAGTGTCAATAACACCGTACTCACCACTAGCGTTCTTTAAATCAGTCCACTGTAAACAAGAAGTGTCATCAATCAAGGCAGATCGATCGAACCTTTCACTAATTCACGACGCACATCGTATTTTCACTTTCGGATGATAACATTCTAGTCCTACCAAACAACTAACCGTGAAGTGATGAGTGAGTGATATTCTGAATCGGAATACTTCTGATGAATGCCGAATGTAATAGATAGAGACGGAAGGTAGCAAGAACATGGATGGATTCAGGTTACTTCTCTACAAGGTTGCCGGATTTACTGGCACCAAAGGCACTTGGGGAAATAACGGTTTGGTGAAAGTTGAATTGGAATCGTTGGATATTTACCTGAAGAGATGCCGTGGGCACTTTCAGTGGAGTAACGGCGTGGCAGGTGCTCTACCGAAAGTGAATTCGAAGAACACCATCTTCAGTGTGCTCAAGATAAGGATTACAGCACGGGGATCGCGGTAACTGTACGGTAGTTCGAATTGGCAATTAAGGGGTCGATGAAAAGGTGTTGAGATATTCTAACAATTTTGTTTACTTCAGGAGATAATCGAAAAAAAAACGTAATTTGGCGAATTGTGTTTTATTTTACTGCCACTTCGATAGCTCTACAAAATGGTGTTCACACACAGAAGAAAGCAATATCAACTTTGTTTTTTTAATATGGCGGGAAAAAGGTACACTCTGTTAGACAGAATATTTCTATTACGTACGGCACAATATGTTTTCTTATGTATTTCTTTAGTAAAAATGTTTATTAACTTTTTGAACATAGGCGGCTTAGACATAATCCATGGCAACAAAAACAGCTTCCATTTTTCACAAGTGACTTTCTTTTTGAATGAGTATTTTGTTGTTGATATTGTTGCCATTGCATTCGACTTTTTTGAAAGGTAAGACCTCGTCAATCCTTAGCTCGCACAAGTTTCGACTTCTGAGGGCTGTCGATCGTAGGGGAATGACAGCTGGTTAACGGAGAAAACAATTTTGAACAACAATATTGAACAACAATTTTCAAACAACAAAGTTACTAACATCGATTCGGATTTGATATTTGTTGTGGAATTTTTGGCACAAATACCATCTACCAGACGTCTTCAACTGCTAAACCTTCGTATCTTGCGACAGGATCTGGAAGATGCATTGGATAATTTCCCATTGGGCGCTGTACAAAATTGCTGGTTTCAATAAGATGGTGCAACAGTTCATAATGTCAAAAATATGGATTGGCACTCATAGTGATACACCTTGGCCAGCAAGATCACCAGACCTAACACATTTAGACATTTTTTTGTGGGGCTATGCGAGCGCAGCGAGCATGTTCTTTGATGGCACTTTACTTTACTAATTAGTTATCGAATTACTAGCAACTTGGATAGTTAGGTTAGTTAGGTTAGGTTAGATTAGGTTCTGTCCCCTTCTTTTACGTTGAGAAATTAGGTTCATGACCGAAAACGTCGGTAGCCAGAAGAAAAAGATACAGCGAAAGCGTGCTTTATTTTCAAATGAATGAAATAAGACTGGCGTGTCTGATATTCAAATGATGTGCCGTGTTATTGACATGAACAAGTTCGCCAAACATTTTGCATAGATTTGTTGTACTTATTTAATTTTTTCAAAAGGTTGAATTTGTGGATAAACAGTGCCGTTTTTACTGAAAAATAGTGTAAAACGGGTGTGTACATAGTGTTAGTGTGAAGAAGGACGCATTTTGAGTGTTTTTTCGCGGTAGGAATGTGTGCCACAAAATTCCAGTCATAACTGAAAAATGAGACGATATCTCCGAAATTAACAGAGATCGCCAAACATTTTATTTGGCGTCAATATTTTGGTTGGTTTCCGGGTTTTGCCGTGGTCTTCTTTGGTTTAAATCTCCAAACGTTTTGACTGTAACTGCGGCAGTCATCTTCAGTGGCGTGGTCGGAGTACTTACTCTTCTAGACGTATCAGTTGATACCTCAGCCCTAAGAACAAAAAAATTAGAAATTCTCAACTCCTACAATCCGCCCCTTCAGATTTTTCTTCTTCAGTTACTGAAATGATACCGACAGTGGCCTAGGATAACTTCCAAAAGCTTGGCCAGATCGTAGATATGTTTGGGCTAGCTAGGGTCATAGTCATGAAGATTGTTTACTATACAAGTTACAAGTACGAGGTTGCCACCTTGGCAGAGTTCCACTGAATATTCAGGAATGAAGCTTGAGTGTGGCATCTGTCTGTATACGGTGTACAATGCTTCAACTGAGCTTTTTACTTGATTTGGGCAACTCGCACACTTTAAGCCACAAGGTACTCATCGCAAGGGTCTTTGGCTCTAGGAATTGTATCAATCAACCAAACAAGAATGGGAAACAATTTGTTCGTTTAAGCCTGGCAGAGCGGTGGTCCCTTGTTCAAGACTGGGAAGGGACCGAAACAGTGAGAGATTTGAAAGTAAGCGGTTACCAGCTACTTGTGGGTGATTCAGAAGGAAAGGAAGAACTATATGGTGGTGACACGCTACTTGCATGTCTAACAACGAATAATAATTTGGAGATATTGAATATGGGGACAAATCCTCGTCAACCACATGTGAGAGGATATGATTGACGTCACTTTGGCAACGAGAGCTATTTCAGGTAACAACAAGCTGGAGGTTATCGGATTACTGAATAATAAGGTTCGATGTTCACGGTGAAACAGAGTCTATTCCCGTATGCCAGAACCCTAGAACGACCAAATGTGATACTTTCCCACAAACTCTTTTTGTGCTAAAGTGGGATTAGACAGAGCTGATCTCGGAGAAGTAACTCGATCAGGAAGTGAAAAAATTAGGAAATACAATGAAGAGGCATGTCTTTTGAAAGTGGCCCGAAGCACCAAGTTTGCTGGTTGAACCAGTCATCGAAAGCCCTGAGAAAAGCGACCAAAGAAGCTCACAACAAAGCTAATGTGGATAAAGAGGAAGCAGAAGGTTCTACAAGAAGCATTTTGATTGCAGACGACCGTCGTCTTTTGCCAAGCACGGTCAAGAATTCTCAATAAAACTGGCATTCTAAGAATGCCTATCCAAACAACTGCTTTCCAGCAAAAATTTGGTTACTTTGTTCATTGATTATATTGTCCTAACATTATATTCTTATCAGAGCAACACTATCATCAATTCGAATTGGATCAGAAAAAATGTTTTGTCTCGGTGGGTCGATGCATGCCTGTAACTTCACAACCTAACTCACACGAATTGGGTACGTGCGATAATCGATAAGATGTTATCTGGACAAGCTATTTGTGGATATTTCCTCTTCCGTTATTCCAACGCATAGCGTACCTATAAACTAATATGAATGTGTATATCGCATATTAATCGACGTTATTATGGAATTTATAATATTATGTTCAAAAACTTGCCCATTTGTTAAAGTTATGACGTCATAAACATATAGAAAACTAAGTGATAACATATTCCGACAAAATTTTCTAGTTGTTGGTCGTTCTTAAAAATTGTTACAGAATATAATACGTTACCTACTTTAAAATACCCTAAATAGCTATTTTATTTTGAAATCTATTTAAAAATTGACATGAACGTTGTGACAGTTTTCAAAATTGAAAGATACACCTGCACCATTCTTGTCTAAAATGATAGATATGTCCGCTGAATTTTGGCCAGCAACTTTCTTATTTAGTTCGATGGTCTTCTTCTTCTTACTAAAGTTCTAATCTTCTAATCTTCTAATATTGCTCAATTAACAAGAAAAGTTGCTGAAGATCTTCTAATACAATGACCAGTATACATCAAGTTTGAGATACATATATGTAGCAATTTTCTCAAGTATTTCATAAAAGAAATGAATACCGCAAGGCTGAATGATAATACTCCCTCAATGTTCAGCTCGTAGACGAAAGCATCCTACATCATCTGGATGCCAGAGAGAGGGGTACCTACCTACTAGTTGAACAACACCACAACCAAGAGGTAACTACTGTTTAAAACTCTCTCCGCGGCAAGTATCAGCACAAACTCCTATAGATCTGGTCATTAGAACTGTCGAGGAAGAACAGAGTTGCTGCAACTGATATGCTTGCCGTTTCGATTCTACTTAACTCTTTTGGAGTAATGAAATGGACTCAGAAAGAGCTGCGACAACTATGAAGTCATCAGGATCAGATCCCCTTCTCTGCTTAGTATGAAAAAGCAGGATGGAGCATTTCTCTTCAAGGCAGTAACCCGTGTAGCCGATGATCTCATCAGTTCAGCAAAAAGCCCACGTCAAAGCTGCGAATAGTAAGATTCTTTTGCAGCTACATAAGGATGAGCCAATGCATGGGGTAATCTTCAAGAACACTGAAGACCTTCAACACCATCGTCTACCGTAGTCGCGTGATGGGTATAGAGGTCCCTATAACACTAGATGTAGAGCGTGTCGTAGGGCAGCTGAGATCATAATGCATTTTCTGTCAGCCCTAGGAGTGTTGTACTACCATCTACGACACCCGTACGGTATGACGAGACACCAGTGTTTCCTTATGCTCCCGGGAATATTGAGTCCGTTGTGGAGAATGAGAAGTGTCGAATCTATTGGATTCACTCATTCCCAACCCTCAGGCAAGTACAAGGCAATAAGCCATCAAAGTAGGACAATTTTCGTCGTTGAGTTCTCAGCTCCTGGCGAAACGAACATTGTCCGAAAAGAGGAGGAAAAACTGACTAAATATCATGACCTACTCTTTGAACTCCGCAGGCTTTACTCAAACCATTCCGTTAAAATGATGGTCATTGGTGAAATGATGAACACACTGCTCTCAAACTTAAGAATCATACCGGCTTGCTGTAATATAGCAGAAATCTTAGCGGGATTAATGCAGAAGGCCATAATTCTTGGTTCACTCCGCCTGCTCAGGACACATGATTCTCGGACCCAGTAGTCACTTGCCCCACGGCGTGGAGAGTAGTTAGGGCTTCGGAGATAGGACCGGACTGGGAAATTCCTAACGGATAAAAAAAACTCCCCCATAATCACTCATAGAGTGTACCCAAAGGCATAGCTTGTGCGGGTAGGGGACGGCTATTATTATTATTTGCCGTGGCGACTTGATGATTTTTGGTGGCGTATTTACTTTTCAGTTGTTGGAAAACCCGGAAAACCTACAGCACCACAATGAATTATATCTTAAACTCCTAGAGAGGAATAATAATCTTCAGAATTGGGAACTAGTATTCCTGATGGGTATTTAAATTATATGGTCTAGGTAGGTTTTATCCAGGCATTAAAATCTAAGATCAAATAATAACAAAACATAAGATAATAGGAAAATCAGCATCTGTTGGCAACGTTGCAAAGTATCAACTCATTATATATTATAATGAGTTAAATTATCTTTTATTATGAGATACTGTGAGTCATTATAATGAGATAACTAACTCAAAATTATGAAATCTATTATGTCCCTTCAGAGCCATCGTAACTAGATGAGGTAAGTTAATTGAAGTTTATACACTCAATTACCGATGAGAAAAGTTTTCAAACGGAAAAAAACAGAAATGAAGAGAAAAAAGAAGGAATTCAAAAGGGTGTGAATGGTAAAAATATTGGTCGAAAAGTCATATAGCTTTTCATTGTAGTTTTAGACCAGCGGCTCTACAGGGTGTTAGGACTTCCTCCAGCCTGACTACAAGCATTCAATCATCTCTTCATCCGAACTCTTTCAAACACACCAAGGACGTTTCTAAATGATTACACCCAGCGATTATTCGATTTCACTAATAATCGAATTTTGCCAATGAGCAGGGCAAACTAATGACTTCAGATATCCCCAGAAGACATAATCCAGCGGGTTTAAGTCCGGGGATCGAGCAGGGCATGCGTGTGGCCAACCTCGACCAATACAGCGATCTCCGTATGTTGCTGTTCAAAAATCAAATTTTGTGTTCTTGATAAACCCATGAAGTACACCCTACATTTATTTACATTAATGATTTCAACAAATATCAAATATGGTTGTCGCAATTTTTGTTCGTCCTGTATCTTCGAAACAAAGGGGTTTTCAACAATCATTTTGGGACAAAATATTCTAAGAATAGGTCAAGGAATAACCCCTTGAATTTTTGTCGTATGTTTACCAACACCCTGTATAACTAGAGGATTGCTGCTCGAAAACAAATTCAATTCACATTATGGAACATATTATATTGATGGCAATGGAATTCGATTTTATTAACACGATTATTCGAAATGTCCTGCACGTGTTATGGCAAGTAATATCAATGTCGTTGGAATTGGAGAGTCTGGAAGGTTTGAACTGATTCTTCTTTGATCACATAATTGAGTTAGAGAGTAATTGATATTTTCCGTTACTTTTCCACAAGTGAAATTGTCCTGAGATATTTTTTTTCTAAGATAGACAGGCAGCAAAAATTTTGTAAGTTCTTTACTCACCTTGGAGAGAAATTTGTTTATGCAAACGAAATAAATCCGAAGTTTCCAATGCACCGTTCTATAAAAACCGAATTCAAAAATGACAAGTTAAAAATGATCCGATACCATTTATCTACGACGTGCTGATAAACAGTTGTGTATTTGACAGTATAATACTTGATCAAAGGCACCGAATCGGCAGAGTTTCACAACTCTTTTTTTTCAGATTTCAGCAGTAGCGTGCTGGAACTGAACAATGATCTCAGCCATGGGAGAAAAATTAACTGACTGAAAATTCTGAAAGTAGATGCATCTTCTAGGTCATGCGTAAAGCATAGAGCTTGCACGCGAGCCGTAGACGAATTAAGCTACTTACAGAGTTGCCATTGTGTCTAAGTAAAGGAAGAAGCTAGAATTTTCAAAGAATTAATTATTTCCAAAGGCATACTGGGACAAATGTTTTTGCACATTATAATAAGTCATGCGGAGATATTATTACAAAAAGATTTGATAATGAAAATATTCTAAAGTGCTCGTTTATTTTTTCTTCATCCACATTGTACTGTACTTGGAATTTACTGGTTCTGGCAGGTTCTGGTCCAAGGAACCTATTTGCGGCACCTTCTCTTGCAAGAAGGTACGCCGTTTCATTGCCCTCCATACCGGAGTGGCCAGGAATCCAGACCAGAGACAGACTGTTGAGTCTTCCTATTCTCTGGAAGTTTGACACCAGCTCAGACGTTGATCGATACGAGCAAAGTGCTTTCGAAGCCGCTTTGACTGTCCGAGAAAATTTTGATTGATTTTTGTGTGAGGTTGGTTTCTTCCAGTGTCTCTACAAACATTGTTCCAGATATCCTTTGTTCATCATATAGAGTTGGACACAAATGGGATGAATTCTCTGATCAACAGGATTTCTTCTCGATCTGAGAAAGAATTCCATTTGTGTCTAACTTTACGGAATGATAAAAAAATTATCATTTTCGAGTATTTTTTGTATTGACATATATTGTTCTGATATATGACGACATAAAAAATACTTCAAAAATGATAATGGTTTACTTCACCAGTATGCATAATATTTCACATCACACTTCTAGATGAAAAGCCGATACATTATTGAATTGATGAACGACAACGATACATTACATGTGAAAATAAACTACCTAGTTTTTGATTACAAAACAGTAAGTCTTTCCTTTCATCCATCGAAATATTGCAATGTTTGGCAAGCTCTAAACAACCTGTGGATGTGATGTAATCATTCTAATTAACATCAACAAGCTTTGTCGTGACCTCATTATGTAAACTGGTTCGGTTTAGGGTCAACACTTTCAGAAACGGAAGTTAAACACGAATTTGTCGGACAAACAATGAATATCGTGTCAATACGAGTTCCGTTCCGTCATTGACAGTGATCGGAGAGAGAATAGAGAGACACCTATTGTCACAAAGAAGCAACGGGAAAGAAAATCGATTTTGTGTCAGTGATGTACTCCGTGTAGTTAGTACATGCATTGACCTAACAAAACAAAGAATGAGTATACATTTTTTAGGATGAAGAATTGCACTGAACAGAAACCACTTCCTTCCTCGACGAAACGGGGACGGGGACGGGGACGGGGACGGGGACGGGGACGGGGACGGGGACGGGGACGGGGACGGGGACGGGGACGGGGACGGGGACGGGGACGGGGACGGGGACGGGGACGGGGACGGGGACGGGGACGGGGACGGGGACGGGGACGGGGACGGGGACGGGGACGGGGACGGGGACGGGGACGGGGACGGGGACGGGGACGGGGACGGGGACGGGGACGGGGACGGGGACGGGGACGGGGACGGGGACGGGGACGGGGACGGGGACGGGGACGGGGACGGGGACGGGGACGGGGACGGGGACGGGGACGGGGACGGGGACGGGGACGGGGACGGGGACGGGGACGGGGACGGGGACGGGGACGGGGACGGGGACGGGGACGGGGACGGGGACGGGGACGGGGACGGGGACGGGGACGGGGACGGGGACGGGGACGGGGACGGGGACGGGGACGGGGACGGGACGGGGACGGGGACGGGGACGGGGACGGGGACGGGGACGGGGATGGGGACGGATGGAGAAACAGTGCTTTATAGTCAGTGAAAGTATAGTGTTTCAAAATGTATCGCCTACTAACTGTCATTTGCTTCTTTGTGCAGAATATCTTGGTTTCTTTTTTTGGTATATTATTTTGGTAGGTAAGTAATGTCATTGCGGAATGCATCTTCGTTCATCGTTCAAAACGACTATTGTGTTTGCTATGCTAGCACAAAAATACTGTAGAAATAACATTGGAAATACACATTTTTCTCTTGAATGTGGACTGAGATGACAAATCAGCAAGTGTTATAACATAGTGCGCCATCTACTAGAAGATAGCAACATCCAATACCAATATACGGACAGTTTTCTCTATATGGGTTTCACTATAGAAATTGATGAAATTGCTCAAAGATGTCGCGTGTTCTCAAATTATGATCTAGCAAGTGTCATGAGTTTTCGAGTAAAAAATATCACTCCACCTTCTCCAGTTGTATTTCAGAAAGCGTTAATTCTATTTCAGAAAGCGTCAATTGAATTTTAGAATAGTTACTATTTCGGAAAATATCAAATGTATTTCAGAGTACTGACTTCAATTTCAGAAAGCAGGAATTGATTTTCAGAATAGTGAGTTGAATTTCAGAAAATGTTAGATTTCAGAAAAGTCAGATCGATTTCAGAAAGCATCAGTTGTATTTGAGAATAATCAATTTGATTTCAGAAACCATCATTTGAATATCAGAATAGGCAATTGTATTTCAGAAAATCATCTACTGAAGTTTTATTACTTATTAGACAATAACAATAAAATAATATATCAATTACAAATAGAATATCATCGAGCGATTTAAACGCCCAACTGACATATCTTCAATAGCTACTGCAGCCTCATGGTGTCTGGTTGAATGTTGTGCTGCACTTTCATAATCACATCCAATATTTACCAAATCGAGCCAAACAAATTTAACTCCAGAGTTGACAGGTACAAAACATACATAAAATATGTCCAAATAAAAAACGCTACTTGCAACAAAATGATACAAATATGAAAACTAAAGAATTACTAAATAGTTTGAATCATTTCATTAACAAAAATACAATAATTATGATAAATAAAAACTCTGTAGAGAATGGCAAAGTGAGTAACTTTGAACGATAAACAAAAAAAACATTCACATACAAATGAATTTATTAAAATTAGTAAATGAAAGTTTTATGGAATAGAAGACAAATCGAAATAATCATGGCAAAAATTACATTACTACAGAATTAGAAAATGAGATTACCTGAGAAAAAAATGCAGAATAATTTAACAACTATTTCACGCAGGTAAGAGAAAACTTAGCTCGCAAAATATAATAACCACCTAATCCTCTCTTTGAAGATTGTGGATGATTTAGTAACTCAGATTTCAGACGTCCATTGTTTTAATAGGTTGGTAGATATTTGACTGCTTTGTCTTTTCCACAAAGTTTCAATTGCTTGTATCTGCAATCGTCTTCAGGTGAAGCCTCCCCCAACGCGAAAAAATCCCACCACCTTTTATTGGAAAAATGAATTAGAAACCTTGTATGATCACTGCAATTAAATGAAGAGGGATAAGATAATTCAAAAGTCGAAATATTTAAAAACCTAGTAAATTTGCCAAGGAATTTTTGACATGATACAGATCATCTTCATGCAGGATGTTTATGATTTTTCAAATTTAGATGAGATCTTCTATAGCACGTTAGTGGTGGTGAGAGGGGAGTTACCCGCTCAGTATGTTTAGTTAAGTTTACTATTTTTATCTAGTCTGTTTTATATGAATTGTTCTGTCCAAAGTAAATAAACATTTTTATTGTTACTGTTATTCATCGCGGGTGAATGGCAACTTTCGCATATAAGCATAATGTTACATTGTTGAGATATCTATTGATGAATGTCTCTATCATAGCAAATTTTTGAAACTTTTTATTTGGGTCACTGAAAGAAACTGCGTGAAGTCTCGGTCAATGTCAAGAGAACTTGTCACGTTTGGTGTTGGTAGAGATCCTTACTTTCTATAATACAATACAATGTCTGTTGACGACTTAAACCATAATTAAACATTCGTCCTATGCCTCTCTATCAATAGAAAATATCAGTTTGTTTAATAACATCAATCGATGAGCTTTTCTCCCTAGTTAACTTCGGATATCCTGTGTATTCTGCTATATAATTCATTGGCGAAGATTGAGAATACTTGAAGTCCGAAAGAAAGCTGTGAGTAGCTTTGCGACAGGTAGATGATGGAAAAAGTTGTTTTTACTACTACTACTACTATATGAGCATATTTCAATTCAAAGACAATTCAGGCAATGAATAAGTTTTTGAAAAAAATTTATTGAAAATCCAAAACAATTTCACAGAATTTATATTTGAGTGATCGACAAATCTCAGGTTCCTCCAAGATACCCCTTGGTCTGTAACAGTTGAGACGTAGTTCAAAGTTCTACAACTGTAGACACAATATATGGTATACAAGTTTCTATGCCCTTCAAATACATGCAGGAGGCTGCAAATTTGTTGATATTTGAATATATAGATTACTTTTCATGCACCTTTTATTAATCTATTTAAATCTGTATTCGTGAAATAGTTTGATCAGATTTTGACTTTCTCGCCTCAAACGATTTCAAATTATCTACAAACAACAGAAACTCACTATTTCCGAAACAGCTACTAATGTTATTGACGAAAATATGATCCTTGCGGCATTCCAGATGTAATTTGAGTTTGACTTGATTTGAATGACTCAACGCTTACACACTGTTGACCTGTTATTAAATTATACAACTATAAGGATGAAATGATCCTCTCAGTCGAATGCTATGGAAAAAGGTTGTCGCATTTTTAATTAAATTTTTTATCGTTTCCCTCTATGGAGCTAAAAGTTTTGTAATAATTTTGTCAATACTGGTATTGCCATTTGAATTTTTGAAATAATTCCCACGTATCTTCCACTTATCACTCATTATTTGAAATAACCTTTCCTAATTCCGTGCCTGCTCAGCCTGCGTTTTTTACACACGCCGACAGGCACAGGTATGAACGTCGACAGCAATACATTTTTCTCATGCAGGGTTAAGAATGCAAGGTGGGCACGCATGTAAGCATCTAACAGTTTGAGAATTACTTCCAGAAAATACCCAGTAATCGCGGGCATTTTATAAATAAAAGTGCATAGTGCTCAAGATTTGGGAGCACTTTTCAAGAATGCTCGAAGCACTTTGCGTCAGTGCTCAGCACATCTCTGTTCGACATATAAAAGGAATGAAATGTGAAAAATTTCACGGATAGGAGTAAAAAATTATTGAAGAACATGACTTCTTGCAACTCCAGACAAACTTTTCAACTCAAGAACTGTTAAAAATAGGGCGAATCTGCGGAAGTCAATTGATTAATTCAGATTGATGAAATAAGAACATTCTGTGAAACAAAATAATCGAAAAAAAGGAAAAAAATATTATAAAAAATTGAAAATTGGCAGATTCACTCGCAATCCGCACTATACGCAAAATTTCATGCAGATTACGAAAATCTATGATTAGTGTATGCTTAGATGAGGGGTTTGACATTTAAAAGTAATACAACGTCAAAATGTCAAAAATGTCACGAATGGGACTGACAAAAAAAATGGAGAGAAATGACTCTCCATTCCAGGTGAACTCGTCAACTTGAGAACGGTTGAAGCTAGAGTAATTCTGCGAACGCTAATCGATTCAGCATGATCAGATTAGTATAATATGTGAATTTTGAGTCAATCGATATAAAACAAAATTATTCGAAAAATCGAAAAAATCATGAAAAATACAATATCGACGGATTCACTTGCAATCCGCCGATAGGCAGGATTTCATGCAGATTCCGAAAATATATGATTTGTTTATGCTCGAATGAAAGGTTTGACATTTGACGTCAAAAATATCATGAATGGGACTGAAAAAAAAAATATATGAAGGGAAATGACCCCCCACTTCAGGTGAACTCTTCAACTCGGGAATGGTTAAAGATAGAGCAATTCTGCGAACGCCAATCGATTCAGAATGATCAAATTAGTATGATCTGTGAATTTTGAGTCAATCGATATCAAACAAAATTATTCGAAAAATCGAAAAAATCCAAAGGGGTACACCCCCAAAAATCATGAAAAATACAATATCGACGGATTCACTTGCAATCCGCCGATAGGCAGGATTTCATGCAGATTCCGAAAATATATGATTGTTTATGCTCAAATGAAAGGTTTGACATTTGACGTCAAAAATATCATGAATGGGACTGAAAAAAAAAATATGAAGGGAAATGACCCCCCACTTCAGGTGAACTCTTCAACTCGGGAATGGCTAAAGATAGAGCAATTCTGCGAACGCCAATCGATTCAGAATGATCAAATTAGTATGATCTGTGAATTTTGAGTCAATCGATATGAAACAAAATTTTTCGAAAAATCGAAAAATATCCAAAGGGGTAGACCCCTAAAAATCATGAAAAATACAAAATCGTCAGATTCACTTGCAATCCGCACTATATAGGCAAAATTTCATGCAGATTCCGAAAATATTTGATTTGTTCATGCTTAGATGAAAGGTTTGATATTTAAAAAAAATACAACGTCAAAACTGTCACAAATAAAAGTAAAAAAATATGTAGTCTCCTTTCTCCCTCCAAATGAACTCTATGAAGTCCATAAACATAATATTCTAGATAGATTTCTTTTTGATTTTTAGATATATCATTCTACAGGTCAAAAAAAGGAACTTCCTCCATTAGACTTTTTTTCTGGCTCTACAGCGTGAGCTACAAAAATGGGTTGATTCTCTAACGCTAATTATGGAAAATATTTTATGCGAATGGATTTTTCTAGATTTTTTAGTATAATATCATGTGAAAAATATCAATTTCCTTTGATTATATCAATTATGGTGTACATTCCTACAGGACGAGGCAGAAAACGCGATTTTTCTGAAACTCGTTTATTGACTTCACGCCCAATTGTGGGCTTTTCGTTGAATTTCATGAGACATATTGTGTAGATGAACCCATCGAACTGTTCTAAATACATTTTACAACGTTTCTACACAGTGAGCAAAAAATGAAGTGGCTGATTATTGGGATATGATGGGATAGTGGATTTATTGTTGATATCTGAGTTTGATTTTTCACAGAGAATGAAAATCAAGTTTCGTCTACTCTTTTTGTGTGACGCTACAGGATGACTCCAAAAAGACGAATTTTCAAATACCTATATTTAAACGAAATTATGGGAGAATACTTATTTATTTCTGTTGATATGAAAGCTATGAATACATTAATTGCATTCCCCAAAGTGTCTACATGGTTAGGCAAAAAACATTAATAATTTTTATTACTAGTAGATTTCTTTTGATTGTTGATCTTTCAACCGTATAGGGATCCCGATGGGTTATCCTGAAGAGATATTTTTTCAAACCTTCTGAAGGGAATGCAATTTTTGAATAAATGCAGTCTTGATACTCTCACAAGAAAACGAATATTCAAAGTGTTGACGCAGCTGCAAGCGCATGTGTTTATGAACATCATCATTGCAGCATAGCCAAGTAACGAGATTGTCGAAATTCGAAAAAACTCACCACCATCGATAGGCAGCAAATCCGAATTGTCATTTGATATTTCGTTCTCAAAAGTAGTTGAAACTATCAACAGTAGAGGTAATATACAATCATATACTCATACAAAATAAACAATGCAACTATTATATACAAATATTATATAGGTGCTATGGAGCTCAAAATTCTATATTTATAATCGGTTACATAGATACATGGTTTATAGGCTAATACGTTGATCATCGATACACTTAGGGGTAAGTATGTTGCAAGAGCTAGTGAAGTGAGTTTAATTTTTTTAACTTGTATATATAGGTACAAACATGTAAAAAACAAAATTGCTAATACGAGCAGCTTCAGGAGAACTTTTGGTTACGATAAATTCAACGAAAAGCCCACAATTGGGCGAGAAGTCAACAAACGAGTTTCAGAAAAATCGCGTTTTCTGCCTCGTTCTGTAGTAATGTACACCTTAATTGATATAATCAAGGGAAATTGTTATTTTTCACATGATATTATACTCAAAAACCAAGAAAAATCCGTTCGCAGAAAATATTTTCCATAATTAGCGTTAGAAAATCAACCCATTTTTGTAGCTCACGCTGTAGAGCCAGAAAAAAAGTCTCATGAAGAAAGTTGCTTGTTTTGATATATCCAAAAATCGAAAAAATCTATCGAGCCCCAGAAATACATGTATCCAGTGCCATGTCCTTTCAATAGAACATGTGAAATGAACAAATTATTGTGTTAAATATTGTCCGTTTCTCATTACATAAAAAATTTTAAGAGAAAAATATGTTTTTATTTATTTTGCACGAGAATCTATTTTCACAACAGTGAATTCATGAAAAAAAACATCAGAAAAACTTTAAAAGAAAGATGATGTATTCAATTGATTATTTTTTGACAATTCATCATCATCTTTCTTTTAAAGTTTTTCTGATGTTTTTTTTCATGAATTCACTGTTGTGAAAATAGATTCTCGTGCAAAATAAATAAAAACATATTTTTCTCTTAAAATTTTTTATGTAACCAATCGAAACCATCAATTCAAAGCATTCATCTACTTTCAGGCCAATCACAGTATTATTATGGTGGGAATTTTCTAACTTGAAAATTGCCGCGGGAATTTTTTGTAGTATTTTGTTTTTCTTCTTCTTTTCATTTGAATGGCCTCAGCTGCTAGGGCTATCCGGCCAGTTGGTAGCACACATCACTTTTAGAGCCAAATGTGGTCACAATAAAGTGAGCCTGGGTGAAACCCATCCACATTTGGGTCAAAGGTAAGCGGGTAGGCTGAATTTCAAATGTCCATGCACTACAATAAAAGCTCCAAACAGAGCATAGGCACTTCAGTTATTTCCATCACCAATGTCTTTGCATACAATTCAAACACTTCAAACACTATTATGTGACAACTGATACGTTTGATCTGACGTCTGTCATCAGTTTGCATGGAAAGTGAAAAATGGTTCGAAAACGGTTTAGTACATCATCGTTCGATGAAATTTTAAGAATAAACGAAAATGCATGTAAGAATACTATTTTGAGTAACATGTCAATTTGGAAACAGTTTCAGTTGATCCTAGGGACAGAGAGAAAGCAATAGCTTTCATCCAACAGAACAGAACAAAACAATGTTACGGAATCCTCTAGCCAAGGACGAAACATCCATAATAATTGTATATTTCATGATGAGAACTCCAAATTTCAAACTTCATTCTGTTTATAGTGATTCAAGTAAATTGATGAAATGAAAATATTATATGTATAGAGAATAGGTCTATGATTGGGGCATCAAAAAATAATCTATCGAATACCACACGAGAGTTCGATAAAGTAGAAAATCATTCTCCAGATTTTTTCTCAAACATGTTGCCATTTGGCAAGAGCCACTCGAGCCCTTCGGGCTCTCGTGTCTATTGTCTGGCAACAAGTTTTCGAAAAATCTGTCAAATTATTTTCACTTTATTCTCACTCTCCTGTGATGTTATAACTGAAAATCAGGGCCGATTATCAGCGAATATATTCACTGGTCACCTATAGTAAATAGTAATAATGTTACGAGATCGATAAAAATCCCCTAGCTACACCACTGCGAGTGCTAAATTTAGTCGATGATTAGTTCCTGGAAGGGTGTAGATGTTTTTCTGTATAGAGTATTCTCGAAATCTTCGTGAAAAGTCTGGCCCAGACAAATTGAGTATATAAGGCGACAAGGCGAAGGAAGTTTTATGATAAAGTGATAAGGAAGTTAAAAAGTTTTTGAAGAAGTTAATACTTAAGTGTTTGGAATATTCAGCTAGTTGAAGAGAACTAAGTGTTTTACAAGTCAGTGAAGTAGTTGTATTTTTATAGCGAAGACAGTTGAGTAGTGTGCTCGGCGTATTATTTAGCAAATATTGTAACAATAATAATAACCGATCTCTACCCGCACAAGCTATGCCATTGGGGATTATCGTCATTAAATCGTAAAGAAAATACAGGCTCTAGGGCTTGGGACAGTTTTCGTCAGTCACTCTTCATCTCTGCAACGAAAAGTTACTGAGCGAAAGCCCAATTGAAAGGCCACATTCTTGAATTTCCCGGTAGACAACTTTGCCAACAATCCGACGCTGCATAAACATTCCAATTTCGAGACAGTTCAAAAACCATAAATCGGTTACAAATGCCTCTATGACTTCTACTATTATCCTTGTCTTCTGATTCAAAAGCGAAAGAACATAGCAGAAACAATTGTTCAACATTATTATGCGAAGATTTTAAACTTTCAAGGCATCTTGTTTTCGACTCATAAACAAATTGAAGAATAATCCTGAGAATTAATCGAAAAGTGTACTTTTTTTCACACATTTCCGTAAAATAATGAAACAGTATTTTGATATTGAAAAATAACATACTGTCGGTACACAAAGTACAAAAAAAATACAGTTTTGACAGTTGTAGAAAAATATTGTATGCAAAACGTGAGTAAAGTGTTTTTTTACTCGTAGGAATTGCTGCGTGCGTAAATATTTCCTACTTGTAAAAAAAGTACCACTTTACTCACTTGTTACATAAATAACTATTTTTTATGGCATAAAATCCTCCCTGACAATTTTGTTGCTAATTTAACACAAGATATTCTGATTATTTTTATTAATAATAGTATCTTTGATGATTTCCTGCAGGGGTTATGAAGTGACATCGTCACCAAGCCTCATCCATTTCACTGTTATGACTCTGACCTGATCTGTTTTACTCTATTTCCTCTTTTGAGGAACTCTCGTTTTCCACAGACAAGCATTTACACCATCTGAAAGTATCTTCTGATAAATGTGAGAGGTTAAACGTGTAATTTACTCATGACCAGATACAGTTGAGAAAGTGCGTTAAATCCACTTGGCACACATTATTATCTCATTGACGCAGGCGAGGGGCCAAGGCGGCCTCGAGCAGAAATTCTTTTTTTTTTTAAATTGGGGAAATGTATACCAGCTAGAAAGCGGTGTAGGTTGGTTTTGGTCGAGGAGTGAACACACCGGAATCCACTAGAGAAGTTCCATGTCCAAAATGTGTAGGAGAAATAATGAATTAAATAATCCAGTCTTCCGCTAAACACTGGGTATATTCGTCCGTCGGTAAATCTCCTACAGAAATCAAGTACTGCCCCCCACGACCGTTGAATTATATCTGTTGGATTATTGGCAACTTTTGCTACAAGATCTACTTTGCAGTATTCTTCAGATACCATAGCTGAAATTATGTGTAGATTTAAATAGAGGAAAACTCCCATATCGGTTTCATGTTGCTTACCATTCAGCGAAAGCTAGTTTACTCAATTAAATCGAAAAATCCTCTAAGATTTTGCTGTAAATATAAATACTGAAGTATACAGTCAGCTCCATTTCTGTGTCCGATGTGTATTGGGGAGTTCAATCCATATTCTCATTTGTACTTATGAAACTATGAAAACTAAATTGTTAAAAAATCAACTATCTGAATGCAAATTAAAATTTTCACTTTCAGATTTTCTCTTTCTAGTTAGGGTGATGACATATTTGATCCTTCGTTCACAAGTCGAAATGAGATGTCACATTATTATAAAAATTGTAATAATAGTTGTACACATTTTTCATCACATGTATCAATAAATTGAATGAAGAAAATAAAAGGCAAAGTTCAATACAAGATTTAGCCTTTTTTCTGACTTCGCTCTCTAACGTTTCTACACACACTCTTTTAGATAGATAGATACTCATTTATTTTCATCTGTTTGGTATACAGGTATACATAAGATATAAAGAAAATATTATGAAGAGAAACAATCAATATAAGTAACGCTTATAGGCCTTAATAAAAGAAAACTAATCATATTTACATGTACTTAATGAATTTGTTATTTAAGTGAAAACAATTTTTCAATATTGTGAGTTTTGTGATCGTGAAAATTTTTCATATATGTTCTGAAAGATCATTGAAATAATTGGTTCTAGCTCACTTCAGAGATTTTTTAATTTTCCAACAAATAATTTGTTTTTTGCGGCTTTATGTACGTCCTCAGTGTTGTCTTGGCCGTTCAGTGAACGTCAATTGAAAGCATATTGGATGAATTCTGGACATCCATATTGAAGATCCATTGGCCATCCTATGAAATCAAGGGCAATGCTGAAGGATCAATATTGGTGAATTTTAAACTAGTGAGAGTGTTTTGATGTAGGAATTAAAATTATTCAACCACGAACTTCATCTCCTTTTCCCTACTGAATAAAGATTAATTCATTCGTCGGCAGCAAACTTTCGATCTTACAAGGTGAAGTTCATCAAAACACTATATGATTAAAAATTCGAAAACACCACTCTCATAGTTGTTCGCGTGAGTCCTAGGAAGTCTAAGCCTCGAAGAGAAATTCATATTAAATTCGATATATTAATGAAAAAAATTTTTTAGGATAATCTATTCCAGCGAGAAAGTGGTTCAGATGGGTTTCAGTTGAATATGGTAGGCTTGTTAATGAAATTCACAATGTTCGACCTCAAATATCTGTAGAATATTCTAATCAGACCAATACTCTGTTGGTATTTTGTTATAAATAATTATTATATAGGTATTCCTTTCAGAAATTTGCATATTTTGATGCAATATTGAATGTATTTCGCTCTGTTGTATTACTACAACTTCTGTTCAATTCTTGATATCAATAAACAATAAAAATGAATGGATCAAAGTTCTACTATTAATAAGGTATTCATTCATACCTGGTTATAACATATACGATAGATACAATCAAAATTACAGCTAAAAGAAAACGAGAAAACACAATTATTTTGTGCTAATTCAGTGTTAAGAAGTTACTTAGTTGGCTTTGAAACACAAAAACTGAACACAAAACATTACCACAAATTTTTGACATGCTGTCAATCAACGTCAATGCATTTCCGAACTCGCATAGCTGATATTTGAAGAACGTTCGCCAATTGCTGGTGCGTTATACTATTAATTGCGCGTCTTACTCACAACTCCAGGTCTTCGCGGGTTGTAACGGCGTTTGCAAAGATAATGTTTTTTAAATGGCCCCAAACAAAGAAATCAAGAGGTGTCAAATCAGATTACCCTGGAGGCCATCGCAAAGGACAATTCGTCGAAATTACGTTTTCTTATTACTATTATTGAATTATGGGGAGGAGCTCCAAATACATTCCGTGTCGTAAATGTACAGGTAATTCAGTAAACCTGTCCTCAATTTCATTTTGCAGAAATCATAAGTATCTAGCTCCAGTCAATGGTCCTTCAAATATTATTGGACCAATGATTCTACGACCGAGTATTCCAAGCCAATCATTGGGACAGAATCGCACTTGAAAGTTACGCTTCCGCAATAAATTTCGACTTTTTGTGACAAATACCTTGTATTTTGTCGATTGAACAATCCCATGTTTGTAAACCTAGACTAATCCGAAAATAAAGTCCTTCCCTACAAAACACCGATGAACCAACAAATATTGAATTGAAAATCTGAAAGAATAATTTCGTTGTTTTCGAAGCCTCCTTAAAAACTACTTAACATTAATTTAGAACAAAATGATTATATTTTCTTATTTTCTTTCAGCTGTAATTTTGATTGCATTTATAGCAATAAATTCCTTATTGATAGTACGGTACCAATATGGTTCCATTTGAAAACTTTTTGTTTCACCCCAAAATCGATTACGATGAATTGTATTTGCTCATGAAAATGTAATTCAGGATATTTGAGGAGATTTTGATTTTTTTGCATTAACGAGTCAATTGGAATGAATCGGAACCATCATGGCATACTTGGTAAATGGAAAATTAAAAATTAAATTATCAAAAAGGTTGACGTTTGAAATGTCACTTAAGTGGTATCATTGCATTCAGAAAAGTATATTGCATTCAGAAAATTGTGCAGATTTCTGAAATGTTATAATTACAGAGTGTTCCGTTAAAAAATCGACAGTTGGTATCAATTTTGGCGAAACTGCAAGTGAAAAAACAATCATTTGTTGGTCGAAAGTGCCGCTTATTATGTACATAGGATATCCCGAATTTCAATCGATTACCTTTGAAACTAACGGAAATATGAGTGGTGCACCATGATCCTTTTACCTCCGGTGTAGTTTTAAAACAAAACTTTTCCTTTAAAATTGTCCAATCTGGCCCACCCTGTACCTTTGGACAAATGATTGTGATAATGTTTCCTACCTTGTCCAGCTTATGCGGTCTCAGCCTATATCCACAGGCATTACGCGGCCCTAAGAGCGTTGTACTACCATCTACGACACTCGTACGGTGTAGACGAGACACCGGTGTTGCCTTATGCTCCGGAGGATTTTGAGTCCGTTGTGGAGAATGAGAAGTGCAGAATCTATCGGAACTACTTATTCCCACCACCAGGCAAATATAAGCCAATAAGCCTGATGTAGTCCTCCTCGACCATCGAAGTAGGACAATTTTCGTCGTAGAGTTCTCGGCTGCTGGCGGAACGAACATCGTCCGAAAAGAGGAGGGAAAACGGACAAATTATCGAGATCTACTCTTTGAATTCCGTAGGCTTTACACAAACCATTCTGTCAAAATGGTGGTTCTGACCATAGGAGTACTTGGTGGAATGATGGAGACGCTGCTCTCGAATCTGAAAATCATACCGGCTTGTCGTGATGCGGAAGAATGCAGAAGGTCGTAATTCTTGGTTTACTTCGTTACTAAGGGCACATGGACGTAGGGAGTGTTTGCTGGGGTTAATGACACACCATCGTCTGACATATGAAAAAAATAAAAAATAATTACGTTCATTTACACTCCGGCAGATCTGGTCATCAGAACCGTCGGGGAAGAACAAAGTTGCTGCAACTAATATGCTTGCCGTTCCGACTCTACTTCACTCCTTTGGAGTAATGAAATTGACTCAGAAGGAGCTGCGATAACTCGACGCAAAAAGTCGCACAATGATGCATCTCCATAGGAGCTTGCATTCTAAATAGTCCGTTCCATGGTTATACTTCTCCAGACAACAGGGAGGCCGTGGATTTCTGATTCAACAGAATGGTACTGGATGGAGCCTGTAAAGTCATTAGGAGTTGAGATCCCCTTCTCTGCTGGTACGCGATCATAAAATAGCAGGGATTGGAGCATTAGTTTTCGAAGCAGCAATCCGTGCAGCCGACGAACTTTGTCTCGTATTCAACTCTGAACGGACGAGTCCAAACTCTGTCACCGAGTTGGAACCTGTTCAGCAAAAAGCCCATGTCGAAGCTGCGGAGTGTGAGAGGCTTCTACAGCTACATAAGGATAAGCCAATGCGGTCTTCATGGCTTGTCCAGAAACCTAATATTTGCTTTTCTCAGGTCAAGTGGGCTGAAGTCGGAAACCGAGGGATTCATAATGGCCTGCCAGGATGACGTCTTCGACACCCTCGTCTACCGTAGATGCGTGATGGGTATATAGAGGCCTCTGACACTAGATCTAGAGCGTGTCGTGGGGCAGCTGAGACCATAATGCATTTGCTGTCAGCCTGTCCAGCTTATGCGGTCTTAGCCTACATCCATAGGCATAACGCGGCGCTACGAGTGTTGTACTACCATATATGACACTCGTACGGTATAGACGAGATACCGGTGTTGCTTTATATCCCGGGGGATATTGAGTTCGTTGTGGAGAATGAGAAGTGCCGAATCTATTGGAACTACTCATTCCTCACCCTCAGGCATATACAAACCAATAAGCCTGATGTAGTCCTCTTCATTCAGCTCCTAGCGAAATGAACGTCGTCCGAAAAAAGAAGAAAAAACGGACTAAATATCGAGATCTATTCTTTGAACTCCGCAGGCTCTACCCAAACCATTCTTTTAAAATGGTGGTTCTGATAATAGGGGTCCTTGGTGGAATGATAAACACACTGCTCTCAATCTTGAAAATCATACCGGCTTGCTTGCTATGATGTGGCAGAACACTTAGCAGGAAGAATGTAGAAGGCCGTAATTCTTGGTTCATTCCGCCTTCTCAGGGCACATGACTCTCGGACCCAGTAATCACTCACCCCACGTCCGATACTCAAGTTGTATCGGAGCTCCGGAGACAGGGCCTGACTGGTACATTGCTTATGGAAAAAATAATAACGTTTATGGTCAATAACTGAAGAAAGTATAAGACTTTCAATTCAATAAATTGAATCACCGGTACTAAGATATAACCGCCAACCCATCCGGCATAATTTCTCCGCACGCATATGAACCGCGGAGAAATTCTCTGGTTGGATATCAAGTACCTCGACGACGAAAACGGTACCATCTCTTCTCACGCATCAAAGAGGGCAACCGCGAGCGATTCAATGGTACCGACTCTTTCAGTGCCACGGACAAGGACAAGCTGATGTCAAATAATGAGGGGGGCGCTTGGCGGCGAATTTAACATCAGGTACCATTTGAAAACAACGAAAGTTCACTATGAGGCTAGTGTCGTGAAAAGTCAGATGCGTTGATTTCATTTTCAACGAGAGTGAGTTTTCCTATATGTTTTTAAAACGTATCCTCCTCAGGATTGGTGAACTGGTCAAGGCTGTTTTGGTGATTTTAGCGACTTATAAAATATGTGAGTTTTTTTTTAAATAATAGTATCAGTAAACAAAATTTGTGGCAGAAATGAGTAAGACGAAAGTACATAGTGAGCCAAATTGGACACTTTCGAAGGAAAAGTCCTGTTTTCAAACTGGATAAATGAAAACTGATGGCTGTGTCTGAGGGTAAATTTTATGACAAACTTCATGGTGAAAACCGCATATCGATATCTATCGTCGTTTCTGAGTTACAGCATGTTTTTCGAAAATGTACATTTTCGAAAAGTTGCTGTAACTTTTTTCCTGTAAAAAATTACTTGTTTCTATGAAAACATTTCCAGAGCATTGTTCTACGTAGAATTCAATGGTGTGAGTAACTTATTTTTCAAATAAGATATCCATAGTTATTGATGGAAAAATATGTTTTTTTGAATATTTCATATGTCAATTGAGCTTAAAATCACCTTTCCATGAATATAGCACACTTGATATGTTGCTAGCGTCATCTTTGAAATACAGAGCTTTTAGGTTTTTTCATGTAGACTTTGAAACGCACGCTATGAACAAGTAGGCTTTGGGCTGTCAAACTTCGATTTAAGCAGAAAAGAAACTCTTTAATTCGTGGTTTCTGTTCAATTTTCAAACACATTAGCAAATGAGTATGAGAATTATGAAAAATGGGATAAGAAAGTCTGTTCTATACAAACCATGGAAAATGCAGAAGCAGCAAGAAATTTGTACCACGAGAGGTTTCCAGACAGACGACAACCTTTCAGAGACATTTTCCCTAATTGATAGTGGTCAATTTGAAAAGAAGAGGCCAAAATTATATGAATCCATTAGGGATAAGGGGTTGGAAGAAATAGTCGTTTTTGGAGCTGATGAAAATAATCCCATAACGTCAACGCGAAATTCGAAAATATCAACAGGCCTACCAAGAACTAACGTAGAAACCACAAATACAAGCCACACAGGACCAGAAGAGTTCATAAACTCAGACCAGGAGATTTTGAACGCCGCATAAATTTTTGCCAGTGATTCCTGGAAAACTGTATCCAAGAGCGCGATTTTTTTTGAATTGTATGTGGTCAGACGAAACTTATGTGAGCAGTGCCGGCATTTTCAACCGCTATAATTCTTATACTTGGGCATAACAAAATCATTCTCATTGTATTGTGGAGCAGACTAGTCAAGTAACATTTGGATTTAGTGTGTGGGCAGATGTTTTCAGAGGTGGAATTATCGGCCCGTTCATTTATAATGGCACTCTCACATCTCAGAAGTATGTAGAAATTTTAAGGCAAAATATTAAACCCCTTGTTGATGAATTGCCACTAATGTAGCTCAGAAAAATATATTATCAACAAGACGGGGCTTCGCCTCATAACAGTATCATTGTCACCAACTTTTTGCCTGCAAATTTCGGTAATAATTGGATAGCCAACCAAGGACCCAACCATTAGCCGGCCAGGTCACCGGACCTAACGCATATGGACTTTCACCTCTGGGGAAGGTTAAAAGATATTTTTTTCAAATTGCAGACCAATTCTAGATAGATGGAAGCGGCAGTGATGTAAAGCTATGCTTCTCTCACTCTTATTAAACTAATTAATTCGGTAAAAAACGTTTAGAAAAGGTGTCGCCTGTGTGAAGAAGAGGCTGGTAGACATTTTGAACACCTTCTCTGAAGTTTTACATTTCATTGTTTGTTCTTTATCATCATTATTGTTATTTTTGTTGAAGTTTCATCTATTAGTAGTTAGTAGTATAAATTGGTTTCAGTTCTATTGAAACTATGAGTTTTAATTACCTACTACTGTGAAAGCTTTCTCAACATTATATAGCTACTACTGAACAATTTCTTTGTTTTATCGTCTGGTCGTCTAAAGCCTACTTGTTCAAAGTGTGCGTTTTAAAGTCAACATAAAACAACCTAGAAGCTCTTATTTCAAAGATGACTGTAGCAAAACATGAAGTGTGCTACATTTTTTGAAACTCTATAGAAATATGCAGGAATATACAGGGTGCCTCGATAGATACACAAAAAATGTACAGTTTTACGTTAAACATTATGGCAAATACATACATGTGTTTCTATGAGAAAAGTGAGAAGTTGTATTTTCCATAACTTAGTTTTGTCAGGATAAAAATGAATTAGAACTGTACATTGCCTGGAATGATTACTAATCCAAAGACATTTTCGATCTATTCCTGCGAGTATAATTTTCCCGAAATATCGGTGGTTCCAAATTCCACACTGTATATATAAAGACAAAGAGATTTGGACAAAAATTGGAATTGTGTTTGGGGTCATAAAATTCTGTACTGCCATTTAAACAATACTCCAACTGTTCTATTCCTGTAGTAATTCAGCACATATTTGATCACACAAACATCAGTTTGATTGCCACAAATATATTTTTATGTTTTTCAGAAAATTTGAAGGAAAACAGATAATCTTGCTGTGTGTAAAAAGCAACTGTTTTCTTGAAAAACTTATTATTGAACAATAAACATCGGCACCTTCGCCATTTTTTGAATGTAAAAGGAGTAGTTTCGTCGTCTACATCTTAGTTGATAACAGAGTAATAATTCACTACATGAATACAAATTTGGGGAAAAGGTGGGTTTACGTAATCAGTGATATTACAATGAAACTGGTACGGAACGCGTTTTATTTCCCAAAAACAGATCATAAGATGTATCTTTGGTATATCTAAACTAGTAGAACAATTTCACACGTTATGACACTTCCCAATCTCTTCATCATCGAAATGTGTGTTTATGTTTTCAAACATAAAGGAAGATTCATAAGATATTCTTATGTTCATGGATATAGAACACGTACACAACCACTGTCATGTTCATTTTGCAAAAAAAACGGTTTCTGCAGATCATGTTGGTCTCAAATGTCTGAAAATTTTCCACAAAAACTGAAGAATATAACTTTGTCTTCTTTCAAATATGAATTGAAATAATTTCATAATTGTTATTTTTATTTTATCAAATTTTAATTGAGTTCATCTTTTTATTGACAATTTCAATACATGTAAGACCTCTGCAATTTTTAGTTGAAAATATCCGTTTTTTCAATAGTTCCTCTTTCATGTATAGTAAACCTTGAATCCGAGCATATACAAATCAAGTTTTTTCAGAATCAGCATAAAATTTGGCATATACAGGCCGTTTCTTTTATCATGTGATAACATTACTATATTCTAAACCGTAGATACAATGACGATTAAATGGGAAAAAATTTAACTATTGTGGCGAGCAGTACATTGGTCAGAGAAAATATACGGGGACTCTCTCGCCCTTCCCGACATGTACAGGGAAAACTAAAAATGCTATTTTCGGTTTTTTACGAATAGAATGGTTATTTCAGAAAATATAACAAATGAAAGTGGAAAGTTTTATTGTATTCAAAATGTACTAGAACTACGTGATGATAAATTTTTAATTAAACGTAATTAAAAATTGTTGTCACTGATGATGCTAGTTATTTTATATGAAACGTTATAAAAATGTCGAGTGTTATATACCATTGAATTGTGATTTTATCGCTCTACAATATTTGTGATGAAATAGACAGGTCCGTGTTTGAAAAAAATTGTTGATGATGGCGGTGTTGACACGAAACGTTTGATTAAAAATGTATCGTTACGTAGTTCTAGTACATTTTGAATACAATAAAACTTTCCTTTTTAATTTCTTAATATTTTCTGAAATAACAATTCTTTTCGTAAAAAAACGAAAACAGCATTTTCAGTTTTCCCTGTACAAGTTGGGAAGGGCGAGAATCCCCGTAAATTTTCTATGATCAATTTACTGTTACAATAGTTAACTTTTTTCCCATTTAATCGTCTGTGTATCTATTACGGTTTAGAATATAGCAATATTACCACATGATAAAAGAAACTGCCTGTATAGTACCAATTTCGAGTGGATCTGATGATTCCGTATTTTTCATGATTTTTAGGGGTCTACCCCTTTGGACTTTTTTTGATTTGTTTATTTTTCACTTCGATCGGGTTAAAATTCCATCATTCTGAATCGATTGGCAATCGCAGAATTGTTCTATCTTCAACCGTTCTTGAGTTGAAAATTTCAACTAGAGTTGAGAGGGGTCATTTCTAGCCATGATTTTGTTCTCAATATTCTTCCACTCATTATGGTAATACTCAACCTTTATTGAATGTGCACACCAAATTAGGAGTCAATTGAAGATTTAGTAGGCTTTTCACGAAACCTCTGCAATTTGTAGTTGAAAATATCCGTTTTTTCAGTAGTTCCTCTTTAATGTGTAGTGAACCTCGTATCCGAGCATATACAAATCAAGTTTTTTCAGAATCAGCATGAAATTTGGTGTATATAGTACCAATTTCGAGTGGATCTGATGATTCCGTATTTTTCATGATTTTTAGAGGTCTACCCCTTTGGACATTTTTCGATTGATTTATTTTTCACTCCGATCGGGTTACAATTCATAGGATATACTAATTCCATCATTCTGAATCGGGAGGCGTGGACTCTGGAGCTTGGAGTGTCTACATAACGAAGTGGTATACTGGATGGAACCTGAAAAGTCTCTACTTAGTATGCGACAATGAAAAAGAAGGGGTTGGAGCATTTCTTTCCAAAGCAGCGATCCGTGCAGCCGATGAACTCAGTCTCTTTGAACGGATGAACCCAAATTCTGTCACCAAGTTGGAATCCGTTTAGCAAAAAGTCCTTGTCAAAGCTGCGGAGAGTGAGAGTCTTCTACAGCTAAATAAGAATGAATCAATGCATGGGGTATTCTTCAAGAAAATTGAAGACCTTGGCTTGGCCATAAACCTGACCCGAAGTGGGCTGAAGTGTCTACCGTAGTAGCGTGATGGGTATAGAGGTCCCCGACACTAGATGCAGAGCGTGTCGTGGGGCAGCTGAGACCATAATGCATTTGCTGTCAGCTTGTCCAGCTTATACGGTCTCAGTATATATCAACAGGCATAACGCGGCGCTACGAGTGTTGTACTACCACCTATGATTCTATTGGAACTACTCACTTCCCACCCGCAGACAAATAAAAGCCAATAAGCCTAATGTAGTCCTCCTCGACCATGAAAGTAGGATTATTTTAGTCAGAGAGTTTTCGGCTCCTGACCCAGTAATCACTCATCCACCCCACGGACGTGGGGAGGGTTTACTGTGGTTAATGACACACCAGCTCTTCCGGATGTATAGGGGCTTCAGAGACACGGCCTTACTGGTAAATTCCTGACCGTTGAAAAAAAAAACTTTCTTATTATGAATTTCGTTCTACAGAAATAAAGGGCGAGGTTTATTTTGTGCACTGCTAGGCGTAACATCTGTTTTTAAATTTAATGATGAAATTGGACAGGTCGATTGAAAAATACCAAATTGATATCCTTCTTTTCAATTCCCTCATATGTGAAATCAGACAAAATACCTACGGTGAAAACGGCCAACTAAATACCAAAGAAAGTTGTTAATGATTGTTCTCGCGGGCGTAGCCCATTTCGGCCCGAAAATGTGAAATACCAGGTAAGATGAATTTTAATGAGCTTGGGTAAATGCCCATTTCGGCCCACAACGATAGGTAAACTAATTAAAAGGTAATTTGAAGGATATTTGGATTGGGATAATTATTTATACATTGTTAGGGGCGCTTATTGTTAGATTATTTAGTTCCACAGTAACTTCTAAACTGTAATAATCTAGTAAAAAAGAAGGAAAAATGGGTGAATCGGCTAAGTTAAGTGAAATCACAAGCGGACGCGGTAAAACACAATTGGTGTTGAATCAGTTCAAATTCAAAGAACAACACCGAAAATTAAGTTCGGGAGAAACAAAGTGGAGATGCATAAAAGATAGGTGCAGTGCCTACTTAAAGACTATGGGCAATTCTTCTGATCGAGTTTTGACAACATCGAATCAAAACCATTCACACGAGGCAGAGTTGGAAAATGTCTTGCAACGGCAAATATTAAGTTCTACAGCGAAGAGGAAAGCTGAATCGGACATATGTGAGAAACCCGCAAAAATAATAAGAAAAGCTTTGTCGAAGCAACCAGAACAGGATGCTCTCACCCGGAAGGACTTGAAATGTGTGAGGAAGAAAATCTACTATGCTCGGAGGAAATCGCTGCCAGCATTACCCAAGTCAGTTACAGAAGTCCACGCAGTATTAGCTGCAATGGAGTTAAAAACTAATAAAGGTGAAGATTTTGTGTTAATTAATGACGAAACCTTAAATTTAAAAATATTTTCCTGTCATTCTAATTTAAATTTTTTGTGTAAAGCAGAGATTTTGTATATGCATGGGACCTTCTCTTATTGCACAAATTTCTTTAAACAACTTTTCACTATACACGGCTATTTTAATGGACACTATATTCCGTTAGTTTTCTGTTTGTTAAAAGATAAACGTGAAGAAACATATCGTTTGTGCCTGTCTAAGATATATGATTTATGTGACAATTATAATTTAGTTTTTTCACCAAAAGAAGTAGTAATAGACTTTGAAGTTTCAATTCATAACGCTTTAACTCAAATTTGGACAAATATCAAAATTACTGGCTGCAGGTTTCACTTGACCCAAGCATGGTACCGTCAAATACAGAAACCAGGTTTGACACTATCTTATAAAGATGATAAGTCAGATGTTGGCAAATGGCTGCACTATTGTTTTGGACTTCTCTTTTTACCCAATGAAGTAGATAATTTCTATTTTTTTGAGTTATATGAAATTAAGCCTCAAAATACAAATTTAGAAAAATTTTCAGATTATCTTCTTGAAAATTATTTAACCAACGAATCAAAATTTCCACCTCACGTTTGGGCAAGTGCTTCTGCAGATTTAAATAAAACTACCAATACTTGTGAATCGTTTCACGCACATTTTAACAATTCAATGTATCATACTCACCCATCTATATTTATTTTTGTTAAAGAACTTTTGAATGTACAAATAGAAACATACGTAAATTGTAATAGTATTGGCATTACAAATATGTCTAGAAATTTAGGAAAAAAAAAACAAAAGTTTATGGAGGAACAAATACAAAAATATAAGAACAAGGAAATTTCAAAATTAGATTATGTGAAAATTGTCATCATATTATCATTCTAATAAGTAGCATTAAGGCGATTTTTGTACATATTGATAAATTAATAAACTTTTTAACAAAATTGAATGATATATGTTGTTATTTCTCTGTGTATAGTTACAGATCTTGTGAACGCATTAGATTTAAAATTCTAATTAGGTACCTAATTACTAGTCCACCGTTAAACCCTCCGGGCCGAAATGGGCTCTTTTTATGCACGTTACCTGCCATCTCGGGCCGAAATGGGCTACGCCTGTTCTCGCATTCCATACAGTAATAACTCTGTACGAAGGAATATCAAAATTGAGAGCAGGAATGTTGAATGACTTATTTTCCACGTTGGGTTCGATAGAACATTCACGTATATTCCATTACAGCTTTTAATTCCTATTTAAATACCTTCATTTAGTTTCCTTCTGTTACAACCTTAAAAATAACACGTTTGCGAATTCCATTGGTGAATA
Organism: Chrysolina americana; assembly: GCA_958502065.1. NCBI lineage: Eukaryota > Metazoa > Arthropoda > Insecta > Coleoptera > Chrysomelidae > Chrysolina > Chrysolina americana. The sequence continues at coordinate 82,175,636 of OY293414.1, forward strand.
CTTGAACCTACTTTCTTTGGCAGTGAACTTGTGTGGAATATCTCACGAATCCATTATAATCTGAAAGTTGCACTTAAGTTATTTATCGTAAAGTCTGCAATTGATATTCGTGTTTACAATGTTGCCGATGAACAAAATAAGGAGAGGTCATTCATGATGTTGCATTGTATAAGTTTGGGCCATACTGGGAGAAAATTAATAGAAAGTAAGAAACATTGATTGATTGATTGGTTGATCCTAGAGACACTCTCGAGAATTGTTCTCTTTTACGATTGTTTTCACAAGACGTAAAGAGTTTCCTATGATGTTCAATTATAAGCACGTCATATCTTCCTTAGCTCATACAAGTTTAACGAGAAATTTTGAAAGTTGCTTGAGTGAGGTAGTCGTTGGATGAAAAATAGTATCGAGAAAAAAGTACGAATAAGTATAGAGAAATAATCTGTTGATTCCTTGCCTTAATTTTTTGATTCTAATCTTCCTCAGTCTGAAAATGAAAAAATATTAGAGAGAAGTATTATCTATTAATTTCCTAAGCGAAACGCTTCAAATTCCCGCCATCGTCTGAAGATATATGTAAAGGCTGTCAGTGTCCATACAGAAAGCGTTGCATTCAGTGGCGAGAGCCATCTATCGGACTCTCATTGAAACTGAGTCCGGTAAGGAGATGCCTTGATTGGAAGGTTGGAGAATCAATTACTCTGTCCTTTTCCTCTATCTACATGAATGTGCTTCATCTCGTTTTAATATCCAGGTTTATTTTTCGTTGGGTACCAATGAAGTGGCTCCATCTACTGACCCCTACACTGGAAATAAAACAAATCTGCTAAACAGCGTACAAGAAAGCAATCCGGCTATCTCAAAGAAACATCTGTCAGGATGGTGATAGTCAAAGTTCAAATTGGAGTCAGACCAACTGTTATATTGGTCTATCATCGAAGTGTTTGCAGATGATGCCTTGGCCACATTACAAAGTCTGAAGGATCAGCTTCACCATAACATCTTGTCAACTCAGAGTCCAAACAGAGCAGGTTATCTTTAAAAGGGGCGTGTTTCAGGAAGACTCCCTCAGCACTCCTCTCTCCTGCATCCATTGACCGTTGCATTACGGAAAACCGTATTTGACGATAAACATAAAAAAATAGTAAAGATACATGAAAAGTATCAGTATCACTTACCATACTCCAAAGTCCTTAAAACGGCTGCCACAGAGATAAATCAGTTACAAAATTCGGACCAACCTTAAATGCTGATTTTGATAACCTAGCATCGAAACTCTGACAGGGTTACTTTTAAAGAGTTGAATCCTTATTGTTACATATATGTTCCCAGACGGCACAATCATATTGCATGAATATCCTAGGCATATTTCACAGGAATATTGGCATATTCCAAAGATATGCCATATCCTCCAAAACATGTGCTATGCATATTCCATGGATATTCAAGGTCACCATGAAATATATTCCAGGAATATGCCATACATCTTCCACTACATATGCCAGGAATATTCCATATCCTGCAAAGCATGTGATATGCATATTCCAGGAATATCCTAAAACATATTCATGGCACATGCTATATATGTTTTCTTACCATAAAAATATGCCCGAAATATATTTTTGTATGCTTCTTGAAGATGAATGCAGAACATATCCAGGGAGTCTATATAGTTTATATATGGAATAAACTACCCTTGATATATCGAATATGAGTAAGAATAAAAAATTAAATACAAAAAAAATGATTTATTGCAAAAACGACAAATACAACATACATATGTATTCTGATACACTATCTTGGCAAATCTTTGGAAATTCAGATCTGCATTGACACTAACATAAATTACTCAAATCGGTCTCATTACACTTTTCAATTCTTCAGAATCTTTGTTTTTCTAAATCCTAAAAAAACAATCGGAAGAAAATAAACCCCGTTGTACAATAATTTACTTAGTGTTCTATCGCAACTCTCAGTAATTTAGATCAGGAAAATGGTATGTTCTTCTTCGACTTCTCAGTAAATTGCTATGTGAGTGGGATATACATACATACCCCTAAAAATACTATTAATATAGTATAGAAAAAAATTGATGAATTATATTTATTTGGATAATTAAGCATGTTTATTGATATCTGCAACATATATATTGAATAGAAGTAATATTTTATAAAGGGGGAATACTTGAAAATGATGTAAGTGAATAGATAATGAATTTGACATTTAAATATTGTTAAAACACTATGGTAAGGTTAGTCTGAAATTTAATTTAATTGAAGTAATGACCAAGTGTCTAATTTTTATATACATTGTTTCTTATTACAAAAAATATTAAATATTCTAGAACAGTTGGTCAACATTGAGAAAAAACAATTTTTGAATATGTTAAACTACATAGTATAAATTAAGTAAAGGTAAATTTTAATTCAAATTGACGTCTTCTCTGTAGTATATTTTTACCTTTTATGAAAGTAGCCATGTCTACATTAGATAATTTTTTCCTTCCATTTCCTTCAATCTACCTAAAGTGGTCTTAAAACATCATCGTCAACTAACTGAGGCATATATCTCCTAATACACTGATGCGTCAAACATGAAGAAGCTTTGTCATCTATAAATAAAATTATTACATCTTTTCAGTTATAGTGCACTAATAACAACAATTTAACAACAAGCACTCATCAAAGTATTTGTGAAGGAAGTAACAAATACTATGTTTTTGTCAGTAAGTTTTCCATCCAACTCCATCAACTCTATTATGTAAGACTGGATATCTTGGATATTATTTCCTTTCTTAGAATTTCTTATAGTCGTTATCATTTCTGCATTTTTTGTGACCTTTCCTTTAAAAATATTCAGAAGTCTTATAGGACTTTCAGTAGAATCTCTGAAAACAAAGGAAAGTTCAATGAAAAAATGCATAAATATACTTTTTAGAGATTTACTTACTTTTACAGGATAAACATTTTTGTTTTGCTGTAGTGAAATAGATTCTTGAGTTCGACAGATCCGAAATACTGTTCACTTCCTTTTCTTGGTCCACTCTGATACTGTTATAAACTGAGACGAGCTGGCTAGTTGCATTAATACCTGGAAAAATATATCATTTGTTATACTAACGATTGAAAACTGAAAACAGAAAAGATTTTGGAACTTTTGATAAAGAGATTCGGAGAATGAGTTAAATTCCGAATTATCTTACCAGGAGTCGTTGGTGATTTCAACTGCGGATATTTTCTAGCAACTTTTTCTGGAATATGTAGTAATACTCTCAACAGCACTACAAACTATAACACTTCCACCCATTCCAAGGCTTCCACTTTCACTAAAAACATCTAAACAAATTTCATAGCACATTATTGTTAAATACGATTTTGATACTAGACGATTGACAAATGACAATTACAGCTGACAATGTCAAATATCCATAAAATGATCGCAGTGCCAATCGCAAGAATTTCTTTCCACAACACTTCCCAATGGGCAATTCGCATGAACCAATCAGAACTATCCTGGCCAAGGCGGTATATTTGAATCGATGCTAAGTATTCAACTTGGTTAGCAAGGTAGTTTGGTTAGGTTAGATCATGGTCCCTTCTTATTTCATTTTTAAGCCATAAAAGAAGGAAACATGATCTAATTTAACCAAACTAGACCTTGATATCCAAGTTGATCCTCAACGTAACCTAAAATTACATTGCACATGCACACCACAAGGCGCAATTAAAATAGAGTGTTGTGAATAGGAATTCTTGCGTGCCAATCAGCTTTGATTTGTCAGTCTCGCTTCGAGCTTAGATAACCGAAACATTTGATTGGTTGAAATTCCACTTCAAACGTACTACTTCATAAACTAACCAATTAAATGCTTTATTTTGGCTACGAAACTTGAAGAGTTTTTTTAAATGCATGTGGTTTTTCAGATTTTATTAAATACATATTTGAGAAACATTTGATATTTTTCTAACAAAAAGTTCCTGCAACTTGAAATGCCTTTGGAATATTCCCAGAATATTCAAAAACTTACGTTTCTGCTTGATATGCCTTTTGAATATACCAGCAATATTCAAGGAGAATATATTCCAGGAATATTCTCAATGTGTATAAGATCAAATAAATATTCATGGAATATTCCAGGAATATTGCAATATCTGTTGGAAAACTAGCACTAGCGTGCATGTGGATCTGGTAGATCATCAAAATATTCTGGAAGGAGTATCACACATGAGTTTTCAAAATTTTTCCTGAAAAGTATGCTATGATGATTGCGTACGAAAGTTTCCCCTTCAAGACATCGGAATGTTCTGGGTTCTTGCTTGAGACCTTTGTTTATCATTATGCCATTGACTTTTGAAATTTTTTGGATAGGTTTAATTGCTACTGTCCAATGTGAATTTGATTTCCGTTCAAAATATCCATTTTGACTCACCTATATCAAAGGTCAGTCATCTCAGACTTCCATATTTAATTTAATAACATTTTTCGAATTCATCATGATATACTGCGATATTTAGAGAGACGAAGAGCAACTCATAAGTGCTTATCGTGTTTTTGTTTTATTGAGTGTTATGCCCAACTTTCATAGCCGCCCATTTCTACGTCATTGAGAGTTTCGGCACAACAATTCATATTTGAATGATGCTGATTTATGAAAGTCCAAAAAACAAACAGTGATTTTTAACACTGAATGAATTCGAGGTCAGACTCCAAAATAATTCAATTACCAGTGAAAGTGTACCAAATTTTGGAAACATGTACCGTTTTCTGTCCGCTTTCACTAATTGGTTTAAGCGTCGTACAACATCATCATTAATTGAGTTGATTGATATCTGTTATCTATTCTGTTATTTATTACTTTGCTGTCACAATAGATGAATTGATTTATTCTAACAGTTTCTGATGGGACCCCGATGGGAGTTCACTGAAACTTACTGTCATCAAGATTAATATGAATATAAGAAATTAAGGATAAATTGTTTAAAATTGGCTGAAAGGATATATAAGTGTGTGGCTGATACTGTTACCGTATTTTTTTCTCCAAACGTGAACCATTTCTGCTTATCCAGGACTCAGAACTTAAAAAATCTCATTTAACAGATATATTCCAAATCCAAGAACACAGTTAGAGTACAGTATTATTAGACAATTCATTAAAATTTTAAATTTATGAATGCTTCAATGACTCTGTAGAAGGGTAAATGAACAAGGACTGAGATGCCAAAATGAGAATAAGAAGCCCCACTATCTTTCTGACAGAGTTCAGGCTCAGATGAAGTTGGTGTTTGTTAATCACAATTTCTCCTTCAGTAAATAATCTATCTTTCTTTACCATCATTTCTTTGTACTTAGCTCAGTGTTTCGAAACAGGAGTACACAGGCTGGTTCTGGTATAATAAGAAATGTAGCAGTCTCCGCTCCTGCTAGTGCATTCCTCTATCATTTACCTGGATACTTTTATGACGAGAGGCTTGTTTTTCGTTTGAGCTAGAGCAGTCCTAGAACCGTCCAAAGCAGTAGCACAACTGAGTTCTGTCACATTTTTGGTGAGTAGACTTCCTAAATTTGATTGTGCAACTATTCAGAAATGGTTCAGAACCGGTGAGGAAATGAACAAAAATAAACCTGAGGCTTCACCATGTTCTGTTCTCCTAGATCTTTGAGGTTTTTTATGTGCCTCCCAGAGTAGTCTAAAAGTACACCTGCACAATCGATTGACTATCTGAGCCTCACTACACCTTCTTAAAATTTCTCGTGTCACTTGGATCATACAGACCTGAGTACAAAGGCTTAGATGGGTGCACTGTCTGAGTCTTTGCCCGTATATCACAACATCTACCACATTGCTTGTTTAAAAGTCATCCTTGTACCAGATTTGTGCCCTTGATTGTTTAAAAGGTTATCTTGTAGATAGTAGGGATTGGCTTTTTGCTTGTCTTTGTCCTGGCACTTTTTAACAGTGGGATTTCATTTCTCGAATTCCCAGCATTGAAACTCTTCTTTCAAGTGGGCTTTGGAGAGTCCACAGAAGGGATCTGGGCCAAGAAGTGGAGTGTTTTCCCCTATCTTTGGCAAGGTAGTCTGCTTCCTCATTGCCTTTGATGCCCCTCTGACCCCACATCTGGGTTACCTGAGTGTTTGCTGCCAGTTGTCTCAGGGTTAAAAAATTACTATAGCTTGACGTCTAGTATATCTTCTTAGAATCTCTGCTGTCTTGCTAAGATGATAGAAGCTTAGATAGACGCCTTGTCTGGGTCTTTGCTCGTATATCACAACACCTACCACATAGCTTGTCTTGAAGTCAATCTCGTACTAAATTGGCGCCCTTGATAGCTTGAATGGTAACTTTGCTGGAGAAAATGTCAGAAGCTGATGTTTCTAGAAGAGTTTGCCAGAGCTATGTATTACCGATATAGGCCTAGATTATAAACATTTTGTGAATGTTTGTTCAGTTTTTTTGTTGTTTCCTGACATGAAATCAATTGATGTGATAGCTTCTTTGGAATTATGGGATTATACAATTCAAAAAACATTTGGAAAATATACACTATAGCAACGCCAGTTAGTGTTTCTTGAAGTAAGGGTTACTTACTCAACATTATACAAATATATTCTAACGTTCAAAGAAGTTCGGGAAGGAAGTCTGTTTCGGAACGCATCTGTGGTTTCGAGTATAACTTTATTAAGAATTCCATATATATCTCCAATTATGGTTGGATGGCGTCTCACTTTCACTTTTAAATTGAATAAATTGATAATTACTAACAATCTAATAACCTGCGCAAGTGAAATTATCAGTATTTTGTGGGATATTATCTGTAATTTTGTCACCTTGCACATCTAATAATTTCATTATTTGTTTGTCCACACAATACTACACTGGGTAGGATAAAAGTGCCGAGTCAGACTGCTTGAATTCTATGATAGATAGGAAGTTGAATCTATAACCAGAACTTACGAACCGACAAAAATTTACGGAGTCAAATGCCATTTTTTTAATAGATGTCATGTATATTAGAACATTTTTTAAAGCATTTTAGTGACCTCCATCCACCTTTTCAATATAAATGATTGTTTTCCAACCATTTAAAATTATTTTGAATTTATTTTTTTCAAAATTATGCCATCTGCAGATACATCACTGTCGTTTCGATTATGGAATTTGGAAGGAAATAATCATGATGTTTTTTTGATAGACGGATGTGTAATTTTTTTGATCTATTCTCATGCCCCCAAACCATACAGTGTGGCTAGAAATAATTCGGAACTTTTTTAATTGAATTCTCGTGTTTTTCAAATGGAACACTCCGAACATTTTTCGACTACGTGATGTAGGATTTTCAAAACTTTTCATATGCTCAGTTGACATTCGTTTACTCATAAAAATAGCAGGCATTCTTCTATGATACTTAAGTAGAAGTGGAAACGAAAAAGTTTTGCGTTAGTTTGGCAAGCTAGATTTGATTTACAGCTGAAGCGTCATATTTCAATGGAACAAAACATCACATATCAATCTAATGCACTCGTCGACGTAATTAGTGAAAATATAGAAATTGCTGATGTAAGCTTTCATCACTGCTGACAGTAGAAGTATTTCACAGTGTAGTCCATAACTTTTATACCGTTTCCATGAAATTTATGAAGAAATACGTAGTGTGCATTGTGATCTTTTGCAACAAAAACAAAAACAATTTTTTTTCTGATCTTTTTATAATACAGTATAAACCTCTGAGAGGTTGTATAAAAATTTTCATACATAGATTATTGGGAAATCTTGATTAATCTCATAGAGTAATTATACTCTTTGATTGAAAGTTTGATTTCGTAAAAAAAAATTCATTTATTCATAGTTTTCCGGCATTCAAACTCTACACAGTTTCAAAAAAAATTCGAAGAAATCAAATTTCAAAAGACTGTTGCCTTGATAACAATTAATTTATTTTGTCAGTATTTTATTCCATTTTTGAAAAAATAAACAAATTAGTAACCATCAGTTTGGATTTCAGAGTAACAAAACTACTACTGATGCCATCTTCAGACTGTTACATACAGTTTATACTGAGGAGAGGTGACTGCTGATTTATTTTGCGATTTATCGAAAGCCTTCGACTGCGTTGATTACGAAATACTGCTGCAAAAGTTCAAGTAATATAGTTTTAGAGGATTATCACTTTAGTATATTCAGAACTATTCATCAGGACGAAGTCAGATTGTTAAGACAGTAATGTATGCTGAATGTTAGTTGTGGAGTTCCTGAAGGATATGTTACAAGGCCCCTTATTTTTACTTCAAGTCAATGACTTAACCTGTACATATATTTCAGGAAGATTCAAACTTTACGCAGATGACAAAACAATAATGACAGAAAACTATTTAATATGGTCATGCACTTTTAAATGTTGAACTTTTGCTGATTTATCAATCAATACAGATACCATTGAGAATGAGAGCTTCACAAAATCTCTAGGAATTCGTATTGACGGAAAACTTAAGTTTGAAGCTCGGGAGGTTGTCGTGATCTTCATCTGTGTGAAGCCAAATTTTAAAACTCGTGCAAACACTTATTCACGACATCCAAGATTTTGCAGAAAATAATCAAAAAACAAAGAAAAATTTAGCAGACATCAATATCATCATACTGCTAGACAAAATATTGATATTTTCTATCTAATACCAAATTCAACCTTAGTCAAAGACTCCTTCGTATATAAAAGATTCAAATTTTACAGCCATTTGACAAACTCCGTCAAAACAATTCTACCACTCAATATTTTAGATGAGATGTGAAATACCTATGAGTGGAAATACCTTATTATTCTCTAGATGAATATTTCACAGATGTACTGGTGCAACACGAAAAATTAAAATATTGAAACGTTCTTGAAAATTTCTCTTTGACGCGTCTTTTTCTAAACATATTTGAGGAATTCCCTTCCACATGAGACACCATGAATTCAGTTTGGAATTACATCAATACATGGACGATACTTTGGTTCATTTGCTAAATATTAGCAGCATTTCAACACACAATTTCGATTGTTTTCAAATAGTAGCTGCGTGCGAGTTCAACAATTCATTTTCAAGCAGGTAATTATTGAAATTTTTGTGAGTTGCTTTGCCTATATGCATGTTTCACAAAATACCAAGGCGGCTGACTCTTACTGAGGTATTTCTCAATATGTAGGTCATAGTAGGCTTATTACAGGATGCTGGGAGGACCTGTATTTACTGATCCCGCTTACACTCATTGGCAAAAGTCTCCCCAACTTCTTGATGGACAGTTCAACCAAAGAAGATGAAGACTTGAAACAAAATGAAAGTGTTGACTATTGAATATGAAAGTTTGGTCAACTTCACATGTTGCGTTTCTAAGATATGCATTTTTGAAGTTTTGTTTAATCGATAGTAGCAACCCCATATATCGTAATACCGTAAACTTTAAAAATGCATATCTTAGAAACCAACAAACAAAGTTGACCAAACTTTCATTTTCAATAGTAAACACGTTCATAATAGTGAGAGTAAAATTAGGTCCAAATTGAGCGAACAGATTTTGAGATATTGAATAAGAACATTGTAAGTGACCTAAAAAAAAATAGCTACCTGTATCTAAATGAAAGGTAATATTGAACAACTTGATTCACCAGAGAATTCCCTTACCTTTTGCTCAATCAATAGTGGCAATAGATATTTTTTTCTGTATTGAAAAACGATCTGTCAATTGTTTTCAGGATAAGGGTATTACCCAAATTATTAAAAATTTGTATTTCAAACAGAAAGAGTCATCAGGAAAGAAAACATGTTTTTATCGCCTAGAATAGACTGAAACTATGATGTTCTACCAAAATATAAATTGTTGGTTCAGGACTAGTATTAGAAAATAAATTATGAAAATAGATTTTTTTGACTGTGCCCAGTATACAGCCTAATGTACTTTCATTATTAACGTCATAATTGGACATGTTAACGAGATCCGATAAATACATTTTCATCCTGAATTCGTCTTATTTCGACTAAAAAAACTGCCCTTCGCAACTGTTTCCTTCCATAAAATGGCCAAATAGTCGAGTGGTTGGAATTATCATTCTGTAATTTTTTTTTCATGGCATGGCATGGGAAAATGCTAGGAATCGCATGTTAATCTCTGTTGGCTCGCACAAGTTTCGACTTCTGAGGGCTGTCGTTCGTAGGGGAACAACAGCTGGTTAACGGAAAAAACAATTTGAATAAAAAAGTCTTGTTACACGCTGTACGATGTTTCATACTGCGATACCAGTCAGTCAATAAACCCCAAACTGTGCATTTTTCCAAAGTAGGTTAATCGATATAATTGTTCAAATCTTCACGAACAATGAACACACAATTTAACATTCAACTTTCGATAGTAAAAGGGGGGCAGAAGAAGTGACTCCGAAAGCAAGTGCCATTCGTGGTGTCGGTTGAGAATCTGCGCGTTTCAAGTTCGATGAGTTGCGGAACGTGAAAATTTGGAACGCAACAATTTGGTGGCACTTTCGGTTTTTTCAGTTCGACGGACATACCAGTGTTGTTGCTGACGGCTGCCGATTCAAGGATATATTTCAGAGTGGGTGAGTTGACGTATTCGATATTATACTGGGTGTTTCATAAGTAATGTCATCAAATTTAGGGGGAGGTTTCCAGCGGCGCGGCCAAGGTTTCAATTTGGGAGGGGGCTTAAAGTACATACAGTGTCACCGTTAAAGTCTGCATCATATGGGACTTTTTTTTATTGTTCAGTTATTGCAAATTTGGAGTTCGTGAACAGATTTTGCTTTGAAAATAATGCAAAATGACGTTTACGATTGTTTTCCATCGATTGGCTACACCTGTCACATTTGACATTTTTTCAAAAATATTTCAAAATGTTAGGGTATTTCTCAATATTTCGAAAAATATTATATGAAAAAGTTGTTTATTTTTCAGTTTACTACCCACCTACCAAATCTGAACCAGTTTGAAAAACTTTGATTTTTTTCACGTTTTCTTAACCTTACACTTTTTCGGATAATTTGAATTTGGTAAATCTGAAATAACCAGTTGAGATGTAATAATCCCATCTGCTGGAAGGATTTTTTCTTTTTAAAAATGTTTCTACTTGGATATTTTCCAAAAAATAAAAATATGCTAAAAAAATTATGTTATACTTGATGCAAAGTGGCTCTAGTTTCGAATTTTCAATTTTTTTTCTAATCCAATAGACCTAAAGTATTTTCTACTTCACTGATGTATTGTGATAAAAATAATTGAAGGAAATTTTGCTATGGAATATTGAAACTAGAGCCACTTTGCATCAAGTATGATGTTATTTTCTTAGCATATTTGTATTTTTTTTGAATATATCCAGTTAGAAATATTCATAAACAGAAAAAGTTCTTTCAGCAGATAGGTAGGTGTATTACATCTAAACTGTTTTTTCCAGATTTCATCAAATTTAAATTATCCGAAAAAGTGAAAGGTTAAGAAAACGCGAAAAAACTAAAAGTTGTTCAGACTGGTTCAAACTTGGTAGGTGGGTAGGAAACCGAAAAATAAACAACTTTTTCATATAATATTTTTCGAAATATTGAGAAATAACCTAACATTCTGAATTTTTTTTGAAAAATTGTCAAATTTGACAGGTGTAGCCAATAGATAGAAAACAATCGTAATCGTCATTTTGCATTATTTTCAAAGCGCAAACTGTTCACGAACTCTAAATTTGCAATAAGTGAATAATAAAAAAAAATCCCATATGATGCGGACTTTAACGGTGACATTGTATATGGATAAAATAATAATAAAACTCTCCCTTTTCGAATAGTATAGGCCACAATGTTTGCAAGATCTAGGAAAAGTATTCTACTAAACACTTCGTTTCTGTACATTGGAAAACTTAAAAATATCGATTTTATCCTGTGACCACCAAATGGCGGCAATTTTCAAAATTCATTACGAATGAACAAAATGTGAGGTTATTTGTAAAGACAGCAAAATAAATTATTTTAAATAAAAATTGTTAATACCAAATTAAATTTTTCGAAATTTTGAATATGGAATATAGGAAAACTATAATTTATTTTAAATAGTTTTTGTTTTCTGTAAAACGCTGTTATTTTGGCATTGAATACCTTTCGAGAATCTTTATGAACTCATTCAATTGATGAAATACATTTTGTAGGTTTGTTTCCAAATGCTAGATCAAAATTTAAAAAAAACTCGTTTTCACTACGACTCTTGCTGTTGTTATTGTCTATATCTTACAACTTCGTAAACTCTTTTTATGGCTGGTTGAATTTTAAGAGTTACTATCGATCATTTCTTATGACAGGAATTAAGTTCGAGAGGAAAGAAGGGAATCAAAATGTATTCCGCAGTACACAACGTGGAAATTTAAGATTTTCAAATTTATTATCTTCATTTCTGTTATTTCCTCGAAAAAATACTTCTGCGTTTTGTATTGACTTATGATATTTTTCCAATTCAACGAAGTAAAATATGGACCATTATAAAAGCAAGAGTCATAGTAAAAAACAGTTTTTTAAAGGACCACGCACACTTCTTATGCAAAAAGTCTCTCGGTCAAATTGTCCAAATTTTCAATACGTTGTTGAACTCGGGGTTCTGAACAGAAGTTACCGTGGCCACACAAAAATTTTAGGTATAGTTTACGAGATGCACAGTTTTCAGGTGTGTAGTGTGAAGGTGTTTGTCAAGGGAGCGAGTGGCTCCCACTGAAGGCAGATTTTTAAGTTCTCGCAATCTTCTGGAAAGGTTGAGTGGGTGTGTGTTGAGTATTTGGAGGGCATGTGTATTTTTGATGACAGTGTACGGTAAGCTAGGGCCCACGTGTCGCTACTCCCGATGACTTTGGCGCTTCATTCACCCTTGGGGTATAACTGCCTATGTGACAACGTTGGTTGCACTGAGATCTCAGAGTATTCCAACCAAAGCCACAATTGTGTAGTTGGGTTCCTATTCATCTTCTATCCAAGTGTTGAGATTTACATCAATAAGAAGCTTATGTGCTTCTAGAACCCTCTTCACTACGACCTTTGTAGATCTATTGTGTGTGCCCTCATGTTTTTTGTCTAGACCTGTCCTAATGACTGGACTCCATAGATCAGACATCAGGTCCTCCATGTATTGGGGGGGGTTGTGAAATTTCCTCCCCAATCGTCGAAAGCCTTAGCCTACTCAGACCTTCGCAGTAGCACAGTACGTGTGCTGAGGTTCCTTCATCTTCTTTGCATAACCTGCATATTGTTGTGTCTGCCAATCCGACGATGTTCATGTGTTTGTTGAGTCTACAGTGCCCTATTGGGCCCAACCAAAATCCTGGTTGTTCGTCTGTTCTAACTCAGTAGGTACTCTTTGAATTCTGGCGATGGTTCTTCAATGAACTGTTTATCTCATTTCCGCTGCCTTCCACCATTCTTAAGGCTGCATCCTCACCCAAGTACTGTTATTTGTTTTTTTCAACGCTTTTGCTAGGCCACAGTACGTTCTGGACCAACATTGCCCTTGTAGTAGTACCAGGCTAAGAAAACACGTGTACACGGTTGCTTTTTCCAACTAAGGACAACCCATTATCTCATCATTCTCATTTTTAGGTGTCGGCCGTTGGAACTTCTGCTTTTTTCTGATATTTTTTCAAGTGCATCGAAATCGTTGGGCGACCACATGCCTTGCTGAAAGGGCAAGTGGAATGTGAATTGTCTAGATGTCATTCCCGACTTCTGGTGCTTGCTTGGAGTGCACACCGACCACCCGGAGTGGTGTCGTAGTTTTTCTGAGATTTCATACAGCTGAAAAGTGATTACACCAACAAAATCAATTATTTGCCCCCGAGCGCTACGTCACATAATAATTAGAACCGATATGTCTTTGGGTCTTACGAGTGTTTATTATATTAGAGAGTTTCATTATTATTATTATTCCTTTTACTATTCTATTTGTTTCTATGACGAATTCAAGATGTTCGATCGTCAGAAAATCGTTCATTGAATTTCATTTCCGCTTCGTGGTGATCACGCCCAGCTTCAACATAAATTAAAGTCGAACCATTGTTGGAATAAACTGAAGCGCAAAAAAAAGACCGAAACTGACAAAAGCTTGGCCAGCTGTAGATTGAAATCGAAAGTAGAGATTAATAATCAAATTATTTTCACTTTCTCATCGAAACCAGTTGTTTCAAATATTAACTCACAAGCATTTTTTTTTTAATACGTTAATCGTCAATAAAAAGCACGTTTATAATCTTCGAACGGCTAATACGATAATGATAGCTTGGCATAACGTGAACGAACTTCACGAGATCCGTTCTACTCTTAAAATCTAGTGAGAATGTAACATTTTTAGCAACATTCGATTCAATCTATATATAGTGTCCCGTTCAAAATTCACGAAGGGAAGAGCATGAAAATTCCCATGTCCGCTATTTTGATTTCTATCAAAGTTTCATCAACCTTTGAAAACTTATGACGCTATATTGAAACTTTAAAAACTCTGTCAAAAATAACTATTATTTCAATTTGAAATATTCATCAGAAATCGCGCCTTCAACTATGAATCCATATCTTTAGAGCGGCAAATTTAAGGAAGCTACAAATTCCGATTAGGAAGTTTGAGTACTTTATAATTATTTGCCCTGCGCCAGCGCTTATAGAAAAATGCTATTTAGATATTCAGCGCGGCAAATCTTAAGCCGGGATCCAACGGCGTGTGGAGTGGCACCCCTCGCTCCAAACTTGGCAGTTCCCGCGCCGTCGGATAGGGCAGGCGTGGCGATATTCCGTCGGCGCGGCGAGTCCCGTCAACTGTCGGTAAATGAACACGGTTCAAAGGAGCGCGGACGATGGCGCTTGCGACGCGTATACCACTCCAACGACGTGGCTAATCACGTGGTACTGTCAGTGCCGTGCTAACTTTCACCATGGAGTGGTCGAACGAAGTGGTGTTAGAATTTTTATCCGTTTATGAAGCAGAATCGATTATTTGGAACCCACGGGATCCAAACCACAAAAACAGGAATTCAATTAAAGGTCTCTTGGCGAAAATCTTCCAACATGTTTGTGGCACTGTACCTTTAAATAATTAAAAGTATATCAAATTACTTATAGCAAGCCTGAAAACAATTTGATGTACTTACCAATCTCGATTTCTGTACAAAGACACTCTCCACCATCTTCTTCGATTTCGTTTTTTTGTTCTCGTGTCATCCTGTAAGCTCCTAATATAAAATAATACGCTGCGGCAGCAACGATATGCCTCCTGTCACGGTTCATCTTTTCGTGAAATTAAATCAAATTATGAAATTAAGATACCACATATTTTACTTTTTACCGCCAACACTGCCTGCGTACAAATGACTGAAACCCCGGCGTGTCCACTTCCGAAAACGCGATCCTACATGCGCCGTGGGAACGGCCCGACAATATTTCGTTGCGCCAACCTCGACATTCAACCCTCAATCCATGCTTGACATTCCATACGCCGTTGGATCCCGGCTTCAGGGAGCGGCGAATTCTGATTATGGAATTCAAATACCCTTCAATCCCCACTAGACATTATTTTCGCAGCGCCAGCACTCATGGAAACACTATAAGCGGCAAATCTCAGGGAGCGGCAAACTATGATTAAGAACTCAAATATCCTACAATTCTCACTTGAAATTATTTTCCCAGCGCCAGGGCTCAAAGAAAAACTGTACCTTTTAGATTTGCCACTAAAAGCGACAAATCTCAGGTAGCGGCAAATCATGAGTATGGAATTCAAATACCCTACAGTCCCCACTAGGAATTATTTTCCCAGCGCCAGTGTTATTGAAGAAGGCCCTTATTCGTCTTGCCCTGCCACAGTTTATATCGCTTCTGAATGAAAAAGTAATAACAACATTAAGTAAGTATTGTGGAGCGGTAAAACATTTTCTACTGGATGCAGCAAAATTGGGCTGCTTAGAGCTGTAAAATATGTGCTCGAAGCGGCAAAGTATAAGCTACTTGAAGCGGCAAAATAGGTGTGCCTGAAGCGGCAAAATTACCAATTCGGGCCTGTCTACTCATTGACAGGCATTGGCTCTCGGAAAATCTCCTCTTTAGATTAAAGTTTGATGTGAATTGCCTGGATGCCAATCCCGACGTCTGGTGCTAGCTTGAAGTGCGCACCGACCACCCGGTGTGGTGCTGTAGGTTTTTCGGGTTTTTCTACAGCTGAAAAGTGAATACACCACCAAAAACATCAGTAAGTCGCCCAGGAGCGCCTCGGCAAATTATAATAATAGCCGTCCTCTACCCGCATAGGTACACTCCATATAAGTGTTTATGAAAGAGTATTATAGTAGTAGTATTATTCCTTTTTTTAATCCGTTAAGACTATCTCAGTCAGGCCCTGTCTCCGGAGCCTCGACACTTCCGGAGGGCGCGCTGGATCATTTATTCCAATAACCACTCCCCACGCCGTGGGGTAAGTGACTATTGGGTCTGAAAATCATGTGCCCTGAGCAGGCGGAGTGAACTAAGAATTACGGCCTTCTGCATTCCTCCGGCTAAGATTTCTGCCATATTACGTCAAGCCGGTATGATTTTTAAGTTTGAGAGCAGTGTATTTGCCTGAGGGTGGGGAATGAGTAGTTCCAATAGATTCAGCAAATCTCATATTCTCCACAACGGACTCAATATTCCCCGGAGCATAAGGCAACACCGGTGTCTCGTCTACACCGTACAAGTGTCGTAGATGGTAGAACAACACTCGTAGGGCCACGTTATGCCTGTACATATAGGCTGAGACCGCATAAGCTGAACAAGCTGACAGTAAATGCATTATGGTCTCAGCTGCCCACGACACGCTCTGCATACCCATCACGCGACTACAGTAGACGAGGGTGTTGAAGACACCATCCTGGCAGGCCATTATGAATCTCTCGGTTTCCGACTTTAGCCCACTTGACCTGAGAAAAGCGATGGTTAAGTTTCAGGATTCTATGTTCTTAAAGAAGACCTCATGCATTGGCTTATCCTTATGTAGCTGTAGGAGCCTCTCAGTCTCCGCAGCTTTAACGTGGGCTCCATCCAGTAGCATTCTGTTATGTAGACACTCCAAACTCAAAAGTCCACGGCCTCCCCATTGTCTGGGGAAGTATAACTGTGGAACAGACGATTTAGGATGCAAGCTTCTATGAAGATGCATCATTTTGCCAGTTTTTACGTCAAGCTGCCGCAGCTCTTGTGAGTAAAGCACACCGAGTATTATTATTATTAGCATTATCACAATGAAGATCCCCTCCCAAGAATCCATTCTCACTGAATCTACAGTTTTCACAACTCTTCGAACATGAACATGAATAACAGAAAGTAGAATTGAAAGATATTTTGCTCCTTAGGATTGATCATCGACGATTGTCGAGGAAAGAGTGCTACAATATTGCCATACGAAAGTAAAGTCTAAGACTATATATTATGCTCCTAACACTTTCCACATATCAGGTAGTTTTGCATGTGAAGTAGACAACAATGTAGACTATATTCGGATCATCGCTAGACAATTCTGTATTGCTCTAGTATTTGTATTATTCCTATGTCATAGTATAGTGTGAACTATTGTATAATATTAAAGGAAAGTATTTACTCTAGATTAACTAACAGATGTCAAGGTGGGACACAACATATACAACTGATCAATTATTAATATTGCTACATCAAACGTTTCTCCTGCAATCATTATGCTCTTGCAATTTCCCCATGACACGAGCATAATGAGAAACAGAAAAAACTCTAAAAGAATGCTTTCTCCGCTACGTGAAAGTAAATTAAAAGAATTATGAGATAATTACTACTTAATAAAAGTAATTGTGTTCACCGTCGGTTGCTGTTCGAGATCGTCAAATTTGCGAACTTTTCAATTCTTAATTTTTTTGTCGCTAGAGGAAGCATTTAGTAAGTGATACTATTTATTCACTAGACCAGCACTTCTTCAAATCAGTGATGATATTGTTGTCGAATGCTTTGGTCCGTTTCTGTTCATGGTGGTGAAATTATCAGATTATTCAACAGTTACAATTGTTTTATTATCGGGATTCGATTTCGGGAAATATTTATCAGAAATTCTATGCTGATGTTCTAGTGTGGGATCTGAGCATTGCCTTTATTTTGCCAATGGAAGAAAAAGCAACAAAGTAAAGTGGTGAAAAGCGAGAACAAATAAGTAAAAATTACCAGTGAATTTTCATGAGTGCCTAAGGATGGCTATTTGTAAATGTTTAACAGAAAACAGTCCCTTTCTTCGTTGATGATAATGCAAGCTGAATATTCAGGGTAAGTACTGATAATTATCTCATTTGGTGCTGGCTTGAAGTGCGCACCGACCACCCAGGGTGGTGCTATGAGTTTTCCTATACAGCTGAATAAAGAATAAACCACCAAACATCAGCAAGGCACCCCGGAGCACCACGGAAAATGATAATAATAGCCGTCCTCTGCCCGCACAGGCTATGCATGTTCATGTTCATGTTCTCGAGTTGAGACAAGTCCATCTGGAGTTGAGATGAGTCATTTCTCCCCTAAATATTTTTGTAGAAATTTTTACTAATTTTCGTAAAAATCAATCTTTTTTCGATGCGCACACCAAATTTGAAGTCGATTGCGACTCAGTTGAAGATTTCACGGGCTATTAACGGAACATTCACACGTTCGAGTTGAAAATTTCGAAAATTTGTTAATGTAATCATTCAAAAAATGTGTTTGGGAATATTATCATTTAAAATTCACAGAACATACTAATTTCGTCATTCTGAAGCGATTGGCATTCACAGAATCGCCATATCTTCTACCGTTCTCGAGTTGAGACAAGTCCATCTGGAGTTGAGAGGGGTCATTTCCCACCTAAATATTTTTTAAAGAAATTTTTACAACAGTTCTTTTGGATTATTATTATGTAATGATCACCGTGCCAGGTTATAACTTTTTTTTTAATATTCTGTAGTGAAGACAATTAGAACAACCAACTGGGCAGAGCTGTGCCGAGCACTGACAAAAAGTGCTTCGATTACTAAGCACTAAGCACTCTCAAAAAGTGGGCGTTCAATTTCGTGTATTCCAAGTTCATATTGCATTTGAAAACGGTTTCACTTGGAAAACTCATATTCTGTAGGTGAACTCAGAAAGGATTGGAGTACTTATTGAATATATTGACATTGATTTGATATCAGAAATTGAGATATTTTTTGGTCGGCAATTGAAGGAAACGAGTCAATACCTGCTTTTGTTTTATTTCAATAGAAAGACCCATAAAAACAGTGCAACTTCCAACTGATAGGGAATATCCAGACAATGTCGTTTGGGAGATTAATATGAGTTCCGAAAGGGCGACGAATAGTCAAATTGAAATATGGAGCGGCGCAAAATAGTTCATACCTCACCAACATTCTCACTGATTTTTTAGTTCGGCAGTTTTCGGATGGAAGCACCATTGTACTTATAGTATATTTCATTCATGTCAGAGCGTGCTGCCGTGAGAATGAAATAGGAATGTGATTTTGATAACCATCGGTAGACGCTAGACGGACAGAACTAGTCAGATCAAGAAAATGAAATGTTCACATTCATAAACATTACATTTTTTATATTTTATTTTTTTCTATTCAACATTGACGTCATAATTTTCAGTGGTTGAAATTCCAAAGAGACAAAATCAGTCAGCAAAATCTGTCATTATCTGACATAACTTGAGAGTTTTTTGGGCACGTTCAGCGGTGTGAGGCAACTTATACAGGGCGGGGCAATAGTGCATCAGAGTCCGATTGCTTGAGTTCTAAGATCGTTAGGACGATAATTCAAAAAACAAATATAACTAGAGAACTGTGTCTATATCTAGAAATTATTGTCGGATATACAGGGTGAACCAAGGAAAATCTATAGGGTAAATTGCATTTTTTCAAATGAAATGCTATGTACTTCAATCCATTTTTTCAAGCATTTTAGTGGTCTCAATCCACACCTCCAATATCCTTTACTATCTCCCAACCACTTGGGTTTTATATTTTCAACAACATTCACAGATCCATAGCTGAGAAAAGGCTTAGTGCTTAGTAGTCCCAAAAAGTGCTACCGAGCACCGCAGTGCTCTAAGCACTAAGCCTTTTCGTAAAATGCTCGAAGCACTAAGCACTGAATCCAAAAAGTGCTCGGGAGCACAGTGCTTACGAGCACTGAAATGCCTAAGCACTTTCACGAGCACTAAGCACAGTGCTTTGGGACAGCTCTGCAACCGGGATGGGTTTTTCGGATTTCGAAAAGTATGCCAGAGAGTTTCAAATAAATGAAACAAATAATTTCCAGGAAGTCTAAATTTTTTTTCTTCCACACTCTTCCACAAAGTGCAAATATCTGTCAAAAAACAACTATTTACATTGGTCCCATCGTTAAAATTACAGTATCAGTAATTGTTTGTTTATCAGATGATTATAGTACTAATTAACACTATTAGCTATTGTTTAATAATAAATTGTGACAATTCGTTACCGCATATCTCTGAAAAGTTCTGATCAGAACTATGATAAAAACGAAGTAATTATAAGACTTATGGTTAAATAATTGGTTAAGGTAATTACTGACTGGGAAAAAGTAGTTTATTTTGAACGAATATCTACTTCCAACATTGTTAAAGTAATGAGTTTGACAACGATAATGGTTACCCTGATATGGGCGATGTTGATGTGTATTTTTTTTAATTTTCCTTATTGCTTTAAGTTCAACAGATAATCAGCCATAGCTTGTAGCTCCTTTGATTTTCATCAAATCGTCTCAATCAATATTGGTATATTTCAAAATCTGTAGTAATTTAGTGTATTATTCACAACACAGTAAGAGTTTTTCAAAAATCTTGAAATAATTTGATAAGTAACACTCGGAGGGTTCAGTTGTTAGCTGTCCGGTAAGTGACCCGTCTTCAATTCATTTATACAAATATATTTAATACATTGATGAAACGTACCTATTCAATGTTTTGGATGAAAATGAAGAGAGCGGACTTATAAAGCTCCAACGCCCTTTCGTAGGAAGTGAGACAATAGTCTTCTTGTTTTGTAACTCCTTTTCCCTGACTGACGGAAAACCGTTCATTTTGTTCGTATTTCAAGACTTCTGTGATAATAATTATAGACTTTTAGAAAATCCTAGCAATGATGAATTATCTGGAAGTACGAATAATACTACAACTGAAAATCTTTCATCTAGGGCCGAAGTTTTCGAGTCTCTAGATCAACTGATAAATGTTGTTTGAAAGGGCTGAGCAAACTCACTTACTCATATTGCTAACATGGAACTATTGGACTTCTGTTTCCTCAAAACCTATTTCCTGATAAAATATATTCTCTACTCGCATAAAAACGGCCTGCGAATTATTTTGTAATGTCTCAACCTAACAGAGAACAAACCGAAGATATGTGTAAGATGTATCGACAACACTTCTATGATTATGGATTCAATATCTCCAAGAGTTTCGGCAAAACTTTGTCAACATCGATCTTATGGAATTTTCCTTAGAGCGAAAACCTGTCTCAGGTGTTGGGTACATGGTGGACTGTATTTCGTTGCTTCGATTTTTTATATAATTATTTGTAGATAACTTAATGATACTGAACTAACTTTTATATATGTGTGTGGTATAATATTATGCTTCTTGTCAGACTGACATAACAGTGCGTTAGACTTTCATAGCACTCATAGGACTCGTACCACATTATCCTTCTGTCCATATCTTGTTGAGCGTTTGTATACTATACAACACCATGACTATGTTCCGTTGCTGATTGAAGACTTCCCTTACCCCCTAGATAACGCTACCCACCTGAGATAATGACGTGAATCATCATATTTGAAGAAAAAAGGAAAATAATTTCCAAAAGAGAATCGTCATATACAGGCTCGCTCTCACCTCTATATTATTATCATAATTATTATCGTTAACTAATTAGTTGTTAATTTTTTCAGAAAAATGGCTCCAAGTCTCCTGCGCAACTCATCCCTATACCTAGAAAGTTCCTCAGCTGATCCAGTTCAGATAATCAGCACTCAACAAGATTTACAACAAAGTTACCAACCATACCAAAAACCAGTCAGAAGAGTTGTTACCAAGCAAGGGAAGCATTACAAATGGGAAATAGTATGGAAGAACGTCTTGATATTCATTCTCCTCCATGGATTCGGAATTTATGGATTTTATGCAATGCTCGTGAAGGCAAAATGGCAGACAGCTCTGTGTGGTAAGTAAGAACCGAACACTTTTGGAAAACCAAAATCGATGAACTGAACATCACAAGACGTTAAATCTGGAATACCATAAAATGAGAAGAAACAAAAATGTAGAGGTAGATATTCGATGAAACCATCAAATCACAAGAACGGTAAAAATGATAAAATATCGTAACAGAATATCGTAAGTTTGCAAAGTGTGATATTCGGAAATCATAAGAATTTGAATTGTAGAATCAATACATCACAAAACATAAAATTCTCAAAGGAATATATGGTAAAACCGAAATGTATAGAACCGAAAACTATCAGAAAGTGATCGCGGTTTACTCTACTAGCTCAGAGATGGCGCAGCGTGCGTTAAATATAAATACATTCTGGTGTTGGGATTACGTTTCTATTTATAACCGAAATGGCAAGGCTCATATTGAATCCACTACCAGAATTATCGAAGAAAAAATATGAATCCCCAAATAAATCTTGAAAGGAACGAATATAATGTACGATTCGTTATAAATACGTGCAACCCTTTTCGATTTGTCAACAGTTGCACCATCTAGGAAGTGATAGAGCAAGTTAGATCGTTCTCTTCAGTGCTGTTTCGTTATTTCCTTATTCCCTCCTCACTTTCTGCTAGTTTTCGATTCTGATCATTTTATATCTTACACATTCAGGTTCCACGGATGTTACGTTACTACAAATGTATTTTCCGACTATTTATTGGTTTTACGTTTTTAGAAAGGATTGAATAATGTTTTAATAACATTTTGTTTCGTTAGTTTTTGAATTTGGCAGTTTTATGTTATGAACAGCTTAGGTCATTGAGTTTTGCGACGACTTTCAAGTATTGTAGTTCATGGAGTTCATGATATGGCTTGATTAGGCAACTTTCTAGGAATACTTCATCGACAGTCATCTACGATTTTTGTCAAATAATGAAGCATTGGATAGGGGTTGGGCAATAGTTAATTAACCTCATTTATTTTCTCCCATTTTCCGCTCACCATGGGAAATGGAAAGACTTTTTAACAGACGGAACATGAAAATTATAGATAATACTTTCTATCATTTAGGTAGCACTCAATAATTTTTTCAGCCTACCTCTATGCCGCAGTAAGTGCCATGGGCGTAACAGCAGGGGCGCACAGGCTTTGGGCCCATCGCACCTACAAAGCCAAACTACCGCTTAGGATATTTCTGATGATTTGCCAGACCGCAGCGCTGCAAAATGACCTTCACGAGTGGGTGAGGGACCACAGGGTACATCATAAGTTCACAGATACCGATGCCGATCCTCACAATTCCAGAAGAGGATTCTTCTTCTCGCACATTGGATGGTTGATGCTCAAGAAGCACAAGGACGTGTTCAGTAAAGGAAAAACAGTGGATCTGAGCGATATTGACAGTGATCCTGTCATCACGTTTCAAAAGAAGTGAGTAATACTCTTTCCATTAAAAATAAATGTGTATCAAAGTCTCTTGAACTTAAAAAAAAAACTAGTAGAAGAAACCATATGCGGAGATTATCCTGTCTACTTGAACTTTCACAACTGTCATTTCTGTTTCTTTCCAACTGCGGTAAAATTCCTTTTCCTCCTACCCCTATAGAAAGTACACACTTTCCTCCCTCAAATCAAGGAGGAAACTCATACTTTTCCTCCCTAGGGAGGAAAAGTACTTTCCTCCCTAGGGAGGAAAGTATTTTTCCTCCCCCTCATTTCAAGTAAGTTGTAAACGATGAAACTTGTGAATTCATTATATTCATATTGTTTCCATAATTTCTAGAACATTCTGTATATCCTGTTTTTTGGTAAAAATCTAACGTTAATGTTACTTCAACGTAGTTCTTCAATACAAATTTCTACTTCAGGAATCTTAGATATACGTTTTTTGAGTTCAGAATAAGAATAGTATGCTGTGGCTCACTGACAGTAAACACGGCGATTGACTTTTGAGGTGCAAAGTCGCTACATTCATTACTCTTAGTTGAATTTTTGAAAAATGGAGAGCGATTCAAGTGATTTTGAATTTCCAAATACACCACCTAATATTAAGGAACAAGCCAACATAGCGTCATTAACCTTACTACCACAAAAATCTAAAGACAGGTATGAAAAACAATATGCACAATATAAGCAATGGGCTGAAGACAACAAGATACATAAATATTCAGAGAATGTTTTACTGGCATATTTTTCACAAGGAAAATCATTAAAAGCTTCAACACTTTGGTCTAAATATTCAATGCTACGCACAATGATACAAATGAAGGACAATGTTGATATTAAATATCCAAAGTTGATTGCATTTCTAAAACGTCAAAATGCCGGATACAAACCAAATAAAGCTACAACTTTTACAAGAGAAGAAATAAATACATTCTTAATGGAAGCCCCCGATAATGCTTTTTCATTAATGAAGGTAAGAAATTAAATCCCATCCAAATAATTTAATTTTTGATATAAAATATTCATAGGTAGTCCTTGTTATTGGAATTTCTGGAGCATGTCGATGTGATGAGCATGTCGATGTGATGAGCTTATTAAAATGACTATGGATGATATTGAAGATAAAGACAATCTTTTAGTCATAAATATCCCCACTTCAAAAACGTATAAACAACGAACTTTCGTTGTCAATACTACAACAGGTAACGGCCCAAATTTTGTTCAAATCGTTAAAAAGTATATCTGTCTACGTCCTAAAACTGAGCATAAACGATTGTTGGTATGCTTTAAAGCAGGCAAATGTATAAATCAAGTGGTTGGCAAGAATAGTATATCCAAAATACCACAAAAAATTGCAGAATATCTCAATCTTCCAAATGCCGAACATTACACAGGGCACAGTTTCAGAAGAACTTCAGCAACTCTGTAAGTAAACGCTGGTGGGGATATTTTAGCTCTAAAACAGCATGGCGGTTGGAAATCAACCAATATCGCAGAAGGTTATGTAGAACAATCTTACACAAAAAAAAGAAAAATTTCTGATCAAATTATGGGAAATAATGTAGAACCTGAACTTGATCAAAATCAGACAAGCACTTCTAGAAGTTACCACCATTACAATGTGCTAAGCGAAAATATTTCAAATACTAAAGCTCCTGTTCAAACCCTATCTTCTTCCAATGGTGTTCATATAAGTGCTACTCAAAACTGCACATTCAATATTAACATAAATAATTCTAAAATATAGTTAAACAATACTATGTACTTAATTGTATAGCATATATTGATAAATTTGTTTAATAAATAATTCTTGTGTTCTTAATTATATTCGTTACCTATTTGTATCGTAAATAAATTTTCAAAAAAAGGTGGGTAGGAGGAAAAATCATATATATCACATGGGAGTAAAGTGCCTTTTTCTCCCTTGGATGTTTACTGCCCTCCGCTTCGCGTCGGGAAGTAAACTACATCCTGCGGGAGGAAAAGTGGCACTTTCTTCCCTAGTAATACAAATAGCTATTAATTAATAGCTACAAGCTACCAAAATTTCTGCTTACTAAGTTTGGTCTCCTGAACAAAAAATACAAATAAAATTTTGGGTGGTCTCAAGTATATTTGGAGAGATGTGCCTATTTTTGGCACGTTACCTTAAATATTACTGAACATTGACAGCCAAAATTTGGTATGGAGATAGGTGAATCCTTGGTGCTTTCTGTCTCATAGTCAAATTTCACTTACTCCTTACAATATAGTATAATGTTCACTCAACAATAAATGAATGAAAGTCTATCTTTTCAAACGGAACGGTATATCTCGAAATTTTTAATCCTTGTACCAATCTTGTGTTGACTTTGTTCAATAATTTCTATTTTTTTATCGAACTGTTTCAGAAATGAACGGTTTGAAAATTATAACTGTTATTTTATTGTATTTTTATCATTTATTTTATATTTTATGATATTTCATGGTTTAATTTTCTTTCATGGGTCTTGAATATCACAATGCAAGTAACAGCAAAGTATTGTAAGGAAAGGACACAACCCGAATTTTACCAAGTAACTTTCTTGAATCTCTGTAGCACAAAATCGAAACACATTCATATTATTTATGAACAGTAAGTAACTCAATAATAGTATAATTTCAATAGGATTAATTGTCCAAAAAAATATCAAGGAGCAGTTGGGTAATCACTAATAGGGTAGTTAATTATTGGGAAATTTTACAGGGCTACCAGGTTAATCAGAACTTATTTATTACTGCCTCTTACGTGTTTTTTGATTTCGACGGACTCCAACATGTTCAATTATCTTTAGGTTGAATATGCAGTATTTCAGAATTCTATGTGAGATCTTAGTAATTTTCAGAGAACTGGTTTTTGTTGGCATAGCTCGTATTCTGTTTATTCAACCTGTAATGTTCCCCGAATCTATCATCAAAGCTGCGGCCTGTCTGACCTATATATAATGCATTGCAATCCTCACACTCAAATTTATGAACCTCAGACGTCTTGAATTTATTTCGTACAGACTTTGTGTCGCTGATAAATGAATAAAAGGTTCCTGAAGAAATGAGATGTCTTGTTCGCTTGAACGCGGTATGCCAGGCGTGCACATCGTTGTTGATATGCTGATTTGAGTTCATCCAAGGACATTTTCTTGACTCCAGATCTGTATGTCAATTCAACATCAATATAGATATTTTTTTTAGATACTACGTGCTGATGGTAACGTTCCTGTGTTTCATGATTCCTGCTCATATTCCTTGGTATTTTTGGGGAGAAGACTGGTGGATTTCATGGTATGTGACAATCGCGAGGTACACTTTATCCCTGCATTTCACGTGGTTGGTAAACAGTGCTGCTCATATTTGGGGGACGAAGCCATATGATAAGTGAGTATCTGAAGTTTTTTATCATCTCTATAATTTCAAATCTAAATCTTGATTATTCAGATCCCAAATATTATTATAGTAATAAAAATAACATAAAGAGAAAATCCTGTTCGTAGAGGGAAACATGTAAAATTGATGTAGGAGAGATATAAATAGATATAATGAGCAATTTTATATTTTTTACATGCCTGCTGTAACTCAGGATACACTGATGTAGGTATATTTAAAAAATTAACGATATATAGTAACAGTAACACAATATCTATGAAGTTCAAGCAATATAAACTGAAAATAGAATAGAATGGATACATCCGCCACATCATTTTTATACAATGAAATTAATAAGATGCTAAGGAGAGACCCTTGTTATACTCCGTCATTTATGAGTTTAATTTTTTCAAAGAAGCTCAAGATTATTTTTGTTGTTTCAATGAAATGAGTCTGAAATTTTTTGCAAAATTTGCTGCCAATACAGATCTTTGAAAAATACCATGTTAAACATTTTGGAAAATAGGACGATTTCCGAAATCTTACCCAGAACCGGAATTACTGAAATAAAACGATAATTGTCAACTATAGAAACTTTTCATCTGTTTTCCATAGCGGCCAACTTATTCAAATAAAAAACAGACAGGAATGCCACTTGTTATGTATAGACTGAATAGAAATGTGAGTGGTTCGATGAATTGCATCAACGATCTCCTTTTTCATATCAATCTATACATAATCAAGTGAGAGTTGACGATAATCTATTAAGAATTTCAGAGAAAGTGTGTTGGAGATGAATACACGTATGAATGAGAATAATTGTTTGCAACCGGATTCAATACAGTGTGCGCCCAAACTATGGAAATATGATAACATCGCCGGCTTTAGATATAGCAGGGGAGCCCAAGCGGGTATTTCGGGATTTACTGAAGCGCGGCAGATTAATATATAAGGGGATACCTTGGGGATACCTCATAAATAAGGCGGCGCGTCCAGGATAAAGGATCAGATTAGTAAAAAAAATTGATCATCAGAATTTCTCGAGCGCGTCAGATTAAGATAGGGTGAGTTAATTACATGCTAAAAAGTGTATATTCTACTAACCTGACAATTTGAGAGTGACGTAAAGAAAGGGGAGGTCTACAAAGTTGTTAAAAAAACGTCATCTTGACATTCTCGAGCGTGACTATTTTATTTTTATTTTGAAGGAAATAATGCAAGGATAACGAAAAATATATAATCTGACGATTTCCACAAGCCGAAATAACAAAAATTCGTCGATAAAGTCTAATGCGTGCAGCAGCGTAATGCCTATATTCCCCTCTCCGCGTTACTATTTCTCTCTCACTCTCTCTATCTATTTGGCTTGGCCAAACTTAGATTTTGAATATAATTTGAACCGATTCGTACCGGTAGATTTTGAGAAATCTCAAAAATACTACGAAAAATTTCTTTTTCAAATGTTTTATAAAAAAATTAAATCGGCTCAACGACCGATTTCAAAAAGTATCGAATCGCGTGAAAATAGGTTCATTTATTCAAAAGTTATTGCGGTTTGAAATTTGAAATAATTGTATAAACTCCTATCAGACTTTTGAGCTTGGAGAGCTCATGATGACACAAAAATCATATTTGGAGTTAGCGGGAAGTTGCAGGGATGGCCTTTAGGGTCAACCCTTTTCCTAATTTTTTCTCGAGTGTGTCCATGCAACAGTTTTTTTTACAAATTTGAAAATCTATAGCCACTTCCTTCACCGATGAGAAGGTATACTTAAATAATATTTTTTTCTACATTATCATCTTTGCAATCCACATCGAGCATCGTGGGCTCCCCTACTAAACAAAAATTTGAGTGAGTAAAAAAAAAATATAACCCAGTGAACTTTGCGGCATGTTGCAAACATGTCCATTCAAACTGCTAGTACGATTTTGATGACTCTCAAGTAAATTATGTGAAAATATCAAAAAAATTCAAGGTTTTCCAAAAACTCATGTTTTTTACGATAAAGGATGTTTTTGAATCACGTGAATTTCAGAAACCTCCAATTATCAGAAACGAATGAAGATGATTTTATCTTCTCAGTTCATATAGTCAACACATTCCAGGATGACCTTACCATAATATTAAAACCAAGAATGAACCCCTATTTCGGGGTAGTTGTCTCGGTTGTCACGTGGTATACATACAATCATTGTAGCGACCCTAGGGGGAGAGACAGTCAGGAAAAAGGTTGCTCCCAAGGGGAAGTTCTATCGCCTTTACTGTAGTCACTGGTTGTCGACGACCTGCTAGTAAAGCTACAAGAATCTGGGTTCACAACTCAAGGTTACGCTGATGGTCATCACCATTAGGAGCAGACATGACCGAATATTCTCCGACAGCATGCAGATAGTTCTAAACACAATCAAAAGCTGATGCGCAAAGGAGGAACACAATGTCAATCCTAGCAAAACAGTGCTAGTTCCATTAACCAGGAGGCGAAAGTATGAACTCAAAGCCCCAACCGTGTCAATTTTTTCCAAAGGAGTAAGATACCTGGACGTTATAATCGGCCAAAAACTGATATGGAACAGCTAAATCAACCACATTCTTTCCAGGGCTATCGCGGCAAGCTAGACATAAACTTCTTGGGAACTCTGTTAGACGGACATCTGAATTTTGATCAGCACATCAATAGTGTTTGCAATAAACTCAATTCGGCATTTTTTGCAATCGAACGAATGAAATCCTGCGTTAAAAAAGAAAGTTTATCAAGCATTTATTTTGCCATGGCAATTTCACATATATCACTCAACATCATGGCATGTTGGTGCGGAAATGATTTAAATGGAGTTTTTGTGGGCCAAAAGCGGATCCTGAGACTAATCTTCGACATGGACTATCGTGATAGTTGCAAACCGGTTCTTATCAGAGAAAATCTGTTTCTTGTATTTATATATTCAAATGTGTTAAATTTGCAAGAAACAACCTAGAGTCCTTTGAAACGATAGCATCAACAAATACTTATAGTACAAGATTTAAGGGACAGCTGCGAATGCCAAATAATAAAACCTCTAAATACAAAAACTCTTCTGCTTACAATGCTTTGTCTCTCTACAACAAATTGCCGAATGAGAGAAACATTTTGTAATAGAGTTAAATGTTTATTGATTGACAGGTGCTACTATACTGTGCAGGAGTATCTGAATGATACTTACTAATTATTTATTAAATTTTATGTATTATTTATAATTCATTTATAAGCTGTGACGTTGAATTTTGTTTTCAATTACTTTGACTGGTATTTTTCATCTGTACATTTTATCTACATTTTTACGGACTATCTGACCTACCATATGTACCTTATTGTACCAAAGTTTATTATGTTTTTTTTATCCGTTAGGAATTACCCAGACAGGCCCTGTCTCCGGAGCCCCGACACTTCCGGTAAACCCAGTAAACACTCCCCACGTCCGTGGGGTGAGTGATTAGTGGGTCCGAGAGACATGTGACCTGAGAAGGCTGAGTGAACCAAGAATTACGGCCTTCTGCATTCTTCCGGCTAAGTTTTCAGCCACATCATGGCAAGCCGGTATGAATTTGAGAGCAGTGTGTCCAGCATTCCACCAAGGACCCCTATTATCAGAACCACCATCTTGATAGAATGGTTTGGGTAAAGCCTGCGTCGTTCAAAGAGTAGATCTCGATATATTTAGTCCGTTTTTCCTCCCCTTTTCGGACGATGTTCGTTTCGCCAGGAGCTGAAAACTCAATGGCAAAAATCGTCCTAATTTCATGGTCGAGGAGGACTACATCAGGCTTAGGGAATGAGTAGTTCCAATAGATTCGTCACTTCTCATTCTCCACAACGGACTCAATATCCCCAGGAGCATGAGGCAACACCGGTGTCTCGTCTACACCGTACGAGTGTCGTAGATGGTAGTACAACACTCGTAGAGCCGCGTTATGCCTGTGGATATAGGCTGAGACCGCATAAGCTGGACAAGCTGACAGCAAATGCATCAGCTGCCCCACGACACGCTCTGCATCTAGTGTCAGGGACCTCTATACCCATCACGTGACTACGGTAGACGAGGGTGTTGAAGACACCATCCCGGCAGGCCATTATGAATCCCTTGGTTTCCGACTTCAGCCCACTTGACCTGAGAAGAGCGAAGGTCAGGTTTCTAGATAAGCCAAGGTCTTCAATGTTCTTGAAGAAGACACCATGCATTGGCTTATTCTTATGTAGCTGTAGGAGCCTGTCACACTCCGCAGCTTTCACGTGAGCTTTTTGCTGAACGGGTTCCAACTCGGTGACAGAGTTTGGGTTCGTCCGTTCAGTGTCGAATACGAGACCGAGTTCATCGGCTGCACGGGTTGCTGCCTTGAAAAGAAATGCTCCAATCCCCGCTTTTTCATGATCGCATACCAAGCAGAGAAATCTTCAGAAGATCATCCAAGTCTTCATTTCTTTTCTGACAAGCCCTCTCCGTAACTTCTCCTTCGAAATCTAGGTAAATCTGAGTATCATCAGCGTAGAATACTGCATGGCAGTGTTTTAAATACTTTTGGAATTCAGATGTGTAGATTGTGAAAAGTAGAGGACCCAAGATCGAACCCTGTGGTACACTTCGACTAATAAGAGAGACATTAGATAAGTCAGCTACTGCAAGAACTTTGAGGAAACTGCAGAATATCTGCCAGCAGGAAGCTCAAATTTTTGGGAAGGTCTTTCATAACACCCTATGACATCAGGAACTTAGCTCCCAGGAAACTGATAAACTTCGCACGAATTCTCAGAATCCCGAGTCTTGAATAGATAAAGGGTCACGCACAAAGAACCTTGCAGGTTGAGGAGCTTGAAAGGCTGCACAGCCTACACGATCCCCCTACATTCTATAATATACATACACCCAAGTTTGATGATGTGTTTAGGATAAATCCAAAAATGCTTACGTGCTTCTCAATGATCATATTGCTCCCTCTTCGTTGCTGGTATGACATATAAAAATGTACCATAACATTTAAATAATAGAAATATAAAGGATGTGATTCAAAATAAATGAATTCAATAGTTATACAAACCACCCAAAACAGTTTAATTACTGAACACGATCGGGATCATACCAGTTCTAGAAGTACCGTATGTGAAAAAAAATCGCATGCTCCTATTGCAGGTTGTAGTTTGCAGAACTCTAACTGGTGACTTTTTGAAAATATCTCCGACTATTCATACAATCCAAATAGGTTTTTGAAAGTCTCGAAATTAGATATCAAATTTCACCAAATATTTTCAATAATAAAAAAACAGCTTTTCCAACATACTAAAATATATTTGTACAAGAATTTTCACAAAATCGGTAGCAATTCAAAGCTTCAAAGTAATGGAGCAGGTGCAACCACATACGGCGATGCTGCATATGGTGATGCTACGTACGGAGAAGCTACGTACGGCGATGATAAATATGGAGAAGCTGCATATGGAGACGCTACATATGGGGATGCCACATATGGCGATGCCACTTTATATCCTCCCACGAAAGGTGCTGCTACCAAGGGACTCCTCACAGCAGCTACAGGGGCCGCAGCGACTAAGGGAGCCGCAGGCGTTACGAGAGCATTGAAGTTGCGTGCTACAACTTGCGAGCTATGGGCTGTTACCACTGCGGGAGCTACGGCCAAGGGAGCTGCAGCGATGACACCGCTTGGTTTTGCATCAGCCAATACTGCGCCAGTTAGAGCCAGAAGTGCTACCTGTGAAGAAAAAATCTGATCAGTGTGTATTAAAATTGAATTCGCTGTTTTTCATTATGAACCGTTCAAATATGTCTAATGCGGTGACATCATTGATGTATGAATAATGGATAGATCATTATTTGTGAGAAAGCGACAAGAAAGATAATTTAGAATTGGTGGAGAGGCAGTTTTTCGGAATAATGAGCAGTTTTTTTGTGAAAGTGGTGGACGAAAGAAGAGCTGAAGAGGATAGGCGAAACGAAGGAGTAGAGCATATGCAAACTACTGATCAAAGAAGTTAGTTATATGGTAGGAGTTAGATGGAATTGCAAATCCAATAGTCTACTTCTATTCCCGATACATTTGGACAGTATCAAGGCAAGATGTGACTTACAAACTGAATGAGTATCGAAAGAAAAAAATTGATACAAATCAGTAATGATGGAGTAGAGGATTTTTAGGATTTCTATTTCTCTCTAGTCTAAAATAAGCACGTGATGTTTGACTTATTTTATGTTTCAACTGTGTTTGCACAAAACTCCATTTGTATTGATAAAAATACTAGATTAGTAGATGTATAGCAGGAAAACAAAAATTGTACACAAAAATTCGAAATAATACTTCAGGAAATATTCAGCAGAACAAAAATGGAGCTCGATAGTTATGAACTAGTTTCAAATGAACAATAGAACGTTAGAATCCCAAAAATGTCAAGAAACATTGCGTTGGTTATAACAATCAATGCAGCAGAATGAAAATGGAGTTACATGAATTGAAAATAACTGAGATAATGAACTACTTGGAACTGAGATTGGTTGATCGAACAGAAATGAAGGTATACGATATTGTTAAGTTGTGGACAACCATGTGCCCAAAAAAATTCGGTATTTTGGCTCTCCTGAAATATGAGTTACGTCTTTGTTCGTTGAGAGTGTCGACTTGCACAGCATTGCATTACGAATTTCAGCTTTTCTGAATAATTGAAGAATCATAGATTCCATAAAATTTCAAGAAAAAAAGTGAGCAGGCATTTTTGAGTTCCAAAATGTCACCATGAGGATTCCGTCAACTAACTTCTGAAGAAATTTCCAAAACAACTTTTTTGTAAACTACAAATTCGCCATATCAAAACTGATTATTATGAAATATGTAATACTTACAAGTTTGAACATTTTTGATGATTTGCTGGATACGATGATTCACAATGTCTATCAATTTGTGATACTTGTATTTATATCGAAACTCCCCCCTTATGCTGATAGTTTTTCGCCGATCAATTTTGTAATTGAAGTTTGGTCATATACCAGACGAAATAACACTTAGTATGCGTAGAAGTACTTCTTTCAGTTACTCAACTTGATGCGACATCGTAGCCTTGCCTGAATTATTACTGCTAATCAAATCACGGATGAATGTTATATAACTTTGGCCTATTTAAATAACTCTGAGCTAATTATCCATATCTTCAAGGCCGTTCTGGAATTGATGGTATTTATCTCGGGGACCAAAATATGATTTCGATATTTTAGTGAATTGCATTTTATTCTGATGAAGAATTTTTCTATAGTTAATGCACTTATTCTGTCAGAAGAAGTTAAAAAATGATCCATTAGTTGTATACAGGGTGTCTCAAAATCCTTTACCAACATTTCAGGGGTGTATTTTTCAGGACAATCTAAAACACATCTGGAATATTTCAACATTTGCCAATGTATGAAACAAATACTCGATTCCTATTTAATGGTTGAAGGTGTTATTTTCGAGCAGTTTTCATAACTCTGTTACGTTTGTTGTCTTTTTCTATGTTTCGTTTGTATTTTTGATTTGATATTCTACTAAAGATTAGATTAGATTTGTTTGGGGATTTAAAAAATAGTCATAGGTAGCCTTTTCATTGGTAGAACACTCCAACAAAATTCCATTTCTTCAACTCTTCTTCAACAATTTTATAAAAGCAAAAAACTATTTTTTTTGTAATTTTTGGAAACGTGTTACTTTACGAGGATAGGCCTAAGAACTTATGTTCACATGAGAGACTACCCCTTTTAATTTACGTTAAGGAATGACCCCTTGAAATCTTTCGAACTTATTTGGAAACATCCTGTATTTAATATTGATCATAACTATCCTGGCAGAAAATGGCCTCCTGGGCTACTTCACACATAAAGGAAACTTCACCCAGCCGGACCATTTCTCACTGAAAAATGTCCCTACACACTAGCAGAATACTTCTTTCTCATTGGGTAGCTCAGTTTAGTTTTTTCTGTTTTCATTTACATTATTATAGATATTCTTGTGCTGTCAACGACCCATTTTTTATAGTTCACCGCTCCTAAAGATATCTTTTTAATTCTATTATTTCCATACATGTTGAATGGATAATAGAAAAATTATTATTATTCATATTCTACATGAAATGTGAGAAAAAAGATTGTTTATAAGTACAAACAATAGCGTATAAAAATAAAATGAAGCTTGATCATTATTGTTGCTTTACACGTATTTGTAAATCTGATGAGGAAAAATTTGTTTTTCTATTTTCT
This sequence comes from Chrysolina americana, assembly GCA_958502065.1. Taxonomy (NCBI): domain Eukaryota; kingdom Metazoa; phylum Arthropoda; class Insecta; order Coleoptera; family Chrysomelidae; genus Chrysolina; species Chrysolina americana. The sequence goes on from OY293414.1 coordinate 82,210,965, forward strand.
TCCTCAATTGCCCCAGTCTACTGATGAACAATATTTTACTTTAAATACTCTTGTATTGCTAATATTACTGGGCATGTAATTGTTAGCCTTAACTTTCTTGTAACGTGTTTCTTCAATTTATATGGACTATTCACGTTTCGTTTTCTACAACAGAAGTAAAAGAGTGTTTAATCAAATCCGAAAAATATACGTGCTGTAAGAGACGCTGGTAACGTAGCTTCATTTCGATTATGTAGGAAGGAACAATAAGGTGATCCTCCTCTTGGTACCGGGGCACATCGGAGTAGAGGGCAATGAACAAGCAGATACTTTGGCACAAAAAGGGGCATGTACGCCACTGATCGGACCAGAACCATTCTGCGGACTTAAAAATCTCAATAAAACTGAAGAAGCTATGAGAGCAACATACTGGCAAAGACTGCTAAGGCAGGCCAAAGTTCTTCTCGTCAAGATCGAAGACACTGATTAACCTCAGCAAAACTAGTCTAAAGACAATCACGGGATTTCTGACGGGGCACTGCAGACTCAAAGAACACCTTTAGGAAGCTAGGCTTAGAGGAGGACAGCACCTGCAGATTCTGTGGGGAACATCCAGAAACACCACTCCATATATTGATGGAGTGTTATGATGTACATCATAAAAGATTGAATATACTGGGATCACACCAGCTGACTGTGGGAGAAATACCACGAGCGTGAGGGGCTGCTGTAAACGAGAACACCTCGAAATAGCAGAAGAAGATGGGGTACAATAGATGTAATTGGGTCGCAGCGCATCAGTCATCATCTAGCTTCATTGACTAAGTCCACGTTGGTAATGCCCTAGGTTCAGAGACACTTGCCAACATGTCAGTACCACCTCATTGCCTTGAGTGAAATGTGGAATAATTCCAATATTTCATAATATATAATTAACTTAACATACCAATAGTTCACTAATTTGTTTCTATGCACAGAGTTTTCATCGCCAGTTTTGGAAAAATCATCCTCTGTGTTTCCTGTATCTGTGTTTACGTTCCACAAAATAACAAATAATAATGAAGTTATAATAATTAATCATCAATAGTTTATTTTCATACCGTATTGTCAATGCCCAGCACTGTTTCAATATCAATAATTTTTAAAAAGCTCCGTATATTTGGATCGAAATCATCACAAGCTCCTTCATTAGTGTCTTCAATATAATTAAATTGTGCAGCTATTACCTTATTTTTGTTTTCAAATTGAGATATTTTCATTTCAATTGGTCCATATTCCTGTGATGAACAGCTACGGCATCAAATGATGTGGTAACCCAGGCTTTTTCTAAAAAATAATTATCCTGACAATTGAATCTAAGAGACGTAATTGTTCCTCCACGCTGGAAGAAAAAGTTTTCTTTTTCTTGACTGATTCTATCGCGAATCCTAAAATGAACTTACCGTAAACTGTTAATTTTGAAATTTCACTCTGGCCATAATAAATCTTGCATTGGAGAAAAAACTATTTATGTTTATTTATCAAAATACAAACCCATGACCCACAATACCAGATGACAGTAACCGCAGAAATATAAAATACCTTGAAAATTAATTAGAGCACCACAACTGTATTCCTGTAAATTCTACTTACCAGTGTACTGCCGTCCTAAGCAAAATTGCAGTATCTACTAGAATTATGAATATTGAGATATTGGATAATGAAGGTTTAAAAACCTATAGATTTTGCCTTTTATCAAACATAAATGAAGTATACTCTGTTTAAATACCCAAATTTGACGACTTATTTTGCCGCATCTACGAAAGTTCAATTATTTCCTACGTAAGAAGGTCGGATCTACAGAATTCTGAAGACAATAGCAGATGCAGATACTGCACTTTTGCTTAGGACGGCAGTGTAGCCAAAAATATATACTTAACGAATGTCACTTTATGTCTTTATGATTTTGAGTATGAAACTGGCTGTTGTTACTCACTTCATATATTGTATCAATGTTTTTGTATACTCACTGCGTGTTGGATCTGAGTCGCATTAACCCCTACATATTTCTGCAGGACCATTAACCCCGTTGAAAACAAATTCGTAGCCTGGGTAGCTTTTGGAGAAGGTTGGCACAACTACCACCACATCTTCCCTTGGGATTACAAGGCGGCTGAACTGGGAGACTACAAGCTCAACCCCAGCACGGCCTTCTTGGATCTCATGGCCTACTTCGGCTGGGCGTACGACCTCAAAACTGTGTCCGAAGAAATGGTGAAGAAAAGGGTGAAAAGAACGGGCGACGGGACGTGGAAAGATAAGAATAGCAAAGGAGGACAAGATACTGAAAAGGAAGACGATGACGATCACCACCATCATTCCGGTGGACTTTGGGGTTGGGGAGATAAAGATATGGAAGAGGATGATATAAGGGATGTCAAGGTTTTCAATGAACTGAAAGAAGATTAGAACAGCCCTACGTGGTGTTATTTATCATTAGTATTTCATCCGATATATGATCGTTTCTTTATGTTATTTATTTTTATATTTATTTGTTGGTCATGTTTTACAGTCAGAAGATTTGTGTGCTTTGAATTTTTCTTAGTTTAGATAAATTTTTTAAATTTTGATTATCTTACAAAAGTCTTCCCAACCACTATTTCATTAGGTAAATTATTTTAGATTCGAATTTTGGTTCTTCGAACTATATTATATAGTTTTTTGTTTTTCGATGGCGCGAAGTCATTTCTAGTTCAGTTGATTCTGATATTTACAGATTCTTTCTGTTATTTTCGAATATGAAACAAGTCTGTTAAGTCGTATCACTTCTTTCGGTATTTTTATGAACAATTTAACTTGTTAAGTTGTGATTGTATTTTTTCTTAACATTATGTGGTTTGATAAGTATCGTTGAAGAAACAAGGAAATATTTTTGGGCGATAGTCAGGTAAATTTTCTCACAGAAAACAATGAGAGTTATTTATTTATTAGAATTTTTCTCAATGTTTGACTAAAAACCCAGCACATAAATTTGTTTCATCCACTCTGTAGCTATGTTAAAAATTCGTTATTTATTTCGTAGAACTCATTTGAATGTTTGTTTTATTTGCTTCTTATGAAGGAAACATTATTGTTCCACCCTAATTTATTCTTTTTCATTATTATGATTTGAATTTTTTAATTGAAATCGATTTTTATTGTTGTGAAATATATTATGTTGGATTATATTTATTATTTTAAAATAAATGTTTTTCCAAAAGTTTTTTTTTTGTTTTTTTGCTAAAATTACGCCTGATTGGGGCTATTTAATCCTTGATGGATTTGTAATAATTCCTTCATTCAAAAACAACACCTTCGAAGTAAAGAGGCTGAGACAGTTTGTTCTCGTAATCCCATTTATTTTCTTATGGGCATTGATTCTTGCAATGTTGGATCAACATCGAGCTGGACCATCGGGACTACTGCTGCGATCTGATATTGAGTATACGAGGTGTTCCGAGGAACTATCAACATAGGAAAAAATATGCCAAGCGCTTATCGAATGCCATTTATTGATGAAACATGACAGCTGCTTGTCAAATGTCATTCAGCGGATTGTGTATACTCTGGGAGGGAAGGGGGTGTTAAAAAAAAATTGTTGAAAAGCAACACATAGATACAGATATATTTATGTCAACAGGGTATTTATGATCATTCACAGAAGTGGCAGAATATTTCCTCTTGACGAGCTGGACGAAGACAAACAGATGTAATAGTCAAGTCCGGCTCCAGCTCACCACACATTGATGAAAAAATATTACTGACTTTATACGGAGTAGGTACTTCAGAGGCATCATCAATGAAACAAACATGGCTGCTGTAGGCTATCATATGAATCCTCATGTAGATGATGAAGACCCATATTTTTTTGAAAAAGTTGGCAAATTTCAGCAGTTCGTTTTCTAGTTTCAACGAATTGAGTGAAAATCAAAACGATTATGATATTCATTTTCATCTAGTCCTATAAACATAGTCTTGCCATGCTGTGTTGCAACACCCTTCGTGATAATATATTTTTAATTCGAATAAAGGGACTTATGAGCTACAACTGAGATGTGATGAGTTCATTTCTAAGAAAGTTCAATTTCGAATTAAAGCAAAAAAGTCAAATCGATGCATAAAAAAGCAAAAATCGTATTTTTCACACCCTGTCAGGCACGGTCCTAGGAAGGGGATCCCGGGGGTCATGACCCCCCCCCAAAAAATAACCCAGTGTGTCCAATAACCTACTAAAACTTGACATTATACGATGTTTTTAAATGAATTACTACCAACTTCTAAGCTATAAAATCAAAAATATTAGTTTTCGTCGGAAAGTGACATTTATGTTATGTTCCTTACCTGTATCAACAAGATTGAAGTATTGCGTCCCATTTTTTTGGTCGTTGGGAGAAATTTCGTCGGAAAGTGAGATTTATGTCATGTTCCTTACCTGTATCAACAAGATTGAAGTATTGCGTCCCATTTTTTTGGTCGTTGGGAGAAATTTCATCTTGCTTCCACCAAAATTTCTGGACTAAAAAACTGTTGATCATATGATCGATCTGTAAATTGGTAAATTTGACCAAAATTAGCCGAAAGCCATTTCAAATAGTGAAGGTGCTGGGTCCTTTGCAACTTTCATCATAGCCATCATGAAATATTGGTCGATTGAGATAATTCCGTGACTATTCAGGGTTTTTGGAGTGTGTGCAATTCACACGCATATGCTTTTTCGATCCTTTTGTGACCGAAAACAACGAGATAATTCACGAAAGAGCCTTTCACTCGCATTTCTATAACAAGGTCCTAGTTTATTTGGCTCTGCAATACTTTTTTCAATTCTGGAGTTATGCTATTTGAGTTAATCAAATAATTCTGACTTATTTTTCACTGTATCTTCTATTATTTAAACTAGAATATATCCTAGTTCTATGCGTACTCACCCTGCGTTTTTCATGCACGCCGACAGGCACAGGTGTGAATGCATTTCTCAAGTATGGTTAAAAATGCAGAGTTTGCACGCATGTAAATCTTAAGGCAGCTGAGTAAAAGCATCTGAGGTATATTAAGAAGTTTTCAAATCATTCAGATACTTCGACTTCCACCGTTTAGATATGGAAAACACACTAGTGCTCTTAAAATACGATTTTTTCTTTAAATTATTCAAGAGGTGTTAAAGAAAAGAGGCGGTCATCAGATATCACAGAAAAATAAGTTTGACTTTCGAATTTGTGAAATGGACATAAAAGCAACTACTTTCATGATAACTGCCACGAAAAACATTGAATAACCTAACCGTACTGTAATATTCGCAGCAAATAATAAAAAATTGAAAAAAATTGGTTTTTGTTGTTCGTATCTAACAGTTAATTCAGAAATCCATGACTACTGTGATGCTATGGCACTCCAAAGGGATTATTTGCGTCTTCCTTAGCTTGAACAAGCCTATCGAAAGCCCCTCATCCGGTTTACAGAAATAGCAACTCGTTCAACTTATTCTTGGAATTCCTCCTTTTACTGATTTCCCAAACTTTCTGAACAGTCCATCTTTATCATCATTAGGTATTTCAGAATTATAGTAGACGGACAGCAAAAGAATTTGTTTTGCCGTTCATATTACAACTCATATGTTCGGTTATGCGTTTTTTTGAAGTTGAAGTTTCTGCCAGTTAGTTCTATATAAAACATAGGACAATTACCACACCTTGATTTATAGATACCACTCTTTTCTATTTTTTCAACTTTATCTTTATTTATTTTGGTATGTTTACCCAAAGTCTTGGAAAAAATATATCAGAACGTTTGGAAATAATGAAATCGAGAATTCTCAGAACTTAATTCATGCCCAAACAGAACTTAATAATTCGCCTATTTTCAATTTCTTTGGCAGATAATATAGATAAATGTAGATATTTATGTTAATTCGAAACCATACTTGTAATAGTTGATTGATTGGAGGTCAGGTACGAAAGTACTCCCTGTTTGATTGATGATTGAAGAGGATTGAAGGATAACGTTGCTAAATTCAATTCAGTATACTTCCGACATGAAAAAGCTCCGATCAAGTAACACAATCTAGATGAGTAATACTTGAATAGAACTGAAGGTAACATCTTTTCATAATGTTATCCCTCAAATCATGACATTATTGCCATGTCGCAATTTTTTGAGGATACAATGAGCACGTCAGCTAGATTTTGATATCTGTCGGGTATATTCATGGCAACGAAAACCCAAAAATACTGTCTTGGATGAAATATATGACAATAAAAAGGCAATTGAAACATTCATTGCAGCTTGTTGGGAGCATGTGAAAACGATAGTATTTCTATCGTCGAACGGAGATTCTTCGTTGTCGATATAGTCTGGTCAGTACGGCAACGCTGCATTTGATATTTGGCAGAACAATCATTTGAAGCTACCAGTATCGTAACTATCGAGAAAGGGAATCCAAATTGGAAGAGAAAAATTATTGAATTATGAAACAAACATGTCAATTAGAGCATCGGCTGTTCTCAAAACCCTGTGGAGATTATTTCATCATAATTTCAGGTTTCCATTCCATATTGGGTTTCCATTATTACTATTTTATTGAGCCTCAATATTTCTGTTAACAACGCACGACACTGCCGTTGGGGGGAAGATGTCCCTTACACACAAATCTTAATGCCTGTGCGGCGAGTTACTCATCTAGGTTATGTCACTTGTGAAAGTCAACATCAACATTTGAATCATTGAATCCTCGCTTATAACATGTTCCATGGTAGAAGTGATAAAGATATTTTCTGTTATAGTTGTAATAGCTTCGACATTTTTTTTCTTCCGTTATGTCAATACTTATTACTTGTTCTCACATATAGCTACCTACAAGTAATCTAAATGCACCTAATCCTTAATTACAAATTTTGTTTCAGTAATTAACGAATGAATTATGTTCGTTCGTACTGGAGAGAATAAAAAATTATTGAACAAACATATTCCATCATTATCCGTAATGATGATGTCCTTTATTTTTATAACCATGATTGACATATACAACGTGTTCTGAAGGTTCTTTGTCAAACACATAACTCCTCACTAAAGCAAACAGTCCGCTAGTGAACACCATGTTGTTCATCATAGAAACCGCCATGACGGCCAGCTGCAGTTTGGGCATTATCCACGGCATTATTCCCGACATCATGAAAGCTGGAACGAGCATATACTGCACCATGTTGTTCATGGAAGTCTTCATTTTTCTGCCTTCTCCGTTCTTGTTCTTGAAAAAGAGGGACACTGCCAAGTCTGAGAGTTTTACTTCCATCGTGACATTGCTAAAAAAATATCAATATTAGCTTCTCAGGATTGTCTAACGTTCCTAATTTCAATAAGTATATTTCCGGGAGTACCAAAAATCGGAACTTTGCTAAATCTTTGTCAATATCTTTTTGAACGCAACTTCAAGAAATATAAGCTTTTTTGGCCAACTGAAATAATGAAAATTCCTGAAAATCTATCCCAATAAATTCATGTACTGTACAACTTGGTACTGTTACACCCTAAGTACCTAATAGATATTTTTTCGTTGAGTATCACTGAATTCAAAGGCAAAGCGTGAATCTTGGTGGAAGTTCTGGGAGAGTATATCCGATATACCTCGCAGCACAAGAATCCACAAGATTCTCTATAGAGAGTCGATTGCTGAAATTTGATCGATGTAACTAACGACCGCGACGGCACATTTACGACCTCTGGAAAAGAAACGTTAAACTTTTTGGTAGAAACCCACTTTCCTGAAAGCTTGACTCTTGAAAACAACCGAACTCTCCTATTTGAGGGCGCCAAGATGGAATGATTGGGAGGTCGCTACGAAAGTTATCACAGCAGTTGAATGAACAATTGAAACATTTCAGCCATTCAAATCCCCTGGTGAGGATGGTATATTTCCAGCTCTGCTTCAAATCGGACTGGAATTGCTTCTACATATCCTTATTATACTATATAGAGCTAGTATGGTGTAGAAATATATATCACCCAGTTGTTGGCGGCTGGGGTGGTATACATACCAAAAGTGGGCCGCACAGACTTATACCCCAAATCAGTACGACCAATCAGTCTAACATAATTCCTGTTGAAAGGACTTGAGAGGATCCTGGATGGACATATCAGACGGAACGCTCTTTGCACGCTTCCCCCGAATTAACAACCAGTATATGCCTATGAAACTGGCAAATCGACAGATTTAGCATCACATAACCTTTTAGAGAAAATACCCAATCACTCAATAACAAGGAGATTGTGGTGGCCATATTTTTTTATATTGAAGGAGCATTCGTTAACGCACTAACAAACTTTGACTGAAAAAAACAAAAACATATCAGGATCTACGCCATGCTCATGGACCGGGTAGCCACTGCATCTCTCCAAGATGATTTCTTTGGGTTCAACGTCTCCAGGGACAACCTACTCAATGACCTCGAGAGGAGAGTGGTAGAGTTTCAGGCTTATGCAGACTACCTTGTCATTCTGGCAAGGACCACGTCGGTAAAGGTTGCCTCTGATATCCTCCAAAGAACGTTGGACGACGTTCACAGTTGGTGCAAGAGGGAACAGATGTCTGTCAACACCAGCAAAACTGTGATACTACCCTTCACCAGTAAAAGGAAACTGAAAGACCTAACTCCACTTTCTTCTAATAGCGATGTCATTCCATTTGCTGCAGAGGTCACCCTTGACAAAAATCTTACATGAAACGCTCATTTGGAAAACGTTCTCCATAAAGCCAGAATATCCTCATGGATTAGTAAATGGATTTGTGGAAAATTTTCCTACTAAACCTACCTCCTCTACACATCTTCCTGGGGAGAGAGGCTAGATGGACAACCTACAGAATTGATTGCATGCAACAGACTTATACAGACCGTAGCAGACTGCTGATTGATACTGTAAGTCACAGCATTCTGGAGATGACCTCTAATATAATTCCTCCAACAGAAAATGTTGACCTGCCAGAGGAACTACTGAGAGCAGATTACTGTTGATTCGCAGATGATTCAGGAACACCCTCAAAATCTGGTGCAGGTGCAAACAGTCATATACCTAGAACAGAAATATCAACCTGTCTAGGATTATATGCGACAGTATTCCAGGCGGAAATTCACGATCGATCTATGTGTAGATCTATAACGAAGATCAATCGAAATTTTCTCAGACAGAAAAGCGGTTTTGAAAGCACTGGGCTCTAATCGATCAACGACTACGCTGGTGTCAAACTGCCAGAGGAGACTATCCCCAATAGGAAGACTCAACGTTTTGTCTCTGATCTGGATTCCTGGCCACTCTGGTATGGAGGGCAAATAAACGGCGGACCTTCTTGCAAGAGAAAGTGCTGCAAGTAGGCATCTCACCAAATTTTCCCAAATATACAATATACACAATGGACAGCAAGAAAAGTATTAAACTTCTGGCAAAACCTATTGAGAATTGGAGATTTCTTTGATAATATCACCGATCAATACATTGAACAGTAAAGGCCCTAAGTGGGAGCCCTGTGGCATACCCGATGAAGCGATGTTCTCTACCTGCAAAGGCGTCTTTGGGTACATTCCATGAGGGATTATTGTTATAGTAAGATCAGATATGTATCTGTTCAACTTGACACATAAAAGCTACCTTCAACCAGTCTAGAAGAGATTCGCGAACGCTAATGTGGGGTAACTTCTGGATAAGTGATGCCGTTTCCGTGTTTTAATGATATTCATAATACTAATAAATTTCTGCTCTCATCTGTAGGAGACCTTCATTTTCATCAATGTACTGGAGTCTATCGGTTCAACGATCTATAATTTAGAGTGTTTCTCCCTAGGATACATACCAATTGCCTAGAGATTGGATACGTGATACCGATTCCGTATTGTAATGATATTTTTAATACTTATAATACTAATAAATTTCCACTCTCATCTGTAGGAGACCTTCATTTTCATCAATGTACTGGAGTCTATCGGTTCAACGATCTATAATTTAGAGTGTTTCTCCCTAGGATACATACCAATAGCCTTGAGGTTGATCAATATCGATTTTATTCCAAAGCCTGGGAAAAGGCCAATGCCCAAGATAATGCAAATCAGCTTGACTTATTTTGAACATATAATAGGGTATTTCGACGGATTCCGAGATGAAATTGCAAATTGCTTGCATACTGTTTTGCTGAGATTCACTATACGTTCTGGAAACACCGGTCATCGAATTACAATTAGAATGACATATGTGTCATCTGTCTAAATATATGTTTTCCATAACTTATGCTATTTCAGGTTCAATAACGATGACTTGGGAAGTATCCCTTTTCACAGATTTTTTTTATCCATTTTGCATCAGTTGTCATGCTCAAGTCAAAAAACAATTTAAGAACGTTATTTTTCTCGTCAGTTAAACCATAAATTTGTTGTATTGAATGAAATTTTGTCAGCCATTTTTTCATATCCGTGTTGGTTCTCTGAATGTTGAAATATTTGTTGTCACTATTTTGAGAAAATGAGGATATTCTCAGCAAAATGAATACATGAATTTGAATATGCCCTATTACGAGTATCTATGTCTATAAATTATTTGTCAATTTTTGTAAAGACTTCATCATATCCTTGCGTCTTTTATTGACGAATGAGGCAATAGCTATCCTTACATCGTTTGCATTAACGTTCCCAACGTCAAATGTTAACAACTGCCTTAATATTTTTCTGGAAGATGCGGTTTGACTTTATCATTAGTCATCGTTAGGAAGTATTTCTCATGATTAGAATAATAACTCAATTCGTTTCTAAACTTAACGCCATTTAATTCAGTTTATTGGAATTACAAAGTCGGTTCACTGAATTTCTCTTCAGTTGACTTCTACTCATAATTATTCTTGCGAATGAAAAATAATTCCGTGATGAAAACTGAGGGTTGCCTCTGAGATACCAAAAATTAATATTTATTTGTGCATTTTCCTAGAAGTTAGTCCTTGAATTTTCATGGATTCACTTATTATTTTGAAAAACGTTCACAGGACCGATCTCGAAACAAAACAATGAGAAAATGTATTAAACTAAAGACGATTAGAGTAAGATTCAGTAGTAGTTGCAGTATATTTACCTAGTTTTGTCCATCTGCTCCACCAAAGTAGCTAAAAAATCACTCGTCACGTTATTTTTTGCATATTCACTGTCACTAGACGTGTCCAGAGCGTCGTCCTTGATGAGAGAATCATTCCTGTCTTCATTTCCACCCAAACAATTCCTGATATTCTCTTTGTTCACAGATTGGTACGTTTGGCATGGATCTTTCACGATTCTTCCGTGAGCACAGTTGAGAACGAGCACGAAATACACCGGACGTATGTCCATTCTTGGTCGATGGCCAAGGAGAAATGTTAGTTTCTTGTTTTTAGCGTTTGTTAACCTACATTTTCCGGTTGCATGGCGAGCATTCGTTAAATATTCTGGTATCAATCTCGATATGTGGTGATCTGCCACAATGGGTTAACCTTCTAATTTCATTCAATCATCAAAATATGAAATGTTCGGTGAAAGTTTGGCTATACAGGGATCATCACACAATCCGTTCAGGTAGCAAAATTTTTTATGTTTCTATTAGAATAAAATTCTGAAAAGGAACTTAAGTCAACATATGCCAAAAAATGTATTTCCAATGAAATTACAATAAAAATTACAACACCTAAACATCAGAAATTACTAAAACAATCACTAAGCCACAAAGGGGGTAGGAGAGACTTAAGTATATTGCATTTGGCTGCGAGGGGTTTACTCCTGCCCTGCTGACCTGTCAGCGGGAGGGCGAAACCAAGTCACACCTGCCTTATTAGGGCATGCCCTACGGTATTATGTAGGCGGTTGAATGCTGTGAGTGTTATCTCGAAGTTATTAGACTTTCCCGCCTCCCCGAAGCTATGCCGTGGGTATTGTTTGCTTATATTGTATTAGCGAGATTTCTATTCAAGCCTTTCGTCAGCTCGTGTATAGTCCTGGTCACTTGAGAGGTCGTTGAATAACCTCTCCTAAAGTCAAAGTACACCTCCGGGATGAGCAGAAGCTCTCCTTGGAGTTTCTTGAATCTCTTCAGCAGTATTATATTCACCACTTTGGCCACCGCACTAAACAGTTGGATCGGGCGGTGACTGTCGATCCTCTCATCAGTTTTTTCTGGCTTCAGAATAATGATAATCTCCAACATCCTGGACGGCGTTGATACCTGCCCAAAAATCCTCTGGAAGTACTCCCCAAAAATTGTCGCATTCTTGAATCTGTCACCTCTTGTCTTTGATCATTCCCCAAGGGATATCGTTATGCTTCCTTCGGAGATGTCTGGACTCTTGCCATAGGGAGTTGTGTCTGGCAATCAGGATTTCCAGCTATCTTTTGCAGGCTTCATCCCTGTGGATCTGCATTAAATAATTCATTTTCTTTCCCAGGCTCATTATGTTTTTCCGATTCCAAGTGATTTGCGACTTCATCCTTTATCTGTTGTTTAGTTGGATTGAATCTAGAATGTAGTCTGTAAGGAGATCCCGGTCTTCCCTTACGACCCTCTACTTGGTGATAGCTTGTCTCACTGCTTGTATGTCTCTGATCCACCTCTGAGCTTCTTGTTCGATATGTTTTTTCTTTTATGTGGGGTTTTAGACTGTTAAGAACAAGGGGTCATGATTAGAGATAAGACCAGAATTTATTCGGAGATTTCAGATGTCCGTTACATTTTTATTCCCCACAAAGTCGTGGGTTGAGGGATCGATAAATTTTTGTTGGATATGTGTGGGGGTGTCTGGGAAATCTATGACACATTGTTGTCCATCGATTACTTGCAGAATGACCTTCATTTGCATTGGGACGATTAGCACAGCTCCATTCAGGACGCCTCGCGTTGAAATCTCCTGCAAGGAGCTCTTTATCTCCGCTGTTGTAGAGGTTATCTATATCCAAAGACAAGAGCCTGCTCTCTGGTGGGGTTGTTCACCACGTATATCCTTGTTTCTCTTTCCAGCTGTATGTCGGTGTGTTCTATCAAATATTGTCTCATCATGTAACCACCTTCAGCAAATTTTGTTCGGACTAAATTCGTATGGAATATCTGGAAAATTGCTCGGGATGTAATTTGACAAAATTATATTGTCAAGACTACTGAATATACATTGGCATAGTACGATTTTTCATATTATAAAGCTATTTTCAGTGCATGAATGAATTTTGTTTCAAACGACTAATTTCAAGGGACAAATTCATTGAATAAGTGGAACTTTTAGCTTCAGGCACAAATATTGTGGTCTCTCCATTTTTACAGATGTTGAATTGAAACAAATCTGTTTGTTATTCAAGGAGAACTAAGAGTTATGGCCCACTAATGAGATTAGAAATATCTTGGGTTTCACATGTAATCTTCTGAACAGGTATCTAATTAAAGCTTTTGGTACTCGCTCAAAATATCACTTAATTATCTGTTACTAAACAGGCGAATTCACATTAACGTAGTTCAAAGGGAGCAGAATCTCTTTATTCACAAAGAACCGAGACTGGATATTGTTTCCGGATATCGAATAGCAATCATGTCACATGTTCTTGAGATAATCCTATAACTTTCCCCACAGTTATTGAAAATATTCAACAATAATAACTTAAACGAGCCTGCATGATTTATTACAATGTTTCCATGGCAGCTGACCGTTTCTAACGCAACCGCAAGTGTCATGGCCAACTGAGAATTATTAAACTCACCTAGGTGATTTTCTGGAATAGAGGGATGATAATTGAAAACTGTTGAATATAGGCAATATAGCCTTATTTTAAAAACTGAATCCTCCACACTATGACTTAAATGCGAAGCTCTAGCTTGCATGAGGATGGATATCTTCAGACACCACAGTGCAGAAGATATCATCCCATAGCGAGGTGTGGAAAGGTTCTATACAGAACTACCTGTATCGATAATAATAATAATAATATAGTCATTTACTCAACTGAGCAAATTATTGACAGCAAGTCGCCATGATATTTACTGTCGCAGCCGCCAAAGTGTGAACGTGGCTTTGTTCAAAACTTTTCCCGCAATCGAATGGATACACAAAATTATTCATAGTAGTGTACAGTTATTGTTGTTTAGTTGTTCGTGCATAACGCATTATTGAGGTGAATTCTTCAAATCATCATACCGTGTATTTAATGGTACCCAATTTTGCAACAGTGCGGAAAAACCATGATAAATAAAAATATTGCCCACACGCATTCATCTAATTAACGTTGACCATTGTAATTGGACTTTTCGTCAAGAGAGATCTTGGATATGAAAATTGGTATTCTTCACCACAGAAAAGAAAGGGAATTGGAGATACCATTTCAAAAATTGTCCGGTAATGAAAAGGTTTGAATTACATAGTAGCCTGAGCAGACGTTGGGAACATAGTTGATGGTGTCCTGCACATAATAATAATAATCATAACAGAATGCAAACCAAGTACCAGAGGACCAAGGAATGTCAAAACTCGTTCTGAAAGTCCAAACGGACTTCGATTAAAGCATCAGTTCTGCGGTATCACCTTGCGAACGAAAAATTAATTTTTGACGCCAGCAACGTGGATCTTGGAGCTGTCCTTTCTCAAGTCCAAGAAGGACAGGACAAAGTCATCTGTTATTCTGTTATTCCAGCAAGACTTTCAATAAACCGGAGCGCAGTTACTGTGTCACCAGGCGGGAAAAATTGACTGTTGTCAAATACTTTTTTGACATTTAGAGTTAAAAGACAGTCAAGGTAGCAAATAGCAAGTGATTTTCATCAAATCCTACTAGGCCTAATGTGATGTCCTCAGATGGATAATGGGTGTGTTGTAGTTCGAGGATGGTGGGGAAGAAAGACATCAAACATTGGTACGCAGGAACAGAAAACATTATATGCTCCAAGAAACTCATGAATTATGGGTTATTGAAGGACATTTGGTAGTGACAAAGACCGTCCAGAAAGTGAGGTAACGTTTGAACTCTGCCAGTTGCCGAGCTGACTTCCAGGACTGGTGCAGAAAGTGTGCTGTATGCGCTGCCAGCAATGGAATTCGAACACAACCTGAGGCTCTGATGCATCAGTACATTGTAGGCAGTCCATTTGAGAGTATCGCCATTGATATCGCTGGCCCGTTTTCCGAATCTGACCAAGCGGATAAATACATCCTTGTAACAGTGGACTACTTCAGTAAGTGGGCATAAACTTATGTCCTGGACGACCGAGGTCACTGTTGGGGTGAGAGGCCTATTGGTCACCATGTAGTTCACTACACCTTGGATACGAGATGCGTGTTGTCTTAGCTTCCATCTTGTGGATGCGTCGCTCATGCCTCCCAATCAGAGGGGTGGTATCCCTCTTCTCCGCTTGGGACAGGGTCTGAGTGGCGTCATACGCAGCAGAGTTGATCTGCCAGTTGTCAGCCTCTTCTGAAAGGACATCGTGAATTTCCGCATCCACCAGTGCCAGTTGTAGTGGCTTCAGGGGCTTGATGTGATGAAGCGCCCTGCTGGTTCTGATGCGTTCTGTTGTTGGTATGATGCGGGTGTATTTCACAGCTAGACCGAGACGTGGCATATCTGCCACTTCTGCCACGTCAACCGGCTGAAGAGAGGCTCTAACATAGCCTCGACCCCAAAAATGAGATACAGAATTCCTCAAGGTTTGAGTGGAAAAAGCGGTATGCTCTGGGTGTATCTCACAGTAAAACTCTCGCTGCGACTTGCCTGGGACGACATCAGAGCAAGACAAGGCACTGCTGATGAGACTACGTCAGCAAACTTTGGCAGAGAATGGACCACTTCCATGTCGGTGACCTAGTTTGGTTGTGCAGTCCCAATCATCATCGTGACCTATCTCAAAAGTTTTGGAACTGAGGTATATGCGAGGTTAATGAAGGTCAGTGAAAATATGACTAAAATCTTAGCTATTCTTTTTATTTTGCATGGTTCAATTTTGTTCATCTGGGCAATGGAAAGGTGTACAATTTCAGATTAGGCCATACTGTAGTTCGCCTAGGAACAGTTCCGAATTCAGATAAATAGGGTTACTACAAATAGTATAGCTGAATATAGTTCTGTAGTCAAGTAGGTCATATCAAATTGTACTGCACAGTGCCGTAACTGAATGATCTGAAATTTTTTCGGGAGCTTATGGGAAATGAAGAAAATAATAACCAGCTAGGTTCAGTGGCACTTGCCAAAATTTTGACCTCATTTGCCAAATAAGTTCGTGATTGACACCGATGTCATTAGTATCCTACTTATCAATATCAAAAGCCCGACATCTAACTAACTGCACATTACCACTAAATAAGAATCCGATCAAATTCTTTCAACCATTGTTCATACGTGACTGACATTTTGGATGCGATTTCCCTACAATGAATACAAATATGGCTTCTATTCAAAACACACCACTATCATCCCATTAGTGTCATTAAAGAAGTAATCGTGAAGGAAGTTGATCAGCATGACTGAGGTGTCTGGCAAATTGTGTTTGAAGTTAATTATTATCGTTTGTGTGTTTTGTGTTTTTGTTTCTGATGCTAGTGCTAATGAAACAGCAATAGTCAAGGAAGATGCAGGAGAATCTGTTGGGAGGATGCTGGAACAAGGTTGGTGTTTTTTCTTATAACATTTAGAAGAAGGGTGACATGAAATTTACAAAAAAAATATTTATTTATAAGTTATAATGAAGAATTTTTCGATTTCTCTGTGCGAATTTGTTAAAATCAATCTTGTGATCTTGAATTTTGTTGATAGATGTAAATAAAAAATTGTAATTGATCAGTAATTTATGGATTTTACGGCAATTTTTGGTAACTTCTGGTCTGTTATGATACCATTTCGTTGATGATTGAATTCAAAAATTGATACATTGATAAAAAAAAAGTTTCTGCAAAAAAAAATACAATAATTTACGTTGCCTTCATTCACATTAATGTACATTTCAAAATTCAAGTTCATGGGTTGACCTTTCCATGTCATTATGAATGACAACTAACATTAGAATTGATCAATGAATATTGTCTGTGTGAAAACAACCAATATTGGTCTATTTCATTGTTAATTATTTCGCTTGGGATCGCACGTTGAATCATAAGACCCTCGTCATCTGCAGCTTGCTCAAGCCTCCTGAAGAGTTCAGAGGGTTACTTGTAAGGGGGCAGCATGATAATGATTAGAACAAAATTTCCATCGAACAAACATATTCACTAATTAATGATGATATTTATTGGACAGTGTAAATTCGCACTTTAATTTTTTCTAGTGTTATCGTCAGAGATGAAACGAATCAACACTTTTTTTCAGCAACTTTTATAAGCTTTTTCGTGATAATAATATTTTCACAGTATGATGTGTCAATATCAATCATACATCATCAACTTAATTTTTGCATTTGTTATATGCATATATGATATACGTATACAGCTTTTCAAGGTATTTTGCATTCTGAATTTGATGATCAATCACGTGAAATGACGGTTTCTATACTTGTCAGGACTGTTTCAGCCATCATCACGAATTTTTGTAAGATAATTTCATGGTTTTACGTCGAAAATTATGGAAGATACGGGGGCGTTTCCATGAGAAGTAAAATTAGAATTATTCAGGTCTGAAAATTCTTCAGGAGACAGGTGAATTAGTAGTAATTAGGGCATCCTGGACATGAATCCTAATGACTTTCGGGTCAATTTTGCCACCTAAAATATAACTTTCCTGTGCGGGACACATTCAAGACAAATTTTTCAACCAGTGCCTTTCTCAAGGGAATGACACAACCCTAAAATGGAAAGTGGGGTGTCGAGTGATATATCATTTGAACAAATACAAAATTATCTTTCTAATGATACCCCATTTGTTTAAATCAACTTAAAACTGTTAATGCGATAACGGCTTTAAAAACATCAACCCGATAACTTTGGTATCAATGAAAAATACAAATAAGTTTTGGTTAATTATTTCTAAATCACTTCAATGTTAATATTTTTTCATCACAACTAAATTCCCCATTTTTCGTATGCGTTTTTTGTTAAAAAACAACTGCAGATAAGGGTAGGTTATTTGAACCAGAAATGAATATTCCTCTGAAATTTTGCTCTGTATAATCGAAGACTCTCAACGATGCTTGTTGTTGTTAGGTATTCTGTCAATGTTTCCACAATTTATTTTTATCACTACTTCCATTTGATATTGTTTGAAATTAATTTTGTATATTTCAATTCCTTATCTGTATTATATTTCCCTAACCTTTCAAAATTCATTTCTACAGGTCGAACCCTCGTCCACCACGCCATGAAAAGATTCATGATCATCCTCCCTGCGATTTTCTTCAAACTAGGCATCGCCTTCACTATGCTTGTTCTGGTCACCATAGTTTCTGTCAATAATGGCTTCATCGGGTTTCTTCTTCTAGTGGTTGGACTCAGCAGCGTACTGGCAAGGCTGCAAAGCACCAGCAAGCCTTCTGCGGTACCCTACATCAGCCCGATGCCAATATATCAGACACGGTACCACCAGGATTGGGATAGGAGAGATAAAGGAGTTGAAGAGACAGCGACAAAAAGTTACAGTCAAGGATTGACTTACAGCCAGCAGTATCCACAGCTCAGTGCAAACAGTCCATCTTACTACATACAAAAAACATAAAGTCTTTGGAAATTGTAGGAATGACTAATGTTCATTTGAGAATACTCTAGTCGAGGTCAAACTCTTTCGCGTTTATTTATTCATCTCTCCAAACTGCATAGAAACTGTTTATTAGTATTGGATCTGAATGGTTTACTTCTCAGTGCTACCCAGTCAACTTATTATTATTTTAATAATAAGTCTGACTAAAATGTATCATTACAGCAACAGACAGTAAAAAGATAATTAATTTCTATTGAAAAATCACAGTATTTTTCATTTATGTTTTTATTCGTACATCTACTTTGTGTATTCTGTAATATTTGAACACAACATACTGTTTCTATTTCAGCTTTTTGATCTTTATGATGGTTATTCAATCTTAACATTACTTGACAATGTGTAAGTTATGTACAATATGTCAATAAACGGATGTTATTGTTATGTTCATTCACTAATTCTTATAGGAAATGTATGTATTGTAATTAAACATACAGCTAATATAATAAGACCAAAAAGTTCATATCAAATATACACACGCCAATGAAGTATTGTCTCGGTGGTTAAAATAATCGTAAAAATTATATCCATAACACTTGTAAATGTATCGAATTACGGTGTTAGTTTTCAACTTTATCATTTAAAACCTTCTGAAAAATATGTTACAAAGAATCCTTACATAAATAAACCAAGTCTGTAAGATTACTTTTAGGTGTTCGAGTGTGAACTGAAAATTTCCAAACAGGGACATTTCATTAGAACACAGCAATATTTTTATGGTTTTGTGATGTTGATATTTCTGTTAGAAGCAGGATCTGTCAATAGGCCATCCCGTTTCTGTGGACAGAGAGGTAGACTGAATCTCCGAAATTCGAGTTGAAAAAAAGCAAGTAGTGTTAACTTCGCCAATCTAGAGTCCAATTCGAGCCTGTGAAGAAAATGTAACAATAGTATTCTTACATGCATTTTCATTGATTTTCTCAAAATTTCATCGAATGATAATGTATTAAACCGTTTTCGAATCAATTTTCACTTTTCATGCAAACTGAGGAAAGCTAAAGACGATGAAGAGATCAAAGTTCTCATGCAAGAGCGCATTGAAAGAAGCAGTCAACGATTTTAATTATGAGATCGACGATGGAAAAATTAGTTTTGCATGAATGAAGGATCTTTTCCGTGCTTTTGAAAATATTGATACAAATTATCTCTGGAAAAAACTTAAATATAACTTTGCAGTTGATGACACAACATACACTATACTTTTTTTTACCTAATCGACAAGATAATATTAAAAGAACACAAAAAGTGAAAATGTGAAATAGGCCTCATCATAAATAGTTCGTGTTGTTTCGTTGGTATATATCCGGAAGGCAAAATAAAACGAAAATTGAATATGGAGCTGGCAGTTGCCCAGACGGCACCCAATATTTCTGGAATATGCCTACAACATCCAATTCTCCAACAGATATCGCAATATTCCTGAAATATTCCATGAATATTTATTTGATCTTATACACATTGACAATATTCCTGGAATATATTTTCACGCATATCCATGAGATATTCTCCTTGAATATTGCTGGTATATTCAAAAGGCATATCAAGCAGAAACGTAAGTTTGTGAATATTCTGGGAATATTCACAAGGCATGTCAATTTGAAGAAACGTTTTGTTAGAAAAATATCAAAAGTTTCTCGAAGGTATTTAATGAAAACTGAAAAACCACATGCATTTATAAAAACTTTTTAATTTTCGTAGCCAAAATTACCCATTTAATTAGTTAGTTTATGAAGTAGTACGTTTGAAGTTTGAAGTGGAATTTCAACGAATCAAATGTTTCGGTTATCTACGCTCGACGCCGGAGACTTACAAATAATGCTGATTGGCGCTGCGATTAGTTTATGGATATTTGACATTGTCAGCTGTAATTGTCATTTGTCAATCGTCAAACGCGCTATGAAAATGAAATTTGTTTAGATGTTTTTAGTGAAAGTGAAAGCCCTCGTATGGGTGGAAGTGTTGTAGTGCTGTTGAGACAATTATTACATACTCCAGAAAAAGTTTCTAGAAAATATCCGCAGTTGAAATCACCAACGACTCCTGGTAAGATAGTTCGGAATTTAACTCATCCTCCGAATCTCCTTATCAAAAGTTCCAAAATCATTTCTGTTTTTAGTTTTCATTCGTTAGTATAACAAATAATATACTTTTCCAGATAATAATTTGCAACTAGCCAGCTCGTCTCAGTTTGTAACAGTATCAGTGGACTAAGAAAAGGAAGTAACTCGGATCTGTCGAACTCAAGAATCTATATCACCGCAGCAAAACAAAAATGTTTCCCCTGTAAAAGTAAGTAAATCTCTAAAAGGTATATTTATGCATTTTTTTCATTAAACTTTCCTTTGTTTTGTTGAGATTCTACTGAAAGTCCTATGAGACTTCTGAATATTTTTAAGGAAAGGGCCACACAAAATGCAGAAATGATAACGGCTATAAGAAATTCTATGAAAGGAAATAATATCCAAGATAATCCAGAATCAGTAGATATCGATATCCCATCATAGTCTTTCATAATAGAGTTGATGGAGTTGGATGGAAAACTTACTGATAAAAACAGTATTTTTTACTTCCTTCACGAATACTTTGATAGTGCTTGTTGTTAAATTGTTATTAGTGCACTATAGCTGAAAAGATGTAATAATTTTATTTATAGATGACAAAGCTTCTTCATGTTGGACGCATCAGTGTATTAGGAGATGAATGCCTCAGTTAGTTGACGATTTGTTTTAAGGCACCTTTAGATAGGTTGGAGGAAATGGAAGGAAAAAATTAACTAATCAAGATATGGATGGCTACTTTGATAAAAGGTAAAAATATACCACAAAGAATCTCAGATGACGTCAATTTGAATTAAAATTTACCTTCACTTAATTTATACCATGTACTTAGTTTAACATAATAAAAAAAAACGTTTTTCCTCAATGTTGACCAACTGTCCTCGAATATTTAATATTTTTTTACGGTATTTCCATAATCTGCATTCCCATATGTTATAAGAGATATTGTATATAAAAATTAGAGGCTTGGTCATTAGGTACTTCAATTCAATTAAATTTTAGACTAACCTTACCATAGTGTTTTTACAATATTTTAATGTCAAATATTATGTATTTACTTACATCATTTTCAAGTATTCCCCCTTTATAAAATGTTGCAAATATCAATATTGTTAATTATCAAAATAAATATAATTCATCAATTCTTTTCGATAATATATTGATGGTATTTTTAGGGGTGTGTAAGAAAATCCCACTCGCATAGCAATTTACTGAGAAGTCGAAGAGAAACATGCTATTTTCCTGCTCTAAGCTACTGAGAGTTGCAATAGGACACTGTAAGTAAATTATTGTACAATGAGGCTTATTTTCTTCTAATTGTTTTTTTAGGATCAAGAAAGACAAAGAAAGATCCTGAAGAACTGAAAAGTGCAATGAGACCGATTTGAGTAATTTGTGTTAGTGTCAATGCAGAACTGAATTTCCAAAGGTCTTGATAATTGCCAAGAGAGTGTATCAGAATACATAATATGTATGTTGTTTTTGTCGTTTTTGCAATAAAAACTTTTTTCTGTATTTAATTTTTTATTCTTATTCAACATTGGACCTCATATTTAATATATCAAGGGTAGTTTATTCCATATATAAACTAGACACCCTAGATATGTTCTGCATTCATCTTCAAGAAGCATACAAAATATATTTCGGGCATGATTTTATGGTGAGAAAACATATATATAGCATGTGCCATGAACGTGTTTTAGGATATTCCTGGAATATGTTTGGAATATTCCTGGAATATGCATATCACATGTTTTGGAGGATATGGAATATTCCTGGCATATATTTCATGGTGACCTTGAATATCCATGGAATATGCATAGGACATGTTTTGGAGGATATGGCAAATCACTAGAATATATGCCAATATTCCGGTGGAATATGCCTAGGATATTCATGCAATATGATTGTGCCATCTGGGTATAGGGCCCCATGTATTGTAGATTGATTTTTTTTTCTGTGAAAAGTTTCTAGTTTACTGACCCAAACCTACTCCTCATAGTCTTTAAGGGGCTTTGAGGGCACTAGTGCAACTAAGTATGAAACTTGAAATAAAGGTGTTATCCGATAAGGATTCAATGGATCATATATCTCGCTTGATTGTTTAACAAACCGTTTTTGAAATAATTGAATTATATTAAATCGTAAACATTCACACCCTCTAATATAAAATAAATATTATGAACAACTAGAGTTATCTGATACAGAATCAACTAAACTTCTTGGCCCGTTTTCTCCTCTTATTGACGTAAGCTCCATACTCCTCGTCTCCATGATATCCATAGTAACCCATAGCTTCTTTGGTTTCATCATCTCTGGCATGAATGTTGTGTGTAACAACCCCTCCCTGATCGGACCTGTTTCTGAACATGTTCACCAAGATCAGAATCAAACCGATTTTGCCTATGAGAGCGCTTTTAACAAGCGCGAAGAATATCGACATCATCATAATCGGAATCATAGACGTGGACACCATGAACGGCATAACCATCATCGGGAGCATTTTCTCCATGAAGCTTTTATCATTTTTGTCGTCGTTTTTCTTTTTCCGAGATTCTGTAACAACAAGTGAAAATATCAGATCACAGTGATGATGACAAATGACGAACCAAAAGGCAGGATACAATCAATTGGAAGTGGGGAAAGTATGCAGGGTGTCCCTCAATGACGTGTTAATACCTTCAAGTGTGATTGAGTAGGTCAATTTATAATTATTAACTTCAATAACATCTTTATTTGAATAAAAACCCTGACATACAAATGGTAAGCTGTTAATGGATACACTGAATACACCGAAAATTAATAAATCTAGAAATTTCAAGTTGGGTATAGATCTCCTTATACTTGAACTGCACCACGCGATTTAGATACTTCAAATTACTGCATGAACTTCAACATTATTTTCAATCAACAAGGTCAAATATTAGTAATTAAAATAAATGTTTAGGGCAAAAACCGATCTACAGTGGCCTTCTCGTTCGCCAGATCTCACCCCATTGGATTTTTCAATGGGAAAATTTCAAATAAAAAGTTCACAAGGATCGATCATTCAATAATAATTAGGAGCTTGTAAATTTGATACGATTTCATTACAGAAATATTCCAAGTATGTTGAGATCTACTCTTAGTGAATTTTATGATCAGACAATTAGCTGCATTGAACGAGAAGGTGGACATACCGAGACGCATCAATAATTTTGTTGACAGATAATCATATTATTTGCATTTAAAATATTTTCTATTCGCATTTATTTGGATTTGTTAAGTTATAATAAAAATAAGCCAAAAAAATTGGCATAACCATTGACATCACATTCAAATACGTTTAAAAAAATCTTTTATTGCTTTTGAGATTTGGGTCGTTTAGTTCATATATTATTTGGCAATATTGATTCATACTAATAATAAAAATGTCAACTTTTAGCACTCATTTGTTTTGTTCCATGTGTTTTCCCTATTATTTTAATAGGATTTCATTTTTGCCGATTGATTTGTACCAAATTAATATCACGAATATGCTTTCTTTTGAACAAATTTGTGTGCAATTGATTTGATGGTGATTAATTTATGAAAGTGTTCAGGATAAATAAAATAAAATAAAAAAAATTATTATATCTAAAAAAAGTCTGAGGAAATAGGGTACAGTATTGTAAATGAAGAATTGCATCTCAAATTGTTGGAAATTTTCAATAAAGAAATTGTTGACCAGTTGGAAAATTACATTGATCCAGATGGCCATTGAGGCTTAGATAAAAATCAGCTTCGTACACACAAGACTGTCTTTGAACGATCATTACAAAAAATGTTAGACTGGAAGAAGTTATATTTAGTGGTCTACAAGATCACCAGATTTGATCACCTCAGATTTTTTTATAGGTTCATCTGTCGTTTATGATCCCCCAGGACGGTCTCTTCTTTTCTCGAGAATGTATAGATGTGGTCAAAATATTACCAGTATTCCATATAACTTTTTTCCCTATAGTCTTCTTTAATAAGTTACAGGCCCTTGAAAATACCCGAATAAAAAAGCATTTCTACTGAAAATCTATTCTTCAATCGAATCTACACACAAGTAATTTTATCCAGAAAATTGATCAAAAACCTTGTTTTGTTAAAAAATTATGAAAAATCTCAGTCATATGAAAATCTGAGGTGTGGAGCTTTGGGGACAGTCCGTTTTTTACTTCATAGCAAAACAACTGACTCATGGATTTACACGAAAAATTTCCGACAAAAATTCAAGGACTTGCGAGATTACAAATGGAAGTGACCTAATGAGAGATAATATTGCAAGGAAGGATACCACAAAAGCATTTTTTTAAAGCTGTTCAATGATGTACAAGAGGGGGTGGGGTGGCTATACAAACTTTAATTACCCCCAATTCTTTTTCGAAACGGGTTTGGGTATTTCTTCATAGGTACCTACTTTTTTTATTTCCGAAATGTTCTCACTGAAAACTTTTGAATTTAATACATTGTATATATTTTTTAATTCAATCTGCACAATGACACAATATAAAAATATTGGCCTGAAAATGCATAGAATGGTTCCCATACCTTCAATAAAAGTTCTATTGCCATCGAGTACATCATCGCCCAGAAAATCACTCAAAATTGTCCTTATCTCGTCTGTTGAAGTCCTGTTGTTCATTGAAATGCGATCCCCTTTTGAATCCAGCGCATTATTTTCTTCATTAAAAACGTCACAGAAACCTTTTCGAACTTCAACTGAAAAAAACGCCAAAAAAATCCAAAAACACGTGAACATACTTTCGAAAACAAGAGATCAGTATAACCAAATTCATAGAGTTCACGTCATTATACTATTTCCGACCATCACAACACTGTTCTTTCTGCACACAGGGAGACCTGAAGTAAACTGGTATTACCACTGACAACCGCTCTCTTGAATCGTCCATTCTAAATTTCTGCATTTCTTCGTGTATGCTTCGCAACGCTCTTTATCTATTTAATGTGTCTCGTTATAAATTGCTACTGGGCCTAGTTTTCTAATGATTTATATACGGAGTTTTCTACAGAGTTTCAGTTTCAATATTTTCAGTTTTCTTTGTGTATATTGTGAGATTTGAAATAATTTTTTTCTTTGTTGTAAGGTTTCACAGTTGTGATCAGGACTGAGGAGAGTTATCTCATAGGTATACATCACGCATTTACAGGAAGGGTGGAAAAACTAATTTTTATGTATAGTGAACAGCAGAGGGCCTAGAAAAGGGCCCTGTGGTACACCAGACTCGATTGATAGAAAATCCGTTAATCTGTTCTATTTTCTCCAAAATCAACGCATATTTTGCGATTGCCCAAGTGAGGGCTAAAGAAGAAGAGGGTGCAACTCCTCTGTTTCCATATTCATTCAATTTCATGGGAAAATGGTGACAAGAAACACAGTCAAATGCTTTGTTCAAGTCGCAGAGCGTGACAGAACTATGCTGTTTTTGTTCAAAGCTATCAACTATACTCCTAACCACGCCTGTATAGTAGGGCTAGATTTTCTAAAAGTACATTGATCTAAATTGAGATGTTGCCTTTTCTTCACAATGATCTCGAAGATTTTTCTAAATACGGAGACGATAGAGATAGCTCGACCATTTACCAAAAGGTTAATACTGCCTTTTTTGAAAACCGGAATGAGTTTGCCAATTTTGAATTCATAATGGAATATGACCTGAATGAAAATAAGTGTGAGTGGTTCTATCAGAGCTCGTTTCTTTTATTATTTCACGATTGAATACACATAAAAACAATTTTTGAAATTTTTCAACTCGCTGATGGCATTGCGGACTTTAGTGGTGGATACAGGATCAAAGAAGAAGAATCCTGCTGTAGGAGGACTAGCATTGAGAGATGATGAGCAAGCACTATCATTGTCAGAAGGAAGTTAACTATTTCCTATAGTGATCCTTCAGTTGAGTAATTGAATGGTACTTCTGCCCTACTGCATCTCCTCAACCAATAACTTCACTAACTCTGAGCGAAGTTAGTTCAAACATGTGTGCCTTCCACAACCGCTTTCAGTCTAACGAAGTCATCAACAGTAGGGGAGCCATTCTTGATGTCATTCTTCCACCAGTTGAACTCACCATATTCAAAGCAGTAGATATCCTCATAACTCCTGATGACCATCACAATGGCACTAGAAACTTTATTGCTGCTTGAAACCAATAACACCAATAGTCCTGGAGAAGAATATTATTATTAGTTCTGCAATGCTAACTTCAACTGCTTACTCGTCAATGAGCAGCCCTCCTACTTGATCCTCATCTTCTATGATGCACTTTATCGTCGAGCTGTTTTTTCCATTGAAAATAGTAATGATGTTGGTACTCTCTTAGAGCTCAGGAAGTTGATATATGAGAAGAAGATTGTATTGAGAATAACATAACGAGTTTCTGGAGATTTGTCAGTAGTTTAAAAAAAAAAATTCTATGCCAAAAATGAAAATCTGTTTGTCACCCACTTCTCATTGGTTTAAACTCATCCATCTTTGGATTTACAAAAAAATGCCATTAATATTCTAAAATGAATGTAATGTCTTATCATATCCAAATATCTACAATTCATGATGAATTATCCAAGCTCGACAATAATAAGGGGCCTGGACCTGATGGCATTTCACCAATTCTTGTGAAGAAATGCTGTTTCACAGAGTTAATCATTATTACACCTATGAATTCCATTTAACATCAGGGGTACCCCAAGGATCACACCTTGGCCCCCTTTTGTTCAATTCGTTTATTGATGATATTACTTCCTGTTTTCGCAATGCGGATGATCTTAAAAGTTTCAGAATTATCAACACTCTTGATGAGACTTTTCTTCTTCAAATTGATCTGGATAACCTATCAACCTGGATTTAAATTCCAATAAATGTCACGTTATGCATTCTTACGATTCCCAACATCCAGTTCTATTTGATTATGACATCGAAGGCCATTCAATGAACTCTGTTGACCAAATTGAGGATCTTGTTGTTATCCTCTAAGATCAATCCCCAGTCAACTTTTTTCAACGACTCTTGGAGTTATAAAATACCCGAAGATATTTCTGAGTATGTTGTCTATACAACTCCTAGAACCATCGTCAACCCCAGGAAATTCGTCAAT
Source organism: Chrysolina americana (assembly GCA_958502065.1). Lineage (NCBI taxonomy): Eukaryota > Metazoa > Arthropoda > Insecta > Coleoptera > Chrysomelidae > Chrysolina > Chrysolina americana. The sequence goes on from OY293414.1 coordinate 82,238,835, forward strand.
AGTTCCTTGGGCCAAAAAGAATTGTTGAGGAAAATTAAGATGTGATGACTGTTTCAAGAAAATTATTTTGAAATCATCTAGTAATATAAGGCTATATAAAGTAAGTAGTTCTTGTAGCTGACTCCTGAAAACAGAGCAGTCTTCAATGCACACTGATCTGTAGACAGATAATGGCAGTTTGTGAAGTAAATCGTTCAATGTCACTTCAATAATTTTTTTTCAGTTTTAGAGATTTCTTTTAAGTGTTAATTGTCAGTTGACTGTAAAAAAAACTGACTATTTCATTGCAGTACCTACATTGATTTAGGATTATTTTTCATTTTATATTTTAAGGTGTATTAGAGGCTATACTGACGTATCGATACTTTTTTAAATCATGTTATTCTTGAAAATTGGTTGTTTAAACGCGAGATCACTATTACCTTCTGTTCGTGATGTTGAAGAAATCATCATAGAAAATTCTTTCGATATTTTTTTGATTTGTGAAACGTGGTTGAAAAATTCGGTAACTGATGATCAACTGAAAATAAATGGTTATCAATTATATAGGGTGGATCGTAATGCTAATGGAAGAGGTTTGTGCATTTATACGAGAAATGATTTGAATTATGAGGTTATTGTTAGTAATCAAAATTATACATGGGAGCAGTGTTGGATAAAAATTAGAATAAAAAAGAAAAATATAGCAGTAGGAATCATATATAAGCCACATGAACAGAATACGAACACATTCATAGACGAGTTCGAAGACAGTTTAATATCGATATTTCCAACAGTAGATGACATTGTTTGTATGGGGGACTTCAACTTGAATCTTCTTGACTATGAAAATAATCTTGTGACAAAGTTTTACTCAGTCATTCACCAGTTTGAATTGTATCAACATATAGATGTTCCAACTAGGATTACTTCAACATCTGCTACCTTGCTTGATTACGTTGTAGGCCATAACGAAACTTTAACTGAGACGGGTGTTATATCTCACAGCATTGCGGATCACTCAATTGTACTCTGTAAAATTAAGATAGGTGGTGAAAAGCGAGAACCAAAAATGTGCACTTACAGAAACTTCAGAAACTTTAAAGAGGATATTTTCCAAAGAGATTTATTTAATACTGCTTTCTTTCAAATATACGATCAAGAAAATATCGACGAAAAAGTATCATATTTGGTTAACTGTTTGAATAATTTATTTGATCGACACATTCCTTTGACAACCTCTCGAGTAACCAAAGCTAGAGCTCCTTGGCTAACGGGTACAATTGAGCTGATGATGTCTGAAAGAGATAAAGCTCTCAGAAAATATAGAAAGAGCCATTCTGAAGTTCATTTGCAGTTTTATAGACAAATGCGCAATTTAACTAATCAAGCAATAAAAAGAGAAAAAAAAGCATATTTTATACATCAGTTCTATGATAAATCTACCAAAGCCACGTGGAAGACACTCAAATCAAATGGGCTCGTATCCCAAAAAAAATCTTTTGATATTCCTGTGAGTCTAAAAAATTCAACTAATATTAATAATTTTTTTGTTGATTCCATTCCGAACAGCCAGCCTTCTCTGGATCTTATGAATTTCTATGTAAACAATAAACTTGTTAATTCTACCTTCGAATTCAGTGAAGTAAATGATTATTTTGTATACAAAACTATTAGTGAAATCAAAACTAACGCGAAAGGTTGTGACGGTTTGAGTATCACACTTATTAAACTTTGCTGTCCTCACATAGTGCCGTACGTTACACATATCATAAACTTCTGTTTAACACAAAATGTCTTTCCCACAGCATGGAAAACAGCAGTTGTGCAGGCTCTTCCGAAGAAACAGGACCCATCCGAATTCAAAGACTTACGTGCAATTAGTATCTTACCAACCCTATCAAAAATAATTGAGAGAGCAATGGAAATACAAATCAAAAGCCACCTTGAACATTTTTCTATATTACCATCTATACAATCGGGTTTTCGGAAAGGTTATAGTTGCACAACTGCTCTTCTCCATATCACTGATGATATACTCAAGGCTACTGATAACAAACAATGTACAGTGTTAATATTGCTAGATTTTAGTAGGGCATTCGACACAATTCATCATGATTTGTTGTTGAATATATTGAAATATATAGGTTTTGCAGAGGATGCACTATCGCTAATGTCTGCTTACTTAAGGAATAGACAACAAAAAGTATGCATAGGTGAAGACAGTTCTGAATGCCGATTTCTCAAATCAGGAGTACCACAGGGTTCAATCCTAGGGCCGTTATTGTTTTCTATATATACCTCCCGTCTCATAAACTATCTCAACAACTGCAAAGTTCATTTATATGCGGATGACACTCAGTTATATTACAGTTTTCCAGAACCAGAAAAAGGCATTGCTTGTGAGCTCATAAATAGAGATTTGAATGCTTTCATAGAAGCTGCTACTGACCACTGCCTGCTAATAAACCCATCAAAGTCAAATGTTATGCTCTTTGGTCCCAGGATTCAAACACAAACAATGTCTGATTCTATACACATCACTATAAATAATGAACCGCTTATTCTAGTGAACGAGGCAAAAAATCTTGGTGTTCGATTTGATACCGAATTACGATTCTCAAAACATATCAATCGACTTTTACAACGCGCTTATGCAACGCTCAAAATTATTTATGGAAACAGACAAATTCTTCCTCAATGTGTTAAGATAATGTTATGTGAATCACTTGTACTATCTATATTCAATTATGCAGATGTTCTTTATGGGCCTAGTCTCACATTACAATACAAAAATAAGATACAAAAAGTGCAAAACTGCTGTTTACGGTTGATATTTGGCGTGAGACGGCGGCAACGAATATCACATAAACTTAAAGAAATTGGATGGCTGAATATGAATAACAGGAGAGTTCTTCATTCTATTGTGCTCTTCCATAAGATTATTGTTACCAAAAAACCTTCGTACCTGCATAGAAAATTAAGGTTCAGAACAGATATTCATAATTTGAATGTAAGACATAAAGGACTACTAACAATACCTCCTTTTAAAACAGAATTATTTAGACGATCATTCAGTTACCAGATTTTTCATCTTTACAATCACCTACCACAGAGAATGAAGACACTCAATATCCGGAATTTAAAAGCATCATACAAACTTGTATTGAATGAATCTCAAATATAACAGTATATATTATGTATTATACTTTTCTTTAATACACTGAATTTCAAACAGAATAACTTGAGTTAAAAAATTTGCTACACAGCTTTCACAGGGTTGAGTGGAAGAACAAGTTTTGTGGTATTTCACCATAAAATTTGAACTCCGCCCATTATTTTCTATATTGATTTATTGCTCAAATGTCACTGAAGCCATTTTTTGAAAATAATAAAGACGTTATATTATTATTATTATTATTATTATAGATGAATATGGCCACATCATCATGTACTTGCATGATTGGATCACCATATATCAATATCATGAGTATTGTTGTTGTAGATTTTTAAAGGCCAAAATCACATCACATCTTTCGCGATAACATTGAGTCCTGCATTAATTAACACACAAACATACAGACATGTATATTGAATCTGGGTATCTTCTGAAGATAAATGATTAAAGCAATACCCACGATATTGTAATAAACCAGAGAGAGAGGTATATGTGGTCAACAACAAAGGTCCCAAAATGGTGCATTGAGGTACACATGATATGAGATCAAGATGTGAGACACCTTACATCCGATACAGCGTTATGGGATTTTCCAATGGAAATGAAATCTTTAAAAAAGTATCACTATCTTGTAGTGACTAGCACTACTGAATTGGGTAAATCTTCGGTTACAGGAATATCAAAATCAAATCAAATCAAAATATACTTTATTATCAGAAGATTTAAAACTAATAAAGTTATAATAAATACAAATACAAAATTGAATAAATAGGTATATATAAAAATAAAAATAAATAGTATAAACCAGGTACTTTGTCAGGTAACATTGTCACAATAATATGATAAATACTTATAGACTAAAACAGAACAACTATAACCAAAGGGAATAAACAGGTATCAAATCAATTGAGCAATTGGTATAAATAAAATTTATAAGGGATCAAATATAATTCTTCATTGTTCCTATTAATTATTCCAGTCTTTCTCCAGAAACTCGTGGACACTATAAAACACCTTATCGATAAGAAAGCGTTTGACAGATCTCCTGAAATGAGATGGCGAAACGATGTGTTTGACGGCAGGAGGGAGATGATTGTATAGTTTGATCACACAATATATCAGAGAATTCTTCGTTAGGTTTGAGGACGGAATAGGAAGTCTCAAATTATTGTTTTGGCGAGTGAAACCTACATTTGCATCATATGATGCTTTGTTTTTATGTACTAGACACACTGTTTCGAGAATATATAAAAACGGAAGGGTGAGAATTTTCATTTGACCACACAGCGGTTTCTGGATCCAACTTTGCAAAGGTATCGAACTGCGCGATTTTGAAGAACAAATATACTGTTGACATTTTTTTGGCTGCAAATACCCCCAAAAGGTATACCATATCTGATATGTGATTCTATCAGAGCGTGGTATAATACCTTCGCAGTAGCTGTTCCCAGTTCTCTCGACACCATTCGTACAGCATAACAGCCAGATGCTAGTTTTCCGTTCAAGAACATCAGGTTGCTATCCAGATGAATTCCAAGGAATTTACTTATATATGTTTACTCAATGACAATATCGATGCTCAAAGGGATGTCTGGTAAATTACATCTAAATGAAAAGAGCTTGGTTTTATCTATATTTAACGAGAGCAGATTGGAGTTGAACCACCTTTTTAAAGTTAGAAATAATTAGTAATACTCGAGTGTAGTCTATTTGTATCGGCCTCATGACACAAGATAGTCGTGTCGTCTGCAGATATAGTAAAACTGACATCAATTTTGTGACTAGACAATTCGTTAAAATATAATAAGAAGAGAATTGGTCCAAGTACTGAGTCCTGCGGCACACCATGATTGACCGTTCTGATTTCTGAAACCATAAAGTCGAAGCTTGCTGAGGAGTATTCTATGATTTACGCAATCAAAAGCGTTCGAACATCCGAATTGAAAAAAAATGTGTTTGGTCTCCTGAACAAAAATCCAAATGAAATTTTTGGCGGTCACGACTATCATTCAAAAATATTGGCCCATTTTAGTGTGAACCTTCACCATTTGACAGATTGAAACATTTTATAACTCGCTCAGAAGACGACATAGTGTGTCGAAACAATTGTCAGCAGTAAATTTGATTGTTGTGTAAATTGTGGAGTAACATTCTTAGTCTTTGAGTAGGTAAGTAGTAAGTTTTTTTATATAAAAAATGCCTGCTTTTGTGTTTTCCGTCTCATGTCAGCACTAAGAATGCATGGTAGCTGTCTGTAATTGCGGTTGATTTCGCAACGGGATCATCAACACCGTTTTGCTCCGATAGCCTCGTTTGTAACTGTGAACTTGAAATGAATATTCAACAAACTCCATCGGACATTCGCTTCAGGCAAATCGTTGAATATTTTCGTTCGTTCTATCGACGGCGACGCCTGTCCAACAAGAGAAATTTTCGGCAAAGTTCATCCGACAAAACTGATTTGCTTCACTTCTCTTTCGATCTACTTTCCGCAGCTAGACAAACCAGTTTAGTTGAATTCCTGATAAGCGATGAACTAATATCAGCGTTGCAGTTATCGCTGAGCACGTAAAGATGAGCTGTGCATGTCCTTTTTAGCGGATTTGCCATAAAAAGTCGTCATGGAAGTCAGTTTCCCGATTTTGATTGCGCTTTGTTGGCATTGTGTTCGAGTGTGTTGTACGGAATTAGAAAACACTGGATCGAACTTTGTTGAATTAACTGAAGGTATGTCCATTATTTATTGTTGAATATTCATTAATATCCTGTATTAGTTCATTGTGTTCGTATACGATCGTTTCTTCATGAATAACACCCATCAAGAAGTGTCATAATGAATATCATTACCGCGTTAGTCATTAGAATTTAATTATAACATTACAATACTCCTTAAGTATTTCTGAGACAAAACAGACGCATTGTTTTAATATTCTTGTTCGAATGGCTCATTTTCAAAGTGCAGTTCACAAAACCAAGCTTTTTACGTTTCGTTTTTTGATTGGTGAAGCAGAATATGAAATTGAACTGAAGCTAAATGCCATTCACAACAAAAAATATTAACGTGTCTCGATGTGTTTCTTCGTAAAAGAAAATACAACCTTGGTTTTGCAATAAAATAAAATGAAAAGTGAATAATAGACAATATCCATGAAAACTGGAGAGACGTAAATTACTCCTTCTTCTGTACTTGGAGCGAAAGATCAGTCATAAATAAGAGAATAAACACCATCATGAAGGTGTGAAAATGATGAATTGAACAGTAAGTATCTACTATTCCCTGGTATCATTGAAAATTTATGAACAAAAACATAATATTGTCTCTGTAGAAATGTCATATAATAATTTTTGTAAACTTGGGATAATGATCCAAGGCCCCGTCGAAAAACATTCACATAAAGAATCCAATTTTTCTGAGTTTCTCTGCAGCTATAGATGCTTATTCAGTACAAAAAAAGTTAGGTATTTCACCACATTTTACAACGCTAAAAGCTGCGAATATTCAGCTTTCTGCGTCAGTTCATACTCCACTTCATAATTTATAACTTTTTCCGAATACTGATTCTGGAATCAGGTGCATACCTGAAGTCATATTTTCATGGGGGAAATTATTTACTATAGACGTTCAAAAATGTTCAGCTTCAGTCACAGTAAGGCAGCCATGGGGGGGTACTTTCAATTCTGTTTTAAAAAAAATCGCAAATGTCCCTTTAATATATCTCAATAAGCTGATTCCAAATCATAACCAAATAATTAAAAAAATTAATGACGAATTGATACAATTTCAGATAATTAATTCAAAATATCTCCAGGTCCCTTCAATGTATCTCGATCAGCTAATTCCGAAAAATAAAAAAAATTGCTGGGAAATTACCCCTCTCAACTCCAGATGAAGATTGGAGAACGGTTGAAGATATATCAATTCTGCGAACGCCAATCGATTCAGAATGATGAAATAAAAGTCCAGAGTCCACCCCTAAAAATCACGAAAAATACAGAATCATCAGATTAACTTGAAATTGAAGGGGCAAGTGGAAGAAAGAGTTATGTTACAATTATGTGTTTGTGAGAAAAATAGGTTTTAGTAAAATTAGCGTCCTTGATGTTTAATGTAACATAGCCTCTTCTACCACTGTGTATCTGCTTAGATATGAAGAATAGAAGCAAATCCTGATAGGGCAAGTTACATATGCACATAACACTTTCTTACATGACACAACCAAATATTTTCAGAAAATGTTACTTGACCCCTTCTTCCACTTGCCCCTTCAATTCATACTGTTTACCTACGCTAAAGGTTAAGCATAAAAAGGGAATAAAACGTCCAAAATTTCCCTTTCAATTCAGATGAATTTTTCAACTCGCAAATAGGTAAAAAACAATTCTGCGAACGTCATTCGATTCAAAATGATGGAATTTGTTATTCACATGATACCTCTATAAACAAATTGTTTAAAAAATTGTTATATCCATCAACCCGTAGCACCCCTTCAAACCCGTTTTTTTCGACGTTTTTCCGGGGGCTATCAAAAAGGTTCTAGTAGGACCTGAAGATCGCTTCATCAGCTTTGACGTGGAGAGCCTTAACACTAATGTCCGTTTGGGAGAATTCATCAGCATCTCAAGAGAAACCTTACGAAAGAACTGACCTACCCATACACGCTATATTGGAGATTCTTACATCGGAGAGACCAATAGACGAGGAGAGACATCTAAATCAAGAATTGTTGACCATGCCTGGACTGAGCACCATCGAATTCGTTGGGATGAAGCTAGTGTCCTTCATAGAGAGGAATATTGTTTTAAACGAAAATTCATAGAAACCGCGTATATCGAAGACCACTTTGAAGCGCAAAACTACACACGCCACTATACCGCCATAATTCAGGCGCGTGCCTGAGGGGGGGGGGTAATGGGGTAAATATCCCCTTCCCCCATGACCACGATGATGATGAAAAAATTTGAACATTCCTTATTTTCAAACTTAAAATATGATGATGATGAAGACACAACGATGGGCTTTCACAATTTGTTAATTTGTTTTAAGAATTAAATATGAGTGCCTTATTATTACTGAAGCTTAACTTTTTAAAACGCAGGAAATATTGGTCCTGAAATGGGTGATTACACCCCCATGAAACTACCCTAGGCACGCGCCTGCCATAATTACATCTCAATTACACGACATCGCAAGAGACCTATAAAGAAGACCTCGTTGCACCTAAACTAGGAAGTATTCACCTGAAGATATGCATTCAGAAAGTTGTGAAAAAGTGAAAGAATTCAAACATCTTTCAACCCATCAAGACGATGGACGTCCAAAACCAAGTTGCTGCATCGTCAACAACCGTCAAACAAACATTGTCACGGATGTTTCAATAGAATTTTCATGCAGTGTAGAAAATGGCAATCTAAAATGAAAGATTTTCCTAATAGTCATGATCCATTATAAGGGTTTTTTGGAATTGGTATTGAACAACGATTCAATCTGCTACTGTTGTAATTTGATTTGTGCAATATACTCTTTGTAATTCATGATATTCATCATAATTTTTTGTTACAGAACCTAGAAAGATGATTTCTAAAGACATGATGTCCAAGATCATCCCGATGCTGGTAGGTCCATTCATGATGCAGACAATGCTCCTGCCCATCGCCATGACGTTCATGAAGTTCGTTTTGATGAACAGCATGTTTTTGGGGAAGCTGGGGGTCATCTTCTGGATCATCAACATTATCAAAAATAATTCTGAATCCGGAGGTGAATTTTATAGTCACAACGTAAATGTATTACACAATGACCATCCAGGACACCATTATTAAACCCAAAATGACGTGGTACATCACTGGGAACATAATGAGGAAGAGTATAACAACCGAAAAAGAAAAAGAAGCTGATACAGTTGAAGAGTCTTCACTTTATAGTATTGTGAAACTAGGGAGATGAAGTTGATGTATGTTTTCTAGTCACTGATGCTTGGAATTGACGTGAGATTGTACAGTATGCAGCAATGAAAAATATAGAAACTGAAAATGGAAAGTTGATGAAAAAGTTAAAGCCAAAAACTTTCAATTGTTTATTCCCCACAAACAAAGCAAATATATGCAGCTAGTCTAAGATCATGAGGATATCTAGAAAAGTAATGAATAAAGTTTTGGTTAAATGACAAGAAAGCTGTCTAGCACAAGATTTATCTAAATAATAGTATAAAATTGACAAAAAATAAATGAATGTTGCTATTTATTTCGGAAAACAAAATGTTTTGATTTCTTATTTCATTCATTCGTGATGTTCTCCAAAGCTGAAACAATTAAGAAACACTCATCCACACCAACTTCTCATAAACTATCTCATGATGATATCAGTATTATTGTCCGAAGTTTCTTCACCCATCAACCATCATCAACTTATTTTTCGAAATAACTTGAAATTTATATAATTTTTGTAAATTTTATACTGCCATATGAATAGATCTTCTGTTACGCCAGGTTTTTCCCGATTACACCGTGCACATATGTGAACTGCTCACAGTATATGGAAAAACATTTAATTGGAAGTAGTATAATTAATCTTCTAGAATGAATAATGAAAAAATATATTTGAAAATACTCGTTGGTTCTCACATACCTTGTTTACACAAACCTGATTTGCACAAATTCGAACTTCTTTAATGTATAATTTCTTATTTGTACATAGGTAACTGTGTTTTATATTATCAATTATTATAGGTAAACCTTGTTTATTCTCCTGTTTTTTTTGTGCATTTTCAAGTTGAATACTCACTAATCCATTTTTATATTTACGATTTCACTATTCCTATGGTATATCTATTCTATCATAAAGATTCTACTGATATGATGAAGATAACTTGGTTTTCAAAATTGTGCATCAGGGATTATGTACAAAACATTTAATAGGTTTCAATATGTTTTTGGAATATTTTGAAAATTGATTATTTCCTATCCACTCCACTGTTAGTTTTTGATTTCAAATGTGTTTTCATTGACTAATATATTGTTATAATTTGGTTTATTATGAGAGGAGATTTTGTAGAAATTTTGAACATTGTATAAAAAAAAATAAAAAAATTATTAAAAATATAAAAAAACCGCTTATATATTTTACCAGCACTGAACTAGCAAAATCATGTGGAAGTGTAGCTGGTATGGTCTAATTCAAATTTCAATACGTTCCAATCAATAATAGTCATCCTTGGATGAAAAAACCTACGGGAGGTTGGAAATTTATTCATTAATCAACAGTTTTTTAAATCAGTTCAGACATCAAAATGCAGAAAATATCGAATTTCAAGAAACTAAAATAATTTACCAATTAACTATACAGTATACAATTGCCAAACAAAAATTAAACATAACAGAAATTATAAATTTTGAAACTGTGAAAGAAAATTGTTTAATGAATATACCTATAAATGAAAAATGAGATTCATACTGAAGGAAAATCATACCAAACAAGTTTTTATTAACCAAATATTCAGTATTATTGAGTAATTGTTAATAAGTTTTCTTTATTATAGTAATTAAGGTTGTCTAAATAATTTGAATATCAAGTATCAAGAAAATTTGTGAGACAGTTAAGAATTTTGATTGGTGCAGAGGAAAAAATATGAGGAGTTGCTAGGAGAGTTGTAAGAAAGATTTGGGAGTCGAGAAAAACTTCATTAAAATTGAGAGGAAATTTGAAAAGGGAAATAATCACGAAAAACGTATCAAAAGGTTTGATAAAAGTATCTAAGGAAGAAATTGCAGCTGTTCAAAAAAGAAGGTAACAGATATTAATTTCTTTGAAGTCAGGCGTATATTTTTATCAAATTATATACAAATTTCAAAATTTATAAGATACCAAATCATAACAAATTAACCGTTAATAAAAATAACAAATTCATAATAATACATTCAATTAAGTATCATTACGTTTTCAATATCATGAAATGATGGAATTAACGCATTATAACAGTAATACAGCAAATTTAAATTTGTAAAACCTGTTGATGATCACAGGATTACATTGTTTGAAAAATATAATTATTTTCAAGAATTCTTACTAATCTTTACTCAGTAACAAAATTGACACATTAAATTTAATTTGTTTACTCTCATCCGAAGACTCAAGATTAGCCATCAAACTAGTCATTAACAGGTAGTTGAAACCTTTATCGTTAGTTGGATTTAATATTTTTTAACGGTAGTTACTTACTGGTAATGCGCTACCCGTATTGATGAGGATAACATGGTTGTCAAAAAACGAATGTAGGAATGAAAGTGCGCGTTGAAGAGGCAACTTAGTACTTGTTTTCATAATTTTTTAAGAAAAACGTAAAATGGATATTTCAATCGGGAAAACTTTTTCGAAATATCTAATATTTTTAATAAAAGGTATCTCCATAGGAAACCCATCAGCAAGTCGTAAGTAAAATAAAAAGTGAAGATAATGATGATGTACATTACTACAGATTTTAGGCTGACAGTGACATAAATAGTGCCGATATACACTATAATTTGAGAAAAACCACTGACATATAAACGATAATTTATTTGTATAAAATAACAATTATACACAACAGAAAGGTTCTTTCATATTCAATACTTATATAATACTCAACATCATCTAATATACAATATAAAATAATATTTCAAGGATGGTAATGTTTTTATACAAAGTTTATTTCAAAAACCACAGTGAAGGGGCTAGCATTTCTCTTAAGACACATGACTTTCAGTTGAATTATCTGAATTTTTTAAATATTTCATCTATTTTTCAACTGAATTATATCAGATATAGTGAAACAAGTTCAACTTTTTCTCAATGTTTCATCTCTGTATATCTACGTCAGTGACAAAAATTGAAAAAGAGACCAACCATGAATAAAAAACTCAGAAAATGTTACCAAAAACCATTTGTCAGTAACACGACCTTTATACACATTCATAATCGTCATTCAAACACAAAAATGCTCATCCACTCTTTCTTCACAAGTGTCACATTTCACTTCACAGCACCATTCGAATTTGCAGTTACATCTTGTCGTTACAGTTTTTTGCATTTTTTTAACTCCGTACCCGCATTTCTTACACAGATTTCTGCAGCTAGTTTTCTCAGCAGTTGTGGAGTAGTTTGCCTTTCTTGAACACATACGACCCTTCGTACCAGAGATGCCTTAAACAATATAATTATATCAGAATATGTACTCGAACAAACAGACAGCTTAAGCAGAACTTAACTTCAAAAATAATATTGGCAATCGATTGTTTCACGTATGTAGAAAAAGGTAATATACCTTCATGTATATTCGGTACGCAATAATCCGGAGACTGGTCCAAATAAATTAAACTATCCTCAACACCAGGTATAGCTTTCTCTTTCACCACCCCTCGTGCTGAATTTTCCACGTAGATCGAGTTTTCCACGACTTCGTAGGATACCCGCTCAGAGTTCTTGTAGCGCTCCTTAAGTTTTCTGGAAACCTCATCGAAAGGGGCTATTTGCATCCAGCAGGTTTGGAAGCTACAACTTCCTGATATGCCATGGCACTTGCATCTTCGTGTCATGGTGCTACGAACCATCTGGAATTTTAGGAGATTACATCAGAACCGTTATATCGTTATTTTGAAGGATAAAACAGATTTGATCTCCAGAGAAATTCGTGAGGAAATTTTTATTCATCAAGAAACTAGACGTCAGGAAGATTCATCAGTATTCAAGAACTCGGCTGTAGTTTGAAATCGAGTAGTTTCCTATATTGAACACAAAAATGCACAAAAATGATTCTGCACTAAACAATTCTTGAAGAAATTAAAAACTGCAGTAATTAATATCATCAACAGCAGTATTGGAGTTGCAAACGTAATAAATAACTTATTTCACTATCGCTCAAAATACTTACATCTCTTCCTATTTTAGAGTTATGCCGGGCTACATATGCAGCAGGGTCCAACTCCTTGTCCAAAGAGTCCAAGAACTTCTTCGTCGTGTCAACTGCATACGAAGGATGGTCCGAACAACCTCCCCAAGACCACTGGATCTTATCCCCCACTTTGACTTCGTTCAGACTCCTTTCCCTATCTTCTACTTCCATTGGCGACATAGGCTTCTCAATGATTGTGTAATTCAATGGTGACGAAAAGGTACCACTGAGGGTCATGTCACAGCCACAACCGGGAAGTTGACCTCTTGAGCAATTTTTGGTGATGGCGTGAACTATGGCGGCTGCTACTATTGCTTTGGTGAAGGCTGTTTCTCTTGTGGGAAGCAGTTTTTGTTGCCTGGAAAGAAAGAAGTGATCCTCATCAGCAGTTGTATTAGAGAAACTAAAAACTAAATAGAAGGGTGAAACAAATACGTTAGTGTGGAAACGATGGCAAAAATATTACGACAGGAAAACAAAATGTGCGATCGCAGAAGAAGGATATAAAATAGGATTGATACAGAACGAGAAACATAATTAAAAGGTAGTAGATAAGAACCAAAACTGAAGAAAATAAGAAGGCATTTAAACAAAAAGCAGAAGAAATAAATAATATTTTCAAATAGGAAAAAATTGTACAAGCACATGGAAGATATAGAAAAGATATTAGGTGCAACGAAGCAGCATTTTTCGTGTCCATAAGGAGTGGAGGAAATCACCACTAGATGAAACTGTGTGGATATTTTCAACATCTATAAAAAAATACGTATGATGAAGAAGATATAATGACTCCTGCAGATGAAGTAAACACAAACATAGCTGAACCACAATTTTTAAAACCTGTGTTAGCGATTGATAAGATAAGGGAGGATGAAGCAGCCAGGTGTAGCATGATAAGTGTTAATAGTGAGCATAATAAGAAGAGAAAGTAGACCGGAAGATTGGAGACAAGTATCCTGGTTCTGATACAAATTAAATGTCATCTGTAAAAATAATGGTGAAGATGCTAACTTGACTCCATTTTTAGTATATTGACATGAATAGTTCCAATATATACCAAGTAGTGTTTTGGGAAAACATCTGACTCATTCTTGACAAGTCCTGAGAATAGTAATTAATTTTATTTAAAGTCTTTAGTATGAATACCGCAGTAAACATTATTGTTGTTTTGGTTTTCAATGATCAATCCAATCAACAGGAAAGCAATCATGTGGTTACCGGTCTGATATGGAAAGATTCATAATTCGAGGTGCACATGAATCTGATGAAATTGAATGAGTAGTAAGCAAGAGATGTGTTGGATAACCTTGGCGAGTATCGGCAATATGTTTCAAAGAAAAAAGTGGAAATAAAGAGCTAGAACAATTATGTTCACCTAACAATTCGAGGAACTATCACGAATCGTTGGCACCCTATCACGATTGGTGATAACTTTTTGCAATGGGAAATTTCCTATGTTCATAAAATATTCAAAATAAAATTATATTTGTATGAAAAACCTCCTGAGACGGTAAACGGAAAAAAAACGAAAAAAACCCCTGAAAAAATACCCCCGAAAAAAAAACGAAAAAAAAACCCGGAAGAAATACCCCCAGAAAAAATAACCCCCGGAAAAAAAAACCCGGAAGAAATACCCCCAGAAAAAATAACCCCCGGAAAAAAAAACCCGGAAAAAAAACCATGGAAAAAAAATACCCGGAAAAAATACCCCTATATGCGATACAATACAGAGGGGTGGAACAACAGATTTTCCAGCGTTGCAAAAAGGCGAATCTGTCGCCAGGTTAGTTCGTTCAGGAACAATGGAGTCATAAAAATGTAAAAAATCGTCTTTTTTGGTCGTCGACGATGAACAGGATAGGTTGAAACTTTTATTGGTGTTGTAAAATGATTCAAATATGGTCTAGTTTCTTTAACATGACGCACAGTTGAAATTTCTTTACTTTTTGTGTCCTGGCCATTGTTATCGCATATAGGGGTATTTTTTTCGTTTTTTTTTTGTTTTTTTCATGGGGGGTATTTTTCCTGTTTTTTTTTTTCGTTTTTTTTTTCACGGGGGGTATTTTTTCCATGTGTTTTTTCTCGGGGGGTTTTTTCGTTTTTTTTTCTCGGGGGTATTTTTTCCGTTTTTTTTTCTAGATTCCCTGAGACTTGCCCTTTGAACTCTTAACATACTTATTTTCTTCTAGTATTATGCAAAGTTGCAAAGCTTTGTCTTATGATGTGAGATTGTTCAATCGGAAGTTAATGTGAACATTATATCTGAACTCTCGAAATTCTCACCTTGTGAATGTTGTTCTTGGACAATTCCACCTTTCCCACTGGAACATATCTTGACAATGCTCGATAGCCATCTGTGTGCCAGCAGCTATGGTGTCAATCATACTTGGACTCGCTTCGATCTGAAGAAAAATTCAAATGTTGAAATGTTGTTAAAGCTAGGAATAAATGGAACTAGTCAGGTGTCTTTCTGATAACGGCTATCATTATTGATAATTATTACGGTAACTGCAGGCCAGTTCCTCAATCAACAGTTGAACAAATTTAGCTGTCTCTAACCTGTCTTCAAAATGCAAATTTCGTCGACTAAATTAGCATCAACTTCAAAGTAACAGTCAAGCTTCGACGAAAGTGTTAGTGATATGTTACGTGTTGAATTTTGAAACGCAAAAGCTTGTAGCAGAAACAGGGTGGTGGAAGAGTATACTCTTGCTATCGGAATGGAGTTTGGGATCCACAAATGTGCCATGGTTATCTCAAAATGTGACTTAGATAGATCTGGTCATCGGAATGTCGAGTAAGAACAAACACAAGCAAACAAAAACAAGCAATTAATAATGTGTTTGCCGTTCCGATTCTACTCTACTCATTTGGAATGAAATGGACTCGGGAGCTGCGACAACTAGATGTGAAGAGTTGCAATATTCATAGAAGCTTGCCTTCTATAACGTGGATACCAGGTCACAGGGGATAAAAGGCAATGAGGAAGAAGGCTGCTTTGCCATAAAAGGAGCAAACACAACACTTCCCAGCTCATCACCTCAAAAATAAAAGTCAGAGAGGGATAGTTCCGCTAGGGCGAGAACTTCGCGGAAGCTTCAGAATACCTGCTTTGCGAATGCCCAGCGCTCTTCTGTAAAAGAGGCTCAAATTCCTGGAAGGGTCATTCATAACGCCCTCCGACATCAAGAAGAGGAAAACTTTGCACAAAGTCTCAGAATCCCGGGTCTTGATTAGATAAAGGGTCACGCACGTAAGTCCTTGCAGGTCGAGATGCTTGTGACCCCCTTTCAATCTACAATCTACAACAAAATATGATAATAATAACAATAACGACTAATATATTAGATTAGAATAAATTCGTGTGGTGCTTCCGTACAAGAAGCGTCTACACTGCGATATTTTCTGAAATTTATAAATACGAATATTATGTTTTTTTTTTCATCGATTGACTTAAAATTAACAGAATATACTAATTTCGTCATTCTGAATCTATTAGCGTTCGCAGAATTGCTCTATCTCCAACCGTTCTCGGTTTGAAAAGTTCGTCTGGACTTGAGAGCTGTTATTTGCTACCAATTTTTTTTTCCTCCTATTCGTAACCTACAATACTTTTTGTATATGCTCACCGAATTTAAAATCGTTTTCTAGTCATATAGAGATTTGGTAGGCTTTTTACAGAACCTCTGTAATTTCGAGTTGAACCATTTTTAGAAAATTTTTGTTTCAGTTTTCGAAAAATTGCAAAACTCCTTCCTACGCATCTCGACAAGCTGATTTCGAATTATGAATCAAAAGTTGATTTTCGTCAAGGATTAACGAAATAACTACAATTTTTGCAATTATTGCAAAATGTTTCTTCGTTTTCGGTTAATCCTTCATCCAATATAATGTTTAAAGACATATTCGTAATCAACTTGACAAAATACGTTTGAGGGCACTTGGCGAATTTTCCAAAAATGAAAAATAAAAATTTAAAAATTTAGCTCTTTCAGGGTATATGAAAAATACCGCCTTTCAATATTTTGTTTCATATTCGCAGACTATACTAATTTTGTCATTCTGAATCGATTGGCGTTCGCAGAATTTCTCCAACAGTTCTTGATTTGAAAAGTTCATCTGGAGTTGACAGCTGTTATTCAACACAAATATAGAATGTAAATAATAATATTCGGGACCTTTAATATCTACGCTTATTCCACTTGCAATTAACAAACCATGCAATATGCGAGATGCACTTACAGGAATTGGTAAAATACTTCTCGACCTGTAGCTCCTGTTATGAGTTGAATGATGAGGCACAGTTAGAACTTTCGTCACGAGAACTATAAACACAACAGAGAAAAACATAATACCGGCACTTCACTTTCAATAAAAACAAAATTCGGCAATGGACTGAAAGTTCTTCTATGAGTAAATCGTTTTATAAGTACAATGGGGGTAGGTACAATAAATTTACTATTTTCATCATCTCCCATTATTTGAAAAGAGGCGGAACATTGCCTAGTTGATTACTCTTCTCCAAAGGTAATTCCCGGAAAATTAGTTTATTTCTTCATTTACAACCAGGAGAATGCCCATTAACTACTTGTTAACTTGTTACACCTGAATTTTGCTAACCGAATTATTTTTTCATCTTCTGGTCCTGGTCGCTGAATGATTTCAAAATTTATCAGTTACATTTTCGTTTTGTCTATCTCAAAAAATAACTGTTTTATTATATCTGCATCGTAATCCTTGTGTAATTCATTTAAAAGTGTGCGAAATCTTTAGTATTAAAAAATGCCTTGGTACATAACAACGCCAAGTCACAACTTCATCACATGAAATGTCAAAAAAGACATCAGATGTCCATTATCAGCTTGATTAGATGCAATTAAATATAAGAGTAATTTTCAAGGGCCAATTTTATAATATAGTTACAAAACCGTTATGGAAAGTTTATAAAATTATTTCAGTCTCTGAAATGTTTCCAATATGTTTTTACAACAGCTACATACAAGTGCAAAATTTGCATCATTTTAAATTCTAGTCTCCGCTAATATGTTTACTGCGAATGAAATTTTTTTATTAATTAATTTGAAATGTGCCCATTATTTGTGGATGATATTTATACAAACAAATATCTATTCTAAAGTTTGCTCCATTGATTTCATTATCGTTGGTGGAAAAACAAGTGTCAGTTTGTTCTAGGAGTAATTACTTCATAATTTTTAAATATTTACCAGTTGTCATATTGGGAAAAATGCGATTTCTTCGTGTTTTCAACGTTTAACATTTATATCTTTCCTAATGTGACCATTTTTCAAATTACGTTTACGTATAAAATAGTTTTGTATCAACAGCAGGCATTATAAAATGATAAAGCTGCTATTAATAAGAGTTGATTATTTGGCAACGTCGTACTGCTCTTGAAACAGTTTTCTTCTCAATGAATTTCTATTTTAAATATGAAAGTAGTGAACGGAGATGATACATTTTTCATTCCGATTAACAATTTGGCAGAGTGAAAGGTGAAAGTTTGAGCCAAATTATCAAATAATACTGCTGCAGGCAAAAAATGACAACTTGGCTTGTGTTATTCAGTCGCAGATGCAGCTGGAAAAATTTGTTGATAATTTTCTTCATAGTTGCTTATACAAGGTGTCCCGAAACTATGGTGCCAAATTGAAACAGAAGATTCCTCTTGAAAAATAAATAGGACTTTCCTAATATTTCTCTTCTCAAATGTCCTCCGTTGCAGAGATACAGGGTGTTGAATATGAAAAAATAAAAGTGATTTTTAATCATAATTTCCACAGTTCTAAAAGTTTCTGAAAAAAATTTTAAAGAATATTTGTGTTCAATAGGTGCTTCATTTTGAAAAAGAAAACACATTTTCAATTGATACCAGTGGCGTACTAGGGCATCATGGTCCCTTTTCTCCCCTATTTTTTACAACACTGGTGAAATCAGTAAAATTTATAAGTTTTTGCATTCCCCTTTCAATTTTGAGTAAAAAATGTATACCTGTTTCATTTCAGAAAAAACAACCGTTTTCAAGATAATTGCGCTTTTATGAATACAAACATAACTAGTAATGAAAAAAATGTTCGGCTGAAGTGAATTTTACAATCCTAATTACTGGTTAAACTTACTAGTTATTCTACCAAAAAAGTCAATGACATTTCCACATGCATTTTTTCTTGCAGAGGTACAGTGCGTTGAAACTGGAAAATAAAAAGGCAACTTTCATAGTTACAAAAAAAAAACAACTAAATTTGAAGGTATGCCTTTCTTCAATGGGTGCTCTATTTTTGAAAGAAATCAGTTAGATATTATTTGGACCAGTAATCAGGATTGTAAAATTAATTTCTGCCGAACAAATTTTTCGTTACTAGTATGTTTTCATTCATAAAAACGCAATTATCTTGAAAACGGTTAGTTTTTTCGGATTCAAACAAGTATACATTTTTACTGAACATTGAATGAGAAATGCGAAAAATATATAATTTTTCTAATTTCACCAGTGGCGTAAAAAATAGGGGAGAAAATGGACCATGATGCCCTTCTTGTACGCCACTGGAACCAACTGAAAATGTATTTTCTTTCTCGAAATAAAGCACATATTGAACACAAATACTCTTTAAATTTTTTTTGAGAAATTTTCAGAACTGTGGAAGTTTTGAATAAAAATAACTTTTAATTTTCCATATTCAACACCCTGTATCTCTGAAACGAACGACATTTGGGGAAAGAAATATCAGGAAAGACCTATTTATTTTTCAAGGGGAATCTTCTGTTTCAATTTGGCACCATAGTTTCGGGACACCCTGTATATAAGTGGTGTAGACAAAATATATTATTCTCACGAATACTTATGACTTTGAGCTCCTGGCTGGAACATAAAGTTATGAATTTTTATCGACCAAATCTGAAATGTTTTCTTGTTATGTCAAAGTTGGTATATGAACAATTCAATTTCAAACGAAATTTGTTGTCTTCTCTTATTGTAATAAAATGTTATGAAATAGTTATCATGTAGTTACTAAAATAAAAATTAACTTACATATTGTTAGAAAAAAGATTTTTACAAGATGATGCTCCTAGGCTGGAGCACATAGTAATATTTTTTAACATAACCTATTATCAATTTTTAGTGTTTCAAAGAAGGTATGGATCCATTGAGCATAAATTTGTTTCATTACAGAATTATTGACAGCCTTCTTATGCTCAAGTTTACAATTCAAATTGTTTTCTATATATTCATAAAGATGCTAGTATGCTTCGGAATTGTTATGAATTGGTTAGTGAAACAACAATTTACTTTCATGGGCAGACTTGATTCAAAGGATACTCTTAATGTAACAACTGTTATTTTTAAAGACCCACAAAGTTATTTTCAAATATTTTTTAATAAATCTGTAAGGAAATTCAAAACGTTGCCGAAATACAATATGAACGAAGTAAAATATAATAGAGAGTAGGTATATCAAAGCTTTTTTGAGATCTTTAGTGCTTCATTATACGTAATATGATCAAGTTATAATTCAACAAATTGTATTATCTAATCTTAGTGGATCTTTTTCATAGCTGAAGAATCCTTCCATAAAGGTTAATCATTATTACTGGGTTATGTACCTACCTGATTTCTTTATAACTTTCGAAATGGATCAACCCCATTCCACTCCACTAATACTCCACTAATGAGATTGAATTTGAATACTAATAGCTTTAATCTTGTCAAATAATCGGATCAAACCCTTTCTTTTTGAGTTCTTGTCTTGATAAAATAATGTGATTAGGATCGAAAACATCATTGTTGGAGATGTGGACTCAAAGATATTCAAATACTAAAGATACCTGCATGAGTAACATCCCGTATAGGTCAGGTGGGTACTTTAGGCTCAAATGTATAAATAAAGAAAAAGAAATCGAGAAAGTTTATACAATTTGCTGGAGAGTATGAAATTGATGGTACGAATGAAATTGACGAAGTCTAGATACCATAGTCTGCAAAAATTTGCAGGAAATGGACTTTTCTGACAGAAAATAACTACTTTTTGGGCTAATACCACGACGGACATGGTATTATTTATATCTGACATATATTTATGTAATGTTCTTCAAGCAAGATACTATTGCAAGTACATTCTGTATCAAGCAGCAGAGTTTATTCTTCATTTAGCTGGGAATGACACCTACATTTATTACTGTTTCAAGGCTTTTGCCTTCATCAAAGCAAAATACACCCCTCGGAAATGAAGAAAAAGTGAATTCAACAAAGTTCAAACTGTTTGAACTATTTCAAGTTTGTTGAAATCTCCTAAATAAGCAAATAGTATAATAGTAACAACGTCAGCATTATAACAGGTTAATATTCTGTTAGATTTGATACTTTAATAGTCTAGTTTTTCTATGAATCCAATATTGGTTTTAATACGACCTAGATATTCTTGATTGTTTTTATGCTTATTGAATACTTTCATTTTTGCAAATTTGAATTTATACATAAATTAAAACAGTATTTTGACACAGAAATGTAAAATCGGTATTTTGAGAAATTTTAAATTATAATCTCAGTCCCATCAATTCACTATAAACTATGAATAATAATTTTAAGCGTGAATATAATGAACCTGACCCTCTTGAACAAATGACATAGACTCAGTCGTTCAAAGGAAGTTAGTTTGAAGATTTTAATTTATATAAATAACAGCTGGTTCTCGCCATTCATGCGAGAAAAAAAACTTTATCATTCATAGTAAACTAAAAATGTATTTTTACAGTATATAGGTATGACGAAAATCACAATATTAGGCAGAATTACCAGGTGACAACAGGCTCAAGTCTCCGTAGACTTATTTAGTTTGTTTTTGATACGAAATTGTTATTATTGTACTAAGTGCGTAAAATGAATGTTTTTTTAATAGCACATGAAAGTGTTGATTTTTGGAAATACGAATTTTATACACGAAACACAAACAACATTTTTTGTCCAACTCTGAATTCGAATTTACATCGTCTAAAATATATTAAAAATAAATACTTCCAATACATCTTGACGTGTTTTTTTGTCCAGATGAGTTATCGCTTTTAAACGGCTGTTGTCTTGAAAATATTCAACGTTTTCAGTAAATCGTATTCAAAAACTTTTCCTATCTGAAAAAAATATGCCCAAAATAACTAAATAATACATCTCTTTACCATACATGTTATCCTTAATGTTATCTATATTTCCAATACAATTTCACAGCATCCAGTGGTCTTTTTGTGTCGTTACTATAGAAATGTTTTGTTAGCACGCCGCGTGTTTGACTGTGTTTGCTCATAGTTGCTTCAGTTTCAAGTTATTTTCAAGACAATGGATGTTGATTATTGTAGTGGTAGTGATACCCTATCATATCCTACTGAGAAAGCAAATGCAATAGTATCTAATATATATCTATACCGGTCAAATATAGTATATGAGAAAACATATGTTCAATTTCGTGAATAGTGCGACAAGAAACATGTAGAAAAGGTTTCTGAATATGTATATGCTTATATTTTGAGGAAAAACCAAAAATTACAAAACCTCCTACGTTATGGAGTATCTATACCTATACTTACTCAATGTTGAAAAGTTAAAGAAAATATTGATATAAGGAATTTTTCAAAATTGGTCCCGCTCATTAAGAACAAAAGCGTCGGATACCGAACATTTATGCATCAATAGAAATGCAGAAATGTCAATTTTTTTTTGAGTTGTACAAAAAGTTAATTTGGCGGGTTTCAATAGATTATTTTTCGGATTTAGTGAAGCTGAGTCAAACTTATGTACACTTCTAGTTCTTGAAGAAGTGAACTCGAAGTGAATTTTTTATGCATGAAAACTTGCAGTATCGCATTTTCCGTATGACTCCATGCCGAAAACCATCCGAAATGACTTCAACTTGTTATTCCAAAGTTCCAAATCTAACTAAACCTATTGTTCGATGCAGAAATTTGAAAATTTCTCAAAAACGGTTGCCCCTAGCGTTGATGAGCAGATATACCATTTTTGCTAAGAAAAGGTGTAGGTATGAGACTTGAAAATAAAAATTCCTAAAAGTTTACTACTGTCAAAAAAGTCCAGCCAAATTGAAATAAAGAATGATAGTGAACGCAGCGCTCTCTGAGCTTTACATAAAAATCAAAACCAAATTTCTATTCCTCATGTCAAAAAAAGATATTCAAAATAATTGATAATAAAATTTCAACTTCAACACTCTGTACCTCCGGACACATGTTGAATTTAGTCAAAGATTTACCCTTTGAAGTTTGTACAAGTACTCAATAAAAACCCTGTATATTTTCACTTCTTTTTATTGCTCTCGAAACAAGACTATGAAAACGATGGGCTAAGTATGACAAGAATCTTCCAGTCATTCAACATTTTTCTGTAAAAACGGTTACTGCTAAGTCATAAATAATTTTTGGGTTTCAATTCGTCTTTTCAGTGTCATTTGCGTGTATACTACATCACCATAAAGATGAGCGTCAACAGAGCAGAAAACAATCCGGTATTTACCTACCTGAACACTTCTAGCTTTTGTCCTGTGAATTGGTGTTAATAAACTACTTCCTCAATTTATTCTAAGCCTACTAAGCTCCTGTTAACATTCTGATAACGATTTATGAATGAGATTTGAATTTTGCTTGGGTACGTTACACCAGTTTTGGTCATTATCCCAATTATAGGAATTTTCAAAATACATTTTTTATAATGCGATAAGAGAATCACCTCTCCTTATTTTTTTTCGTCTTCATGTTATTTTCTATTGAATTTCATAAAGTTTCTTAACTCATTTTTGAATTATACGATATTTTCTCTGTCCCTCTCTTCCATCGACAAACACCAAAGAAAATAATGATGGCATTTTCATCGATGTGTCCATGTGAATATGATTTTGCAATGCTACTGGTCAAGAATAATTTGACATGGATCCCCGTAAGGTATGGAAATACATATTTACTCCATCCAATCACTTATGGATATAGGAAATGGAGTATTGGACGCCTGTGGTGTCACTCAATGAGAACAAAAAAAACTTTTTCCTTTCAAAACACTAGTAATTTCATTCCTATATACGCATTTCGTTAACAAAGTTAACGTAGAATTACTAAACAGTTTAGTTTCCTCCTCTAGCAGTTTCATCAAAATTGACTTTTTTATTTGCTATCGGCCAAGATATTTTCCAAACGTCTCTTTCTTCTCGTTGTTTTGACGTACTACGGAACTCACTGCCTTATAAAGTGTTGCATTTCTCATTTCAATTCATAATTTTTCCTATCCGTAAGAACTACGCTATAAAAAAAAGCCACAAAAACAACGAATAATTTAAAAAAGTTTATTATTAACTAATTTTCACAGTATCCAACGATTTCGTACTACTCATCAGATTTTTGTTGCTCGTATTATCATGTGGCGTACTATCAACTTCTTTAACGTTCAGCTTGAACTGAATGAAAAACCGCATCTCCTTGATCAGTTCTTCCTTGAACGAAACCTTGTCTCTCTGAGACTTCCTGTGCAGCCTCATAGCGAGTTCTGCGAAAGAACCGACGGTTCCCAGTAATGCCCCAACGAACAGTACCAAAAACACCCCTCCGACGTTCTGCAGATCCAGGGGAGTTGCTTCGCTGTCCTCGGATTTTGTCTGAAGATGGAAAAGAAACATTCAAACATTACTTGAATTATTACTTCAGAACAAATATTAGAAGTCATTGTGGCGTCTTGAGTTCATTGTTTCAGTAGGTTTATTCTGATTTCTTTCATTCCAGTTCTGTGCAGTTGCACATTCAATTCCAGGAATTGAACTTAACCAAAACTTGTTTCACCTCAACTTTGGATGGTTCTGAGACTAGTATAGCTTAGAACCAAAAGAAGCCTATTATATTGCAAAATATTATGACAACTGGAACAATAAATTAACGTGTGCTAAAGAGAAATTCAATAAATTTGTCTAGTACCCACTAAACATAACAAAAATATTTTCCAGATATAACTTTTGTGCAATTTTGTGAAATTGGCAAACTAACATTATATTAATGTCATCTTGACGTTTCCAACACAGTGTTTTCAACTATATGTTTATGTAACATCAAAATAATGTAACCAATAATATTCATTAGATAATATATATAAGGTTGATTATATGTTGCCCAGATATGTATGTAATAAAGTCACATTAAAGTTACGCAAAATATGATACATTTATGTCATGTTAAGTAATTAACATTACATTGTAATATTTAAAAGAGGCACAAAGGCATATGGACGCAACGTATCTGTAACATCAAGCATATCTCTGAATAACATCACCAAGTCACAATGTGATATAACAGTTATGTTTTTATGTTTACTGGGTAGATATCAGAAAAATCATCCGTGGACGATTTGCAGAGGTGATACAGTGTTTCGATTATTAAGTAGTATAAAAAATTATAAATAACGAACAATAAACTCATATCTGCCACTTAACATTCAAGTAGAGTTCTGTAAACGTGATCAGAATAATCTACATGTTTACATTGTGAATTTTTAATGTTTTTTTTTTTCGCGAAAGATGTGTCCTAAAAAGTACCAGTCATCGCTCAAAAATGGGCCGTTATCTCCGAAATTTCTTGAGACCGCCAAAAATTTTATTTGGATTTTTGTTAAGGAGACCAAACTATGTGAGATCCAAAAAATGTTTTTAATAGCTTGTGGCTATAAGTTAACGGAATTTTGCCATGTGGATAAATAAAAACCCCTCACTTATGTATATGTATGAGTAGCAGTCGCGCATAAAAACGTAAAAATTGTAAGTTGAATTCGTACCACCAACTGAAGTCTGTTATCGATGTTTTTATTAGCATTGTAACAAAAATAACCAGATTTTTTGGTGACAGACTTTTTCATGAGTTACAAGTAATTAATTAATAAAAGAGCAATAGATTTCCAAGTAACCATTATCAATAGATATAGGTCTGTCATTATTGACATAAACCTACATTTTGATAATGGCAGACATTTCTAGGAATCACTACCATGAAAAGAGTATGGAAAAAATAGTAAAATTGGTTATTATAATTAGAATTGCAAATATCGCCAAAATGGAGAAATTTTGACTTGGTAAAATTCCATTAACTAATAACCACAAGCTATCAAAAATTGTTTTTGGTACTTACGTATTTTGGCCTCCTTAACAAAGAATTCAAATGAAATTTTGGTTGGTCTCAAGTAATTTCGTAGATATGAGCTTATTTTTGAGTGATGATTGGCATTTTCCAGCACACATTTCCACCACATTCACACGTTTCATAGCATTTTCTTTTTATTAAAATCTGCATTGCTTATCCAAAAATTTAACCTTCTTTGAGGATCATCGAAAACAACAATTCTATGCAAAATGTTTATTGAATTGATTCCTGTCATGTTGGCAACTTTGGTTTTTGTTTATTTGCACGGCCAACTTTTTCAGCCATTTCACTTCAACATGAATGGGAAAGTGTTCACTCACGTTTTCTTCCAGTTACCTACTTGACATGAATAGAATTCACTAACCATGTTGTCTAGATTCGTTGTTTATGTGTTCCTAAAAGGAGAATGAGCTTTTTCATAAAAAGTGCCGTTTTCTATTAAAAAAAGTGCCAAATAGATTGATTCTAATTAAAGGTTTTTTGTGGTACGAATTTGTGCTAGAAAATATGCTAGTAATCCCTCAAAAATGGGCCCATATCTCCGAAATTACTTGAGACCGCTTTATTTTGATTTTTTGTCTTGAAGAACAAATTACGTAAGTTCCAAAAATTTATTTTTGATGAATCGTTGCTATTTGTTAATGGAATTTTACCTTTGACTGATGTAAGTTAAGATATTTCAAAGATACCTATATGTTTCCATACTTAACTCGTGAACTTAAGAATTAGGTTATGTTTTTAATGAATTTTACTCACAGCACATTTTCCGCCACCCCTCTTTTCTTTCCACCATTTTATTTTCAAACTAGTAAGAATCCCCTTCTCTTGTAACTGTAGAACAGCAGTACTCAGGTCATTTCTATAGGGTGAATCTGAAAAGATAACAATACAGCTGGTGAAAATATTAGACATAGTCTGATGGTTTCGGGAGAGAGACAGAAATTTCAGTAAAAACCCCTTGTTCTCTCCTTAATTTAGGCCGATATCTGACAGAAAACAACTACTTCCCTGGCTAATACCACGACGGAGGTTGAATTAAAGCTGACAGATATCTGTGCAGCGTTCTCCCTAGAATCTGGGAGACAGCCAGTAATGCTTTCTGTTTCAAGTAGCAGAATCCTGCCTGACATGATCAAGGACTTGACCACTTACATACCGGTTTCGAGGTGTATTGCCTCTCTTCAGTGCAAGGTAGGTCCGACAACATTTGCAGTCGTCGACGTCCTTGGTCATGCCATGCAATTCACTGATACTTGAAATGATTCTCGTAAGAGTCTCGTAGTTGTTTTCTGTCAGATATCTGCCTAAATTAAGGAGAGAATAAGGGGTTTTTACTGAAATACAGCTGGTATTCAACTATTTCAATAAAATTAGCAGTTGCAGTGGTGTTTTCTACTTGAATAAATATGGACAGCAGATGTAATTCATTACCCGTACAAGGAAGTGATTGTTTTCTGTCAGAAATTCGTTTATATTTTCCACGATGAATGAATGTGTGGAGAGAATTCAAATCATAATAATCTGAAAAGACTTGTGTAAATTCCCTTGAACACGACTTTGATTTGATAACTTTCAGATATCAGACTTTGTTCAATTTTAAGTAAATGGCAATCACAATTGTTTGGTGGCTTTTCCATTTTTAGCTGTGGTGAGAAAAGATTATTTGTTTTAAAATTACAATTCTTCGAAAGTTAATCCCCTGGTAATATTTGTATTCGACATTCTAAAGGAACTGACGAATTTCTTCTCTTCATATTGTCGATGAGAGTATGATGTCTTTTCAATTCTAAACCCTTCAAATATTATATATTCCTCTATGTGGGGCATTTGCTCCTGGTTCTCACACACTTTCAAAATATTCCTGCAATTAGGATATTTGTCTCTGTTCCCGACTTATCTGTCTTTTTGCGAGTACAAAATTCTGTCTGCAAAAATGTGCCATGCAAACTTTTTTCTACGACAGATAGTAGATTGAGAAATTGAAGCGATCATGTCAACCATTATTGGAATATTTTTTCTTGTAAAGTTTCGAATTTGAGTGGTAAGTATTACGAACCAATGACTTTCGATTAAAATTTGAAGTAAAATAAGTTTTTTTTTTTCGAAAATTCGTAAATTTACTGTGTAGAAATTACTTTGCGCACAGTTGATTTTTTCACTTCACGCACTGTGATCAGTGCGTACCTACGAACTTAGTTTTGTAGAAAATTGTTTCTTTGCTGTTTCTTGTATATTTTCCTTGAAATAGGCATTGAAGTTAATGCTAATTCATAGTAAATACCATAGAAGTCAAATACCTACTTCTCTTCATCGCTATTCCATATCCCTTATCATCCAACAATCCTCCAACTCTTGCCAAACTGCAGTGCCTTTCCGTATTGTACTCAATGGTCGTGGATTCCATGAGGAAGGCGTAATTTTCCCTCTCCACTTTAGTCACCCCAGCATCATTGTCGTCCATCATCAGCTCTGGATGGTGGACCATGTAGCTCCAGACTCTTTGGTATATGGATAAATTGGAATCCTGGAATATACAAAAGATGAATAATCAGTTCCATTTTTGTTTGGCTCGATCTATCTGCAGTCACAATTGCATAAGTTTCATTACTGCATATTACGCACTCTTACCCTGAAATAATGGGCAGTAGCACCACCCTTTTTCGCCCCAAACTGGATTTCTTGTTGATCCACTAGCTCTTCGATATCTTTGAACGGCGTTACAAGAGTCGTAACCGTCAGAAAAGCAGCCAAATTAGCCGTATAAGACGATACCATTACCAACACGAAGAACCACCATACCCCAGAAGCTGTTCTTGTACAAATTGCACTGAAATTCAAATGAATATGGAAAATATAGGAAGGAAAAGTTTCTAAGAAAATCAAACTTATGTGAGGTCCATATATGAAAGAAAACAGATATCACTTAGAATAATTTTAAAGGAACTAAAAATGTTTTGCACTGTCAGTACTGTTACTTCAAGGCTGAAACACTATGGAAGTTTTATGATTTTAGTTTTAATTTTCATAATTTTGGATATTTTTTTAACGCGAAACCATTATTACCATTATTATTCTGATCACGCCACATGAACAATATTGTTGGTAAAATTCGAGCTTAATTCATGGTCGGTTGAACAAGAAAACCAATTCGTACACATCTTTCGTGACTAGAAGAATTTTGATTATGATGACTTTCTGAATGATCCAAATGGCGTAAACTGGGATGAAATTTACCTTTTTGATGATGTAAATGACTGCTTGGAGGTCTTAAACAGTAACATTTTGAATATTTTCGAAAAACATGCACCAATGAAAACCGTCAGAATCTCTAAACCGAGGGACCTCTGGATATCTGACGCATTACAAAAATTATTGAGAAAAAAGAAAGCCTTTCTAAATATAAATCCACAAAAGACCCTCGAGATCGGAAAGTATTCAAAATGTGGCGTAATCTCACAAACACTGCTGTGAAACGTGAAAAAAAAGCCTACATCCAATTCACCAACAGAATAAAAAATAGTAGAGATCTTTGGAAAATACTAAACAACATGAAGTCTACGAAGATCTTCGATCTATAAAGTCAAATGCGTACAGAGTGGACTTCAAATCCACCAAAATGCTTTTATATTGCATGCTGAATCTGAGCACATTTCTCACCCACATAATCAACAAATCTTTGTAAAAGGGCATTTTTCCTAATATTTGGTACAAGGTACCATCTCCTACATGTTTGAATGAAATTAGGCCAAGTAGTATTTTGCCAGTCATGTCCAAAATAATGGAAAACTGATGCATCATCGTCAACTTTCTGACCAAATCAGTCAGGCTTTAGAGTGGGCCACAGCACTGCGATTGCAGTGACTAAAATAACTGACGACATAATGGCTTCCACTGACAAAGGCAAGGTTACTGCACTCTGGTGTGCTGCAGGGGTCTATTTTGGGGCCCCTTCTATTCATTTTATACCCTGCAGATTTGAATCACACTTTTATGCGGACGATACGCAATTGTATCTGAGTTTTGATGCTAACGAGTCACAAAATTCTATCTCTAATTTAAATGCTGATATTGAAAATCTCATCTAATTCTCGAAAAAAAATTGTTTGAGTGTTAGTGCCACCAAATCATGTGCTATCATTTTCGGGAGTGATCATAATAGACGAATTGTTGAGGAAGCTTCAGCAATCATGGTCCAGGAACAAAGGATAGAATTTCAAAACAAAGTAAAAAGCTTAGGTTTTATTTTGTATCAAAAACTTAATTTTAGCTTACATGTGAACAACTTTTTAAAAAAAACTTAGTGCGCACTGAAAAGACTATTCCTGAATCGTGATATCTTGAGCAGGAACCTCAGAATTCTTCTTTGTGATTCGTTAGTTTTATCCCACTTCAATTACGGTGATGTCGTGTATGGACCTTGTTTGAACCAGATCTACACTAAAAAAATCCAGAAGGTGCAAAATTGCTGCATCAGGTTCATTTTCAACCTGCCGAGAAGAGATCATGTTTCCGAAAAAATCAAGTCTTTGAACTGGTTGAAAATGGAAATGAGAAGAAAACATCACTTGGCTTGTCAAATCCACAAAATCTTGATTACTCTGTGCCTAGCTATCTCAAAAAATGCCTGCAACAACGATATTCTGTTCACAGTCGAAACCTGAGACACATACACCTTCTTGACATACCCCAGCACTCATCGGCCTTCTTCAAGAAATAATTTAATATAAGGTAATTCACGTTATTCGACACGAAGCCTTATGGCTAAAGCATTTGATTATCTGAAAGTTTTTTCTTTACGATGGATAGGGAACTATTGGCCCTACAT
The DNA here is from genome assembly GCA_958502065.1 of Chrysolina americana. Lineage (NCBI taxonomy): Eukaryota > Metazoa > Arthropoda > Insecta > Coleoptera > Chrysomelidae > Chrysolina > Chrysolina americana. Next base: position 82,269,925 of record OY293414.1, read on the forward strand.
TTTAAAAATATTTTCATGTTGTACAGGGTGTACCAAAAACACGAAACATATCAAAGTTGTTATTTTTTAAATGGAATACCATGTATATTATTTCATTTTCGGATTATACGATCAAAATAAAGGTAAGTTCCATTAAGGTTTAATTCACCTAAACCTTATGGTTTTTGAAATATCTCTTATTTTGTGAAAATGCAGCATCAGCTATAATGCTTAAATTCTCAACCAGTGTTGTCTTGTTTTCAACCAGAGGCTACTAACTGAATAACTTTCATAGAGCAGTTTGTTGTGAAATGTTTACTAACTTATACAAGGTATGTAAAAATTAAGGCAAAAGAATCACAATCTTTGAACGGTAATAACTTGTTTAATTTAAACGGAAAGCCCTGTATTTTATGTCAAGAGCAGATGTCAAATTTAATTGTCTATCAAATACCAGTATACATTCCTATAGCTAACTCTTCACGTTTTCAAGTAAAACGCACATTTTCATTTTGCACACTGATTTTGAGTAATTCATTATTCATCAAGTCGCCTATGGAGTTTTGACAAGTTGTATTATTATTTACAGTTGTCAGTTATTTATAAGTGTTTAATTCCAAATTATTCTATTAGTAATAGCGGTAGTTTGTGATCTTGTTATCATCACTTTGTTATAAAAAATGCTAGTTTATCCAAAAGAAGAAAGAATCGACATGATTTTTATACTTGGAGAATGTCTTCAAAACTGTTTTAAGTCTCTCCAGTCTTATGTATATTTTTTTTCTTCTGTTTTTCCTGTTGTGCAGTATAAGTATGGAAGACTGTATCAATTAGTAGAATATATACTGTAATAACAAAAGGTTGAGTGTAAGAGCAGTCAATGACTGAATTCCGCGTTAAATAAAGACACTTTATTATTATTATTATTATTATTATATTATTATATTTTTTCAATGCTGTTTTGCATCTTGTTTTAATTTAAAATTTGATATCCAAAATCCCAAAACTTGAAACTTATTACGTAAAACATCCATTGTGTCTACAGCTTTACTTTGCGTAAAACTCTTTACCTCAGCCCACTTACATTGGTGCTAGTTCGGAACCTTGTTGCATCAAAGCCCCAACGGTAAACCATAAGGAGTTCCTCACGGTGAACTGATTAACGAGGTACTCAGGTTCCTCCACACATGGGTAAGGATTCTGCCACTCGGTGGGCGAAAGCCTCCCCATCACGAAGAAGCTGATAGAAACGATGAAGTATGAAACGGCTAGCAACATCCACACGTTGAATGAAAAAGGCGAAACGAACATGAACAAGCTAGGTGGAACGGGCTCGGGTTTTCTGTAGAGGATACTTATGCCTGGAAAATGTTGATGAAATGAAAAGTTAGCGGAGTAAAATAACTAAACTTTTTTAATTCTATATAATAAAATATGCTTCAATAACAATTTCGAAACTAAAAATCTTGTATTGTGTCTTTTTTTGAGTTGACATGTGGCGTACCACCAGGTTTCACTCTTGGACCATTTCTTGCCCATTTATAAACTTTAGATTTTAGGCTTGTAATGGATGAATTTCTATGCGGATGACACTTACTTCATTTAACCTTCCCTTTTTCAGAAATTGATGCCGCTATAGATAAAGTAAATAGCGATGTAATAATATTGAAGGCATAAGTTGAAAAAGTTGCCATGTTGCATTTTTCTTGTTTCAGCTGTGATTTCACATCACAACCTAGTTGCTGATAGTGAAATAGTAATATCAGTCTGACTTCAAGAGTACTCAAATTCATTCTGTATTTCCTTATTGATACAATAGAACATCATCAAAAAAATCACATTTAACTAGTTTATGTGTAAATATGGAACATTTTTTCTATAACTTTGAAGTTTATTGATGAAAAAAAAATGTATTTTTTAATACAGGACGCAATTTCTAGAGTCAAATATTTTTATTACTATCTTCATTTCAAATATATAATGCTCTATAGCCTGGTCAATTATTTTTTGATGAAACGTAAAATTTGTAGTGCATAACTCACCTAAATTCATAAAAGGCATGGTGAAATCCACAGCGTTTTCTCTCTCAGACGTGACAGTTAGATCCGTAATTGCCAAATCAGCTCTCTTGAAAAAAACTCATTCAACTAAAACATTACTGGTCTACCACAAAATTATAGTATAGAATACCACTCATTGTTTTGGAATTAAAAGAAAACAGTACATCACTTTACTGTAAAAGTAGGTATACCTGAGGTAAACATTGTAAACACAAAATCTTTTTTACAGCTTTGCACAACACTAATAAAAAGGACCAACTCATTCAACTATTTAGGTACTTTGAATGAAATAGATTTTGGTTCACGAAGTTCTAAAGCATATATTTATTGTTGTTGTGAAGTATGAAGAGTCCTATGAAGAAATTTCTCAGTCCATGTCGGATATACAATGAGTAAAATCCAAAATCATCAAAATTTTCGTGTGTTAAGCCTGAAGTACGTTTTATTTCACAGAAAAACCAATAATAGCTGGCTGCTATTTGAAAACGCTCAGTTGTAACCAGCCCATAAAACAGTAACTAAAACTGGCATTGATTTCATTTAATGGAGCTCAAAAAATTAACAAAATATCCATTCATCTGTTTCCGTAATCTGGAATGGAAACAGACAAATGTAAGACCCTATATAATCACTGCCAATTGAAATACTGAACAATAAGAAGTCATCTGAATATCACTCACCCCATCAATAATCTCTCTGAGCATCCCATTCCACTGCCCGGACGTTTTATTGAAGTTTCCGTAAAGTCCATCTTCTTGTAGAACAAAAGTGAAGTTGAATCCCAGGATTTTTGACAGCTCACAGATGACATCTACCCCAAAACCTTCGTACCTATCGTTTCCATTCAACTGCATCGTTGTTTCTTTCAGCATTCCATAGGGAGGAGTCTGCAAAATAAATTATATACAGAGTGGTCATTGGAGACGAAGACCTTTTTCATCTATGTACAAAATGACAGAAGATTCAAAATCTACTCGAGAAATCCTCGATTGAAGTTAGAAATGAAGGTATTACCAGTTGTGTAAGAAATATTGATTTACATTTCATGACTTAGGTATCAGCAAATAAAATAATCAAGAAGGGCAAACAACGTTTCAATTGTTCGTATTTGCAATCGTCTTCAGGTGAAAACATTCATGTTTCGTATGGAAAATATCATAATTATTATTATTAGTTATAAGGGCATTGATGGTTGATAGGGAGAACATAGATGATACCTATTGGAGTTCTGGGACCAATCGTAGGATTTTATTTGAACCATGGAAGTGGGTTTTATGTATGGTGTTATTTATGATAATTTATTAGTAAAATTATGGTTTTCTTCAAAATTATTATTGCATATGAAAATCTGGAGTACTTACTATACTTATAAGAACAATGAATGTTTTATTGAAGAGATTGTCTCCAGGATCATTGTTTCCATATTTCACCCTATCTGGCCTGTACAAATCAATATTCCGAACAGACGAATTCCATTCCCCAATTTTAAGCAACCCATCTGAAAACAATTCTACAACATCCAGCGTAAAATCTCTTCGGAAACCTTCTAGGTCAAATTTCAAGAGACCTGTTATACCTTGCATGGTTTTCTGAAATTATACAATATTAGAAAAAATGTGGAAACAATAAGTAAACTGCGCAAGTGCTATATTGTCATAATCCCTCTTTTTTGATGACCACGCGTTCTATACAAAAAAGATTGTATACAGACACGACAGATAACGTATAAGGGAAAAATAGAGAGGGGTATATTTTGCTTCCCTTGAACACTATTTCATTCAGTTTTGTTCCTGCAACGCGGGAATTTGCGATATTTCTGCATGGAGACTGTAGGGAATCGTTTTCCGTGTATGGTTTGAACAATTACTATAGATGTTCAAAACAGATAACCATTTTTTTTTCAAGGTTCATGACCTTTTCCCAACCATTCACACGTTTTAAAAAAAGACAATGTAATTGACGTTAGTAGAGTACAATATGTATCACTTACTCTATCTTCAACTAGTATTGTTCTTTCATGTTTTTCTTTTAATTTCAACTTCAGCTGATGATGCACCTATAAAGGTTTGAAATATGCACTTTTTCCAATAACTAATCGATGGTTATCACCACTCTACCATCACCTAACTAATCGATTCCAATATCAAATTGTGGATATTACTTCTAATTTTTCTTTCATATTAAATAATACTAACCGATTTCATCAAATTTATTATAGTATATCCATCACTCCAACTGTTTTTGGACCCGCAACTTAATGATAAAGCCTTCAACTTCATTCTCTTGTCGATAGTAAGATCATACAGCGTTTCATAGAATAAAGTCACGGCATCGATAATCAAAGCTGTCTCAACTGTCACCTTGTGACCATCACCATTTGGTTGGACGATCAGAGCTATCTGCTTCACGTCCGTCTGTTCTGGATCAACCATTCTGACCTGAAAACATGATTACGATTCATTATCCATAAACTGGCTGTGAAGTATGTAAAAAATATTGATTGCTTTACATTTACCACAAAATAACTCATGATATTATGATAACATACTAACCCCTGTGATATTAGTACCACCATATCGAAATGCCTCCAGATCTACAGTCTGCATGTCCAAATTCGTGATGAGATAGCTGTAGATTTCCGTCATCATCCCCACTTGTTGCAACTGCTTCAAAACGTTCTCCAGGATGTCAGTTGAACAGGTTAGTACATATTCGGTTTCTCCTAAGGCTTTCACTTCACTCAGCATGGATCTATAATTGCCTTTGGCATCTGTTGACTCCAGTTGTTTGAGTAAAACCTTTCTACCTTTTAAAAATCATCTATGAGAGTTACATTCCAATATTTATCTTCATCATGTCGAAAAACAATCTATATAATTTGTAGTTTTTGTGCTGTTGATAATATACAGTGAGGGGCAATATTATGGAATAAATTCAGTTTTTCGAGAATAGGCAACTTTTGAGACAAATCCCGAAACACGTCGATTTTTATTTCCAAATTATGATTTTGTGGCAGATATGTCATACTAGTGACGTCATCCATCTTTGCGTGATGACGTAATCGATGATTTTTTTAAATGAGAATAGGGGTCGTGTGATAGCTCATTTAAAAGGTTATTCAATTCTCTATTCAGTGATATGAACATCAACATAATTATTTATACAGGGTGGCCAAAAAAATATTTAATTTGTAAATGAAATTAATTGTCACAAAAAGAAGTATTATCATTTATTAAATACAAAATTACATTGTACTACTGTCGGAAAACAGAAAAAAAAATTATTTGACAAATAAAAATTGCTTTTCGCTTAAATTAAATGTTCAAATTGCCACCCACCGGCCTCTTGGCAGTAATGGAACCGACGAATACATTCTTCTTGAACATTGTGGATCATTTCTGGAGGTATATTACGAATTTCCAATCTAATTCTATTTCTTAAATCTTGTAAATTCTGTGGTCTATCGATGTAAACTTTTGATTTTAAGTAACCCCATAGGAAAAAATCAAGTGGTGTAAGATCTGGAGATCTTGCGGGCCACTCTATTGTTCCTCGTCGACCAATCCATCTCCTAGGGAAACATCTGTTTAAAAAATCACGAACAGGACGTGCAAAGTGCGGAGGTGCACCGTCTTGCTGAAACCATATGTTTTCATTTGGCGAATTACGATCATTTTCATTTGGAAACATGTCTGTAAGGGCGGGTATAAGTTCATTTTGTAAAAAATCAAGATATATTTGCCCCGTAAGAGACCCATCGAAGAAAAAAGGACCTATAATTCTATCCTCGACTATCCCTGCCCACACGTTTAGTTTTTGAGGGTGCTGAGTGTGTACCGCAGTCATCCAATGGGGATTATCTTGACTCCAATATCTGCAGTTTTGCCGATTCACTGTTCCATTTAAACAGAAGGTTGCTTCATCAGAAAAAAGGATTTCACGAATGAAGCGTGGATTTTGATTACATAAATCTTGCATTACTTCACAAAACTGCATTCGGCGATCTGGATCATCCTCATTGATTTCGTGGACATTATGAATTTTATACGGATGATATTTCTCTTTTTTCAGCACACGTAAAACAGACCTTTTAGAAATGTTTGTATCAGCTGCAATTTGCCTAGAATTAATTTGAGGATTCTCTGCCACACTTAATAATACAGACAGTTTCACATCCTCATTCATTGGTGGACGACCAGCATTTGCAACATGTTTCACGTGTCCAGTTTCTCTAAATTTCTTCTCAATTTTACTAACAGTGGATTGTGTGATAGGCGTATTAGGATATTTTATGGTAAATAAATTACATACTTCTTGTTGTGTTCTGGTTCTATCTCCATATCCAACCATAATTAATACTTCGATTCTTTGTGTTTCAGTTAATGGGGCCATTATTTATTTATTTCATGAAATAAACTAGTCCTTATGAGAAAATGTCAAGAACTGACTTACATTTGACCCAAGCCAACTCGATTTGTAAAAACTATACTTTTTGCTATCTTTTTAGTTCTCATTATTTATTTGCCTAATATCGGAATTTATTTTTGTTTCTTCATAGTAGTAGAAAGCACAGCAGTTCTAAACATTTATTTATAAACTGTTTCAAGTGTTTCAATAGTAGACAAAATCAATGAGGATGATCCAGATCGCCGATAGACCACACATTTCCAAGATATGACAAATAGCATTACATTGGAAATTCGTAATTCAACTCCAGAAATGATCCACAATGTTCAAGAAGAATGTATTCGTCCGTTCAATTACTGCCAAGAGGCAGGTGGGTGGCAATTTGAACATTTAATTTAAGCGAAAAGCAATTTTTATTTGTCAACTAATTTGTTTTTCTGTTTTCCGACAGTAGTACAATGTAATCTTGTATTAAATAAATGATAATACTTCTTTTTGTGACAATTAATTTCATTTACAAATTAAATATTTTTTTGGCCACCCTGTATAAATAATTATGTTAATGTTCATATCACTGCATAGAGAATTGAATAACCTTTCAAATGAGCTATCACACGACCCCTATTCTCGTTTAAAAAAATCATCGATTACGTCATCACGCAAAGATGGATGACGTCACTAGTATGACATATCTGCCACAAAATCATAATTTGGAAATAAAAATCGACGTGTTTCGGGATTTGTCTCAAAAGTTGCCTATTCTCGTAAAAATGAATTTATTCCATAATATTGCCCCTCACTGTATACTGCGTTCCCAGACCCAGAACTTAGAGAAGAAGAAAACTGAACATTTCAATTTTTACTTGATAAAAAAGCAATACTGAATGACTCAATTCAATAATACCGTCAGAGCGTTATGATACGAGTAATGTGCCACTTTCAAGTTCCTTCTAGTCTGACCCACATACTTCTCACAGTCAGCTAATTTCATAAATCCCCGACTTTTATTTTTTTTTCTATCTCATCCTTGGGATTACCCAGCATCTTTTGTAGCATTTTATATAGCACTTCATATCAAGGGTATTGAAAATACTGTGGCTGTACCTTCCAGTTGTTCGTAAAGCAGTTGTTGAACTAAAAGAAATTCTGCCTCATGCAAAGTCTGGCGAGGCTTGTATACATACTCTCTATTCCGTTACTGAAACCGTTGATCAGCAGTAACTCTATCAAATATTCCAAAGTTTTCGGTATCGGTACACTTGGAAACAAATGCGATCATTGTTTCCAAGTGTATAATTTTTAGGGCTTTCAATACTTTCTTTGTACATTTTGTCTCTAGTGATAACAGATTTGATTATTCCGTTAGCGAAAGGAAAAAAGGTCTTACCTTTTCTGTTGTTGAAGTCCAACAAATAACTCACACTCAACAAGCTTTCTTCATCGTCATAAATGATGATGACCTTCTTCCAGTCGAACGCTTCAATTAGATCCATAAAAAACATCGACAACATTCTTGGATGTGGGTAGATGTTCACCAGAGTGTCGTTCCTTTCCAAATTCAAGCTACAATGAGTTTCAATGTGCGGTATTTCTTTGGAATCGCACAAAGACTGGATGAAAGGCGAAGACGTTGCAGAATTTGGTCCGAATACAGCAATTGTCTGGTTCTCGAAAAGTTCGCAGGTCGCTCTGTATGCTTCTAGTGTATTATGGGGGGAAATTCTGAAGGTATGGGGAAACAGTTCAATTTGAGTTAACGGATACTTGTTATTCATGGAATAAGTTGCGATTTGGAATGCTATTTCTTGAGTTTCGTCGTAGAAAATTCCACCTGAAACGATAAACGAAATAAAATTTAGGATCCCTAGTACACTAGCACAATATCCTTGTGGAGAACTGGGAGAACTGCAAGCTCCGTGGAAAATCTCGAGGAAGCAAACCCTTCCAGGCATTTGAATGGGAAACATCCAGTTCCCATGCTATTTCTCGAGTACTCATACTAGTATTTCCTTCGATAACAGTTAAAATTCATCTATTACTGGGTTGTATTACTTGCTTGTCGCGTTGTGCCAGCATCGTGCCTTGGAGTGCTGATGGGAATGTATTATAGTTTTATAATTAGGAGGCCGGTGAGGGTTAAGTTGAGTAGGAATTGACTGGACTCGTCTAGTAATGACTAGACTTCGCCCATGTGCCCTCTGTATGTAGTTTTTGTTTCTAGAGGACAAATAAAGACAAATTACTATTATTATTGTCATTAGAGAACCTTAGCGCGTACAACCTATGAGCTACCATTAGCCATACAATAAACAAAGTGAATGTTAACCAGATGTTCAAATGAATATGGTTCCTTTTTCATCTCAATGTCAATTAAATCGAACCCAATAAACAAAAACACAAAGAGACATAAACGGGATTTCAAATAATGTCAACTGCTTCAAAACAAACCTGTGCCCACTAATTGTTTTGTTCGTTGGAAAATTCTAATGAAATCTAGGAAACTTTAATAATCCAGCTTTTCGCATATTTTTATATACTGTATGATTGTCGGCGAACGTCGAACAAAAATAATTCAAAAGCCCCATACGACTGCCGAATCACTTCAGCCCAACGCCTGGCAAAGTTTTTCTACGATTATTTTTTCTTTTCTTCTTGCAACCAATCGAAACCATCAATGCAAAGCATTTATGTACGTTCAGGCCAATCACAGCATTATTATAGTAGGAATTTTCTTCCTTGAAAATTGCCGCGGGAATTTTTTGTGGTATTTTGTTTTTATTATGTGACAACTGATACTTTTGTCACTCGATGAAATTTTAAGAAAATCAACGAAAATGCATGTAAGAATACTATTTTAGTAACGTGTTTTTTTTTGGAAACAGTTTCAATCGATAACCTAGGGACAGAGGGAAAACAATAACTTTCAATCCAACAGAACAAAACAATTTTACGAAATCCTCCAGCCAAGGACAAAACATCCATAATAATTGTATATTTTATGATGAGAACTTCAAATTCCAAACTTCATTATAGTGATTCAAGTAAACTGTTGAAATAAAAATGTTATATGTATAGAGAATAGGTCTATGATTGAGGCATAAAAAAATAATCTATCGAATACCACACGAGAGTTCGATAAAGTAGAAAATATTTCTCCAGAATTTTTCTCAAAATTGTTGCCATTTGGCAATAGACACGAGAGCCCGAAGGCAACAAATTTTCGAAAAATCTGTCAAATTATTTTCACTTTATTCTCACTCTCTTGTGATATTACAACTGAGAATATACTTTGCAATATTTTCTGTGACAACTATCAACTGGCAATCGAAAACATGTGACTACATACTACTTTCACGGTTCACCCGCTCATCAGTGCAGACCCAGCCACAAAATGCAATTGATTTCCAATCGGTTTTGTTTTAACTGGCACTACGATAACTCCAAACTCCGGCACCCACTAAGAAAGTGAGCCAACTATAGAAACCACAGAAAGCACTTCGACCAGTACCCAGACTCTTCATACTGAATTTTGAATCACCCTGTATATTACCTATTTGTAAACGTTGGCAAATGATTAACCACTTTCTTGCTTGCCCACACTCTAATGAGTGAAGTTTGTCTGTCGCGAATGGAAGCATTTGTCAAAAAACTGAAGGGTACATGGTCATCTAGGAACAAGAGTATCCCTTAAGTTTGTGTTTATTGAAAAAATTTTACACAAAAATTCATTTTACAATTACCGGTTTTTTTTTGTCTAATGGAAAAAATAAATATGTCTTGCCACCATATGGAAGATTCAAATCGATACCCATTTAGGGTGATTCATTTTACAATACAGAGGGGTGGAAAAACAGATTTTCTAGCCTTGCAAAAAGGCGAATCTGTCACCAGGTTAGTTCGTTCAGGAACAATCGAGTCATAAAAATATAAAAAATCGTCTCTCTTGGTCGTCGACGATGAACAGGATAGGTTGAAACTTTTATTGGTATTGTAAAATGATTCAAATATGGTCTAGTTTCTTTAACATGACACATAGGTAGTTGAAATTTCATTACTTTTTGTGTACTGGCCATTGCTATCGCATAAAGGGGTATTTTTTCCGGGGGGGTCTTTTTTTCGTTTTTTTTTCCGGGGGTATTTTTTCCGTTATTTTTTCCTAGATTCGGGTGGGAGATATCACATAGAAACATTACATTACGATTCCTCGAAATATACTCTTGTGTCAGCATAGAAATAATTTCGATCAACCGGTTTCCACCCCGTTTCCACTGTAGAAGAAATACGGTTCAGCTCCCACATAAGGGTAGTTTATTGTTGTGATTTTTCGAAGAATTTTGCTAACCGGGAGTTTTCAGTAAAGATATTTCATTGAAACAACAGATCTCGAAGCATACTTTTTATGCCACCATAGAAAAAATCGTTTCAGCCTCGTCAAGGGTTTCTCCTGTGTTCTAGGAGAGTTGATGAATGAGACTTATACCAACAAATATTTTGCAGGGCAGGATTTCACATAATTTTTAATGTACGAAATATTTGACAAGGTGCCAAATTTGAAAAATCATTGTGTATTAGCTGACCAGAATTTTTTTGTAATTTTTACCAGAAACGTTTTATGGAAGTTGATGAATCAACATTTGAAAACAATGACAATAATAAAATAAACTGGATGGAGCCTGTAAAGTCATCAGGAGTTCAGATCCCCAACTTGGTATGCGATCATGAAAAAGTAGGGAACTAGGTCTCGTATTCGACACTGAATGGACGAACCCAAGCTCTATCACCGAGTTGAAACCCGTTCAGCAAAAAGCCCACGTGAAAGCTGCGGAGTGTGACAGGCTCCTACAGCTACATAAGGATAAGCCAGTACCTGGGGTCTTCTTCAAGAACATTGAAGACCTTAGCTCATCCAGAAACTTGACCTTCGCTTTTATTAGGTCAAGTGAGCTGAAGTCGGAAACTGAGGGATTCATAATGGCCTGCCAAGATGGCGCCGATTCTATTGTAACTACTCATTCATTTTCGTTTATATTTGAATGCTGATACAATTGTTTTGCTTGTATTCAGTGAAAGAAGATTTGATTCACACCATTTATTAAGTTTTTTCATGTCTAGGCACAGTCTGCTATGCAGGCAGTTTTTGTATTCGTCATGTCACAACAATGTGGTGACGTCAGCAAATAAGATGAAGCTTCCTGTGATTGGTACGTTGGTCAAGTCTTTTATATAAAACATAAACAGGACAGGGCCAAATACACAGCCTTGAGACATTCCACAATTTGTTTCTCCAACATATGAGTTAGATGACATGCTGTCAGAAAGATATTATTCGATCCAAATATGACTGTTACCTCTAAAACCAAATCTTGTGAGTTTCCGGAAGCAAAATACAGGGTGTTCCAAATTAAGTCGGCACCATTGACAACGTTATTATTGATGCTACGAATTCGGTTATATGGGCAAACTAGTAGCATTTTAATGGCATTCTCGTTGCCGAAAACAAGACAAAAATTGACATTCGCGTTTTCAGAATATTTCATGAAATGATATTTCTTTCAAAGGAACACCCAATATTTTTTCATGAATTTCGATTCCTAATAACATTCTCAACAACAAATCTCATTCGACTTTTTTTCGTAAAGGTGAAAATAAGACAGTTTTATCAATAGGAAACATTTATAACAAACGGATTTGATAAAGCGCTATAAAATATCGAATAAATGTTCAAAAACACCGCTTTCTTGTTGAACACATATTTGGGCCCTTCTATTGACACTACGTGTGGAATTCAACACAGTTTGGCCATCAATTCTATTAATTTTTCAGTTCATCTACATTATTATGTTTCATTTTGTACACCTACCTCATTTTTCAGAAATCCCCAAAAATAAACATCTAGAGGTGTCATGTCTGGTGAACGAGGGGGTCACTTAACAGGGCCATTTGTAGCAATCCATCTGTTTCCAAAACAGCCTCGCAGCATTCTTTTTGCGTCACTGACATTATGTGCTGGTGCTCCATCCTGCTGAAAATAGATCATCTGACGAGCCTCCAGATCAAGATCATCGAAAAACTCTTCCAACACTCTTGTAAATAAATTAATGTAACGGGGTCCGTTCAAAGAACCATGGTAGAACAATGGACCGATAATTCTGCCTCTAAATAGACCACACCAAACATTAATACTAAATCGTCTTTGCGGATTGTGGATATGGACTAGAAATGGATTGTGTCTACTCCAATAATGAAAATGATTTCTATTATACATCCCACAATTTGACAAATTAGCCTTATCGCTCCATATAATATTTCTATAGAAGTTTAGATCTTGTCTGCATTTATTCATAAACCACCGACAAAACTCCAATCGTCTCTCAGGATCACCAGGTTCTAGTGTTTGCACTGGTCTTAACTCATGAGGGGAAATCTAATGTTTCTTCAGAATTCGTTGAATACCAGACAGTGGAACAACTATTCCTCTAGATAAATCTCTTATGGAATTATTTGGATATACCTCAAAGTAGGATAAAACGTCAATTCCTGTATCTTCAGATATTACAAAACGTTCTTTAGTCCTCTTCTCAAAAACTTTCTCATTGTCCTGAATCGACGATAAAGCACAGCAAAAAAACGCCGATTGGGTAATTCACGATCGGAGAACGAATTGCTGTAGTGTTGGAGTGCTCTTACGCTATTTTTCTGGCAAACCAAGTAGGATTCTAACATATCACATTTTTCTTGATGGGAAAACGGCATTTCGAAAAATATTCGAGCGGTAGTTGACAGTTACAATAATTTATGACTGATGATGTACCTACTTGAGAATATTTGACAAATGGTATTTCAAAAAAGTTTTAAGGCAACTTGATGCTCATAATAATTATGTTTCATCGAATCAAACAATCGAGCAATCCAAGTTCACTGTTTCAGTAAAATAGTTCCACTGAAAACTCTGGTCAGTGGAGTTATTGAAGATATCACCAGAATAAACTACCCTTGAGTAAGAGGGCTGATCCAATTTTTTTAACGGTGACATAAAAAGTAGGTATGTTTTGTGCAATCACAATCTATTGTTTCAAAGAAATATCTTGACTGGAAACCCCTGTTAGCAAAGTTTTTCGAAATATCACAAGTGTATGGATGCTAATCTGGAAACAAAAATTGGGTGAAGGTCTTTCCACTTAATCTAATTATATTTTCTTCAGACGGTATAATCTGGTTGCAAAACATAATGTTTACTGCTTTAAAATGATATCGGAATATCCAGAATTAGGCACTACGCAATTATAATTCAATACTTTTTTACTCCAGAACTCACCTATATTATATTTCTGCTTTTCATAGCCACCTGTACGAAGCACGTAAAGCATTGACACTAAAATTATCTCCGTCAAAACCATTTTCATTCAGTTTGACCACAACAGTCGTAAACAATTTGGCACTGGGTTGTTTATGAACTTGAAAACACCATTATTCACCATAGTTTGCGTTTAAACAATTTCTGAAGGTAGGATATCTCTCCCGTTGATAAATTAATCGATTTTGCGTGTGTATATGCGTTTCCTCTGTGGGACTCATGGGAATAAACGCATATTTTTAGAAAAGCACATGGAAAAACTGGGTGTTACTTTCTGACATCCCAGCCTCAAATTAATGGGTTCAAATAATGTTGGCTGCATATAGGTTTTTGTTTGTTCCTCTGGAGCATTGCCAAAATCCAAACATCACGGAAATGATCAAACGATGTGTCTACAAAGCAAATTAAGCAGATTTGTTATTGAAACAATGAATTCCTCGAATACTGAACGATTTTGTTATGATCTATTTGTTTGGAATCATAAACTGATTTTAGAACTACTAACTTTTAAGGTTGAGTAGTATCGACATTATTCAATCAAGGTTGAGCTAAAAAAAGCTATAGGTAGTCTTTGTCTTTTTCAAGAACAATGTTTTGGCACTTAATGATTTCTTAGAGTTGTATAATGCTCGTCGCTGAGGTCAGTTAAAGCGAAAATAATTATGACAGCTGAATAATGAACCTTGAGGAAAAGTACTTCACGAAAACCTCGTCAAAGCAAATGTCTATATGGGCACAGGTGTTTTACTCCTACGGTATTGACGAGACACCGGTGTTGCCTAATGCTCCGGAGGATTGAGTCCGTGGTGGAGAATGAGAAGTGCCGAATCTATTGGAACTACTCAGTCCCCACCCTCAGGCAAATACAATCCAATAAGCCTGTTGTACTCCTCCTAGACCATCGAAAGTAGAACGATTTTCGTCATTGAGTTTTCAGCTACTGGCGAAATAAACATCGTCCAAAAAGAGGAGGAAAAATGGACTAAATATCGAGATCTACTCTTTGAACTCCGCAGGCTTTACCCAAAACATTCTGTCAAAATGGTGGTTCTGATGGAATGATGGAAACGCTGCTCTCGAATCTGAAAATCATATCGGCTTGCCGTGATGCGGCAGAAAACTAGCCGGGAGAATGCAGAAGGCCGTCATTCTTGGTTCAATCCGTTTACTCAAGGCACATGACCCAGTAATCACTCACCCCACGGACGTGGGGAGTGTTTACTGGGTATAAATGACCCACCAGACATAGCCTGACTGGGATATTCATAATGGAAAAAAATGCGTCTTCGTATTAAGAAATATATTTTGTAGGTACATAATTGTACACAGGCTGGCGACATTCGGCCGAAGCCGCTCTTTCATGTAACCAGTTCAACATCGGTCGTGGTATTAGCCAGAGAAGTAGTTGTTTTTTGTAAGATGTTTTCCTCATTTTCCATTTGGTGGACATATTTGAAGAGAAGGGCACTTCAACATGGTCGATTTTATTC
Source organism: Chrysolina americana (assembly GCA_958502065.1). Classification (NCBI taxonomy): domain Eukaryota; kingdom Metazoa; phylum Arthropoda; class Insecta; order Coleoptera; family Chrysomelidae; genus Chrysolina; species Chrysolina americana. The sequence goes on from OY293414.1 coordinate 82,285,215, forward strand.
ATTTCATTTGAATAAGATACTGCTGAAATCTTATTCAGATGCTTTATTTTTAATCACAAAATAAAAAAGTTGACTTATCATTAATATGTGGTGAATGTAGTAAAAACCACTGTTTATAGGAAAAACCACTCTAGAAAAAACCACAGCGTTAGGATGTTTCATGCAAAGAATTAGACGTCATCCTTACTAATTTTATCAGAATATATAACTAGGTACTTAATGTTCCATATTTTAATTAAACGATTCTGAAAAAAAAAATCAGCTATGCTGTGAGGTTCTAAACATTATTGTTTATACAGAATGAAGATAAACTCCACCGGTTCAGCAGTAGTGACATCTATTATAAAAACATGGTAACTTCGAAACGCCGTTTTCTATTGACGAATAAAAAGAGAATACTAGATGGAACTAGCTGTTGTTATGATAAATATTTCCCTGTATAGTTTCAGTTTGTTCACAGCTTCCGGGACCGGGACAGAGATGGCAGATAATGAAGTTCGTAAGAGGACAATGGCTCGAATGTGGGTGCCTGTTTCTTAAATTCGGGATCGGAAATCGGAATCCTGGACACTGCTAACGTTATCAGATCAAAGGCATGTACACACTGAAGCAAAATGGCTCCATAGGTGTTGATAGAGACATTGTGAAGAAAAAAGGTTTCTTGTTTGGCATGGAAAATATTGAACTGTTTTGAATGTTTACAGAGTGTCAAAATAGTCCCGGTACAAATGTGATTAGTTTTTCATCAAATGGCTCTTTAACTGATATCAGCAGAGCAAATAGATTTTCGAAATACTTTGTGTCAGTGAAAGCAAAACCTGTGTTGTGAGGTAAGGACAAGTCGTTATTTTCTCTTCTTGGCCCATTATTTTCATTCCGTGAAGAAAAAAGTGTAAATAAACATCACATTTTCTAGTAAAACTGGTTGCTCCAAACAATGTGACAATTGAAAATCGAAACATGGAAACATCTTTTGAAGAAACCTGCTCCCAGAAGCTGAGCCTACTAGAATCCTTTTCCTACAGAAAAAATGAACTGCCCAAGTTCATTCTTGATGACAACTTAATGAAAAACGATTTCACTAGTGATGAGGACAGTTTCAATGAACCTCGTATTAGTTTCGACCTCAACAATGAAAGTGACAGTTGTGAGGAACTGGATTCCCTTGCAAAAACTGTCCGTAAAAACAGAAGAAAAGCATCTGCACCTCAAAGAGCCATTCAGATTGAATCTAGTCAAACAGGCTCAATCGAAAACAGTTCAGAATCATCACAGGATAACACGGACAATTTGAACTTTGGTAATATCCAAAATCTGAGCTTGAGGTTGAAAGATGAATCTCTGTTTCATTTTGGTGAAAACGAAGAGCTCTGTGATGACCTACTGCAGAATATCAGTGAGAATGATATCTTCAAAGATTTACAGGAAGAAGCAGGTGAGTGTTTTAAAAGTTAGCTTTACTTAAGTGTGTTTGATATTCTTAAAATGTTATAACACCATCACATTCTAGATGGGGAGACTTTGGATGATGAAATGATAGACAACGTTAAAGAAGAATGGAGAGCTCATTGGGGAGTGAAATGCAACATGTGTGAACAAGTGTTTCCATTCAAAACAGAGTTCGACAAGCACTACATTTCTAGTTATTCCCTGAGCCCTGTATATACTTGCACTTTTTGTAATAAGTCAGCAGAGAAATATTCAACGTTTCGATCACATTGCTATCGACATATCACAGAGGGACGTTACAAGTACGTATCTGAATAATTTTAATAGTAAAATCCAGGATTGAAAGACATGATTGTACCTTTCTTTATATTTTAGATGCCAGGAATGTCCAAAAGGTTTCAGTTTGCAGAGTATGCTGCATGTCCACGTTATGGCGAAACACACCAAAGCAAAGCCCTTCATGTGTGAAGAATGTGGAAAAAGTTTTGTGACAAAACCCGGTCTGAAGATTCATATGAAGAAACACAAGACTGAAACGAAAGAGGACTATCCTTGTGTGGAATGCGGAAAAGTGTAAGTTTTATTTGTTTAAAAGTAACAATTAGTGGAAAGAAAGTGTCATTCCTGTACAAATGAGTGTGAAAGATATTGATTAGGTACTAATTGTTAATGATTTATCAATTAATAAACAGGTTATAGTCTAATATATGGTGATTAAACATAATTGAGGATAAATCATTGTCACTCTCTGGTTACTAGGACAATTAGATGAGGGTGCTTTTCCACAAAAAACATTCACCATTTTAAAACCAACTAAACCAACATCTTTGAAAAAAATATTACTTTTTAGGTGTGCTGAGAATAATGGTTCTATCAGTTTTTGTATTATTTCCTCGATTAATGCTGTATTTTCATGAATCAGTTATTGATTTTCAGATTACACACAAGAGGAGGTTTGACTTCCCACATGAATGTACACCGGTTAGGGAGAAGATTCATGTGTGATGTTTGTGGAAAAACTTTCACACAAAAAGTCAACATGCAACAACATGTGAAACAACACACTGGTGATAAACCCCATTGCTGTGTGAAATGTGGCAAGACGTAAGTTGGAAACTTTGGATACAATTCATTGCCATTAAAAAATGTATCCTATATGATCATGTAACCTCAATAAGCTTGAAATATTAATCAATGACAACATCTAACTTTATTTTAAAAAATAGTTAGGGGCCATAGCGAATGTTGTGATTTTTTTAAGGATTGTTTATATGAGTTTAAAGGTACAGTTGAGTCACTAGCTTTTGAAGTTATTGTTTCGAATTTAAGGAAAAATATTATATGACAAAGCATTCTTTTCAATATACTTACAAGGTGATTAGTTTTCAGTCAATCGATTTCTTTTTCTTATGGAAACACCCTGTATTTATGGATCAGTACAGAGAACTCCAAAGATCTTTCCACAAATTCTGTATACTCAATAATCAGAGTGAATTTTGATAATGATTTTTATTGAAAACTATCCAGGAATTTCCTATTAAATGCTCAGCAACAACAAACAATTTCCATATTGTTGCAATTTTGATTATATTGTGAACTGAAGTGTAACAAAAGAAAACAAACACCTATTCCAGGAGATCAAGGCAGGCAAAGTGTGGGTGTTTATATTTTTCAATATTTTGAAGCTTTTATAAATAATTTCCACTCAGATGATTGGAACAATATGTACATGAAACATAAGTAATTGAAGTCACACCATTTTTTGATATGTTTCATAATTTCTCCCCTTTCCTTGCCAGAAGATAGTGATGTTATCAGTGAATATTGTAAATTTTCATTGAATTGGATTAAGGGCCAGGGAATTTAAACATATAAATAAGGAAAAGGATCGGACCAGGACACATCCATGCGGGACGCCCCATAAAATATATTTGCTGTTAGATAAATTTCCATTAGATTCAACCAATTTTTTGTTTCGCTTGTATCCTTTTGTCAGATATATTAACATGCTTTGAATATATTTGAGATGTAGGTTTGAAGTTGATTTATTCAGCTATTGTACAGTAAAAGTTATTGAGGTCATCTAAAATCACATTGATCTGCTTTGGTAGCGAATTTGACTTGTTTCTCAAACTAATCACTATAGAAACCCAGTTTCCTTTCAGTTTATTTTCTGCCATCTCGACTTCATCTTTGTAATACATTTCTTTGGCACATTTCGTGATATGTTCATAAATTCGGCAATAATTGACTGTAAAGTGTGTTGAAAAGCTCTTCAGCTTCACCTCCTTTTTCTGCTGACATTCAGAATTCAATTGAACACGAATCACTCTGTATGTTGAAACGAATACTTATTTTGCAGACATCAACAAACAATTAAGGGTCCATATAAAATGATCTCTTCAGTTCAAAATGACTGAATGATTTGAACTTTATAGGGGTATAAATGATTTTGATCTCCCCAATCATAGTGTTCTTTTTGAGCAATTCTTCACGTATCATGTCGTTACCTTGTACAACTCCGTCTTCATCAACAGGGAAAAAAAACTGGGAAAAACAAATTGAAATGTACATAAGTAAGCAGTGATCCCCCTCACATATTTTGAATATAACTCAATTTAAGTAGATAGTGGATTTTCTTAAGAGCTATGACCTTGAATATATCACCACTATATCTTATCTCGAATCACTTTTTTTTTTTGCTTTGACATTTCGTCATTCAGCCAGCCACAAGTGGAGTATGAAGTAGTGTATTGGTTCAAGTTAATACCTAAACGATTAAAAAAGAAATGGAAAATTGAAATAGAAGACCGTACAACAGGAATAGACAGGTATGTTTTACAACGTTCAGTAGACGACTGCCGAAACGTAAATTTGTTCTCTGCGACGTTATTTGCTGTTGAGAAAATCTACTACCTCTATTTAAAAAATCTAGTTCTTATGCAACTGTTTTTTTTCGTTTTGTGGTTGAGTGGAGGAATAGTCATTCTAAACATTAAAAGCCATTTATTATTATTATTATCTTGAGAAAGTTGATCTCTTTTTCGCAGATTTGCTGAGAAATCTCACCTGGTCCGTCACTATAGTTTCCACAGTGAGGAACGACCCTTCAAGTGTGAGGTGTGCCAAAAGATGTATAAGACTGAAAGATGTTTGAAAGTTCATAGTCTGGTCCATGCTGCCGCTAGACCATTTGTGTGCGGTTATTGTAACAAGGGATTCCTTAGTAGTACCAAGTTGAAGGTTAGTGTTTTCGAGTGCTATCATTCAATTCAAGTGTCAAAAAAATTACAAGAATTCTGTTTTGGCACGTTACCTATTTAAAAAAATATTCAAACCATTTAAAGTATTACAACTTTTTCATGAAACCTTATATAACTTGTTTTTTCGGGTTTTTCACATATTTCAATTATAAAAAAGTGACTTTCACTGCGATAGTCATTAGTTAAACAATATACTTTTTTTTATAAATCTCTTACTAACTTCATTTAATTTTATTTTCAATATTCTTTTTTGAAAAGGTACTTTGGTTTCTTGATAGCAGACTTTCTCGCACGCATTTTAGTTTTGAAAGTGTTACTTTTGCTCATTAGTGCGGAAAAAATCTGCCTGACATTTTTTTAAATAATTTGATATTTCCAATAATGTTATCAGAAATTGAAGGATTTCATAGGATATATATTACTTCAAAAGTTTTCCTCTCAACTGTCATCTCCTACTAACCGTCGTATTTCTAGATTTTATCATATGATTGAAAATAAGCTTCCTCTAATTTAAGTCTTTTTCGTAATCCCATACTGGTATTTTGATTTAACGGTATTTAGATGACAATTGAAAAATTAATTTTAATAGCGTCAGTCCGTTAAGATTTTTTAACGGGGATTTACCAATACAACATATACAATACAATACTTTTATTCATCACTCAACTTAATGTACAATTTCCATTGCATATACAAGTTATCAGACTAGTCAACAAAAAACATTCATGTGTCGGATCACAATACAATACAATGCAATACAATATAATGAAATCACATGGAACTTATATACAATACATTACTTTATTTACTCAATTTAGTATACGATTTCATTATACAGGGTGTCCCAACGAAAACTTTCCACACGGATTTACTGGGAAATGACAAATTATTTTCGGAAACGCTGAAACACGTCGATTTTGATTTCTAGGGGGACACATGTCATTGATGAATTTAGTCACGCAACTTCATCCCCCTGACAGGGGCGGCTACCCCATTGCGAATCATCATAGGGAACTTGGGTCGAGTGATACATCATCTTAAAGCTCTCGTCATTCTCTACCCAAACGTTCATATTTTTTCAAAATCGAATGACTGGTAATTGAGATTAGTGTGGTAATAGGTTTAATTTAAATAATTAATATCGTACCTGTTCTTATCGAAATTCAATTTATTAATTGCTCGAAATGAGCCCCTCCTACCTCCATACAATGATAAAGTCTACTTTCGAAACTCTTACGAACGTTTGCCAATACTTCTGCAGTTATTCTGCCGCACTCGTTTACAATTCGACCACGTAGATCCTCTAGTGACTCTGGCGGAGTGGCAAAAACTTTGCTTTTGAGATGCCCTCATAAAAAATAATCCAACGGGTTGAGGTCCGGTGATCTAGCTGGCCACTCAATTGGTCCTCGTCGCCCTATCCAATGATTGGTATATCGTTCATCCAGAAAGTTTCTAACCGCCACTGCATAGTGAGGTGGTGCTCCATCTTGTTGAAAATGGAGTTTGTCTTCCGAATAATCTCCATCGTTTTCGATAATATCCGTTATCATGGGATCGATGGCATTCTCAAGAAGATTTAAATACATTTGTCCATTCAAATTATCATCTATAAAAAGTGGTCCAATAATATTTTTGCCAAAAATATCACACCAAACATTCAACTTCTGCGGAGTTTGTGTGTGGACCTCACGTATTAACCTGGGATTGGTATCGCTCCAGTAGCGGCAATTGTGACGATTTACGTTTCCATTAACAAAAAATGTACTCTCGTCTGAAAAACAAATATTGAAGAGCAAATTGGGATTTGTTCTCAGACGCTCAGACATTTCCTCACAAAACTGTTGACGTCTGTCAAAATCGTCTTCGTTCAGTTCATGTACAAGTTTTAGTTTGTATGGATGGAATCGCTGTGACTTGAGAATTCTCTGAATACTCGATCGCGCTACACCTGACGCGTCAGCCAAGCTTCGAATACTTTGAGTAGGATCCATAGCCACGTGTCCCAAAACCGCTACCTCAACAGCCTCGTTCCTTATCAGACGTTCAGGATGATGTTTCTGGTTTCCCACAGACCCAGTTCTTTTGAATTTCTCAATCAACGTTTGAACATAGGTATGAGATGCATTTTTCCCTGGATGCCTTGTATTGAAAATTCTAGCTGCAGCTCTTAGACAATCATCATTTTTGTAGTAAAGTTTCACTAACTCAATTCGTTCTTCTAATGCGTAAACCATTGTCAGGCAGAAACTTAACTCACAGAATACGAATCAATTGATATTTCCATAAGAATCATGCGAACTGTGAATTCATGCTGAGAACATACACGTAGGAGAACCATAAAAAAACAGGTATTTTTTGTCTATATGAAAAAGTCAACAGAACAAAAACTAAGAAATATGGTTTCCGGGCTTCAGTGCTGTGGTCGGTTCACCTCTGTGGAGGAGGTTCCTTTGGACGTTTCGCTGACAATTGGGGTGGGCATCTTCCGCTTGTAATGTTGTATTCGCAAATAGCGACATAAAACTGATACTTGGTTGAAAGATCTTCGCAATTAATAGTCCCAGCCTGGCTACTTACTTTGTTTTGACTAATTGTCTGACTAAGAAACACATTGAGCTGATTTTGCTTGTCAGGTTGTCTATATGATGCTCCCAGGACATTTTATGGTTCAATGATATCCCTAGGAATTTGAACGTTTCTGTTTTCTGGATGGACTGATGATTCATCCTGATAAGCAGACTATAGTCCTGAATTACATTCTTTGGTAGGAACGACATGTAAAATGTCTTGCTGACATTTACTAGTAGACCGTTCTTCACGCAGTAATCAGAAAACTCATTAATACCATTTTTGGCTTTCTCAAGACATTCTAGATCAGATTTTCCACTGATACCAAAAGTTGTGTCATCTGCATACTTAACTATTACATTTGGTAAATCGTTTATGAACAAAATGAATAGGATAGGACCTAGAATCGAGCCCTGAGGTACACCAACAGTCATGTCTTTCATTTCTGACTTAACATTATCAATTACTACGGCGTGTTTTCTATTTGTCAGGTAGGATTTGACCCAGTCATTTGCAACACCTCGTATTCCATTGCAACTAAGTTTTTCAATAAGTGCAATGTGATCTATGGTATCGAAAGCACGGCTCGTGTCGAAGAATATTGTTGTCGGTGTTTGTTTCATGTTCAGGATATTATATATGTAGGAAGTCAGTGTGTCAATAGCTGAATTTGTAGATCTCGCCTTTCTGAAGCCATGTTGGCATGAGGTTAATAGATTATTTGGTTCTAGGAAATCTGTCAACCTGCTGTTAAAGCAGGATTCAACTACCTTCGCCAGTTGACTTTGTAGACAAATGTTCCTATAATTGCAGACTTCCTTTTTTGAGCCTTTATTCTTAAATATTGGAAGTGATTTTGAGATTTTTAAACTATCTGGATACTGTCCTGATTTGAAAGATTAATTTATTAAATATGAAAGAGGTGAAGAAATGAGGTGTGCCACACTGCTCAAAACCCCCCTGTAATATCATCTATACCTGCTGCAGGCTTTTTTGAGGATTTTTTTAATAGGCTTTCAATTTCTGGTGGCGTAGTTGGCGTCAAGAATAGAGTTTTGTTTGTGATTATTTCAAGATCCAGTGTATCATAGTCTGGCTTTGGGCATTCAAAATTCAAGAAAAAGTCATTAAAACAGTTTGCTGTATTTCCTACACCTGTAACTTCTAGGCCATCATTGTTAACGACACCTGTTGGAATGTTTTGGGATCGTGTACCTTTCATTTCGCCAATTATTTTCCAACTTTCCTTGGTTATATTAGATGCATGCAATAATCTATTATTATTATGGGATTTTTTTGTTTCAGTTAGTTTTGTTTTGTATAGTAGCTTCAGATCTTTATATCTTTGATTGATTATTTCATTTCCTGAACTTTTCCTTAATTTATTCATTTGACAGAGAGTTTCGTGTAGTTCCTTTAGTTCCTGTGCGTGCTATTTTTGTTCTTTGTGCTATATTATAATGATAGATGATACATTTAGAACCATTTCTCATTTTCTATCAAATAAGAGAATGTATTCATATTATTTGGAGAAAAACATCCTTTCCAAATATACCTATTATTTAAATCAGTATTATGCAGTGCTAATTTACATATTTGATAAGTGTGGTCAGATATGTGAGTATCCTCTACAGAAAGATCACACACAGTCATATTTGTGAACATAACATCAATCAGTGAGCACCATCACCAGTATTTGAACTTGTCGGTGGTGCCTCATTACTATGAAATAGTTGTCTCGTTATCTTCATTCTATTTGAAACTGAATTTTCAATATACGATTCCACCACCGCAGAGGAGTTCTAACCTCCAAGTTGTTTTACCGATAGTAGATCGCCACCATTTTCTACAAGCTTAGTAGCCGAGGCATGAAAATGTAATCTTTCAAGGGGATTACAAAAATTCTTGAACGACACAAGGCCGATACGCAAATAACGGACTCGGTAGTTATAATCCTCGGCTGCGCCTCATCCTCAACCTCATCCGTTATTTGCTACATATCGGCCTTGTAACGTAAATAACTATATTACAAATTATTAACATAATAGCATCACAACAACACAATACATTAGTTATAAATAAATATAATACGTCAGTTACTTTATAATTCCCTAGATACCACTTTTATTTTAAAATCTATTTATGAAAGTGGACATGAAGGTTTTGACAGTTTTCAAAATTGATAGATACACCTAAGATGTCTAAAAACCGTGGTGATTGCAATGATTTGATTTTTTTTTTTGATCTTTTCGGACGCCACCACCTGTTGCATAACGTCTTAGTTCCCGATTCTCCGCTACGCTGTGTTCAAATCGCTGACAGAAAACTGTTAAGGCTAGTTCATACCCTCGTGAATATTCGCAGGTTTTGTGCGATTCGCAAATCGCAAGAAAATCGCCGCATGAACGTTCATAACCATGCGGCAAAAAAATTGCGGTAAATGATGACAACGTGTCATTGGGGTTGGGAATTGTTTGATTTTTCCTTTTTCTAAAATAACAGTTGAACATGGAAGAAGTTCAATGTTTTCCAAATAACATTACCTACATATTTCGAATATATAATTCGTAATACGGAGTATTTTTCAATTCGGCATGCAAATGACATCGATATCATGTTATTGTTGTCTCCAGAAGCCAAGTATCTTTAACAACAATGCAGCTACAGTATAACTAATAACAAGGATCTGTGGTCGGATCTGAGGTATCCTTAAAAAGTCAGATCCAAAGTTTTACACACCCTGCTTCAACAGTAATGCCCAGCAAGATGCTCAGGAGTTCTTAAGATACATATACAAGGTAGTCTGCATTAAGATGTTATTAGATCATTGCCCCTGGAATGAACCTGAAGTGAACTGCACCTGACTTTATGAATGCATTATGTTCCTCAACTCAAATCTACTTTGAAATGTTGTGGTCACAGTTCAGTCACCACAAAATACAGGTCAAATAATACATAGTAATATTTTTCTAGCGTTTTATTTTTCAAAATGGCATTAATGATGAATGGGAGAATAATATAAGTAATATGTAAAAACTATATAATACATAACTCAGTCACAACCAGAGCATTTCTTGCAGAATGCAATGGTTCCAAACCTGAAGGCACCCTCTTCTCTTCAGTTTTGTCCCCACTGTGGACAACAGTTCGTCACCATAAAATAAATACAATATTTATTGGAATCATACATCCCCATCTTGCTGAACTTTTCTAGCATGGAATATTTGACAAACACTACAGATCTTTCATAATAATTGATTGTGAAATCTTATGAATGCAAATGAAATCTTTTTGCAATCAATATAAAAGATTCAACATCCAAAGATATCTTTCAAGTTAGTTGAATCAATACGGCGAAGGCATGGAATAATTTGATATTTATTCTGTTGTTCCGTGGTTTGCGCGAATTCGCAAAATTTTTTTGAACTTTCTTGCGGCAAGTTTGGCAGCCATTTTATTCTCAGAAAAATCGCGAAATTCGCAAGGGTATGGTTTCGCCTTTAGGCAGCTTACGCATAACGGCGTTTTGCGTTCACGACTTTTATTTTCATTCTGTTATCTTGTTGGTTTCTTCAAAAACTATTGAAGCTGTCATACATTTGACATTATTATTATGTTAGTCTGATTTCCGTAGTCATTTTGCTGCGCTCGCAAACAACCTGCCAATAAACTTACCTTTACCTTTCTTACCGATTAGACCTGAAAAAACCTGAACAATCCCAATCTCAATTTTTTTTTAAATTCGGATTCTTACTCTAACCGAAGATTTACCAAAAACATATTTCGCATTCTACGCCCTCATAATGGTAGCTTCCCTCGCGTCAAGTCAGGTTGTGGCGTGATATATTCCATGAAATGTTCGCATATTATGTTTCTAAAATATTCCTATTTCGAATATTTCTGAAATGAATTGGCAACGTCGCAAAATTACTATTGCCGTTACGAGACACAGAGCTGTCATTTCGTTTGCAAAATAAAATGTAGGATTTTGTTTATAAAGGTTTTTGACATTTCAGGCATTACTTAAAATTTCCCGTTTCTATATGATACGAGCAATCTTCTATATGGAGTATGAGCTGGACGTAATGTAATGTATATATTTTTGAAATAATGTATGGGTTTTTGAATCAGGAATTGTGATTACTAGCTCACTCTCTAGAATGTCAACATTTCCTATGGACATTTTCGTTAATTCATTGGTTCTGGAAGCTCCGCCAATTCCAAGTATTAAATAAGCTACAATCATCATCCAAAATGTCTCGTCTGGGGCAATACGAAAAAATTCAATAACCTGCTCTTTCGTGAATACTTTTGATTTTTTCGCTCTATATTTCTCTTTTTTTTTCTCAATGAATCGTATCAAAGCGCTATACTCGTCGATTTCTACTCTTTCCTTCAACTTCAAACAAGCTCGTAATATACAATATTAAGGCCACAAAGATAAGGGAGAATATTCGTTTAAGAGTTTCACAAAAAAAGCAAGTAATACGAATACCGCTTCTCCAGCACCTTGAACCCGTTCTGTATTTCGCCACTGAAGATATTCTTTTTCATAATGGATTTTTTAATTTATCCGGAAGCAAATCTATTCTTACAGTGTTAGCAGCCGCAAGTATATTTTGAGTGATATCAATTTTCGCCACAGTTTCAAATGAGTTTTAATTGAGACTATATTAATTTTTATGCCCCGCTAAAATCACAATAACGTGACCATAACCAAAGTTGTTGATTTTATTTTCACATCATTGTTGGTAATGATACGATGAAGCTTTGAATGTAAATCGATTTTTATGCAATTTAAACAAATTTCGGAAGTTGCATCAGGCGACTCAGCATGATGCGCCTCGTCACCTGGCAAGGTCCTCGATTATTTTAAGTCGCATAATAATCTCGTTACATTAATAGCTATAAATCGACGAAACTTGTAGTGGTGTATAAAGGAAAAAATGGTTTTGTCTTATCTGGTTTCAGAAACAAATCTCTAATTTTATTTTGGAAATAGCCTTGATTTGTCACAATTTTCAGCAACATTATAATATTCACACTGGAGAGCGGCCCTACAAATGCAAATATTGCGAACGCACATTCACCAACTACCCCAATTGGCTGAAGCACACACGTCGAAGACATAAGGTTGACCATAAGACTGGTGCTGAGCTGGAGCCCAAGGTAAATACAAAATGTCCCTAGTTCTAAGTAATTCGTGCTTTCCCAGTCAAATATTTAATTTTTTTTTCATCGTATATAGCAGTAGGTAATTGATCCTAAATAAATGTTGTTATTCAATAAAGGTTGTAAAGGATGAGGCACCTCCAACGCCAGCCCCATCTTTACCACAACCACCAGCACCGGCATCCTTGCCGTCTCCACCACAAATCCTGCCAGTGACGTTGCCTGAGATGTCTTCAGATCTTGGGACGATTATAGGCGATGTAGGTTTCAGCAAAGCCGAAGAGCTGCTTCTGCAGCAAGGATTGTTCAATTTTCCGCTTTTGGACGATAAGATTTTATTCAGCCAACAGATGGACTTTTTAGCTGGTAAATATTCATTATATACTTATAAAATGGCACCACTTTGAAGTATTTTCTTTTTTTTCTAGCAAATAGCAGCAGTTCTGTTGGTCTTCTTGTTCCGTACTTCCAAACCACGCTGCCAAATCACTCGACAATATTACAGCACACGTCTCAAAATACCTTGCCAGTAGTCCAGCTGAACGAAATGAACTTGTATGAATAATCTCTATCGGCGCTTCTCTAGAAATAGAGTTCAATACCAAATTCTTCTACGATGTAAATATATTTCCATATCGCTTGAAACAAGGCTGACAAAAGTCATATACTTACTCCAGCAGGTTTGGAGGACAACTATACCCAATGGGTGAACTGCCCGATGGAAATTCGTGAACAAATTATGCTGGTTTTCTGTTGGGTGATTTGAGAGTCAATGAAATTTTTTGCTTTTCAAATCCAACTCTTCTATAGCATCTTAACTGATAAATGGAGAGGAAATTAAAACTTCGATGATGACACTGTGTGTTGAAACAAGTGTAAGGTTCATTGCAGTATAAAAATATATATTTTTTGTGTAAATTGGAAGTTTATTTCCTCTCTATTCATCCAATTCTTGTCTTCACAGCTTACATACATTATGTCATCAAAAAACTTATGTCCTATAGTTAGAAACGCGTTCATTGTTGAATCTCATTCTTTTATACTGGGTGAAATACAACCATCTACAGAAAATTGTGCAGTGTGCCCTTCTCACCAAAAGAAATTCAAATCTAAAAGTTTAAAAAAAACTTGAGAATTTGTAGGAATGAGCTATTAATAGATAGAAAATGCCGGCATAGAACCGTGTAGACTTATAGACCAGGAGCTGGTGACAGGTGACGTTCTCCCATTTTACACTGCATGCCTTTTTAAGGCTTGATAATCAACCCTAAATTATGAAAAATAGACGGGCTCCTGGCCGCCGCACGTATGCACTTCATAAGGAAAAGCGCTTTTCTTTTTGTGGAGAATTTTCGTGTTCTTCCACGATATTATACTGCCTGCCGTTGTAATATACGGAAGTTCAAACAAATTGAAACGCTACTAATTGATGGCATGCAATTCGCTGCGGCCGAAAGGGCTCAAAGGATTACGAAAAACAGAAAAAAATTAAAGAGGACTTCCGTGTTTCCAAATTACATGCCGATGTAAATGATTGAGGTTTTAGTAACGAAAACAATCGGGAAAAATTGGCATGCGCCCCTCGTCCGATCAACGGTGGAAAATTGCGCGACAGCTCTGTAAAAATTCAATACAGGTTTTACGTGATTCCAAACTGCATGCCATTATAAAGATACGTCATTTGTATGATTAATTAATAGTAGGTAATTAGGCATGCACACCACGATTTCGCAAAACAAAGTCACAAATTGTCACAGTATTTTTTGCAACTTTAGTCATACATGCCTCTATTTTGCGAAATCCTGGTGTGCATGCCAAATTACCTACTATTAATTAATTATACAAATGACGTATCTTTCTAATGGCATACAGTTTGGAATCACGTAAAACCTGTATTAAATTTTTAAAAGAGTTTTCCCGCATCTTTCCACCGTTAGTCAGACGAGGGGCGCATGCCAATTTTTCCAGAGTGTTTTCATTACTGAAACTTCAATTCCTTACTTCGGCATGCAATTTGAAAACACGGAAGTTCCTTTTATTTTTTGTTCAGTTTTTCGTAACTATTTGAGCCCTTTCGGCCGCTGCGGATTGCATGCCATTACTTAGTAGCGTTTCAATTCGTTTGAACTTCCGTATATTACAACGGCAGGCAGTATAATATCGCGAAAAAACACGAAAATTCTTCACAAAAAGGAAAGCGCTTTCTCTTATGAAGTGCACACGTGGGGCGGCCAGGAACCCGTCTATTTTTCATATTTCAGGGTTAATTAATTATCAAGCCTCAAAAAGGCATGCAGTGTAAAATGGGGGAACGTCATCTGTCACCAGCTCCTGGTCTATTACTTTGCGTCTCCCCCGCAATCTGACTTAAGACTGGCGGCAAAGCTTGTTTGCTTTGGTTTTACTCGCAATGGAAAATGACCAGAGTATTTTTGCACATCTCAACACGGACGTATTGAAATGTTGAAGAAAATATTCAAATGTTGTTCCGTTATAATCAATACACAGTTCTAGGCGACGAATGAAATTTTCTATTACACGATCACATATCGATATCTCAATTCGCAAACCCGTTAACTTTATTGGCAAATGCAGTTGGCTGATTTACGAATTGAAGGCATGGATTTGTCCCTTTGAGCATGTCTCGTGAGATAAAATATATTATATTTGAGTGGGTGGTATGGATTCACGGAAATAATAACAAACAGACGATGTGTGTGACGAGTGACATAATGACATACGGATTTGCAATGATTTTATTTGTATCCACACACCGCGTTTATTGATTTTTCTGCTTGTGAAATTAAGAACAATTAAACAACGACCATTATCGATTTTCTTCGATTTTGCACGCGGAGATCGTTTAAAGTATCCTAGAGTTTCTAGCACAATCTCTCATTCGCCACCAGTGCTTGGTCTGATGATGAATGAGGCGTGTCGAAACGTCGGTAAACTCCACATCAATCAGGAATATAACGCAAGCGACTACGTCACTTACCTGTCGGTTCTAGAAAGTACGTGACTACCTGTTATAAGTGAAATTCGAGCATGGATAGAAAACAAGACAGATTAATTTCAATAAGTATACTGAATATTCAAAAAAAACATACATAGACTTATTCAACATTTATTAAAAACACAGGAATATAAGGCAGGGATATAAATAACATTCGGGTTTCCAAAAATAGGGTGCCTACACTAGAGGATAAACCACTTCATTTTTTATTATCGGAACTATGTCGGTACCTTATTTTTATACTTCAAAAACAATCGACGACTGGTAACATAACGCTTATTTTCGGTAGTTGTCATTATAATCTAAAGGACCCCGCACTTTTCTCATGTAAAGTGGCGACCGGTCAAATTTTCTGAAACTTTGGTATGTTGTTGTACTTGACCTCTTAACCAAAAGTGTCAATGTGCCCGACAGAATCCTATGACTAGTTTTCTAGATACGGGGTGTTGCAACTGATAATTGCCCAGATTTTTGGAATTTTTTTGGTTGATTCAAGAACGAGATTGAATATCTGTTTACTACATGTTTTAGTAAAGCAATGGTGAATACATATCACTAAAAATATTCATATTTACGAGGTGACTCACAAATGACTGACAGTGTTTTTTTGCAAAATCTCATTTTCTCTTCTGTGACCTTAGCAATGCATATTTTCGATATAATATTTTGAGAGGAAATTATCGCAACTAAACATTTTCTATATAGGGTGTTTCATAGAGAGAACCACAATATCAAATAATTTTTTTATGGATTGATTCAAAATCCTTTACCTACCTATGGATTTATTTGAAGGTAAATTATTATCACTATTATATGAGTTTCTCTAAGCTTCAAGAACACTCTGTATTCTAAAATTTCCCTGTTCAATTTAACCATTTTCTCAGTATATAATAATTGCAATAACGTCTTGGGAGGTATGATTTCTTCATCCGATCCTAAGACCAGTTTTCTAGATACAGGGCGTTAAAATGGAAAAATGCTGATTTCATCAGTTTTTTTTCCAAAAATTGAAAAACTGCAATGACTTATATTGCATATGTTACTTCATTATAAGTTTTGGTTGGAGGCACATTGAAACTTACAGCTAGAAATATTTACCGCTACAGGGTGATTCACAATTAATACGTTTTTTTTCAAACAATTTCGAGGTAAGAGATTTCGATATCATTAGTTTTGTACAGGGTGAGCCATATGACAAACCAACTGATAATGATAGCGGAATCTTTTAGCTTCAGAATTTTTGTAAACTTGTAAGTATAAACTTCAAAAAATAAGTTCTCTGTTGCGGAAATATTGAATTGTTGAGTGTTTCAAATGTATTGTGAATCATTTGTAAATCACTCTGTAGCAGTAGATATTTAGCTGTACCTTTCAATGTACATCTGACCAAAACTCACATTGAACTCACATCCGCAATATGAATCAATGCAATTTTTCAACTTGAGGAAAGAAATTGATGAAATCAGTATTTCTCCACTTCAACGCCCTGTATCTAGAAAATTGGTCATAGGATTGGATGTGGAAATCATACCTCCCAAGACGTTATTAAAATAATCATATACTGAGAAAATGGTAACATTTGACCGGGGACCTTTCAGAATACAGAGTGTTCATTGTTTTTGTTCTTATCTCAGAATAGAATACTTTTCGGCAAATTAACCACCTTGAAACTTAGAGACTCTCATATATTAGTGGTAATAATTTACCCTCAAATCAATCCATGCAAAAAATATTTGATATTGTGGTTTTCTCGAAACACCCTGCATGAAAAATGTTCTCCTCAATATACTATATTGAGGAGTAATTTTCGAAAATATGCTTTCCTAAGTTTACAGTAGAAAAAGTGGGATATATAAATATTTTTAGTCACATGTATTCAGCATTGTTTTACTAAAATAAGTAGTAAATGTGTGTATGAACCAGAAAATCAATCTAGTTCGTAAGTTAACAAAAAAAATTCCAAAAATATATGGGCAATTATCAGTTTCAACACCCTGTATCTGGAAAACTAGTCATAGGATTGGGTCGGGCACATTGACACTTTTGGTTACTAGGTCGAGTACAACAACATACCAAAGTTTCAGAAACTTTGACCGGTCGCCACTTTACATAAGAAAAGTGCGGGGTCCTTTGACACTGTAAAAAATATTTGTTGTATATTCGTTTTTGTATCGGGTATTTTGAAAATCAAAATGGAATGGTTATCTTCTGTCGTCGAAATACCCAGTATTAAAATGAACTATACTTAGTAATTTGAAAAACACATAAAACAGTCATTAAAAATCTTCCTGAACCATAAAATAGGTTTCGTCATCTGCCTCTCTTATCAACTGAACTTCCTCTCGAGTTGATACCTTAGATTTCTTAGGATGCCCATCTATCAAGTTAGGTCAAAATAAAGTAATATAGACAAGAAGAAGAATTTCGAAATTTTCGATTTTTCCTGTATAACTTCAGAGCTACAGAAGCTAGATGGGAATATTTTGATTCATATAATTGACCCGTTGCCGAGATTCCAACGCATAGACTCAAATTTGATTAGCCCCGTATAAGTGATGAACGCTTTGTCTTCGGGAATTTTCTTGAGGAAGTTCAGTTAATCGGTTGATCGAATCAGGAAGCACTCTCGGTATTCAGGACAAGTGAGGATCATAATCAGGGTTCCGCGACCCTATTTTTGTCTGTTTGAGTCGACCAGTTCTACCTGTTGTCTACAAAAAACTATTGCAAATGGTACATACTGTTTGGGAAATTCCCACGAAATATCGAACGGTATTTCGGTATTCGTCGGAGTATCAGCCAGAGGTATTCATTCCATTGAAACTATAAGCATGTTTTTTCTATCACAGCTGTCATTAAAAAATAATTCGATGGTTCATAGGATGTCCGAGGTATGCCACCTCAGATTTAAGCAGATGATTTCATGGACGAACAAAAAACTAGCTAGCACATGTATTCTGAATCCAATAGTCTTCGAGATAAAATATGTCGTGTACAAAACATTTTTAGTTCCACCATCAAAATCTTGTCACAAATTTAATAAATCGTCAAACGCCAAACTACACTTTGACTACTGATATAATTTTGATAGTAATCGGAAATGTCGAGAAGGAAACGTTGATAATTTAGAATACCAACCTATACTTTTTTCCTGACTGTATACTGATATTTGGTATTTTATAATTGTTACAAATCCAACTCCCATTGCAGATTCCGTAGTAGGTTGACAAAAACATATTCATTATGGGAATCACTTTCCGTAACATGGGCAGTATACTTCTTAATCATGTAAGGGCCAGTTTTACCAATGGTTCAGTATGTTATTGACTTGACAAAATGATGTATGTTATTTTTTTCTTTGGTATTGAAAATGCAATGCAAACTCAAGTGTTTTCGTGTGATTCGCTTTTATCGGAATAATGGGAATGTGCTGATTCAGATTGGTTATGAGTTCAAATCCACAAAAGTCACCCGACATACATTTCAACTGAACAAGGATTGAGGCAATGTCTCTAGTAGTACTTCACAGAGCTCTGTCTGAAGTCGTATCACATTACGAAGTACGGATATCGTACAGTAAAATTATTCTCTTTGTTCTGTTACTGATTCACTATAGACCTGAGAAAACACATAAAATCTCTGGACATTAAAACAAAATATATTGTTATTTATTATACTGATACGTCAAGGTTTTAAGGAAACTACCGTAACTTTGGAGATACACATTTCCCCGAGTTTACGATCCAACTATATTCATAACCTATTACCATTCTTGAATCGAGAAAAATGCCTGAGGCTAGTATTCAAATTACTCACGGGGATAACTAAATACCCCATATTCCCTCGGAATCTTTCTGTTGAAGAAAACCGTTTCAAATGGATAACCTACTAAAATTTTCGGAAATTTATGAATTGACAATATTCCACAGGCTATCGGTGATCGTTTTTTTGCTGTTAGGTTGGTAATACATTTTGGTTTTTAACATTTGAAACACTGTATTTTGATACACTGACATCTGTCAGATTCAAGGGATTGGTTATAATAATTTGTCATTGCTGATATGGCACATGTCAGTTTATCAAAATACAGTGTTTCAAATATTAAAAACCAAAATTTATTACCAACCTGACAGCAAAAAACTGATCACCGATAGCCTGTGGAATATTGTCAATTGACAGGAATTTTGAACATTTCTTTCTTTGCACTTCGCACATATTGGCTTCTCATCACCATCCAGAGTTTCTTCCATTTTGATAAATCCAAACATTGTGATAGTGTTAATTGACCTGTCATTCGTGGTATTGGCAGGGAAAGATCCCAAAAAAGATCGAAGGACACTTAACAATGACCACAATAAGTACATTTTAAAGTAGACGAAGTAATCCACAATTTGGGATTGTCTGTCCTTGAGAATCTTGACCATGACCCTTACTATTATCTAATTTCTCATCTATCTCTCTCATTATGGATTTCGGCTTCTCCGTTGCTCTATTGACGTCTTCATGTAGACCCTTTAACAGGAATCGTAATATCTCTTGAGCATCTTTCTGGGCATAACTGGTAGAACGAGGAGCGAATCTTTGGATTTGACTTTTTAATGCGGCTGTATCAACAACTCTATCTGACGAATCTTCTGACCAAAGTTCCTTGATCACCTCTGCAAATGCTTTGACTGAAGCTCCCTCCCTAGATGCATTAGTGCTTATATCCCTTGTGTAAGCATCTCTGTTCAAATACTCCAATATCCATCTTGTATTCGATACACACTGAATAACACTATTCAAAAAGCATGTGTTACCAATATTTTTCAACCCATTTAGACCGAGAGATTTTGGAGTACTTCCTGAAGTACTAGGAGCTGGCAGTGTAGGAACAACAAAACTGTTTATTGCTACAGGGATCCTCATACTGTCGCGAGCCTCTCTGGCTCACTGAATATTCCTGACCTCGAATTCTAACCTAACATAACCTAATCTAACCCAAATAAGTCGAAAAATTCAACAGAACGCTATGCATGCAGTATGATCTTTGAAGAGGTCAATCCTCTCATTATTTTCTCTAGTTTCTCCTTGATGTTGAGGGATTCTTCTACGTGGACTTTATAAAGGCTTCCTATTTCAAAGCAGATGAAACAATCTTCGTGGCCTAGTCATATTATTGTAATATTTAACGAATATCAATCAAAATAATGTGACTAATTTCTACCATCATCAAACTGGGGAAACCAATCCGAATCGGAGAAAGCCATATCGTCTTTTGTAATGCCCTGATACTTTATATTTCCATATAAAAGCACAAACACCCGAGTTACAAATAGTCAATAATGCTCAACGTTTAAGGAAAAAATAGCATTTAACTTCTTGCTCTCATGGAGTAATGATTGTTTCATCCATCTCTGGTGGGTAAAAATGTAGATTCGATTATGGGTAAAATGTCCTCCCGATACTCTGTATTTAGATATTTCCATCCCTTCCCATTGAATGGAGTGTTTAAAACCCCGAATGAAATATCAGGTATTAAAGTTATCGATGTTGTATTTTTGTATTCTGAAAGACCAATGAAGTCAATTGATGTTTACAATATTGTGATTTTTAGTGTGTACATATTTGTATAATCACTTTTGATTTTTTTAATAAACATTCCTTTAGACATGTTTATTGTTTGATTTCCGAAACAGTCTCGAAAGGGTTTATTTTTACAAATAGGCTCAGAAAGTTGAGTTTTTGTTGGTATACAGGGTGTTTCAAATTAAATCCGTTATTATTGATGCTACGAATTAGGCTAAATGGCCTTCTCGATGCTGAAGACCAATAATACAGACGTTGCGTTTTCAAAATATTTCATAAAATGATTTTTTTCTACATTCATGCAAAAAGCAAAACTTTATTGAACTATATTCAGTGGAAATAAAAGTTCTTTATTGCACTAGTGCAATAAAGTTTTTATTGCACTCATCTGCCATTCTACTTCAACGTGCTGTCATCATGATAAACATAAACCTTAAAACCCACTACATATTCAGCAGATATTCTGTGAGATTGGCCATACGTTTTAAACAGCTACATCTAATATATAAAATTCTCGTGTCACGGTGTTCGAACTTGAACTCCTCCGAAACGGCTCGACCGATTTTGATGAAATTTTTTGTGCTTATCCGGTATCTATGAGAATCGGCCAACATCTATTTTTCATCCCCCTAAATGTTAAGGGTAGTTCACCCCTAAATTTTTGTTTTTATTTTTTAGGCAAAATTTTTTGTTTTTATTTTTTTATGACACAGTCTACAAAAATACATACAACCCTAAATTTTCACCCCTCTGAGATCAACCCTTATTTTTTATTTGTTAATTAAAAACTTTAATTTTTTGGCAAAATTTTTTTTTTATTTTTTGATGACTTACAATAAAAAATCTCATATTACTCTAAATTTTTCACCCCTCTACGATCAACCCCTATTTTTTATTTGTTAATTATAAACTTTAATTTTTTGGCAAAATTTATTTTTTATTTTTTGATGACTTACAATAAAAAATCTCATATTACTCTAAATTTTTCACCCCTCTACGATCAACCCCTATTAGTGCTGAAACAATGTAAAATTATTATCTGGGATGAATGCACTATGGCACACAAACATTCGCTTGAGGCATTGGATAGGACATTAAAGGATATAAAAAACAACGATAAACTATTTGGCGGCACTTTGTTAATCCTTTCAGGTGATTTCAGACAAACACTTCCCGTTATTCCACGTTCAACCTACGCTGATGAAATCAACGCGTGCTTAAAATCATCGCGACTATGGCGTAGTGTTGAAAAAGTACAACTGACGGTGAACATGCGCGTTCAAATGCTTCAGGATCCATCCGCCGAAACTTTCTCTAAACAACTGTTAGATATTGGCGATGGGAAAGTTGCTGTACATGAAAACACTGGATTCATAAAATTACAGACGGACTTCTGCACAATCATCGACTCGCAAAATAGTCTCATCGATCACATATTTCCCGACGTACACACACAATATGCAAATCATAAGTGGCTGGCAGAAAGAGCGATCTTGGCAGCTAAAAATGTGGACGTCAATGGGTTAAATTTAAAGATACAACAGCTGTTGCCTGGGGACTTGGTGTCATATAAATCTATCGATGCAGTTTGCGATACCAACGAGACTGTGAATTATCCAATTGAGTTCTTAAATTCATTGGATTTGCCAGGCATGCCACCACATCATTTACAAGGACAAACATTGTCTGTATGTGGCTTAGATTTGGAAACACCGTGCTTCTCCCACGGACAACTATATGTGGGATGTTCTCGCGTGGGAAAACCATCCAGTTTGTTTGTGTTGGCTAAAGACGGACTGACCAAAAATATTGTACACTCTATTGCGCTAAGAGATTAATTTTTTTTTTTTTTTCAACTGCCATAATTGATAGTAAAAATATAAATATTTTGATGTTTAGATAGCTATCAAAGACTGTTATTTAAAATATATTCGTTACTCTAATAAAGATTTATTTATTAACCTAAATAAAACATACTTTTATTCTTTATAATGCATTCGATTATAAATACTTCCCCGCACACTTATAGTAGATAATTATTTTTATTTAACTATAAAAATGTTTCCTAGAAATAACATACATGGCAAAACAACGTTTGCCGGGTCAGCTAGTATTTTATATTATTTTGTATTAATGTTAGCAGTCAGAGTTGAACAAACAATGCCTTCCCGAGAATAACTCTAATCAAAACCGATCCGCTATGTTCTAAACCGTTTACCTGCATAGAGCAAACTGTCTGTATTATGACCACACCTCGTGATAACATACGCGCCCATGGCTTTATCGGGATTAATCATTAATTCATCAACACTATTATGTTTCTAAAAATAAAAATTTTGGGGTGTCATGTCTGGTGAACGAGGGGGCCACTTAACAGGATCCTTTGTAGGAATCCATCTATTTTTAAAACAGCGTTGCAACATTCTTTTTACGCCATTAAAATATAATCATGACAATAATAAATTGGGTTCAATAAAACAATGAATTATGCCGCCTTTCTTTATTTCTCTCCATCAGAAAATATGAAATAAATAGAGTAACATTCAATTATATTCTTGGACGTATAGAGTTATAGTTTGACACTCTCAACAACTTCTGTGCGTTATTTGTAATATTTATAGTTGGTACGAATTTCTTCTCTTATGATTTCGGCGACTGCTACTAAGTCCAGTCGTAAACAAAACTTCTCTGCCGTTTATGTTTTGCAGAGGTCTGAAATTGGAAACAACAGGCTTATCATCTCTTCTGTATATGTCGGTCAGGTCATCCAACTGAAATGAATCATACGATAGCTGTGATAATGATATTTTTTGCCGTGTGCTTTTGCAGATAGAACGTTAGGGATGACATTTCAAAACTGGACATTTTACATTGAAGATTTCAAATAAGAATACGTCATGATTTTATTACAATAAGTAGTTTCAATTAATGAAAAAATAAAAAATATCATATGATGTGAACCAATTTCTTTACCAAGTTCAACAGAGAAATAGTCCATTATCAAACAAATCTCTGTTCATAACATAAAACCGCCAAATTCTAAAACTACCAAAATAGAGTAAAACAAAAAAATAATCCGAAAATAAATCTGTAGTAACGTAAAATCCATGGAACTGAAATATGTAGAATAAAATTATCAGACTCGAATGTTTGAGATATAAAATGATCAGAATCGAAATCTAACAGAAAGTGTGTGGGGATGAGCAAATAATGAATCAGTCTCCAGTCTCATAAACAATAATGAATGGAGACAGGATTTAAACTCGTAAAACCTACCACCGTGTACCAGGCTACTCTCCTGCATTTTCCGCCTTGCAATGATCAGCTTCATTTTTATAAGATTGAATTATCAATCTTGTAAGAACAAAGAAGGCAATAATTATCATTAATATTTTTTAATATTGAACATAATCTGGCTTCAGGACAATGTTATTGATTTGATCTGTAAAAAAATGCTTACAACTTTTTAAAATTCGATCACCGGTAAAATATACCACAAGGACAATTTTTGGAGAAAGAGGACGTTTGCTGTCTAGCGTGCCAGTCAAAATATTTGAAGGCAGATTAATATATTTTCCTCCATGATTCTGGTAAAAAATTCAATGTGAGCCTTGTCACTAGGGTGATATCAAGTGTAAGACAGAAATAAGAAATAAGAAATGTAATCGAGAATTAATTTTTATTGACCGCACGTTGCGCCATCTCTGAAGGAATAGAGCAATCCGCGAATCACCATTCGCTATCCCCTCTCCAATTTCTGATAATTTTCGGTTCTGAACATTTCATGATTTCGGTTTTACCGTGTATCATTCCGATGACTTTCAATATGGTCAATATTAGGTCTTGTGTTGTATACATTCGACGATTTCAATTCTTATGACTTTCGAATACTACGCGTTGCTGACTATACATTTTATGAAAAATTGTTTCTGATTTATTTATTTATGAATGAATAGCTTGATAGTTTGATCGAATATTTGTCTTCACTTATTCGTTTATCCTCATTTTATGGTATTACATATTCAACTTCATGTAATGTTCAGTTTATCGCCGATTTTGGAATAATTCGTTT
Source organism: Chrysolina americana (assembly GCA_958502065.1). Lineage (NCBI taxonomy): Eukaryota > Metazoa > Arthropoda > Insecta > Coleoptera > Chrysomelidae > Chrysolina > Chrysolina americana. The sequence goes on from OY293414.1 coordinate 82,310,326, forward strand.
TTGATGAAAATTGGTTATTATAATGTTTTGATTTTACAAAGTTACTTCTCGATTCTTTTTCATTGCTTTAAACTTATCTCTCATTTAGTTTGTTTCTCCGTATATATCGTTATTGAATTTTGCTGGTTCGATACTTTCAATTCATAGACTAGGTATTTCAGTTCTATATTTTACAGTTCTGAAGGATTATGAATATGTGATCTTGAAAGAGTTCATGTTCCGTAAAAAACATACTGGGAACTGTTAGAGTGTAGAGATGTGGCACTGGGCCTATTCAGATTAGAACACTTCATTAAAACTGAACACAAATGTCAAGTGGGAGTAGATAAATTCACTTTCTTTGTTTCTCTTACTATATTCCGTTTCTTCTCCATTTGTGTTAAGTTTCCTAAGCCGTTTTCCATTTGCAACAGGCAGTAGCTCCGATAACTCCGGGTAGCGATTTTACAAAATATACTTAACGCCAGCACAAACCCCTCTCAGTCATATGTCATCATAAAATCTGAAAATATACTCGGGCCCAGAACGCTTTTACTAAATATACTTAATACCAAATTGATGGAATGAATTACCATAAGAGCAGCTGCATTCAAACTAAGTTGAAAATGTATAAATTATTCACTATAGCCAATCTAACCAGAACTGACCAACCTAAGGTAGACAGAATAACCATACCTATACCTGATGTTTTGGGGGTCGGTGAATATTTTTGGATTTTATGATGACGTTCGACTGTGGGCGGGGTTTGTGCTGGCGTTAAGTATATTTTGTGAATCTAGTAAGCTCCTGAGGTAATTTGACAAGCCATGAAAAATCATTTATAAAATCTCCACTTCAGGTTCAGTTCAGGGGTAACAAACTCTATTAGGTGCTATTCCCTGTGGCAATTGGAAAGCGGCTCTCAATGTGTTCTGATTTGAAGTGTCTTATAATTATAATAAGTAAAATATGATCACCTGTATCTGACTGATGTACGATTGACGTGGAAAAACAAACCATAGAACGGCTTCGTCGCAATTGGGAGTTGTGAGGGATCCTCTGTAGACGAAATAGCTGTCGGTTTTAGTTGGTAACAGGTTACTTGGAATAATCGGGTTTTGTAATTGTAAAGGCTGGCCTACTTGATGAGCAATATCTTTAATATATTCTGTGACGTCATCAAAAGCTTCATTAGGTTCTTCACTTATCTGCAGATTAGAAAATTTAAAAATTAAATTAACTTAGAAGGCTCTTTCTCATTACTGTGGAAACTAGTATCTATGATGTATGCTAACGATATTGTAATAATCAGCACAAACAGAAGTACAAACGTGGTGCATGGATATATTCTGACACTGTAGTGCAGAAGATATCATCCCACAGCAAAACCTCGTGAGAAATCTCCAAAAGTGCATCAGAAGATCCGGAGTATTCACTAGATGAACCTGACAACGGGGAGCAGGAAGATTCTACGCAGAACTACCTACATTTAGGCCAATGGCCAGCATCGCCGCGTAATAATAATAATAATAGTAATGAAATCTATGATGTGTGAAATGAATCGTGGTGGAAGGTATTACATAGACGTTAAATGAATTCACCAGAACCACAGTTGAATGATCATTATATGCCATCAAACCTTGCATTCGCATTGCAAGCAATTCGAGTCCAGTCAGATTGAAAACTTTGACACAATATATCTATAAAAACGAAGCAAGTCGGGATACATGCTAATAGGAGTTGAGAATCTCAAACGTTAAGCGGTTTAACTCTGGGCCACACTGTATAATCGATCGTTAATTAGATGTCCTATTTTTGGCTGTAGAATGTTGTCATTCAAATGTAGATGTATTAGGTGCCATCCGAAACCATCACTTGTCATACATCTCTCAGTTTCAGTCAAGATAACGTGAAGTAACTTTTCAATCTCCATCAGAAGAATAACGCCAAAAAACATTTTTTTTTTCGACTTATAATTCGTCAGACTATTCTATACAACGAACACATTAGTAGAAAATACGTTTTACTATGGAGACTCAATGCAAAAAGTAGAGAGTATTATATCCAAGTTCAGTATATAGGGGGATCAATTTCCTTTTATACTATCTGTTTCTTAACCCTGGGAAGTCTGGGAAGAAGTTCATCCAGTATTGCAAATGCGTCGTTAAGTACTGCAAAATCATTTTTCAATATATCCTGCGATAAATATTCTGCGAAAAAAATTATAACTAGACCTGGTTTGTGTTACCTATTGGAACCATCTTTTCCAAAAGTCCAAAATAGGCTCATTCTAGAGCGTGGGCTTTAATTCATATTTTCTTATTTCAAGTACCCCACTATTCTGTCACAGTGATACTAATATTCTTCATTTATTATTATTTTCTGACTATATAAACAATAGCTTTTTACTTTTTATTTCAATGTTTTATAAAAGCGTGTTTTTTAGTTTTTTAAACTATATTTATTCTGCACTTTTTAGTTCTCAATATATTATTAAAAAGAAAAAAATTCCGGAGAGAGAGCCTGAAAAAAAATAGCGACCCTATACAAGGAAGACAGCAGGCGCATTGATTATCCATCTACGACACGAATTTTTTAAATTCTGGCGAAGGTTCACACAGAGTATACAGGGTGTGGAAGTTTATAATGAAGAAATTAGAAATAGAGAACATTTATTAGAAAAAATTACTGCTGCATGTAATGGTGTTAAACATAACCCTCAAATAATTCGAAAGTCAGTGAATCTTCCACTGGCACGCTTTCAAAAATGTATTGATGCTGTATGGCTTCACTTTGAAAATTTATTAAGACATTAGTTGAAAATTTTTACGAATTCTTTGTTTGGTAAGCGCATTACGGAATGTTATTGTGCGTTGTGTTGTAGTTTCATAAATTCAAAGTCATTAGTGAGCAAATATAATTTACAATAAACTCAGTCCAGTCTTATTTCATCAAGTTCCTATACGATTGTTTTAGTACATTTAGATTTCGTAAATTTAGATTATTACTAGGACAGTTATGCTCGAAAAAACATAAAAAAGATCAAGCCCGGCCCTGATACGAATTTATTTCTCAATTTTTTTGGGTTATATGAGTATTTTATGAAATTTCATGATGAACTTCTTGAAGAGAGTAGCAATATTTTTGTCTTGGTTTCATAATTATTCATCATAGTAACCAATTTTTGATGGTACCTCATGCAACAATCACTTTCTTGAGAGAAAAATTGAAAATAATAATTTATCAGAAATGGTGTCATAAACTTTGTCCACTATCTCCTATAGGATTTTTTCCGTAGATTTCGAATCTGAGATCAGATTTGTGATAATCATTATACAGGGTGCGTTATTCTTATAAGACTTTAACATAAAAAATATATATATTCCGGTCCTGATATTGGTTTCTTTCGAAGGGCTTCTTGTTGAGGCCTTTCAGTGTGTCGGTAACGAAGCGGTTTTGTACATTTGTATATGACATTTTGCAATCGTATGGGTAGTCCCTTCAACCCCATACGTTTTGTCGGTTTTATCTCTGGACACCCTGTACAAGAGGCAAATTATTTAATTCTGGCGATCCTGATCAGGATAATGAGACAAATTCATCAAAATATCGTATTGTCACCAGTTCTTGACAAGTGTACAAAGTTTCAAGTTTGTAGTGGGTCAAAATCGAGTGTGAAGGAGTCGGTTACCAACTACATACAAACAGGTGAAGCTATATGAAAGCGTGTTAAAAAATATAAATGACAAATTGTGTAAAAGGACTCAAATCAGATATTTATATCGCCTGACCGAAAAAGTATTACTTACATACATACATACCTTATACAATGCAGATAATACTACAACACCATCTTTGAAGTTCAGAGCTGTTTCCAAATTCCTTGCTTTCGTTTTGTAATGTACAAAATGGGCTTCTAGTGGGTATCTGAAATGGTATATTATGAAACAAGTGTATTTGCAAAGCGGAAAATCTTATGTGGCGCTCTTGAAAAAACTGTCGCGTACGGAATTTTTTTTATTCATCGTCCAATTCGTATTCGTATCGTATCGTATGTAACTCTAGAAATTTTGTGTATGAAGACAGTTTGATACTCTCGTTAACCACGTATTCATTGATAATTCCAACTTTACAATCAGAATATTTCTTCTACACCATATACGTAATGTGGACTGTCATGATAACGTTTTTATATTGACAGCCAATTCTTCATGAGACTGCGCTGATGTCGCTGAAGTTGCATCGCCAGCCTATAAAATGATACTTTCCGAACTAAACTGATGTAATTAATTTAGTTTAGTTGAAAATGTGTATATTTTTCCCTGTCATAAACTTGTATGTTTCTTGGGAAATAAATGTTATTATTATTATTATTATATTGTTTGAGTAACGCATACATTGCTAATTTGTTATGAAATATCGGAGTATTTTTCATCTTCCTGAACATATCTTATTGTTGAAAGAATTGAATCCATGGTCCGGGTGCATATGAAATGAACCTTAAAACTATCTTTACTCCGCACATTATTTCAAACTGGACAGTTACTTTCAAGTTGTGCCTTGTAGTGTAACCTGTTTGAGATACAAGATGTTGATTGTGACAAAAAACTCGGCCACATTCATGCATGCCACTTTTGTGAATAGTACAATAATATCTAGGAAGGTTGTTTGCTGCTTTATACACCCCCAAAACCATTTACCAAATCTACGGACGCCACAATCACCAGCATTTTGGGGGGGTCATCAACTTCTGCTGTCAAAATGGATACAACCGTTGTCACGTACTACCC